>JAGKQI010000102.1:0-1200000 GCA_018806915.1 Phytophthora colocasiae | reverse complement strand
AGCCACTGCCCCCAGCTAACAGTGCGAAAGAACACTGAAATACTCAGTAAAACGAAGGTGTCGCCTCGTTCTTTCGGGAAAAACGTCTCAAGCCCAGGATACGGGAAGAATACCGTGTATGCCAACTCCAATCCATACTGGAAGAAGCAATTCTGAAAGCCACATGATGGAAAAAGAGTTAGAAAAAGTTTGCCTTCTATGCATCTAGATCCTCAAACCTACCACTTTGCTGCGAATCGTAGGATGTTTATGAGCTTTTGCCTTCCAAAGCTGGTTGAAGCGTAGGAATAGACGTGCCAACGCTAGAGCTGCAATGATCGCCCGTATAAAATTCGCGGCAACAAACGAACCATCGGCTAACGTATCAACACAACTAGGTCTGTGTACGCATGCCCGCTTTTCTCTCTGTTTGGTTCATCGTTGCAGTGATATGAGCTCTTTTTTTTCGGGAATACTGGAAAAGAGAAGAACTTACCCAATGTGGTGAATTGTAAGACCATTGAAGCTGGGATATCGATAAAAACATAATGGCAAACTCAAGTGCAGTGACCGTGATGTCATTGTTGAAGATGAGGCGCTTTTGGTACGTTCGAAGAACAGCATTGCGTTGCACGAAGTAAGTCCAGCCTCTCTTGTCGTGAGATAGAACGGGAGGAACTGAATCGTCCTGCTCTTCGTTGGTTGTGCTCTGGCGTCGAAAATCATTCACTTTGCTGACTTCATTAGCAGCATTGCTGCTCGTACGCACAGATCGCTCAGAAACAGGGTTCATGTTTTCTATCCCTCAGGCACACGAACGAGATTCAGTAAGTCGAAATGTTCTCAGCATTCGTTTCGGACGCTAATTTGGGCTGGAGCTAGGCTTTACAGGTCAGTAGCTATATCGTGTAGTGGCAGAACTCCGGTTACCCGAGGCTTGGAGCGTTTGGCAAACAACTGAACGCCAGCGTTGAGTTCTTCACGGAAGATGAGAGCATTGACGGATCGATGGATGAGAACGGCTGCAGTGAACTGGTTCAGTCGATGAACTGAAATGTCGTTCTTGCGGATACTTCTTGCAGTTAGATACTTTTTCCACTGCTTCTCGAGATTGAGGGCTTTGGGTAGTTCTTCAAGCTGTTGACCACTTAGCTGTTAAATGGCAATTACAATTGTCAGCTAATGCGAGAACAAGACCCAAGACGTACAGTACCTCGTCAATCACAAATTTCCCTACACGTCTGGCAACATCGTTGAAAAAGATCCTGTTACTGCGAAAAATAGGCACATCGAGATACGCTAGAAAACAAAATTTAGCTAGTAGGGAAATAATACAAATCATCTCGGGAACGAGCCTTACCTACGAAATTCTGTATATCCTTCGACGTTGGTCTGACGTTGCTCCCCAGTCCCATTGGAGGCTCTAATGTTGCGAGGAATGATGGTAATACATGCCATTCCAGGAATCCTGTTGCCTCCGGATCGAACACAGACCAATTGTTGACAAAAGTCTCGTACTGATCAAAATACATGAAGGTTAGACACCGTATAGCCTACATGAAACACAAAGCATAGCACGCACATGTTGTGGGAGTAAAACGCCATCCTCACGGTCTTTCTCCTTTGCGAATCCCTCCAAAATCACAGCAATGAAGATATTCAAGAGGATAAATGTCACGAGCAGCGTGAAGCTGTAGAGATAGACGAAAGCCACAGGTGATCCACACCCATTTAAAGGCACGCAGTCGGCGTCGTTGCTAATCCCACACGAATGGGGATCGTAGGGAGGGTCAGACGTACAATCGTCTTGATTCGCAAGTTCGTACATCATGTCGTTCCACCTCTCTCCAGTAGCGCAGCGAACCTTCATACGAAAGGTTAGAAATGTATGAGAACAAACTTATGAACAGGCCAGTATTACCAGAGTGATCATTGCCCCTAGCAGTGATTGAAAGTTCGCCGTTGAAGTTACCAGCTCTCCAAACTTAATTTTCGCGAAAAGTTGCACCCCCATTGCAGCGTAAATGAAGAAAACTAAGAAGAGAAGGCCACCGATATTGGCAAGTGACGGTAGCGTTATCAGCAGTGTGTTGAACATTTGTCGTAAGGAAGGCGCAGAATGCACCAGCCTAAAAAGACGTCCAACCCGAAAGCATCTAACAGTAGATGCAGCGGTACCGACCGAACTCCCGCCGAACATTTGATAAACGACACCGAAAAGAGTTCCGAGGACAACCACAAAGTCAAAAACATTCCAAGGATCTTTCCAGTAGTATTTGCCCAACCCAATGATCTTGACCACTGCTTCAAGCGCGAAAATGGCCGAGAAGAAGTAGTTCAAATAGTCTAAACCCATTTCGTAAAGATCTTCTTCTCCGAAGTAGTCCATGGCCATGAAGATGGTGTTCAGTAGCACGCAAGCCATGATGGAAATCTCAAGCATTGGGTTCAGAGCAAGGCGAAACAACGCTCGCCGTGTCATATCCTGAGGGGTTTTAAGCTTCCGAACAGGCCGGAGATTGAGCATCATCTCGTTGATAGTCAGCCACTCGCGCTGGATGTGAGAAAGCAAATACGTTCCGTCCAACTTTTCCTTCATGTTATTGAAGTTTTCGATCACAACACCCACAAAGAGCTGCATGACGAAGAAAGTCCCCACCAGAATGAAAGCAATGAAGAAAATCGTCCAGTGTTCGCGGTAGTTTGGGATCGGCTGCATATCGATTTCCGTGGCATCGACGCTAGTGAGCATAATGGTGACCCAGCCCTCAGTTGTAGTCATCTCGAAGAAAGTCTGGATACCGTGAATGACATTGTCAAAGTTCTGCGGAATTGTATTCGTCCACGTTGCATTAAAGAGACCACATACAACACGGGAAGTTAAAGCCTCTCCACCGGAAAAAGCAGTTTGAAGTTTATCAACTGGGGTGAATAAAAACCAATCCTGCTCTTCCGTAGTCATATTCGCCCAAACTCGAGGTGAAACGATAAATTCTTGCTGAACTGTAGACAATGCATCAAATACGTCACCCTGGCAGCTATAGAACTTGCCCTTGAGGTTGTTGACAGCTAAAATGCTGAAAATCACGAAAACCAGCAAGCAAACCATGATGACATTCACAATTTGTGGGATGGAAGCGATGAGAGAACTCACCACGAGTTTCAGGCCTGGGTTTCGGTTGATCATCCGCAAAGGACGAAGTGCACGAAATGTACGTAGTGTTTTCACAAATTTGAACTGGGAAGATCCTTGGAACATGAAGAACGCAGCGGTTGCTGTGATGACAAAGTCCATAATATTCCAATTGTTGCGAAGGTAAGCCCCCTTGTGAAGAATAAATCCATGCGCAATGATCTTGATAACAACTTCAGCCATGAATAACACCGTCAAAGCTGAGTCGAACCACGAGAGCACGTTAGTAAACATACTATCGGGGGAATTCAACGGATTGTCGATTGCTAGTTCAATTGTACTGATAATGATCAGTGCCAGGGATACATTGTCGAATTGAGGGTGGGATAATACCTTCATGGCTCCTTTCCGGACTGGATTATCCAATGTCAAGATAAAAAGCGAGTTGTGTACCGCCAACCGACTGGTGAGGAATGAGCTTGGCCGACGAGAATTTGTGCGGACGTCGTCATTGAATATCGTTGTACCTGGTGTAAGTGTGTCATGTCGACTCCTTCCAATGCTAGGATGACTTATGCTGTGTTCCGAGCGTGGGTTACTTGTACGGCCATCCAAATCACGACGGGAGGTTTGTTTCGTCGGAGCTACCCGAGATTTCCTCTTTAGTGCCTCTCGTTCGGTATCCCGTTCTTCATCGTTGGACTCGTCGAAATTCCCCAGTAAAATGGCCAAAAACAAGTTGAGCACAATGAAATTGCCCAAAACGACAAGTGACACAAAATACAGCACTGCTGACCACCCTGACGACCTCCAGCCATCCATCATAACCGCATTCCAGTTTTCGCCTGTAAGGATTTGGAATACGGTGACCACAGACCATAGCATCGTATCGAAATTCGCTCTTGGAATATAGTCGGCATCTTGGCTTCGATCAACGCGAAAGCCATATTTATCAAACCGAAACTGGTTGGCGAACGTTTGCATCCCGATCAGTGCGTAAATGTACAGGAAAAGCAGGAACAACACACTGAAGTTACCAACTTCCCGTAAAGTGCTAATCATTGTTGTCAGTAACTTTTGAAGCGATGGCCACGAGCTAAACAAAACAAAATGGTGTAAATTTTACAGGGGGAAAAATGAGTAACAATGTGTTTATACGTACCGTGCAAGCTTGAACAATGCAAACAGTCGAAATGATCGGAGTCCTGAAAATGAAGCAGTTTTGGATGAAGCGCTTCGCTCATAGATAAAAGCCGGAGGTGATAAAATCATTTCTACTGTGCTAACTACGACAACAGTCGCATCGAATAGATTGTAGCGGTCTTCCAACCATCTTTTCCAGCCCAAACCTGTAATTTTCAGCAAAGCTTCCAGTAAAAAGGCGATCGTGAGAGCAAAATTTATCTTCTCCACAGTCTCGTTGAGCTTCTGGTCAATCGGGTATTGATCCAGCGATAAAATCACAGTGTTCAACAGGATTAAAATCGTTTGGACGCCATTAAACAACCAGTGTTTCACGATGACTCCAACTACGATCTGCATCCGCGAGCTCAATACTCGATTTTTGGCAGCTTGTGTAGCTTTGAGTGCTAGAATAGCAGCCTTAGCTTTCTTTTGTGCCTTCCTCTCTTCAGCTTCGAGGAAAGAAGCCTCCGAGAAGTTGTCCCAAATGACTGCTAGAGTCAGGTTTAGCATGAAAAAGGAGCCGAAGATGATGAACGACACGAAATAGACAACAGCAACAGTGCCATATCCTGCGTCCTGAAGCATGTACATGATGTCACTCCTGTATAGACGGTATAAGAAATTATCCATATAAATCAACAGGAGCTGATAAAACTTACCAGCCTTCGCGTGTAATGCACTGGAAAATCGCTAAGGATGCAGACCCAATATTATCAAAGTGTAGAAAGCCCCAATTCAAATCAGCGCTGTAAGTTGAGCTCTGAAGAATGCGCCGGACAATTAACGGGTTCGAGTGAGTAAAGCGAAAGTTACCGAATGTATCGTAGTCCGAACCGCATATCTACAGTACACAAAAGATGGCAAAGTCTTAAAGCTCAATCACAGTTAACTTCAACTACGGACGTACAGTACCTGTCCTTCTGGGCACTGCCGGAAATGATCATCACCCAGTGAGCAGGTTCGAGCGGGAGATTCATTAGCAATAGGCCAAAAGCAGACACGTGAAGTTCTCCAAGGGGACGAATCATGCGACCAAGAGTCAGCCGACAGAGGGATCTGCTCGTTATTCTCGTCAACACAGGGATACAGCGAGTAGTTTGCCACTATTTTACTTTGGTACTGGTCGAAATCTTGGAACGTAAGGTTTGGATCCAAACGGAGGGGGAAAGGAGTCATGCGACAGCGAGGATGGAGCACACCGCTCCACAGCTGTACTCCAATGACACCGTAGAGGAAAAACAGAAACGATAGAAATGCTACGACAGTAAGTAGCTCTGGAATTGACTTGAGGAGAGCAGAAACAAGCTTCTTCATTCCTACAATACAGAATGCTGTCAAGTAAGTGTCTTAAACGTCGAATTAATGTGCATTGCCTTCGTACCAGCGACAGCATTCAAGCTTCGTAATGGCCGTAATACACGAAATATTCGAAGTACAGACACATTGGGAATCCCGGGAATAACGGCTAGGATGCTGTTAAAAGTACTTAGTACATCATCCAGGACCGGATCAACTTTAGTCAACACTTACCCGATAAAGACCACAATGAAGTCCATCCAGTTCCACGGGTCCATTAAATACGCGCCTTGGTCGCCGAATAACCCCATGGCGACAATTTTCATCGAGCATTCGATTGCAAAAAGGATGGTAAACACACGATCGGCTGAGTTCACGATAGCGTTTCGGATGGAATTCGAACTATCCAGGTCTCCATCCGCATTGACCTTGCTGTAGTCAGCAATTGCGAGTATAATCGAGTTCGCTAGAATTAGGAGAAGAATAAACTGATCAAACCGCTTCCACGTGATGCACCATATTAATGCTTGTCGAAAGCGGCTACTCTCGTGGAAAACTCCCAGTGAGCACGGTGAGAACTAGCAACAGGCAAAGTGTGTGAGTGCATTTCAAACGGATAAACTATTGTTTTTGGATAATGCGATACCAGGAAGCGTTTGCGGTGTGCGTAAAAGTTGTATCGGTCAGCAATGTCGCTCGAGCCGTCATCTCCCGGGTAGCAACCAGGCTGCCACGAAAGACAGGTGTTAAAATAAAAAAAACTCACAGTCATTAATGTAAGCAAGAGTAACGCACGGATGCGTTAATGAGGGCCTGGATGATGTCGATATTATTGTCAGGTTCCGTTCTCCGTATCCCATTGCTGGATGCAGCCCTTGCTTTCGCAAGTGTATGCGAGCGGTGAGCATCCAACTGGAATTTCTGCAGTAATAAGCCAGTTGTAGTACTGTTCCGTTGTCGTAGCGTCTCGGAGCCCATCGCGTCTGGTAGATGAGGAGCGTCCGTTTATTATCATTTTAAAGAGAACACACATGGGTTAACCTTTCCGGTTCCAATATTTTTCAGCCAATCAACAGAGTTCACGTGGAACCCATCCAGTTGGAGTATCTTTTGTTGGAGTCATTCTCGTAATTGAGCTGCTCGAAGTTAGGACGATAATGCGCGGACTGACGCTGCTAATATGCGCTACTGCAGCGAGTCTATTGGCCAGTGTGCAGGCTATGTACTCGAGCGAGGACAGTGTGAAGGTGCTGGATCCGCAGAGCTTCCGTGAACAGGTGCAGCAGGACTCCGGTGTGTGGCTTGTGGAGTTCTACGCGCCATGGTGCGGCCACTGTAAGCAGCTAGCACCCGAGTACAAAAAGGCGGCTAAGGTTCTGGAAGGTGTCGTGAATGTGGCAGCTATCGACTGTCAAGAACACGAGGATTTTGTGAACGAATTCGAGGTGCGCGGCTTCCCAACCATTAAGATCTTTGGCGAAAACAAGGCCAAACCCATGACTTTTGACGGTGAACGCACGACCAAGGGCCTTGTGGACGCTGCACTCACAGCTTCTAGACGAATGGTGAAGGCTCGTCTGTCAGACGGCACGGAGAAGAAGAAGCGGAAACCCAAGCCGCAGGCTAAGAAGAAGTCGCCTAGTGGCAAGAGCAGCATCATCACCCTCACGGACGACACGTTCGACGAGATGGTGCTTAACAGTGGAGATGTGTGGCTCGTGGAGTTCTACGCTCCGTGGTGTGGACACTGCAAGGAGCTGGCTCCGGAATATGAGCAGGCTGCCTCAGACCTGAAGGGATCAGTTAAGGTCGCTGCGATTGAAGCAACCGCCAATGAGCTCAAGGCTGCGGAATACGGTATTGAAGGATTCCCGACAATTAAGGTCTTCGGACCCAACGCCATGGGTCCGAAGGATGCTGAAGATTACCAGGGGGAGCGCACGGGTGCAGCTATCACGGAATTCGGCTTCGCAGCACTGGATGTCATGGGTGGTGGTCTCCGGATCAAGGAACTGGTCTCTGCTGATGCAGTTACTGATTTTTGCGAAGGCAAGTCCAGCTGCATTGTTAGTGTGCTGCCACACATTACCGAAGGCGGTAAGAGCGCGCGTGAGGGGTACATTAATACGCTCGAGGAAGCTGCGAAGCTGGTGCGTGGCAAGCCGTTCAAGTTCGGGTGGATGCAGGGTGGCGACCAGCTCGAGTTTGAAAACCGCTTCGAGCTAACGTTCGGATACCCGTCGCTGGTGGCCATCAACCTGGAACGGAAGCGCTACGTCGTGCAGCGTGGTGCTTTTACCGCGGAAGCGATCGCTGAGTTCCTTCAGGGCGTCATGCAGGGCCGCGAGTCGACGGTGGGCTTTGACGAGTTGCCAGAGATTAAGACGGTCAAGCCGTGGGATGGCAAGGACGTGCAGCTGGACGAGATCGAAGAGGACGATGACGACGACGATATCATGAATGAGATTCTGGGCAATGCAGCGGAGAAGGATGAACTGTAAAAGTTCGAACTGCATCATAGAAGAATGTAGCGTGTGTTCATTCACACAACCTTATCTCCTTGCAATGATTTGGTAACATGAAGGAATTGGACCGTTTGGAAAATTGTGTGATAATAGTACTCGATAGAAGTGAAGCAAGTCGATACTGTACAGTACATGTACAATCTTCACAGTGAGGTAAGTGATGCTTGCTACGTGCACGGCACGTACTTCTGAAGCAAAGCAGTGAGCTTAGCCACGTCAGGGGCGTCACACCTGACAAACGTTTCTCTGTAGCTTGAGTTCACCAAGCAGAAATCTGAATTGGGGCCCGTGGTGATCATCTGCTGCTTCAGCTACTTCTCATGACTGCAAGAGCACCACAGAGAAGTTGTATGATAGAACACAACAAAATCTACTGCTGCATTGACTGTGAATGTCGTACACAACCTCCCAGTGGGAGACTCACGGATCGTTGAGCCAATCGACCGCGCAGCAGAAATACGCCGACGCCCGCTGGTATTGAAGTGGTCCAGAAATGCGACGAGACACGTCAATGGCATGCACCGCCCGAACACCGGGCGTGTTCAACACACCTTCTTCTGTCGAGATACACGTACTGCACTTACAATAAATCGACCGACGCCATGCGCGCTCGTCGCGGCCTCGTAGCAACGCCACTTGTCCACATAGGTATGGGGATTACTGCGCTATACAAATTGGCATACTAAAGTCCCCATCAAACCAAGAGATCCAAAGATTCGCGCTTGGACCAATGAGCGATTTTCTCTCTGAATTTCAGCCAGTAGTAGAGACTGTCGACGCAACAAACGCTGCAGCAAAGAACAAGCACATGGCGGCTGGAGTTCTGCTTGGTCGTAGTTCAACCGGCGCCGCTCGCCTTCCTTCTTCCTCATTATTCGTTTCGCCCTCAAGCGTCCGTGTTTCCAAGCTTCTCCACCTTCAAGCAAGCTCTACCTCCCCCCTCTCTTCTACAATGCCGAACCTGCTCAAGGACCTCGTCGCGATGGTGTCGCCCCAGGCGAAGCGCCCGCTGCAGTCGCCTTCTACGACCAACCGCTTGTCCCCGGCCAAGCAGAACGTGGCTTCGGGCCCTTTCGCCGACTTGGCGGCCCGGAGAGAAAACGCTAGCGCGGGAGTGACCGTGGAACAGCAGCAACAACAAGCCAAGATGGACGCGTTCGTCTACTTTAACGTGCTGCGGTAGGAATCCTGCCAGCCTTGACGAGGGGAAGGAAAGCAGCAACAGCTACTCCCACCTCGGTCTTCACAAACCAGTACCATACTTTGATATCTATGACGGAGATTAAAGCTTCGTTTGCATACGTTCTGCGACCCCCCTCGGGGCTAGCAAACCAATACACCTCTACTCAAGCTCTCGTGTCTCGCACGGGAGCACCCTTGCTTCTTGTCCACGCGCTTCATTTGCATTTCGCTTCTACTGTATCTGCTGCACATTCCGGTGATCGCATTGAAAGCGTTTCATTCCGACTTGATTTCGCTAGTGCTCTGTAGTCGTATTCGGTCGGAAGATCCGTTGAACGTTAGCATCGTCGTTAGATCTGCTGCAAAAATGTTAAACGGTGAACAGCAGCGTGTACTTGGCGGTTTAGTCGAGGACACGTGCTACTGAAATGTACTACCAGCCCTCTATGCGTTGACAACCTCGATCTCAAAAATAAGGTCGGCGTTGCCCGGGATTGTGGGTCCGGATCCCTCACGACCGTAGCCCAGACGCGATGGGATGGTAATCGTACGCT
This sequence comes from Phytophthora colocasiae, assembly GCA_018806915.1. NCBI lineage: Eukaryota > Oomycota > Peronosporomycetes > Peronosporales > Peronosporaceae > Phytophthora > Phytophthora colocasiae. The sequence continues at coordinate 1,190,146 of JAGKQI010000102.1, read as the reverse complement.
TGCTGCCAACACGCATGCCCTCAATACCGATGTCCATGCCCTTGATGACATCACCGATACCGTGACGGAAAGTGAACGGGTTCTTTCGGTTCTGCGTAGCGGCGAACTGCTTGCCGTTAGTGAGACGACCGCGATACACAATGCCCACCTTGCGTCCACGCATGACGGGGCGGCCCTTGCCCACAGCGCTGCAAAGTCAATAAAAGCTAGTTAGCTCAAAGTCTTCCTTTTTCAAATGCCTCGCAAAAGTACTTACACATCCTCGATAGTGACGCCCTTGTGCACACGAGTGGCAACCTTAGCCTTCTTCGGGACGTCCACGGATTCAGCTGGAGCAGCGCGTTTCTTGCCCTTCGGGTTGCTCGCAGTGACTTCGGCGAGCTTTTCAGCGGTTTTCTTCTCCTTTTCAGCCTGCTTGGCAGCCTTAGCCTTCTTTTTGGCCGCCTCCTTCTCCTCCTTTGCCTTCTTCTCAGCCTCAGCAGCGGCAGCAGCCTCCTTTTTCGCAGCAGCTTCCTTCTTTGTTGTCTCCTTAGTCTTCTTAATCTCCTCCTTTGCCTTTTTAGCCTCCTTCTTGGGTGACTTCTTCTTGGTCTCAGGCTCGTTGTGGGAACGCTCTTCGAGCACCTCAAAGCGGTTCTTCTTGGCCTCGTCGTTCAGCTCCACCTCTTCCTCTTCACCCTCATCTACATCGTCATCACTAGAGTCATCGTCGCCACCAAATACCATCATTTCGTCCTCGTCACTGCCCAGATCATCAAAGTCGTGCTCGTCTCCGCTGTCCTCTTCCTCCTCTACTTCAATGAAACCGGTAAGGTGGATAGCGTTGGGGCCGTCCACCACGAACTCAATGGCTCCATCCATAGGAGTGAATGTCTGCGTAAGGTTCCACTGCTCCGCCACCTCCGGCGTCAGCGTGCACAAGGCGATCTTGGACGTCTTAGCCACCACAGACAGTGTGGAGCGGCCCTTCGTCGCGTCAGCACCCAGCGCAGCCGAATTGAGTTGCATGCAGAAATCCTCAACCTCGTTCGGCCATTTGAGCGGATGGCCAGGCTTCACCACATAGCCAAAGAACCCGGGCACAGGCGCCACCTCAACCAATTCGGACTTCTTTCCCATAATTGCTTGGAAGTTGAAATGAACTGGTGATGGCTGGCGTGGAGCGATCTAGGACGCCTACAGTGTATACACATTCTGATTGGGTCACATTCTAGGTTAAAAGCTACAATCATGACCTACAGCTTCGCTCTGGAAGGAATTCAAGTAGACGGCCTTTTGCGATCCGTTTGATCTGGTAAAGTGAACCTCGCAATTGTTAGTAAGTTTATCACAGTGCAACAAGAATGGAGAAAGAAAAACTTACTCGACATCCGCCCAATGTTACTTGTTTCCCCGTTTCCAAACGCTGGAGATCTTCTACAAGGCGAACAACGGATGCCAATCGTGGCGGTGTCTCCTTGTTTCCGACGAGTACAATGATAATCGACAGGACGCGATACAGCAACTCATCGAACATGTTGGGGTCGTGGAAGAACGCCATGCGCATGACAACGATATTTGAGTTGAAAGTGACAGAATACTTGCGCAGAATGGCTCGTTCTGCAGACAGACAGAAAATGTCATTAGAGTTCCAGGATGATAATAGTGTTGACCTGCTTTGCATTCGTACCGGCTCGAGCAAACTCTTTCTTCGCTTTAGCTGCAGTCTGCTGGAATCTCGAGAACAAATCCAGGATCTCGGGTCCTTGCTCCCGTTCGACACGCTCCAAGGCCTGTGTACATTTTACATGACTTAGCTGCCGCTGCCCATTTTGAGTAAGATCGACAACGTACCTGACGGATCCGAACGCGGTCGTATGCAAGGTCATCATTAGCAGGATCGTGCATCCACGTCTGGTTAAATCGGTCGCATGTCGCCATCAGTTGGTCCTTCGTAACAGAGAGCAACGGCCGAGCAAGAGTCACCGTAGTATCAACCTCTGGTTCTTCACAGCCAATATGATGGTCTAGCAACTCATCCAACTCGTAAAACGGCAATCGGTTTGCTATCCCAGCAAGTCCATTAATGCCGCTAGCTCGTCCGAGACGAAAAAGTGTCGTCTCCAGCTGATCACCTCGGTTGTGGGCAACGAACAACCAGCGCACTCGGTACTCTTGGCAAACCTGTCTGAGCAAAGAGTATCGGTATTGTCGTGCTTGCTCCTCCATTTTACTATCACGTGGCTTCACTGGTTTTCCTTCCCCAGATTTCCGTTCCACACCGTCAGGATGCCACTCACAGACCTTCGTCATGTGCTTTATACCTCCACGTTCGGCACATATCTTGGCGACGTCCAGCGCCTCCTTGCTACTCTCCAGTCGCAGCTGATGGTCCACTGTAACAGCTAACAGTGGGGTTTTGATGCGGTTCCCATGTAGGTATTCCTTTAGCAATAGCATTAACGCCATGCTATCAGCACCGCCCGACACGGCCACTGCGATGGGGAACACCCCTTTTGGTGCACAACGCCCTGCGTTCAGCGGATAGAGCTTCTTGTGCAGCCTCGGCTTGGTCAAACCGCATTTGCGCACAAATTCCGCGAACATTTTGGCCGATACAGGCTCGTCAGTATTGCTAGGCGGTGCAGTAACTGGTGCTGAAAATGCAGAGGCTGTGAAGGTCCTGGGTAGCGGACGGCGGGCCTGCGCGCGCATCGCAACGCTGCACGCCGTCCACATCTTGCGTTTTGGGTCAATTATTACTCAAGGATCCATAAAATGGGTACATTGAAGTGAGATGCATCGGATGAGAATGCGAGGACGCATGCATCTACTTTCGTCTCGTGGAGCTATTGTATCAGTAGTGTATTGGAAGCCTAGGCGTAGTAGCGCCTCATGGAACTCACGCAGGAGCTCGTCAAGAAGAAGGTCGAGTTATTAGAGCAGCAGAAGGCCAAGGCGACACAGCTAAACGGACTGGGTAACTGCACCTGTTGTAGCTGGTCGTTGATGGTCTTTGGTTTTGCTATCAGCCCCCGGTGGTTTCAACGAGGCTTCTCGCAAGACGTGCAAGAACTTGGAGGCAGCCATCACCGCATCCAAACGGCCAGGATACTTTGCTTACTACGAGCAGCCTGAACACTTGAAGAACGTACTGCGAAGCGGCGATGTGCAGCGATTGCAGGAGCAGATCATCCACCTCCAAAAGCAGATTGACCAACTCACTGAAAAGATTGAGAAGAGCGCAGCAGGGCAAGATGCCGTAGCCCACACCGGCACAACAGTCACCAGCTTGAAGCAGTGGTTGGCAACCTACGGCACGCCGAAGCAACAGTCAACCACTGACCTGTTCACTGTCTTCGCCCCGGACAAGAAGGTATATGGAGGCACGACACACTACTCAGCCTTCCGGAGTCAATCGAGCACAATGAAAAAGGGTCGACTGACCAAGTAATAAAACGATGAACTAAAACTGAATACGTGTTGAACTTTAACCTCTCACTAGCGAAGAGTTACAGCCCATTAATGTGCACACTAGACACTTAAAAGGTCGAGTACTTGCCGAGCTTCTCCACGTTACGGAAGTCCTCGCCAGCGTAGCGAGCATTCGCACCAAGCTCCTCCTCGATACGCAGAAGCTGGTTGTACTTCGCCAGACGCTCCGAACGGCACGGGGCACCCGTCTTGATCTGGCCAGCGCTCAGACCCACAGCCAGGTCGGCGATGAACGTGTCCTCCGTCTCACCACTGCGGTGGCTCGCCATGATGGCCCAGCCAGCCTTCTTCGCCATCGTCACAGCCTCGATCGACTCCGTGATGCTGCCAATCTGGTTCACCTTCAGCAGAAGCGCGTTGCAAGCCTTCTGCTCGATGGCCTTCTGCACTCGCGTTGGGTTCGTCACCGTAAGGTCGTCACCCACGATCTGCACGTCCTTGCCCACCTTGGCCGTGAACTTCACCCACGACTCCCAGTCGTCCTGGTCGAACGGGTCCTCGATCGACACGATCTTGCTCGAGCCAGCGCACTTGGCGATGAAGCCCTCGTACACTTCCTGTAGCTTGTCGGCAGGGATCTTCTCCGAATCCGGAGCGTTCTCGTTCTTGAAGTCAAGGTTGTAACGAGCGTCCGAGGCGCCGGTGTAGAACTCCGAAGCAGCCACGTCCATGCCAAGACGCACCTGGTTCGTGTAGCCAGCAGCCTTGATGGCCTCCTCGATCAGGTCGATGGCCTCACCGTTCGACTGGATGTTCGGGGCGAAACCACCCTCGTCACCCACAGCGGTGGCGTCCAGGCCGTAGCGGCCCTTGATCACCTTCTTCAGGTTGTGGTACACCTCCGAACCGATCTTCATCGACTCCGTGAAGCTAGTGGCACCCACAGGCAGAATCATGAACTCCTGCATGGCCAGCTTGTTACCGGCGTGCGAGCCACCGTTGATGATGTTGAACGACGGCACGGGAAGGCACGGCGACGGGTTGCCGGCCAGGTCGGCGATGTACTGCCACAGAGGCTGCTTCTTGGCAGCGGCACCACCACGGCACAGAGCCAGAGACACACCCAGGATGGCGTTGGCACCAAGTTTCTTCTTGCACCAGCCCCACTCGTTCTGCGTGCCGTCAAGCTGCTCCACCATGTAACGGTCAAGCTCCGCCTGCTTCGTCACGTCCTTGCCCACAAGAGCGGGAGCGATGATCTCGTTCACGTTCTTCACAGCGTTCAGGACACCCTTGCCCATGTAGTCCTTGCCACCATCGCGCATCTCCAGGGCCTCGAATTCGCCCGTGGACGCTCCGCTCGGGACAGCGGCACGGTACTCGCCGATCTCAGTCACGAGGTCAACCTCAACGGTCGGGTTGCCACGCGAGTCGAAGATCTGGCGGGCCTTGATCGACACAATCGACACCATTGTAGTAGGAAAGGAAAGAGCTTGTTTTCAGGAACTTGAGGCTTGGGAGGCCAATTCGGAAATGAGCTTGTGCGACGCCGGAGCGCCTTCGTCGCCTCTCACCCCCTCCGATCTTTTCCCCTCTCCTGATTGAGACCAGGACGTTTTTTGAAAAGCATTCCTGGAATACCTAGAATAACCTAAATTAAGGTTAGTTGGTCTTTTTAGAAATGAGTTGAAAGGTACACTGTACACACCCTGTTTTTCTGTTGCGCACGAAATAGTGTTTTCGATAATAACGTGCGGAGATGTATAAGGGACTACAAACTGCAGGTTTCAGTTGTAGCAGAACTCTGCATACCAGGGGGCTAAAACAGGTAGAACGGCCTGGTGTTCGTTAACCTAACGAATCTTGAACTGCTTAAACTAGGATTATGCTGCTTGGCCTGCTGAGCTGTGATTGGTCGTGGTTGTCGCAAGAGAAACGCGGCAGGAAGGTGGTCTTTTTATATGGTTTGAACAGACTGCGTGCCATATTGCCGAACTCAGCAGCGTTGATTGCACGGCTCGATAGTGATGAGGAAGCAAAGGCCAGCGGTGTTAAAGCGGTCCGACGACGTTTGTCAACTGTGGTGCGATAGCTGTCTCAGCAAGGAGCCATCGACTCACCTGCCAACTTGGCACTGCCATGCGAGGATTCCACTGGAAGTTCCAGAGACTCCGACCCAGGGTGTTCCCGTTTGGACCTGGATGAGACTCGCTCCATGAGTGGCGTGTCGGCTTCCCGCCTCCGCCGTCCGCTCGGTGCTAACGGCCGCGTTCCTCACGCGCGTGCACTTGAAGCGATTCTGAAACTATTAACCACATTCACGTCAATGGAGGATTCGCCTAAATGCTGAACAAATACACCTGCTTCAAGTTCTGATGGCTCCGTCCACGAATGGGGATGCGAACCAGGTAGCATTTCACGCATTTGTCAACCACGTTCCGAAGAAATTGCGAGCTAGCGGTTTGTTTTCTAATAGGGCAAACGAAGATCAACGCTACTCGAGACTCCGGACCTTCCATCGCTCTGAAATCCTCGCATGGATTCCACTGGAAGTTCCAGAGACTCCGACCCAGGGTGCAGTGTGGAGCCTCAATAGCATGCATTAGGATCGCCTTGCGCATGCTTCTTCGGATAGAGAGCGTGAGATAAAGCTTAGGCTGCTTTCATCCCTTTCACATGGTAGGGACGCCGAGTTTAATTTAACTCGTGCACGTGTTGTGCGGCGCTGCACCAGGGGGATGATGTTGACTGCTGGTGCATGTAGCCACATTGGTTTGCAATCTTCACGAGAGTCTTCGAGTCGGATCCCTAGCGACGTGCATATACATGTATGACACCTTCACATATTCGAGTGCGTCTGTGTTGGGTTTTAGACACACTGCAACATGATACATGCCAACAACAATGACGCCAACTATCCTGGTACAAAACGCGATGGGAGTAAGCAAGTTGAAAATCATACCTCAGTTAACTTCAACATAGGCCATACAAATCTCAAATCAACCGATCCATAAAAAACACGATACCTCTTATCACTTAGAAAGTCAAGTACTTGCCGAGCTTCTCCACGTTACGGAAGTCCTCGCCAGCGTAGCGAGCATTCGCACCAAGCTCCTCCTCGATACGCAGAAGCTGGTTGTACTTCGCCAGACGCTCCGAACGGCACGGGGCACCCGTCTTGATCTGGCCAGCGCTCAGACCCACAGCCAGGTCGGCGATGAACGTGTCCTCCGTCTCACCACTGCGGTGGCTCGCCATGATGGCCCAGCCAGCCTTCTTCGCCATCGTCACAGCCTCGATCGACTCCGTGATGCTGCCAATCTGGTTCACCTTCAGCAGAAGCGCGTTGCAAGCCTTCTGCTCGATGGCCTTCTGCACTCGCGTTGGGTTCGTCACCGTAAGGTCGTCACCCACGATCTGCACGTCCTTGCCCACCTTGGCCGTGAACTTCACCCACGACTCCCAGTCGTCCTGGTCGAACGGGTCCTCGATCGACACGATCTTGCTCGAGCCAGCGCACTTGGCGATGAAGCCCTCGTACACTTCCTGTAGCTTGTCGGCAGGGATCTTCTCCGAATCCGGAGCGTTCTCGTTCTTGAAGTCAAGGTTGTAACGAGCGTCCGAGGCGCCGGTGTAGAACTCCGAAGCAGCCACGTCCATGCCAAGACGCACCTGGTTCGTGTAGCCAGCAGCCTTGATGGCCTCCTCGATCAGGTCGATGGCCTCACCGTTCGACTGGATGTTCGGGGCGAAACCACCCTCGTCACCCACAGCGGTGGCGTCCAGGCCGTAGCGGCCCTTGATCACCTTCTTCAGGTTGTGGTACACCTCCGAACCGATCTTCATCGACTCCGTGAAGCTAGTGGCACCCACAGGCAGAATCATGAACTCCTGCATGGCCAGCTTGTTACCGGCGTGCGAGCCACCGTTGATGATGTTGAACGACGGCACGGGAAGGCACGGCGACGGGTTGCCGGCCAGGTCGGCGATGTACTGCCACAGAGGCTGCTTCTTGGCAGCGGCACCACCACGGCACAGAGCCAGAGACACACCCAGGATGGCGTTGGCACCAAGTTTCTTCTTGCACCAGCCCCACTCGTTCTGCGTGCCGTCAAGCTGCTCCACCATGTAACGGTCAAGCTCCGCCTGCTTCGTCACGTCCTTGCCCACAAGAGCGGGAGCGATGATCTCGTTCACGTTCTTCACGGCGTTCAGGACACCCTTGCCCATGTAGTCCTTGCCACCATCGCGCATCTCCAGGGCCTCGAATTCGCCCGTGGACGCTCCGCTCGGGACAGCGGCACGGTACTCGCCGATCTCAGTCACGAGGTCAACCTCAACGGTCGGGTTGCCACGCGAGTCGAAGATCTGGCGGGCCTTGATCGACACAATCGACACCATTGTAGTAGGAAAGGAAAGAGCTTGTTTTCAGGAACTTGAGGCTTCGGAGGCCAATTCGGAAATGATACTCAGCTGGAGGCATCTTACAAGATTCGCTCGTGCGTGGCAGGTAGTGTTGGGCAATATCCAGGATAAATCCAGGATAGCCATTTTTGTCCAGGCGTCGCCATTTTTGTCCTGGATTCGCCACTTTTGTCCAAAGTGGTACTTCAGATCCACAAAGAATTAAAACCCTCCCACCGTTGTTTTATATAAAGAATTGGGACCACTCGCTGTCGAGGCGTCGCACGAAAGAAATCTCCTCCTACCCGATGTGCGTGCCCCACCTAGACCACCAGGGCGAGAGCGTCCCAAGCTTGGAGTGTATAGTTTCGTGTTCGGCTACGAGCGCTCACTGCAGACAGTGCTTGAGCGACGCGTTCAGATCCAAGCTGTATTAAGCGTCGAGTCTGGGCCAAGCAGCTGAAGGACGTCATCTCCATCGGCATTGGCGGCAGCTCCCTGGGACAGAAGCACAGCTCGCAGCCGCAGTAATAACGAGCAGAGGAACAATAGTCTGGTGTTTGGAATTGTATGCGAATATGGTGCAGTGCAAGAACTCGATATTGGTGGAACTCCCAGAGCTCAAACGCTACAATCTACGGAAGCGGGTGAGGTCAGACGTCGAAGTTGTTCTTCAGTGGCCTCGGGGAACAGCTCATACAGGAGTGTGTTGACTCTGTCACACCCGACCATATTGCTGTAGACGAAGACGAGTTTCGCGACACGCTCAGGGGTTAAGCGATTTCGGCTGCTCGAGTGGATAAATTTATGGATACGAGGTACAGAATTACTAAAACGTACTTTGAAGTAGCTGTTGTCGATTGTGGGTCTTGTGACACTTTTCGCCACTTTTGTCCTGGATATCCAGGCTTTGTCCAGGATGGCGATGTCCAGGACAAATCCAGGACAATTTTTTCCCAACACTAGTGGCAGGGTGCACCCAAGCAGAAATGGTCGCAAGAGACACGCATCGTGTGGACGATGGACGGGGCGAAAGATACTTGTCCTTGTTGCCTTTTTACAGGCAACACGTCACCAGGGGATTGAATGCACGCTAGTAGCGTGACGCTACACGTATACAGCAAGCTCCAACCTGGGTCCAAGGCGCAAAGACATCAATGTGGAGCGGAGGTCTCCAGTCATTTCCCCCCTCCGTGCCGCGCTTGGCAGCTCTTGGTTGGTCTGTGTTGTCGTCATGACAGAGGCGGTGTTAGGCCAGCGGCTTTCGAGACACAGAGGCGCGGCACCATGTTGCCAGGCGCGGCGACCTTCATGAGCAAACGACGGAGGTGATGTTAACCTCCTTCCAACTGTGGAGGTTGTCGCTTCAAGAGGTTCCATAGGGAGTCTCTGATTGGCTGATTACGCGCCAGTCTTGCAGGCCACGACGCCGGCGCGTCGCCCCGTGATCTTCGGTCATGCCGCGCGAATGCTATGCGCGCGAGCTGCTGCAAACCTCCAGTTGTTGTCGGCATGTCCTAGTGACGCAAAGTACTGTACACTAGGGATGCATGTGGCTGCTGCAGAGCCAAGCATTCGTGTTTAGACATTTGACTTGTAAGCTGTGGTATTTCTAAAAGCGTTTCTAAAGCAATTTCGTACGATCATCGTCCTACATGTACATTCTGTACATGTACTAGTACGATGCATCTGTTGTATCGAGATATTCGCTTCGAGATACACAGTAGGGGTGTTACCAAGAAGAAGCATTCGGGGGTAGCAATGGTATCGTTGTGCGCTTCTTTCGTGATGGCGCAGGTATTCCGTCTAAGCTTATCATATTGAAGTGACCTATTTTGAAACTGGGCTTGAAAGTAACTGGTACAGCAGTCGAGGGCCCACAAAGATCAACCAGAACCTGCAAGCCTGTCGTTGAGTTAGTATGGTTGGTGTAAGCAAACCACAAAACAGCTTAGCTATCAACGCGACCAGCGATGTGAGTGTAGGAGTCTTCGACAACAACTCCAACGCACCAAGCGAGGAGAAAATGAAGGTCGTTGTGCGTGTACGACCCCTGCAAGCACGAGAAGAAGCTTGGTCAAATGGCGCAGAAGTAGATGCTAATGTAAACCTTCCAACAACGATAATCATCCAGGTAGTGCTGTGTATGAGGTGCTACAAGATTGGATTTACTCTGATTATCGCGTTGTGTGATACAGGAAAATGAGGTAAGGTGGGAGAAGAATGGCCAAATGAAGATTCTGAAAGCAGACGCTGTATTTACCAATGGATCATCGCAAGATAACGTGTTCTGCAGCGTATCGGGTATGTTTGTTAATGATAAATGTGACAGGAATGAATGTCAACATGTTTCCTTCGTGCAATTTGTTCGATCCAGAGAGCGTCGACGCTCTAATTGCTGGCTTTGATTGCAGCGTATTCGCATAGTAAGTTACCACCAATCTGGAGTTTAGTACTCTTTGCTACATCTGAAAGTGTTGTTTGTATCTGTGCCTGCAGCGGACAAACAGGAACGGGGAAAACGCACAGTGTGTCGTGGTTTGAATTTGATTTCAGGTGGGCACTTGTCCGGACAAAGCTAACTTTTTTTTCATTTCACCAGCTATGAGTGGCCTACAGCGTGACGAAAGAAAGGATAAAGACGCACTGGGGCTGACTCCAACAAACTATGGAGTAGTTCCAAGAAGCATCGACAGGCTGTTCACCGAGATAGAACGCAGAAAACATGGGACAACAGGGGAGGCGTTTACTGTTTATTGTTCTTTCATAGAGGTGCGACCATTGTTAGCTCAAATGCGCTGGCAGCATTATTATTGACCCCGGTTTGCTTTGTCTGATAGATTTACAACGAGAAGATTTTTGATATTCTTTCGCCAGAGATGATCGCGAACGGGAAGGGGAGTCACTCTCCAGATTCCAAACCTAGTGCACCAAACAATGGATCGCAAACACAACGAGCCCGCTGGAACAGTTCGGTGAGCGCGAAGGATACAAAATGTCTTCAAATTCGGCAAAAACTAGATGGGTCAGTGTTCGTCGACGGCATGACATCTCGCACTGTGAACAGTAAAGCAGAATTGCTTCAAGCGTTTCGTGAGGTAAAGCTTACTTCGTGTTGAATACTCCACATTTAAAGTTAATGGCACTTTCGTCATTGTACAGGGTTTGCTTCATCGAGAAGTCCGAGATAACTTGTACAACCAATTCAGCAGTCGAGGACACGCAGTATTTCAGATCACGCTACGTAAAACCTTTGCAGATGCTGAGTCCAGCAAGAATACCGTCAAGAAGACCCGTCTTTCACGGCTTTTCTTCGTGGATCTAGCGTGAGAAAACTTCGTCGGCATAATGTAGAAGCGGACAAGTACTCACCTAATTGTTCGTTGTGGATGCAGAGGGTCCGAGAAGTGGCATGTCAATGGGAGTGAATTGACTGATAAATACGCGAGCGAGTTGGCTTCGATCAACAGGAGCTTGTCTGCGCTTACGAACTGCGTGTTGGCTCTCACGCAGAAAGAGAGATCCCATGTCCCGTTTCGAGACTCAGTCTTGACGCGCCTGCTGCAGCCGTGTCTACAGGGATCGGGGCGAACGGCGTTCATCGTGACTATCAGTCCTTCGAAAGGCAGTTTGGAGGAGTCGTTTGCCACGCTACGGTTTGCTGAGCGCTTGAAAGCCATCCGCTGTCGCCCCGTTCGGCGTAGTTTATTCAGTAATGAGATGCTTGGAGAGCAGCGATTGTACTACGAGCGCCAAATCCAAGCAATGCGCGTAAGTCTCGAAGCGTATTCAATCTTTTTTTTTGCTTTACTTACCATCGAGCTGTGCAGGCTGAGGTAAATCGTCTTCGAGAGCTTCTGCGAAAAGCAAATCAGAGACCAAATGAAGCTGCAGGAGGTACGTCTAGGGATGCAAACGCTGCGTTAGTGGAAGAAAATCGTCGCTTGAAGGAGTTACTACAACAGTCAGAGCGTTCGCGTTTAGTGGAGAGGTAAGCTTTTCACTTCTTCAATCTTTCGACAATGGTCTGACCGGTATTCTTCAGGAGCGAACGGATCAGCAACAAAAGCATCAAAGCTGGAGGGGTTGCAGTGAAGATGTCGCCGCAGCAGTTCTCAGCGAGACAAATGCTGAAACCTACACCCACAAGTATTAGTGCAAGTGCTCGCCATTTCCATGCTTCGACAGACCAAACAGTTGATGCTACTGAGCAGCCGACAGATCAATTGACGACGCTTGAAAGCCAGCTCCAGTCGAAAGAGGCTCGCTTGAACTGGATGCTCGAGGCGGAAATGGAAGCCCAAAACACAGGTACCAGTGCAAGCGATACTGCAATGGGGGACCCAAATTGTACGTAACCAAGCGCTTCGTACTTTTCAGTTATTGGGCTCACTTCGGCTCTGCAGCAGGGCGGCCAACCGTTACCAGGTCGTGGGCTGTCGAGACGAGGCTCCGCCGACAACTTGTAGCGGTCCCACAACGCTTGCGCGATACACATCCGGGCCCAGGGGCGGCACTTGGTGAACGAAAACTAAATGGCCAGTCCCCAGTTGATCGGCAAGAAGCCCCATCTGTGAAAAATGTTCTCCCTGTTCTTGTAGAAAGCTCGCCAGGCTCAGCGCGGGAACAGGTAATAAAGCACGGATCCACGCAGTCTGCGTCGCAGCAACCTACCAGACGCCGCACTCCATCGCCACCAACTGCAAGCCATAGTCCACCCGACGAAGTAGTCGTTGGCAGCAGGAGAAGCCGTGCTAATACAATTATGAGATCTCAACCAACTCGTCAGCTGGAGGCCGCTTCGCAGTCAGAGCTGGTGAGGGCGTCATCCATTCTGAAACTGGTTGGGTCTGATTCAGGCGATAATCCATCGGGTAAGACTCGACAGGAGTTTATTGAAGAATATAAGCGAGCACGTCGAGTGGAGCTGGAAGCCATGATGCGAACAATGGTGCAGAAGTGATGGATTCTAAAAACCAATCCCGGCCAGCTATGAATTCGTTAGTCTTACCTAACTGGATACATCCACGATCGGAGGAAAAGGCTGCGTCTTGCTGACTACGAGGATCTTCTTCGTGTGCGACATATATCCCTTGATGTAGCCCTTGAAAATGAGGTTGGTGATGACGCACTCGATCTCATCCATGTCCATGGAGTGTCCAGTAGCAACGTGCAATGCCAACTGGAAGTCTTGCATGTGCAATTGGTGATTTTGCTGGATCAAATATCTATCAAGACAACACAGGAGACCAGTTATTGGTAAGCGCAGCAAACGAAAAAACCTTTGGCAGCAAAAACGTACACTTTCTTGAACAGGTTTCGCAGCACCAAGAGGCGGAGTTTCTCGATCAATAAATACACGCCCTGCTGGATGAACTTGCCCTGATACTGAGCCAGATACTCCGTGAAGAGATGGAGATTGCCGTCCCGAATCGCATCCGTGAGGCCCGTGTACTCTTCCAGAGCAAAGTCAGACAGAAGCTTCGGCGAGGGCATGACACCCAGCAGCAGCTTCACTGGCACAAGGAACTGCAGAATCATGCGTTTGTTGCGCGTTTTCTCCCGGTGGCAGTGCTTCCACGCGTAGTCAAGGCACGTTTCCGCCTTCTGGTACTGGTCCTCGAACATGGAGATACGACCCACGTAGTACTGGTACGTGACCTTATCACTTTTGTTAAAAAGCTCAAACTTAGGGAACGCTGGGCCTTCCACGGCGCGAATGAGATTACGACACAAGTGGATCATATTCAGCTTGAAGTAGATCTTGAAGAGCTGGTTCACGATGAAGAGCGCTCCCATCTTCTTGTTGTGTTCGGGTGGGGCTCGATCGTTGGCTGCCATAGCAAAGCCCTTTTTCAGATGCTGCTCTGCACTGCGTAGACTGTCGTGAATTTCGTCTCCAGCCTTCTCTGATGCTTCGTGGTCAGCCTGTAAACAGTCACCAAAGAGATTATCAGGCCACAGTACCAACATCCTTCTCATTCTCCATCCTACTCACTCTCGTAGCCAGCAGACGTGTGTCTACGAACAGTTCGTGCAAGAAAGGCATAACCCAATTGGTTTCCTCTCGGAACATCTCCATAAACTTGCTGTAGTCATCAAATAACAAACAATTAGCGTTCTAGATCTTACTATATCCTGCAATAGAACTCGTACATGACGGCACCAATTTGAGCGTTATACGCGTCCGCGAAGCTCTGCGAGTCCAAGTGTTTACGCGCCTCCATGATGCCCGCCACCACATCAGCGTACACGCCGAAGCGCGCCAACTTGTTGTGGCACGTCTGTGCAACCTGCTGCACCGTCAGCGAGCGCAGATCCACTGTCGCGCAGCCTGCCATCAGCTTCAGCATCTGCGCCATCGCCTCACCGTCCTGGTTGGCGATAGCCGCCCCCACGCGGTCCACGAACGCCGCTAGCTGCATCCTCTTCTCCTCTGTAGCTTTTAGTTCTTGACTAAAGTTGCGGATTGCAACTTAACTGAAGTTCATCAAGCAACTTAATTTAGCAACTTAACAAGTTGTACATGTAGGTCAGTTGTTGTATCGCATACGATCAACATGGATGCTACTAGCAAGCGCCGCGTGCCTGTCGATGCGGAGGTGAACGCCGCCGAGGGAGGACAAAGTATGCCTCGTTCACGTCCGGGAAGTCGACGTCCTGCTTCCTCCGGCTCGTGGTTTGGTGCGCCGCTGGTGTACGCGGTCGTGACGTTCTTCAGCCTCATGATCTTCGTGCACGTGTGGCAATTCTCGAGCTCAGAGATGCACCCAGTGCTGTCCACGCCCTTTTACAATAAAACAATGGTGCAGTTCACCACGAAGTTCGGTACTTTCACGATGGATCTGTATCCGGAACACGCTCCTAAAACGGTGGAGGCTTTCAAGAAACTCGTTGACAGCGGATTCTATGTCAAAGACGCAGGTTTCTACTATAACGAACCCAAGTTCGTGCTGCAAGGAGGAGGTTTCCTCTTTGACAAGCAGTCACCCATCGGTAACCTACCTGTTGAGTACAGTGCCCCTAGTACCGAGAGAATGGTGGTCATTGCTCGCAGCCACAAATCGGACTCGGGAAACACTGAGTTCGCTATTATGCTGCATGACAACACGGAGAGAAACAAGCCCAGCGAGGACGGACCTGGCTACACGACTTTTGGACGTGTAGTAGAAGGCTGGCACACGGTTGAGTTCATCTCCAAGAAGATGTCGGCTGGTTTCATGGCCAAAGAAGACCGCAACTACCAGATCAGCTTCGAGAAGGTCGAGTTCGTAGAGAGGCAGACAAACGACAACTATGAGGCTAAGATGCGTCTTGAGGAGTTGACCTACGTGCTCGAGACGCCGCATAGTGTTGTCATTATCTCGGAGAAGGACTGCCCGGAGAAGAGAGAGGTGCAGAAGATGCTCCACAAGTTCCGCACAACGGTGCGTACCAAGGAAATCGGCTTTGCCAATCACATTCCCTACGAGTTAGAGGCAGTGGAGGCGCTGACTGGCCACAAGTCCCTCCCGCTTGTGTACATCAAGGGCAAGTACATTGGTGGTCTGCGTGAGGTACAGAAACTGCAACAGACCGGTACGCTTCGTACAATGCTGGAGAAAAGTGGCACGCTCGCTGAGGATATCGTATGGACCGCCATCAACCAGAACCCACTGGTCCTGTTCAGCAAATCGTACTGCCCTTACTGTAAGAAGACCAAGGAGACGCTGGCGGGGCTTGGTGCGAAGCCGGTGGTGTTCGAGCTGGACACTCGTGAAGACGGTGCGGCCATCCAGGCCTTCCTGTTCCGATTGACACGTCAGTCTACCGTGCCCAATCTCTTCATCAAAGGCAAGAGCGTTGGTGGGAATGATAATGTTCAGGAGCTCCAGCGATCGGGTGAACTGGTAGACCGCCTCAAGAAGGCCCGAGCCATTGACTGAGCAGTGAAGGACGGATCAGAGAAAAGGAAAGTCAAAGATTGGACTGATTGTTGTTTTGCAATGAAAAGTGTTTGACAAGACATCCCGATCATAGTTTATAAATCATTGTTCTCATCATCTGTGGGTCTCACTGGAGCTAAATGTGCAAGTGACTATGGTCGTAGAACTGCTTGGTGCTCGCTCCTTTTGGACTCGGGCGATTTCCGGTGACGTCGTCAGCACCAAGGCCGATCGACTCGGAAGTGAGCATGAACGGCCCATTGTTGCGTTTGTACTGCGAGTTACCCACACGCATCGTGTAGAATGTGTCCCGGTGCGACTTCTGGTTGAACTCGGTGTTCTGCGATCGCCCGATGTCGTAAAGGTGCTTGGTCTCCTGAAGACCCTCGGGGAAATGGTGACTCTGGTTCAATGAGTCGAGCTCATCAAAGAGACCGGGCGGGTCGTTCTGCTTCTGCTTATCCAGAATTTTCATCTCCGTGTGCAGGGTCTCGCGGTACTGCTCCGTACGAACGTGGCTCATGAATTCGTCTCGTCGACTTGCATCCTTTGACCCAAAACCTGACTTGCGCGTGTCCATCGGCTGAGTCTTGAGGTACATCGTGTTGTCCTGCAGGGGATCTGACGAGTAGGTCTTCTTGTCGAAGTACCCGGAACCATTGCAAGTATTTTTCGCTGGGATTGTCAGGATTTGTTTACCTTTGTGACGCGAATTTTTGCCTTCAATCAGGTGAGGATCTCGGTACGGATCGCCGATGGTGAGGTAGCTCTGCGCAATGTTCTTGTTGAGAACCTTGGTCGAATACATCTTTTGAGGTGCTGTGGTCGATGGATATCAACTGTACAAGGCTGAAAGCTAACTGAGGTCGCACTGTAACAACGGCACAACCTCGCCACCATTGATGGCAGTGATAAGACCTCATTGAAGCGCAAGTATTCTTGGCAACATCATGTTTGGTATCTCACTAAAAATATCACCGGAAGGCCAACGGAAATGGACTATTATTTGGCTCTTACAGCCATTTGGTGCGGATTTCGTGCACGATCGATCGGCTGGACTTGAGGCACTTCCGGTGTGAACTGCGCGATGGCATCGATCTTGGCACGAATTTCCGGCGTGATCTTGTCGGCGAACTCGAGTGCCTTGAGGTTTTCGTCGAGCTGCTCAATCCTTGATGCACCAAGCAGAACTGTCGAGACATTCTCATTTGAGACGCTCCAAGCGATTGCCAGTTGGGGAAGGGAACAGCCAACCTCCTTGGCAATCTCAGCAAGCTGTAGAGCCTTTGAGGTCTTCTCCTCGAGACCGTTCTCGATCATTTTCGTGAACGCTGGAATCGTGAGACGCGAGCCCTTGGGGATGCCGTTGCTGTATTTGCCAGTCAGCACACCACCTGCAAGCGCGTAGAAGGCTGTGACGCCGTAATTGTACTTCTTGTACAGGTTCACAAAGTCGTAATCAACGCGGGAACGATCGAGAATGTTATAGCGGGTCTGGTCGAACGCCTACAATCAGTAGCACAAATTCATATCTAAGTAAGTTCTGTAATTGACAGGACAGTACAACGCACGGGTCGGATGAGGCCAAGACGGTCTGCAACATCACAAGCTTCCATGATCTCCGCCGCTGTCCACTCACTGGTACCCCAGTAGAACGCCCAACCTTGCTCGATGACGTAGTTCATCGCACGAACAATCTCCTCCATGGGCGTGTACGGGTCTTGACGATGACAGAAGATCAGATCCACGTAGTCAAGGCCGAACCGTTTGAGCGCTGCCTTCGTGCCCTCTACGACGTGTTTTCGGCTTAGCCCTGTGTCGTTAGGGCCGCCACCTCCAGAGAACATTTTAGCACCGAAGAAGATCTTGGTGCTGATGACCAGGTCCTCCCTGGCCCAGAGTCCACGCTCAATGCCGGCGTTAATGATCTTGCCCATGTACCTCTCTGACTCGCCGTCAGCATAAGCCTCAGCGTTGTCAAAGAAGTTGATACCGTTCTTGAAGGCGTGTTCCATGATGGCGTACGTCTTCTCAAAATCGTTCTGCGTGTTGAACGTCACGAAGCTGCCGAACGCGAACTTGGACACCAGCAAACCGGTATTGCCGAGGAATCGGTACTTCATGTTGTGCGCAGTCTTGGTTGCAGGGCTCATCGTGAGATTTGGCTTGAGTGGCTTGCTTGGGGCGAGGCAAATGAAAGTATGACAGTGCCGCTCGGCTGAGAGTTTTTGGAGACCCGAATCGCAGACTTGTCTCGTCCTTGCCAATGCCATTGGTAGACCAGCACTTTGCGTGATTGTGTAGGTGTCGAGCTGCATCATTCCAGTTGCATTTTTCAGCAGTGATGCAGCTCGTCACCTACACAATCATGCCAAAAGTGCTCTGCATCAACAACAGCTTCAACTTCAGATTCCTCTCATATAGCCTGATTGTATTCCATCACCAAGGCTTTTGCAATGTTCCATCACCAAGGCTTTTGCAATGACCATGAAGTACCGATTCCTTGGGAACACGGGGCTACTGGTTTCGACGCTCTCGTTTGGGAGCTTCGTCACCTTCAACACACAATTGGACTTTGAGAAGTCGTATGCCGTCATGGAACGTGCGTTCAAGCGGGGAGTCAATTTCTTTGACACCGCGGAAGCCTATGCCGGCGGTCGATCAGAAGAGCTCATGGGGAAGATCATTGCTACTGGCATTGAGAGGGGCGTGTGGAGTCGAGAGGATCTCGTTGTGAGCACCAAGATCTTCTTTGGAACCAAACACGGCACTAGCGAGAAACCAGGACCCAACGAGCAGGGACTCAGTCGCAAACACGTTCTGGAAGGTATCAGGGCGTCGCTCAAGCGTTTGGGACTGGAATATGTCGACACCATCTTCTGTCATCGACCCGATCCGTGTACACCAATCGAGGAGACTGTACGAGCGATGAACTACGTGATCGAAAGTGGGAAAGCATTCTACTGGGGAACCAGTGAGTGGAGTGCCCGCGATATCATCGAAGCATGCGAGATCGCAGATCGCCTGGGGCTCATTCGACCGGTGAGAGCTTGTTACTGTGCCATTATGTTTGCATGTCGCTGTCGAACGTTGCACTTGTGTGTATACAGGCTTTCGATCAACCGCAATACCACATCCTGGAACGCTCGCGTGTAGAGATCGACTACGGTGTGCTGTACGAGGTGCGTAATGCGATCACATCGATCGCCTACGATAGTCAACTAACCTGTACCCTGGCTTATTTCAATAAAACCAGAAATACGGGTACGGACTCACTACATGGTCGCCACTTGCATTTGGTATCTTGTCCGGGAAATACAGCAATGGGATTCCTGAGGTAAGCGTCCTTTAAATAAGCGCTGTGCTCTTAACAAATACTAAGCTTGACGTGCTTGGTGGTAGGGCTCTCGTTTGTCGATGTCGTCGTATATGAATTATGTCGCCGATGGCTTCGAGACGAAGGTCGCGAAAGCAGACAAGCTAACTGCGATAGCAGACGAGATTGGGTGTACCCTTGCTCAGCTAGCGATTGCATGGTGCGTTTCGAACGAACGTGTCTCGACGGTCATCCTTGGCGCCTCTATGTAGTGTTGCTCAGCTTGACGAAAATCTCGACTCCCTCAACTTCATCGCTAACTTGACGCCGGAAATTCGAGCCAAAATCGACGAAATAGCTGATGTCAAGTTTGCGATTCCTGCTCCGGAGTCAAGACTGGTAGCCATGCGAGAGCAGTGGCTGGATTGATTCACCTGCCAGGTACAGGTACAAGTTGTACCGACGTTGAAGCGAGTTATTTTAACCAATGAAAACTGCGCGTATCTTACCTGGATGAACCCATTGACATCGTAATGTGGTCGGTGAATGAAGCTCGCCACTATCCAACTTTCCCTCTTCCTGCTGAAGCGAAATGCCGCGTATCAATCGCTGGCGACCGAACAATCGTCTCCCCAACGTGACCAAAACGGCTGATCGCCTGGGAGACTACCTGGTGGCCTTGCGCAATTATTTTGTTGCGACGAATGTTTCTTGTCGTCGTGGTTTAAATCTGCAAGGACAGCTCAGCGCGTATGAGAAGGAGACGCGCGTCCTGCTTAAATTGGCGTCGACCGGACGTACTGTAGACATTCTGCTACGTTTCGGCCGTGTAGTGGAATCTTATATGGAAGTACTGGGCATTGAGATGACAGAGGAGATCCGAAAGTGGAGAGAGCAGCTGGAACTAGAGCGTCACGAGCGCGTAGAGCTGTTTCGAGGCATCATAATGGACGAGCAACGCTTCGTAGAGGCTATGGGTGACGAGAATCAGCAGATGGAGCTGATGACATTGCTGAAGCACGACTTAATGCACTATGATACATTCCTGATGCCCGACGAGCTGGACATCATTTCGGACGTCTATGACCGGGTGGTGAATTACTCGGAAGTTGTGTTGGTTGGGGAGCCACCGAGTTGGTTCTTATCGCCGAACGATCTGCTCTGTGACAATGGAGGGGCCTACTACTTGGACTCTGTTCGGGTAAGCAAGTGCGAGACTGAAGAGGTCTTGACAGGAGACCATCAATGGGAAGACGAAGAGGAGGCGTGTCTACGTCAAGCTACGGTGTGGGCAGATTTGAATCATCCCCACGTAGCCAAAATGTTAGGTGCGTGCTACATTGGTAAAGAGCCGTTCATCGTTCATGAGCCCGCGGAGTCTCTCAGTATCAACCGAGGAAATGCACACTTGTGGGAGCCGCTGCTTGGATGGGCTCTTGGCTTGCAGTACTTGCACGAACGTGAGCTTGGATACAAAAACTTTGATGACAGCAGACTTTTAGTTCGTCACCATGTTACTACTAGCGGAGTACTGAGTGGGCTGGGACTTGTACCCGTTAAAAGGAAGGAGTTGTCAGCTTCATTGCAGAGAGGTATCTCGAATGAATTTAGTATGCGGGATTTGAGGGCTGCACTCCCGCGTAACGAGGACGACGAGCATTCACAGGAACTTCAAGACCCTAATGGACCCATCTGGAGTGTGCCGAACGATATCGTTGCCTTTGGATTGGCCATTTACAACACTCGTCAGTGGGTCGCCATGTACAGTGATAATGAAAAGGTGCTCGTTTTGCCGCCGGAGTGCCCACCATTCTTGGATAAACTCGAGTGGGACTTAATTGAAGGAATGTGTGCGAGGACACCCGGAATGCGAGCTAGTATGCGGTACGTCGTGCATCAAATTCGAGCGTTCGTTAAAGCTGCAGAGCTCAAAGAAACGGACAAGAAGGCGCCAGTGGATCTGAGTGTGAGTATGGGTCACGAAGATGACGTGAATGAGCCGATCGCCGAGGAGGAATACGTTCCTCCAGAACAGATTGATGACTTTATTGTGCCGAGAATGAATGAAAAAGTGGCCAAGGCCATGCCTCGTTTGGAGAGGCTAAGCAAGGATATGCCCGAGGCAAGCGAAGACATGCTCCAGCAAGTGGTTGATCGCTTAGTCGGTGTGCGCTCTCAGCTTCAAATGCGCGAAAATGTCAAGGACGCCACTACCGTTATGGAGGGTTTTGTAGGCGTGCTAGAAATGTTCTACGATATGCTGACGCGACGCGATCTCGTAAAGGAACAGTTGAGCAAAAGTGTGATCGCTAGTTTCTGCGCTTCGCGAGCAGCGGCGCAGAATATCGCCATTTTCCACCACGAGATTGATCGCCTTCTGACGCTAGCTGAAATACACAACGCTTCATCAGCTCAAAACCCGCCACCACATGTGATGCTAGCCGACATCCGTGAAGACTCTTCCGATTCCATTGTTGACGTTACGGCAGATGTACCAGGTATTCATGAATGGCAGAAAAAATGGACCAAGCTGCGCCGGGAGCAACTCCGTGTATTCCAAGCGCAGCTGAAGAACACTGCAGAGCTGAAACAACAGCTGAACGATTCCAAAGCAAGACTTGAGGCACAGATGCTGCTACAGTTTGAACTGCACAAACGTCGAAGCTCTTACCCAAACTCTGTTCTGGAGGCTATGACGCAGGCACTCAAGGTCTTGGGGACGATAGGTGACGGCGCTGAGCGGGTTCCCAGCTGGTTCATTCCTCCATACGAGGTGGTGTTGGGCAAGTTTATTGCCCAAGGCGGCTTCGGAGAGGTGTATCATGGCAAATGGTTCGATACCGACGTTGTGGTAAAGATTCTGAAGGCACAAGCGCCATCAAATTCTTCATCCAAGAATACGCCTCCACCGTGAAGAAGAAGCGATGGAACTGTTTCGAAGTGAGGCAGACCACTGGTTTATGCTGAATCACCAGAATGTCGTTTGTCTCTACGGAGCATGTCACGTTGGAACTCCCTTCTTCGTGTGCGAGCCAGCGAAATCGACTTCTCTCAGTGCCCACGTGGAGTCACTTGCACGCGCTAGAACGGGCTACAACTACGATGAAAAAGGGCCTGACACCGCTGATATCATGCGTTGCCTTGTGATGGCAGGGATCGGCTTGAAATATCTGCATGGACGTGGCATTGTGCACTGTGACCTGAAGGGGGACAACTTTATGGTAGGCTCAGACGGCAAGACGATTAAGCTGGGTGATTTCGGAATGAGCGTCCTGAAGCGGTCCGGGAAAGGTAGACACAGTGCGCACGCGATTGCGGGAGCGGTGCCGTGGAAAGCGCCTGAATACTTAACGGGGGCAGACCCCACTGTAATGTCAGATGTCTACGGATTCGGGATGTGTATCCTGGAACTCTTCAGCGGGAAGTTCCCGTGGCCTGGTGTGCCTGAATCAGCCGTGAAGTTCCATGTGACGAAGCGTAAATTGCTCCCACTTCGCCCGAAGCAGCTCGCTGACTTGCAGTGGAACTTGATTCAGCACATGTGCTGTTACGAGCCCAGTTCTCGGATCAGTCTCGACGCCGTTGTCGATATTCTCCACTCGTTCCGCTGGCAACAATGTACTGTTACAAATTAATGCTGCGCCTCCATCACAACTGTCAAACTTTATATGGACATCGAAAATTGCTTTTTGTTGACCGTATACATTTCCGGATGAAATCATATCCGGAATGTAATATACAGTATACGGAGGGGGTCGGCATAATCCTCTTCAAGCCCGACTTCCGAGTGCGGCCATGGAGTTCCTCGCCGAAGAGAACGACTGCGGGCAGACGCTGCTGCGTCTCGTGAGTCGCGGCAGCGCTATCATCGCCGAGTTGCTACGCTTGTCGAACAACATTCCAGGGTGCGTACGCCTGGGGTTTGTGCCTCTGACATCGTTCTGACTTGATTTTTGCTTGTGCTGTAGCGTGTTCATGGGGCCCTCGCACGTGGAAGACCCCGAGCAGCTGAAATACCTCAACATTCTCTTCGACTTTGCGTACTTGAAGAATCCCGAGGACTTTGAGAACATGGTTAACAGCAACACGGTGGGTGGAGTGGCACGTGGGATATTGAAACTTTTGGGTCTGAGTTTTACTGTTATTTTGGTCGCTGTAGGAGCTGCTTGACGTAGATGATGAGTTCATGGACAACCACGAGGACATCTTGGATCGATTCTATCAGTTATTCGACGGTATCTACAAGGTCTGTTGTTTCTTTTGACGAGAACCATGTGTTAGTGGCTGATAACTGACAAGGGTGCCTGCATGATCAGTACATTAGTGACTACTTGGAGTTTCTGGACAACCTGGAGAAAGGATTCTTCATCCAGCACACACTGGCGAATATTTTGCTGGATACGGACGGTGCGCAGCTCATGTGCGAGGCGCTATATCTCTATGGAGTGATCTTGCTGCTGCTAGACCGTAAGATTCCCGGTCCAACGCGAGAAAAGATGGTTATCGCCTTCTATAGAAGCAAGGGCGAGTCTGCGCTGGAAAATATCGACGAGGTTTGCAAGCTGTGCCGTGTGACGGGATACCTTCCCGGTCAGCCCAAGCCGGCACAATATCCGGAGAGATATTTCAAGCGTTTTCATCCCCCGGAGGAGGTGGTGAGCATGGTGATCGGCAAGCTGCAGTCTGACGACGTGTACCTGCAAGAACCCTGTTTCCCACATCGCACCCACCGCTCGACTCGACTTGCAGGGCAGGCATCGATGCTTTTTGTGATTTTGTTCTTTGCGCCGGATATCCTCATTCACGAAAAAGCGAGTATGCGTGAGATTGTGGACCGTCACTTCAACGACAACTTTATCTTGACGACCTATATGGGAGCAGTGGCCGATCTATCGTTGGAATGGGCAGCTTACCCAGCTGCACGCTTGGCTCTCGCTAACACGCTGGAGCCCTCCAATATCGCGCACATCACCAAGAAGAAGGCGCAGCAAACTCAACGTTCCATCGATGAACTGAACTATTTCCTTACGGAAGGTGTTCTCACAGAAATGTATGTGCTGGAAAATCTCGACCCGCTGTTGAACTGCATCCGTAATGCGAACGTGACGATCCGATGGACAATGATGCACTCACGCATCCAGCCGGTGATCCCCATGATGGAGAATTCAACTGCACAGCGCGAAATCTTTGATAAAGGTACAGATCCAGACAAGCTGATAACGTTGCTGCTGAAGGTATCACAACTGGAGTGGAAGCTGAAGCAAATGTTTGAGGCCCTGCTTGCCAGCAAAGAAGATCGATGGCAACGTTGCATGAAAGAAACGTCAGAGCGTATGGAGGAGCTTAGCGAGTACTTTTCCGGCGAGAAGCCGCTGACCCGCGTGGAGCGTAACGAAGACCTTATGAAGTGGTTCAAAGATTTGGCGGAAAAGGTGAACAGTCTTGACTACGTGGATCATATCAAGGCTGGACGGCGGATCAAGCGCCTAATTGAAGCATTGGGCCACGTGGAACAGTTTGACCAGATCGACACCAACTTGCAGGTGAAGGCGTATCTGGAGGAGTCTCGCGAGTTTCTTACTGAAATGGTACGGACCGTGCGCATTCGAGATGAGGTCATGGGAATTATTGAGAATGTGTCGGATCTGTCATACGGCTGGGAGATTATCAATGATTTCATGAAAATCCTGCATCAGCGTGTGAAGAATGATCCGTCTTCTGTTATCCTGCTGCGTGCAATGTTCTTGAAATTTGCATCGATTTTGGACGTGCCGCTTACGCGTATACACCAGTGTGGATCAGAAGATGTGATCTCGGTGGCTGAATATTACTCAGCCGAGCTTGTGGACTACGTACGCCGCGTAATGGAAGTGATTCCTCAGAGCGTGTTCCGTATCCTGGCGGGTATCATCAAGCTGCAAACAGATCACATGAAGCCAATTCCAGTGAAATTTGAAAACACATTGTTGAAAAACCACGCTCAGCTGAACGAGCGCTACCGCCTTGCGCGCGCAACCAACGAGGTTTCCAAGTACACTGAAGGCATTCTGGCTATGAAGCGCACACTACTCGGTATTATTGAGGTGGACCCTCGACAAGTACTGGAGGATGGACTGCGCAAGGAGCTTGTGTATCGTGTGTCACTTGCTTTCCATGAGGTGCTGATCTTCGAGAAGAATACATCGGAAGAGTGCAACGAGGTCTTCGTGAAATTGGCCTCCAACTTGGATGCTTACCGGCTCTCATTCGAATACATCCAGGACTACATCGGTATTTACGGCCTGCGAATGTGGCACGAGGAACTATCTCGCATCATCAACTACAATGTCGAGCAGGAGTGCAACCGATACTTGAAGAAGAAGGTATACGACCGCGCCTCACAGTTCCAAAGTCGTGCTATCCCGATTCCACGGTTCCAACCGCCGTCAGGTGACATGAGCGTTAACTTCATGGGACGTCTCATGCACGCCCTGTTCATCATGACCGATCCACACACTACCATTTACTCGCCGCAGTCGATCGGATGGTTTTCTGAGGATGGAAATGAAGTCTGCGGCATTGGCGCCTTCTCCGTTCTACACAAGAGCGTGGGGCTACTTGGTCTTGCGGGTCTGGATCGCATGCTCTCGTTCCGTATTGTGCACACGCTTAACAATTTGGTCAAGTTCTGGGGTTCAGCCGTGACGCCTTACTTCCCGCTTCTTGATCAGCTCTCTGCTGCGCTTGTGCCAGAATGGAAGCTGCCTGAACACTCGACAAAGTTGTACGAGGCTGCACTAAAGAAGGTAGAGAAGATCATGAGCAAACTGCTGAAGGCCGTGCTAATTATTGGACAGGCAGCACTCATTCGGCGGCAGATTTCAAGCGAGTTGTCATTTTCAAGCCGTCTGGATGCCAATTTGCTGGCTACGACCCTGGATACGCTGAACATTTCTCTCCTCAACGACATTCGTGCTCACTACCGGGACCCAAAGAACAAGCCGTACCCTGGCAATGATGGCAACCCCGTGCTTGTGGAACTAAACAAGTATTTGGAGAACACTGGAGCGAATGATCCTTTCCAGAAGATTTACGTGACCGTCGCGGAACCGATGGAGGGACTCGCAGCCATGTTCATGCTCTTCGTAGTAGCTTACATGCCGAAGCTGCAGTACGACCGCAACTTTGGCGCTCTCAGCCGCGTTGGCAAGAACCCCATTGATGGCGAGCCTCTACTCGTAGGCATCCTCACGATTTTCAAGCAGTTCCACCCGTCGTATACCGAGAAGTTCCTGGCTTACATGGGCCAGTTCGTGCGCACAAAAGTTAACGTCATTTTCGCTGAGAAGGCTGAAAAAAAGGGAAAAGCGTCTTCGCTGCCGACGGAACTACCTGTGGACGTAGTCAACACACTGATCTTCATGCTCGAATTCGCTCGCTGCGCCAAGATCAAGCGCAGTATCCTAGACGGCCACGTTCCTGCGTACGTTTTCGATGCTATTCAGCTCTAGCGTTCAAGCAACGTCAACAATCTCGACAATTCTTGCAGACAACCAGCTGAAAAAGCAAGACGAAAACGTAATGCACAATTCTCTCAGCCTGAAGGGCTGAGAGTATAACGGGCTTTTTCGCCTTTAGAAACGTTTCTGTTGAACTTGGGGCCTTGCAGTTGAATTTGGGAGCAAAATTCAGGTTTTTCGGTGGTGGTAAGGTGCAGAGTGGACAGTGTTTTGTATGGCAGGTGCCTCGCATGGGACGCCTTTTGGTATTTCTGAATGTGGCAAACGTAGATAAAGCCTTCCTCGATAATTTTGCGTGTATCTTTTCGTACCTTGTCAGTTAAACTCGGTAGTTTATCGGCTAAAGTTAATAGTACTTCAATGATATCTGTTTATCTATTAGAAACTACACTTTGTTGAAGTGCGACGGTTCGACGGTTGCTCGAATAAGTACCACACGAATTTATCGCAAAAGTATACAAAGGCCTCCTTTTGACCAATGAGGGTCAATTACTAAAATATGGTAGTCAAACCTCTTCTCTTGAGTATGCTCTACTGACTGGGTGCTGTGGTACTGTACCATTTCTATAAAACTGATATGTACCATTTTTATAAGGCACATCAGTGCGGGAAGTAGCAGCACAGGTTCTCCCATCTCCGGGGTTGGGCGCTTGTAGAGGTGGCATTCCTGCTGCATTATGAAGACCCTCGCTGTAGTGTGCAGGCTCTCGGTGTGTCACGGTGTTTTATGTAAGAGGATGCTGCTTTAGAGCTCGCCGTTATTGTGGATCTAAACGCACTATGGAGTACGCTGTATTATGGGCTTTCGCTACGTGACTACAGCTGTATGATTGTTTTTGCTGTGGAGGTTCATGGTGAGCGATGAGAGTTTGATTCTGGACCATGTATGCCTTGTGGAGGCATTAGGTGTTGAAGGTGTTGATTTATGGCGTAGAGCGCTGTGCTGTGGACCACCGCACGGACTCGCCGATGAAGGAGATAGTGTCATACCGTACTTTCGTGTGCTATAACGATGTCTGTTAGTTGCTCTTGAAGCGGAAGATGTGGAAATAAGCGCTGTCAGCACTGGTTGTGATGCAACAGTTTTCATTCGTTGGATCTGTAGACTAACGGCTGACAGTGTGATTATTTGTGGCATGAGGTGACTTTCGAAACTCGACTCGGAGTGAAAAAAAAAAACGAGAATGTTATCAAGCGAGTGCCGCCAAGAACACTGGCTAACAGCATCCTAAAGTTGATGGGCTATGCATTTGCAGTCAGAGTTCTCGGTAGGAACGCCTGTAGGTAAACGTAAGCTCTTGAAGTGCGGGGATATCTTGAACAGAAAATATTCCCAGACGTCTGGAATTCGACCAGTTGAATTACATGGCACAGTTGGCTTGACACGAATCGTTTATGAATCGGCTTTTGTTTCCACACAACAAGGCATCCACGAACACTTTGGTACCCCTGCTGGATTTCGCCTTCGACCGAAACTCAGCTTGGTACACTCCTAAAGTGGCGTATCTTCAGATTCTTGCCTTATAATGATCCATGTCAGAATTTAGTACAGTTTTAGTACTCCGCAAATGGCGACTGTTCACGTGGGTTCGTTCTTCGTTTCGCGCCCGAGAAAGCAAAGGTAAGTGATAGCCCAAGATGTACTAACATCTAGCGTCTTGAAGCTCACACAAATGGTATATGTGCAGATGGTGAGGTGTCCATCCCGGAAGCATTACACTGTACATGAATTAGTTCTTCTTCTTGCTATTTTGGAGGAGAGATTGCCTATTTACCCATCCGAGTGGGCAAATGTCGCTATGGAATTCACGTCTCGAAGTGGAGAAACATGGGTCAGCCGAACGACTGCTAGTTTGCGCTCCAAGTTCTCGACACTTTGTTCCTCCCGACCGTGTTCCAAATTTTTTGCAATGCGTGTACGTGCAAAAATCGTAAAGTCTCAAATTGAGGGTCGGTACAGTTCCATGCTGCGTCGAGCCCAGATCTTACGACAAGATCACCAGTACCTCATCTGATTCCAAAGGTCCAAGCAAATGGTGCGACGCATGCAATAGCGGTATTCCGCCCAAGACCACACGTCGCCCTACTGTAGTTCAACCTGCAGCGCCCGATCATCGATTCTCAAGATTTCGGCAATTCGTCTTGCCTCCTGCACAACCTTCCCAAATTACCCCTGTGCAAGGCAGTTCCAGAGTGTTCCATCTACCCCGGACCAATAATGACCAGGTCGACACATTCACAGGCCCTCTGCAGGCTGTGGGTCATACTGGTTACCGCCGATTTGAGTCTCCCGGAACCAGCAATCTGCCCTATATTATCGACATATTTCGCCAAATTGCAGATCTGCAAGTCAGAGCACAACGTGATTTTGATCGCCAATGCCTCGCACGAGATGAATATGACAGGTTACAGCAGCAATGCACTCTACAGTACCAGCAACAAACGATGTCACTCCTCGCAACGTTGGTAAAGTCAAGTCAGGCCAAATGATGGCTATTCTTACCGTAGTGAAAGATCTAGTGACAGACAACAAAGTAATACATGTACTCCCTTTGAATCGCCTGAACGGTTCCCAGCTACTGCAATACTTTGTGAGGCTGAGAGACCCTCGCGCGCACAGAAGCGCGCTACTGTTACTGGTAGAAGTCAATCAACATTAGCAGTTGAAGTTGAAGTGGACTTTAGCCGCTGCTTTTTTTTGTGACCGTACAATTTGGCGTACAATTCGGACTGCGCGCTGCGAAGCGCATTCAGTGCTGAAACTTGGCACACATATAGAAGTCTTCTTGTGCAGCTTGCAGACGCCGTTGGAAGGCAAAGTCGCGCGTACAGCATGCGCAGGACACGGATGGGCCGTGCAAAGTTGTACCGGCGTTTCCGGACGGACTATTTTTCGGCCAATCAGAAGCCTGAGCCGGGCACCGTTACTAATGGGCCCTGTCTCTACCTACGTATTTTTTAAACGGGGTCCACAGTGTGGACTCCACACCCTAATTTACACTCTGATATACTCTTAGTAAGGAGTGAAAAGTGCTCCCTGTCTCAACCAAAAGGTGAAAACTGGGTCCAGACTATTTAGTTGAGACGACACAATACCGACACAAAACCGATATATTTGTGTTTTGGGAAATCAAACCCAAGACTATTTTGGTAAGTGCGGTCGGTCGGCTGAGAATGATTTTAGGCGAACTTAGTGCGCAGGGAGCCAGAAAGAACGAAGCAAAAGCACGCGCCGGCGGCCATGAGCGACTCGGGAACTGGCGGCGGCTACAAGGAGCCCTCGCGCGCTATCTTCGCGCAGCGCGACCTACGTCACTTCCTGGGCTCTCCTGTACGTCTCTTGGCCCCCCTTTAGCCGTGTATTTCCCCCGCTTTCTCTTCCCATAAGATCTAACTTGGATATCATTCCTTATGCTCCTGCAGGCTCAGCAGATGATCCTGGTGTTTGTGAAGCATCTGAACGAAAGCATTAAGGGCAAGCGGATCTCCAGCGAGTATGAAGTCTCACCGGTACGGTGTCATCAGCGAGCAGCGCCCAGAAAATGGAGAAATTCTGACTATGACATGTTGGTGATGCTGACAGAACGTAGAGAAGGCTGTGGACCTGGTGAACAAGATCAATTCGTGGATCGATGAGATCCCGCCTATCCAGCAACCGATGCGCTTCGGTAACAAAGCCTTCCGCACATTCTACGACCGCGTTGTTGAGGTAAGATATATCTGCACGAAGCACTTTGAAGTAGATGAGTGCTAGTCCAGGGTGGAAGCTGATGTCATTCATTTTGTGAACAGAAAACACCTGCCATGCAGGAGAATATGCTCCCAGAGGAGCAGCGTGGCGCTGTGATTGAACTGGCAGCATACCTCGACGACTCCTTTGGAAACCGTGTCCGGATTGACTACGGAACGGGCCATGAGACGAGCTTCATTGTATGGATGTGTACGTACATGTATTACTTCAAAGTTGTCAAAGATGAAACGGGTTACTTAAGTGGAGATATAATTTTTAAATCTGTCACTGCTTTTGCTTTTCAGGCTGTCTGTACAAGCTAGGCTTCTTCAAGCAGTCAGACTTCCCGGCGCTTGTGCTGCGATTGTTCTCGACCTACCTGGCGTTGATGCGCCGTTTGCAGAAGCTGTACATGCTGGAGCCTGCAGGATCTCACGGCGTGTGGGGTCTGGATGACTATCACTGTCTTCCTTTCTACTTTGGATCAGCCCAGCTGATCGGACAGCACGACATCCTTCCGGAAAGTGTGCACGACGATAATGTCCTGCTGTCAAACCACAACGAGTACTTGTATCTGGATGCTATCAAGTTTATCAAGGAGGTGAAGGCAGGATCGCCATTTGCGGAGACGTCACCTATGCTAAACGATATAAGTGCGCTGCCATCATGGGAGAAGACCAACGGAGGCATGCTCAAGCTTTATGAGGGTGAAGTTCTTAAGAAGTTACCGGTCATTCAACATCTCCGGTTCGGTTCACTATTTCCGTGCACATGGACTCCAAGCCACGAAGCCGACGATGGATCGACCTATATACCAGTAAGCACGCACCCAGGTACGGGCGTTCGTGCTCCTAACTTTGATTTAGAGGGTGTGTCGGCCAAGGCGCCATGGGTTGCTGTAGAAACGCTCGCGGCTACGAAGGACACTGCGATGTCACCGCTGCGCCACGGTAAGAAGACGTTGGACAAGTAATTCGAGTGCTGGTGGCGAATCACACGTGGCAAGCGTGCATAAAGCTCAAGCGCGGACGCTCCAACGGGTAGGTGCTGCCAATCAAAAAAGTGAAATGTTGTGTTCCCAGAAAAGTTTTTTTTATTTTTTTGTTTGATTTTGTTATGCACGATAGTTGGCCAACAAGAATCGAGTTCGATGCTTGTGCATTCCGTGTAGTGCAGTGCGATCCGATACATGTATTGGTGCCTGATTGGTGTGGTGTTCCAAATCCTGAGACCGTTGACAAGAAGCTCACCTCTGGACCAGTGGCTCTGTTCATCGCCAGCGAGATATGCTGTTTAGCAGGCTCGCTGACTCAGCGTTTTGAACTCAGCGCCGATTTCACGCCGTGTCGCTTGGTCAAGGGGAGTGGAAAAGGGCGGAGCAGCTCGATGGACCCGTTTCCAGTCGTGCACGGCAACGGAACAGACGACAGCGAGACGGACAAGAAACGGCCCCTGGAGCTGCGCTTAAGAGAATCTGTGGGAGGAAGAGTGAAGGTCTCCACGAGCAGTTGAGGCTCTGACGATCAATGGAGCCATTTCGCCGCGTGAACGCGACACGGGGAAAAACGGATTGCGGCAAGCGAGCGAGCAACGAACGGCAGCAACTACGCACAAGAAAACAACCAGTGTAATACAGTACTTGAGGACAGCCGACCAGCGATGATACACGCAGATTACGAAGGAGCGAGGTTGACCAGTTAATCGACAAAGGACAGTCTGAGCTGAGACGGAAGACCGAGGCGGGAGACGTTACGAATGCAGTCGTGCAGGAACGGGTGATTTCGTTTGCGACGACCAGGAATCGAAGCTCACCAAAATGCAGTTCGTTCAGGAGACACAGTCAGATGCCACATTTTTCGCCAGTTTCTCTTCGCGCCATATTGTGCTTGTATTTGGCGTTCTGTTTAACATTTTGGTGTAGCCACCTCAGAGTTGAGTACTTCGAAACGGGCATAGTCAACAACGAACTATGCACTGGTCTACTAGAGCGGAATATCTGTGTTCAACGCTCAGGCTCTTACCATGCATACATGTACACGTATTTGATCTCGTGTCTCGCATCTACCGGCACCACCCTTCTGTTTAACTTGAGCTTTAGGTGCGCTGCTACCAGTGGCCACTCATTCCTGTACGCTCATGCTTGGCTTATAGTAGAGGGCTAAATCCAGCGTCCAACGGTAGGCGTGCTATTCGTGCCAGTTGAGCTTGATTCCCAACGAAAAAAGCTAGGCAAGCTTCGCTGAAGCAGCTACAGCTTGCCACGTACGTACCACCCGAATCCTGAAGAGTCAGATGGCATCGACCACGAAGCTGAGACGTTTCGCCAGAAAAAGGTATGTCACTGCTGTAAATACATACCTCCCCGAAATCCATGCCATCGTCTTTAGCGATTTTGGCCCGGCAGTGTGTGTAACCGTATCAGTTGGTTACCCCTATTTAAAGAGCTGGAGCCAACAAAAATACTGCAGTCCACCGGAACCGACAAGATACTCTTATTACAACGGTACTTCTCCAGTAGTGTCCTGCGTGACCTCTGCTTCAACCTCTATCGTCCAGCATACCCGATATTCCCGATTAAGTCGATCGAATCGGCTTTCACGGGATCTAGATTCCATGGTGGTGTCGCGTCGTCGAGCTGGCCAATCATTTGATCGTATTGCCGATCCTGAACCGGCTATCCGTCGTCGCTTGTGAAGACTCGAAATGCCGTGAGTAGCCGTTTCGAGTTTCGGCGGCGTTGGAAGTCATATCCAGCCCGTTGACTTCCGTCACCAAAGCGACAGGCGTCAACGCAAGTGGTGATAGATGTTTGCATCCAATGGAGGCGAATGTGAGTCACATTATGCAGTGCCACTGCCTCCGCTAATTCTGGGCAGCGTCGAACAAAACCTACAGAATAGCATGTAGTCCGAATCTGGCGGACTGGCTACTGGTGCAGGAATGCATAACCAGGCTATGGGTTGTTAAACGCAACCCTTGCGACACAGACGGGGCTTGTCTGAACGCGCCCTTTCCCAGCGCGCGCTGACTGGTCAGCAGCAGCTCACGGGGGTTTCGCTCTCTTGACTGGAGGAGACGCCACATGGGGGAGGTAGGGACCATCACTCCTTCTCTGTGTTTTTTCTTCCTAGTGAGCGCCCTGGCACCGAGAAGTGTCATTTTGGAATTCACTCCGCCGAGCCCAAGCCCAGCGAGCGCCTCTAGTACCCCACGCCAACTGCCCCAAGGAAGAACAGTTCACTCGGTACCATGGCCCCGTACGCTCCCACCGACGGCATCAGCAAGCTCGCCATCGACCAGAGCAAGCACTTCACCGAAGCGCTAAAGGAGGCTCTTAAGAGCTCGGCCGACCAGCAGAAGGTCGCGGCGGAGAAGGTGTCGGAGCTCGTTGCCGGCGATGCCAACCTGAACCTTGGCGTCGTCTCGCAGGAGCTGCGCAACGCCTTGACGGGCAACGATGCCGACTCCAAGGTCGTGGCCGCCTACGTCGTGGACGACCTCATGCAGAAGCACGCCGAGCGCGTGGAGGCTTACTTCCTGCCTCTGCTGTCCGTATTCCTGGACCTGCTGGCTGACAAGAAGCCTGCCGTGCGCCCCGTTGCGCAGGAGGCTGCTTTGACCATCATCAGCTCGGCCAACAAGAACTCGACGATCCGCATCCTGCCGATCCTGTTCGAAGGCCTTGACCGCTCAAAGAAGTGGCAGACCAAGAAGGGCTCGCTCGACCTCGTGGCTGAGCTGTCCAAGGTTGCTCCGTACCAGGTCAGTCGCTGCCTGCCCGAAATCATCCCTGTGGTGACGGACTGCATGTGGGACACTCGCAAGGAGGTCAAGATCGCCGCCAAGGAGACCATGACCAAGGTTTGCAACGTCGTGGGCAACATGGATATCGAGCCCTTCATCCCCGCTCTGGTGAGCTGTCTGGCTAACCCCACGGAGGTGCCTGAGTGTACCCACAAGCTGGCTTCGACCACGTTTGTGAAGACCGTGGAGGCCCCGGCTCTTGCTATCATGGAGCCGCTTCTGAAGCGTGCTCTTGCTGAGGGCAAGACGGCTGTGAAGCGTCAGGCCGCTGTCATCATTGACAACATGTGCAAGCTTATGGACGATCCCGCTGAAGCCCAGCTGTTCATCCCGAAGCTGCTGCCTGGTCTGAAGAAGGTCATTGAGACCCAGGCCGACCCTGAGTGCCGTGAGGTCGCCACCCGTGCCCACGAGACCCTGTTCGTAGCTGGTGGTTCCATGGAGGTGTCTGAGGATGAGCTGAAGGTCGACTACGCCAACATCCACAAGGTGGTCGTTGAGTCGATCGCTGCTAGCGCGACTGCCGTCAAGGCTAACATCGACAGCTTCACTGTTGACTACGTCACGGGTATCTGCTACTTCCTGGTGGTTGCTCGCAACTTCAACAAGGCTGTGTTCGAGAAGGAGATTACTACTTACTTCAAGGCCTTCATGAAACCGGAGGATATTAAGCCCCTTGCCAACGAGATCCGTGACCGCTGCTTCAAGGAGAACAAGTCGATCTTCATTGAGGACGTTGACTGCGATGAGGGCATCCCCGACCTTTGCAACTGTGAGTTCTCGCTCGCCTACGGTGGTATGATTCTTCTGAACAACGCCCGCCTTCGTCTGAAGCGTGGACACCGTTACGGTCTGTGCGGTCCCAACGGTTGTGGTAAGTCGACCTTAATGCGTGCCATTTCCAACGGCCAGCTTGAGGGTTTCCCCAGCCGTGACGAGCTGAAGACCGTGTTTGTTGAGCACAACCTGCAGGCTTCGGAGGCTGAGCTTTCCGTGGTGGACTTCATCCTGAACGATGAGGACCTGAAGAACACTCCTCGTGAGGAGGTCCAGGACACTCTTGCTAGCGTCGGCTTCACGCCGGAGATGCAGGCTCAGGGTGTGGGCACTCTTTCGGGTGGTTGGAAGATGAAATTGGAGCTGGCTCGTGCTATGCTTCAGAAGGCTGACATTCTGCTTCTTGATGAGCCGACGAACCACTTGGATGTCAAGAACGTTGCTTGGCTCGAGAACTACCTGACCAGCCTGCCGAACGTGACCTCTATCATGGTGTCGCACGACTCTGGTTTCCTTGACAAGGTGTGTACCAACATCATCCACTACGAGACCCGTAAGCTGAAGATCTACAAGGGTAACCTTTCGAAGTTCGTGGAGCAGAAGCCCGAGGCTAAGGCCTACTACGAGCTCGAGTCGGAGAACGTGAAGTTTATTTTCCCGGAGCCTGGTTTCCTTGCTGATATCAAGAACAAGGGTAAGCCCATCATTCGTCTGACGAACTGTTCGTACCAGTACCCGGGTGCCCCCAAGCCGTCGATTAACAACATCTCCGTGACGTGCGCTCTGTCGAGCCGTATCGCTGTGCTGGGACCCAACGGTGCCGGTAAGTCGACGATGATCAAGATGCTGACGGGTGAGGTGGAGCCGACCAGCGGTCAGGTGTGGAAGCACCCTGCCATGCGTTTCGCTTACGTCGCTCAGCACGCTTTCCACCATATCGAGTCGCACCTTGATGAGACTGCCAACCAGTACATCCAGTGGCGTTTCCAGTCCGGTGAGGACAAGGAGCTTCTGGCCAAGGAGACGCGTAAGCTGACCCCTGAGGAGAAGGAGCACTACAAGAAGCCTGTGAACTGGGAGGGTGAGAAGCGCGTTCTTGAGGAGATTGTGTCTCGCCGTAAATTCAAGAAGAGCTTCGAGTACGAGCTCAAGTGGGAGAAGTGCCCGGTTGACGAGAACGCCTGGGTGCCGCGTGAGAAGTGTGAGAAGTGGGGCTGGGACAAGCTCCTGCAGATCGCCGATGACCGCGAAGCAGCTCGCGCTAACCTGCAGGCCCGTCCGCCTACGGCCATTGCTGTGCAGAAGCACCTGGACTGCTTCGGTCTGGGCGCCGAGTTCGGTACGCACTCGCGTATGCGTGGTCTGTCCGGTGGTCAGAAGGTGAAGGTTGTGCTGGCTGCTGCTATGTGGCTGAACCCGCACATTCTGGTGCTTGATGAGCCCACGAACTACCTTGACCGCGACTCGCTTGGTGCCCTTGCTTCGGCTATCAAGGAGTTTAACGGTGGTGTGGTTATGATTACCCACCACAACGAGTTCTCTTCGGCTCTGACCCAGGAGACGTGGAACGTCGATGCTGGTTTCCTGACTATCGAGGGCCAGCAGGCTGAGGACAAGACCAAGATCGAGCAGAAGGACGAGGAGGAGATCACGGATGCTTTCGGAAACGTTCACAAGAAGAAGATCAAGCGCAAACTTACCCGTAAGGAGAAGAAGGCCAAGGAAAAAGCCAAAAAGGAGGCTGAGGCTGCCGGCGAGTACTGGAGCGACTCTGACGAGGAATAAGCGGCTTCTACTTCGCACCCACGATCCATTCGATCGATACCTTATTTGCTATAGAAGAATACTCCTAGATGTGGTATGTAGAGTGACTTGGGAGGCGATTTAGATACCGCGGATTCCAACTGCATAGAGAAGGCATTTTGCAGACCAATTGTGTTCCAGTGTTATTTTTCTTTACGGGTGCTTCTACTGCAGAATTTTTTCTAACGACTTACTATTGTACGGGACAGTGCACTTGGCCACTCGAACTTCAACATCAGGTAGATCAAGGCGTGGTGCAGTCAAAACTGTCGCCACTGCGCAGCAAACACATAGAATCTATAGATAGATATCAAAGCTGCCCTCGGGGCCAAAATCGCTAAGCAGCGTTTATTTTTGAGCGAGCACGGCATGCCTCAAGGCGTGGGTCTCACAGCTGGCGAGAAGAAGTTTGTGGTGAATGTACACAACTTCTTCACCGCTGCACGCACGCAAGGCCTTACACGAAGGGGACGAACGCGAGACATTGTTGCAGAGTGTCTTGGGATCTCGTCTAACACTGTCAAGCGCGTGATGCGCGACTTTAGGAGGCAACCGGGCTTGCCGTTCGAGGTGAGTTGGCCCAATTCCAGCAAAACATGACAACTTGACGATTACAAATGAACCTCCTATATCTTATAAATGTGACGCGACAGTACACGGAGAGTACCAGTAGCGTTGCACAGGTATCCTGTGCAAAATTAATATTTTGGTGGTACACATCATTTTCATGAGACACAGCAAGTTGCCTTTTCTCATGATCTTCATATGGTTTAGCTTCTCGCCCAATGAAATTCCTACATTTGCGGAGCCCTTTTCCCGAAACTTTTGGGCATTCAGATTCCTTGTGTTTAAGGGCATGTAGCGCCTAAACGAGAAGGAATCTGGCAAAACGGACCTCATTTTTGGAACGAGAGCCGTGGTTTTACCCATATATCTAAATGTTGCATATGGTTTTCCAAAAAGAAACCCTCCTAATGATGGTGGCAAAAGTGGGTCCAAGTTCATTGTCCCCTACCGTAATATCGGTGTCAAGTGTCCGCTTTTGTTAACTGTCACCCCCCTATTCTAGCCAATCACAGACCTCGATAGCGCAACAGCCAAGTAGGATTTGCTCCGCTTTGTCAAGTGTCACCCCTCAGTTTTTTGAAGCCAGTCGCATAGTCCGAACTATCGCAGAGCAGAGAAGTGAACACTGTTCACTGAACAGGGGGTGAAATGGTGGCGAGGAGACGGTTGGAAACCAAGGCTAAAGTCTGAGACTTTTGCATTCAAGGCTGCTGCGCTTTGCATGTATGAAACCCGCAGCATGCCCGTCATTATTACCATGTCTTATTTTCTATCTCTGGTAGCTTTAATATTCCTAGTAATAAACTACCGGTGTCTTCACTTCTGCAGAGTACAATACATGTACAATGCTGGAGCTAGAAGCTTTGGAAGTTGCATCGTTGTACGACTTGCAAACAGCTGCAGCGGGTTTCTCTTATCTCTACACAGCACCTTGAGTTTATCTCTATCATTAGATTTGTTGGCACCAGGGGGGTGACACTTGACACCGATATTACGGTAGTAGTATTAGTAAAGCGTTTGTCGATGAGACCTACGGGTACAGCTCAGTTGATTACAGGTATTATAATTTATGAAAGCATGTCTGCACCTAGGTGTTGTTGAGTTTACGAAAAAACACGTCGATGCCGTTCTCGAGTTTCTTTCTAGACATTTCTTGCGCCCCTCTCTTTTTGCCCGTCAGCTTCTGCTGTGGCGATCGGTCTCTGGAAACACAAGCATCCATGTGCGCATTTACCTCCATGTTGTTGCGGGCATTGAGTAGCTTCCCGCAAATGGGGCATGGCTTAAAGTCTTCGTTCACTGGCTTCGTAGAGTCTGAACTGAAAGCTTGGGGTATGATACTCTTCTGCGGCTTTTTACGATGCTGTGGGGATGATGACGAAGATGTTACTTTGCTTCCAACGCACGCGTCGATGTGGGCGTTCACCTCCATATTGTTCCCAGCGTTTAACAGCATCCCGCAAATTGGGCATGGCTTGTTGTCGACTTTGGGCGCACTGTTCGCGTTGCATCCGGCGGTGAATGCATCTTTAATAACACTCTTCCTTTGCATTTTACTCCGTGAAAATACGACAGCAGACCCGCCTATGTGGACATCCGCCTTATAGTTGCTCTCGGCATCGCCACTTAATCCAGTTTTCCGCGGGGCATTAGAGGATAGCGCAGCGACGGGATCCATGATACGCTCGGCGAACTTCTTAATCTCAATTTGCCGCTTATTGTCTGTCGAAGTCGCAGTAGCCTGAGAGGAGTCCCCTCCATTTGTAGGACGAGAAACAAGAGTCGAGGCTCGAACGCCCATGAGTCGTAGCGTAAGTGGAAGTTCGCGACGCAATAGCTCGACTGCATTGGCATACAGATCCTCGGCAGTGAAAACCGCAGACGCTAGAGTCATCGACCGGGAGCAACGCGCAAAATCGGTATCTTTGTAGACAAATGTCACGTTCTTGGCAGCCTTGCACGCCTTCTCGAGGTCTTTGGCGAGGAATTTGCAAATTTCACGACACTTAGCCTCG
Source organism: Phytophthora colocasiae (assembly GCA_018806915.1). NCBI lineage: Eukaryota > Oomycota > Peronosporomycetes > Peronosporales > Peronosporaceae > Phytophthora > Phytophthora colocasiae. Next base: position 1,150,892 of record JAGKQI010000102.1, on the reverse strand, counting down.
AGCTGTTTAGGGTCACTGAGCCTTCCGAAAGTTCGTTCACGGCTGAAACTCTTGCGCTCTTGTTTTTCACGTCGTTCTCGTACCCCGAGTGATGTCTGCAGCAACCACGTAGCTGTCTTCTCGGAGAACAAATGTGAAATTTTGCCCCGCATAGCAAATAGATCGCCACCAGTATGGACGTTGAGAGCCTCGCTGAGGATCTTCTCCGTCACTTTGCCAATTCCACCGATTTTTCGCACTGGTAATTCTCGAATAAAATTAATCACATGCTCGCGTGTAAATGGAAGTACATACTGCCCGTTGGGCTTGTTCATGTCAGAGCAGATCTACATGTACAACGTCAGCACTGGTGAGTTACATTGGTAAAGGCTGATAAGTAATACCTTGGCTAGCATAGCATTTACTGCAATCCCAGCACTTGCAGTCAGCTGGGTGCAATCGAATATTTTCTTACGCAGTTCACGAACAACTGCAGCTGCAATCTCTACTCGGCCTTCAGTCGATGAAGCCCACTCTTGATCGTTGTCACCCCCCTTACACTCAATTTCATCTTGAGCAACTGAAACGTACTTTTGCCAGTTCATCGCCACATAGTCGGTTAAATCCAAACACGCTTCATCCAGACTAAACGCCTCGAAATCTGGGTCGTACTCTGCAAACACTGTACGAATTTGAGCTGCCACACCAGCGTATTTCTCCATGTTCACTGGCACAAAGTGCAGTTGTGGACAAAGTTCCTTGCCAATAAATCCAGGCATCGCAGCTCGTACACCAAATTGCCTCGCTGCATAATTGGTTGTACTGATCATATTGAGGCCGCCGACCGCAAGAGGCACATCGCGTAGCTTGGGGTTGTCCCTCATCTCTACGGCAGCGTAAAACATGTCCATATCCACGACGACAATGGTGCGTGAAAGGTCTCGCGTCGCCTCCAGTTGCTTCACTCGGACATCAGCCTCCTGCTGCAGACGCAATTGCTGGCCGCCTGTAAGGCATGCGAGCTTCTCGCGCATGGCGGCTACGCGTTGCTCTACTTTTTCGTTGTCACGCAGAGATTTCTGGTAGAAGGACGAGTCCTTGGACATCTTGTGCACCACCTCCTGCACGTGCTGCTTGTCCACGCCCTTCATGCCAGCCTTGTCCGCTGTGAACACGAACATGGCCGATGTGGCAGCAGCTTCTGCTTCGGATGAATGGATGTCTATTGTTGGAGGTGCTGGAGGTGGAGCATCCTTGGGTGTGTATTTTTTTCATGTGTATAAATAATTATTTTCATGTATGTCTTAAAATCATGTGGATCACTAAATATGAATGTGACACGATGAAAATGGCGTGGGGTTCACTTTTTTCCATGTGTAAATTGCCAATGGGTCGCTCCTGAAACCTCAAAGCACCCAAAGCTCAATTCAGTAGAACCAGTGCATTGATGTTTTGGCGCAAGTGGACCAAAGCATCCGGAAACCCTTCTGGAGGGAGAGGTTCGAGTTGAAGTGTGATCTTTCCGCAGGCTTTCATCTACACCGTAGTCGTCTTTCCCGACAACTCGAATACACACGCGCATTTTATCTCGTGCTTACAATGCACCACGCCGCTCTCCTCGCGTTTTGGCACCGTCATCGACAAGGCTGTCGACACCGGCAACGCAAGCCTCGGACTTCGTTTGGGCGTCGGCTTGATGCCGAAGCCCGTCGTCGCCGAGACCACCGTGTCGTCGAGCGGCTCTCGTGTCGGCCATCGACTTCTCCGTTCATGTACATGTACGTCGGACTTCATGTACGTCAGACTTCATGGTGTGGTATCAGAGTTTCCATGCGTGATACCAGAAATCCACGAGTGATTTTAGGTGCGGAGCACGTATGCTACAACGCACGAAGTCCAGTTGGGATATGCGCGGGGTGCGCTACGTCCGGTGCGCGATACTTGGTATCTTGTGGGTATAATTATATTCCTTGAACCATCATCGTCACACAGGACGGCAGCAGGATGAGGTCTCTCAGAGATACATTCTTCTGAGAGACTTTCTGCCAACCTTTAGGCACTCATAGTCGGGGAAAGTCCGGCGATCAGACTGAGTGTTGTTGTCTCTCGGAGTTTGTGCACTTTTCCGAGGAACACTTCTGATCTCTTGGGCCCCTGGCGACACTGACGCTCGCTTTCTCGCCATGATGCGCTTGTCGAGGGAGGATTGTCAAACTTGCTACAGCTGCAGATAACTGGAATTCTGCCGCAACGTAAGTCAAACTGCTGAGAAAATCAGCTTTGTTGCCTACAGTGTTCAATTAAGAGGGCGTTCAATTTGTGCGCGTTATATTCTTTGTATAACGCCCTCGGAGACCGCGTTCAATTCGTAGGGCGTTGTATTACTTTACCGCGTACTATTCGGTATTCTACGTTAGTTGATAAACACAACGTTGTAGAATAAATTTAGTAATTGTGTACCATGTGTACCATTGAAAATAAAACAGAAGCGGTTTCAGAAATCATTACGATAAAAATACAAACCTCAAAAGCAGCTACGAATTTATATAGCATTCACGATGCAGCCCCCATCACCGCAAGAGAATGCCATTGACTCGCCTTCTGTTTTGTCCCTTCCTTCTCCGTCCTCGCCTCTATGGTCACCCCATTCAACTGCAAGTTCAACCCCTTCGATTCTAGGCCTCTTCAAGTGGTTACGTGGATGAGAGCTCAAACAGCCAATATTCTGACTGTGAAAACGATATACAACATCCCGACTCTCCAGTGTCGTGTCGAGAGGAGCATTCAAATGAGCCGCGCTTATTTCAGAAAGCCTTGTTGAGCCCATCTTTCCAAAGGTCGAGTACAATGGGCTAAAGCGGATAATTTAGGAACTTTTCGGTCCATGCAGGATGCGCGAAGAGAACTGGACATCACCGAGTTGTCTAGATTTAAGTATCAAACCAACTATAAACTGAAGGCAGGCAAAGCATCTGTTTATGTTTGTTCTTCACACCTCGGTTGCAGTCCGAATCGCGCGATTTACGGAAATTGAGGGTGGTTTTGTTTCTGTTGTGGTGACTGGTAAGCATACCGAAACGATTTCCGACACTCTGCACTGGAATTGACAAACGATTTGAAGTTGAAGTCGACAATATGTTGCTTGGTGGGGCGCCTCCTTCGCGATGTTTGATGCTTTTGTCTGAGCGGTATAAAGACGACACAGTTTTACGAGATCTTCTGCCGGATGCGGTTCAACTTCGAAACCACAGCACACATCTCCACAACAAAGGATTGTTCGACATAAATACCTATGCAGAAATGATGGAGTGGGCCTCCGATAAAATGTGTACGACTTTCGATCAATTTTTTCGCCATGGAGAAGAAAAAGACATAACTGTATTTTCAGGCCTTGAACCATCTTACCAATATGAATTGTTGGTACTTAATGCCTTTCACGAGAAGCTAGATAACGACAAGATTTCGTTGGGTATTGTTTGTACAGGCGTAGACTCTTCCACAATATTATTCCTGGCTCAGTTATTGGATGGAAGGTAGTAATGAGGAATGAAGAAGCTGGCAGTGCAAAACAGAAGACAGGGGTGATTCGCCCATGGATGGAAGAAGACGGTAGGTATTTCTGGGAAATCGAGTTTGACCTCCGAGCTAACGAGCCAGCAACCCCAGACAAAAAGGTCGACATTTGCGAGCTGGCTGAGATCATCAACTTTACTTATCGCGCAAAATACCCATTCATCTAGTGACCGGGTAAAAACTCAATACATGCAACAAAATTTTACTCACATGATTTTCAGTGTGGTGTTTGTATGGATACACGCGGTTTTCATGGGTTTTGTTCTAAGACGTCGATACACATGAAATTCAGTGCATACATGAAAACCATCGATTTTACACATGATAAAAAAATTTTCCCAGCATCCTTGGGCTTGCTACAAGACATTCCAATGCTAAATGAGCTCTTGAAAAACTGCACCAGCGGGATGGACGATAATGATTGGTGCATCGATTTGGCGCCTTCGATAGCAACTCGAGCACAAGTCGGCGCCAGAGTTTAATGAGTGACAGAGTAAAGTTTTGCGTGTGGTGATACACATATGATGACGATACAAAAAGTCTTGTTACCGGTTTGCAAAAGTCTCGTCAAACACCTGCAAGGTCTAATGCTTCGAGTGATCGGGTGAGTGGGAGGTCCAGCAGCGCCTCCTCGATAATTGTTTCCACCTCTTCACTACCTTCGACAACTTCTCCGATGCGACTACGACTGGCCTCCTCAAATTGCCGTAGAATAGCCTCAGTCTTCTCGCCTTCCGTCTCCCATTTGAGATTCGGTGCACCGTTGTTCGGATTTCCTGCAGCATCTAGCGTATTGGCTGTTGCGAGCTCAAGATCTGGCTGATGTACGATCATTGTCGGATGCTTCGTGACCCGTACGCCGTTCCATAACCATTGCGGAGCATCAGCAGTCACCACGATCTCTTCTGAAAAGCCTGCCAGGTACTCAGACTCATCCTTCTCAATGCCGTGGTCCCGAGTGAATCTACACCAGTCAACCAAACACACACATCAGTCGGTAGAGTGCGTTACCTTTGCTAGAATTTACATCAACGCACCTACAGAACTCGGAGACTATCGCGAGCTTTGTCCAGTTCTGGAGCTTGCGGAGGATCATGACGACGATTCCAGAGACGTTGGATCCGTCGAGACAGTGGATGTACAGCGGAAGATTTTTCTGCTGTACGAGGATCTCCAGTATCTGTGCTGCTGTGGCAGGCGACACCGTCACATTATCTGACGTGAATTTCTCGGCGTAAAAGTGCAGCAAAGTGATCTTCTCATTGGCACAAAAGTCTGCCAGGTCGCTTGTAGGCGGTTCTGGGATCACAGACACCACAGTCTTCAGTCCTAAGCGACGCAAGAAGCGGAAGTTCTTTAGCGTCGGGTATGAGCCGCGGTACAGCCCTTGTTGCACAGTACTGAAGCGGAAGGGCGGGATTAGCGCCGGAGCCGTAGCATTCATAGTCCCCGATAGTATTCCTGGAAGAGCTCAATTGGTACAGTGTACCTGATGCGGTATCAAGTGATAGTGACGGGCCATAAAAAAGAGCTCTTCGTTTTTTTTTTCTTCTTCTCTTCATTTATCAAATCGAAAAGCAATAGTGACAGACCAACAAGGAGAAGCAGCCATGTTCGTGATGATTAACGCGACGGACAACCCGTGGATGGTGGCACTACTGCTGTTCGTACAGGTTGTGATGCCGCTGCTGCAGAGCAATGCTGCGGACAACGAGGGAGCGTCATTGGCGTTGAACGTGGCCATTCTGTTTCTAGTCGGACTCTCAATCATGACCTTCTGGAAGGCCGCACGCTTCTGTCGCGTATTGTACCAGCTCCGAGGACGGGTACGTATTAGGTTCATTGGGTACAATGACTTTTAGTGTGTGCAATATTCACTGTTATCGTTTGTGCAGCACCCCGAAATGGGCTGGATTGCGTTCTTCCGTGAGGCGTACACGCAAGTATCAGCCGCAGCGGCACAGCGGGAAACTAACAACCAAAACCGTACGGCACAGGAAGAAGCGCGTTCTGAGACGTTTAATCGCACGCTGCGAACTATCCAGGTGATGCCGACGGAAGAATTCAAGACACCCGAGGAGCTCAAAGAAACCAGCATCACTGAACTAAAGCAGCGACTCGAGCGTCGTGATGTGGACTTTGCCGGATGTGTGGAACGCCGAGAGTTGGTGGACCTGTTGGTCAAGTACAGGGGAGGTCCATCTAACAACGACACATGCTGCATTTGCTGCGAGGAGTACGTGAACGGTGACGTGCTGCGTCTGCTACGTAAGTGCAAACACGAGTTCCACCTCGAATGTCTGGACAAGTGGGCGTTCACCTCGGTCAATGCACAGCGCGCGCCATCATGCCCGCTCTGCAACCAAGGCCTGGAGTAGAGAGAGTAGATCAACCTCCTGAAATCATCGACAAACACCTACGTGTCATTTGCTATGTCATTGTGGATTCCTCATGAATAGTCCACGTTAATATCGTATCTTCAATCTTTCATTTGTTGGACAATTCCTCTGCATCAAGAATGTCTTTGTCTTCTTGTTGTGCGCTGTACGCTTACGATTGGCTATATATCATTACCATTTAAACCAATCATCATTGGTTTTCAGATTTGGGTCATTTGCGTGTGGTGGTCATCGCCAAGTGCATCACAATGTTGCGCTCTCTCACCGCCGGTACTCGGCCAGCTCTCGCCGTCGTTCGAAGTATGCTTTTGTCTGCATTAAATCCATCTTTCACTCTTTTAATTTGTATCCAAATCTGCCGCTCGCAGCCTTTGCCCTATCGACGCAAGCCACCAGCTCTACTCCTGGCCGTACGTTGTAAAAATGATCTTGTTTCGCTTTCACTTCCCAATTCTAATTGATATCACAACCACAATGTTATGGCAATTTAATGCATGAGTACAGCTATTCTGTTATCGTACGGCGACGGATTCCTGGGTGCGTTGGGTACTGGAAGCTACGAAAATGTACTGACACCCACGCCACTACCAACCACGACCAGCTTGTCCGTCAAGGAGATCTCCGTTGGTTGGGCCCATGCTGGCTTCATTACAAATGATGGGGACGCGTATATTTACGGACGAACTCACTCGTTCCGTGATGTGATCCGTTCTATCAATATGCAACGTGTGCTCCCAAAGCTTGTGTGGTGGATGAACAACTTCACGCGCGCACGTGGAGTGGACACGCTTGAGCCGGCGCTTCTGGAGCTTCCAGAAGGAGAAAAGGTCAAGAAAATTGTCTGTTCTACGGCATTGACGTTCTTGTTGACGGAAAGCGGAAAATTGTTCACCCTCGGAGCCAATGGCTACGGCCAGTGCGGTGTCGGCGAAGAGGGTGTCAGTGTCCAGCCACCAACGCATGTGGATATTGACGGAGACGAGATCGTGGACATTGCTGCAGGGTATCAGCACGGCCTTGCAGTGACGAAGAATGGTACGGTGTTTACGTGGGGTAAGGGTGAACGTGGTCAGCTTGGATTCGGTACTGGAAATACCTCCGCACCGCAAGAACTGATTGCATTGAAAGGCAAGAAAATCGCTCAAGTTGGCGCTGGCTTCAACCACTCTTGCGCTGTTTCAGGTGAGTTGGGTGTCTTTGATTACTGGGGATGTGGTAGTAACACTACGCTGTTTGTGTTTTTTAGAGGACGGCGAACTGTACCTGTGGGGAAAATTGCTGAATCCGAAGGGAAAAGAAGAGAGCAACGGTGACCAAATTACCCCAAGACTCGTGCGAACTAGCGATGCTGTGAAGCTTTTGAAGTGCAGCCAATTCCACACGACTTTCATTACTGGTTAGTACCCAATTGCTTCGATTGGGGTGGTTGCCAGCTTGTGTTTAATGTCGTTATGTTTGTTTCTTGTGATAAAGCCGACGAGAAGATCTGGCTGGCGGGTCGTACGCCTTCAGGTCGCCAAGAAAAGAATGACTTCTCTCACGTAGCTTCGCAGATGCACACGACCCCAGTACAGATCACAAACGAGCAAGTTGTGCGTGCTAAGGACATCGTAAAGATCGGCAAGGGTGTGGACAAATCTTCGTTCGTCACAGGTACATCACTTGAGCTGTTTAATGTTCTAGCGGACATTGCTTACTGACATTTTCTATTCACAGCCGACGGCCAGGCATTCGAATGGAACTTCGAGTCTGGAATTCACCCTGTGGAAGAGCTCGCAGGCATGAAGGTTCGGTCTTTAGAGAGTGGTTTCCACTACCGTCTCCTGCTAGCTCAGCCGACAAACTAGACAAGTTCGGACAATACAACTGCCGGTGGCACTTTTGATTTTCCCCATACAAGTGAGTACTATTACAAATCTGCTTCCTCTTAGATATTGAACTCTTCCGTTGAAACCAGCATCGGCTGGATGCGTCGGCGCAAACGGCCGGTGGATGGGCTGAACTCCTCTCCAAGGTCTTCGTCACCGCTGTCGCTGATCAAAGCTTCGAGAGCTGCAGCCTCTTCCTTCGCTTCATCGGTAATGCTTCGATCAAATGCAACTTTCTGGCCGAACTCCAGCAGACCATGGACAGGGGATAACTGCGCGGCCTCACATTCGTTACTCTTGGCCACTTCCTGCTCGAAAAGTCCGGGTGGCGCCAGCAATGGCACCAAATCTTGTGCGTAGACATTTTCATCAGCTGCTTTCTCAGGTACCCTCCATAGATATGACACCTCAACCACATTTTCTCCTTTGCTTTGCTTGCCACATTGCTTCCAGATATCAAAGCACGACACATTAGAGTCCTCGCTGAACCCCTTGCCAATCCCATTCTTCTGGAAAAAGCACAATACAGCCCCTTGGGGTAGAACTGAGCGCACTTTCGCCCACTTCGTGCTCATATGCGCCGTGATCTCTGAAATCTTCTTCGTCGACGACAGCTTGAGCTCCACCTTCGGCCGACAGCCGCAACGCACTACATCCGCCTTGGTCTGCTTATCCCGAGGCACCATACGCATCTTGATGTAGATCTTCTTTCGCGACTGCTGGGGCGTGTGGAACGCAACACCATTTCGTGTGCGTGATCCAGATTGCTTGTCCGTGGGAGTGGGGCTAGTGAACGAAATCGCTTCCACTTCAGCATTGCGGAGCTTCTTTGCCGAGACAGCACCGGGAGAACCCTCTGTAGATGCGCTGCGTTTACGCTTCAATGGTGTCACTTTTGGGGATTCGCTATTGGTAGTTGGTAAACTCAATACCACCTTTGAGTGTTTCTTTCGAACCATTGGGCGATGAATTAGCACAGATGATGCCTCCGAAATTGGTGCATTTCCTCTTGCAAAAAACGAGATGGGGTTTGACCTTGATACCCACGCAGAGATGGAAGTGAGACCGGGTGTTGTGTTGCTGTTGGCTGAGCTGTCCGACTTAGCCTTGAGCATTTGACGGCGACTACGAATGATTGACTGGAGTAGTACATTGGCCAGGTTGATCTTCATCGATGCTGGCTCCGAATCAAGAGCTTGAAACCTAAACAAGTACATACGGGCATGTTAAAACCACATGATCATTGTCATGTCAATCAACCAAGCAGATGCTTACTCTTCATAATGTTTCTTGTCAGCCATCAGTTTGCTCCAGCACCAAACAGCAATCCGTACTTGATCAGGGTTCGTCAGGTCGATGTCGTTCTCCACAACTTCCAGTAGCATCGAAATATTCTGCATCACTGTAGTATAAAATTGCCGCACCTCCATCACGCTCTTAGTCCGGACCTTTGTACTGATAGCATCAAAGCGCTGCAGCAGTAGCGAGCTGAAAGGTGGCACTGGTTCATCCTTTGGTGTAGGTGGCCACTTAACCTTAAACATAGTGAAGAAGGTATTCTGCTCCTGTTCCTGCCACGACGAACTCCTTGTCCTGGGTCGGTTCATAACACTCAACGATGTCTCCGTCTCCATTCTACTGGACCGTCGTGGTGTTGTGGCTGTTGGCATCCTCCTGAATGGAGAACTACTCGTTCTGCGTGTCCGAGGGCTCTTAGACTGTCTCCGTCGCATCTGTAGCGGACTCATGGCTACCGTAGCGTCAGCAAATGGCTCCAGAATGGGTGATAAATCCGTGTCGAAACGAAAGTCCAGTGCTTCGTCTAGTAGTTGAGCGTCGTGGTCTCCAAGTTCCGCATTAAGCACTGAATCTGCAGCTATGGACTGATTTGTTGCTTTTCCTGTAATATTTGCATCGTCCGCGTCGTTTTCTTTTGCTTTGGGGGTCGATACGTCAGTAAAAACGTCCAGAATTGGCACTTGGCCAAGTTGTTCGTCGTCTAGCCACGCTGAATGCAGGCTTGAGAGACTGTCTGAGTCGAAGTAGTCTGTGCACGATACAATCAGACAATTATGTGCTTGAAAATACTGGTAGAATAACGTTTAAACGCACCGTGACCGAGTTCTGTCGATAAATGATGGGTGTCTTCCATGGTTAATAGCGCAGTCGGCATGGAAAGATAAGACGTCGGAGAAGCGGGATACTAACAACAAGATGAAAGAGAAGGTACAGAGACTCGTCTTGTGGCGCTATCCGTGCTGTGGTTGTCTCTAGTGATAGCGTTCTGGAGCCCCAAGTTGCCGCTGAGTTCCCGGTTTTTCGTCTTTGAAGAAAACTGCACGTGGACTTTGGAGCGTACTTAACCGAATTACGCGCGAAAACTTTGAGTGGTTTTGGAACGAACCAATCAGAATTGAGTACAGACCCGCCAAAATCAGGAAACACATGTGCAGCACACCACATTCCCAAAGAGAGAGAGAGAATAAGAACGAGAAACAAAACGCTCTTGTACGACGTATACCTTTCAAGTAGTACATGCACGTCGACCTCTTAGTATTATCTGGCAAATATAAAATGCAGATAGGTTGTACAGCACAATGGGTGCACTTATATTATTACGAGCCCTGACACCGGTAAGGCTTGCCTGGTAAGCACATCCTCAGGCTTCATGAAAGGTTTGTAACACTAGCCTGTTGACAACTCATTAGTCTACAGGTACTGCTTTCGCAGCGCAAGTACATGAGGCTCCGGGTCCGTCACCAACTCGGCACGGAAGTCGACGATGTAGTCGATCTTCTCGCGGATCTCTGGGGTGATCTTGTCCGCGAACTCGAGAGCCTTGAGGTTTTCATCTAGCTGCTTGATGCTGGTAGCACCGAGGATCACCGTGGACACGTGCGGGTTGGACGCCACCCAAGCGATAGCCAATTGGGCCATGGAGCAGCCTAGATCATTTGCGACCTCAGTCAACTTCACGGCCTTGGCAATCTTCTCGTCCAGGCCATTCGAAAGCAGATTCTTGAACAGCGGAATGGACAGACGTGAACCCTCCGGAATGCCCTTGCTGTATTTACCCGTGAGGATGCCAGACGCCAGTGGTGACCAGGTTGTGAGACCGTAGTTGTACTTCTTGTACAGCACATCGAAGTCATACTCGACACGAGAGCGCTCCAGAAGGTGATATTGCGGCTGGTCGAACACCTGCAATGACATCGTTGTTAGGGGTTCCCTTAAAGTCAAGGCGATGTAATAGATACTTTCATACCGGACGGATCAAACCGAGGCGGTCCGCAATCTCGCAGGCTTCGATGATCTCCTGAGCAGTCCATTCACTGGTGCCCCAATAGAACGCCCACCCCTGTTCAATCACGTAGTTCATCGCACGGACCTGAAATTATGCAACCAGAAATTAGCACGACACTTGTATTCCACACACACTATACAAGGACTTACGGTCTCCTCCATCGGAGTGAATGGGTCCGCACGGTGACAGAAGACCAGATCGACATAGTCCAGCTCAAATCGCTTGAGCGACGCCTTCATGCCCTCAACAATGTGCTTACGATTGTTGCCCCCTTGGTTTGGGCCAGGCTTGGTTCCGAAGAAGAGCTTAGTGCTGATCACTAGATCTTCGCGTGTCCAGGCACCACGCTCAATACCGGCTTTGACCACTTTGCCCATGACAAGCTCGGAGCGACCATTCTCGTACACCTCGGCGTTGTCAAAGAAGTTCACGCCCTGCTTGTAAGCGTGCTCCATGATGCTGTAGGCTTTCTCAAAGTCGAGCTGCGCGTCGAAGGTGACCCAACTGCCAAACGATAGGCGCGACACCAGCAGACCAGAGTTGCCTAAGAAGCGGTACTTCATGTTGTGCGATGGTGTGGTGCTCATGGTTGTTGGCGAGGATGTTGCTGCTTTTGGAGTGAATTGAGTTGTGAGTTCCAGGATTCGAGAGCGAAGACTGACGTACTGAGCGAGGTCCCAACGCCAGAACACCAAGATGCTCTCCTTGGTATTAATAGTTGCACCGTTGGTCTCACCTGGTGAGACCAACGAAAAAGCCCTTGTTTGGTGAGACTCTCACCAAACAAGGGCTTTTCGGGCGTGACGTGGGGCTATTGACGGCAGGAAAGGAGGAGACTGGTTCAACTTGCACCTTGTCGATTGAAGGCGAAGCACGGACTGGCTGGTTCGGCGGTGCAAAACTTGTGCATGAACTGCATAGACAGGAAAGTTTCCCACACCGAATTTCGCGACTACCGGTAGCATTATGAACTTTCAGTACACGTATCCTGAATCAGGATGTCCGACGGCAGGGGATCATGAAGTTACAGCGCAACGCAAGACGTCGACATCTCCGACGGTGGATTGAAAGAGCTTAGTGGCAGATCATTCCGGGCTTACATTTTTTTTGGATCAAACGAACAGTAAAATGCTGCCATCTCGAACGCAGCTGAGCTTCTACGACGAATGTCAACACTCATCCACGGTGGCATATGACACTTACAGCCACTTCTGGCGCAGGTTGATGACGTGAGGCTCGGCCTGAGGAACAACCTTGGGCCTGAAGTCGGCGATGGCGTCGACCTTCTCGCGGATCTCTGGGGTGATCTTGTCCACAAATTCCATGGCCTTCAGATTCTCGTCCAGCTGCTTGATGCTGGTGGCACCGAGGATCACCGTGGACACGTGCGGGTTGGCTGCAACCCAGGCAATCGACAGCTGAGCCAGCGAGCAGCCCACCTCCTTGGCCACCTCGGCGAGCTTGTCCGCCTTAGCGATCTTCTCCTCCAAGCCGTTCGACAGCATGGTCTTGTACGCCGGCATGGACAGACGCGAACCTTCCGGAATGCCCTTGCTGTACTTGCCCGTTAGAACACCGGACGCCAGCGGCGACCACGTCGTGAGGCCGTAGTTGTACTTCTTGTACAGCACATCGAAGTCGTACTCAACGCGCGAGCGCTCCAGGATGTGGTACTGCGGTTGATCGTACACGGGACGAATCAAGCCGAGGCGGTCGGCGATCTCGCACGCCTCGATGATATCCTTGGCACACCACTCGCTGGTTCCCCAGTAGAAGGCCCAGCCCTGCTCAATGACGAAGTTCATGGCGCGCACGGTCTCCTCAATAGGAGTGGAGGGGTCGGGACGGTGGCAGAACACCAGATCCACGTAGGGCAGGTCGAAACGCTTGAGCGACGCCTTCATTCCCTCGACGATGTGCTTGCGGCTGTTGCCCACATCGTTAGGACCAGACTTGGTGCCGAAGAAGAGCTTGGTGCTGATCACCAGGTCCTCACGCTCCCACAGCTTGCGCTCAATGCCGGCCTTCACCACTTTGCCCATGATGAGCTCCGACTGGCCGTTGGCGTACACCTCGGCGTTGTCGAAGAAGTTGACGCCGTTCTTGTACGCGTGCTCCATGATGCTGTAGGCCTTCTCGAAGTCCAGCTGCGTGTCAAAGGTGACCCAGCTGCCGAACGACAGGCGCGACACCAGCAAACCAGTGTTGCCCAGGAAGCGGTACTTCATGTTGTGCGTGGGGGCGGCCATTTCCAGAATATCCTTGAGGGGTCTTGAGCTCTTGGAGGCAAAATGGATAATGGCTGCTGTATCACACACCACGTACGTAGCTCGATTTTAACCAATCCAATGCAGTGAAGTGCGATCTTCATAATCAAACCTTGCTTTTGTAAGTGAGTGACTAGCCAATAGAAAGATATGATTTTGAAGAAGATCACTCTGATCTTCTTCTTCGCATTGACGATCGTTCGCTTAGTCATACATGTTGATGACGTCATCCCATCCTTGCGGTGATCTGCTTCAATGACAACACTGATGTGTGTACGATCCAGATTTACCTGGACAAAGTGGTGCTCCTTGATGGCCCGGGCCGGCCCGGTGCGAGACTTCCGCACAGCTTTTGCTAAGGCTTCTGGTTGTCGCTGTTTGATGGATTTTTTTGGGTGGCCCATGGTTACCCAATTTTGGCTCGTTTTGTCCTAACTCTTCCGACTATTAATCTTCGCACTCGTATCCAGCAACTTGTCCGACTTTACGACGACTTACCGCACTGGTAGGCCAAGTTGTACGTCCCGATGGTTTATTACAAGGGCCAGTCATGCTAGATGCCGCCGTTTTGGGGTATTTTAAAACGCCCTAGATAGGTGTCATCACTGCAGAGATGGTAACTTCAACAGTGGATACCCTCCTGGCGCTCAAACACCTTCGGGCTTTTGCCAACGCGCTCTCGGTTTTGGTTTCTCCAACATACGTCGGAGAATGTCTTGCAGTGCGGGTACCCTGACTGAACGTCTGTTGAAACCGAGAAGCACTTGTTTTCGATTGTGCTCGTGTCGCCGTGCTATGGGCATTGTTGCCGACGACTAGAGATTTTTCTTACTTGGGAAATAGCTTGTCTTCCGCTAGAACCGTCTGGCCGCGCTCACAGATTTCTTGAACTCAAGGTTCTCTGGACGATTCTCCGCATCGTCATACTCCACTGCGTTTGGACAGCCCGCAACAAACACCACTTTGAAAATCGGCCGCCTTTGGAAGCGCGGAATGCAATCTATCCAGTTTACTCGACTTTCAGCAGCCACTTTCGGGCACTACTCCGCTCTTCTATTGCGAGCGAGCGATCTCGTTTTCAACGGTGTCTTCATCATTTCCCGCCTGATTCTCGGTTCCATCGTTTCGCTGCAGCTCACCCACGACTATTCTCACTTCCACGGCAAGTGCTCTGTGCTCACGGAAATGGTTGCCTCCAAGCCCTACCCTGTCCCCGCACCACCGACTAACACTGCCGTCGTAGTCAGCAGCCGCTAGTTCGGTTGCTAACTCCGTTGGCAACTGATAAACATTCAACACGAATAGTTCTCCCCCCCTGATGTGCGTACGATCAGCCATTTTTTAGATATTTGAAAATATTGTTGGTCTTAAGAAGAATGCACTTGAGTTCACCCGAGATTGATCGATCGTCGACGTCTGTGAAGCAAACTCCACACCACGGCGGTCGATTGCCTGAACTGATAAGCATTCAACACAAATAGTCTCCTGCAGATCTGCACCTACGTTGCTGACAAGCCGTTTGCGTGGTACCTCAAAGCGTAGGGCGGCTTTGTCGTGTGTGTCACTTGATATAGCTCTCACATGGATGACTTCAATTTCAATTTCAAAACATCGTATTATTCACTAACGCAGCAGTAGCCATCGCCCCAACTAATTCGACAACAACGCTGCTCAAAATGCATATCACACGCACAAACGCACATGAGTGCCTCAAACTTGCTAGCTTGCTTCGCGAGCCCGGCCTCTTGTATCTTTCCAACCGGCAGCAGTACCATTGAAGCAGGTCTGCTGCTCGGTCACCGTCGCACAAACGCTTACGCGCCGGGAACGGGTGCGCTCTTCTTCAGCTTCAGGGCAGCCTGCGCAGCCGCCAGACGAGCGATCATCACGCGCATCGGAGAGCACGACACGTACCTCAAGCCCACCTTCTCGAAGAACTCGATGGATTGCGGGTCACCGCCGTGCTCGCCGCAGATACCCAGCTCGATCTTGGGGCGAGTCGCGCGGCCACGTTCCACGGCCAGACGCACCAGCTCACCCACACCCTCCTGGTCCAGCGTCTCGAATGGGTCCTTCTCCAGCACGCCGTGCTTCACGTAATACGACAGGAACTTGGCCTGCGCGTCGTCGCGAGAAATGCCGAACGTCATCTGCGTCAGGTCGTTCGTGCCGAACGAGAAGAACTCCGCCACCTCGGCCAGCTTGCCGGCCTGCAGCGCGCCACGCGGAACCTCGATCATCGTGCCCACCTTGTAGTCGAACGACTTACCGCGCTTGCCGATCACGTCTTGCACCACCGACTTCACGAGCTTCACCTGCTGCTCTAGCTCCTCGAACGAGCCCACCAGCGGAATCATGATGTGCGGGTGCACAGAGATGCCTTCACCCGCCACTGTCACGGCAGCCTCCGCGATGGCCTTCGCCTGCATCTCTGTGATGCCCGGGTGTACGATGCCCAGCCGGCAGCCACGCAGACCCATCATCGGGTTCGCCTCCTTCAGGGCATCCAGTCGAGCCTGCACCGTCGCCTTACTCACCTCCATTTCCTGTGATAACGTCGCACACAGCTCTTCAAGAGCACTACCCTCGTGCGGCAGGAACTCGTGCAGCGGTGGATCCAGCATGCGGATGGTCACTGGAAGACCGTCCATGGCCCGGAAGATACCTTCGAAGTCGCCCTGCTGGAACGCGCACAGCGCATCCAGAGCCTCCTGCTGAGCAGGAGAGTCCAATTCCACCGCACCGATCATGCGACGCACGGCGGCAATACGCTGTGCGGAGCTGAAGAACATGTGCTCCGTCCGCGTCAGGCCAATGCCCTGTGCACCGTGCGCACGGGCCTCACGAGCGTCCTCTGGGGTGTCCGCGTTCGTGAACACCTCCATGCGTCGGTGTGCGTCCACCTATTGAATGTGTACGCTTTAGAAGGGAAAAGGAAAAGTGATTTACTATCAGTGCCGTACAGTCTCGCTGCGCAGAATTAACCCACGCGAGGTACCTTATCCACTACCGCTTACGACGTAACTTCCAACACTCCTTCCCTGCGCAGTGAGGCTCTATCACTCACCAGTTAACCCGATCTTCTCTCGTAGTTGAAGTACTCGTTCTCCTGGAAGAGCCTTCGTCAGCAAGTCCGCTAACATATCGGCGGTTCCGACGTACGTGGGCAGAACGACACCTCGCTCAGCGTAATCTCGCATAAGAATTTGACCTTGATATCCACGTGCTTGGCCCTCCCCGAGCTTGCCTCGTTGGTGATCTGTTTCAGCGCTGCCTGGTTATCCATCATCATCTCGATTGGCAGCTTTACCTTTAAGCCAATCTCTCGAACAGCTCGCGTCCAACACATTTGTTTGGCCGCCAACAGATGCTGCGACAAACTCCGCTTCTGCAGTTGACAGCACGACAGGCGGTTTGCTTCCTGCACTCCCAATCTATCGTCATTCCATTTACTTGGACTATGACGCCGCTGACAGATTTGCGATCTTGCACGTCTCCAGCAAAGTCTGCATCAGACCAGCAACACAAACGGACAATTTCTTTCGCGCCATCTTGCACATCATCCGTCAGGCGCAACTTCAAACCACGCGTTCCACTCAAATACCGTGCGATTCCTTCGCTAGCTTCCAGTCTTGAGCAGTGGGAGCGTGAGTCTTTCGACTCGCGCGGTGAACAGCAAACGAAATGTCAGGTCTTGTGCCACGTGCGATCCACAGGAGACTCCCAACCAAGGCCTGAAAGTCCTTCACCGTCAGTTCTTTGCCATCGGGAGCCGACTTGCCAGGCAGTAACTTCCATCGTCGTCAAAGGGTGGATCGCCCGCTGCGATAGGCAGTCGAACGCTGTTGGCATTTTCTAAGCCATGCGCGATCAGCGTTTCCGTGATGGCATGCTCTTGGTCAATCGTATATCCACGCTCATCGTCGTAGCTGATCCTCATCCCGAGGAACATCGATGCTGGTCCCAAGTCCTTGAGTTCCAGGATTGCCATATCAGCAAAATGAGTCGACGCGCGGCGCCGAAGTAGCGGTGACCAGCAAATCGTCAACGTATGTCCCCACAACAGTTATTCCACCAACGTCAGTCTTCACATAGACGCACGAATCGGACAAACATTGCCTGAATCCGACCTGAACAAGCGTTTTGTGCAGTAACACGCCACAGCCTTCCAGCTTGCTTAAGCCCATAAAGGCTTCTTCCGAGCAACAAGCCGAGTTCACTAACGTCTTTGACACCCAAAGCTGCTAGCTCAGCTGCCGTAAACTCCATTCCGTCGGGAATGTACAGGCGAATTTCTAAGCCTTCTTCCGTCGATGCCTTCACGAACGCATTCGGCACATCACCGTGCCTCGCTGGCACGCGCCAGATTCTTGCAAGTGCAAGCACAGCTTTTCCACTTGGCAGTTCCATCACCGCAGCAAATGTGAACAAGTAGTCAATACCGAACACTTGCTCATTTCCGCATGCTACGAGTCGAGCTTTGTAGCGCTGGATTTACCATTGCCATCCCGTTTCTTCTTATATACCCATTTCGAGTGTAGTCGAGGCGGTGCCCGGAGACACCTTCACAACTTTCAAGTGTCGTTCGCTTCCAGAGAAGCAATTTCTTCCCGCTCCGCGGCCCGCCATTTCTCACTTTCCGCGCAACGTCTGGCAGCAGCAAAATTTGCTGGCTCCTTATCATCCCGCATGAGTATCTTCCACATGTACAGCACTTGAGACCAGTGCTCTTCCGACCCTCCGTCGTCATCTCCATCAGCTTCACGGCGTCGAACAGATTTCTTCCTCACGCGCTGTGACCGACGTGGCTTGGTCTCTCCTTTAAATTTCCAGTTTCAGGCGCATTCTTCTCCACGTCTTCCGTGACATTGCTCGCGCCAGGACTCGTTCTACCGTTGGCCATTTCTGCAAGTTCTTCAGAATTAGTTGCTGTGAAATGCGGTCGCTGTCAGCCTGTTTCAACGTCTCGATGTCCTTTACATGGCGGGTCACCACAACCTTGTTGCTCTCCGGTAAGTATACTCGATACCCCTTTGTTTCGTCGCTTTTTCCGATCACAACTCCACGCTGAGAACGCTTTTGCAGATTCTTCTTGCTAGTGTCAACGAATACAGCGCAAGCAGATCCAAAAACCACAATGTCTTGCAAACTTGGCGCACGTCGAGAGCACCTCCAGCGGCGACATTCGGTCATCGTTTGCACGGTGGGACTGCGGTTCAATACATATACCGATTATTCTGCCGAATCTCCCAAAATGTCAGTGGCAACTCGGAAACAAACAGCATGGCAGCACGATGTTTCATCACCGTTCGGTGCATCCTCTCTGCTTTACCGTTGGCAGCTTGGTTCCTTGCCTCGCTCTTCTGACGGGCCACTCCTGATTGCTTGCAAAACTCGTCCACGTTGTTGTATTCTGCACCTCCGTCAGTACGTAGGACTGAACCTTGCACCCAAATTGCTTCTCGAACCAGGTCAGAAATTGTTCGAAGTATTTGGCGGCCTGATCCTTCGTCTTCGCCAGAACACGCGGCAGTAATTGGACTTATGGTCCACGAAGTTCACCAAGTATCGATTTCCACGTCGGTCTCGGGGCGTAACAGGGCCTTTCAAGTCACTGCAAATCACCGCCCCCACACGATCAACTGGAGCATGCTCCCCAGTGTCTTTCGTCGGCTGTTGGGCACGCGTCTGCTTGCCTTCAGCACATACACGACAGTTGACCCGCTTGTGGCTAGTAATCTCAATCCCAGAGGCTGGGTCTTTCGCGATCCGCTCGATTGTATCAAATGCAAGATGTCCAAACCTCTCGTGAAAGCCGACCAAAGTATCCTTCTGAACAATTCGAGAGGTGAGATGGCGGTCTTCCTCCACCACCGCGCTCATCACAACTTCTTTCATCTGTTGCACAGAGCGCTGTCGACCATTGCACTCTTGCTACCAGTACGTTGCTCTTGATATCCGCGTAGAACACCACTCGTGTAGGGTTGCCCTTCAATACTGCCACACAGCCATTGTGATCAGCCACCTTGCAGCCATTTTGCAGCAACAAGCAGTACGACATCAGGTTCCTGGCCCCAGCTTAGGTGCATAGTAGACGTTCCTCAGTGTGATCTCGGCCTGGACGCCGTCCACCATCGCTTTAAGCACAGCTGTTCCCTTCAGCGTCACCTCAAGCTTTGTGCCATCGGGCTGAAAACTCTCCTCCGCGTCGTGGCATTCCGTGACGTCCCTGAGCATCGTCTTGTCGTTCACCATATGACGACTTGCACCACTGTCCAATATCCAGTCGTCAGTCCGAGGCCATGTTCCTGAACATTCAAAGACCATTTGATCTTACTCTCGTCACCACCATCGTTCTTGTGCTCTTTTTCAGGACAATCGCGCCGGATGTGGCCGACATTTGCCACACTTGTAGCATTTCCTGCCAGTTGTGACGGTGCTGACTGTGTCCTTCCGATCACTTTGAACGTCTTGTCCTCGTCCTTCAGTGCTTGAGCCCACGCCACAAGCTCACTTGCCTGTTGCATTGGGTCTGGCCTCGTGGGTCGTACTTCGCCATCATAGCGATCTTCAAATCCGGGTCAGCGTACTTCACCACGTTTTCCAGCACCAAACTCGGCGACGCGTTGGTAGCCCCATTAGCGCATTCAGGTAAAGGAAGTGGTCATTCCATGTACGCGAGCTCTCCTTCCGGGCTGAAAACATCCTCATCGCCTGCTGATTGGAGATGTTCACACGGAACGCCGCATTCATTTGTTCCATCACAGACAAAGATTTGGCTGGGTAGCCCACCACCGCTGCACATGTTGATGGAAGTACTTTTCAGCTTTGCCTCGCAGATGCTCCTGCGAACTTATTGACCTTCGCCCGTTCCGTCCAGCGATAGCGGTAGGCGATCTCGGCCAGCTCCACCTGCTCAATGAACAGTAAGGCCCACTGTTCAAAGCCAGATCCTAGACCGTTGTTGACCTCGTTACCGTCGATTGCGCGTAGCGCTAGCCAAGCCTCTCGCAGGGGACGCGTGGTTCAGCTGCCATGACAGGCTCAGCATGTTGTTGCTGTGGCTGCTGCTGCGCGTTGTGCTTGGACCGGGGCGGGCGGTACGCTTGGTGCTGTGGAACCCCGCGGTCCACTTCGTGGTCCAAGATAGCCAGCACGCGCCCATCCTCCAGGAGTCTGGACCCCCAGGCCCACATGTCCACCTCAAGCTCGTCAACGTGCATTTGCCGCATCGAGGCTCCCGCCCTCCTCAATCGCTTGACGGAAGACGCTTCGCCTCAGCGGTTGGTCAGGAGACACCGGCGCTCCCCGAGGCGTGACCGCCTTCTCCAGCATGTTCACCTTGGTGGTCAGCTGCCTCAGCAGCACCATCATATCCTCCATTCCGGGAGCGGCTTTTCCTTCATCAGGCGAGCTACCCCTTTCGTGGGCAGCAGGATCACCGCCACCAGTACCTGGCGCAACCTCTTTCGCAGGTAGCGGAGGTGTCTGTCGTGGCGAGACTTCGCCAGCGTCCTTGGAACTCATAACCTATTGAATGTGTACGCTTTAGAAGGGAAAAGGAAAAGTGATTTACTATCAGTGCCGTACAGTCTCGCTGCGCAGAATTAACCCACGCGAGGTACCTTATCCACTACCGCTTACGACGTAACTTCCAACACCACCCACTGCATGAACTGCGCCAGATCGCCGCTCATCGAGGCCTTCTGAAGAGCCAGCTCGCCCTTGATCACCTCGCCCGTCGTGCCGTTCACACTGATGTAGTCACCCTCGTGCATGACCATCTCGACGCCGTCGGCCGTGGTCACACTCATCGTCTTGGTCTTCGCGTCGATGGTCAGCGCGCTGCAGCCGCACACGCACGGCTTACCCCAGCCGCGGGCCACCACGGCGGCGTGCGATGTCATGCCGCCACGAGACGTCAGGATGCCCTCGGCAGCGTGCATGCCGCCGACGTCCTCGGGCGACGTCTCTTCACGTACCAGCATCACGTTCTCGCCACGCGCGAACCACGCCTCGGCATCCGCTGCCGTGAACACGATCTTGCCCACAGCCGCTCCCGGAGATGCAGGCAGACCGCTGCACAGCACGTCCGACTGGTATGCCTTCTCGTTGGCGAAGCTCGGGTGCAGAAGTTGGTCCAGGTGCCGCGGTTCCACCAGCATCACGGCCTCCTCCTCCGTGATCAGCTTCTCGCGCCACATGTCCACGGCGATCTTCAGAGCTGCAGAACCCGTGCGTTTGCCGTTACGCGTCTGCAGCATGAACAGCACACCGTCCTGCACCGTGAATTCCGTGTCCTGCACGTCTTTGAAGTGCGTCTCCAGCGTGTGCACCGTTTCGTCGAGCTGCTTGTACACGACGGGCATCTTCTCCGCCAGCTCCGAGATGGGCTGCGGCGTACGGATGCCTGCCACGACATCCTCGCCCTGGGCGTTCAGCAGGAACTCACCGTACAGCTTGTTCTCACCGTTGGCCGGGTTACGCGTGAACAACACGCCTGTGCACGACTGGTCGTTGATGTTGCCGTACACCATAGCCTGCACGTTCACGGCCGTCCCCTTGAGGCCGGTAATCTTGTTGATTTCACGGTACTTGACGGCGCGCGGGATGTTCCACGAGCGGAACACGGCCTCGATGCCCATGCGCATCTGCTCCCATGGGTCCGACGGGAATGACTTGCCGTGCTGCTCGTATACTTCCTTGTATTTCTGCACCAACTCCTGCAGGTCGCTGGCCGTCAGCTCCACGTCGAACGTCACGTTGCGCGCCTGCTTCATGGCCGATAGCTCCGCCTCGAAGTCGTCGTGCGGGATCTCCAGCACCACGTCGCCGAACATCTGCAGCAGACGACGGTAGCAGTCGTACGCGAAGCGGTCGCCGCCGCGCTCGGCCACGCCCTTGACGATCTCATCATTCAGACCCAGGTTTAGCACCGTGTCCATCATGCCGGGCATCGAGATGGCCGCGCCCGAGCGTACAGACACCAGTAGCGGGTTCGTCGCATCGGCGAACGTCACGCCCAGCGTCTTCTCCATTAGGTGCACGCCCTCGCGCACCTCGTCCATCAGGCCGTCGGGTAGGCGTCCGCCCACCGCGTAGAATTCTTGGCACACCTCCGTCGTGATGGTCAGTCCGGGGGGCACGTTCACGTCGTTGCGCGCCATTTGGCACAGGTTGGCGCCCTTGCCGCCCAGTAGTGGCTTCATGCTGCCGTCGCCCTTGCTCTCGCCCTTCACGAAGGTGAAGACGCGCGGGTGCTGCAGCACTTGACTCATGCTTTGCGGTTGGTGTGGGGGGTTGATTGGGGTTGGTTGGTTGCTTGGTTGCTCTTGATCGAGTTAGTTGAGGAATGAGCAGGCAACCAGCGTTGGTTGCCTTCGGTAAGGCAGAGAAATGTGGTCACTTTGCGTCCGTCGAAGATCTGTCGACTTAGGCTTGTCTTTGCATTGAAGATACCCACGTTGAAGTGCAATAGACGTGGCATCTGAGAACGACTTGTCTTTTTACCATTTAGAAAGCTTCTAATGAGTTTCTATAGACACTCGATAGAAATGATGCCGGTGGTAGACACTGAAAATGATGCTCACAGCAGCATTGGAGCATTGACGAGGGCGATGGTACCGACGTCAGCGATGTGGTTGATTCGAGCACCAACAAAACAGAAGCACGCAGCCGAGTGGGAGTTATCGTGTTCTTGTCGCAATGAATGCTTTGAAGCGCGTGTCTAGCTCCTGCTTTTTCGAAATATAAAGACATACCGAAGCAACTTTCTGACCAAGCAGCAGCAATTTCCGAGGTGATTTGTCGAGGCGAGGCAGACTCAGTCAAAGCGGCGATAACAATATTTCCTGTATGACAAGTTATAGATTGCTATTTGTCCGTGCAGTGGAGTGCTTTATTATAATTCAAGGAAATTAATAAGGAGCAAAGCAACGTGGAGTTTGCTTACAGCGTGTGTTGTAGCAAAGATGTTTTAGTCTAAGTCAACAGATATTGTTGTTGACTTAAGCTTACAACTGCACGTCAATTCGGCGGTCGCTTTAAACATAGAACATGAGCAACACTGTACAGAAATTCGTCTACATGCTGTTTGCTTTATGCTATTTAAGCAGCAACAGAACAGTGCGAGATGAGTATCACTACGTTCTACGTGTAGAACGTAGTGATATTACGTGTGTTTCAACTGTATAATATTTGTAGTAATTGCTTAAGAAGCAGAGACTCGGCCTGCAATTAGAAACGCCTCGTCTATTTTTCCATGAAAATCGCAGCGTGACACGACATCGTAACCGACTTTGACCAGTTGAGACCACTTCAAGTTGAACGACTTCGAGCAAACATGCTGCCGTTGGATATTGTAGCACACGTATCCAACAAACTTGCTTTCAACCAGTCAAATAGGATCGCGTTCACGGGTAAGATCAACTTTACGGTGTACTCCCGGGTTTGTACGCGGAGTCCTGACGCGAGGATGTCACTTAAAAGCACTCATGTTGCCCCGAAACCGGATCTACTTCATTACTGTTGCAGCGTAAAGCAGACTACCTAGTCATTCTTAGAGCCGCTTCTTCAAATCACCATATCGGTTTCGACTGGTGCAGATAAGAGTATGAAACCAGTTCGTGCACTGCAACCAGCACTGTGTCACGCACCTCCCTTGTCGGGGTCGGTACCTGTGGCTGTTAATGCGAGTACGGTCCTGAGTGGGGTCTAGAAGTAGAGTAGAGAAGAGTAAGTCCTTGAATAAATGCAATATACGTTGATTCTTGTTCTTGTTCACTTGACTAGGGAAATTCGTAACTAAAACTAAATGAAATGAAGAGCGAAGTATCGTACCACGCTCCTAGAGACGACACCCCGCCTCTCTCACTCACCGAGCCTCCATGGCATGCCACCCGTCCTTGCAGTTCCCACTCCACCCGGGACTCGGTCTCACTTATCTCCAGCACTTGGACCTCCACGTCGCCACCTAGCGCCATCATTGCAGGAAGGCGTCCCACCAAAGGTAGCGTACCACTGGAACGGTACCCGGACGGAGTCACCCAGACGCCGAGGCCGCTTGGGTCCTTCCGGCACACGACCGAGGTCCAACGGCTCTGGAATCACCCTCTCAATCCCGGATACGGGACATTCCCCCCGACTAGAAGTCCACCGTCCTCGGTGGACGCCGCGTTGGACCTCGTCGGCCATCCCTCTTAAGCGTCCGCCATTCCAAGATTCGAGTTCAAGGAGTATCCGTCAGGTTCCTCGTCTGATGAGGAGGGAGCATCAACTTCTTCTCTCACTTGCACCTTCACTCGAGCACGAACAATTGGTTTCTTCACGCGCAATAGGCTTTCTTCTTTGGCCTGGTAGCGTTTCGAAGCGTTCCGTTGCACGCTGTCCAAGGCCTTCTCGATGCTCCGTTTCCACTAAGCGTTCCATCGATACCGTTCCGTAACACGTATTTCCCAAAAATATAAGCACGGTCCCCAACCGTGCGCGTTGTAAATGTAAATCAAATCCAAAGTTCTCCACCGAGAACAACCGTTCCTTTCATCACTCCCTCTCACGTCTTGACTCCACTTCACTTTTCCATAGGGCAAGACTCACCACGCTCTCCTAGAAGAGCACGCTGTCTTTGTCAACAGCGACGATAGCCTCTGCTAATCGAGCACAGCGACGAAGTTCGGAGAGTCCCTTTTCCTTGCGTCGAGCGTTCTCGAACGCTTTAATCAGAACGTCGTAGTTCGGGAGAAGCGTTCCAGCAGGTCTCCACGCGACTTCGTAGGTGACGAACAGCACTAAATACTGGGTAACCCCCTTCTCCTTCCTTCTCCTCGCCAATAGGCGATTCGGTTCCATCTTCCAGAACGTCCAATTCTTCAGTAGTGAAGAGCCTAGCACTGGGGCGCCCCTTCGCAGCAGGTGTTTCTTCGGGCGGAGGTTCGGGTTCGATGGCCGCGGGAGCTACACTGCGACCATTGGAGGGGTCCTCCGATTCGGGAACGGTTCCAACCGTTCCGTCAACAGCGTTCTCTTCTTTTAACAGGCTCACCTCAACCAGCCTGCCAGCGTCCTCTGAAGAGATAGTTTCTTCCTTAATCCTTATCCCGTTATCGCCTTCACCGGGATCGGGAGGCGGCCTTTCTTGCTCTCCCGTCGCTTCTTCTCTTCGGGAGTCCTCATCCTTGGAAGCGTTCTCCGTTCCCTTTCCACCCGAATTCATGAACTGCACGTGCACAACTTCACGCTTCCCCGTAGGTTTGTAGGGTAGCCATTGGAATAACACCCTCACCGCACTCACATCACTCTTGAACCGTTCCTCTAAAGCTCTAATAACCTCTGGCTTCAGGGACCCCCGTTCGACCACAGAGGGGCACGGTTCCACCGTTCCACCGTTCCCTCCATCTTCTTTTCCGTTCTCCGATCCTTCTTCACGCTCGGCCTCCTGATCCTCGTCGAGCAGTGTTTCTTCTTCAGGTAGTTCTCTACTTTCCATACGAATGTTACTTGTCACTCTTTCGGACGCCGTCACCTCGACAGGCTGTCCCTCCTCTAAGCTGGCCATCTCCTTGTAGTCAGCATAGTAATCACAGAAATAATCCTCTTCCTCAGCGGTAGCCTCTGCTACTCGACTTTCCAATGGTAATAAAGCTTCTGTCATCATCTCTTCCTCTTCCCGCATATTCTCCGTGCGGTGATCGTAGATAAATTCCCTCGTAGTAACACTTGTCTCCTCAAAGTCACGCTGGTCCTCGCGTGCGTCATTCCCGGCGGAACACTCCGTTCCGTTCTCCTCGTCTGCGGTATCCTTCTCTTTCACTTCCAATGTAATCCGTTCACTCATTCCACTTAGAGCGTTAACCGTTCTCTTCTCGTCCTGGTACGCTTCCATCCCTCCAAAGTTACGCGAGTCCTCACGCTCGCCATTTTCCATGGAACACTCCGTTCCGCACTTCTCTCCTTCTATATCCGTCTAATTCACAGCCATTTCAATCCTTTCACCTACGCTTTCCACAGCGTTAACCGTTCTCGTTCCGTACGCTTCAATCCCTTCAAAGCCACGCGAGTCTTCGCGCTCGTCATTCTCCATGGAACACTTCGTTCCGTACTCCTCTCTTCCGTTATCAGTCTCATTCACAACCGTTTCAATCCGTTCACTTACGCCTCTCACTGCGTTAACCGTTCTTGCTACGTCCTGGTACGCTTCAATCCCTTCACGTCCATGAGTGAAAGCGTTCCCGGTGGTGTCGTTCCTTAGACAAGAGGAAGGGTCGACACTCCCTTCCCCCTCCTCCTGCCCCCATCATTGACGACTCGCCGCACGATCCCCTCCTGCCGAGGCCCCGGCCCTCTCCTGAGCCGATAATCGCGAGAGAAGTAGCTTCGTAGGGCAGTTGGCCACCCGATGGTCAGGACTATCACACAGGAAACAAGTACGCCTGGTATAACCGTTCTGGGTACGGTTAGTGGCCTGCTGATTATTGGAACGGTTCGTCGACTGACTTTGTCCTCGGGGTTGCTCGCATTCCATGTACACATGGCCCTTCGTCTGACAATTCGAGCAGACAGCGTTACCACGACGGCAATTAAGTCGGCTGCATCCCAGAGTATGACAGCGTCCACACACAACTCGTCCCTCCTGGGTGTGCATGTCCGGGCCCTGGCGGATTCCTCTAGCCGGGGTTTCTGGCGTCACTGCTGCACGGTAGTCGAACCGTGCTCAAACGCAGGATCTCATAATGGGCCACCGCAATTATCGGAGTAGCGTTCTGAGGAACGCTTACCTGAGCGTACTGCTGCTGCTGCTGCGCCAGCATGTGCTGCGTCTGTTGCATGAGCGTGAGCATTTGTTGCATCATAGCGTTCCCAGAGCTCTTCGACTGGGGAGTGTCTTCAAAGTCAGCGTCATTCTCCACAGGAATGTGCATGTTCTTATAAAGTAGAACCGTTACCGCTTGCGGAATCGAGTCGACCATAGCGTTCGAAAGCGTGGCCTTCCACTCGCGGTTGCGCAAGCCCGATAGGAAATATTGGTACCGCATATCCGAGTCGTAACATCGAGCATCATCGCATAACCTTGAGATTAAGTCTCCCCAGACCTCGGCGGACATCCCACGCGACCGAGTCGTCTTCTTCAATAGTTCGATACACTGTTGAGGCGTCTGGTAGATGAACTGGTTGTAGAATCGGGTCTTCAAAGTGTCAAAATCATCAATGCGCGAATGCACCCACGACTGCTCTCCTGTCTTGCCCTTCAAGCATCCACGGAACGCACTCAACCGTAGAACATCATCCAAGCCCATCGTTGCACGTTCGAAAGCGTCCCAAAAACTTCCAGCTCGCTCGGCCGTAGAATCATCGGAATAGAACGGTTGCAACATCCGTATAGCGTTCCGAATACTCGTAGGCATTCCCAAAGGCGCCTTTTGTATGCGTACTGACGGCATGGGATATCCATACTGAGGTTGAGCTTGTCCGTAAGCGTTCTCAGGCCAATTCTCTCGTCGAGGTGCTGAAACAGGAACGGTTCCCGGTCCGAACGGTTGGGTCGAGAACGGAACACTCGTCATCGTCGGCTGAGGCATGGTCAGCCCTCCACTCACATGACCTTGTAGCATAGGCGCTCCTCCCGAGCGTACTTTTCCACCCGGAGGGACCGTCGTGGGTCCTGCAGATACACTCACTTGGCGCACAGGCAAGTACGCCGACGGCGTATGCGTCACCGGTAACGCTTGTGAGGCCACTAGGAACGGTTGCGACTCCACGGTAGCATAATGCTGCGGTAGCGTTCCGGGAACGCTTGATGGTACGGGAGTCTGGACGGTGTACCCTGGGGTCATCACATACGAAGTCGGCGTCGGTAGACTCGAATACCTCTGAACATGAGTCGAAAATAAGCCCTTCCGTCCGTAGTCCGCCGGACTAGATAGGTCCTTTATAGTGACGTTGCGATAACTCGCTATTGCTCCTCTCGTTTGAGGCGTTCTCACCGAATGGTGAGCGTTCTCCACATGCTCTCTCGTTTCAGTCCAGGCAGGGATGGACGGTCGGAACGCTCCTCCAGGGAACGCTTGCGCCGGGGGATTAGCGTACCCCGGGGTCCATGTGGCTGGAACGGTTCGCTCCTCTCTTGAGGCGGCCCACGTCTGGCTCGACACGGTCTGCTCCGAAGGCAGGAACCCCACCATGTTGTAGTAGCTTCGAGGTGAAAGAACCGTCTGTTGGGGCCTACTCCCAGCAGGGTCTTCCGTCATTTGAGTAGCAGGGGGCTTCATCTCGAACGGATCGTCTTGACGGGGAAGAACGCTTCGCGAAGCGTTCCCGGCTTGAGGCGTTCCAGTCCTGGACGAAGCCGTACTTGCACCACCACTTGGACGCCTCCGTGCCACTTCCACTTGGTCGACCCCGGCTCCAGCGGCCCACTGTAGCACATTCGTTCTCACGGCGTTGAGTCCGGCAGCCGTCGTCACATCTGGGGAACCGTCTTGTACTCCTCGAACGCTTCTCTGCAAAGTTGGCGTGTTGGCACCCCAGAACCGTTCTTCACTTCCGTTTCCTGCTCCAGCGGGGAACGCTTGACCCACGCTTTGGGCCTCTCCTTGTCCTAGAGATTCCATCTTCACTTCAGCGATGTAGTCTTCCAGGATCTTCTTGTCTTCCTTGTAGTTCCTAGATCCCACCCAGGGAATGTACTCTAGGATGTAGCGCACAGCACTTGGTCTTTAAGCAGCCTCAGCTACCGTTCCTCGAGACCAGTCTCTTCTAGGAGCGCTTGTTCGTTCGCAACCCGGCGGAACCGTTCCGCGTCCAAGCGTTTTCTCTCTTCTTGGTGCACTTCCGAACTCTCCTTTGCCCACCTTAGACCTTCTCCAGCAAACAGGTACCCTGCTTCTCCACCAAATGTCACGCACCTTCCTTGTCGGGGTCGGTACCTGTGGCTGTTAATGCGAGTACGGTCCTGAGTGGGGTCTAGAAGTAGAGTAGAGAAGAGTAAGTCCTTGAATAAATGCAATATACGTTGATTCTTGTTCTTGTTCACTTGACTAGGGAAATTCGTAACTAAAACTAAATGAAATGAAGAGCGAAGTATCGTACCACGCTCCTAGAGACGACACCCCGCCTCTCTCACTCACCGAGCCTCCATGGCATGCCACCCGTCCTTGCAGTTCCCACTCCACCCGGGACTCGGTCTCACTTATCTCCAGCACTTGGACCTCCACGTCGCCACCTAGCGCCATCATTGCAGGAAGGCGTCCCACCAAAGGTAGCGTACCACTGGAACGGTACCCGGACGGAGTCACCCAGACGCCGAGGCCGCTTGGGTCCTTCCGGCACACGACCGAGGTCCAACGGCTCTGGAATCACCCTCTCAATCCCGGATACGGGACAACTGCAACCAGCGCACGGCTATTTGGCAACAACGGACCTTCCGTTGAGCGAAAGTCTCTGCAGCTATGGATCCTAACCTGTGGTGCTATCCACCCGTCCGCAGATCATTAGCAATCCAAGTAAGCTCACCTTGATAGCACTCTCCAAGCACAACTTGTGCATGTTCATGGCACGTGGCAGTCCTGACCACCGGTAATAATAATGTCACTTCTAATTCTTGACTCACCTCAACGTTGAAGTTGATGCATGTCTTTACCCGTCGACTTAACGGAGGGTTTTTCGTACAGATGAGGGCGTGGTTAGTGAACGGGCATCAAATTATAACCCATCCAATGGCATCAGAATGTTATAGATGAGGTCGCAATCAGGACCACTGACATTGTTAGGTACCACTAAAGGGGTACGCTGGCGTTTGAATTATCCTCGGCGGGAAATTTGAAATTGGCCATGCGGAAGGAGGTTCAAGCACAGCGCATCCGCCTAACCAAGGCTCAGCAATGGTCAAGAACCACTATGGACCTAAGGGAACTGGGGGAATGGGCATGGCAGCAGTTTGAATTACAGAAGGCCCCTGCCAAGTCGACGGTGCCTGCTGGAAGCACGCCGGACTGTACGTAGACCGAACCCAGATCAGTGACATTCTAGCCTCCGATTAGTGTCAATGAATATCTAAATACATTACGTTGACCACTCCTCCAGATTTTATGGCTCTCTGATAGGCTAATTCCACCTGAGACTTAGTACATATCAGGTGTTCACTAACCACGCCCTCATCTGTACATGTTTTGCCCGTGCCTCATATTCGCACTCGCGCAGGTCGCCGCAGAGCGTGCTCGGGTTGGACGCAACGCCTCTCGTATTTAGTCACCCGCGGCGACCTGCGTTAGC
The DNA here is from genome assembly GCA_018806915.1 of Phytophthora colocasiae. Lineage (NCBI taxonomy): Eukaryota > Oomycota > Peronosporomycetes > Peronosporales > Peronosporaceae > Phytophthora > Phytophthora colocasiae. The sequence continues at coordinate 1,120,237 of JAGKQI010000102.1, read as the reverse complement.
CGCCGGCAGTCGGCCACTTGCCGTCGATTTCGTGCTGAAGAACTGCTTCACTTATCTGCAAGAGATCCACTCGTGGCACAAATGCTGTGGTAGATCTGGTTGTGTCGAAGGAAACAAGCGGAGACACGATATTGCAAGACACCCGACCAGATCCAAGGTTTAACACCCTTCCGACAACCTCTGTCCGAATGTCGACTTCAGATGAATGTCCTGTCCGGCAGCGGTTTGGTCTTCTATCAGCTCATTGGATAGGTGTTCACCCGCCGCGCAGAATTCTTGGCACACCCCCGGGGTGCTGGTCAGTCCAGCCAATTCACGACGCGGTACATCGTTTGAAGTTGTTGCCAACAGAAACTTCATGTTGGCATTTACTGCTTGCAGACACGCCGGCTCTGGACCGGTTAACTCATGCTGCTCTTGACTAGGTTAGTTGAGGAATGAACTGCATCTTCCGGGCTCTTGTCGGGGGGAGGAACGCGAGGAAAGCAGCGGAGATTTGGGCCAAGTAAGACGTTTGGGATAATAAATGTAGCGGTAACGCATTGCCATCAGTCTTAGAGCGGGGCACTCGCTAGATGCGTGTTCATAACAACAACGCACAATATCATGGATACATTGTAGACGAGTTTGATCATGTGCCTAATCAGGGAGAAGTAGTAAGTCGACGCCATGCTGTCGACTTAGACTAAATGTCCGCCGGTACATACGCGTCTCTCTGCTGCGGACGCACTTCAACGTGGAAGCAAAACCCCACGAGCTCCATGATACGAAGCAAAAGCCACTGCAGACGGCGTCTGCCAGACGCTGCTGCGGTTCGCTTCCGTCGCCTTTAGCAATCACACCTGCTTGGTGTGTCGCCAGCCATGCGTGTCCGATGGCACCAAGTCAGACCACAGGCTCGAAGCAGACTTCACTACATGTACAAGCGATTTTGGATGACACGGCTCAATTCAAGCTCATTCCTCAACTAACTCGATCAAGAGCAAGCAACCAAACAAACAACCCCAATCAACCCCCCACACCAACCGCAAGCATGAGTCAAGTGCTGCAGCACCCGCGCGTCTTCACCTTCGTGAAGGGCGAGAGCAAGGGCGACGGCAGCATGAAGCCACTACTGGGCGGCAAGGGCGCCAACCTGTGCCAAATGGCGCGCAACGACGTGAACGTGCCCCCCGGACTGACCATCACGACGGAGGTGTGCCAAGAATTCTACGCGGTGGGCGGACGCCTACCCGACGGCCTGATGGACGAGGTGCGTGAGGGCGTGCACCTAATGGAGAAGACGCTGGGCGTGACGTTCGCCGATGCGACGAACCCGCTACTGGTGTCTGTACGCTCGGGCGCGGCCATCTCGATGCCCGGCATGATGGACACGGTGCTAAACCTGGGTCTGAATGATGAGATCGTCAAGGGCGTGGCCGAGCGCGGCGGCGACCGCTTCGCGTACGACTGCTACCGTCGTCTGCTGCAGATGTTCGGCGACGTGGTGCTGGAGATCCCGCACGACGACTTCGAGGCGGAGCTATCGGCCATGAAGCAGGCGCGCAACGTGACGTTCGACGTGGAGCTGACGGCCAGCGACCTGCAGGAGTTGGTGCAGAAATACAAGGAAGTATACGAGCAGCACGGCAAGTCATTCCCGTCGGACCCATGGGAGCAGATGCGCATGGGCATCGAGGCCGTGTTCCGCTCGTGGAACATCCCGCGCGCCGTCAAGTACCGTGAAATCAACAAGATTACCGGCCTCAAGGGGACGGCCGTGAACGTGCAGGCTATGGTGTACGGCAACATCAACGACCAGTCGTGCACAGGCGTGTTGTTCACGCGTAACCCGGCCAACGGTGAGAACAAGCTGTACGGTGAGTTCCTGCTGAACGCCCAGGGCGAGGATGTCGTGGCAGGCATCCGTACGCCGCAGCCCATCTCGGAGCTGGCGGAGAAGATGCCCGTCGTGTACAAGCAGCTCGACGAAACGGTGCACACGCTGGAGACGCACTTCAAAGACGTGCAGGACACGGAATTCACGGTGCAGGACGGTGTGCTGTTCATGCTGCAGACGCGTAACGGCAAACGCACGGGTTCTGCAGCTCTGAAGATCGCCGTGGACATGTGGCGCGAGAAGCTGATCACGGAGGAGGAGGCCGTGATGCTGGTGGAACCGCGGCACCTGGACCAACTTCTGCACCCGAGCTTCGCCAACGAGAAGGCATACCAGTCGGACGTGCTGTGCAGCGGTCTGCCTGCATCTCCGGGAGCGGCTGTGGGCAAGATCGTGTTCACGGCAGCGGATGCCGAGGCGTGGTTCGCGCGTGGCGAGAACGTGATGCTGGTACGTGAAGAGACGTCGCCCGAGGACGTCGGCGGCATGCACGCTGCCGAGGGCATCCTGACGTCTCGTTGTCGGAACTCGCCAGTGATCTTGGGAGTGTGCGTGTATGAAGTGGTGGTATCTCATCCAACGTGCAGGCGGAGATGGCGGAGAACGAGATGGTGCAGTAGGAGAACGCGTACGACTAAACGAACAGCAGCAAGAATTACGTAGTGAACATGCCTTACATAACAAACAAATACATCAGTCTACAATCTACCTCGCCGAGCTCACTTCAACCTGCCAACAGGTTATGAGCCCAACAGCTCCGACGACACCTCACAACGGCTAAGCCCTGCGCACGACGTGCACGACACCGACGTTCAAGGGCTGAACGTGGCTGCAGACCCGTTCGAGTTGTTCGAGGGGACGCGCTCCGACTCGGCTTGTCCCGGAGCCCATGCAAGGGGGCAGTCGGGGCTCCAGCGAGAGCTCGGAGCGAATTGACAGACTCGGAAGGACTACTCGAAGGATGGCCAAGCAGCAGGCCCAGTTCATGGTCAATCAAGCGAAACTGCAGCAGCAGCTGCAGCATCGCAACAGCGCACGCGCCGCCGTACGAGAACCAGTACGGCGCGTCGAGCGCGTTCACGGACTTTATAAAAGCCAGAGACCGAAGAATGAGGTAGGCTCTCTCGACGCGTCAATGCTCTCGGTAGTACCGACAGCACCAACGCTCCCGGCGCCGAAGCGTCCGGTGGGAGCAGGCGACGAATGTGCAGCAACCGCAACAGCAACCGTACGTACCGCCGCCGGAGCAATTCGTGCCGCCGACGAACTTCGGCATCAAGATCCCGAAGCCGCGAGACCTGGACTGGCCCGGATTCGGGAAGTTCTCAGGCAAGGAAGTATACCCGGGACTGGGGGCGGACTTCAAGTCGTGGGGACTGAGATTCCTGCAGCGCCTGGCTGCAGTACAGATGAGCGGAGGAGACTGGCTGGAAGAGTTCCGCATCCTCGCTCTTAATGGTAAGCTCGATGGCACAGCACTTGTGTATTTCGAGAGGATGGTCCAGCTCTGGACGGCCGAATCACCTACGTTGAACACGTGATGAACAGGATGCTCGTGCCGTACATGACAACAATCACTGCGAGCAAGGGACTGCAGTTGATGACTTCGGAAGTTGAAGAGCAGGACGTGGGCCGAGCACTACCAGTACTTGACGTACGTGGCTGAGCGTTCCGGTTCTTCGGATTTGCATGTATTACAGAGTTTGTGCAAGTCGGCGCCGTCGTACTTGCAGAGTGCGATGTTGACGCGGCTAAACTCGCAGCGCGTCGACTATCTACAGCAGGCCACGAGTTAGTGGCGTTCGCGATTGAATTCGAGGCGAACATGCTCAAGCAGGAGAGCGGGCACGGCCAAGGTGGTCGCGGGAACCGCAGACGAGGCGGTCGATTTCACGGTGGCGGCCGTGGAGATCAAGGTGGACGAGGATCTGTTGCCCGTGTTGACGGCACGGGAGACTCGCTCCTGCTACAATTGTGGTGAAGCCGGGCACCCAGCCAGAGACTGCCCAGGTAAGAAAACAGCGATGCTAAGTCATCGACTCGAGTCACGCTGGCCGTCGGAACCGGCACGAACGCGGACTCGTGCACGTGGATCTTGGACAGCGGGTCCAGTGTGCACTTGGTGAAGAACGAGGAAGTTGCTGCGGAACGCCGTCCGACTGTGACGAGCAGTACGAGCGGCTAACGGCGACCTTATACACGTGGTCAAAGAAGGGTACGGTGGTGCTGCGGGCGATAGTGGATAGCAACGAGGTCATCGTGGACTTGTCTGACGTCTACTACGGTGATAACCTACCGGACAACATCATCAGCTACGGCATATTGGAGGAGAAGGGCGTGTACCTGGAGCGCCACGGCGGTAAGAGCTACACGGTGCAGAAGAACACTGGCTTGCGAATCTTCGAAATTCTACAGATGCAACAAGGTACTAATGATCGACGCCATGGGTGAGATGACCACGGAGATGCGCGTCCAACGCGGTGACGGAGGCAGTCAAGTCAGCGAGCGAATCACTTGAGGATGCAATGACGGAGTCGACGCTGCTCGAACTACACAAGAGGCTGGGCCACGTTGCGTACGATACAGTTGAGCGTATGGCCGACACGCCTGGATCTGGTATCCGGCTGACAGAGAGCGGCCCAACTGTTTGACCCCTGTGCACAAGGCAAGCAGAGTAAGAACAATCAGTCCAAGAAGGACACGGGGCGCGAACGCACCTATTGACAAGATTGGTGGCGTCATCGGCAGTGACATTATGCCCTATGACTCCGAGGGACAGGCGCGGCAACAAGTACCTGATCAACTTCATAGACTACTCGACGAACTACGTGCGCGTCTTCCTCGCGAAGAACAAGGCGGATGCTACAAAGGAGTTTGAACACTTCTTAGTGTACTGAAAAACGATTCAATTGCCGGAGTTCATGTACTACGTACCGATGGGGCAAGGAGTACGTGAACGTGGACATGTTCTGCAAGGAAGCAGGCGTTAGACGTCAGATTAGCGAGCGCGAGAATCAAGCATCGAATGGCAAAGCAGAAAGAATGCATCGCACCGTTCTGAACATGGCACGTTGCATGCTGTTCGCGAGTGGGTTGCCGTTGTACTTCTGGGGAGACGCAGTGGAGTACGCTGCTTTCGTGTTGAACAGAAGCTCGTGCAGCGCGAACCCCAAGCACATGTCTCCGCTCGAGATGTTGACGGGCAAGATGCCAAGCTTGTCCGACATTTGTCACATTCTGGGAGCCCGTGCACAGCCTACAGAGATCCTGGCAAGAAAGCATGGAAGTTCAGAGCACAGGTTGGCATGATCGTGGGCAAAAACGACGAGACGAAGGTTTCAAAGTGTACTTACCGAAGGACCGGATCAATTACCACCCAGCACATCAAGAACGTGGAGACGCTGGACGGCAAGCAGAATGCGCAGCTGCGGAGCAACTCAAGCGCGAGGACCCCGAGCTGAAGAGAACTGTTGAAATGGCGAGAAGGCCGCGGAACGGAAGGAGCCCATCGCGGACTTGTCTCAGATCAGTGAGACACCGAAGAGCGGCGAACCGGCGGTGATGTCGAAGAAGAAGCGACCAAAGAAGAAGTCGAAGAAAAGCAGCAAGAAGGAGAGAACAGTTGTTGCAGAAGACGCTGCAGGAGTGGAAGGAGCTGGTGCTGATGAAGAGCAGCTACCAGCAGAAGAGGTGCAGCCCACGCGTATGCGCACGCGTTACATGGGCAAGAAGCACGTGCCCGTTGGCCGCGTGGGCGCGGTCGTACTCAGAGACCCGAAGAACTTCCGCGAGGCGATGAGGGACCCGCGCGAGAAGTGAAACAAGCCATCAGAGAAGAGATCGAGGCGCTGGAACAGAACGGCACGTGGAAGGTGGTGAAGAAGCCGGAGAACGCGAAGCTTCTGCACACCAAGTGGGTATTCAAACTAAAGACGCACGCGGATGGTACCATCGAGCGGTACAAAGCTCGATTAGTGGCGCATGGCGACGAGCGAGCAGGAGTATGGAGTCGACTATACATTACACTTTCTGCTGTTCTCGACATGGAGTCAGGAAAGATCATCTTGGTAGTGTCGCGCATCTGGAAGGTTCCTGCGCGCCACGGAGACGTGCCCAGTGCTTACGTGAAAGCTAAGAAGGAGGCAGAGCTGGTCATCATGCTCGGTCATCCCCACCGGAATGGAATTCACAGAAGAGCAGCTCCGTGCGCTAGGAGTCAAGAGCGAAGTACGAGCTGGCGTTGTTGCTCGAGAAAGGGCCTACGGGCTCAAGCAGTCGGGCAGGCTTTGGAACCAGTTGCTGCGCAGCATCTTGCTGTCGCTGGGATTCCAGCAGTGCTACTCGGACAGCTGCTCTACGTCAAAAGCGAAAAAGGATGGTATGACGCTCGTCGGCGTACGTCGACGACATCATCGTGACGGGCCACAAGCGTGGAGAAGGTGGACAAGTTCTTTCAGGACATGCAGGTTGTGGAGCTGAAGGACTTAGAGTCGTGTCGAAGTTCCTGGGTATAGCCTTTACCTACGACGACGAGGACGGCTGGGCCTCTCGACCAGGAGCAGGTGATCAGGACATGTTAATGAAGTTCCGGATTGGACAAAGGCGGCCCCGGTCAACACACCAATCGGAGGCGAGCAAGACGGCGAGGCACCAGGTGAGTTATTGCCTGTGGCGGTGCTGGTACCAGGTCGCCCGACGGTGCAGACGTTTCAGTCATTAGTGGGCAGCTTACTCTGGGTCTCGAGGTGCACGCGACCCGACATCTCGTTCGCCGTGCACCGTGCGACGAGGAACTCGCACGCACCGAGAGAGGCTGACTGAGAGATTGGCGCGGATTGCCGTATCTCAAAGGTACCAAGAACATCAAGTTCGTAATGAACGCAGACGAGAACGCGATGGGTGAGGATGGTGTGCTGGTGGAGGTGCAGCGACGCCGACTACGCAGCTGACAAGAAGGACAGGAAGTCCGTGAGTGGTGGCGTTGTAATGATGGCCGGCGCTGTGGTGGCGTGGATATGCAAGAAGCAAGCGTGCGTCGCGCTCTCGACGATGGAGTCGGAGTTTGTAGCGGCCTCACATACTACTGCGCGCATGCTCGGTGGTGTTATCGAGTGTTTGAAAGAGATAGGATCAAGGTGCGGATGCCGTCACTGCTACACGTCGACAATCAAGCAGCGATCGCTCAACTCCCGAAGGCGAGGACACCACTGGGCACGCGAAGCACATTGACACCCGCCACAAGTTCGTGAAAGACTTCGTGAAGAAGAAGGTGCTGCTGATCAACTACTGCGAGTCCAAGAAGATGCGAGCGGACGTCCTGACAAAGGTCATCCCGGCGCCACGGCTCGCTGAACTACGTGGGCTTGTGATGCTTTCAGGTTGACCGCACGGAAGGTGTCGGAACTCGCCAGTGATCTTGGGAATTGTGCGTGTATGAAGTGGTGGTATCTCATCCAACGTGCAGGCGGAGATGGCGGAGAACGAGATGGTGCAGTAGGGAGAACGCGTACGACTAAACGAACAGCAGCAAGAATTACGTAGTGAACATGCCTTACATAACAAACAAATACATCAGTCTACAATCTACCTCGCCGAGCTCACTTCAACCTGCCAACACTCGTGGCGGCATGACATCGCACGCCGCCGTGGTGGCCCGCGGCTGGGGTAAGCCGTGCGTGTGCGGCTGCAGCGCGCTGACCATCGATGCGAAGACCAAGACGATGAGTGTGACCACGGCCGACGGCGTCGAGATGGTCATGCACGAGGGTGACTACATCAGTGTGAACGGCACGACGGGCGAGGTGATCAAGGGCGAGCAGGCTCTTCAGAAGGCCTCGATGAGCGGCGATCTGGCGCAGTTCATGCAGTGGGTGGACGCACACCGACGCATGGAGGTGTTCACGAACGCGGACACCCCAGAGGACGCTCGTGAGGCCCGTGCGCACGGTGCACAGGGCATTGGCCTGACGCGGACGGAGCACATGTTCTTCAGCTCCGCACAGCGTATTGCCGCCGTGCGTCGCATGATCGGTGCGGTGGAATTGGACTCTCCTGCTCAGCAGGAGTGTGGCGGAGTTGGTCCGTTGACTAACGGTAAGAACGAGAAATTTGGCTACCCCGTTGCTAGGAACAGTCACTTCGAAGAAACACTTCTAACCAACAAATCAAACCTTCCTTAGCCTTAGCTTCCATCTACCCGGCTTGCTGTGTCGAAGTCCTGCAAGTCGTCCAACCCGAGCTTCCTCGTGCCAATTAGTGCCACCGCAATTTGGTCCCTCACCTACCTATATCCTGTTCAGGAAGGGAGTCTACCATATTTTGCAACATAGCAGCCTTCACGAAGGTATAGCAAGATGGAAAGAGACGATGTTGATGAGTACAACCACGAGAGTGAGGAGGAACAACTCCAAGCCAGCGAAATTGCCCAAGTCAGGTCAGTCCTGAGTAGTCTGGGAGCTCTCGAGAAGACAATCAACGATCTACAACAAGATCAGGTTTTAATGCTCGAATCCGTGACAAAGTTCGGAAACCGGACCGAACGTCGTCAAAATGAAAACTACAACGAGATAAGAGCGAACCAGGAGCTGTTACAAAAAGTAATTGAGCAGCTACAAGACTACGCGCACCAAAATGCAGTTAGGGAGAGTTCACAGGAATCTGTGATCACACAGCTACAGTCAGAAGTCTCTTCACTTCGGGGACAAGTACAAGTACTGGCGAGCAAAGACCCCACAGCAGAGATCCCATCAGCTGCACCTGACACCGCCAGAACTACTGAGAATTCAAGTGCAGAATGGGACGTGTGTGGACCAATGCCGGCGAATATTCCCATATTCGACAGCAACGAGTTGGAAGTGCGTGTGGCAAAATGCCACAAACAAAGAGAAACCCCAATATATGGAGGTGAACCAAACGAGGACATTGAAGTTTACGTTCTCAACATGGTGAAGTGGTACGCAGCGTATGGCTTGTACTTCCGTAGAGATCAAGTCGACGTGCGTGTCGGAGAACTGATGATGAATCACACGAAGGGAAAAGCAAAGTCATGGCTACTGCAGGAGTACCATGGTGATCAACGGTGGAGTAGCATTGTTCGCCGGATGAAACAGCGCTTCGTGACTAAATCCCGCCAAGAAGATTTAGTTGCTCAATTCTTCGACTGTATTCAAGGTAATCGATCGTTGGACACTTATAATGACGAATTTCGGAGACTTGCACGCACTGCTGGAGTTTCGGAGTACATTAAAGTACTTCGGTACAAACAAGGACTGTCATCCATGCAGTTGGTACACTTACTGAAGACGAAGACCTTTAATACGCTTGATGAACTCATGGGGGCGTCAAGGACCTTGAATCCTAGGGACACGGCTCGTTCATCAGAGAAAAGCAGTAAAAGCGGCAAGTCAGCCTCGCCAAAGCCCGACACAAAGGCGGAAACGGTGCGGTGCACAGCATCACACTGTACTGAACAGGGACATACAAAGGAGCGCTGCTGGAAGCTGCATCCGGAGTTGCAGCCGAAACGGTGGAAAGGTCCCGGAAAGAAGACGAGCAAAGGCGCTGCCTCAGCCTCTAAATCAAGCGAGGACACAGGAGAAAAGAATCTATGGTCGGTTCTCAACTCGATACAGAGTGATCTATCCAAGCTGAAAGGTGATTTAAACTAGCTGGCCTTGGCAGTGGCATCCCAAGGCCAAACTCAGCCAATAGCAGTCGTGAAAACTGGGTCTTCGATCCTGGTACGGCGGCTAATTCTCTGTACTTCCAGAGACGGCAGGAAACAACGTCATTGCCGTCCAATTACCTGATAAAAAATGTGAGTTGCATTCGAGACAATGAGATACGAATTACTAAGACCTTCTTCGACGAGGGTGCTGATTTCTGTGGAATATCGAGAGATTTCGTGGAGAAAATGAAGTGGAAGAAGTACGTGAACGACCTTGGAGTGATGGATGTAAAGTATGCGAACGGCAAGACAGAGTCGGTCAAGAATCAGACAATTCGTCTAACCGTCTTCGTTGATAGTGTTCCAGGGTATACTACTGACTTTCAACTATGCCACATCCCAAACGAATGCGAAATGATGCTTGGTGTTCCTTGGAAACGGGCCTGTGATCCAGTTATCAACTGGAAAACAGATCGCGTTTATACAAAGGAAGAATTCGCGAGAGAAGCCGTCGAGCAAGCAAAACCAACAGACAACAGTACGCATCGGGCGAAAAACTATCATGTTTGCAGTAAATTTGGAGTGACCAAAGTGAGAAACTTCAAGCGAGCAGACAAATTGGTACGGAAGAAGAAGGTGGAATTCATTGCACTAATCCCACCCGAGACGATCAATGCTTTATATCAGGAGACACTTCGAGAAGTTGCTGGATCGCAAGCTGGTGCTGTACATGCGGTTAGCAGAAATGCTACCGACAAAATGCATCGTCAGCAGTCAACTGACATGGATAGTTTCAAGGGCAATCCTGGTTTCCAGCTTCTAGAAGAATTCAGTGATATTTTTCGTACCGAATTACCTGTCGGACCTCCGCAACATGGCGAACATGAAATGGAAGTCATCGAGCCAAAACGAGCCATTTATACGCCACAATGGCGGCTCAGTCCGGAGCAGGAACGTGGCTTGCGCGAATGGACAAAAGTCATGCTCCGAGCACAATTAATTCGGCCTAGTAAGTCTCCTCACGCTGCACCAACCTTCTGTATAAAGAAGCCGGTCGGTTGGCGAATTGTTCACGACTACAGAGCGATGAACGCGAGGACTATTCGACAATCCACTCCAATGCCACGTAAAGACATCATTTTAGACCGTATGAGCGGTGCGATCTGGTACAGTTGCTTCGATTTACTTTCTGGTTACTATCAAATACGAATGAGACTCAAGGATATTCCGTTTACAGCTTTCCAAACACCCGATGGCTTATTCGAGTATTTGGCCGTGCCTATGGGTCTCAGCAATGCTCCTGCGACTTTCAACCGCATAGTCCAAGGTATATTTGAGGACATGAGGGAGTTTGTCGCCACGTATTTTGATGATTTGTATGTGTTTACAAAGGAGACAACGATTGAGACTCATCTTGCAGCGGTCCGTCGAGTATTCGAGCGCTGTCGAGAGAAAAAACTCTTCTTGAAATTGTCCAAGTCGACACTGTGTGCTGGAAGAAATTCCGTGTCTAGGCGATTATGTTGGTCGTCATGGCGTACGAATTGACCCAGACAAAGTTCGGGTGATACGGAACTGGCCACAACCAAGAACGGCTAAAGAATTGCAGTCCTTCCTGGGGACGACGGTGTATGTTCAACGCTTTTGCAAAAACTACTCAGAAATTAGTGCTCCGTTGTTCAACATGATCAAACGAAAGGAGCATCGAAAACTGGTTTGGTCTACAGAGAGTACCAAAGCATTTGAGCGGTTGAAAACCGCTCTCACGGAGACTCCGGTTCTCGCACTTCCAGATTTCAACAAAGCATTTTTCTTGCGTACAGACGCATCGAGATATGCAGTAGGCGGAGTGCTATTTCAAATGAGCACGAATGTGCCCGGAGGGAAGAAGGTCGAGCAACCGATCGCTTTCTGTGGGAGAAAAATGAAAGCTGCAGAATTAAACTACCCGACACATGAGCAGGAGATGCTCGCCATTATTCACTGTTTGAACATTTGGAGAGTATACCTCGTGGATGGGGGTGGAACTGTGGAGACAGACCATCATTCGTTGGAAAGAGTGCTAACTCAGAAAGCCATCAATCGACGAATATGTAGATGGTACGATCTCCTAGCAGAGTTCAACCTACGTTTCCGGTACATTCCAGGACCAACGAATACCGTAGCGGATGCATTAAGTCGCAGACCTGACTTTGCTGTTGATTTCGAAAAACAGAAACAGTTCCAGATGCAAAGTGCTACTAGGTTGAAGCCACTTACATTGCTAACATTGATTCGACGATCACAACGTAGAGCAGGCTGGACTGAAGAAACTCTGAAAACGGACAAGAGCTTGGGAATGCTTACATTTGACCCAAGCGATTTGCTCGTGTATTACCAGAAATTGGATGGAGCGAGGCGTATTGCGATCCCGACTAGCGACAATGAACTACAAAACACTATTCTGTGGGAATTTCACGACATACCAGCGGCTGGGCATCCTGGCATCGAGAAAACAATTGCAGATATTCAAGAGCGATTTTATTGGAAACATCTCCATAAACAAGTTCGATCCTACATCAGTACCTGTGAGTCATGTCAAAGAACAAAAAACAGGACTGGAAAAGCTCCAGGGCTCCTGCGGCCTCTCGAGATTCCGACAGGTAGATGGACATCCATTGGGATGGACTTCATTACCAGACTACCCCGTACAAAGGAGGGTCACGACACCATTCTCGTCATTGTTGATCGACTAACGAAACGATGTCATGTCGTACCGACGGTGGCGACAATTACTGCTGAGGAGCTTGCAAAACTCTTTATTGAACATTACGTCCGTCTACATGGTCTTCCGTCAGATGTGGTCTCGGATCGCGACTCGAAGTTTACGTCAAAATTCTGGAGTTCGTGTTCCAAAATGTTGGGCACGAAACTGAAGATGGCTTCCGCGCACCACCAGCGAACCGATGGACAAGTTGAGCGAGTGAACGCAGTCCTGGAAGGTTACCTCCGTCACTACGTGAGCGGCTTTCAAAATGATTGGGACCAGCATCTCGCACTTGCAGAGTTTGCGTATAACCGACAGTACCAATCGACTATCCAGATGAGCCCATTTAAAGCAGACCTCGGATATAATCCAAAACTACCGGCAGAATTGCACCTGTCCAGCACGAAAACCCCCGCGACAGCATTTATCCTCCAGCAACAAACAATTCTGCGAAAGTTGCAGGCGAAAGCTCGTCTAGGGGCCGAGAAAATGAAGCTTTTATATGACAAAGGGCGTCGAGATCAGCAGTTCAACATCGGAGAAATGGTGCTTATATCGACACAGAATTTGACACCGACAAATGTCGGTGCTGTGCAAAGGAAATTCGCTGCTCGGTGGATTGGACCGTATGAAGTCATCAAGGTACTACATGACGGTGCAGCGTACGAACTCAATCTACCGAAAGAACTGGGCATGCATCCAGTTTTTCATACAATGGTCCTTAAGAAGTTTCGGAAAGACACAACAAGTCTTCGGCGAGAGACAACTTTACCTCCTGTACGACTGAAAGATGGTACTGAAGGCCATCTTATTGAAACTATCCTGGATTACAAGATCACAGACAAAGGAGAACAGTACAAGTGTAAATGGATCGGCCGGAGCGATGACATCACGTGGGAACCCACTGAAAACCTGCTATCAGTACCAGGGTTAATTCGTGAATATCATCGGAAAGCAAACAAGATACCAAGTCGAGCTTCAATTCGTATCAAGAACAAGAAAACTCAACAAGGACATCATCAAGTGACATGCATTCAACAGTATTACAGCAACCTGGAGAAGCGGCCTCTCTAAAGGAGGTCGTGTGGCGGAGTTGGTCCGTTGACTAACGGTAAGAACGAGAAATTTGGCTACCCCGTTGCTAGGAACAGTCACTTCGAAGAAACACTTCTAACCAACAAATCAAACCTTCCTTAGCCTTAGCTTCCATCTACCCGGCTTGCTGTGTCGAAGTCCTGCAAGTCGTCCAACCCGAGCTTCCTCGTGCCAATTAGTGCCACCGCAATTTGGTCCCTCACCTACCTATATCCTGTTCAGGAAGGGAGTCTACCATATTTTGCAACAAGGAGGCTCTGGATGCGCTGTGCGCGTTCCAGCAGGGCGACTTCGAAGGTATCTTCCGGGCCATGGCCGGTCTTCCAGTGACCATCCGCATGCTGGATCCACCGCTGCACGAGTTCCTGCCGCACGAGGGTAGTGCTCTTGAAGAGCTGTGTGCGACGTTATCACAGGAAATGGAGGTGAGTAAGGCGACGGTGCAGGCTCGACTGGATGCCCTGAAGGAGGCGAACCCGATGATGGGTCTGCGTGGCTGCCGGCTGGGCATCGTACACCCGGGCATCACAGAGATGCAGGCGAAGGCCATCGCGGAGGCTGCCGTGACAGTGGCGGGTGAAGGCATCTCTGTGCACCCGCACATCATGATTCCGCTGGTGGGCTCGTTCGAGGAGCTAGAGCAGCAGGTGAAGCTCGTGAAGTCGGTGGTGCAAGACGTGATCGGCAAGCGCGGTAAGTCGTTCGACTACAAGGTGGGCACGATGATCGAGGTTCCGCGTGGCGCGCTGCAGGCCGGCAAGCTGGCCGAGGTGGCGGAGTTCTTCTCGTTCGGCACGAACGACCTGACGCAGATGACGTTCGGCATTTCCCGCGACGACGCGCAGGCCAAGTTCCTGTCGTATTACGTGAAGCACGGCGTGCTGGAGAAGGACCCATTCGAGACGCTGGACCAGGAGGGTGTGGGTGAGCTGGTGCGTCTGGCCGTGGAACGTGGCCGCGCGACTCGCCCCAAGATCGAGCTGGGTATCTGCGGCGAGCACGGCGGTGACCCGCAATCCATCGAGTTCTTCGAGAAGGTGGGCTTGAGGTACGTGTCGTGCTCTCCGATGCGCGTGATGATCGCTCGTCTGGCGGCTGCGCAGGCTGCCCTGAAGCTGAAGAAGAGCGCACCCGTTCCCGGCGCGTAAGCGTTTGTGCGACGGTGACCGAGCAGCAGACCTGCTTCAATGGTACTGCTGCCGGTTGGAAAGTGTTGTTGCTTCCGATGGAAATGTAGAAGTGATATGTATTAAGCAGTTCCTCAACTTTCACTACCTGCTCTTGTTTCCAATGTATGTCCTTGAAGAGCCCACGATCTGCTAAGTAACAGTCCTTTGTCTAACTGTCCATGTTCCCTGCATGTGCTTTAACCGTCCGTACTTACCGCAGCAGTCGCGTCGTAGTGCTGTTGATGAGCCAAATCTCAGCAACGGCAGTACGGTGTTGCTCCAGCAACAACACTTCCCCCCAAAGACCACGTCTTCAATATAGATGCAAACGCTATCATTTAGCGTTGAAGTTGGCCGCGTGTCAAAACCAACTAGTCGAGTTGTAGTGCTTTACGCAGGGCTTTTACCGCCACAAGGTTTGAATTCGCACGAACAAATCGTTTCACTGCCGCTGGAACATCCTGCATCAGCGTCGCTGCTGGCTCCCAGGAATCCTCGATAGAATCCAGTCCACGCCAGTGAACTTTGAGTTCGTGTCTTTTTTCCATACGGTGTATCGAGCCGCTAACAGTGAGTCCACAACGTGACCTTCGCTGTTGTGGGCAATGTGAAGCAGCAAATCTTCACTGACATCGAGTGAGCTGTCCGAGTAGAATTTGAGTCGGCTAGCGTGCACTTCTTTCTGTTGTCCGGTTACTAGATTACGAATTTCAAAAATCCAATTTGACACAGTCGCCACCACTTGAGCTGGCCCGCACCAGTTCACTTGCAGCTTGCTGCGAGTATGGTTCCACACATCGGCATACAGGACGAAATCACCAATGTCAAACTGAGCCATCTTAGTACCTTGCTTCTTGTCGTGGTCCTTTCGTCCGGCCGCACGTACAGCCGAATTGATCGTTGCCGTACGTTTGTGCATCATTTCTAACGCTTGTTGTAGTCTCACAACATTGGCACGTTGTGCAGTTTGTATATCTGAAAGTGTAGCCATTTCAACAGGCCCTGGAATCGCAAGATGGTCACTGGGGCTCATTGCAGGAAGCCCGGTCATTGCTGTCACAGGGGCGACACCGCCAAGCGAAGGTGATGGTGTGTTGTTTAACACCAACTGAACGATTTTAATAACTCTAGGCCATTCAGGAGGTTGCAGTCGCCACTCAGAAAGAAGTGCGCGGCAGCACCTCAAAGTTTCCCGCATCACGACTTCCACGGTACCGTTTGCCCAAGGGCACCTGGCAGTCGTGAAGTGGTGGTGCGCTCCTAGGGTATGTTGCATGGCTTGGATCACAGCATTCTTAAAATGCGTTCCCTGGTCACTGACCCAGGAACGACACACGCCAAATGAAGCGAACCAATCGAGCAAAGCTGCAAAGGTAGTGTCTGCGTCTGCTGCCATACTCGGTATTAGCCACACAAACTTTGACGCGTCGTCCTTAATCACTAACACGTACTCCAGGTTCGTGTCACTCTTTTCCATGAAAAGGTAATCCCAGTGGATTAACTCGTTTGGTTTCTCGGCGTGCATCGCCTCACCCAGTGGTCGTGGCTGTGGAGGTCCACCAAGAGTGCTAGCGCAGTGTAGGCAGCGTTGAACAAAAAATTCCACATCTTTCGCCATATTTGTCCACACAAACTTCTCTTTAATTTTCTGCAGGGTTACCTTCATGCCGCGATGACCAGCGATACCGAAATGCCCCACGACACAAATTCGCATTTGTATACCAGTAGCCTCATCCGGAATCCAGATACGACCGTCTTTGTCTCGCAACATCAAGTCCTCAGTAGACCGCGTGACGTCTTTAGGTGGCGTTACCCCATTTTGTACTTCCAAGATGCCTTTCATGGTTGGCCAGACAAAGTTGTCTTCCAATTGTGGGGATAATGGCAATGGAACTAGGCGAATTGCACAAACAGCCCGAAATGACGACCCCCAACGCGATAGCAGATCCGCCCATACGTTGTCGTCGCCAGCAATGTCGTAAATCTCATACTTATAACCCATGAGCAAAAGTGACCAACGGTGGAGTTTGTCCGCCGTATACTTGGGTACCGAGTTGGAAACACTGTGAGGATCAAAGATGAACCGCAGGTTCCGGTGATCAGTGAATAAAGCAAAGCCATCCTGCCGATGCAGGAGAAAATCTGCTCGTCGACACGTTTCAACAATTGCGTAGGCCTCTTTCTCAACAATGGCCCACCGCTTCGCCGCTCCTGAGAATGAACCGCTCAACATCATCAAAGGTTGATGTTCTTGCTCACTAAGAGGTCGGACAGCTTGGTCTCTGGGTATCTGAGTGATTGCTGCCCCCCAATGTTCATCACTAGCGTCAGTGAAAACTGAGAGAAGCTTCTCAGGGTCGGGGTGGGCTAGTTGAAGTGCATTCTGTAATGCCTGTTTGCAATGCTCCAAACATGTAACCTCGTTCTCACCCCATCCAACATCACTTAGTTTAATCGTTCGTACTTGGGTTTTCTTTCGGCCCCCTGCACGTTCGTAGACCCTCTCCATGGTTTTCACCAGTGGACTAATTAAATTTGTTGAACGCAGGAAGCGAGGATCGCATCCAGTTCAGAGCACAAACAAATTGCTGCAGTTCCTGTCCTGTCGTTGGGGGAGGTAGGTTCGAAAGAGCGCTGATCCGGGCTGGATCGTGACGAACACCACTGCCCGACACTACTCGACCACACCAAAGCGCTTCTCGGAGATAGAAGTTGCATTTTTTCGGGTTCAGTTTGAGTCCCTTAGTTTGACAAATAGCCAGCACCTTCTTAAGCAGCTCTAGTAATCCTCCATCACTATCCGTGTAACCCAACAAGTCGTCAATCCAAATCATTAATCCGTTGTTGAATAACTCATCAAACATTTGCTGGACAGTCGACTGTACGTATGCCACGCTGTTTGTTCCTCCCATCAGCACTCTTGTGGGCGTAATGACCCCTTCTTCTGTCAGAATTGAATAAATCTCTTGGCAAAGAGCTGCCATTGCAAACTGCCAAAATCCTTTGAAAAAATCCAACGAGAAATAGCGTGATGATCCGCGAAGTTGCTCAAAGACAGCCTCTAGTATAGGCATTGGCCAAACAACCGACTCCACCCAGGCATTCGGGCCACGGACATCGACTGTCATGCGATGTGCTCCAGCTTCGGGTTTGTTCACAACGTGTGGCGGTGAGCACCACTTACTGCGAGGATTGCGATAGCACAGACCGGCATTGATCAGAGCTTGGACGTGCTTCTTTAAAAATGCTCTGTGTACGGGGGAGTATCGGCGAGCTTTGCACCGAACCGGTACTGCCCCCGGCTTCAGTGTCACTTCCATTGGTGGCATGTCCACCGGTGGATCACGGCCGATGACGATACGAAATACGTCTATGAATTTCATCAGTATATTCTCCAACTCCTCGCAAAATTCCGCCGTCGCACCTAGTTTCCGAGCTTCATCCACTTTATCCAGAAGAATTGTTCTTATTTCCTCACGTTCGACATCAATCCCTGTAGTCAAGTCAGGAAAACAAGCTCGATCCTCGTATTCTTCTAGTACACGCTCTTCTTCAGTGGTCATTGGTGTCTGACCTGCCCCTGAATAGGCGAGAATCGTTGCGATGCCACCGGTCGGACCGTCATCTACGTCACTCATATCCCATTCAGTGCGAACTTGTTGTGCTGCAGCAAGTAGTTTTTCCGGGCTATATCCTAGACGCTCCATAATCCAACGAGACAGCAATAAATCACCGACACCAGGCGGTAGCTTTGACTCTGTTACCCAACAGATCACATTGCGAAGCACTAAAGGCCCACCCGGAGTCGAAAACTTCAGATCGAGCTGGACTTTATTCTTGACCTGCACAGGTTTTTCTCCAACCCCTGTGACCTCAGCTTTTCCCACTATTTCTTGGTGTTTAATCCAGGCACCCTTTGCTATTAGCTGTTTCAGCAGATTTGTTGTCACCATTGACACGTCTGCTGCACTGTCAGGGGTAATTTCTGTTTCCAATGTGTCCATGACAGCACACGGAATCGTTGTTGACGGCCTTGACATGGCATCCTTCGGTTTTGCCAGAGCGAAAACAGGTTTCAGAACCTTTTTACCAGTAGTTGATTCATAAATCGTCTTTGCTTCTGCTGGTCCTGCAACATCAGGGCACTGAAAGACGCCATGAGTTTGGTCACCGCACTTGAAGCACTTTTTCGGAGGTCGATCTCCAGAATTTTTCGACTTCGGCTTACTGATGCTCTTATTCTGCTGCTCAGGGGCCATATTGGTTTTACCTCCACCTTGCGGTCCCCCGGTATTGCGTTTAGCCTGGTCTTGCTGTTGTGTTGGCTTGCCATTTCCTTTCGCTGGTTGATGAGACGATATATGAGCTTCAAACCGCATGAAATCTTCCAATTCACCTCGAAGCCATTTCAAAAATGACGCAAGGTTCGACTTCGTAGTTTTGTGAATTTGTCGGCTCAGTTGATCCCTTACAGCAGCCTTAAATGAGTGTGGACGCAACGCGTCCACCAAATAGCCAACGACTTTCTTTGGCTCGGTGTGCACAACGTCTTCCATGTTCAGTCTATCTATGATGTCATAGAACTCGGCCATGAGACGTGAAATGCGTGACTCCGCATCCTGTAATTCTGTGTCAACACAGAGAGACTTCACTTCACGATCCAGAGTTTTGTACGCGGTGTTATCAGGGACGCGTGCAGATAAAAAATAGTCCCTCCACTCAGTCTCAGTAACGTCCTTCTCGTCTTTGAATAGCTCAAAACCGCAAATTCGTACCATCGTGCCTTGTTCAATACAAGCACTGAGTGGCATCACAAAGACTTTGGCTTGAGACCCTTGATTTAAGGCCTTGATGCGTCTCGAATAAATAGCGTAGCTATCCATAAACTCCCGCTTTTCTTTCTTAGAGCTGCCTCTGTAAATCGGAGGCACAGGCAAGTTCGTACCTGCCGCCACAGTGACGGTAGATACATCGGGTGACTGATCACTTGCTGCCGGTGCTGCACCTTGAGTGAAGGCTCCCCATCGGGCCTGCAAATGAGGTTGTACCGCTTCGGATAAGCTTTCCAGTCTCTGTCCTTGGAGCCCAACAGCTTGTTCCGCCGCCTTCAATATCTTGTACTGTTCCTCTAAATATTTGCGATGTTCGTCCATTTGACGTCGCATCTCTTCCTGCTGCTCAACTAGCGAGATTTGTCGTTCGTGTTGTGCTTGCAGGTATTCCGATGTTTGTGCTGCAAGTCGATCTTGCTGCAACCGCACCTGACCGATTTGCTCAGCATTCCGTTGGTGCGCTGCCGCAGAATGATGGGCCAGGGCTTCCACCTGACGCCTCGTCTCACTACCTTGTAGTACTGCCGTTCGCGTCGTAGTTTCCTCCGTCAGTCGTAGGTCACGGTCAGAGAACGGCGGAAGTGGAGGGTAGACGGCAATGGGCATCTCGCCTGTGGAGACCGGCATCATTGCGTCGTCAGGTTCTTTCATGCTGGTAGCAAACCAGCTAAAGAATTCTTTGTTGTTGCTTCCGATGGAAATGTAGAAGTGATATGTATTAAGCAGTTCCTCAACTTTCACTACCTGCTCTTGTTTCCAATGTATGTCCTTGAAGAGCCCACGATCTGCTAACAGAGGGCGACAGCATCGAGGACGGTTTTTGGTATTACTTCGTCAATACTACGTCGATTTCTACAAAATTTGGAAGCTCCCAAGCTGTTGCAACTGACACTGTATGCGGTAAGCCAGCTGCTTTATCTCCTGAGACCTTGCATACTAGATGCGATGTTATTTTGTATCGCAACCCTAACGCCATTTTAGCCACTGACAACAGGATATTTGAACCGTGTGAATACATATATGTTGACATTATATACCATTCAATTTATTATGTTGTACAGGTGACTGTTTTATCCCCGCCGCAAATCGGAGTCAAAAATAGCAATACCACTGCAGAATTCACATTCAGAGATGGCGTCCAAGCGCCGCAGCAAGAAACCTCGTCGAGGCCAAGCTGACGCAGAGAGAGCGATCGAGTATGTGAAAGATAACCGCAGTGGGGCTCTTACCATAGGAGAAAAGCTCGACATACTCGCATTGCAGGCCAATTTCCGCAGAGAAGTGCAGCCAAAAAACGAAGGAGTGACCAACAAAATCGCTCGATTACTCAACCGCTCAAACATGAACGATGCAGACGCCTCAAAATCAGCTTTACGAACCGTGCAACGCTTTCTGAAGGGGCAAGGTTATGATAGAGGTGCTCATAAAGGAAAAGGATTGAAGCTGTCTGCTGCTAATAACTTGGCGAGGGCAGAATACATTCAGCAAATGACCAACAGTGAACGTTCATCGCGGCGTACTGTTTATCTTGATGAGAGTTACATACACCAGCACTATGCACGCCACAACGACTCGCTATTTGATCCGACGGATACAAGAAGTGTCAAAGCTAAGCACAAAGGCAGGAGGCTTTGCTTTATAGCTGCAATTTTGGACAAAGATCGCTCAGTAGATGATAACGATCGTACCTCCGAACAATCGGCTCAGCTGCTGTCAGATACGGTGGACATTTTTGAGGGAGGAAAACAGACAAAAGACTATCATGGAATGTTTTGTCACGATTATTTCGTCGAGTGGATGGAAAAATTGCTAAGTGTGTTAGATACTATGGGGCTCAAAAGCTGTGTTATCGTGATGGACAATGCCAAATACCACAAAGTGCTGCCTAAATCGACACCTAAGTCAGGCATTGCGCGGGGAAAAATGCTGGATTCAATGCGAGAATATGGTCTGGAAGTCCCTGAAAATGCAACAAAGCCAATTTTGTGGGAAATTCTGTCTAGCTACATCAAAGCACAAGTCGTTCCTGTGGTAGTTAGCATGGCACGAGCAAAAGGTCATGATGTGATTTTCACTCCTCCATATCATTCAGATCTTCAGCCTATCAAAATTGTTTGGGCAATCGTAAAGGGAGAAGTCGGTCGCCAATACACCACCACCACAACGTTTGCTGACATTCGGCCACGCCTAGAGCGAGCCTTCGCCAACCTAGCACCTTCGACTGTGCAGGGTTGTATTGATAGTGCAAACAGGCAGTTGGTCAAGCTTAAGAATCATCTCGAGGCTATGGATGCCTGCGATGAACAAACGTCCGAAGATGATAGTGCATCTGACTAACAACATTTCTAGCAACGTGATTGGCTTACGTAAACCGAAATATTATATTTTTTACTGCTTATAGGTGTCAACTTAACTCGAAGTTTCCTCGTGGACGCCTGGAAGATAGTTAACGAGAGTACCACCAATCGAATCAACACGCCACGAGAAATCGTTTGGTGCAATTTTTGTGGGGGGTCAAAAAACCGTCCTCGATGCTGTCGCCCTCTGTAAGTAACAGTCCTTTGTCTAACTGTCCATGTTCCCTGCATGTGCTTTAACCGTCCGTACTTACCGCAGCAGTCGCGTCGTAGTGCTGTTGATGAGCCAAATCTCAGCAACGGCAGTACGGTGTTGCTCCAGCAACAACAGAAAGATACAAGAGGCCGGGCTCGCGAAGCAAGCTAGCAAGTATGAGGCACTCATGTGCGTTTGTGCGTGTGATATGCATTTTGAGCAGCGTTGTTGTCGAATTAGTTGGGGCGATGGCTACTGCTGCGTTAGTGAATAATACGATGTTTTCAAAGCAAAGTCAACCATGTGACAGTCATAAGCAATGTGCCTCAGTTTGAAATTGAAATTGACAATGTAGTCATCCATGTGGACAACATTTTAGAGCTATATCAAGTGACACACACGACACAGCCGCCCTACGCTTTGAGATACCACGCAAACGGCTTGTCAGCAACGTAGGTGCAGATCTGTTTGGGCTCAAGGTAGGAGTTGAGGCCGAACGGTCCGAGTTCGCGGCCGATACCGCTCTTCTTGACACCGCCCCAAGGCAACTCCACGAAGCAGGGCTGCGAGCAGTTGTTCCAGACAATTCCAGCGCGGAGAGCCTTCGTAACGCGCTTGAGCTGATCATCGTCCGACGTGAACACCGCAGCTGCCAGACCAAACTCGGAATCGTTGGAAAGAGCGATGGCCTCCTGCTCCGTCTTGAACGTCATCACGGACAGCACAGGACCGAAAATCTCCTCCTTCCACACACGCATATTCTTGGTGACTTTTGTGATGATAGTGGGCCGGACAAAGTATCCTTTGTTAGTGTTAGGCGGCGTGCCTTGAGTCACGGTCGCGCCTTCATCCCTGGCACTCTGAATGTACCCGAACACCTTCTCCTGCTGGGCCTTGGACACCACTGGGCCCATCTGCACCTTGCCATCGAGCGGGTCTCCCAGCACGAGCTTCTTCGTCTCCTTCACAAGCAATTCGATAAATTCATCAGCAAAGTCCTCGTGCACCAGCAACCGAGACGTCGCACTGCAGATCTGGCCGTTCGTCCAGAAGCAGCCGAACATGACCCACTCAACTGTGCGCTCGATGTGGATCTTGTCAAACACAATCGCAGGCGATTTGCCACCCAGCTCTAAAGAGATCTTCTTTACGTCCTTTGCCGCTTCAGCCATGATGTTACGTCCAGTAGGCACGCTGCCCGTGAAGGCCACCTTGTGCACCTCCGGGTGCGAGACCAGTGGGCCTCCAGCTTCAGCTCCCAAGCCGTTGATCACATTCAGGACGCCTGCAGGTAATCCCACGTCGACTGCCACCTGCGCCAGCTGCAGCGCGCTCAACGGCGTGATCTCGGAAGGCTTGAGTACAACGGTACAGCCAGCCGCAAGAGCAGGGGCTAGCTTCCACAGGGCCATCAGGGCCGGGTAATTCCATGGGATAATGGCAGCGACTACACCCACAGGCTCATAGCGCAGCGCGCCTTGGAAATCTTCAAGAGGTAGATCCACTTTCTCGAATTGCCTCTTGTCAAGAGCTTCAGCAGCCTTAGCATAGTACTCGAAACAGCCAGAGACATCTTCGATGTCCCACACAGCTTCGGCCAGCGGCTTGCCGTTGTCCAGCGTTTCCAGACGGCTGATCGCGTCAATGCGCTTGGCCACCAGCTCGCCCATCTTGCGCAGATACACGGCACGTTCAGCGCCCGTGGTGGTGCTCCACGTCTCGAACGCGCGCTTCGCCGCCTGCACGGCCAGGTCCACGTCGACAGATGACGCAGCAGCCACTTGCTGGATCACTTCCTCGTTGGCGGGATTAATCACGTCAATGTACTTGTTGTTGACGGGCGCCACCCACTTGCCGTCGATAAAGAGCTCCTTAAGTGTCGGGATCGGGTCGCTCATTCTATTCTGGAGATTTGGGAGGAAGCTTGGAAGTGTCGGGGGCCGAGCAAATTGGGGAATGATCTATGGAAGGAACTTCGACGTCAAGTTGAAGCGTATGGCCACGGGTCAGATGCAGCACAGCATGCACGGGTTTGGGTGGGTCGAGGCTCACCTTGAAGGCGTGGCCACGCATCGGCAGACACGTACTTGGAGTCACGACTCCCATCCCCCATGGATATTCATTCGCGTTGAATACGCTACTCTCCATCGACCAGAGCCTTTAGCGGGACTGCGTAACACAAACTGCATCGTCGGACAGCGGCAGCGTGAAAAAATATTGACAATTATCGAGCAATTCGAGTGACAGGAACACCGTTCAACTAACTTACTCGCGGGAGGAAGACAGCGCGTGCAATCCGGTCTTGCTAGGGGCCATGGTGTGGTAGCCGGTCTGTGTGCGTTTGATAATCTTCTCGCGCACACCCTTGGGGGCAGCAGGCGAGCACAATGTATTGTTCTTGATCTGAGGTTCGACGTGCTTGAAGTAGTAGACGCTACCGACCATGAACACCAGCACCGTCACAACGATGGATGCCAGGAACATAGTGTCGCTCAGGCTGCTGTAGAGAATGGCACCAATTGCCACAACACAGAGCGCAGTGCCCACAAGAGCCCCAGTGACACCGAACGGGCTACGGTACGGTCGAGACCTACCAGGCTGCCGTACAGCTAGGTAGATGTACGACAAGAGCTGAAAGATGTACGAAATGAGGGCACCAAGTAGTGTCAGGTTGATCAAAGCTGAGCCCAAGTTGGCGTCGCCAATGGTGTAGTGTAGTACGATCGCAATAGCCTCGCACATGATCGTTCCGAAGACCAGCGCGCCGACTGCAGTGCCTCGAGTTAAGTTCTCATAGGCGAGTACTTTCGGGAAGTATCCGTCCTTGGCAATAGCGAACAGTAGTTGACCCATGAAGAAGATGTATGAGTTTGGACTGGATGTCAGTGCAATAACTGTGAGCCACTTGAAGACAGTTGTGGTAGCTCCGTTGCCGAAGATGGTCTGGAAACTCGTTACTAGAGAGGCTGAAACATCAGCCATAGCTTTAGCTCCCGGGGAAATGAGGGAGCTGAAGGTCGCAGTGCTGAACGACAGGAAGACAAGCGTCGTAATGCAGAGGAGAAGTCCTCGGGGGACGTTCTTTTCAGGTTCGATGGTCTCGTCACTCGCGAGTGGGAGCTCCTCAATACCTAAGTAAAACCACATTGCGAAGGGGACAGCGTGAATAGCGCTGTCCACTCGTGAATTCCCAGTGTTGCTCCGCAACCCATTGGTTATAGTCGAGATACGGGATCGACGCGATAAAGAAGATCAGTAATAGCGCCACACACAACGTGGTCGAGCACGCCTGCATTCGGAACGACGCTTGCACCCCAAAGATGTTAAGACTCAAGAAGATGACGCCGAACGCGATGAAGAACACGGGCGCGAACTTGGTGTCGACGTTGAACAGCGTCTGTAGGTACGAGTACACAGTGTAGAAGGTTGATGCGTTGACAGCGATAACCTTCAGCGTCTCTGCCAATCCACTGAAGAACGCCGCCCGAGGGCCGATAGCATGTAACGCGAAGATGTAGGGCCCTCCTCCTGCGGGTATCGTTGCCGACAGTTCTGCGATAGAGAACGACAGCATCACGTACAGCACCGTCACCATACACAGCACGAGGAGCAATCCGTCGAAGCCTGCTATGAGAGCTGACTGCCAGCCATAGTATTGTCCGCTAATGACCGCTCCGATACCCAATGCCCATAGTTGGGGAGCTTTCGCGTATCGGTGAGGGGCTGCCTTGTCCTGGATGCCAACTGAAACATGACACATCTTGGCTACAACTCGTCGAGTTCGGATGTAAGTTGATGTCAGCAGCGAGTGTGAGCGGATTCTAAAGTGGTCGTTGTCGGCGTCGAGCTCATCCCTGAGAAGTGAACGCTGCCCCTCATTGGCTTTCAGAGCGCGTCACCGTTCTTCAAGCGGCTACAATTCTTCTGTTTGACAAGTATTACCAACAACGCCCGTATGGTGAAATCTAGGGGATGCAGTGCAGTGCAGTGTATCATATTTTCTTCAAGCTTGAAACCCTGTGCGCGGGTTACAGGACAACGATCAATGGATAGTCCATCATGGGAGACCCGTTGTTCTTCTCGATAAATAATATTCTTTGCATTTCTTCCCAGCGTTCACGCCCAAGGGCATGCATAAGTGCTTTCGGTGGAGGTGTGGTGCTTGGTGACGAGATGTGGCGCGTTCTTTTGCAGCAAACTCAACTGAAGTCTTCAGTTCAGTCTGAAGATATCCCTTCAGTCTGGCGCTTGCCGCGGCGGTACCTGTACATGCAAAATGTTGAACGAAAATGGATGACGAACGGGGGTCCGTGTTTGACGTGCAAGCTACAAGCTACTAGTAAATGGGAAGATGTACACTGCTACTTTGCATTTGAGAAGAATTGAGACGATTTACGCTCCGGTCGAAATTCGGATTTGGCTTCTGGCACTCAGGAGATTCTCGTTCATATCCTTGGTCGTGGGGGAGCCCAGCGTCTTGTTCTGGATCTTAGGCAGAATGGTCTTGAAGAAATACATGCTGCCGGCAATGAACACTAGCACTGTCACCGCAATAGACGCCAGGAAGACCGTGTCGGACACACTCGTGTACAGGATGGCGAAGATAGAGACACCACAGAGAAACAGACCGACAAAAGCTCCTGCTAGCCCAAAGGGACTCCTATACGGCCGCGGACGGTTGGGTTGACGGTACCGCAGATAAACGAACGACAGCAACTGGAAGATGTACGAGATGAGAGCACCGAGCAGCGTCAGGTTGATCAAAACCGACCCAAGTTTTTCGTCGCCGATAGCATAGTGGAGTATCACAGCGATCAGCACGCAGCTGATGGTGCCAAAGAGCAACGCGCCCACTGCCGTGCCACGAGTTGGGTGCTCGTACGCGAGGAATTTCGGGTAATAGCCGTCTCGGGCAATGGCAAATAGCAGCTGGCCCATGAAGAAGACGTACGAGTTAGGGCTCGAGCAGAGAGCAATGACCGTCATCCACTTAAAGAACGTCGTAGTGGCCCCGGTACCGTAGATGGTTTGGAAACTAGTGACGAGAGGAGCCGACACATCAGCCATGGCAGCAGCACCTGGTGCGATCAATGAACTGAAGGTAGCGGTGCAAAACGACAGGATCACAAGCGTCGTGATGC
Source organism: Phytophthora colocasiae (assembly GCA_018806915.1). NCBI lineage: Eukaryota > Oomycota > Peronosporomycetes > Peronosporales > Peronosporaceae > Phytophthora > Phytophthora colocasiae. The sequence continues at coordinate 1,093,156 of JAGKQI010000102.1, read as the reverse complement.
ACATGAAGAGCCCGCGCGGGACGTTCCGAAGGATTTTAAATGGACCAATACCCGCCCTGGTCAAATCGGATCAAAACGTCAATTCGGACTTGTTGAACAAGATTAGGGCTTTAAGTACGAATTTGGTTGGTTGACCAACAGCGGCATTCGCTCTTCTTCCTCCCACGCCACGAAGCACCGCTACGTAAGTGCAATGGACAGCCAAGATACTTTCACCCCCCAAGGAAGTTCCCCACGTCATCCTGCGTGCAGTAGTTCCAATGACCGTGTATTCAATCCACCTAGTTCGGCGAGAAGTCGCCACGAAAGGCGCGATCGCCGTGGCCACTCGAAGCAGCGACATCGATCTTTCAGTGCTGGGCGCTCGACGGGATTCAGCCCTCAGCACCGCCCTAGTTTGCGCCCTCGTTGTCGGTCTTCTTTGAGTCGTAGTTCCTCCAACCATCGACGGAGTGTGCCACGCCGTTCAAGATCCCTAAGCCGCTCATGCAGCCGAGAAAGCCGCGCGCTTTAACTACCGACGAAGTCGCTCAAGTCGCCGACCGCGGCGTTCGACCAGTCCTTCGCGTCGCATTGGAAGGTCAAGCCGCCGACGTAGTCTCTCAAGTTGTCAGAGCTCATGTGGCAGCTCTCGGAGTCAGAGGGCTAGTCGTCCAAGGTGTCGCTCCAGCAGCTCAAGCATCTGTGGTGGCACTTGTAGACGTAGTTCAAGCCCAAGAAGACGCTTTACACCATCGCCTCATCGTTCCAGGCGCACATATTCCAGCGACACTGGACGCCCTCGGTCACGACGAATGCCAAGTCCACACAGCAGTGATACAAGCGTATCCGGACGCGCAGAGCGTAACAACCCAACACGGAGGCGTTTGTGGGATTGGGGTGGTACGATGCAGAGTTCTATACCTCGAGGTGAAGCCTTCAGAGTGACTAACCGTCCTGTTACAAACGTCAAGCGCACGGATAAGCGGACTGTCCTTCATGCAGGGGGATATGCTTACACTGGTTACACCAAGTCGGAGAAGAGGATATCGTACAGATGCATTCAATATAGAAGCAGCGCGGGGTGCAAGGCGAAGCTACATTTTATCATCAAGATAAACAATTAAGAGTTTTCAGGTGAACATGTATGCTCAATCAAGCGCACGGTAACTGCACCTGGAGTTGATGTCGTGGAGGCGATGAAAGAGCGAACTGATGATCTGGCAATATCGCAAATGAATTTGACGGCAGAGCGTGTTTTTGGAAGCAAAAAAGAGAAGATTTATACCTGAAGAAGTCTTAGTAGTCCAGCGTGAGCAAGTCATCCGAAGCGCACATAGGGCTAGACGAAGACACTTTGGAGCCGACCTGCACGGCGTTGTTGAAGTTCCTCCTGAGTGGCAAGTAAAGGCAGCCCGAGTGACGTCGCGGCCTACTCCAAGTTGTCAGCGTATGTGGGGACGGAATAGCGGCATGTTCGCGCCTTAGTCATGTTCGAATAGAAGATCATCAGGAGAGAGAACTTGTCGTTTTTGCTTATTTGTTGCTCTCAGTAGTTATAGTCATCACATTAATTTGCACTTCCACCAGCACCGTAGCTCTACATAGTTGACGTCCGTAGCTATTTATCTTGTCGTTAGGGCCAGGAACAATACAACAGATGAAGTCTTCGCCTCGCAAGAACTTCCGACGCTGGTATCTGCATACCCTTCAGCCCAGAGGTACCAGGTTGGCTATTGTATAAGGTCAATTATCGTGTTGCTAGTGAACTGTTGACACTGCTGACAATACTTTGCTCAGCCCCTTAATTAGCTACCTACAGCTCAGTTTATAATATGTAAGTGCCGTTTATGATTAAGTGATCCACACACACCGCACAGCTTCGCGACCTCACCGACCTCCCTCTTTCCAAAAGGTTACAAGTACGGCAATGCGTGGGGGGGTCAAATGCTGTATGCATTGTACGTGATGGACTGTGGAATTCATTGATCAACTTCGATCAATAACCCACCTGGTCAATGGAATTGGTCAATTGATCGGTTTTGACCTGTACCGGCGTTGGTCCAAATAAAAGTCTACCGGACGTTCTTCTCGGGTTCGATGGTCTCTTCACTGGCGAGTGGGAGTTCTTCGATACCAAGGTAGAACCACATGGCGTACGGGATGGCTTCGATGGCGCTGCTCAGATCAGTGTACTCCCAATTTTGCTGGACGACCCACTGGTTGTAGTCAAGGTGCGGGATGGCCGAGAAGAACATGATGAGCAACAGCAGCACGCACAATGTCGTGGAGCACGCCTGCATTCTAAACGAGGCCTGCACACCGTAGATGTTGAGACCACCAAAGAGAATGCCGAACGCGATGAAGAACACTGGCGCGAACTTTTCGTCAACGTTGAACAGCGCTTGGAGGTACGAGTAAATGGTGTAGAATGTCGACGAGTTCACGGCGATCACCTTGAGAGTTTCCGATAGCCCACTGAAGAATGCCGCACGGGGTCCGATCGAGTGTAGCGCGAAGATGTAAGGACCTCCACCCGCGGGGATCGTTGCAGACAGCTCGGCGAGAGAAAACGATAGCGTCACGTATAGTACTGTCGTAATGGATAGCACGATCAGCATGCCATTGAAGCCAGCGACGAGAGAAGATTGCCAGCCGTAGTATTCTCCGCTGATCACGGCGCCAATCCCCAACGCCCACAATTGCAGAGCTTTGGCATGCTTCTGTGGCGTTTCAAGCTTTGGTTCTTGGATGTCGAGCGACGCGCCACTGATGCGGCTGAGTCGGGTCATCTTGAAGTGGCAGGCGACAGTGTGGCTGGATCACGGCAAGGCCAATTGGAAAATGAGCAGGAGTCTTGCCAGCGAGGAAGGCGAGTATCAGGAAGGCGACAATAGCGCGGGGAGGCAACAGGGATAGCGCATTCTTCTCATCACGGGCTCGAAGCTGGCTATCACCAGGCATTCCGATAATATCATTGAAATCCTAGTAGAGACCTTTACCGAAGTAAGATATTGATTAGAACGAGAGCGAACGAAAAGTCAATTATTGTGGGCATTGGTATTGTATTGGAAAATACCATGCAGCGGGGCTGCGTAGGTGTGCACGGCACAGAGGAAGTTGGGTTGACTCGTAGAGTCCTGCTTGCAAGGCACTAGCCTTCGGTTCTATACAAGAACCAAGTAGTCCACTAAATACGGGACTCTCACAATCAGTGTCCCTATAATAAAGGAACTAACACTAATTATGTAAAATGCAAACTGATTTTTATTTATTTTATTGCCCTAATCCTGAATGTAACGGATTTAGTATCTAACATACTAAATCCTAATCAAATGTAATGTGTGGCTCTGAGCTAACAGCCAGCAACTGGCTACATATGTGACGTGTGAGAAACACTATGTGTTGTACACGGATCTGTGACTTGTGACCTGGATGGTGTATACCACACCTATTGTAGCCAAGGCGCGCAGCGCCGTGTAACCCCGTTACACCCTCCCCACCAAACCGTGGATACGGAGTATCTACAACTGTAGACATAACTGCCTTGTCAAGGCCTGTCACCGGCAACTTTCCGATAAAAGAAATCTCTCAACGAGAGTGCGCGGGTGCGCTGGCTCAACGAGCACATTCTTCAATTCTCCCCAGCGAGCCAACCGCTCCTGAGGTGTCCAGTGACCAGGCGTCTACGCCCCAGCGCCTCAGCGCTTTCCGGTCTGAGCCCTCGGCTCCTCTCACGCTCTCCGATTCGGAGTATTTCACGGCGTCTCGCCTTCGCTACGGAGCGATGTTCAAGGCCAGCCCGACGTCAAGTGGTAGCGGTGGCTCACCCTTCGAGTACACGACAGCGTCGCCGACGCGCGACCCACGTCGCTCTCCTACAGAGGAAGGCGAGGTCGAAGTGGACTACGAGGAGTCCGGAACAGGGCGATGCCCATGCGTCTCCTGCTCCTGCGAGCCCTCGGACGCCCCGATCTGAGCTGCGCTCTCCACGCGATCCGCGTCGGTACTCAATTCCTCGGCAGCTGCGGCAGCCCAATCCGTTCCCGGAGGGACCTTCGAGCCTCGTGCTCAACGCGTTGCGCAACGCACCACCGCTTCCTGCTCGCGATGAGCCAGAGTCACTCAAGGGAGTCGAAGACGCGATCACCAACCCTCTGGATGAGGCACAAGAGGCTTCCTGAGCGGTGCTCCAGAGTCACGTCGACCGGTCCAACGGGACATCGTGGGGACTTCTGTCGCGGCGCGACTACGGCTTCGAGCCTCGCGACCCTGCCGAGCAGGTGAAGCAGTTGATGGCGCAGCCAAACCTGCATGGTTACGCCATAGGCAATCCTCCACGTACGGTGGCTGAGACTCAGCAGCGACAGGGGCTCCATGAGCGTTTCCTGACCCCGCAGGTGTGCACACTCGCCGAGTATCGGCAACGCTTAGATAAGCAACGGCGACGGGAGTCTGTGCCTCAGATGAGGACTTATCCACTCCTGCTCCAAACCGGAGAGACCACCCGGGACTACATGGTCCATGTGGCCACCTGGGCCGAGGCTTCACGGAAGCTCGCGTCGTTTGACCGGCTCATGGAGAGCTGCGCCGAGGTGGACGTCCGCCTCGCCCGAGGTCTACTCTTCCAGTACGCGAAGATACGCGTGCGGCCCGGCCGCTTTCCTCGTCACACGACGGCAGTGGCTCCCGCCTCTCAGGCCACTATCCCTGCTTCGCAGGATGCTCCTTCAGTCTCCGAGGGAGACTCGCTGGCTGTGCCAGCCACGGACCAGAGCCTGAGCTCGGCTGCTAGTCCGTCAGCTTCTCACACTAGTGGTGAGAAGCGGGTGTCGACCGAGTGGTCGACCTCGAGCCCTTCGGGCGCCCCCTGATCTTCGCGATCAAAAGCGTCCACGACGTCAGGGCAGTCCTGCCTCAGGGACCCTTCAAACTCCCACGAGTTTTGGGAATGAGGATATCCACGCCACTTCACCAGATACTGGTTTTGACTACGGTGGCGACGCCGCGCCATCAGGCGCTCCACGTGGTAGTGGGAGTCCCCTGCTCATCGAGCAACGGCGGAGGAGGCCGATTCGCTGCGGAACGCCGTACTCGATGAGTGTGACGAGCGCTATTTGTCGCATCGCGCCTGGTACCAACTCGATCACTCGATCGGTACTCTCCGGAGTCAGACTCAGTCCCTTCAAGGGAACGTCGAGAGTGTTTGGCATTCGCATGCCCGTCTCGCTCATGACATGGAGGAGATTGAAAGCCGGATGGCTTGGCTCGAAGGTCCTCAGTCCCTGACTGCTCGCCTGCACCAGCAGGAGCTTCAGCTCGCTGAGTTGCGAGGTCAGGTGACGTTGCTGCTGCAGATGACGCAGCCTGGGCACGTGTCGTCGGTGCCAGCGCCTCCGCGCTCACCCCGCGGGGTCCCGATATGGCTTAAGCAAGCCGACGTAGAACACCGGGTGTGTTCGCATCCGCTTTGGCAAGTCAAGCGTGTATGCCAGGCCCTTCTTGGCCACGACCGTAAATGGTCCGATGAAACGCGGACGCAATTTCGTCTTAAAGACATTTGACACTGCATGTGTAGGTAGGTTCTTAGCGTTTAATAAAACCTGGTCACCGACCTTAAATTCCCATACATTGCTTCTACCTTTTGTATCCGCTTGTTCCTTCTGAACGTCTTGGCTTTCAGCCATCGCGTCACGTACACGGCGTAATACGCTCAATCTCACCGAGAGGAAGTCATCGACTTGTTTACGCACAGCAGAAGGGCTGATATCAGCAAGCTCGAGTCGAGCGACGGCACAGCCTCTCCCCCACCAAGCCCAAGGCTACCGCGTGGCGGAGTGAGCGGAACGCGCGGGTGCGCAAGGCCGTTCACGTAGAACGGGGTGAAGCCTGTCGAGGCATGCACCGCATTGTTCATGGAGAACTCAACGAGAGGGAGCATAGCGCTCCAACGCTTCGGCGTTTCAGCGCATACGCTGCGGAGGATGTCCTCCAGAACGCGGTTCACGCGTTCGGTCTGACCGTCGGTCTGCGGATGGTCCGCCGTGGACATGTCCAGTCGAGTGCCCAGCACCTTGAAGACGGACGTCCAGAAGTGACCCGTGAAACGGGGATCTCGATCCGAGACAATGGTCTCAGGCAGCCCATGCTGGCGGAAGACCCGATCGATGAAGATCGTCGCTGTACCAGCACCATCGACGGTGTCCGGCACAGCCGCTAGATGAGCCATCTTGCTCAGACGGTCAACAAAGACCACCACGCCCGTGTTGCCTGCCGAGTCCTTCGGCAGGCCAAACACAAAGTCCATACTTATGGACTGCCAACACCCAGAGGGTACAGGTAAGCTCGCCAAAGGCGCAGCCGCATGCGGCGAGGGTTTAACCCGCTGACACGTCTCGCACGTGCGCACATATGTGCTGACCCACTTGTACATCTTCGGCCACCAGTACATGGAACTCACCGAGCCGTACGTCTTCTCGCGACCGAGGTGGCCGCCTGTGGGTGTGTCGTGAGCCTCATAGAGGATACGGTACTTCAGATCCTCATCGTGAGGAACTACCACTCGTGGTGGGTCATCCTGACCCGTGCTGTAGTACAGCAGACCGCCTTCCAGGCTGTAGCGTTGGAGTCTCGCCTTTAGGCGTCGTGACAGAGTCACCTTTGAGTCTTTAAACTCATCGCTCCCCAGAGCTTGGAGCAACGCGACACAAGAGTCGTCCTGAGCGTACGCTGCTCGAACCATGTCCGTCACGGACGACGTCACCGAGGTGACATGAGATAACTCATAGTCCGGGCGACGTGATAACGCGTCAGCGAGGACGTTCTGCCTGCCAGGCTTGTACTTCACCTCGAAGTTATACTCCGCAAAGAAGGAGAGCCATCGGGCGATCCTCTGCGAGAGGTGAGGCGACTGCGTCGCTGTGCGTAGTGACGCATGATCCGTGTAGATCACAAACGGCTTGGAGCCGAGCAGGTGAACCCTGAATTTGACGAGAGCGTACTTCATCGCAAGTAGCTCCTTGTCATGAACTGGATAGTTCTTCTCAGCAGCCTTGAGCTATCGCGACTCAAACGCAATGACGCGTTCGCGCCCTTCGGCGTCCGCTTGTAGCAAAGCACTGCCGATGGCAAAGTCCGAGGCGTCACAGACGACAATAAACGGACGAGCGGGGTCTGGCAGCGCCAGTATCGGTGCCTGAAGCAGGCTATCCTTGATACAAGTGAACGCATTCTCGTGCTCGGCACGCCATACCCACTCGGCATCCTTCTTAAGGAGATCCGTCAGTGGCCGAGCCAACTCAGCGTAGTTCTCGCTGTACTTGTGCAAGTAGTTGGCCAAACCCAGCCACTTACGCAAGTCCTTCTGGTTCGGAACCGGCCAATCCACAATGGCCTTGACCTTTGCTGGATCAGCACGAAGGCCATGCTTCCCAATGAAGCACCCTAGGAAGGGGATTTCTTCCGCGCCAAAGACGCACTTGTCTGCGTTGGCGTACAGCTTGTTCGTGCGCATGCACTCGAGCACAGCTCTCACGTGTTCCACGTGCACCTCAACGTCAGTCTTGCCGTGTTCGGCCTGACTGTGGACGAACACGTCGTCAAAGTACGTTTGTGCGAATGCCCGTAGGGGCCTGGAACAGCTGCGTCACTAGACGATTGAACGTTGCGGGCGCGTTCGAGAGCCCTTGGGGCATGACGAGCCACTCCCAGAGCATACCGCTCGGGGTGCTCACCGCTGTAAGCGGAATATCACTGGCTCGCATGAGCAGCTGATAGTACCCATCGACTAAGTCGAGTGCACTGTACATGGTGCAACCCACCATGTTGTTCTGAAGAACATCCTTCCTAGGAATCGGCGTCTGCGCCGGAATCGTGGCAGTGTTGAGCTTGTTAAAAGCGTGAACGATACGCCACTTGCCATTCGGCTTTCTGACACAGAACGTTGGCGCGGAATGCGGAGACTTGCTCTCGCGCACGAGACCCGCCGCGTGCTTCGCACGGAAGAAGGCGTCAATGACGTCGCATTGCTCTTTAGGAAGAGGCCACTGTCGGGTCACGCAGTACTTAGTTCCGGGAACTAAGTCGATCTCATGACGAACGCCTCGGTCGGGAGGCAGGCCACTCGGTGGTTCCTTCGAGACAACGTCTCCATATTCCTTCAGCAAGGAGTGGAAGGGATCCGAGGGATTCTTGAGGATCTCCGATCCACTCCTGGCGTTCAACGCCTTCTTGACTTCGGCCAAGACGGACTCGTCAACGAGGGACGACGAGTTTAACTCCTCCTCAGGTCGAACGATGACCACCTCGGCGAGTTCGCCAGCCTTCAAGGCATCGCCAAAGTCGGCGAAGGACATCTCTTCTAGCTCAAGGAGCTTGTCAACACTTGGCAAGTCGTCCAGCAGGACACTGCCTTCGGCACTACCGCCCACTCCATCAACCAGAGTGTATAGCTGCCCACAGCCCTCCGGTGCGTCGGCACTTGACGTCACGGATGACTCAGACGCAGAGCGTCTCGCCCGAAGGGCCTTACGACGTCTTCGCCTAGCCGAAGATCGTCTACTCGACGGAGTACGTACCGTCGCACAAGTTTCGGCCTCTCTCGGCCCAGTGTCAGGGACACTCAGCGATCCACTCGGTCGACGACCGATGCCGCTCAGCGGAGTACGTGCCGCTGCACAATCAATGACCGTAACAGGTCCAGTGTCAGAGACACTCAGCGATCGACTTGGTCCACGACCAGTATCACTCGACGGAGTACGTGCCGCCCCACAGTTCACGGCCTGGTAAGGCCCGATGCCATCGGCATCCAGTGACGGTCCATGACCGGCGTCACTCGGGTTACGTGAGCTTTGCCCACACGTTGACTCACTGCCAACCAGCGCTATGCGCTCAACAGGGCTGCGATCCTCGCACTCGGTGCTGTCCACTAACTCGGACACACCGACTTCCAGCATCATTGCCGACTCGGCTCGATGCTCGCGCCAATAGCGCTTCTGCTTCCTAGCAGAGGTGGGTTCATAACTCGCCAAAGCTCCACTAGGAGAGAAGTGCGTAGCACCTAAGGTCTTCGACCTCCAGTCGATCCATGGCTCGTGGCGCTCCAGCCACGCCATACCAAGGATGAGGTCGTACCTCGAATCCAGATCCAAGACCAAGCAGCGTTCCACGCTGTCGAAGTCCAGGAACTTCAGCCGTAGGTCCATGGGGACCTTGGCTGCCGTGACACGGACGCCCGTCGCTAGACGGACAGTGACGGTGTCACCTTTTCGCGCTCGAAGCGCCTCAGCATATTGCTGACTACCCTCAACGGTGGAGCGTCTGACGTAGTTGCCAGACGCTCCTGAATCGATCAACACGATCCACGGCTTCTCGAAGCCCTTCACGTCCACATGGACGACCAGCAAGCCCTGCTTGCTCACACGTTCCGTGTTCAAGAGCACGGAGCTCTTCGGGGCTGAGCCCCAGTGCCTCTCACGCACTGCAGAACTCAGTTCTTCCCCAGTAGACCGCCCCGCGTCTACTGGGAGCCGTCGTTTCCCTGGGCAGAGCCCAAAGCGGGACCCGCGACAGGGTTGCGGCCATTCTGGCCGGCGCGCTCTTTGCGCAGAGGGCAGTTGGGCCTCAGGTGTGTGGGACTACCACATGTGTATTACCGACGAGTGCTCATACGCTGCACCGCAGCTCGTAGCTCGGCTACTTCATCTTCAGCATAGCTGAGGTCCATGGGTTCGGGTCCCCCGGACCCTGTGCTATTAGCACCGACCCTCGACAACTTAAAGTTGTGTTCAGCATTCAATGCCACGCTAACAGCGTCCTCGAAGGTGCGAGGATTCTGACGGAATGCCTCCGTCCTGGCCACGCCAGCTCTTAGACCTTCCATGAAGATAGTCACAGTGACCACCTCAGGTAGAGGATCGGCAGCCATGCCGGCAATGAGCGTGCGCAGCTCTTGGACATAGTCCACCAGGTCCTTCTTGCCCTGTCGGCAAGCGAGGAAGCGTGACCGCACGCGATACGCCTGGTTAGGTGGAGCAAATACTTGCGTAAGTTTGGCCTTAAGCTCACCCCAAGTGGGGAAGGCCATTTCTACCGACGTCCCAGACGTCAAGGCCCATTCTCGTGCTCGACCTTCGAGCTTAGATGTAACGGGGTTACACGGCGCTGCGCGCCTTGGCTACAATAGGTGTGGTATACACCATCCAGGTCACAAGTCACAGATCCGTGTACAACACATAGTGTTTCTCACACGTCACACATGTAGCCAGTTGCTGGCTGTTAGCTCAGAGCCACACATTACATTTGATTAGGATTTAGTATGTTAGATACTAAATCCGTTACATTCAGGATTAGGGCAATAAAATAAATAAAAATCAGTTTGCATTTTACATAATTAGTGTTAGTTCCTTTATTATAGGGACACTGATTGTGAGAGTCCCGTATTTAGTGGACTACTTGGTTCTTGTATAGAACCGAAGGCTAGTGCCTTGCAAGCAGGACTCTACGAGTCAACCCAACTTCCTCTGTGCCGTGCACACCTACGCAGCCCCGCTGCATCTGGTAGCACTTGTAGTCAATCCAACTCCTGAGTTGAAGACTGTTTCTCTGTGAGAATGGAGCCAGAAGCATACGCTCACTTGACTCCGAGTCAGCGGGACACGCTTAACAAGCTTACGTCCTTGCTGGGCCCTGAAGGTATGGCGCACCTTGCGTCTCAAGGGCCGGAGGCCGTCAACGCGCGCCTGGAGGCATTTGCCTCGTACGAGAACGCTCTCGTTGAGCACATTCAGCGGAATGTAAAAGGAGTTAATCCCGCTCCGAGAGCTAAGCCCGTCACGCTCAGCGTGAAGACCTTTCACGGGCACGAAGGAGAGAACCTCCTATTGTGGACCCGAGAGGTCGAGATGGCCATGGGGGCCGCTATGCTCCAGTTGGAAGGCCAACGCGTGGCGTTCGCCATCTCTAAGCTCGAAGGTCGAGCACGAGAATGGGCCTTGACGTCTGGGACGTCGGTAGAAATGGCCTTCCCCACTTGGGGTGAGCTTAAGGCCAAACTTACGCAAGTATTTGCTCCACCTAACCAGGCGTATCGCGTGCGGTCACGCTTCCTCGCTTGCCGACAGGGCAAGAAGGACCTGGTGGACTATGTCCAAGAGCTGCGCACGCTCATTGCCGGCATGGCTGCCGATCCTCTACCTGAGGTGGTCACTGTGACTATCTTCATGGAAGGTCTGAGAGCTGGCGTGGCCAGGACGGAGGCATTCCGTCAGAATCCTCGCACCTTCGAGGACGCTGTTAGCGTGGCATTGAATGCTGAACACAACTTTAAGTTGTCGAGGGTCGGTGCTAATAGCACAGGGTCCGGGGACCCGAACCCATGGACCTCAGCTATGCTGAAGATGAAGTAGCCGAGCTACGAGCTGCGGTGCAGCGTATGAGCACTCGTCGGTGCTACACGTGTGGTAGTCCCACACACCTGAGGCCCAACTGCCCTCTGCGCAAAGAGCGCGCCGGCCAGAATGGCCGCAACCCTGTCGCGGGTCCCGCTTTGGGCTCTGCCCAGAAACGACGGCTCCCAGTAGACGCGGGGCGGTCTACTGGGGAAGAACTGAGTTCTGCAGTGCGTGAGAGGCACTGGGGCTCAGCCCCGAAGAGCTCCGTGCTCTTGAACACGGAACGTGAGCAAGCAGGGCTTGCTGGTCGTCCATGTGGACGTGAAGGGCTTCGAGAAGCCGTGGATCGTGTTGATCGATTCAGGAGCGTCTGGCAACTACGTCAGACGCTCCACCGTTGAGGGTAGTCAGCAATATGCTGAGGCGCTTCGAGCGCGAAGAGGTGACACCGTCACTGTCCGTCTAGCGACGGGCGTCCGTGTCACGGCAGCCAAGGTCCCGATGGACCTACGGCTGAAGTTCCTGGACTTCGACAGCGTGGAACGCTGCTTGGTCTTGGACCTGGATTCGAGGTACGACCTCATCCTTGGTATGGCGTGGCTGGAGCGCCACGAGCCATGGATCGACTGGAGGTCGAAGACCTTAGGTGCTACGCACTTCTCTCCTAGTGGAGCTTTGGCGAGTCATGAACCCACCTCTGCTAGGAAGCAGAAGCGCTATTGGCGCGAGCATCGAGCCGAGTCGGCAATGATGCTGGAAGTCGGTGTGTCCGAGTTAGTGGACAGCACCGAGTGCGAGGATCGCAGCCCTGTTGAGCGCATAGCGCTGGTTGGCAGTGAGTCAACGTGTGGGCAAAGCTCACGTAACCCGAGTGACGCCGGTCATGGACTGTCACTGGATGCCGATGGCATCGGGCCTTACCAGGCCGTGAACTGTGGGGCGGCACGTACTCCGTCGAGTGATACTGGTCGTGGACCAAGTCGATCGCTGAGTGTCTCTGACACTGGACCTGTTACGGTCATTGATTGTGCAGCGGCACGTACTCCGCTGAGCGGCATCGGTCGTCGACCGAGTGGATCGCTGAGTGTCCCTGACACTGGGCCGAGAGAGGCCGAAACTTGTGCGACGGTACGTACTCCGTCGAGTAGACGATCTTCGGCTAGGCGAAGACGTCGTAAGGCCCTTCGGGCGAGACGCTCTGCGTCTGAGTCATCCGTGACGTCAAGTGCCGACGCACCGGAGGGCTGTGGGCAGCTATACACTCTGGTTGATGGAGTGGGCGGTAGTGCCGAAGGCAGTGTCCTGCTGGACGACTTGCCAAGTGTTGACAAGCTCCTTGAGCTAGAAGAGATGTCCTTCGCCGACTTTGGCGATGCCTTGAAGGCTGGCGAACTCGCCGAGGTGGTCATCGTTCGACCTGAGGAGGAGTTAAACTCGTCGTCCCTCGTTGACGAGTCCGTCTTGGCCGAAGTCAAGAAGGCGTTGAACGCCAGGAGTGGATCGGAGATCCTCAAGAATCCTCGGATCCCTTCCACTCCTTGCTGAAGGAATATGGAGACGTTGTCTCGAAGGAACCACCGAGTGGCCTGCCTCCCGACCGAGGCGTTCGTCATGAGATCGACTTAGTTCCCGGAACTAAGTACTGCGTGACCCGACAGTGGCCTCTTCCTAAAGAGCAATGCGACGTCATTGACGCCTTCTTCCGTGCGAAGCACGCGGCGGGTCTCGTGCGCGAGAGCAAGTCTCCGCATTCCGCGCCAACGTTCTGTGTCAGAAAGCCGAATGGCAAGTGGCGTATCGTTCACGCTTTAACAAGCTCAACACTGCCACGATTCCGGCGCAGACGCCGATTCCTAGGAAGGATGTTCTTTCAGAACAACATGGTGGGTTGCACCATGTACAGTGCACTCGACTTAGTCGATGGGTACTATCAGCTGCTCATGCGAGCCAGTGATATTCCGCTTACAGCGGTGAGCACCCCGAGCGGTATGCTCTGGGAGTGGCTCGTCATGCCCCAAGGGCTCTCGAACGCGCCCGCAACGTTCAATCGTCTAGTGACGCAGCTGTTCAGGCCCCTACGGGCATTCGCACAAACGTACTTTGACGACGTGTTCGTCCACAGTCAGGCCGAACACGGCAAGACTGACGTTGAGGTGCACGTGGAACACGTGAGAGCTGTGCTCGAGTGCATGCGCACGAACAAGCTGTACGCCAACGCAGACAAGTGCGTCTTTGGCGCGGAAGAAATCCCCTTCCTAGGGTGCTTCATTGGGAAGCATGGCCTTCGTGCTGATCCAGCAAAGGTCAAGGCCATTGTGGATTGGCCGGTTCCCTTGCGTAAGTGGCTGGGTTTGGCCAACTACTTGCACAAGTACAGCGAGAACTACGCTGAGTTGGCTCGGCCACTGACGGATCTCCTTAAGAAGGATGCCGAGTGGGTATGGCGTGCCGAGCACGAGAATGCGTTCACTTGTATCAAGGATAGCCTGCTTCAGGCACCGATACTGGCGCTGCCAGACCCCGCTCGTCCGTTTATTGTCGTCTGTGACGCCTCGGACTTTGCCATCGGCAGTGCTTTGCTACAAGCGGACGCCGAAGGGCGCGAACGCGTCATTGCGTTTGAGTCGCGATAGCTCAAGGCTGCTGAGAAGAACTTTCCAGTTCATGACAAGGAGCTACTTGCGATGAAGTACGCTCTCGTCAAATTCAGGGTTCACCTGCTCGGCTCCAAGCCGTTTGTGATCTACACGGATCATGCGTCACTACGCACAGCGACGCAGTCGCCTCACCTCTCGCAGAGGATGGCCCGATGGCTCTCCTTCTTTGCGGAGTATAACTTCGAGGTGAAGTACAAGCCTGGCAGGCAGAACGTCCTCGCTGACGCGTTATCACGTCGCCCGGACTATGAGTTATCTCATGTCACCTCGGTGACGTCGTCCGTGACGGACATGGTTCGAGCAGCGTACGCTCAGGACGACTCTTGTGTCGCGTTGCTCCAAGCTCTGGGGAGCGATGAGTTTAAAGACTCAAAGGTGACTCTGTCACGACGCCTAAAGGCGAGACTCCAACGCTACAGCCTGGAAGGCGGTCTGCTGTACTACAGCACGGGTCAGGATGACCCACCACGAGTGGTAGTTCCTCACGATGAGGATCTGAAGTACCGTATCCTCTATGAGGCTCACGACACACCCACAGGCGGCCACCTCGGTCGCGAGAAGACGTACGGCTCGGTGAGCTCCATGTACTGGTGGCCGAAGATGTACAAGTGGGTCAGCACATATGTGCGCACGTGCGAGACGTGTCAGCGGGTTAAACCCTCGCCGCATGCGGCTGCGCCTTTGGCGAGCTTACCTGTACCCTCTGGGTGTTGGCAGTCCATAAGTATGGACTTTGTGTTTGGCCTGCCGAAGGACTCGGCAGGCAACACGGGCGTGGTGGTCTTTGTTGACCGTCTGAGCAAGATGGCTCATCTAGCGGCTGTGCCGGACACCGTCGATGGTGCTGGTACAGCGACGATCTTCATCGATCGGGTCTTCCGCCAGCATGGGCTGCCTGAGACCATTGTCTCGGATCGAGATCCCCGTTTCACGGGTCACTTCTGGACGTCCGTCTTCAAGGTGCTGGGCACTCGACTGGACATGTCCACGGCGGACCATCCGCAGACCGACGGTCAGACCGAACGCGTGAACCGCGTTCTGGAGGACATCCTCCGCAGCGTATGCGCTGAAACGCCGAAGCGTTGGAGCGCTATGCTCCCTCTCGTTGAGTTCTCCATGAACAATGCGGTGCATGCCTCGACAGGCTTCACCCCGTTCTACGTGAACGGCCTTGCGCACCCGCGCGTTCCGCTCACTCCGCCACGCGGTAGCCTTGGGCTTGGTGGGGGAGAGGCTGTGCCGTCGCTCGACTCCGAGCTTGCTGATATCAGCCCTTCTGCTGTGCGTAAACAAGTCGATGACTTCCTCTCGGTGAGATTGAGCGTATTACGCCGTGTACGTGACGCGATGGCTGAAAGCCAAGACGTTCAGAAGGAACAAGCGGATACAAAAGGTAGAAGCAATGTATGGGAATTTAAGGTCGGTGACCAGGTTTTATTAAACGCTAAGAACCTACCTACACATGCAGTGTCAAATGTCTTTAAGACGAAATTGCGTCCGCGTTTCATCGGACCATTTACGGTCGTGGCCAAGAAGGGCCTGGCATACACGCTTGACTTGCCAAAGCGGATGCGAACACACCCGGTGTTCTACGTCGGCTTGCTTAAGCCATATCGGGACCCCGCGGGGTGAGCGCGGAGGCGCTGGCACCGACGACACGTGCCCAGGCTGCGTCATCTGCAGCAGCAACGTCACCTGACCTCGCAACTCAGCGAGCTGAAGCTCCTGCTGGTGCAGGCGAGCAGTCAGGGACTGAGGACCTTCGAGCCAAAAGCCATCCGGCTTTCAATCTCCTCCATGTCATGAGCGAGACGGGCATGCGAATGCCAAACACTCTCGACGTTCCCTTGAAGGGACTGAGTCTGACTCCGGAGAGTACCGATCGAGTGATCGAGTTGGTACCAGGCGCGATGCGACAAATAGCGCTCGTCACACTCATCGAGTACGGCGTTCCGCAGCGAATCGGCCTCCTCCGCCGTTGCTCGATGAGCAGGGGACTCCCCACTACCACGTGGAGCGCCTGATGGCGCGGCGTCGCCACCGTAGTCAAAACCAGTATCTGGTGAAGTGGCGTGGATATCCTCATTCCCAAAACTCGTGGGAGTTTGAAGGGTCCCTGAGGCAGGACTGCCCTGACGTCGTGGACGCTTTTGATCGCGAAGATCGGGGGCGCCCGAAGGGCTCGAGGTCGACCACTCGGTCGACACCCGCTTCTCACCACTAGTGTGAGAAGCTGACGGACTAGCAGCCGAGCTCAGGCTCTGGTCCGTGGCTGGCACAGCCAGCGAGTCTCCCTCGGAGACTGAAGGAGCATCCTGCGAAGCAGGGATAGTGGCCTGAGAGGCGGGAGCCACTGCCGTCGTGTGACGAGGAAAGCGGCCGGGCCGCACGCGTATCTTCGCGTACTGGAAGAGTAGACCTCGGGCGAGGCGGACGTCCACCTCGGCGCAGCTCTCCATGAGCCGGTCAAACGACGCGAGCTTCCGTGAAGCCTCGGCCCAGGTGGCCACATGGACCATGTAGTCCCGGGTGGTCTCTCCGGTTTGGAGCAGGAGTGGATAAGTCCTCATCTGAGGCACAGACTCCCGTCGCCGTTGCTTATCTAAGCGTTGCCGATACTCGGCGAGTGTGCACACCTGCGGGGTCAGGAAACGCTCATGGAGCCCCTGTCGCTGCTGAGTCTCAGCCACCGTACGTGGAGGATTGCCTATGGCGTAACCATGCAGGTTTGGCTGCGCCATCAACTGCTTCACCTGCTCGGCAGGGTCGCGAGGCTCGAAGCCGTAGTCGCGCCGCGACGAAGTCCCCACGATGTCCCGTTGGACCGGTCGACGTGACTCTGGAGCACCGCTCAGGAAGCCTCCTGTGCCTCATCCAGAGGGTTGGTGATCGCGTCTTCGACTCCCTTGAGTGACTCTGGCTCATCGCGAGCAGGAAGCGGTGGCGCGTTGCGCAACGCGTTGAGCACGAGGCTCGAAGGTCCCTCCGGGAACGGATTGGCTGCCGCAGCTGCCGAGGAATTGAGTACCGACGCGGATCGCGTGGAGAGCGCAGCTCAGATCGGGTCGTCCGAGGGCTCGCAGGAGCAGGAGACGCATGGGCATCGCCCTGTTCGGACTCCTCGTAGTCCACTTCGACCTCGCCTTCCTCTGTAGGAGAGCGACGTGGGTCGCGCGTCGGCGACGCTGTCGTGTACTCGAAGGGTGAGCCACCGCTACCACTTGACGTCGGGCTGGCCTTGAACATCGCTCCGTAGCGAAGGCGAAACGCCGCGAAATACTCCGAATCGGAGAGCGTGAGAGGAGCCGAGGGCTCAGACCGGAAAGCGCTGAGGCGCTGGGGCGTAGACGCCTGGTCACTGGACACCTCAGGAGCGGTTGGCTCGCTGGGGAGAATTGAAGAATGTGCTCGTTGAGCCAGCGCACCCGCGCACTCTCGTTGAGAGATTTCTTTTATCGGAAAGTTGCCGGTGACAGGCCTTGACAAGGCAGTTATGTCTACAGTTGTAGATACTCCGTATCCACGGTTTGGTGGGGGAGGGTGTAACGGGGTTACACGGCGCTGCGCGCCTTGGCTACAATAGGTGTGGTATACACCATCCAGGTCACAAGTCACAGATCCGTGTACAACACATAGTGTTTCTCACACGTCACACATGTAGCCAGTTGCTGGCTGTTAGCTCAGAGCCACACATTACATTTGATTAGGATTTAGTATGTTAGATACTAAATCCGTTACATTCAGGATTAGGGCAATAAAATAAATAAAAATCAGTTTGCATTTTACATAATTAGTGTTAGTTCCTTTATTATAGGGACACTGATTGTGAGAGTCCCGTATTTAGTGGACTACTTGGTTCTTGTATAGAACCGAAGGCTAGTGCCTTGCAAGCAGGACTCTACGAGTCAACCCAACTTCCTCTGTGCCGTGCACACCTACGCAGCCCCGCTGCATTAGAGATGGCGAACGCCACGCGTTGGCCTTCCAACTGGAGCATAGCGGCCCCCATGGCCATCTCGACCTCTCGGGTCCATAATAGGAGGTTCTCTCCTTCGTGCCCGTGAAAGGTCTTCACGCTGAGCGTGACGGGCTTAGCTCTCGGAGCGGGATTAACTCCTTTTACATTCCGCTGAATGTGCTCAACGAGAGCGTTCTCGTACGAGGCAAATGCCTCCAGGCGCGCGTTGACGGCCTCCGGCCCTTGAGACGCAAGGTGCGCCATACCTTCAGGGCCCAGCAAGGACGTAAGCTTGTTAAGCGTGTCCCGCTGACTCGGAGTCAAGTGAGCGTATGCTTCTGGCTCCATTCTCACAGAGAAACAGTCTTCAACTCAGGAGTTGGATTGACTACTAGTGCTACCAGATGCAGCGGGGCTGCGTAGGTGTGCACGGCACAGAGGAAGTTGGGTTGACTCGTAGAGTCCTGCTTGCAAGGCACTAGCCTTCGGTTCTATACAAGAACCAAGTAGTCCACTAAATACGGGACTCTCACAATCAGTGTCCCTATAATAAAGGAACTAACACTAATTATGTAAAATGCAAACTGATTTTTATTTATTTTATTGCCCTAATCCTGAATGTAACGGATTTAGTATCTAACATACTAAATCCTAATCAAATGTAATGTGTGGCTCTGAGCTAACAGCCAGCAACTGGCTACATATGTGACGTGTGAGAAACACTATGTGTTGTACACGGATCTGTGACTTGTGACCTGGATGGTGTATACCACACCTATTGTAGCCAAGGCGCGCAGCGCCGTGTAACCCCGTTACATACCATGAACAGTACAAAGCTACGCGTTGACCGCCTTCGCAACCGTGCGTAAAAAAGTAGGAGCAGATTTGCTTGGTAGTGAAGGGGTTGTTGCTGTTAATGGGTGTTGGCATGAGGATTTATCTGGCGACGTTCACCAACAGCTCTGATTTGGTGGATACATCCACTTTGCAAGGCTGTCCACCACTGCAGTAGAAAAACAAAACCGGTAAACTCAACTACTGATCGTTTTTGTAAAAAATAATATATTTCTCCAAAAATCGAGTCTTTAAAAATAAAGTATTATGGTTGAAATATTGTATTGACCTTCCAATACAATCATTTTTTCGGAATGTCTGGCTATCACCGTTCGAGGTCCCTGCGGAGACCTTGCTCGAGGGGGCTGTTATTGGCCGAATGTATTGTACTCTGCAGAAGTGAAGACACCAAGATTTAGCGCCCAAAATGAACGCTTTAGCTTTATAAAACCTATAGTGATAGTTAGATATATAGGGTAACTTTGCCCGCTGAGTTCAAAAATGAGGTCGGTTTTGGCTAATTCGGCGTGGTTTTAACGCTACGAGCGCGCAAAAAATGTAATTCGGAACTCGCCAAAGTCTGGTGAGTAGGGTTGCTTCAAATACAGCCATGCTATTGGCTAAGCAGTGCAAACATGTGGGATTTCACGTGAAAGGGCGGCAATTGCCGATCAATTCGCGATTGCACACTTTCATCTACAATGATTTGAAACAATTTTAAAGAGGTTATTATAGGTCTCCCCCTATTGCTTGTATGTTCCTGTTTTTAATCAGCATTAATTAATACAGGTCTTGCAGCATATCAGAACAGTCAAATTTACGGGGAAGTCGGTGTCCGGGTTGGCGTTGTAGTGCGCCATTACGCGCGAAACTGTTTGGAGGGAGCAGCTAAGACACTCAGCAACCGATTCCCTCGTGCGCTTTCCGCGATAGAGCCCTTGATTTTTCTGTAGAGTGAAAAATGCATGGTTCTTCACCATCATTTTTTTTTCTCCACTGCTAAACTCGTGGCGTTCGGCGTTCATTTTTGCTGAATGAACGAACTTATGAGATGAAAGAGCGTGCGCATAGCGTGTAGGGCGCCCCCAGCTATCAATTCCATGTTTTATTTTCTCTATAGCTTTAATATTCGAACCGCAATGCGTCAAAACGTGTGCGGGAAAAAGTTACTGGTGTCTTCACTTCTGCAGAGTACAATAGCGCGTGGCAGATCGCGTCACACCATCTGGGGCACTTCAAGACGTATCGGTGCTTCTTTTCTGAGCGCTGTAACACCGGAGCGATCGGCAGCACAGGGGCTGGCTGACTCGATGGCTGTTGCTGTCACCACTGGATGGCGCCCCTGGAAGATCGGTTTGCTAATTATTACAGCGAGGACACTTTTCGTCGAAGAGTCTTGTAGCAGAACTTGCAGAAATCCGTCAGGTCGGCCGTGAGCTCCAGCATGGATAACGCATTTTCGATGACTGCTGCTGCAGTTCGAGTTGCAGTAAAGTTGCAGGTCTCGCTTTCAGTTGAACTGAATGATACTTCACAACCCCAAACGATTGAGAATCAGCCTCGATCAAACTTGCAGGACATTCAGTGACTTCAAGCTCGAGCTCGGCTCATCAAATAGAGAGGACATGGATGAAAATGTGCGAGCGTACGGATGGTATGTCCGGTCGTTGTTCTGGGCCAGTTTAACACTGTCCGGATGAACTTCTTCAAGTCGAAGTCAGCAAATTCCGGCTACGAAGCTCCAGCATTCACGGCGTGCCCAATTCTCGATAGATGATGCCAAGACGCGGCAAAATGGCAAATGCACTCGAAGGCACGGAATGTTAGGCATAGTTGGTCCGCTCACGGGGGCCGTTAATTTCCATCAGGTGTAAACGAACGCTATTTTGCTGGGTCGTCACCGCGTAACAATTTGGTTCAGCCAGTCGCACCGACATCGCGGTGCTGATCATGCCACGCTTTCGGGGATGCGTTAAGCCATTTTCGAGCGTATCATAAGCGTGTCGACCGAAGTTTGCAGTGCTGCCGATCGCCGTAATGCTGAGATGGGGCTGAAAATGGTTGCTGTCCTTCAAGGGCATTCGACAACGACTGCCATCGTTGATTCAGTCGTTGGAAGTTGCTGAAAGCATGTCGAACTCGTCACCACCCGAAGAAACCGAAATGAATGGCCCACATCCTATTCGGGCTGTACACCTTTGCTTTTTGCAAACAAACCACCCCCTCTTGAACATCGACACCAACAAAAGTTTGTTACAAAACAGAGAATTGAGTCAAGATATGATCGTACCTGGTCATACATATCGGATACATGTGCTTTTTTACACGGGAATGTCAAATGCATGGTGTACTGAGGGTACTTAGTCACTAAGTCTTTCATCCCTGGTGGCTAGACTAACAGCCATCCGCAGTGGTGGAGCCAAGCGGCGGAAACCCAAGCGTGGGGTGACCAGGCGCGCGTACAGCACTCAGCTGCCCAATAGGCGTTGAACATGAACACCATCTGGATGACTCCTGTACCGCCACTAATTTATGCGATGCAGGTTTTACCATGGATATGCGTAACATCATCTGGGCTAGTTTGCAGCTCTTCGTGGCGTTTAATGGGCCCAGCTGAAAAGAAACACTGGAGCTCCACAAACGCATGGAGGGCTCGGTTAGCCATGCAAGGCAGAAACATCAACCGGGAGTCTCTTGCTCACTTTCGGATTTTCTATCGCCCGCATTCGTCTCTTCCAGCGACCCCAACGCCATCATGGCCCCCAGTGCTCACTCAACCACCAGGGATATCAAGCACCCTCTTGACCCCGTCACTGCCGATGAGGTCCGTACTGTGAAGCAAGTGCTGGCGGATGCCGGATACTCGAGTCCGGAGCTGCGCTACGCGTATGTGATGCTGTTCGAACCCGATCACGCTACTTTGGACAAATTCAATGCTGGCCAGTTGACGGAAATCCCGCGTGAGATTGGCGCCTTGGTGCTTGATCAGACCACAAACATCACGCGCGACTTCGTTGTGGATGTCGTGGCCCGCCGTATCGTCAAGGAGGTGGAGCTGGACGCCAAGACGGACGGACAAATCCCGATCCTGGACCAAGACTACTGGGACGGAGACTCCATTTGTAAAGCCGATCCTGACTACGTCGCGGCGCTGGCCAAGCGCGGCATCACCGACCTCGATATGGTGCGTGGTGAACAGTTCTCCGCCGGCGTCTTCGGGTACGAGGGAGAGGCGGGCAACCGCATCATCCGCGTACTCAGTTTCCTTAAAGTGGAAAACACACACGCAATGTACGGACACCCGATCGATGGTCTGGTTGCACACGTGGATCTGACAAACCGTAAAGTTTTGAAACTAGTCGACACAGGCTACACTCACATTCCGATGGAGTCGGGCGACTACCTTGATCCCAAGATCACCGGACCAATGCGTACGGACATGAAGCCACTGCACATTAAGCAGCCCGAAGGCGCTAGCTTCACCGTCAAGGACAACATCGTGTCGTGGCAAAATTGGGAGATCCGTGTCGGCTTCAATGGCCGTGAAGGTCTCACTCTACACGATATCTCGTTCAACGATCGTGGACGCAAGCGTAAGATCCTGAACCGTGCATCCGTGTCCGAGATGGTCGTGCCGTACGGCGAGCCGTCACCTACGCACGACTGGCAGAATTACTTTGATGCGGGCGAGTATCAGTTCGGCCGCCTCGCGAACTCACTTGTTCTGGGTTGCGATTGCCTTGGTAAGATCCAGTACTTGGACGCGACAGTCGTCGATGACTTCTGCGAACCGTTTGTCATCAAGAACGCTATCTGCATGCACGAAGAGGACTTCGGCACTCTCTGGAAACACACTGATGTGCTGGCCTCCCCACCTACAGGAACGGTGCGCCGCCAGCGCCGCTTTGTGGTTTCTTTCTTCGTGACAGTAGGCAACTACGACTACGGTTTCTACTGGTACTTTTATCTGGATGGCAGAATTGAGCTGGAGTGCAAGGCCACTGGCATTGTGTTCACATCGGGCCGCCCGGAGGGTGAGTATGAATACGCTACAGAAATGGCCCCACGTCTCGGCGCACCGTGCCATCAGCACTTGTTCTCTGCTCGATTGGACGTAGCTATCGATGGCAACAAGTGCCATGTCGACGAGCTGGAAGCCAAACGCGTACCGATTGGTCCTGAAAACCCGCAAGGAAATGCCTTCCTGCGTACATCGACTCGATTAAAGAATGAGAACGACGCTCAGCGTGTAGCTGCGATGGACAAGGGTCGAGTGTGGTGTATCGCTTCAAGTGAAGCGAAGAACCGCCTTGGACGCTCTACGGGATACGCACTCATGCCAGAAGGGCAACCGATTCTTCTCGCTGCAGACGGATCATCTATCTGGAAGCGCGCCAACTTTTCCACCAAGCACCTGTGGGTCACCAAATACGCTCGTGACGAGCTGTGGGCTGCAGGCTACACACCCAACCAACATCCAGGCTTTGCCGGTTTGCCAAGCTACGTGAAAGGCAACCGTCAAGTTGACGGCGAGGACATCGTGGTGTGGCACACGTTTGGCCTCACGCATTTCCCGCGTGTCGAGGACTGGCCCATGATGCCCGTGGACTACGCCGGCTTCAAGATGATCCCGGAAGGTTTCTTCGACCGCAACCCGACGTTGGATGTGCCCGAGGACCCGAACGGCAAGGCCAGCTCGGACCTGCATGGGTGCTGCCATGCAGCCACGGAGCCTGTGGCTGAACCGTAGTGAATCAGTGTAATTTAACGTTCAAAATTTGAGCCGACGGGTTCTGGAGACTTCCCGGAGAAGAACTTTCGCCTGTGTCAGGTTCCGTCACGGTTGAGTGACAGGAAGGCCAGTGACCATCTTGATCGATGGGTCCAGCCTAAAGGAGGTTTTGTGCCCGAGGCTTTCCTCCTAATAACAATCAATATTACTTTGGAATTTACCTTCTACACAACAAGTCTATTCCTTTCTTACCTCTTGCTGGAGAACAAGAACACTCGACGCACCAAGGAGACGCTGGAGTACCTGCACAACAACAAGGAGCAGGAAGACAAGACAAAGGACAAGTGTGCTAAAAGCTGCTAGGTTATGAGCCCAAGCTCTACTTGGCTGTGATCGAGTAAACAAGTTACGACTACGATTGCAGCGGGATAACATGGCTGCTGCTCAACCAGTAATTCGAGGTAGCTCCAAGGCCCCAAGGTTTGAGGGGACTTTCGAGCTGTACAAGGTGGAACTCCAGTTGTATCTGGAAGAACGTGAAGCGTGGGATGTCGTGACCGGAACGGAAACCCGCCACGCCAACGATCAAGACCAACAAGCAATTTTCGACAAAAGAAACCGACTTGCTAAGGCTGCGATCCTGCGAGGATTACGCGGGTGTCAAGACGACGAAGTAAACAAGATCTGCTCGATGGATACCGCGAAGGCAATGTGGGATACCATCACGGCTGATAAGACGCAGAGAGACTATTCGTACGTGGCGATGCTGCGGGCGCAACTCTACAATACCAAGCACGTGAAAGGCCAGCCGCTGACCGAGTACCTGACGGTAATGAACAGACTTCGGCAGCAGATTGGCAGCATGGGAGCAACTCACGTAGTGGACGAGGAGGAGATGTTGAGAGTATTGACAATGGGTGTGACGCTGTCGCATCCAGAGCTCGTGGAGCAATTCGACTTGCCGGCAAGGCAGGGAACGCCGCTGACGCTGCAGCAGTTTACGAACGCGTTGAGGTCAAAGGATGAGAGGATTCGAATGGCTGAAGCAATGCGCGGTGAAGTTGGTGAGCCACAAGCAGTGATGTGCGCTACGCCTGCTGCTGGAGAGAAAACGAAAAGGAACAAGCGGAGCGGGGGAGCGTGGAAGAAACGCAAGTGTTTCCACTGTGGCAAGCCTGGACACTTCAAGCAGCAGTGCTGGCACTATTTGAATCAGTCCAAGAAGGTCGAGAGCGACGAGAAGAAGTCGGCGACCGACAGGAAGGACAAGAAGAAGAAGAAGTCAAAGAATGAAGACAAACCAGGTGTGAAGAATAATATGCTAATCCTGAACGAGAATGCACCAGAAATTATACGACGATATGCAAGTAGCAGCAGCAGCAACGACGATGATGAAGACGACGGAGACTTTCCCATGGTTGGAATGGTGGCGAAGGTCGACGGCGCAGGCAATCGAAACGCGTGGATGCTGGACTGCGGGAGTTCGACGCATGTATGTGTCGACAAGAACTTGTACTCGAGCGTAAAGAAGTCGAAGGCAACGTTCAAGGTCTGGACTGGTGAGATCACAAAAGGTGTAATGTGTGGGACGGTGAAGCTGAACCTGCCGGACAAGAACGGCAAGATGGTGGAAGTCGAGTTACAGGATGTGGAATTCTCGCCTGCGGGGAGCGTCAACTTGATAAGTTTAGGCAAGCTGGAGAGTGAGGGTTGGACGCCTTCGTTCAGTTCGGCTGAAGTAACGCCTCGCAAGTGTTGGTTGGATTCTGCTATTGGACGACTAGAGTTCGTGAAGCGTGGCTCTCACTACTGGTTGGAAGCTGGATTGCCGGATGACATGGTAATGACAACGTTGAACGCCGATGCCAGTCCGCTGATGCGGTGGCACGAGCGCTTGGGACACTTGAATGTGGCCGCGATTAAGGCTATGGTGGACCAGAAGTTGGTTGACGGCATGGATATTCCTGAGGAGTTGTTCAAGAAGCCGTTCCAGTGTTTGACTTGTATGTCAGCGAAGCGACGGCGCATGAGCTACAAGAAGAGCGCAAAGAACAAGAGGACGACGGTCAACTACGAACGTCTGATGTCGGATACATGTGACATGGGCAAGTACATACCTGGGTCTGGAGGCATTCGCTACTTTCAGTTGATACATGACGAGGGCTCACGGTATAAGTGGTGCTATCCGATTGTGAATAAGAGCGATGCCAACGCGAACACGATGAAGCTGATGAAGAAGTTGATTGCGCAAGGTCATCGGATAAAGACTTTCTCAAGCGACGGCGGTGGTGAGTTCGTGAACACGGAGCTCAAGAAGTTTCTGGAGGAGCACGGCATTGATTTTGTGCCAACTCACGCGTACACACCCGAGGAGAACGCGCTTGTGGAGAAGCTGAACGGTGTACTGGCCAACAAGACTCGGACAGCTATGCAGGCGGCGAACATGCCGAGCAAGCTGTGGCCTGAGGTGCTACAGTACATTGTGGATATTGACAACATGAGCATGACCAAGGCACTGAACGGACTGACCCCATCGGAGAAGTTGTACGGCAAGAAGCCGGACTTGACCAAGGTTCGTGTCTGTGGTGCTATTGGATTTGTGTATGTGCCGAAGCGCAAGGATAAGCTCAGCCCGAAGGCTGACCCGGCGTTATTGCTGGGATTCGCACACACCTCACCAGGTTATCGACTATTGCATTTGAGGACTGGGAGGATTGTGGAGGCGCGAGATGTGAAATTTCGTGAGGACGTGACAGTAAGCAGGAAGTAACTGAACGCGCTCCTAGCTGGACAGCACAAGACGTATCAGCACATTCCGTTTGTGCCTCTGCCGGTTGAATTTGTGGCAGAAGAGCATTTGCATGAAGTGAAAATGCGTGCAGTGAAGGAGAGTTTGCCGGACGACGTGAATGAGAAGTCCATGGCAGATGACGACAATTGCAATGTGGAAAGTTCGTCGAGTGAGTCGGACGGAGATGAACTCGTAGAAGAACCTGTACAAGTTAGACCTGGACGAGCTGCTGGACGAAGAGCGAGACGGCAGCGTGCTGCGAACCAGCAACAACAACCAGTGAGAAGGTCCAACCGAGTGCGACAACAAAATGTAAGGCTTAGTAACTACCAGTTGCTAATGGGTGCCGAAGTTGAAGACCCGGCCAACGTCGAAGAGGCAATGGATTCGCCGCAGTGGAAGGACTGGGAAGATGCGCTCAAGAAGGAGTACGCGTCTTTGATCAAGAACGGAACCTGGAAGCTGGTGAATCGCCCTAAGGACGACGATGGACGGTGGATCAAGGTCATGACTACCAAGTGGGTCCTGAAGGTGAAACGTGATGAGCAAGGCAGAGTGCAGCGCTACAAGGCGAGACTGGTCGTACATGGATATGAACAACGATTTGGACATGAATACTGGAAGACATACTCACCTGTAGTACGCTGGATGACAATGTTGATTGTGCTTTTGCTGGCTCTGTTGCTTGGACTGGAGGTCGATCAAGGTGACTTTGAGACGGCATTCCTGAACAGCAACATGGATGGTGCAAAGATTTACGTGGAGCAGCCTACGGAGTTCGACGACGGAACTGGCAGGGTGTGTTTCCTGCTTAAGGGTCTGTACGGATTGAAACAAGCTGCTAGACTATGGTATCTGACTCTGCACAAGCGCCTAGAGAAGCTTGGCATGAAGCGAAGTGTGTTCGACGTGGGCCTGTACTACAAGTGGATTGACGGACGGCTCTTGATGGTGACCGTGTATGTGGACGACATGTTAATTATTGGAACTCGCTGCGACGTCGACAAGATGAAGAAGGACTTGGCCGACGAGTTTGCGTTGAAGGACATGGGACGAGTGCACTACTTACTGGGTATGGAGGTGGATTACGTGCCTGGGAAGAAGCTGTGCATTTCGCAGACGGCGTACATTGATAAGATCCTGCACAAGTTCCAGATGAAGGATGCGAAGACGGTGAGGTCGCCGCAGCAGCACAACGAGAAAGTCCTGCCAATTGAGCGGGATGAGAGCAAGATCAATGATAAGAACTTGGAGTACCAGGAGTTAGTTGGTGCGCTGCAGTACCTTGTGACGTGTACCCGCCCGGACATTTCTAATGCGGTGCGGAACCTAAGTCGACATACAGGAAGCTACACAAAGGAGAACTTTGCGGCTGCCAAAAGGGTGCTGAGGTACCTGAAGGGTACAAGGACGTATGGGCTGGTTTACGTGGTGAATGACTCGGACTTGAACGAGGATTTACAAGTGAGAGCATATTGCGATGCGGACCATGCGAACTGCCCAGATACGTCACGATCGGTTACTGGCTACGTGCTTCAGCTGAATGGCCACAGCTTTGGATTCAAAAGCAAGATGCAAGCGTCCGTGACGGATGATACCTGCAAGTCAGAGTTGATGGCTGCAAGTACATGTGTGGAGGACTTACTTTGGGCGAGGAAGCTGCTCAAGGAGCTGAAGTTCAAGCCAGAGGTTGCGAAGCTGCTGATGGACAATCAAGCGGCTATTAAAGTTTGTTCCGACGCCGGCTATTTCGACGGCGTGAAGCGCTACGCTAAGAAGAGTCGGAAAATTGCGGAGCTGGTGATGAAGAACAAGGTGGACATCGAATACGTCTCGACGGAGGATAACGTCGCTGACATGTTCACCAAGGCACTGGGCCCGCAGCGATTCGAAAAGTTGCGAGCGGGACTCGGGGTGAAGGATGTTGATGGCGCCAAGGAGCGTCAGAACACAGAGGAAGGCGTGGTTGAGCGCCTGCACGATGGTCAAGGCGTGGTAAAGCGTCGAAGCGTGCGTCTGGCCAAGAGTCAGGAGAATAAAGCTGCGGTCAAGCAGTACATGGCTAAGAGCCAGGATGTTGACACTGTGGTCAAGCAGTGCATGGCCAAGAGCCAGGATAATAAAACTGCGGTCAAGCAGTACATGGCCAAGGGCCAGGATGTTGACACTGTGGTTAAGCAGTGCGTGGCCTAGAGCCAGGAAGATTGACACTGTGGTTAAGCAGTGCGTGGCCTAGAGCCAGGAAGATTGACACTGTGGTAAAGCAGTGCGTGGCCATGAGCCAGGGTAATGAAGCTGTGGTTGAGCAGCGCAAAACGTTGGCAGAAGATCGGACGAAAGCCGAAGCCAGCGGAAGTACTGTCTAATGTGATTCGGCCAACGGCTGATGTTGGCAGTGACACGGAGGCTTAGTTCCAGGGGAGTTTGAGCCGACGGGTTCTGGAGACTTCCCGGAGAAGAACTTTCGCCTGTGTCAGGTTCCGTCACGGTTGAGTGACAGGAAGGCCAGTGACCATCTTGATCGATGGGTCCAGCCTAAAGGAGGTTTTGTGCCCGAGGCTTTCCTCCTAATAACAATCAATATTACTTTGGAATTTACCTTCTACACAACAAGTCTATTCCTTTCTTACCTCTTGCTGGAGAACAAGAACACTCGACGCACCAAGGAGACGCTGGAGTACCTGCACAACAACAAGGAGCAGGAAGACAAGACAAAGGACAAGTGTGCTAAAAGTTGCTACAAAACAGGTCAGTACTTCTTTCCACTGCAGGGTCGTATGCGTTTCTAGCGGAGACGCGCATGTAGCGAGGGCACTAACATTCAGAGAGCGGTGTTTATTACTAACAAAACTATTAAGAATACTAAAGATTTGTTGCTGAACACTATAAATCGAAGTGATGACCACTAAAAAAAAGCATAACGGTACATACTTATAAATTGGTAATAGACACATTGCACAACGGTAACATCACCTATCCAACGGATCTCAGCACTATTTTAAAAGTGTTTGAAACTAACATTGCGTACGGCCAGTAACACCATAAATATTAGACAATTTGGCTCCCCAGAGCTTCTTGGCATGGAAGAGCCTCCCCCAACGCGCCGCCGAGAGCGTCGGCCATGGCAGGAACTGTGGAGAACTGGAGATAACTTGTCTTTAATGGATTTCACGTCACAACTACCTTCCTTTTCTACTGACAAAAATGATCTGTTGCGATGCACAATGAACCATGTTGATCGAGAAGAAGACACATTAGCTGCAACATGGCATGAGATGCGCTGCAAGTTAACAAAATGTACATCTAACCGGTGTGCAAAGTCCGATAATGCCCCAGGTTTAAAGTGTGAAGCCCGCTACAAGATCCTACAATGCGCAGAAGCTGATTTTACTATTGTGTATGGCCAAGGAGACCACACAATGGCTGCTGATGCACCACCGTCGCCTACACTGCCTAAGTTAACACCAGCTATGAAATCTTATATCGAGACTAAAATGGATGACACGCCGTCAATGGTGGCTCAGCTGGTGTTTGCCTTTCTTTGCCGAGAGATTAATGCGCACCGTATCGATGGTCCATCGCCAGAGCTGAAGCAGGTGCAGAATTACGTCAAGTCGTGGAAACGAAAACACAAACAGGACTCTATGGGACCTGTGATTGAGATTTGCAAGCGCTCTATGTTTGATTTGCACGTGCCTCGTTCTGATGATGACATGCTGGTGTTTTGTGACTATCATATCGTGGATGGAGCTATGCTGCCGTTGCTTGGTACTGGGTCGGATGCAAATCCGTTTCGAATTGGACTGACGTGCATGAAGCTTCTCAAACGGTATATTGTTGTTCAAAGCGACCCTGCTTTAACTACAGTAATGCACCTGGACAGTACGCACGGAGTTGTGAAGCAAAAGTTTCCTGTTTTTGTGGTTGGAATATCAGATTGTAGTGGAAGTTTCCAGCCGATTGTGTACTTTTGCACATCTTCACGGGTATGCCTTTTTTTTGGGTCAAACTCTGCGCAGGTCAACTCGTGCGCAAGTCTCTTTTTAGGTCAACTTCTGCGCAAGTTGCGCAGAAGTTGACCCTTGAAGAGGCCATTATTTTACCAAGTGATAAAACTGTAACAAATTATTTTTCTTCCGCCTAAAAGTTTATTAATTATTTGAGGTGAAAGTTTAAAAGGTGTTTTGCTTGCTCTGCAATTTTAGTATGCCTATAGGGCGTGCGCTTAGATAGGCTGTTGCTTATCAGGTGGCGTGGGTTCAAACCCCACTCCTGTAGAGAAGCTCGATGCTTGAGGTAAGTGTCGTGTGCAAATCCTCTGTCAGATCTGAGACATAACCAAGGACCTGGGTCGTCCGTCACGCTCTTCAGAGTGAGTCTCTTGTGATCAGACTTGACTTGACTATTACGAGTAATAACCCACCGTGACAGTTCAGTCGCTAAGTCGTTTGGCAGATGGTAAACGGGATTAATCCCTGGGCACAAACGTTCTCAGTTGGTTAGAGCCTCTACCTTTACACGTTTTGACAATGTCAAAGCTGTATAGTGGAATCAAGTCATTTTTTTCTAAATTTTAAAAGCCAACACAACTCTAAAAAATCCTTCAAATTCATGTTTATTATTCTGTTTTGTTTGATTTCATTGAATGTAAGAATGCAAATTGAAAGAAGAGTGAACTCTAGACTACTTTTTAGTACTCCGGTGACATCCCCATTCCGTGATCACTGTTGGAATCCTCATCGCTTTCCGAATCCGAAGCGTCCAATCCAGAATCGTCCACAAAGTCCGAGTCCAATTCGAATCTTGGTGCTTGTTGGGGGTCAGCGTGTTCTGGAGCTATGGCCCTACGGTTGGAAATATCTTCGATGAGGCGTACATTTTCGCGACTCTGGCGCTCGATAACACTGATGAACTGGATCACGTCCGGATGTGGCACTGGAAATGCTTCGTTTAGTGTTCGGTTGTACCGTTCGAGAGGGTTATTCGTTCTATTCACGATGTCTTCGTCCAACCCATTAATATTCCACCACTCCGGCACAAATTTCTTGATCCATGTGCGCTTGAAATATTTCCAGAACTTCTTCCAATTGTCCTTTGAATAAAAGATTCCTTGGTCTCAACAGTCACGCTTGATCATGTGACGAACATCTTGAATCCCGCGAAAAACAATATCGCATCGACGAATCACAGTGAGGCGGTCAATGCATCCGTCGCGCATGGCGAGACTCACCTCAGCCTCCGAAATGTTCAGCTTGAGCATTTTCTGGCGCAAAGCTTGCTTGAAGTGAAAGAGACAACCCACAATCCTTGAATTTGGAAACTGATTCTTGACTGTTTTGATCATCGCATACTCGAAATCACACACAACATGGGCAGGGTCAAGACGATTTTTTGAAGCGACACAGATGTAGTTGAAGAGAAGTTCATACACCCGTGTAGTTTTTCCAGATGTCAATGCATACCAGATTGGAAGGTACAAGTCCGAAATTGGGTCATACATCATAACAATCACCAGTTGGTAGAAGCGAATTGGGACACAACGATACGTCGCGTCGATGAAAAGAGAGGATTGACGCTGCTTCATTCGATCCATGAGCTTTGGGTGTGCCCATCCAATCACTCTGTGAAGAACTTCGTCTTCGTAATACGTCAAATGAAACTGAAAAAATTTAAGTCCCGGGCTGTGTTTCACGTCGCACAAAGGTTCCATTTCCAAACGCCCAAAAATCTCCGCCCAAAATGTTTGCTTCTAGTCCGGTACAATCGGCCTAGAATCTGCTTTTGGTCGCTCCTGAACAACTACGTTTTCGTCACCATAAAACCGATCACGAATAATCTCCCAAACTCTTTCCGGAGTAAGGGTCACGTCTTGAATTCCGATTTCATCAGTTGCTAACAGCATTTGCTGCTTCTGATTCTCGACATACGGTGCAGATCCGTCTGGAGCTTGGACCAATTCTGGAACACATCCAGATTTGTGTCTGCCTTCGACGACAACACCTCGTTGTGAAACTTTTAACTTGACAAAACACCCGGTACGACGGTAGGCACTGCAGCGATAATTGGTTGTAGATTCCCCGCTGTGGTAAAATGCGTAAGTATGCCCACGGTATGTTACTGACTTAGAGTCTGTTACCGGTTCTACGCCATCTGGAAGTCGAGAATCGCCTTCATCGCCATGACGGTCGTTCTCTGCATCGAAGTTGTCGTCACCTTCAACCAAATGATCATCACTCTACTCGTCAAGGCTATCGTCAGCTTGACCCTCGTCTCTGTCGCTCCACACAGCCTGAACTTGACGACCGGTTAGACATCATCTCCGTATATCGCGGGTCGTCATTATCACCATCACGATCGAAACTCCAGTGGGAGTCGGATGGTGATGACTGACTCGGAATGATCTCAGTGTGTCCCGACGACACATCACTCATAGGGGAGCCTTGCATGGAGCCTTCGCCTTCACTGACACGCGAGGGGAGAATTTCAAGGTTGTCGTCGGAGGTGTAGTCGGGTCGGGACATGGTGCCGAAAAGGGACTTGGTTGCTCTTGGACTTGGTAGTGGACTTGGGTCGGAAAGATTGAAAATGAGGTGCTAGGAAATGAACAAGTGTTGGTTGTCCTCGTGCAGTGCCGGGTGGGATCGACCAAAATCTCCTACAGATGCCACACCTAAAAATCACACCGTCTCATGTTACACAGTCTCGTTTTACGCAGCGTCGTGTAGGCTATACTCTACACAAGTGTGGCAACATCCCACCAATCGTTTCGTAACGAACACGCTAGATTCAGTTATAGTTTAACATACGCGATATGATTGGTTAAATTTCAGATTAATTTATAAAACCTGGCAGTCGTGATATTTTTGACCACGATTTGACCCAAGAAAAGACATGCGCAAGAGTTGCGCAGAAGTTGACCCAAAAGGAGAGTTGCGCACGAGTTGACCTGCGCAGAGTTTGACCCAAAAAAAATCGTTCCATCTTCACGTCGTGCGCCTGACGTTTGTTGGTGTCTCTCGTTTTTGAAACGAGTTATTTTCAATGAATTTGGTGTAGCATTTGCACCTAAGTTTACTATGGTTGACGCAGACAATGCACAATACAATGCGTGCGTCTCCGAGTTACCGGAAACCACAATTTTGATGTGCTGGTTTCATGTGTGCCAAAATGTTTTCAAACATTGCAAAGATGCAAAGCTGCCTAGTGTCTCAAAGCAGTTGATTTTTCGCAATTTGTACGATTTGCATTTTTCGCCTACCGAGGAGTACTACTTACAAAAACGCGACTATGTGATAAAGTCTTGGCGAGGTGCTGGAGTTGTGTGTCCTCGATTTAAGCGTGTAGCAGACCACATCATTTCAATGTGGCTATTGAACGATCGATTTTCGCGGTGGCAGGCCTATCATACACCCCCGGGTTACGTGGCAACAAACAACCCCCTTGAAACTTATCATCACACTCTAAAACTAGTCAACGACAGCAAACGAGCTACCCCAACTGAACTATTGGTGCGACTCGATTTATCTCGTATTGCTTACATCTCGTCGATGGTACCTTTTTCGTCTGAAGCTGTCGTGTCCAAGCGTATGAAAGCAGCTTTTATTGTGTCGAATAAAAAAAAGACTATGAAAGCTGAGGTTGTTCTTCGGGTACAGAACCGGGATTTGGTAATGGTGAAAGTATCTCCTGTGCGGGGAATTGCTGTAGATTCATCAGACTCCGATTCAGAATACTTTGAATCTTTAGACAGATCATCCGACGCTGGACGCTCCTACAAGTCCTCAAACTACGAGCGAATGCACTGGTTTGGCATGCCAGAAGGTGGCTGGATTGTAGATGCGACAGGAAGAACTTGTTCGTGTCGCGTTTGGCTTAAATATGGAATGTGCTTTCATGTCATAAAAGCTACTCAATTTGCAGATCTACGGTGCCCTGGGATGCCAGATCCACAAGCAAGATTTGTAACAAAACGTAGCCAAGTCCGATCAAGGCGTTCTCGCCAGCGTGCAACTCGTGTTGATGCTCCACAACTAGAGCCTGTTCTGGACTGTGAGATTGTATATGGGCCTCCGCTGCAAATAAATCACGCCGTATTAAACGACGTGGATATTGATGCAAGTGGGGATCAAGTACACGTAGCTGACGAAAACACTAACATCCATGGGCACTTCCTTGAGGAAATTGCCCCTGATGGTGAGCAAATGGATTATATAGAGCCTGTTGAACAAGCTGTACGTCAACTGTTTCCCGAAGCTGAGGAAGCAAATGATCACCATCCTGAACAGGCTCATCTAGCGGATGGTCCATCTGCAGGTGATGTAGAATCTGGGACTTCGTCTTTCGTTTCGGATGGAGAAGATGCTGTAGAAGCAGTCGCATCATGTGCACTGGACGACGGCCAAGTCCGTCGGTCGACACGACGCCGCCAGCCATCTCTCCGAGCTCGAGAGTCTTACGCTGTTGTTTATGCAAAGAAGCACAGGAAATAAAGGCAAGCAGAGTCTGCTCTGATTCATTTCCCCAATAACCAATACATAATACATACAGTCTGTATGAAATCCAGACTTGAACCAGAAAAGATAAAGCAGCTGGTAACCCTCCTTTACATTCGTACCCGTATTGTACAATGCGCCAGTAAAGTTTTCCTGCTCATTTCAGATTCATCTCGGCAGTTATCACACACGCATCACCGCCTCTGCTTCAGGCACTGGAGAACCGCACGCAGGGGAACGTCGTCACGCATCGTCTCTACAGTCTCGACCGCAACTATGACCGCGCGGTGATGCCCGACGCCGTGGTGCAGATGTATGTGGAAGCACCACGCCGGAGTGATCACAGCCCAAGTAAGGCTATTCACGCGGGACAGTAATAAGCACGGACAGTTGGGACTGGGGGACTTCCAGACAACCAAGCAAGTCAGTTGGGTCTCGGCAATTGCCTACAGCAGCGCAAGGGCTGGCGTAGCTGATACATCGCGAAGTGAAAGGAAGCAGTTTTCGAGATGAGGACCAGCATTTACTGAACGAAACGGCTGTATAGCGCACATGTGCAAGCAAAAAGCAAGTGGAGAATCAAACAGCTTCAGTATTGGCACTGGAGCAACTTGTCATTTCGTACACCAACAAAAGGTCTTAAAGAGGCAAGGAAGAACGAGACTCGAGTGCTCAGTTGTGCTCACAGGGACTGGATCCGGTACGATGTTGCTTCTATTCACTG
The DNA here is from genome assembly GCA_018806915.1 of Phytophthora colocasiae. NCBI lineage: Eukaryota > Oomycota > Peronosporomycetes > Peronosporales > Peronosporaceae > Phytophthora > Phytophthora colocasiae. Next base: position 1,057,599 of record JAGKQI010000102.1, on the reverse strand, counting down.
TAACACCACAGTACTCTTAACAGCCATACCTAACTCTCCAAGGTGGACACTATCTGGTCGGAAGCTATGGAGTACAGCGCCAGTTTGGCATCCTGTGACGCTACACCCAACACCTCTGGGATCCAGACAGATTAAGTGTTGCTGTGGAACGCCCAGCTGTAAGGGAGTCATTGGCACGCAGATTGACACAGTGCAGAATGCAGAGGAGCAAACAGGTTACTGGAAAGACCCATGAGAAACAGCATACAGGCAAAACGCTGATGGGGACCCGCGTTCGTGTCTTCCTGGATAAGACGGAGTACGACGTGCAGCTGATTAATGCGTACGATGAGGAGTACGATAGATACGAGGTGGAGGATCTTCTGGAACCTGCAGGACACGAGACAGTGGCATACTGTCCTCCAGGGGAGAGAGAGGGGAAAACCGTATTTGCCATACCAAAAAGACAGATACTGACCTCGTAAGGGCAGCTGACAGTCGAGATCCATCACCAAAAAGGGAAACAACGTCGCGTACTCCGTCTCCAGTGGCGATGGCGAAATTGGAGAGCTCAGAAGAGGAATGAATTCGGAGAACGGCTGGATCGCGACGGCAAGATCGTGTCCAACAAACTTTTTGTCAAGTTTTTGCCTAAGGAGTATGACGAGCGTATGCTACGCGGTTTGTTTCGGAGTCGAAAGCATCCAAATGCGCTGGTACATGCAGACGTGTTCTATTTTCTGGATGGTACTGGCAAGCAACGAGCTTGCGTCTTCTTTCCGTCGTACTTTGGATCGCCGGAATTTGCTTACCAAGATGTTGCGTGTGTACCCAGCGGGAGCCAAAGTACTGTTTTGGACGCAAGCTTAACTGGCTTGTCACTGAAGAGGAGATGAAGAACCTGTCGGTACAACATAGTGAAGTACGGAAAGAGTATCTTTCACATCGCCAAGGGCTACGTCTCGACCGGGAGGATGCCACCAGTGCCATCATCGCGCTGAACAGGTACTTCACGTTCCACGTGATGCCCATGGAGGTTGGCATCTATGCTGCAGCAATGCTACACTTGTTCTTGAAGGCTCACCTCCAACTGCGAGGGCTTCCGGCTCGACTTTTGAGACTCAGGCACTCGCCACTGTTGGTCACCAATGAGTGCTGCAACTTGAAGCAATTTATGCGCGATATGAGCGGCAACTGGTTGGTTCTCAAGCTGCACTCTCACTGGCAATTTGCTCGGATGCAGCACGTGAAAGCGCCGCAAAGATCACACAGTTAGAGACCCGCAACCAGAAGCATGAGGCAGATCCAAAGTACCGTGGATAGCTTTCGTGAAGGAGGTGTACAAGGCCAAGCATGGTGCTTCAGCTGCCGAGCGCCTCACTGCTGCCTCCCCGGAGTTGGGTGTTCTTAAGCGCCACCTCGTTAAGGCTGAAGGAGAGCTGCTGGAAGGATTACACTATGATGTCACAGGAGAAGACCCGTACGCGTTAATAAACCTGCTCACGACACGCAAGAGCACGAAGAAGATCGTAGCGCTTTCTCAAAATGGCCAAACAAGTTCGTTCCCGGCCGAGGTTCAAAAAGAAGCGAAGCACTTGGTGGCGGAGGCGTTGGCGTTGCCCATTTGGACGCACACCCCAGTGGAATGTGTGATGCTCAGCGTTGTTTACGTGAGTGCTGCAGTGACCGAAGCTTTGAGTTCTAAAGAAACCTCTCCGATCAGCAAGATCCCGGACTTCTTGCCTCAGCTGGACCTGCAAGCTAACGCCAGTGAGGCGCGCATGCTGCTCGATAGCTCTTTATTACTCTGCTCTCAGCATATCCCGACTGACATCGTATCAAACCAAATGCTACCACTGCAGCAAGGCGAACGACACAGATCTCCATCAACCGATGGTAGTTACATGCAGTCTTTGTCTTTACGACGGAGCTGCATGTACTGCCTCGTATAATCCATTCAACAAGGTCAGGCCAGGGGCACCACCTCGAGTGGTCCAGCAGTAGGTGCCGCGATAAGTGCCGTAGTGTCATGATCCACGGTAGCTGGAGGTTGCAAGGGAGTGATTTACTGACATGGTGCGGGTTACTGGGTAGTAGTAGGTTGAATGGTTCTACCAGCATCGACTACTATTCTTTACGTGCTTTGTGAGTTCGACTAGGTTGGTGGCGGTTTAATAGAGCGAATGCTCGAGTGACGGTGTCTTTGTTTCGGTGAAGACTTTGATTTCCCGGACGAGACGGCAGTCTACACTCCGGCTACTGTGTGCCAGGTATACGTGGAGCACATTCTGCTCCATTGCATTTATTTCTTCAAATAAGGCTAACCTCTGGATGGTCAGATGCAAGGCACGTCAAAGCTACCGCCTTTACTTGGCTAGCAAAGGAGGATACATTGGTGTTGTGGTTTACTTACTGCATCGACGGACGTTGTAATTGGTGATCAGCTCTTCACGTGGCAGTGCAAGGTGGATGCACTGAGATTGTGGCCGAACTGCTGCGCTACAACGCAACAAAACGATGGTGCAGGCAGAAAGGTAAGAGAATACGTCACTGCCAATTGCCAGGGGATCGCCACGCTTTCGATCGCAAGGCAAATAGCCAAAATGCAGGTAGTATAGATACCCCTATTTGAGCTATGAACACGACAAGAATGCAGCTCGAAATTGGACTCCAATGGCCCATTGTCAATGGAGCATGGATGGATGGGGCCTCCATCCATGCCGATGGAAGTGTGATGGATCTGCCGTGTTGTCATTGATTTTAAAAATGATAGAGTACAAGTATCTTCGGTAGTGATCGACTGGTTTGCATTAGTGCTCAGCTCCATCTAATAGGTCTTCGCCGCTCTTTTGTTAGTTAGTGATTATCAAGCTGTTTTTGGTGGTGCGTGCCACCGCATTAGTGGTACACATCGAATTAACGGTGGATGATCTCTTCATAATCGTATTTTTATCATCTCCTCTAACATTCATTGCACCAGACTGCCACATCACTGTTACACAATTGCAACTGTCTGATGCAAATCTGATCCGAAATGGAAGACGCGGAGCTTGCGTCGGATGGCTCTCTTCCTGTATCTGTAGACGTCGGTGAGAGTTCTCATGACGCGAGTTTCGACGTGGATATTAACGCCGACACACACGACAATGCACTAGATGCGTCAACTTGTTCCGAGAAGACGTATACGTCGCAACAACAGCCCAATTGTGACGCGACCGAAACAACCGATGCTGCGGCCTTATTAACCGCCGCCGCAAGCGCACCAGACCTGCGCCGCTCCTCGTCTTCCAGTAGCACAATTACCTCGCGTGGAGTTGGTCTCGGACTTAGTGCAAACATTGGACGTCGCAGCAGAAGCCGCAGTGGTGGCGACGATAGCGACCGCGCGTCCTCGGAACTGGTGCTGCAGCTCCAGAAGCTTTGCAAACGACAGAGGCAACGGTCCGAAGAGCGCTCTTTCGTGCGAGGTGTGGAGCGCGTATTGACGCTGCTGCGATCGCAGCCGTCTTCTACAGACGATGGAATCACGTCTGCTACATTTCCCGGCCCTGGACTCTCCCTGATGGGTGGAGAGGCTCTAGGCAGTGTACAGGAAGAGCACGAATCTGCTGGAGAGGGAAGACGTAGCTCAGTTGCGAGCAGCGGCTCTACATTTAGTAGCTTTAGCTCTATGACCTCCAGTGACAGGCCGCAGACGTCCAAAGTGACCCTGACGCTCGCGGAGATTGACGCGTTGCTAGATTGCATCGCAGACCTGTTCGATCACCGTAACCCAAGTGTCCGTGCACTGGCATTTGAAGTGGTGCAGTTGTGCTTGCTGCGCTTTGGAGAAAGACTGACACCCGCGCTGAGGAGGAAAATCTACCTTCGACTGGAGACACACCCACCTGGAGACTTTTTGCTACAGCAGAAGGCTCTTCGAGCGCTGACGCAGGATGGACGTCATTTGGAGCCTTTCCACGTCGAGCTTGGCTGGTTCTTGCTGCGGCTATTGGAGCATTCGGATGCCCAGCGCGACCTGTTAGGCCTCATCCAGAGTATTTTGCGACGCAGCCCGCGAGCACTGGACCGTGACAAGGTGATCGCTATTGTGTCAGTTATCAGTGCGCGGTGTGATATGGCGTGGAGTCGCAATGATTTAGACGCATGCCGCAGATTTGTCGCCTTTTTCCACGTGCTAGCTACCCATGATTTAGCCTTCGCAGCTAGTACTCCAGTATGCCTTCGGTCGCTCTGCTGCCTTGTGAATGCTGATGGACATGGAACGTGGTCAGTGATGAAGCTATTACTGAATGGGAGCTCAGGTTTCCTTGTGCTTCGCGGTCTACTTCAGCTGCTAGAGCATCCAACCGGAGCCAATTCTGCGTGGGTTCTTCGAGGCGCTGTATTTTTTGTGGGAATGTCTTGCTGGGGCTCTCAACGAGTGGCTAAGTTTGACGACATTGCTTGGGCTCCTATCTTACTGGCTCTTGAACAGGCTGTGCATTGTTGCCGTGGAGTGGTCATATTCGAGGTTATTTTGTCGATTCAGCGTTTGATTAAGAAGTTTGGCGCAGCGCATCCATCAGCCACCAGTGCTGCCGACGCGTCAGTTAAGTTATCATCACATACTGGAGACAATACCCACGAAACAGAAACATCAAGCGGTTTAAACAACAATCGGGAGAAACGACGGCTGGTCATGGAATGGGATGTCATTTTACGCATGTTACATATTCTGAGGCCGTGGGTTTCAATGACGGATGAAATTGAATTTGAAGAAGATCCTCAGCGAGCTGATCATGCTGAAAGTCGAAGGTTAGACACCAAAGTACATCGTTCAGCGGCTATTCACCCAGAAAATGATGTGGCTGACCAGCCGCAGCCTCAACTTTCAGTGTCAATCCAACACACGAGAATTCCACGCGAGCTTCTCGATACGCTGCAAGCCGTGGAAGACCTTGTGGAGCAGCAGCAATTTGCTGGAGATGTGTGTGCGTTTCTCAATATCCTGGAGGAATATTTGCCACATCTCAGTGAAAATTCGATGCTGTTTTTGTTGCGGCAACGAGCTGAAGCTTCCCACCCAGGATACCACCTCGACTGGCTGTCGACTTTGTCGGCGGCGATGCGAATATTTTTCTCGTGTGTTAGTCCTGATGGCGACTCGCTTCCTGTACCAAGTACAGTGCGATTGGAAGCTCTTGAGGTATTGCGAATCAATCTGTGGACAAGTCGCAATGTCTGCGAAGACCGTGTGATTGAAGAAGTAGTGATCCCGACGCTTGGACGGGTATACGAAGATAATGACCCGGAGGTTCGCCGGCGTTCTCTCGGCTTTATAGTTGAAGTTGCCCGGCAGTTAGAAAGTGTGAAGTTTGACTCGCTTCTGGACATCTTGGCCAGTGCGATGACGCTTTCAAGTTATGAAGACGCTCAGCTTGTGGCTGCTTCAGGTATTGTTGCTCTTTTCTCGTCAGCATTCGACCATTTGCCGCCAGGCCGGGCTGTTCGCATGTATGATCTTCTTGCCACGACTGTCGAAACGCATCGAAACCGTGCTGTTCGACATGCCGCGCTTTCGTGTCTGCTGTACGTGTGTGAAGCCCGCGCGACGGATGGGAAGCTCCAATGGAAGGAACAGCAACATGTGCGCACCTCTCGTTTCTTGTTTGTGTCTCGGCGTGCGGCTCGGACCAATACGACCGGCGTACATTTGACTGCTGCTTGTGTACCAATAGCTCGTGCACTGCGTGCTCTACTGACACTGGTGAGCGCTGAACCTGACGCAGAACTTTTCCGTATGGCTGTAAGAGGCATCAAGACAATGCTGGAAAACCGCGCCATTCTCGAAGATGTGGATGTGGGCGAAGTTTCGGTGAAGGTTGTTGCAAGTATCGATTACCGGGCCTTTGGTCGAGCTGCCATTCCCGACGAGGTTGAGAAACTTCTTCATGAGCAAACATCTAGTGAAGCAAACGAATCGGCGCTGGTTCATCAAGAACAAAAATCGCAAGAAGATTGGAAATGCATCGGACGCTCGATCCATCTGACAGATGCAGAACTTGTCCGTTCGATTCATGCGTCAACAAGGTCCATGAGCACTGGAGGGGGTGAGAACCCTGAAGTGGCATTTTGTGCAAGCCTACAGGCAACAGCTGCCTTACTTGCTAAAACACGATTCCTTGCGATGGGAATCGAGCTACTGCAGCTTCTTGTTAGCTATGAAGCTGATCTGCACGATAACACCGTCCAAGAACTCACTCGATGCTTGACTGGTATGATGAACCTACGATTGGCTGTCGCTGAGAAGGACCTGTTCGCTAGCGTAGTTTCTGCAGAAGACTCGACCTTATCTTCTTCAGCATCTTCGCCAAATATTCTCTATCATCACGAAGAAGAATCCCAGCTCAGTGCAGCCGGTACGTACTCTGGTACGCCCCTTGGGTTTACGTCTCGGGTGTTGTCACGGTTCGGAACGTCTGCTTCCCATGGCAATCTCTTCCATGCACTCTCTGGATCTGTGAGCAAGGCTTCGTTAGGATCAGCATCAACGCGTACTACAACAAGCCGTCCATCGCGAAAAGACAGAGCCCGGCTGCAAGGTTTCTTGCGTCAGCTCTTTGACGCAGAGTTTAAGCTTCTGCACACAACGACAACCGCCTTGAGTCTGTTAGCACTGCTCGCACCAGAGTCTGTGCTTATGCAGCTTGACGAAATTTTTCAAAATTTACGAGGTTGTGTCACGACAGTTGATGGAGACTTTCGACCGGATGCATTCGTAGCTGTGCTGGAGCTATTGAGCACTATCGCACCAAAACTCAGTGGTGTACCCGAAGAAATCGCGCTGCCTGCTCGAAAATCAATTGTGGAAGCTTTGCTGCTTGGTTTCGAGTATGCAAAGTCAAGGCAGCTCGCATACCTTGCTTTTCGTCTACTGTGCAAACTTGTCCATCAGAGTGACCGCAAGAACAGAAAGTCACTTGCCGCCTTGGCGATGCCAACGCTACAGCAGTGTACGCGCCGAGCCAACAGTCTTCTCGCAGAGGTGGCTGTTGATTTTTTGCTGTGCTATGCGTACTCTCAGTCTTCACTCTTCCCTTCAGCCCTCAGTGCGCGACAGAGCAGGAACGAAGTAGGCGAGACATCAACTTCAGCTGACAATCAACGATCAAGATCGTGGGTTTACAGAAGATCACTGCTTACGATCACGACAAGCTCACGTGGGGATGCATCTCTCGTGATCCGAAGAGCGAATTGCACAAGCCGGTGGGAGCTGAACGGGTGTCATGATCAAGTGATAAACTCATCGCCCCCCTCTCTGTTTTTTTACAATCCCTTACGCGATGGACGTTGTGAATCTAGCTTAAGTTGCAGACAATCTAACGGACGGATCCAGCAATCGACAGATACGCCTCGAGCAACAAATGCTGGGGCTACGAAACGATCACTACCAGCAGAACTGAGACCGACTTATCCGAGTCAGTTAACCTCACCCTCATCTACGAAGCTATCGAGGTCTCAAGAGAGGAACAGCAGATCTCGTGATGGAAGAGGTATGAAAACCTATCGAGATGCTGTGGTTGACAACAAAGCACAGTCATTCCAGCACTCGCCTGCTGCCGCACTTCCACCGTTGCCAGCCTATGATGGAATTGGTGGATCTCCATCGTATTATTATGACAACACACAAAGTAAGGTGACAAGCAGAATTATTATCTGTAGAAGTGGGTGATCTGACATCAAGTATGTTGTTTGTAGTGCGCCAATCCTCACAACGCGCAGCTCAACTCGATTCGAGAAACTCCAGGCAGGCAGAAGGAGACGATGGGCAAGCTGGGCTGCTAGGCAAACCAGCGATCCGTGCTATCCGGGAAGATGTTGAAGACGGTGGCGACAGTGCAGAAGGTCAAATGGGGTTTGTGGACAATGCTAGCGACAGAACTGGGGATGAGATGGCTGAGCTCTCGCTCAATGACAGTGCGGATCAACCGCCGACTCTTCCTTCCCTAACGCCAAGGGTACTACACTTCTCAGATAGCTGCGCGTCTGCTTCCAGTGGGGCCGGGGCAGGGACCACGCACTCTTTGCCACTGCTGTCTGATGACGACCATCAGTACGATCCGATGCTTTTGATGATGCAGTTATTCGACATCACAGTGGAGAACCGTCCACAACTGCTAAGTGATGGACCACCGCTGAAGCTAGCACTCAACGTGCTTGACCGTACTCCGGAGTATGAAACGCACAAGATTGGTTTGTTATACGTTCGAGACGATAAACAATCCTCTGAGGCTGCTATCCTGGGAAATGCAGGTGGATCGCTACGCTACTTGCGTTTTCTCAGAGGTCTCGGCACCTTTACAAAGCTGGAGGGGCTTCCGGGGTATTCAGGAGGGCTTGACACAACAAACAACAGTGATGGTAAATTCGGTCTCATCTACAAAGATGAATGCGCTCAGGTACGAGGTGTTTTGCAGTATTTTAGCCACGAAAACAATACTCAAACACGATTGTTGCCAATTTGCAGGTTATGTTCCACGTGGCCACGATGATGATTCCTGAACGCCGCCATTCGAATGGCAGCTCTGCAGTAGACAATTTCGCACCGATGAAGAAGAAGCGCCACATTGGGAACGATTTTGTGCATGTCATTTTTAAGGTACGAGTAAAGTGATGGAGCTGTTGAAGATCAGTACTGACAATGCCTTGCATTTTGGTGCAGGAATATGACGAGGACTACGACATACAAACATTATCCAGTCAATTCAACGACGTGCACATTATTATCCAGCCGCTAAATGACAACGAGTACCGAACGGAAGTACACGTGAAGCCTGGAATCCCGCCGTTCGGACCGCTTTACGGCAAACAGATCGTCTCCAGCTCCATCATCTCGGAAAGCGTGAAAATCACGTGTTTGAACGCGAATTTGGCCTGTCAGGTTTTCCACCAGGAGCTGGTGGGCTTTGCGCTGAATTGTGAGGAGCGACTGAAGCAAATCAAGCAATTGGGGCTTCGTCTTGCCAGTGCAGATGAATGGAAACTTGACGAGTGAGATGTAGCCATGTCTGCACCACGTCACAGATTTTGGGTTTCATATCCAAATGAAGAGACGCGAATCAATTTCGCTCAGAATTGAACGATGCGACGCCAAGATAATGTTTGGGCCTCTATACCTTCATGGCCTCTCATTATCTCATGGCTGATGCTTTTGTGCATCGCCTCCTGCATGGCATTGGAAGTTCTACTCGAAGTCGAACTGCCTCTGGATCCGCCACCAGAGCACAGACGATTCCTGCTACTCTCGGGACAAGAACCAGTGGACACTTTAGAAGCTTTTCGCGTACGGCACGGCCAGACACTCGACTGGAGACAGGATATGCTGGTGCAGATCTGTCAGATACCTCAAGTGGTCTGCCGTCGTGAAGTTCCGATGATTTATTCGACCCCTATCCAAGCACCAGGAGGCGGAGTCTTGGGAAAGCTTGAGATACTGGAAGGTGTAGAGCCTGCGGATGCAGTGCTTGGATTTGCGTTGCTACACGACATTGGCAGAGAAGGCAGAGCAATAATGCTTAACGCAGTCTGTGAGGTACCTCGCGTAGAATGTACAAGGCGCAATGCTTTAATGCACTCGAAGGGTGTCACGGGAGATCGAGGGGTGCAAATCGGAACACTTGAGATTTATGACGACGTCGAGCCGGTGGATCAGGTCTACAAGTTTGTGAAAGACCACAAGCTACCGATATTTGCAATGGAACAATTGCTCAACGTGGTATGCTCTGCTATTGGTGACACTCAATGCTCTCGGAAAGTTCCCTTGGTATATTCACAGCGTATCGTTGTGAGAGATGAGACCGGAGAATCACGACAACTTGGTGTGCTTCGAATTCCGTTAGGCGAAGAACCAGCAGACGTCGTGCACAACTTTGGATTGCACTACGGGCTGGCTAAATTATTCCGGCAAAACTTGGTAAGTACGGTGTGCGGGGACAAGTACGTGACTTGTAAGCGCTTGAAGCCTATTGTCTTTGCTTCCCCTGTTGAAGTAGAGAATGGGACAACTGTGGGTGTGCTAGCGATCCGAGAAGACGAAGAACTGGCCGATGCCGTACGCAGATTTTCGAGACAAGTGAACATCACTCGAGACTTGCAGATTTCGTTGTTCCGGGCGCTGTGTGGAACGCGTGAAGGGATTCTTTGCACTAGAGGCCAAGCACTTCTACGATCGATTCCAGTAGGTGACAACGGTGGGCAGGTTTTAGGCTACGTGGACGTTTTTGAAGGCCAAGAACCTGCCGATGTCGTCTACCAGTTTGCTGAGAAACACAATCTTGCACCTGAAGACCGAGAAGTTTTACTGGATAGTTTGTGTAATTCTTCCATGCCAACATCGGAGCAGGCAGAAGACGAAGAGGGAGAAAAGGAACCACTTACGTGCTCTCGTTACGCTCCAGTTGTGTTCCAAGCACCGGTGGCTGCTCAAAACGGATCTAGTCTTGGAATTTTAGAAGTTCTTGATAATGAAGAGCCTGCAGATGCTGTTGCTAGATTTGGGAACAAGCACGAGTTGAATCCGGAAGAGAAGAAGAACATCGTTGCTGGTGTGTGTCAGGCTAGTGGGCTCGAGTGCACACGAGACGTTGGGATTCTTTATGAGGCAGTCTACACGCTACCAGATGGCCAACGAGAGCGACTACTTTTCTACGATGGCCAAGATTCCACCGACGTCATTTACGAGTATGGACTTTTGCGTAATTTAACCCTGCGACAACGACAGAAGTTCCTCATCGAAGTGTGCAATGAGCCACGCAAGCGTCCGAATTGCACGCGTGCTGAGCCAATGCTGATAAATATTCCTGTGTGGGAGTCGGCCAGCTCGAAACTCGGAGACGTTCAGATCTTAGAGGGACAAGAACCAGTTGATGTCGTGTACGCGTTCATGGAGAAACATGACTTGTTCCAGACCGCACCTCTCAATACAACACTACTGGAGATCGTGTGCAACAATACTCGAGTCGAGTGCAATCGGATGCAACCACGGCGTACACTGTTTTCTGTTCAAGCCACATACGCAGGGTTATCGCACACACTGGAATATGTGCGTCCTGAGTCGGACTGGATCTGTGAAACAGAACTGCACGGAGGCAAGCGCTGCATTCATTACGTGGAGATCCTCGCCAAGAAATTTTGTGCGCGACATATGTACGACTGGGCTGGCTGTGAGATGCGAATACTGGACGCATTGCGGCAACAGCTCGAATACTACGAGGTGCGGATGTGGAAGGCCAAAGACATGTATGCAAAACTGGGATTGGTGAAGACGGCAAGTCGCGAGCAGATCGATGCAGCCTACAACACATTGGTGAAGCGTTTTAACAACGAAACAGAGCCGTACAAATACGAGAAACTAAAGGAGGCGTATCGAGTACTCAGTGACCCGGAGGAGAAGTATTACTACGACTTGCCATGCGTCAAACTCTTTGGCTGCTTGTGCGGTAAACGGCAGAAAGATGGCGGTATCACCTTCACCCCAGACTAAACTATAATACTTTTTCACTAACGTTGCGATCTTCTCGTACTGCTCGTCTATTGAAAGGTCACATGAAAGCGATCGGAACCGCACATATCCGACGGATCCGCTTCAGAAATGCCTCGAAATCACTCGTCACATTGAAGAGGGGCCGCGGACTATGAGCGATGCTGCAGCACATGAGCTCTCAACATCTAAGCTACTTGTAGGGATCTCTAGTGGGGTATCGCTGCTCGGTGCGCTGGTGATGATAGCACACTATATGGCCTTTCCAGAGTCTCGGAGATGTGGACGACGATTGCTGTTTTGTTTGCATCTAGCGGATACAGGGGCTGCGTGTGCGTGGCTTCTCGTGTTTTATTTGCCGAATGAAGAACAAAACGATGAAGTGTCTGAGTTTCAGACATCTAGGATATGCACTGCTCAGGTCTGTAAGTTTTTTTTACTCTTCAGAGAAAGTTACTAACTTCTGTTTGCTTTGATGAAGGGATATTCCTTGATATTTTTTCAATTGGCATCGTGCTTTTGGACTGGGTGTTTTGCATTCCACCTTTTCCAGCTATTGACTCAGAGGTCTAAAGCTCCAGAACTGTACGAGAACCGCTATCACTTGGTGGCATGGGGGATACCCGTCGCGGTAAAAGTTTTTTTTTTTGTATTTCTGTTGCAATTGAATCGAAGCTAATTATTTTTTTTATCAAGACTGTGGCTCATTTGTACATGCAGTCGTGGTCTGGAACAGACCTTGTTGGTGAAAGTGGACGGCCCTGGTGTTGGATACGCTCGTGGAGTGACAACCAGTGGAGCGAACAGGCGTTTTACGTCCAGCTTGTTATTTTCTACGTGCCGATGATACTTACCTTCTTGCACAACCTCGTGACCTACGTGATGTTGCTGTATTTAATGGTGAGCGTTCTTTAAACTGCATTTTGACCGTTCAGTGCTGACTTACCATCGATAACAGACCGACAACGTATCCACCAATATGGAAACTCGCATTCACTATCGCCTTCTCCTGTACAGTTGGGCATTCTTCCTTCCGAATGTTTGGATCGTTTTTGCTTTCGCGTATCAAGCAGTGACCCTGAATCATGAGCTCAGTTCTTCAATTCTTTATTGCATTAGCTTCTTCACCCCGTTCCAAGTACGTCTTGAATGATTTTTGTTGTGTACATGAATAATATTTAACCTATTGGTTCCTAGGGAGCGATGAATGCAGTTGCTTATGGAATGAACCACAGGGTGAGTACTAACTGTAAAACTCTTTCTTCTATGTAAACTAATACTTTCTTTTCACTACAGTTCAAAAAGCGGATTGTACGTTGTGGACGATTTTGGATGAATAATAATTAGTGCAACAATAATTGTTGACACACAATTATTTCCAATGGACGCGGACTACGGCTTATTGGTGGTGTCATTTCTGTCATTGCAAGAGCGTCACAAGCTCCGCGCTGTAAGTCGCCGATGGTTATTCACGTGTAATTGGCTGCAGTTCAGTGGCACTGACGAGGGTGACGTGCAGCCTAAGAAATCGGTCTGGAACCTTCGCAGTCGCGCATTCCGTCACGACTGGACCACCTTCATGCGCAGTAAGTGTCAATCATTCCTGCCACATCTGCTGCAGCGTCTGCCTGCTGTTGCAATAGCGGAGACTATGGAGCTCAAGAAGGGACTTTGTTTGTCCACCAACACAGGACAACGACCTTCATTCGAGAATACCCACGCTCGTAGTGGCTACATTCAGCAGAAGATCAATCGCTGTGGAAACCTGCCCAATTTATTGATGTCGGAAGAACTAAGTGAGCTGCGATCGGAATTGTTTAGAACCAAGCAGAAGAAGCGCTGGAACATGGCGTTGTATGGAGGAGGTCCGGGGTATGACGCTATTGGACTCGTCTTTATGCGCGAATATGTTCGAGCTTGGGACGTGAAATTCCACACTACAGTGTACGACAATGAGCCTGGTTGGAAATGCGCGATCGATGCTGCGGAACAGACACTGGAGCATCTCGGACAGCACAACGCTTCTTTGAGCTTTCACCACTGTGATATTACGGTCGATCTTCAATCTGAGGAGAACGAACATGTGTGCCAGGCACTTTCAACTATTCAGCTACATGTCTTCTCGTTCGTGTGCGTGGAGAACTTTTGTTTACTATTCGACAGCGACTACATGTTCCTACGCTCGCTGTTTGCTCAGTGCAGTACCGGCAGCTACATTATCTTCACCGACTCGACACATCGACTGTGGCCAGCCATCTTCGACGTGGCCAACGCCACTGCCCCAGGTAAATTCCGTGTTTGGACTCCATTTGCACGTAGTTGCCACTACGCACTCGTCCTGCAAAAACTATCAGACTACTCCAAACCAGCTTCCACCTACCCGTTCTACAATCAAGCTAAGGCCAAACTCGAGGATTTCAAACGGCATCAGCAGCAACATCTCCAGACTCAACCAGGTCAATAGATAGGGTAGCCATGTTCTTAACTCCACACCATCGATACATCATTTTGTTCCGCCAGAAATCTCTACAAACCTTACACTTTTTCTTCCCAACAGCTCCTGTCGACTGGACGACCACCCGTGCCGCCATATAACTCCCCCACTAACCTCTAGCAATGACCGAAGTGACGGTGTCTCGCCGCGACTCAGCGGCTGCACCGGCGTCTCCCGACGAGTTACTACGTAGTGTCCTAGCTGAAGAGAATGTGACCGTGTCGGCTACCCTGGTCTCGGCTTTGAGTAAGGACGCGACGCTTGCGCAGTTTATCAACTTCATCACGCGCGTGCCGGACTCGAACTCGACGCTGCCTGACGGCCCGGACGCCAGTAAAGTCACGACTGCTGAGGACGCCGCTTTGCGTCGTGAAGCTGAAGCTACGGACAATGTGACACCTGAGTTGCTGACGTCCTATCGCGCTACGATGCTGCTGACGAACGACGACACGGCGGACGCGCTGCTCACGTTCCTCGGAGACAAAAGCAAATTGCTCACGCGTTGTCTGTTCCCCGTGTTCCAGAGTGATGCCAAGGGAAATTTGCGTCACGCTTGCCGTGTCATTGATCACTTGCTGCGCTTTTATCTGGATGATGTGTACGACGTATTGGGCAAGGATGCTACTACCGTGCAGAGATACATGGGCGCGATGCTGCCGTACCTGGAACACGCACCGGTGGCTGAACTGTTCCTAACGATGATCTGTAAGCCTCACAGTGCAGCAGTTATGAGGTTGTACGCTTCTACGCCACCTAAGAAGTGGGCGTTCTTCAGTGCATTGGCAGAGTGGAAGGTGTTGCTGGTACTCGCTAATCATGTGTGCAGTACCGAGTATGGAGAGGCTCATACGATCGGAGCTGCTGATGTGTTTGTGGAACTATTAGACCGCCTTGCAGCGGATGACAACGGCCAATTATTGCTTCAACCAGCTGCGTACTGCCCTGAGTTAGTTGAGGGGCTGATCCAGGCTGCCGTGGAGCCTGAGAACAACAAAAGTCAAGCTCCGCAGAGAACAGTCGGTCAACGCACTGCTGCGATGAAGTGCGTCTTCCGTTTATTGCAGAAAAGTGTACTGGAGAAGGTTCAGGGTCCGCCCACAAGTCCGTACCAGTCATTTGGAGCTACAATTGTGAATCTGGCTCCCAACCAGTTAGGCCCATTGCGTGAGAAGATCTACGAACTGGTGGAACAGCATCTCGATGAGATTTTAAAGTACTTGATTCAGAAGTACGTGAGCCAGCAGAATATTGAGATGCCCAATGAGGAGTCTGGAAAACCATTGCCGGAGGGTGCTGTTCGTCATACGGCCTATGTGGTGAAGGTTCCTTTCACAGAGTTGCGTCTTACACTTGTGGAGGCATTGGTGGAGGTCATGGCGCACAACCCCCGGTTGATGAGCGAGCATTTCGACGCAAATGTCTGGCGGGTGCTGGTCACGTGGTTTTTCGAGTATTCTCACAACAACCTGTACCACGCCGCTTTCTACCAGCTTGTGTTCATTGCTTTACGTACTGACAATCAACAAGCTTTGGAGGTGCTTGTGAAGA
Organism: Phytophthora colocasiae; assembly: GCA_018806915.1. Lineage (NCBI taxonomy): Eukaryota > Oomycota > Peronosporomycetes > Peronosporales > Peronosporaceae > Phytophthora > Phytophthora colocasiae. The sequence continues at coordinate 1,042,057 of JAGKQI010000102.1, read as the reverse complement.
AGCTCAAATTGGTTACGTTGCTGATTGAGCACTACCGTGCAGACGGAGACACTACCAGCAACAAGGGCTACATTTTGCAGATTTGCAATGCTATTCGGCTGCAGGCGGCTTCACAGTCCCCTGAGGCATTCTTGCGGAACTTCCTTCAGTCGCACACGACATGGCGTGGATTTGACCAGGAACTGCGTGACCAGACCAATCTTCTGTGCGTGAATGGTCTAGGCTTTACAGTTCCTCAGGCTGTTCGCCCTGGTTTCCAGAATAATTCTTGGCAAATGCTGAGGGAAGAGCAAGCAGGTATCGACCATGGATCTGAATTTGCGCGTTCCCTAGGTTTCGTAGACGACGTCGCATGGCCGGAGAATGACGTCTCTGATGACAACAAGAAGCGCAAGAAAAAGAAAAAAGGAAAGCGGAATTCCCACCATCCGAACGGGAAGAACCACGATGTGGACGATGCAGATAGCACCGATGACGAATTCACGGTTAAACCGGAGGATGCTGCTGCGGCAGCATTAATCGCAGCGGAGGAAGCTGAACTAGCTGTGAACGGATCAATAGGCAAGCTGCCGAACGGAGCAAGTACCCCCAAGAAGAAAAAGAAAACCAAAAAGAAACACACCAAGAAATAGAGGTCAGTCAGCTCCGTTACTAACAGCAATGAGGTTTGTTCGTGCACTCTCTCTCCACTATGGACCTGTAAAAGTGTTAGGCTGTATTGGTCTTCGCTAACTGCACCGTGCACAATAAGCGGCCCTTGACTGGGAACACTGTGGAAAGTTCGTAAGTCAAATCAAACGGGTTGTCGACGGTCTTGATGTCGAAGCGACTGAAGAGAACTGCGATAACCTCCAGTAGGGATCATATACAGTACAGATCTGATAAAGGATCTGACTCATCTCTTTGGTAGTAATCTGATAGCTGAACAGGAACATGTCAAAGAGGTAAATGGGCGTGTATTCATTATTTGTCTGTACTCCTTGTCCGAACTAGATGTCACTAAGATACTTGCTAAATGTACTTACAGCTCACGCTTCTCACAGCACCATTTCGGTGGTGCCTTCATCGGATGAGCTGTCGGACAACTGCTCTGTAGCCACAGGTGCTTCATCTTCAGAATCATCGCCGATATCCTCCGGTATCTCGATTGCTTTGGGTAGTTGGATCACCTCTCGAGGGGGTCTTCGAGCTCGCCCCCGAGGAATGTCAGCAAGACGCTGGACGTACTCAGCCGAGATGGTCTTGATCACACCTACGAAACTCGCCATACTTGGACGAGGTTTTGGAAAGTGGTTATTCAGTTCTCGATTAAACCTTTCCAACGGGTTATTTGTGCGTGCGATAAGCTCATTGTTTAGGCCAGCCACGTTCCACACGGTCACGTCGTACTGCTCAATCCATGTTCTGTTGAAATACCCCCAGAAGCCCCTCCACTTAACCTTTGAGTACGTTATACTGGCCTCGGCGCAACGCCGACGGATTTCAATCTTTACCCATTTGATACAACGCTTAATAAGGCCGTGATCAATGACGGTAAGCATGTCGAGGACTCCCTTGCTCATAGCAATAGCGCACTCTTCCTCTGGAAGCAGAAACCGCTTCATAGCGCGTCGTAGTGCCTGCTTCCAGTGGAAGAGGCAGCCAATTACGATGGCGTTGGGGAACTGCGACTGCACGGCCTGGATAAGGGCACTCTCGAAGTCACACACAACTTCGGCAGGCTCAACCTGCTGATCGGTGCCTTGCACCACGAAATGAATGATGTCCCAAAACGAATCTCCAGTTCGCGAAGTACTTAGCACGTAGTACACAGGTACATACAGGCCTGAAGCTCGGTCGTGCACCATGACAATGACGCACTGCTTGTAGCCGTGTGGCACACAACGGAACGTTCCATCGATAAAAATGGTAGTTCCGTGGTAACGTAGCAGATTAACTAGGGAAGGGTGGGCCCAACCGATTAGACGTGTGGGTTTGTTGGGTTTGTTGAGGTTCTCTCGGTTCGCCGTGACATGATGAAACTGAAAGAAGGACACAGCTTCGTTCAGTGCTGTGGAAAGAGGAGGGATTTCGATTGCCCCATGAACGTCCCCGCTGAAGTGCCGGTTTCTGGCTTGGTACACCCGACGAAGAACTTGTGGTTCAGATAATCCTTGTACGACATGCTCATTGTTCGCACCGTAAAACTCATCTCGCACGACTACCCAAATGCGCCGCGCTGGCTCAGCGACTTTTTCTATGGACAGCGTGTCTACTCTGTCCTTCATTGAACCCGTAACATCCACTAGGCTAGCGTCCGTAGCATCAACATTCCGACAGGTGTGGGGACGACCCAAGCTGTAGCCCATCGTACGAACATGGAAAAACATCGTGCCAGCACAGCCTTGACGCCAATGGCTGCACCGGTATGAACCTTTCTTCGAAGACATCCAGGCGCGCGTGTACTTGTAACCGCGGAAGTAGCATGTTGTAGTCTCCTGGCGAACTTGACCGCGGGTACGGCCTGGTAAATTGCTGCTGGAAGCTCCAGGTGTGTCCGGGAGAGACTCCATTTTACCGAATGAGCCTTCACTGTCTAAATGTCACCACCCGAGACCTTACGCGGGCATCTATCCACCGTCCATTTCCAGATCTCAAAACAGATCCAGCAGAAAGGAAGTATGTACAGAGAACAGATCTGTACCGTATATGATCCCAACGAGGTTTTACCAGAACTGCAGCTACCATGCGTAGTTCCAACATAGCAAACCTCATACCAATATATTGGCGTAGCCCAGCAATGAACGTGACGAACTTGAATGGCGAGAACTGGCGCAAAGTGCGTGTTTCGGGGTCGATCCATCTTTCGGGTTTGTACTCGGCAGCATCCTCGCCCCAGGTGCTTTTTAGCCGTGCCGAAGCGTAGTGACACACATAAACGATTGAATCTTTCGGGATGAAAGTCCCACAGCTCAGAGTCGTGTCTTGGTTGGGCGAGCGCGTGGTCATACTGGTGTTGAGGCGCAAGTTCTCACGCATAGCTGCTTCGAGGTACGGAAGCTGAGCTAATTGCTCCATCGACGGCACATCAATCTCACCAGTCAGTAGCTCAGGGAGTTGCTCCCGAATTTCTTCACGAATCCTGCGTAGAACCTCGGGATACCGGTTCATCATGACTACAAACCAGGACAGCACGAAAGACGAGGTGTCTTTGCCAGCGAAGAAGAAATTCACAGCCATATCTTGCAATTGCTGCGGGTCTGTTAGCCCAGACTGCATGAAGAAAGTCAACAGGTTGTCTGTCTTCATCTTTGGGTTCTCTAGCATAGGCTCCTCGGTAGTTGCCAGCGTGCTTGCTTCTCTATTAGAGAATGATTTCATCACAACGTCATTAACGATAGATGTAATTTTCGCCATATTCGTCTTGCCCTCCCGCTCCTCAGCCACATTCAGCCATCGCTTTAGTCGCCAAAGGAACATTGGCTGCTGGCAACGAAGTTGAAGGAGACGTGACATGTCGTCAATAGCTTGAATAAACGGATGTTCTTGTTCCAAGTCCATTTTACTTTCATCCAGTCCATGAAGCTCCACGCCAAAGCCAATCTTGGTAAACACGTCGCTCGTGAACTTCGAGATGAGTGACTTCATACTCACAGTTTTCCCCTCTTGAGCACAGAGATCCAGAAGATCGCGAAGCTTGATGCACTTGTCACGCACTTCGTCCGACATGACGCCGCGCATCATTCGATTCGAGAACAGGTGACTCGCCGACTTGCGTTGTTGGCTCCACTTGTGGCCATCAACAGCGATGATACCTTCTCCCAAGAAGTCTTTGAAGATGTAAGACATGGTGGCACCGCGCTCGAAGATGTGACGTTGGGTTTTGAACAAGTCCTCGTAGCTCTCAGGAGACGAAATCACAAACATTGGAGGCTGTCCGATGATGCTCATGAGCCAGGGTTTTCCACCTGCGAGAGTACTTTGGTCGGCCATCCAGTCTACAAAACGCTCCGTCTGTGAAAACATGGCGTCCAGTGTGTTGCCCAGCAGAGGCAACGTAGATTCAGGACGATGAATCCGCTGGAAGCTTTCATCTGCTGCCTTTTGAGCAGGAGAACGAAGCGTATGCTTCAGTGTCCTCCAACCCAGCATCCCCACAACAAACGCTGTCCCAATAAGCAAAGCTTTCTGGTGGTTCGCATGCCTCTCAAGCCCCCACATTTTTGTCGGAAAATGTAGAGGTTCCGCAGACTGTGTACCACAGTGGAACTGTACACACATGACCGTGGTCTCAGACTAAGTACACAAAAACCGACCACAAAAGTTGGCTAAGAGCACGAAGAACATCAAGTGAGAAGCAGCTTTCCTCAACGTGACAATGCATTTGGGCAAACGATAATATCCGCGGTTTCCTGTGTGTCGGGGCTCTGGGAACATCTATCTCTATCTACGCCTGATTTCCACCTCGAGGAAACTCCGCCTCCCTGTTTACAAACATAGTGAGAAACAAGCCCAAGCACAACTTCCATGCTACCGAATAACGTACCAGGGGTTAATACGATTGTCATCTGAGCCATCATCTTCGTCCCACGTAATACGCAGCGCCTCCCAAGGCAACATTCCATGCTCATCGAACGGCAACGACCCTGCAGTCACGCCTCCATAATACTCCCCAGGCTGCCCTTGTGGGTTGCGAAACAGCATCCGAAACTTCTCTCCGCATTGCCACGCACGATTGACAGCCCAGGAATATCGACTGATATCCACCACGTACTCTGGCAATCGATTTTCAAGACGTAAGATCGTCACGATGGAACGAGTTGGCAACTCTGCAGTTGTTTGCTTTTCCGCCTCGGGCTCGACTTGCTTGTCGAGAATTTTTTCGGGTGATACCGTGCTTCCTCTTTTGGCTGGTGCTGATTCGCCCGTTGTTTCTTCACATGCCCGAATTTCTTTGCCCCACTTCTTGATTTGTCCATCTGCGACATACACCAAATTGTGGGCCAACGGTGGCAAAGTAGGAAAACGACCTTCGCAAAAGAGCTGGCAGTTGTCCCGCATGAGCCTCAGGTCAGTCATAAACTCCACTGAATTCTTGTATTCCAGCTTGCTAGCTTTCAAGGTCATTTGACCGAGATCCATAGGATGCAAGATGATTTCCTTGTACTGCGGGAATTCCTGATCGGACACAGGCTCGAGAAACGGCCCAGCATCGGCTAGCATCTTCAGCTTCGCCAAAATTCGCAAAAATACTCGAGCAAGCCTCTGCTCTCGAGATGGAAGAGTGCACAGAAGGACGCCCGGCTCTCGGATGCATTCATGCTGTGCCATATCCGGGATCGGCTGTAGCACAGCCAATGCGTATGGGTCGCCAGCACCATGATGGTAAGATACTTTTTCCACCGTGCAGATGACAGTCGTGTTGCGAACCGGAGTATCGCTTTTCTGAGTGAAACGCTTTCGCTTAGACTTCTCGTCTTCTTTCAATGCTAAAGAATGACCGTCCCCAAAGTAGACAACAACCTGTCCGACCTCAGGAATAAAGTTGCGAGTCTCCTTGGGACGCAACTTAAGCCATTCCAGTCGATCCAATCGAATGTGCAGATCTATAAAAGCTTCAACGTTGATAAACTCATCAAGCAACAAATGCAGCAGAAACACGAGTTGGGCGTAAGTGCAACAGCCTTCTAGTGCCAATCGCCACTCGTGTCGTTTTCGTTGCCACGAAGGACGAATTGTCTCCACTCCTGAACTCAAAGCTTCCACTGCAGCATTTTCTAGCTCTGCAAACAAGTTTAGCTGATCTTGAAATGACTTTGCATCTTCCACACGAGTACTCCACGTTTGACCACCTTCCCACGAAGCAGGGAGCGTGTTCGTGTTTTCGAGCTGTTGTTTCAAACACAACAGCATTTTGCGAGCAATAATGTGTGACTTGATAATCCTATCTGCGTCCGTGATGGTCATCACCTCACTCTTGACAGCACCACCAGGAAGCGGAAACATCTGAAGCTCGATGCCAGTCTTTGCATTCCACACAATCTCTTCGGTAGTGTCACCATCCTGCTTGCCTTCTTCCTCCTCGAAACCGCTGGATAGTTTGTCCTTCAGTTCCTCCAATTTTGACAGCAAGTCCAGCTCCCGAACGCCTTTGGGGTTCAGCCACTCCAAGACTTTCGTAAGTTGGTCTTTATGGCTACAAACCACGAAGTTTCCGGAGTCTGCACGTTCAATGAATAATCGCGGCTTCTTATCATGCTTGAACATGTAATAGGAGTTGTGATACCTGTCTCTTCCTACAGGAGACTCGCGAATAACAAGCGAGCTCAACTCGCTCGCCATTTCCTCCGCCTGGGTCTTTTTCTCCTGCTCCACGTTCTTCTCGTCTTCGATCTTTTCAGCCTGCATGTCCTCAAAAAATTTGCCGATGAACTCATGACGTCGTTTAATACCCTCGGAAAAAACGTTGTGAGAATTGGGGTGAATACCCTGGTTCGCACAATCCTTTCTAAAGGCGTTTTCTCTTTCGCGGCGCATTCGGTCTGTGTGTTTTCGCTGCGTATCCAAATCAGCAGCACGCTTTCGATAGTTCCGGTGAATTTGCATCTCTTGCTCCACCTGAGATGCCATGTAAGTCCGAATGCTCGACAATGTCAAGAATTCCGAGCAGATCCACGAAAGAGCACCGATCTTGTATGCCGTCGGAAGATTGTGAAATTCCGATACATATAATCCATACACAACATCCGAGTATTGAAACGACGTGAGCTGCTCTGCGGACGGATCTTGAAGCATTTCCTTTGTTTTCTTGCAACTTTCAATCCGACTTTGATTAGCACGAACCCGCCCAACAACAAACCGTTCGTAATCCAGTTCAAAAACATCAGACAGCGCTAATGCCGCACGGCCCACTTCAGATTCCTCACCATTATATAGTACGGCATTATCCCACACCAAACGAATATCCTCTGCGAACCTCTCGTATCCACAGGATCCCTCGTATTTCCCAGAGTCAATTTTCGTTTTGATTGTGCGGAGATCCATTGGGTTCTTGATAACTTGCGAGTAATCTTCGAGTCCTTTTAATGACGTATCAACTGGAGCGTTGAACGGACCAGAATTGTTCTGCATGTACAGAGTTTGTCGAACAATCTCACATCCTACCAACGGCTCCACATGACCAATGGACGGGTCAATCCCTAGGTCCTTTGACATTAACTGGCGGAGAATTTCTTGCCAAGTGACAGCGTTCAGCATGTCACCGTAAGCACGCTCACAAATTCCATAGGTCCGGTCGCTGTTGACAAACAGATCCGACACCTTGCTATTACCTTCCACGACAAGGTCATCCAATAGAGACATAAACGACTTTTCCGATAGAATAACTCGTAAGAAGGCAATGAAGATGCGGGCTAAACCAACATCCGTGCCTTCATCGCAACGGGTTGTGATACACTCCACAAGGGCTTCCAATGAAATCGATTCCAGTCCAACGAAATCCTTGAACGTACAGATCGTTTGCCAAGCCATGATGAGTTCACCGAGCAATGAGCCTTGAACGCTTCTCAAACTCGAGCAGCTCAACGGTAGGCTGTTTGTGTTAGCTTCTTCTTCCCCAAGTAGTCGCAAATCTTCCACGGGGTACCTCAGATCTTCTTCTTTCTGTTTCCGTTCTTCGTCACGCTCATCCTTCAACCGTTGACGCTCATCTTCAACAAGTTGTCTCTTCTGTAGGCGCTCATTTTCTCGTTTTACACGACGAACTTCCCTCTCGGCCATTTCTTTTTCGTGTCGCGCCTGGCGCAGCGTGAAGTTTTCGTGCAGGCGGTGCAGTTGCTTAAAGAACATCGAATTCAGATATGTGTCCTTGTCAGGAAATAAGTTACAAATCTGGGCTCGGATGAACGGATAATTCTTCACAAGAAACCAGGCTGACTGCAAAGCCACATTTTCAAGAACATTAATGTTAGAAATCAATACGAATCCCAATGCACACATGATGCTGTCGTACCACTCGATACCTCCCTTTGAGGGAAAGCTCAATAATCTGTTGTAGTGTTGCCCGATATGATACCTTCTTGTTAATGGGCAGCCATTCCTTGAGAACGTACGCCACTAGGTAGCTAGCCTCAAACAGATGCCGAACGTGTTTAAAAGTCTGACGATACGACAAGTGTGGTAACAATCCAGATAACGGTCCAGCAATTTTGTACCAGGCGTGAGGAGTAACTACCCACAACGTTGGGTCCCCTTCTGCGTAGTCGAGACACCAATCCGTAATTTCCGGGAGCCAAACACGAGTACGTGCGTACGTAGGAGGGTGGCGAAATCCACATTCCATCAAGTTCAGCTCGTCCGGGGTACCCGTCGCCTTAACTTCTACAGCATGATCGGTCCGCATTAGTTCGATGACGTCAGAAGGCAACCCAGCATTTCTTGAATCAATCCTGGTACTCGGTCTTCTTTGGACACTATCAGATGCAGGTCTTTTAGTCTCTGTAGCTGATTGAGGCATGCGTTCAGCTCCTGAGCTCATTGTCAGTGATCGTCGAGCAGCTGAAGTAACCCCGTTTCCGCTTTCAGCATCACTACTCTCGGTTCCCGACGAAGAAAATTTGTCGTTGTCACTTTCACTTCCACTTGAACTACTGGTGCCTGAAGAGTGGAGTTCGCTGTCATTGCCCGAACCTCCACCTGAACCACCCCGGTCCGAACGAATGTCTTCATCATCCGAAGTTAAATCGCTGCCTCCACTATCCGAATCAGATTGTCCGTCCATTTGCGATACACGATTCTGATAAAACGTCCTCGGGAGATGATACACATGTGATTGCTGAAAAATTCCGCGCTTTTCAAAGTGCAGATTTCTGTTGTCAGCTTCCTTTTCAAACTCGCCATCACCTTGATACAATCTTTCATCTTCTACTCTTGCACGCTTGCTGTCATTTTCATTACCAGATTCCGAAGCATGAATATTTACTCGTGATTTCGCAGCTGACGACTTCGCAGGAGTAGAAGCTGACGAGTTCGTGCGTGGGCGCTTTTTGGATCGCGATGGAAACGCTGGAGATGTGAGGACAGGTCTAATCGGGAGAGGACGCTCTGCAAGTGGTAAATGCTCTACAACTGTACCAAAACCCATAATTTTTGGGCGCTGATCCTTCGGCCGATCTAAGATCTCAAGGCTGATCGCTTTGCTGGAAGCATTCACAAGAAATAACAAGATGTTAGATCTGTAAGTCTCCAAAAAAACACAAGTTTACGTACCCATTCTCATCACAGAAGAAAAACATATCCAAGAGACGCAAAATGTCACCCCCGTGAGCATACGGGTCGTTAAAATGCGCCGGGATGTTGGACTCTATCATTTCTTGAGGGCTATCTGCAAGAAGAGCAGGATCCACGAGTGATAGTTCTTTTGCGCCCCGAATTTCACCTGCAGGCACAGTGGGTCCCTTCGGAATCAATTTATGAAGAATGGGCGTACCAACCGGAACATTTGACACGGCAGGCAGCGCTCCATTCAGGCCCGCCGTGGCAGTTGGTAGTGCTCGACCTGCAGGTTGCCTTTTCTTCGAGGGTCTGGTGCCAGAAGTAGACTTAGCCTTTTTTGTAGCAGCAGTTGACGTTCGTGATCGTTTCGCCGCAGTGACATTCGTATTTGCCACGTGAAAGTTGATCTTCGATCTGTTACTAGCCCCGGTCGAATTCAGTGCAGCTGCACCACCGCTCTTCGGAATAAACCCCGGTGGAAGCTTCAGCGTAACTTTCAGTGATGAACTTGCATCTGATACCGTCATTGTAGAGGCTCTCCGCTTTGGTGGTCTCGTTGAAATAGCTGTAGCATTGGTTGTGCCTATGCTAGCAGGTGGGGGCGGTGGGGGAGCTGGAACTGTCGGCAACGGCGTCTCTGAGTCCGACATGTCTGATGAGTCTGAGCTTGAACTGTCACTAAACGAGCTGTTACTGGACGATCCATCTGGGGCCCCTGGTGGTGGCGATGGAGGAGGGGGAGGAGGAGGGAGACTTGGCGGTGCTGCTATTGGCGCCTTCTTTGCCATTTTCTTCGTCTTCCCGTTGTTCTTAGTAGGAGAACGCCTCGGAGCTGCTGGTTTCGTCACTTTCTTCTTTTTCTTCCTGCCTCCACTGGTGGCACTATTCAAGTCCGAGTCGTCTTCATAATCCGAGAGCGCAGCACCGATTTTCTTGCCTGTCCGTCCCCTTGGGGCTGTTTTCTTTTTCAACGAAGCTCGTGGAGCATCCGAGTCCGATTCGGAGTCGGAAGAGGACGACGAGATAGCTGACGAGCTAGAGGATAACCCTTCATCCGAGTCTGACGACAGACTGGACGAGCTGCTCGAGTCCATATACTTTGCGCTCATCTCCACCGACATGATGTCGGCAAGCGCCATCTTCTTGATATTTTCTCCCCTACGGAGGGAACACTTCAGTCTAGTTGCGAGCTCTGTGGAGACGCGACGCGCCTGTGTTCACGTGTGGAGAGGTCTTGGGCTGTCTGGGCAGGTAACGAACGCGCCCGAACTTACTCACCGTCGCGCCACGTTTAGGCCGGTCCCAGCTCGCTGTGTGCGTGTGCAGCCACGAAATCTTCGTGCAGAGTGATGGTCATTATCAGATTAGGCAGGTTCTCAACGTTTATATTGCGAAATGTATGAACGTTAGTCTTCTCTCGGAAAACTGAGAATGTTTGACTATTTTCGGACGGATTGAAAGGGATTGATTGAGCTTTTTTTGCTTATTCAATGTTTAATGCTGTAGGCGCATGGGGCTGACACCGCCATTGCTGCTGGTAGTAGTATGCGTGGGTGTAGAGGCTGAACGTATCTCTGAGGCTTCCTCCCGTGCTCTCTCCAAAATGTGACGTTTGATGTCCAGGAATGAATCGATGATCTCGTCTTGCACGAGCTGTCACAGAAGATTCAATCAGTTGTGTAATGTAGCAGTGGAAGTCAAATGAGTGTTGCGTACGAGAGGGCAGCTGTGTAGAATCGACATCATGTAGTAGCTGAGGTCGCGCTGCCGCTTGTCCACAAAGTCGGCGGACAGTGATGAGCCGATGTATTTCTTGCTGGGCAGGAAGGGGAACAGTGGCGCTCGCGACGGATACTTCTCACGTAGCTTTCATCAGGCACAGTAACGGCATGCGTTAAATCTGCACTCACAATTATACGCCAAACGACCTCATCTGCCTCACCAGAATGTCAATTGCACAAAACTCGCGATAGCGGCGAACAACATCCCAGATCTGTGTAACATCGTCAACCAATTGAGTTGTACATCGCCACTACTTAAACGAAGCATTCCTAGCACAAACCTCGGGTGTACCGTTGCGCTCAATCCAAGAGCAGCGTAAAACGTATTCCTGCAGGCGAGCATTATTTTTCTGAAACACAGTTGCAACAACAGAACAAGCAGCTCACTACCGTGTAGAACTTGCCGCAGTCCAGATCCAGCGACTCTTGGCTGCCCATCACTTCCACACGGAAGTCTCCTTGCAAGCTGGCACCGCTGCTCGGTCGCTGCCGTGGCTGAAGCTGCGGCGAAGAAGACATTCGTACACTGTCGTAGGCAAGAGAATTGATATAACTGTTTGCTGGCATATTGAAAACTGCTTTGTGTCATAATTCGGGAGTGCTTCTGAGGTGACACTATGCATTTACCACATTGCTGAAAAACGTTGAAATAGCAAGAAGGGATGGCATCAAGACTTTATACAGAGCAGTTTACATTTTTTTTTCCTGAATCGCAGAGTTCCAATTCATGATTCTTCAAAGACGAATCAATCGCTAAAGCCTGACTCGTCCTCATCAGACTCGAAAGCGGCTGCGGTTGCGAGACCAAAGAGAAGCGGTGCGTTCTTTTTCGCTGTCTTGGTCACGGAAACTTTGTCACAGATCTCCACTGTCTTGGTATCTCCCCACGTCACAGACTTTCGTCGAGTCTTGCTGGTGTGTGATGACGGCGACAAACGCTCTCCGAACAAGCTTTCAGCTTCATCGAAGCTGTGCACCGAGGAGGCTGGAGAGAGCGACGAAGTAGGAATTTCAACTTGCTGTGATGTTTTGATCTTCTCCAGTGATATAGGCTTGTAAGTCTCCCCAAATAGGTTGCAATCCTTGATCGTGAATTCCACTTCAGCGTACTTCGTTGCAACTGGGGCAGGAGCATGCTCTTGCACAATTGGGGTGCTAACAGCAATGTTCAGCAACGGTGGCGGGGTTTCGACGTGTGTCATTGCTTCAGATCCAGGCACCTGTTCTACCTTGGTTTTTGTCATCATTTCTTGTGTAGAGTCGTTTACCTTTTGTTGGGCAGACCCAGTCATCAATACTGGTACATCCGTAAGATCAGGAGGACGAAGAACTGGAGAAGTAGTTTTGGAGAAGGCAGGTCCACTGATACTATGGCCACTTGTGGAGTAAACTACGTCGCTTGCTGAAGAAGTCGTGTTTCTTGTAGCAACGGAAGAAACTTCAGTCGAGGATACTGCACCAGCTGTTGACATCGCCTCCTTGTCAAGGTTAATCCCGGTGATGATTTTCCTTGAGCTCATTAGCTGGAGTTCACGTTTCAGCTCGTCTTCGTTTCGTAGTAAATAGTTCTTTGCGGTGAGGAGCAAAGTTTTGCTTTTCACCAAATTTGGTTGGATACTAAGCAAGCATGGCACTAGTTGCAACGCACGAATGGCTCCAAAGTCTTTGATAAGCGTATCCAAATAAGCACTTGAGTCCATGAAATCAGTCCCAAATAGCCGTGAGTTCACCTTGAATTCTTCTAACCGCACCTTGTCTTTCCTGAGCAATTTACGCACCACCTTCTTGATATTTTTCTCCATCTCAGTTGCAGCTCTGTCGTAAACACAGGTAATCTCGTCGGGAAGCCTAGGGACAGATTCAACGGGGTGAAGAAGTCGGAACGGGTCGATCTCGCTCTGGGTGAAAATAATATCAGGTGCTCGCTGGGATGGAGTCACGGGCGTTGCATTTTCGCGTGTAGGAGATGCTTGAACATCTTTTGGCGGTGAAAGTGCAACATAATGAGCTGGGTAATGAACGTTTTGTTTGGAAGGGGTGGCACCGACAAACTCTGCTTCCATTTTTTTCACCACAAGGCGAACTGGGGATGAGGGTTCCGGTTCGTAGTTTACTGCAACACTTTCTTCCAGCTTTCGATCGCTCTCGGAATCCAATGTACTGCTCGAAGAAGACGATAAATCGGAGTGCTGCTTCTCAACGTGAAATTCCAAACGGTGCCGGATAGGAGGAGGAGGAGGGGGCGATACAACAGACGTCTTCTTGGCCTCGAACACAGCACGCGCCGACTGGAAGGCAGATACTGCCGTGTTTGCTTCCTCCGCTGGCTGGAGCACTGTCTTTGATGTTACTGCCGCGGCTTGAGGCGGTGTTTGTACCGGCGGCCAGCGTTTTACCGGGGATCGCGGGTCCTTAGAAGTTGCCGCGACATTGCTGGTCCAACGCAGAGCTACATTAGGCCTGACAGGGGAGCGTATATCGCTGCCAAGGCGCCCGGGGGGCAGTGGCCTAGACGCCATGCTCACGAAACTGGGGATCTCAACGTTGCCTTCTACTGATTGTACGCTCAGAGCAGAATGGCACACTAGGCGGCGTAACCGTTTGGCGTAACGGTTTTCGAAGAAATCAGCCAATCGCACTCCATCTCATGTACCACACAACTGGTACAATTGGGTATTGGAGACCTTGATCACTTGTGCCAGTAATACATGTAGAAAGACTTTAGGTTGCCTTCAAGGCCAAGTTGAAGGCAAACATCTGATGAGGCCTCGAAGAGGAGGCCGTCAATGCTCGAGGCAAGGGATAACCTTGCAGGATTAGCGCTTTGTAAATTCAGGCAAACTGCGCTGTGACTGAGTCAGAGGCGGAACACTGCCAAGCACTGCCCGCAGCTCCAGCAACTCTAATCATTTTGGATTGATGCAGCAGCAGTGGCTTGTCAACTCATTGGCAAGACGAAAAGACTCGTGGTGACAAGGTCACTGCTATCGTGGTCAACATGGTGACAGCCAGCCAGGAACGTTCCATTCATGTTGAACTTGCTTGTTCAAGCTTGTCCTCGTCACCAACGTTGAAGCAACCTTATATAGCATTTACATTCCCTGCTGTACACTTCCACGACAACGATCGACCCATTCTTGTGGCGGTGTTGCACCGGACAAACCTTGCCTGTCACTTTTTGCTCTCCTCCCTGCCAGGAGATTTTTTCCTTGGTCTGTTTCGTCTCCATTCATTCTATTGGTCAAAACTCGAACCATGCAATCTCATTGGTCCACTGCAAGATTTTTATGCTGGTGGTGCACACAAGGCAAGGACAAGATGGACTGGCCAAGTACGCACGTTTGCTCAAACGGCCACCGCCTTCAACCAGCCGACGTGGCCTCGACTATGCTCATTCCGCATTTCGACCCGAGGCACACACTGCCCTAGTGACCTGCACTCCTGATTTCCATAGCCCAGTTCTTAGCAATATGATGCAGACGATCGCCAAGCGCTCGGCCTCCGTGGCCAGGGCCAACGCACGCCGCGCCTTCTCGAACGCAGTCGCCACTGAAGCTGACAAAGAGCGTCTCGTGATCTTCGACACGACGCTGCGCGACGGCGAGCAGTCGCCCGGCGCTACGCTCAACTTCAAGGAGAAGCTGGACATTGCGCGCAGCCTCAGTGCTCTGGGCGTGGATGTGTGCGAGGCGGGTTTCCCCATCTCGTCCCCTGGTGACTTCGACGCCGTGTCCGCCATCGCCAAGGAGATTGGTCCGATCACAGCGAACCGCGCCACGGGCGAGCCCATGACGATCTGCGGTCTCGCACGCGCCATGGAGAAGGACATCCAGCGCTGCTACGACGCTGTCAAGCACGCGCCTAGCCACCGTATCCACACGTTCTTGGCCACTTCCGACATCCACCTCAAGTACAAACTGAAGATTTCGCGCGATGAGTGCATTCGTCGCGCGGTGGACGCCGTCAAGTTCGCCAAGAGCCTTACTCCCGATGTGGAGTTCTCTACCGAGGACGCTGGACGCAGTGATCCTGACTTCCTTTGTGAAGTGCTCGCTGAAGTCATTAAGGCCGGCGCCACGACACTCAACATCCCCGATACGGTTGGATACACGGTTCCCGGAGAGTACGGATCGCTGTTCCGCTACCTGATTGACAATACGGAGGGCAGCGACAAGGCTATCTTCTCCACTCACTGCCACAATGATCTGGGTCTCGCCACAGCCAACACTCTGTCCGCTGTGCAAGGCGGTGCCCGCCAGGTGGAGGTCACGATCAACGGTATTGGTGAACGTGCCGGTAACACTGCCCTCGAGGAGTTGGTGATGGCTCTGAAGACTCGCCCGCAGCACTTCCCCGTCTACACGTCTGTGGACTCGACGCAGATCACCCGTTGCAGCCGCATGGTCAGTCACTACACTGGTATGTCGATCCAGCCCAACAAGGCCATTGTGGGCTCGAACGCTTTCGCTCACGAGTCTGGAATTCACCAGGACGGCGTGCTGAAGCACCAGGCTACGTATGAGATTATGCTGCCGGAGTCTGTGGGTCTGAGTGAAAACAAAATGGTGCTTGGCAAGCACTCTGGCCGTCACGCTTACAGCAAGCGTCTGCAGCAGCTCGGCTACACCAGCCTCACGCCAGAGGAGCTCGACTACTACGTGGAGAAGTTCAAAGTGCTTGCTGACGAGAAGAAGACGGTCACAGACGCTGATATGGAGGCGATTGTTTCGGACGAGCTGTTCAAGCCCGAAGTCTTCTGGACGCTGCAGTCTGTGCACGTCACCGCCGGCAACCTGGTGAAGCCGACGGCAACGGTCACGCTTGCGCACAAGGACGGTCAGGAGGTGAGTGAGGCTGCTATGGGCACTGGTCCAATTGATGCCATTTACGTGGCCATCAAGCGCGCTACGGGTCAGGAGAGCATCAAGCTGAATGACTTCTCTGTTGAGAGTGTGACGGATGGCACGTACGCTCTGGGTGAAGTGACTGTGCGGGTGCAGGAAGACAAGGAAGAGGAGGAGAAGACCGAGGATGAGAAGCACGTGAACGCGCAGACGGGTGTTACGCGTGACCGCCAGTTTGTTGGACACGGTGCTAACACGGACATCCTGGTCGCTTCTGCTACTGCTTACGTGAACGCTGTGAACCGCATGATGGCGTCACAAGCACGTGGTATTGCTGAGGCTCGGGTGGACGCCTAAGATTACGAAAATACAACATCCAAGAACCAAGGACTCCGTTAGCGTTCGCGAATCTGAGCCTGGAATCGCCATCATGGTATGATACCAAGCGAGGGTGCCTCGATCTATCAGGCGAGTGCTGCGTATGTATTATCTAATCGGTGTGAGAAATGTTCCTCTACACCAGCACAAAAATATAGTATCCAGCGTACGCGATCGTTGCAAGCTGGAGCGAATACCTCAACCAATTTGTTGCTTTACTCTACAACGTATTTTACTCGGCCGTGAGCCCGTCGTAGGCCGTCAGACCGCTGTTGTTTTCGATGGTATCGTCGGCGCCGTGAGAGATCAAATATTCGCCCAAGACGCCTTCACCGTCGTAGGCCATCGCGAAGTGCAATGGTGTGTTGCCTTGTGCATTGCGATGATTGATGTTGGCTCGACGCGTAACCAGGAGCTCCACCATCTTCTGGTTCACGTTCTGGCAGGCAAGCAGCAGCAGCGTGTTACCCTTATCGTCCTCACTGTCAATAGGGAATCCAGCATCCAAACTCTCAACCAACCGCTTCATCCGTCCATTTCGCGCCTGCGAGAACACCGTGTCCACTTCCAGCGAGACTTCATCTCCGGCCGGTTCCTGTCCACGAGCTCGTGCCGCATTGGCCTCGTGGTTCACGGCATCCAATTGCGCTCGTTCCGCTGCTGTCAATGGAAGTAGCTTATTGCGAGCCACCATCAGTTTACGCACGTGGAGTTTGTGTGATACGCCTAAGACTTCTGCCATGTCCTCGGGGCGAAGCTCAGTGAGGAATTCGCCATCGACAGCACCTTCACGGAATGCCGCTTTGTATTGAGGAAGTGACAAGCTGTCGAGCCATCGACCGACATCGTCCACAGTCCACGCGCGCAATTCCTCTGGCATTGGCTGTTGTTTTCCTGGAGCTAACGCATCCTGTTCTTCACGTTGCTGCTGTGCCAGTTCCTGCTGCTTGCGCTGGCTCACCGTTGCGAGTAAATTGCTAATGGCATCTCTATCTGTCTTCTTCACAAAGGCTGCAGTGACTGGCGTGATATTGGCGGCGGCAGCAGCAGCCGCTGCAGTAGCAGCAGTCTCTGCTGTAGTCGTGATGGCAGCAGCAGTGGTGTCGGCATTGATATCTCGCAGGTTCTTAAGCATATTGAGAGAGCTGAAATACGATAAGGACATGGACATGAACTGGAACTTCATGAGCTCCTCTGTGGACTCAAACATGGCCTGTGATCGCGCCTCATGCTCGCGTGCTTTAGCTGCTGTAGCTGCCGCTGCTGCTGCCGAAGTTGCTGTAGCAGTCTCCAGTTCGATACCTTTTTCACGCAAGTTCTCGAGTTCAAGCTTTTGCTCTTCCAGCAGCTCCATGAGGTGCCGTTGCAGACGAGCAAACTCGCGATCCTTTCGCATACGAGTCTGCTCCATATCTGCAAGTCGCTCTTCTAGTTCTGCAAGCGCTTCTCGTTTCCGCTGAACCTCGGCAAATACACTGGCAAATTCCGCTTCCAAGTCCCGTTTCTTCTTCTCACGCTCACAGCGTTTGATACTGAGTGCCATTTCGACGGCATATGCGTCTGCTTGGCGCTTTTTGATCGCTTCTTTCGACTCGAGTACATTTTCAGCGCCTAATTCATACGACACGCCTTCATTACCCATTGAGAATGGAGCGTCAGGGATTCCACTGCCGAGACTTTGACGATGGAGCGAAGACCGATGATTCCGTAGTAAACCTTCAACACCACCTGCATGCAGACGTTCAGCTTCGTGGGTTAATTCCCGTACGTCAGCATCAAGTTGATCGATCTCCTGTAGCTCGCGCTCCAGCACTTCCAGCTCTTTTTCAGCTTCACGTAGTTCAGTGTGAACGGCACTCACTTGTCGCTCTGCTGCTTCTTGTGCACGATGCAGTGCGTCCAACTCACTCTGCTGTCGTTCAAACGCCTGCTTGGACCCTTCGATCAACTGGAGACCAAGTGCCAATCGTTCAGCTCCTGGTGGTGCGTCACGCCATTGCTTCTTCCGTACAGCTTCTCTCCGGCCCAATAGACCTCGATACATCCGCTGGATCTCAAGTGCTGCAAGCTCCGAGAACCGAGCAGTGAGGAATTTACCACGCGCAACGTACATTCGCCACGTTGCTTGCAGTTTAGCTACGTTTCGATCTTGAAAGTGGCGTCGTTCCTGTTCCCTGCGCAATTTTCGAGCTCGATTGCGTCCAAGATGACCACGAAATACCCTCTGAAGCACGCGAGCTTTGCTTTCTCGTAGCTTTTTGTGGTACGATATCCGACAATAAAAGCCTCGGAAAACGGTCTCGATGAGAATTGCAGCGTGCAAACGTCTCGCTGCCTCCTCTTTCTCTTCAAGCACTCGACGAAATCGTCGACGACCTAGTCGGCCTCGAGCGATCCGTACAATTTCACCACCAGCGAAGCTTTTGACTCGTTCCTGTTGCTTCTCACGACGTATTCGATCGACTCGGCGTACAGCCAGAAATCGACGAAGATACTTCTGCACTCGAGTAGCTTGGGCATCACGTCGTCGCCTCAACTCGCGCTTCATGTTGGACTCATTGGCTCGATTATCCTCTCGAAAGTTTTCCTGCAGGGATGAACGTACCTCGTCGAACTGTTCCCCGGTCATATGGCTCTTTAACACAAGGCCAGGTCCAAGAGATCGTTGTTTCCGTTCTCGTTGTTTGCGAACTTGTTCTTCAGCCTCAAGTTGATCGAACAAACTCGGGAGTTCTGGTTGTTCTCGAAGCTTTTGTCGAGTTTCCTCAGCAGATGGAGCCAACAACGACTTCGGGGACTGAGTGGAGGTAATGGGCATTTCTACGGATGATTCCAGGGTCAACAATGGCGCAGATTGTGAGAGTACAGCCTCGTCCTTCGCTTGTTGCTCCAGATCTCGCTGTTGGGATGCAACGAGTCGCTCAGCCTGTTGCGCCTGCAATTGAGCGTCGAGATCGGCTAAACGCTTGAGATCCTCCTCCTCCCATTCACGACGTCTTCGCTCTTGTTCCTCTCGTAGAGCTGCCATACGCGCTTCTGTTGCTGTTCGGTGCTTTTGACGCTGCTCTTCAGCTTCTTTCTCAATACGTTCCTCTTCAGCTCGGATTTTCGCTCGAACACTGTCGATATCGTCCATGCGTCGGTCTTTAGACTGGATTTGGCTCGGTTGTTCATCTTCATGGCTGTAATTTTGAACTGGCTGTAGATGCAGAACTGCTGGAGGGATCGTCGGAGGCACTAACACGTTCGTGGGAGCAACGGATTGAGTTATTGGGGCAATTTCAGCAGCCGAAGTCGGATTAACCTGCTCTTGTTGCTGCCACAACCACTTCTTTTTTTCGTTGTCTGCTTTTTGAGCTTCATGTGTCCGGATCGCCTCTTGATAAGCACGCTCAGACTTCTCAAGCTGCAGTTCATATGGGGTTTTGCTAGATTTCTGAACCTCCGGAGCAGGTGACTCTAACTTTGGTTCTTCCGGTTCGCTTTTACTTGGAAGAGTTTGGGTTGCAGCTCCCGACTCTTTTGTCACAACTGGAATCTGCTGCTCAGCATCTTTTGCTATTGGTGTTTGATGCTTGTCAGGTTCCTGTACAGCTATTCGTTCCTTCTCTGTCATCTCCATTTGACAATTCACGAGAATCTCCAGCACTTCCGTCACGTATCCTTTAGCTTCCTGACGAATTTCGTGTCCGGCTCGGATCCAAGATACAAAGGCGCTCTTAGGTGTAGCTAAAGCTTTCCGCAATTGTGCTCGTGTCCTGGAACGCAAGTCACCTGTATGTGGTTGTTGATGAGACCACACGTGCTGGATATTGGGTCGACCTTGAAGGAACGGATCGACATTAGTGGGAGCGACGAGAATATTCTCCACCGACTGAACGAGGACAAGTGGCACTTGAATTTCCTCCAATTGAGTACTCAAATCCACGTGGCGAAGCGCTCCACGACATAAACGAATTCGCCCATCAAGCGTAATGGCGTTGGTTACTGCAGTGTAAATACTGAGCGCCAAATTCATGTCGACTTTTTGGAGATACGCTTCGGAAAAGAGAAATTTGCTGAAAAATGACACTGGTAAATCTGGACGTGTCGGTGGTAGGCAAGCAAATACATTTACTGCACTATGAAGAACAGCAGCGAGTTGTGCATCCACACTCGCAAAACCATTGAAAAGCGCGAGGGATTGCAAATATCCGTCGTAACTTTTGCCATACAAAACACTGTAGCACGTGGCAACATTTGCCCCATTGCCAAATCCGATAATGTGAAAAGGAGCTCCAGTGGTAACGAATTGCGTCGTATGCTGAAGAAAATTGAGAAGTTCATGCACTCGACGCGCTAGCCACAGGTTGTTCAGCACGAGTTTATCTTCTTCGCTAGCTTTGTCATCCACGGCGTAAGCAGTACCAGCCTGGCCTGGAAAGTTAAAGAATAGTGCTTGAGTGCCCACGTTTCGAGCGACAATTGACCGAAAGAAGACGCGTGTGCTCTCCAGAGTATCGAACAGATCGTGAAACACAACGAGGTTGCACTTGACAGTCTCACCGATGGGCTGTCCAATTACGGCGTATGGTATCTGTGTTACGCCATCCTGACAAGTGAACACGCTGTCTGCAATACTTCCCACACCATCTTGAAGCCCCGAAGGAGCTGCTAGACGTGACATTTGCTGCGCTTGAATCGCACGCCGAGCTGCTTGTTTCTGCCGATTTCTATGTCGAGTTTTGGATCGTGAAGCATCGTTACTTGGATCATTTGTCATAGATTTTTTCACAGGCACTTTGTCATGCTGGACATCTTCCAGCTGATCAGTAGAAACATCGATTGGCAAGATCTCTGGTTTTAAGAAACAAAGCATACGCTGTGTCTCCAGGTCTTGCATTTCAAGCCTTCGTTTCCATGCGTATGCTTGCAGCACCGTGCGAATCCAATCGCAAAATCTTGCGGCGCACGAACTAATTGGTGCAATCTGTGCCGGTGTGAAAAGCGGATTGCGAGCGTGAGCCGCTGCTTGCATCACAGCACGCTCCGAAAGAGCCTCTAGGTCCACACGGTGCAAGCGAGCTAGCAATTTATCCTGCGAGATAACGCGTTTGACTTCCCCCCAGTCTCTACCTCGTGATCCCAAGAGTAAAGCTCCCAATCCACTCAGTACCATTGCTACAGCTGGATGAGGATTGACAAAACTATACAGCTCTGCAGCATCTTTCTTGGTCATAGCTGCAGCCACAGTGGAAGTTTGAGCCCAGACGTGCTTCCAGACGTAATCCAAGTCGTCAACCTGCTTGTTGTTGTCAATATCTTCCTCATCCTCTTCTTCACGTCTCTCAGCGATGGTAACTTGCTGTATCCGATATTTGGTTGGACTTGGGCTCTTGTCACGCCGTGCAACTTGGTTCAGAGCTTTCATTCGAACCTTCTCCACCAACATATAGAATTCGTAGCAGTTTGTACAAACCTGTACGTCTCTGTAGTAATAGCCAGGGAACGTGACTCCAAGAGGCTCGCCGTCTCCGTAATACGCTTCTGCAAGGTACTCACCGTCTTCACCGTTTTGATAACGTCGGATAAAGAGATCTACAAGTTGCTTCTCGGCTCGAGTTTGTGCAACCAGTTTGAATGGAATTGTGTGCGGCAGTGGCAGAGGTTGTAGAGCTTCAGCACGTTGAAACCTTTGGGGTGAAGAAGGTTTGCGATGCTCTGCCAAACGTCCAAGCAGATCGTCTGTGCGATGCGCGTCCATGAAGGCGTTCGCTGTGGCTGTAACACTGGCAACACTTGTCCGTCGTCGACCTTTCCGAGCCTGTCCAGCCTGGTCAAGGAGTGTGGATTCCTTCTTACGTTCCATTCGTCTAGAAGTCAACTCGGCAATGGACAAACTGCAGAAATCCCCGCAACAACCTCGTTTCTGACTTGACATTAGATGAGCAGCGGATACAGTTCGTCTTCGTCCTCTAGACAACGACGATGTAGCAGGAAGGAAAGACAATGCTTCGTCCCAGTTACTAGAAGTAAGATTTGCTCTCCGTCGACCTTCCAGTTCTCCGAGAGGATCCAAGCGCATTGAAGGAGCAGGTACACGAGTTAATATTCTGTTGCATGGGAGTGTTGGAGCTGCCATGATCGCTTCCACTAATCGTTCGTCGGGTGCACGGGTACCTTCAGCTCGGGCACGAGCTATAAGTCGTTCATTCATGGCACGAGGACCTTCGTACGAACTGGAAAATGTCGATACTAGTGATTCTGGGAATGTCGGAGCGGAAGGCAGAGTTACTACAGCTGAGATCGTTTCGCATGAAGACGTTCGCCATAACTGGAGTTTCCCGTTGTCTTCCATTACGAATAGAGAGACACAGCGAACTACTCGACATTTCTTGTTCTTTTCAAGAAAATTCACCATTTGCTGGACCAGTTCGTTTACGACAGCGTTCAACTTGACATCTTTGCTCGTAATTCGTTGCCCACCAAGTGCCAACCAGAACACTTTACTCTGCACCCGACCACTCTTCTGAAGCCTAATACAACGGACAAGCGTCAGGAACAAGCTTTTGCATCGGCTAGTTGGGCCACACGTACGTACGTGAACTCGTGCTCGAGGTTGGCGTAACAAGTGGCATCCAATTCCCCTCGCGGTCGAACGAAAGTACTAATAGCAGCGCTACAAGTACTGCTCGATGATACAGACTGCAGGAAGGTTAAAAATTCGGATACCGTCAGGAACGGAACAGCACATGGATTGTCGCTTTTATCGAACCAGCATACTGCAATTGGTTGGATTGGATCCAAAGCACCCGCAAACTGCACAAAAGCACGATGCACTTGCTCCGCTGTGAGTCTGTTTTGGGGCTTTCGACGTATGACGCCTTTGTCTGTGTAGTACCAGGACCAAATTTGCTGTTTGTCCACGAATACAGTCTCCACGATGTTCAAACAGCATTCGCCTTTGTCTCGGCTTACAAGTCCCGAACAGACCCACAACCAAGACCGATTCGTCCGTTGTTCCCTTTCCAGGTCCACAACGGGGACGGTATCGCGCAAGATCTGAGCCTGGCCATACTGCTGATGCTTCTTCATTACTGCAGGAAGGAGGTGATGGCTGTCGCTTGAAAGTGTCGGCGGTTGCAAAGAGTTTTGGCTTGTATTTATAGGACCACATCACCACTATTGCCCTCAGAAAAAAGTGTCCATGCTAGAGAACCCTGGCTATCCTTTGGAGGATAATTGGCGTTACTGTTGGTCGTTTCCTCATCTCGGCAAAGCCTTTCATTCTGCAAGGAGCAGCTCGAACCATTGCAGCAGAACTTAGTCCCACGTAGAGCTTCTCCACTGAGAGCGCTGCCACCGAACGGATACTTCCACGTCGCAAAACGATCAGAATGCATCCTGCGTTCAGCCTGAGCGAATCGTTCGTATCTCAACGGCTTCATAACGTTGCAGCCTCAAAATGAAGATAATTTGCTGCGCCTTTCGACTCTAAAAAGGCAACACGATTACGAGTAACTCGGGGTTCTTGACAGCTCCGAGATCAAGACTTGATTCGGACCTCTTTCAGGGAAAATCTATGGAGCTCGAGGTTACGGAGCTCGAGGTACCAAAAAATCATATGTGTTGACCAAAATAAAAATAGTCAACACAAATTTTTATTATATTGCAAATGAATTAAATCCGACAGTTATTGTCAAAGGGTTAATACGATATTTAATTCAGAGAATTGGGCAAACCAGAGGAAGCTTAGTAAGTCGCTGTTGTACGTGAACTCCATTAAAATGTATAATATGTAGCGCGAAGAAGTATATTTATCACAGTCAGTTTTGTAAACAACTCACAGGATCATTTCTCGGTTGCTTGCAAGGCTAATTAGGGCTGTTGACGATACTTTTGAATTATCGGATTGCTTTGGATAGGTGAGCACGGGGCCGAAGAACTGTGAACTGTGCATCAACATCGCCGACTGTACTTATTTAAGTATAATCCATTGTAGTGTGAGTTATTCGCTAAGCTTCGGCTGTGTGCGCTATAAGGCTGGCTACCTGTAGTAGTTTTTGGCTTTTATTTGCAATAAAAACTAAACATTACCCACCTTGGTTCACGGAGATTAACTACAACTATTGGCAATCTGAAAGAATGGCAAATAAACGAGAGGAGACTACTGCATAAAAAGTGGAGACGTTGAACAAACAGTAGCGTAAGCACAAATAGACAATGCGATTCTTAGCTTTCCTTCAAACAAAAGAACAAATTCGTAATGCAATGTCATATATTTACGAAATTTTACAGCAAAGTCCTTCTTTCTGTAAATTCTTCCGTAAGTCTTAGAAATGCCCACGGCTAGCGTACCCCCATGCCCGAGGTGGCAGGTAATCCGGAAAGTAAGACGTCTCTGATTCGTTGCCTTCATCGCTTTGTCCTTGGTTTAAAGCAACTCTCAATGGCGGAAGTTGAGTGACTGGTTCAGTGGCATTTTCAAAGAAGGAGTTAGTAGACGTGAGTAGCTGCGTAAATGTTGGGTGTGTAGTTGGTGGGGTCGCTGGATGATTAAGGTCGACACGCTCGCTGAAAGTTGCATCTCTGGCCGTGCCTGAACTTCCGTGATTTTTCTTGTGCGATTTTGTCTTACGTTTCTTGGACTTCTTGGACTGTAGTGGGGCTGGTTCTAACACTCTTGCTCTCGAGTCCTCTGCGATGCCACGACGAGTCAGCCAGTGAGCATGGAAGTCTTGAACCTGTAGCTTCTTTTGTCGATTAGATTTCACAATCTCGATGATGTCATGCACACAGGGTCTTCCATTTGTGCGGCGGAAAGTACCAGTACAGGGTGCGATCGATGTTTTCTTGGTAACAATTTCCACAGCATGTTTCCACAAATTTGCTGTTTCGTTCAAAGCGTATCTGCTGATGAACATTACTACCGCCGAGTACCGCTCGTCTTGTAAGATGTGCGAAATTTTCCCAACATCTCGCTCGATATCTAAACTTGTGTTCTTGATACAAGTTTGCCACCATGGCAGGAGTTTCTCGAAAGCAGTCAGCAAATTTCCTTTAGACGACTCCAGCCATCTCTTGCACTTCGAGTGCGTACCTTCGACTGGAGACGTGTCACGATAGCCGAAATGCAAATATTGCGAAGTCCAGCTGCAGCGGGGCTGCGTAGGTGTGCACGGCACAGAGGAAGTTTAGTTGACTCGTAGAGTCCTGCTTGCAAGGCACTAGCCCTTGGTTCTATACAAGAACCAAGTAGTCTACTAAATACGGGACTCACAGAGTCAGTGTCCCTATAACAAAGGACTAACACTAACTATGTAAAATGCAAACTGATTTTTATTGACTTTATTGCCCTAATCCTAAATGTAACGGATTTAGTATCTAACATACTAAATCCTAATCAAAATGCAACGTGAGGCTCTGAGGCCATCTACGTATCTACTCGTGTGTGCCACACCATTATGTACCCACATAAATGTATCATGAGTGTCACACACTATTATGTACCCACATAAATGTATCCACGTGTCACACACCAACGAGAAACATTCGTGTAACATCCCCGTTACACTCTCTCCCACCAAGATTCCGGATACCGTATCCGGAAAGTGTAAACACACGACGCGATTATCGGCCGATGGCCACGGCACCTTGCCTTGCGCGGACGGCGCTGTCTCTCGTGCGTGTTACACGCCTCCGTACGCGACGCCACTTGGTACACACTTGGGCCCAATGCTTACCAAGCATAGGAGCCTACTGGCTCGAGTCAAGGGGCTCTACGGGCATGGAAAGAAGGCCACAGGTGGCGTATCTATGATACTACTGGATCAGTGATCCACAGGGCAAGCCTTCCAAGCTACCAACGGTTCCACGAACCACACAGCAGTGGGGCCCACTCGCTTCACAGTTAATGTGACCCTCGGATGAGCACTGTGTGCAGGGCTTGATGCCCAAGTTGTCCTTGAAGCAGGCGCAAGCGCCACTATGTGTCACAGACACTGTGTCTTGCAAATACACGTGCTCAGCACAGTCGTAGACACGACAACGAGCACCAGACAGCTAAGCTGTCGCTCAGGAGGAGCTTACCTACCTCCTACTGCTATGCAGCATGCGGGGTCCAATGCATTGGCATCCCTGGCACCCACAGTGCCTCATGACATAGTCATACCCATTGAACGCTTCTAGCGTCAGGTGATCGGATAGAATCCGTTTCCATCACCACTTGTCGCTTAGACCGAACGTCATTAAGACGGTTGTTCATCACGAACCATCTTCGCTTCATGATCGCGAAGCTCCGGGCCATAGGCCAGTGTTGTTAAAGGGTCAAAGACCCTTGAAACACGCGCGCGAGGCGCATGTAGCTCTACTGCGCTTGCAGTTTGAGCATTCGATGCCACGTCGACGGCACCGACGTGCTCGCTGCAAGTATTGCAGCTACGGGTCAGAGCCTGAGCTCAGCACCGACCCTGTGGACTCCCACCTTAGTGGGAGGTACTTGGCACCCGGCGACTCCGTCGCACGCCCACCGGGCGGTCTGACACCGGGTGTGCCCGATCATACGCGTCAACGACGTCGGGGCAATCCTGCCGTAGTGGCACCTCGAACTCCCACGAGTTCTGTGAGTGAGGGTAACCTCGCCACTTCACCAGATACTGGTTGTGACCTCGGCGACGACGCCGCGCCATCAGGCGATCCACGTGATAGTGAAGCTCACCTTTCTCATCGAGCAGAGCAGGAGGAGGACGAGCGGTCGATGGGTTCTCGCGCTGCGAGTGTAGACGCGCTGCATTGCTTGCAGACCCGCGTGGGCTCGGTGAAGGAGCACGACCACCACGTCGGTCATCCGACCCCTCGCTTAGCGACTGGTCTCGAGGAGACCGAGAGTCGCGGGGACCGGTCTGAGTCGCCTCTGGTGCTGCATCAGCGGGTCTATGACCTCGAGCATCACGTTGCTCCGGATCGACAAGACCTGTTGGTTCGATGCAACCACCTGTGGCTCTGCCACCTGCTGCCGTGCAGCCTTCGTCCGACTCGGCGCCAGCGCCTCAGAACTCACAAGAGCAGGGTCCCGATATGGCTTAAGCAAGCCCACGTAGAACACAGGATGTGTTCGCATGCGCGGCAAGTCAAGCGTGTATGCCAGGCCCTTCTTGGCCACGACCGTGAACGGTCCAATGAAGCGCGGCCGCAACTTCGTCTTGAAGACGGCTGACACTGCGTGTGTAGGCAGGTTCTTAGCGTTTAATAAAACGTGGTCACCGACCTTGAACTCCTCACATGTTGCTTCTGCCTTTGGCATCAGCTTGTTCCTTTTGAACATCTTGGCTTTCAGCCATTGCGTCACGCACACGGCGTAAGACGCTAAGCCTCATCGAGAGGAAGTCATCGACTTGCTTGCGAACAGCAAGGGGCTGACATCAGCAAGCTCGGAGTCGAGCGACGGCACAGCCTCTCCCCACCAAGCCCAAGGCTACCGCGTGGCGGGAGTGAGCGGGACGCGCGGATGCGCAAGGCCGTTCACGTAGAACGGGTGAAGCCTTCGTCGAGGCATGCACCGCGTTGTTCATTGAGAACTCAACGAGAGGGAGCATAGCGCTCCAACGCTTCGGCGTTTCAGCGCATACGCTGCGGAGGATGTCCTCCAGGACGCGGTTCACGCGTTCAGTCTGACCGTCGGTCTGCGGATGATCCGCCGTGGACATGTCCAGTCGAGTGCCAAGCACTTTGAAGACGGACGTCCAGAAGTGACCCGTGAAACGGGGGTCTCGATCCGAGACAATGGTCTCTGGCAGCCCATGCTGACGGAAGACCCGATCGATAAAGATCGTCGCTGTACCAGCGCCATCGACGGTGTCCGGCACAGCCGCCAGGTGAGCCATCTTGCTCAGACGGTCAACGAAGACCACAACGCGCCCGTGTTGCCTGCCGTATCCTTCGGCAGGCCAAACACGAAGTCCATACTCATGGACTGCCAACACCCAGAGGGTACAGGCAAGCTCGCTGCCAGGCGCTGCCGCATGCGGCGAGGGTTTAACCCGCTGACACGTCTCGCACGTGTGCACATATGTGCTGACCCACTTGTACATCTTCGGCCACCAGTACATGGAGCTCACCGAGCCGTAGGTCTTCTCGCGACCGAGGTGGCCGCTTGTGGGCGTGTCGTGGGCCTCATAGAGGATACGATACTTCAGGTCCTCATCGTGAGGAACCACCACACGTGGTGGGTCATCCTGACCCGTGCTGTAGTACAGTAGACCGCCTCCCAGGCTATAGGCGTTGGAGTCTCGCCTTTAGGCGTCGTGACAGAGTCACCTTTGAGTCTTTAAACTCATCGCTCCCCAGAGCTTGGAGCAACGCGACACAAGAGTCGTCCTGAGCGTACGCTGCTCGAACCATGTCCGTCACGGACGACGTCACCGAGGTGACATGAGATAACTCATAGTCCGGGCGACGTGATAACGCGTCAGCGAGGACGTTCTGCCTGCCAGGCTTGTACTTCACCTCGAAGTTATACTCCGCAAAGAAGGAGAGCCATCGGGCGATCCTCTGCGAGAGGTGAGGCGACTGCGTCGCTGTGCGTAGTGACGCATGATCCGTGTAGATCACAAACGGCTTGGAGCCGAGCAGGTGAACCCTGAATTTGACGAGAGCGTACTTCATCGCAAGTAGCTCCTTGTCATGAACTGGATAGTTCTTCTCAGCAGCCTTGAGCTGCCGAGACTCAAACGCAATGACGCGTTCGCGCCCGTCGGCGTCCGCTTGTAGCAAAGCACTGCCGATGGCAAAGTCCGAGGCGTCACAGACGACGATGAACGGACGATCGGGGTCTGGCAACGCCAGTATCGGTGCCTGAAGCAGGCTATCCTTGATACGAGTGAACGCACTCTCGTGCTCAGCACGCCATACCCATTCGGCATCCTTCTTAAGGAGATCCGACAGGTGGCCGAGCCAACTCAGCGTAGTTCTCGCTGTACTTGTGCAAGTAGTTGGCCAAGGCCCAGCCACTTACGCAAGTCCTTCTGGTTCAAGGGAACTGGCCAGTCCACAATGGCCTTGACTTTTGCTGGATCAGCACGAAGGCCAAGCTTCCCAAATAAGCACCCTAGGAAAGGGATTTCTTCCGCGCCAAAGACGCACTTGTCCGCGTTGGCGTACAACTTGTTGGTGCGCATGCACTCGAGCACTGCTCTCACGTGTTCCACGTGTACCTCGACATCAGTCTTCCCGTGCTCAGCACGACTGTGGACGAACACATCGTCAAAGTACGTCTGTGCGAATGCCCGTAGGGGCCTGAACAACTGCGTCACTAGACGATTGAACGTTGCAGGCGCATTCGACAGCCCTTGGGGCATGACGAGCCACTCCCAGAGCATACCGCTCGGGGTGCTCACCGCTGTAAGCGGAATATCACTGGCTCGCATGAGCAGCTGATAGTAGCCATCGACTAAGTCGAGCGCACTGTACATGGTGCAACCCACCATGTTGTTCTGAAGAACATCCTTCCTAGGAATCGGCGTCTGCGCCGGAATCGTGGCAGCGTTGAGCTTGTTAAAAGCGTGAACGATACGCCACTTGCCATTCGGCTTTCTGACACAGAACGTTGGCGCGGAGTGCGGAGACTTGCTCTCGCGCACGAGACCCGCCGCGTGCTTAGCACGGAAGAAGGCGTCAATGACGTCGCATTGCTCTTTAGGAAGAGGCCACTGCCGGGTCACGCAGTATTTAGTTCCGGAACTAAGTCGATCTCGTGACGAACGCCTCGGTCAGGAGGCAGGCCACTCGGTGGTTCCTTTGAGACAACGTCTCCATATTCCTTCAGCAAGGAGAAGGGATCCGAGGGATTCTTGAGGATCTCCGATCCACTCCTGGCGCTCAGCGCCTTCTTGACCTCGGCCAAGACGGACTCGTCAACGAGGGACGATGAGTTTAACTCCTCTTCAGGTCGAACGATGACCACCTCGGCGAGTTCGCCAGCCTTCAAGGCATCGCCAAAGTCGGCGAACGACATCTCTTCTAGCTCAAGGAGCTTGTCAACACTCGGCAGTCCGTCCAGCAGGACGCTGCCTTCGGCACCGCCGTCCACTCCATCAACCAGAGTGTATAGCTGCCCACAGCCCTCGTGCGTTGACACTTGACGTCACGGACGACTCAGACGCAGAGCGTCTCGCCCATAGGGCCTTACGACGTCGTCGCCTAGCCGACGAACGTCCACTCGACGGAGTACGTGCCGCTGCACAGGTAATGGCCTTGCCCGGCCCAGTGTCAGTGACACTCAGTGACTGACTCGGTCTACCGCCGACGTCACTAGACGGAGTACGTGCCGCCGCACAGGTTTCGGCCCTTCAGGCCCAGTGTCAGTGACACTCTGCGATCCACTCGGTCGACGACCGATACCGCTCAGCGGAGTACGTGCCGCTGCACAATCAATGACCGTAACAGGTCCAGTGTCAGAGACACTCAGCGATCGACTTGGCCCACGACCAGTATCACTCGACGGAGTACGTGTCGCCCCACAGTTCACGGCCTGGTAAGGCCCGATGCCATCGGCATCCAGTGACGGTCCATGACCGGCGTCACTCGGCGGAGTACGTGCCGCCCCACAGGGGTTACGTGAGCTTTGCCCACACGTTGACTCACTGTCAACCAGCGCTACGCGCTCAACAGGACTGGTGGTCCTCGCACTCGGTGCTGTCCACCAACTCGGACACAATTCGACTTCCAGCATCATAGCCGACTCGGCTCGGATGCTCGCGCCAATAGCGCTTCTGCTTCCTAGCAGAGGTGGGTTCATGACTCGCCAAAAGCTCCACTAGGAGAGAAGTGCGTAGCACCTAAGGTCTTCGACCTCCAATCAATCCATGGCTCGTGGCGCTCCAGCCACGCCATGCCAAGGATGAGGTCGTACCTCGAATCCAGGTCCAGGACCAAGCAGCGTTCCACGCTATCGAAGTCCAAGAACTTCAGCCGCAGGTCCATGGGGACCTTGGCCACCGTGACACGGACGCCCGTCGCTAGACGGACTGTGACTGTGTCACCTCTTCGCGCTCGAAGCGCCTCAGCATATTGCTGACTACCTTCAACGGTGGAGCGTCTGACGTAGTTGCCAGACGCCCCGAATCGATCAACACGATCCACGGCTTCTCAAAGCCCTTCACGTCCACCTGGACGACCAGCAAGCCTGCTTGCTCACACGTTCCGTGTTCAAGAGCACGGAGCTCTTCGGGGCTGAGCCCCAGTGCCTCTCACGCACTGCAGAACTCAGTTCTTCCCCAGTAGACCGCCCTGCGTCTACTGGGAGCCGGCGTTTCCTGGGCAGAGCCCAAAGCGGGACCCGCGACAGGGTTGCGGCCATTCTGGCCGGCGCGCTCTTTGCGCAGAGGGCAGTTGGGCCTCAGGTGCGAGGGACTGCCGCATGTATAGCACCGGCGGGTGCTCATACGCTGCACCGCAGCTCGTAGCTCAGCTACCCCATCTTCAGCATAGCTGAGGTCCATGGGCTCAGGTCCACCGGACCCTGTGCTGCTAGCACTGACCCTCGACAACTTAAAGTTGTGTTCGGCATTCAATGCCACGCTGACAGCATCTTCGAAGCTGTGGGGTTCTGACGGAATGTCTCCGTCCTGGCCACGCCAGCTCGTAAGCCTTCCATGAAGACGGTCACGGCGACCACCTCAGGTAGAGGGTCGGCAGCCATGCCAGCAATGAGCGTGCGCAGCTCTTGGACATAGTCCACCAGATCCTTCTTGCCCTGGCGACAAGCAAGGAAGCGTGACTGCACGCGATACGCCTGGTTAGGGCGGAGCAAACACTTGCGTGAGCTTGGCCTTTAGCTCGCCCCATGTGGGGAAGGCCGCTTCCACCGACGTCCCAGACGTCAAGGCCCATTCTCGTGCTCGTCCTTCGAGCTTAGAGATGGCAAACGCAACGCGTTGCCCTCCAACTGGAGCATGGCGGCCCCCATGGCCATTTCCTGACCTCTCGGGTCCACAAGAGGAGTGTTCTTCCCTCATTCCCGAGGAAGGTCTTCACGCTGAGCGTGACGGGCTTAGCTCTCGGAGCAGGGGTAACCCCTGTTACATTCCGCTGAATGTGCTCTGACGAGAGCGTTTTCGTACGAGGCAAATGCCTGAGGCGCGTTGACGGCCTCCGGCCCTTGGGACGCAAGGTGCGCCGTACCTTCCGGGCCCAGCAAGGACGTAAGCTTGTTAAGCGTGTCCCGCTGACTCGGAGTCAAGTGAGCGTATGCTTCTGGCTCCATTCTCACAGAAACAGTCTTCAACTCAGGAGTTGAATTGACTACGAGTGTTACCAGATGCAGCGGGGCTGCGTAGGTGTGCACGGCACAGAGGAAGTTTAGTTGACTCCGTAGAGTCCTGCTTGCAAGGCACTAGCCTTCGGTTCTATACAAGAACCAAGTAGTCCACTAAATACGGGACTCACAGAGTCAGTGTCCCTATAACAAAGGACTAACACTAACTATGTAAAATGCAAACTGATTTTTATTGACTTTATTGCCCTAATCCTAATGTAACGGATTTAGTATCTAACATACTAAATCCTAATCAAAATGCAACGTGAGGCTCTGAGGCCATCTACGTATCTACTCGTGTGTGCCACACCATTATGTACCCACATAAATGTATCATGAGTGTCACACACTATTATGTACCCACATAAATGTATCCACGTGTGTCACACACCAACGAGAAACATTCGTGTAACATCCCCGTTACACCAGCAGCGCACAACTTTTGTCTTGTATTTCCACCAGTGAAGATCGAGATAGTCTGCAAGTTCCGAGTTACACGACCGAATTTCCGCGCAACATTTTACAAACTCTTCCTCATTCGACGAATCAGCGGCCTTGTAGAACAAATTCATAAATTCGCTGGTCTCAATAGTGTTCTCGTACTTGTCTTGTCCAGGAGCAGGGTTCGGATTCTCAACTTAGCCAAGAACTGTCCGGGTTTTGGCAAGAACATTTCGGTCCATATGCCACCGACAGACGAGAGCAGGGACATCAGGAAACATTTGATCCAGCGCATTCATACAAGCTTGATCGCGATCGGTGAGAATAATTGATGGCTTGAAATATTGTATGCTTCAAGCATCTCTTTCAACTGTTGTAAAGCCCAGAGGAAATCTTCTTCTTTTCACCGGGTAAAAACATTGGGCAATCGGCAACACAGTGTTCATGTTGGTCATAGCAATGATGTTCAGTAGTGGTAGATCGGAATTATTAGTCTTGTATGTGCAATCCATAACCATGACGTCAGAATTCCAAGCGTAAAATTCCTTGATTCCCGGATGTGACCAAAATAAAGCCCGGAGTCTAGAGGTTGCTTTGTCTACATCAACCTTGAAGAAAAAGTTGTGCTCTTCCACCCTTTAGCAGCAACTCAGTCGGTGTGTCGTCAGCCAGTGCCTCCCGACGACTTGAATTTTTCTTGTTCGACACATCTTTCGCGATAATTGCTGTATCCGGATCAGCACTTCTAATTGTAGCAACAACCACTTGAGGTGACACACCGACAGCTGTCTGCGCAGCAACTAAGTCTGTGTGAGACAAGTCCGACGACGTCAAACGTTCCATGTCACGACGGCGATGGCCGGGGTGAAAGCTCGGGTCACGAGAGGCGGGGTGGTTGTGGATGTGGGATCCATTAAGATGGACTATTTTCCAACTTCCAGTCACATTGTTCGCATCGACCGCTTCAATACGAATCTTCATCTTGCACCCAATTTTGCTTGTTCCCCGTTGTGTACGAACTCGATCTTCCTCTCGGATGTGACGTGTGTTCTTGGTTTTTCCGTAGTGGTCGCATTGGAAATCACGTTGTCGAATTTCTTTTGCCTTGTTTTTCTTGTTATGGGCCTTTGTCACGTCAATAACTTGGCGCCGATTCCACGCGTGAAGGGCAGTCTCTGCCTCTTCATAAGAGTCAAATACTTGTTCCGGAGGTGGCGGAATGATGTAGCTCGAGGTTGTTGGTGGAGGTGGTGCCGATGTTGGTGTTGAAGCCATAATCAAATAATGAATGCACTTGAAAAGAGCAAAACTCAAAGGCAAATGTAGGTTTCACGCCTTGTTTTACAGGCCACGTGAGTTTCATAACCAAATATTGAAAAGGAGGCCATGTGGGTTTCATAACCGAATACTGAAAAGTAGCAAAACATCTCATGAATATGCGATGCAGCCTACATTTAACTAATGAATCCATAATAAACACCAAAGTACTCTTAGAATAACCGCTACTCATTGAATAACCGCTAGAATATTCACTAGAATAACCGCTATGAGGTAATTAATTCGTTTGCAATTAAAATAAAAATTTGTGTTGACTATTTTTATTTTGGTCAACACATATGATTTTTTGGTACCTCGAGCTCCGTAACCTCGAGCTCCATAGATTTTCCCCCTCTTTCAAATCCAAGCAGAGACTCGAGGGATCCTGGCGAGAGGCTTACCACAGCATGTGTAACTAATAGTTACTAACTACAATGCATAATGGCCACGCACTCGTCGTCGCCAAAACGCCACAGACCGTCGAAGTTCCAGCCCAGCGCTTCAGGAAAAGCAGAAATTTCATCAGAGCGAGGTGATGGCATCTCGCCACAAATTGTCAACAGCCAACAACATCATGGCAAGTTCCAATACAATCGCAATCCCACTGTAAACCATAAACCTATCAAAACCAAATATTTCACCAAAACTTTTTTGAAACTAACTTCTTCCAATACATTCATAACCTTTCACCCAGCATATATGACTTGTCCCATGGATGTGATTACTCGGTAGGTTTAGGGTCCCATTTCGCCTCTTCTTCTCAAGCCAGCGCGGAATCTCTCTCATTCCAACACCTTAGAATAGGCCGACGGGGTGGTGCTGTGCGTGTGTATTTCGTTTCCCCCGCATAAGCCAACGGCCCCACGGACGAGATGCGTGTCGAGTTCGCAGTGCCTTCACCGTCCGACAGCGCCACGGAGTACACGCTGGACATGCAGGCGTCCACAGACAGCGCGGTGCCTCTTTCCTCCGCCACGCAGGCGCCGACGTCACAGCCCCACAAGAACTTACGGCGCGTCAACACGTTCACAGGCGTCCCCAATGAGGAAGAGCAGCGTAATATCATCTCGCTGCGGTATCGAGCTGACAGCATGGCGGACTCGGTGGCGTCCGATACAAAACCTAATGCAGAGACGAAGCTGTGGAATCTCTTTGAACAGGTTTTCTGCTTTCTCAAGGGCATGACCATTTATCAGACCCGACGTCGTCTCAAGTTCACAATTGTGTCTCAAACCATCATTAACTCGCTTCGTATCTTCCCTATTATCCTGGGTTTGAGCTTCCAAGCTACAGTGCCGGTGCTTATCCTGTATATCACACTGGTGCTGGGCTGGCACGGCACCAAGTTCCTCGTGCCCAAATTCCTGCTCAGTTACAAGATCGGCATGCAGCTTACGCTGCTTGTGGACGTTATCTGGTACTACAAGGGCTACAACGGCAAGCTCAACAGTGTTAGCAGCGGTACTTCCGTGCTTATGCAAGGTTTCTTCTCCATTTTGCTGACGATGCTCAATATCACGGGCTTCATGTACGGCTGGAAGCTTCGACGCATCGTCAAGGCTGTGCAGAACCAGAGAGAGTGTGACCGAGCTGCTTTAGCCACTATGATGCCGTCTCCACAACGCGTTAACTCGCTCCATCAGACACTGTCTATTAACCCGTCGGCTGAAATGGATGAGGACGTAGGACCTTCGGCTCGTCGGAAGATTGTGGTGGGTCCTGGCGTCCCGAATAACAGGTTACGACGCAGTCAGTCAGGTGTGTCGCTGTCGCTGCCAGATGCAATGAAGACCAAGAACCAGCGGAGGAAAGAGGCGGAAGCACAGGAAGAAGCGCCCGTGTTCTGCTCCAACCTCATCATCACGAGCAAGTACACGTACTACAACTTCCTGTTCGTGTTCCTCAAGATGCAGTTCAGTCGACTTGCAAATTTCTACACAACCATTGTGGTGGCGTTGTGTTTCTTCGACTTCTCGCCTGTGAGTCCCGTGGCTAGTCTGACGCCGCTGTTGATCGTGTTTGCGACCTCGGCACTGAAAGACGTGAGTGAGGACCTTCGCCGACAGAAAGGAGACGCCTTGGTGAATTCTAGAGCGGCACACATTGTTCGTCGCGATGAATTGGACGAAGTGATGCATATCGACGGCACATGGCAGGATATTGAAGTGGGAGACGTGCTGCTACTTAAGGACGGTGATCAGGTTCCTGCAGATTGTGTTCTACTGGCCACTAGCAGACCGGACGGAAGATGCTACGTCGAAACGGCAAACCTTGATGGTGAAACGAACCTTAAAATCCGACAGGTAGCGAGTTGCACGAAGCATTTCTTGACTGCTGAGGAAATATTGGACCGGCATAAGCTCGAAGTGGACTGTGACGTTCCCAACAAGGACTTGTTCTACTTCGACGGTGTTTTAAGACTGGGAAAAATCACGAACGAACCTGTCACGGATACCGAAAAGGAAGACAATGAGACCAGTTTGACCATGGACAACTTGATTCTACGTGGAAGTGAAAGCCGTAATGCCGAGTGGACTCTTGGTCTTGTGATCTACACGGGCAAGGAGACAAAGGTCCAAATGAACTCTGTTGCCGTGCCACTGAAGCGTAGTTTTGTGGAGAAGACCTTGGATACTATGTTCGTGCTGGTCCTGATGCTGCTTTTTGGAATTTCGATCGCCTGCACGCTTGGTAACAACAACTGGAATTTGGATCTAGCAGATGAGAGAACCCCGTGGTATATCCAGGAAGACTCGAACGGTTACATTTTCTTGAGTTACGTGATCTTGTTCAACAACCTCATCCCGCTCTCAATGTACGTAACGATGGAAGGCGTTCGGTTCGTTCACGCGCGCTACATCGAAAACGATCTGGAAATGTACGACCCTAAGACAGATACACCAGCACAGGTCCGCAACAGCAACATTAACGAAGATCTCGGGCAGATTCAGTATATTTTCTCAGACAAGACAGGAACACTCACGTGTAATGAGATGATCTTTGCGAAGTGCACCATTGGGGGGCTCAGGTACAACGACATTGAAGTGGACCCTGCGAAACCCGGACGACCAGGTACACGGTTTAACGATGGGCGATTGCTGGCGCGACTTAACTCGAACCACTCAACGAAGAAGGAGATTCACGACTTCTTGCTGCTACTCACGATTTGCAACACTGTGATCCCTGAAAGCAACGTCCCACCGTCGCCGACGTCTAGCAGTGACTCGTGCTCAGCTCCTGCCTCAATGATTAAATACAACGCATCTTCCCCTGACGAGGAGGCTCTTGTGCTGGCTGCTGCGGACCTAGGCTATGTGCTTGAGTCACGAGATGGACCAATGTGCAACACGGTCATCCAGGGGAGGCCCATGTCGTATGAAATCCTGAATGTCCTGGAATTTAACAGCGACAGGAAGCGAATGTCGGTTATCGTGCGATTCCCTGACGGAAGTATCGTACTCTACTGCAAGGGCGCTGATGACATCATTTTCGACTTATTATCAAAGTCCCAGCCTCAAGGTGTAGCTCATGTGACTCGTGGTCATCTCCAGGAGTATGCGTCCGAAGGTCTTCGAACTTTGACGACTGCTATGCGGCGCCTTACTCAAGAGGAGTATGACCAGTGGAACCAACTGTACCGACAGGCAGAGTTTTCAATGGAGGGGCGAGCCGCCAAGATTGCCAAGGTTTCAGCCATTATTGAGGTCGAGTTGACTTTGCTCGGTGCGACAGCTATCGAAGACCGACTCCAAGACGGTGTGGAGGAATCGATCTGTGCCCTACGCAAGGCTGGCATTAAGTTCTGGGTGCTCACTGGTGACAAAAAGGAAACCGCTCTTAGCATTGGCATGTCATCGCATGTTATCGATGATAATATGGATGTAATCGTGTTGGGTCAACGCGATAAAGGATCTCTACGTACAAGACTAGAGGAATTGTACGTTGACCTTGTAGAGGACAAGTGGGGGTCAGATGAAACGTCTTCAGCGGTTAGCGTGCTGTGGGAAGCTCTGAAGAGGGCCATTTTGTACCTGTGGGATCTCGTGAAACTTGCGCTGGTCGGCCGAGATGAAGAAGCAGAAGCACGCAAAAAGAGAAGGCGCTTGCCAAGACGTGAACATGCTGGTGCTGAGACGCCGACGGATAGTCCTGCTCACTACGACGAGGTGTATCCTGCCCTACCGAACCGTGACATTTCTGAGAACAGCTTCGATCGTGATTTGTGTGATCACGACTTTGAGCCGAAGACTGATAATATGACGGGCGGCACGGGTAGTATGAGCAGTGGTGATTACGTTGATGAAGAGCTGGAGTTTGCCATGGTGATCGATGGCAAAACGCTTGCGCTGGTACTGGATGATGATATTAAATATCTCTTCTTGGCTGTGGCTACGCAGTGTAAATCAGTTATTTGCTGTCGGTGTTCTCCATCCCAAAAGGCGTCGGTGGTTAAGCTGGTTACGGAGCCCACGCTCATGTTCTCGCCGGGTAACATCACACTTGCAATTGGCGACGGCGCCAACGATGTGCCTATGATTCAGGCAGCCAACGTTGGTGTCGGCATCAGCGGTAAGGAAGGGCGTCAAGCTGTCCTATCCAGTGACTATTCCATCGCAGAGTTTCAGTACTTGAAGCGTCTGTTGTTGGTGCACGGCAACTACAGTTACAAGCGAATTTCCAAGCTCATCCTTTTCTCGTTCATGAAGAATGTGGCGTTATCTATGTCGAACTTCTTCTTGGCGATGGAGACGATGTACAGTGGCTTGCTCATGTACTTCAGTATCTTCTTCACACTCTACAATGCGCTTTTCACGACGATTCCCATCGTGGTGATTGCCATGTATAACCAAGATGTGTCCCCGGCTGTGCTGATGCAGTACCCGACACTGTATGTGAACGGCTTAAAGAACCGGTCTTTCAACTGGCTTTCCTTCTTCGGCTGGTGTGTGCTAGGTGCGTGGCATGCCTACGTGGTATACGCAGTCCCGTTCTTCTCGAATGGTTCGATTGTGTGGTATTTCTCGAGTGGATCGTCCACGCTGCAGTTCGATAAGCGCGATTTAGGCCTTTGGGCAAACGGCGTGGCATCTTACACGTACCTGATCACCGCTTCAACGGTGCAAGTGTCGCTCATGACGAGTAACTGGACGCGTACCAACGTCGTTTCT
The DNA here is from genome assembly GCA_018806915.1 of Phytophthora colocasiae. Classification (NCBI taxonomy): domain Eukaryota; phylum Oomycota; class Peronosporomycetes; order Peronosporales; family Peronosporaceae; genus Phytophthora; species Phytophthora colocasiae. Next base: position 1,002,585 of record JAGKQI010000102.1, on the reverse strand, counting down.
ACTGTTGGCACACTGGTATTCTACTACCTGTTTACAGCGTTCTTCTGCGCTGTGTTCGGATGGACGAAGGCCGATTTCTACGACACAGAAGTGGGCTTTGGAGTGGTCAGTCAGCTTGTGCGTGAAGCCTGGTTTTGGCTCGGCCTGTTACTGTCAGTGATCGTTGCCATTTTACCAAACTACATTGCCAAGGCCGGACGCGTGCTGTTCTACCCAGAGCCATCACATTTAATGCGGGAGTGGAACCGTTTAGCGAAGGGTGAAGATGCCGCTGTGGTTATGGACTCACCGCGCCTGGTACGTCGCAACACTGGCTTTGCTTTCTCTCACTGTCCTGGTGAGACGGAAATGGCATTGGGTATTTATCGCAGCAGTAATACCAGCACACGCCCACAGACTCGTGCAGGGCAAAGGTCAGATCTGTCGGACATTGGTCTGCGTGTGCAATCGCCGTCATCTTCCACTGCTGACGGTTCTACGCCGTCCCCGAAGACGGTGTACTAGACTATCAGCCACTCAACAGTTCAAAGAAGATATACAGGTAATAAACGTCGAGCGTGTATCATACCGTTCCAGTGTTTAGAATATTTGATCGAGGATTTCTTCGGAGAGATGCGAGTCGATGGCGAGTTTGGCGACGTATTCCTTGTTATCACTGATGGCTGTACAAAAGCAGAAATATTAGCTTGTGACAAACGGGGGTTATTGGAGCCCGACGAACCATAGGAATGACAGCCGACGATCCAGTTTGCGTGGTTGTTGCGGTCTGCAGCTTGTGTGTGGCCGTGTTTGGAAACCTTTTTCGGCATGGTTTCTTCCTGTGCGAGACGTCTGAGCAGAGCACGCTCGTACTTCGCACGCAGGCCCGGTCGAAGAAGTTGCGCACGGCTGGCTACTTTTTCCTGCAGACAAACGGTTGGGATGGCTGATAAACGACAAAAGTTAGCTACTCAAGTCACAATTCGGAACAATGCTCTACTCACCGTCGAAGTAGTTGGGGATCCCTTTTGGCACACGTGGTTTCTCCAGTAAACGAGCGAGGGCTGGGAGTATACTTCTGACCAAAGCTGGCACGTATTCGAAGAGCAAGGCCCGGATGACTACGATGGCACAGCCAGCAACAAAGAAGGCGAAGAGAACCACAACTTGAGGGCTCGTGACACGAGAAAGCAAGTGCCCACGACGAGTTCCGTCGAACATAGGGATCCCGTCTCCAGGACTGTACGTGCTGTTCGCAGTGGCTTGTTTAAACTCTTTGTCGTTTTCGGAGCCGAAGATGCGGTCGTTCGAGAACATCCACATAGCAATGAGGCAGTGCATTAACACCGCATACGGCAGTAAAGCTCCTGCTGCTGTTGCCAATTTGCTGTCATAAAGAGGAGGAGATCGAGCAATACGAAGAAATGCTACTCAATTTGCAATTCCAGGTTAGTTAAAGCACAAATGTTCGAAACATGGATGACTTACTGAACTTGTCGGCCCAATACGTCATGACCATTGCCCCAAATCCGATAAAGTGAAGTAGTGGCATACCTGCCGAGAACTACATGCACAAATGTTAACAACGAGCGTATTTTACTCTTCAAATGATTACTTGCCATGTACGTGATGAAAATTGAGGTGAGAGATTGAGCGTAACGTGCAGCTAGATCGAATTTTGGTCCACGGTAGAGCGCTTCCAAGTCTCGCTGAGTGTCTTGCTTTGTCAAAGAGTGGTCAAAAGAATACCCTCGGTCGATAAAACGGCGAGCCTTCAGCACGATGTAGTTTGCCAATACATAAGCGTGGGTACTGAACGAGTTGATGATCATAGTGAGCATAAGCGCTACACCGATATCGTTATACCAATCCGCAGTAAAGTCCGAGTACTCCCCGTCCAGGATCTGCAATGCCCCTAGTGAAAAACCTTCGTTGGAGGTTCCAGTCTCCGGCACAGCCGTCGCTTTCGAGAAATAGTTTGCGTTTGCATTGATAACCAACATCAGCAGTGCCGTGTTGCAAAATTGAGCGAGGAAAACTTTCGTGACACGTGACACGACCAAACTCGACTCGGTGTGATGCTTCTCTAAGGCCACAAGGCCGTTGAGAATACGAGCCAAAACCAAATTCACAGCCACAACCAACAGAACCGACGCAATGGACAAAATCTGAGTCGTCACGAGTGTTGAAGCCCAAGACCGGCACAGCAGGTTGTTCCCCCCTGTTTCCGGGTTGTCGAAGCTTTCGTACATCATGCTTCGGAAAGAACTGAAGATTTTTAGGTTAGATCACGTATCCTAAAAAAAATAGTTGAAATGAACTTACTGATCGACGAGGAAACTTTTGCAGTAGCATTCGACGAGAGCTTTGTACGGTACAAGTCCCGATGCCTTATTGAGTTCATCTTGAACGACGTCCGTCTTGAGAACTTGAGTTGGGCAACTAGTTGGCCGCCCAAACTGCCTTTCGAGCTTACTTTTCTGCTCCTTCGCCAGAAAAATCAATACGAAACTCAGGAATAGCACAGCTAGCGTGATTAACGCCACAAACTGTGCCCCATGGTTTAGTAGTGAATCAACACAAAAACGACAATCACAGACAATAGCTTACCAGTTGTCGGCACACCCTCTCACAAAACGGGTGATGTAGATTTTCCCAAATGATATCGGTTGGGTCCGGAGCCGGACGGAATCGAAGTCTTTTACCATGGAGGCGCTTGTAGTGAGGCTGGAAGAGACGATGGAACCAACCCAGGTCTGGATATTCCTGCAGGCAGCGGTGGAAACCTTCCTCTTCCTCGAAAGTCACGAAAGCAGTCACAGCTTGTGAAATATTGTATCTCTTGTGATGGGCATGCCACTGCTCGAGCTTAACGTTGAAGCGATACAGCTTCGCCTTCAATTTGTGGATAGCACGTAGGTGACGCTTCTCGCGTCTGGTATAAACTCGTTGATCCAATCGGCCATGTAAAAGTTGGAGCTTTTCATGGCGCTGTTGGGCGATTTCAAGGTGACGCACGACTGCACCACGGTGAGTAAGTAAGCGTAAGTGGCGCGATGCACTCTTGCCGAATTGGATGTCAGCAACACGAATACGATCGAGCTCCACTGCAAATGGTGGGGCACTACTCAACACAGCTTCTAAGTGTAAACGAATCTAAGAATCCCAAAAATTGAGTTAGAAACAAAGCGCAAAAAAGTAGGACAGCTCACCTCCTGCCGTAGTAGACTAAGGTCATCATGATGCGGTAAGTGTACAAGCTGCACCGTGTAGTCGAGAGCCTTGACTTGATACTGCGTGATGTGGTTTATAGCTTCCTTTTCCTTGCGCCGGAGCCATACGACAATCCCGAAGAACGCTAGACTGCAAACGATATCGCACCCTACTGCAAGCCCTAAGAATTCGCGTCGCTACATCACAACTAGACTTAGAAACTGTAGAAATTAAACAAACACAAAACCTTACGCTTATAGAATCCCAGCCAATAGTTTTGAGGCTCCACGCACTCGACAAGTCGATACGCGTGGTGAAGCATCGACCATAAACAATCAACGCTCGAGGCTTGCTAGGTTCACACTTCGAATAGTCACTATCATCATTTAGCTCAGTCTCACAAATCTCCTTTGTGATGTTGGCAACACTGTCAACTGTGACAATAGTCGGAGATGTCGAGCAATTCGTGCCATACTTAACGTTCGGCTCCCATACATACGTGATCGCCTCACTAACATTGAGCGTACAGCTTTTCTTGCCTAGACAAAGTCCTTCGACAATTTCTTGAGCTTTAGTAGAACCACATCCTTCATTTTCTAGAATCCGCATATTATCGAACATTGGGGTCTTCGTTACTCCACTACGTGAATAGGAACAACAAGGCTGAAGCGAGACTGGGTGAACACCAAGAAAACATCCAGGTCCATCCAAAGGACAATCAGATCCTTCGGAATCACCACGGCATTGACCAGAACCTTCAGCCACCTTGTTACGTTCCGGACATGAACAGCTACCCTGGGAGTCGTACGTTGAATAAACCGCCTTCACAAATCCAATCTCACCCGCAGAGCACGTGAGTGACAGCTCTGTGTTTTCAATAGCTTGATCACAAACACTTCTAGCCTCATTGAGATGCCCAATACTGGTTATACCTAGGACCGATGGGAGTCCTTGCCGTGCAAGAGCAGTGAGTTCTGCCATTGAAGTGTCACCACCGGCAATATAGACCGCTAAAGTAGGGGCACTGATCACCACAAGCAGGAGGAAAAGCCACGTCATAACCTTGAGATATTTGAAGTAAAGAGCAATCCCAAGACCATATTGACTCAATACATTCGAATCTGTTGGCAAATGGTGAAACGAGTGCGCACCAAAGTCTGTGGAACACAAAGGATACCGCTCCGGCATTGCAAAGCCCCTTGCATCCACTCGAGAGCTGGAGTATCGCATTGGGTGTGTCATCCCCCGATCACGCAGAACTTTGGCATAGGAGAGATACTTGAGTTCTTTCGTACCACAATCCGGAAGGTAACCACCTAATTGTGCATCGAGACGAGGAGACATCATGGCGAACGTTTTTTTGCCGTCCTTATACTCACCTTCTTCCAATGCTGTAACATCGACATCTTTCTCCAATCTTTGGGGTGGCAAGAGCTCGACGTTGTCAATCACAGGCTCAGCGTAGCTTAACTCGCTTGTTTTAGTGGACGCTGTAGCTTCGCTATGACGTCGTTCCGGCCGGTTGACAGAAGTTTGTAGATTCTGCGTTGTCGTGGAGGTTCGTTGCCTGTTCTTGGTGCGTTTGTTCACCATATCATCAGATTGATCGAAGAGAATCTAATGGAACGACTATGGTAACCTCAAAGCTGGTACGGTAGTTTCGCTGTCGGCGGTTGCATATGTGATAATAATACGAGAAGTATCAGGCTGTAAGACTCATGAGAAACGGACCAGTGTTGGACATTCGTCCGTTGAGGATGAACTACTGTCAAACGATGTGCTCCAGTAAACCGAGGACGGATGAGATAGATTATTCCACGGTGAAGTACATATTTTGCGTACGAACGTGTTGTGTTCGTGCAAGCAGAACGAATATTCGCTAACTATTAAAATGGGGAGCTTCGCAAAGTTTTCACCTTTAAAAATATAAACTCTCAGGCTAGAAACAAGTGAAAATCGCCAACCCAACCAAATACCACGGAGTACTAAGTAGACGCAACATTCTCATGAAGTTGAAGCGGTTGTTGGTCGTCGTGAAACGAACAACCGGACGAACTCCTGATCCAAGTCAAGTGCGGTCAAAGATTTTAATTTCACTGTCTAATCAGGATGCGCGCAAACCCAAATTTTTATGAGTGGAAAGGAAAGACACTTCCTGGCGCCAGCAAGTTTGGCAGGGTATAGAGCAGATAATAGCTCATGTCGGCGCACTGAGTCTTCGACGACAAGCATCGAAATAGTTTGGTCTTGCATCGAGACTGTCATCCACCGTGAACCCAACTCTTTTTGGATACAACTGCTTCTTTAATCCTCGCCAGCAACAGGCATCATTACGCAGTTGGAGCTAGCGGTCATCCATTGCAATAACCAAGAGAAAGAAGATCTTGCATCATTTTCTAATACACTTGCCATTTGTATGCTTGAAGTTGAAGTGATATTACACTTGTGTTTTGAATGGACCATGTTGAAGTGTCGATCTTCTCGCATGTCGTGGCTGCAAGCTCACTTCTGACTTTCCTGGCAGTTTTCGTTTGAAGTGGCGGAACTGATTTTGTGTCAAAAGCAAGCCTTTGCCGACGACTTATACGTTGGTCGAACTCACAACGCGACTAGTAATCTGGATAGTACGACTTGAGTTGAAGTGAGTCCACTAATGTTTTGGTGACAAACATGCCAGTTGTGTAATAGGTATCCAGGTAATTATCATCCACGATCATTAGTGCGGTGTTGCAAGTTAGTTTGCAACTTGCCAAGCTGGATACGTTCGTTGAGAACAACCAGCTCGATCTCACAACTGCTCAAGCCCAAGAATCATGCAGTATTTCCAAGTTAGAAACTCCGGCTCGCAGTAGCCATTTTGGAACAGTGTCGCCACTTGATGCTCGACAAAGATAATTGTCGCCGACTTGACGACATACGACCACGATCTAGGCATCATGCCGGCTTCCGGCTTCCTATGGACGAGTGTGTTAGACTTACTTGGCATCTCGACAGCACACTGAGTTGCCAACATGTTACAGTCCGCTGGACGAACCACAAGGCAAGCTGATCTGGCATGTGTAGCGGCTGTTGAGTTCAGGGATGTGGAGCTCAACTTGTCCGAGATCACCAAGGTGACAGCAACCGACTTTAACTGCAACGTTCTCGCAGTGTTTTCCTCCATACCCACCCATGAGTCAGCGGCACAATAGAGCTCCATCAATTAAGTGCGAGGAAAGTCTCGGCGAACTTGCCGCGCTGGCGCAAGTAGAGACCGTCGCACCACATTCATCGGCAACCCACTGATTCCTGTCAAAGATATATCTCCCAGATCCGGGCTTATTCTCGAAAATCTCGACACCGAGATCGTCTGCAGTCCAGTTTTCGTCGCTCTCTCACAGCATCTTCAGCTGAAAGTCACAGACGAGTCTCAACCGTTTAGGATAAGCGGGAGATCTTGCGCGCATGCCCCCCAAACGTTCGCTACACAATCGTGGAGGCACCGTATTGCTTCAGTCGTCAAGACTTTGCTGAAGGTGGTATTATAGCGGAACTGATTCGCACTACAAAAATCAGGAACGGCAAAACGGTTGAGGCCCTGGGTTACGTGTTGGCCAAAAGGGCACCGACAACGGTGTCATCGGCACCTACAGTGCCTTTCGTAGTAGGCTGTCCGGGCTCGAATCAGCGCCACATATTCCAGATTCATGACGATCTGGCAGCATTAAGCTCTAGACCTTCTCATGTCGGTCCGGAGCAGTTCGCGAAGGCGAGACGGAATACTCCGACCATAAATCAGCACCAACCACCAAAAAGCGACATTCCTCTTCTATAAGTCAACACTCTCATGTGTCTCTCCACCCTAAAGTCGACATATGTATTGATATTTGTATGTCGTACAAAAATCTGTTGCTTTCACTAAGTCACGTCAAACCGCAAAAGTCAACATCTCAGTTCAGGCTAAGATTCTGCACCTTGAAGGCGAGTAAGCGTAAGCTGCAGCAAACCACTCACTCTTCAATTCGTCCTCTTCCGGACAAGCCACTCTCTTACTCTTCTCTTCAATACCAGAGACAAACATGCAGCAGACCACGGACGACGAGTTCAGCTCGCTCAAGTGCCGCTACGCCAGCAAACGCTGCTGGAATCTGCGCGCCATCAAACGCAACGGCGAGCGTCACAACCTGTGCGAGATGCATCGCCAGAAGGCTAACAGCAACCAGCGTCGTCTGGATAAAAAGCGCAAAGCCGGTCAGGCGCTGGGCTTAGGCAATCACCTACCACTGCACGCGGGCGTCAACGGATTCTCGGACCTGGCGCGTCGTATGCGCATGCGCGACACCATTCAGCTCAAGCTCGAGCAGGAACTGGGCTCCATGCCGTTGACTACGCAGTACATCCGTGCCCCGCGATCCACTCCGTCACTCGTAGAGCTGCAGCGAGCGGCAGGCCTCGTGGCCATGGGCAACGCACCAGCGTACAGCAATGAGGTGGATTCATGGCGTGAGTCCAACCGACTTCCTCTTACTGCTTGGGTGCATGCGTCGTACCCGAGGAGCCCCCGTGCCATGCTTCGTGCAGCGGCAATGGCCAAGATGGAGCCCAATTTTGACGCTACTGGATGGATGCACCGCAACCCACTCACTCCACCCAAGGCAGAAGATGCTTCCATTCAGTCGCCGCCGTCTAGAGTGCTGCCACCGATTGCCACTGCCGTAGCGAGATCAGGTAAAGGACTCCAGAGTTCATGGCAGGATACACGGCGAGGACCCTCCCTTACCACTCGCGCTAACATTTAAACCTCTTCGTCACAAGTAAAGTACCTAAAGTGAATATTTTTTCCATCGCGGAAGAGACCAACGAAAAAGTTTGAATCCATACGAAAGCGTATCGTTGCCAACGATACATGTACCTTCAATTGCATTTGTGGACTCCATCAGAGGCATTGTGCCACTACAATGTCTTGCTCCATCGTGATGTGTGTGATCAATGCCAAATTGTCGCGCGCGCCACCGGACATGTTTCGCGCACGTCGTCATCTGAATTAAAGATCCACCACTCGCTGCTCACAATATCGTAGTCTTGATACCGTTGACAACCAGCGCTATAATACATGGTGGCAAGATATTTTCGCTGCTTACCGACGGCCAGTGACAATTTGGGTCGAGTGGATTCCAGCGCTGTCCCGTCCGTGGCGGGCGGCATCAAGTTGATGCCATCAACATGCCGCACGCGTGCGTCCATAGTCAGGCATAAGTGTGAGGCATGGCTTGGTTTACCCGACGACGCAGCCTCCTTTGATCACTGCCAGCAATTTCTGTCACAAATTGCTTGCACAACTTTGGTAACCACGCACGTGACTCTCCAAATCGAAGTGCTTTTTGCCCGCTCCAGTCCAGTCATCGGAGCAGAGACGCACCGACAGCACCGGCCGGTGCTTCGCCCTCAGTGTTTGGCGCTCCAGGCAGCAGAAGGAGGTGGCACCGACAGTCAATTCAAGTGAAGTCGGATTTTCTGAGCCATCCCTCGAAATTCAAGCCAAAATCCACACTCGACTGGCGTTCACTTGGTTTCACTATTGAACTGAGATCCCATTTATGCATTTCCATCTGCTCATCAAATTCACCCATGTAGCCATCCGGTCCGATTTGCGCAGGTGGGCGCCGGTATCTTCCTCGGACGGACGTGCGTGGCTCGAGTCCGGCCATTCGCGCATTTGCCTCCAATTCACCGCACTGCTCGACATGATGGCCACACGCGCCGGTGCCCCCACTTCTCCCTCCTCCCCTTCGACGCCCGAGGCGACTGTTATTGCTCAGGAACAGCCTGTGCACGACCCGGAGAGCATGTGCCGCTACCCGAGCAAGAAGTGCTGGAACACACGCGCACTTAAACGCAATGGCGAACTTCACAACCTGTGCGACTTCCACCGCCAGAAGGCCAACAAGAACCAACGTCGTCTCGAACTTAAGCGCAAGGCGCGCGCACAGGCGTCTACAGACGTGGAGTCTTCAGGAAAGAGACAACGCGCGCACAAGAAGCCGCGTCAGCGGGCACGTCGCGCTCCACTCAGCGCCCATTTAGCAATGAAGGAGGAGCTGCGTGCTAAACAGCAGGCCAAGGAGATCAGCAGGAGTAATGTGACTGCAACTGCAGCTGCAGCTACTTCCACGGGTCTTACCAGCTGGTTCCTTCAGGATCTAGTGCTGCTGGACGGTGTCTACGACCGGAACGGATTTCAGGTGAAGGAGGAACACCCACTGACCCCTGCTTCAATGCTCCAGACGGCCCCTGCCGAACTGCAGCGTCTCCCTGAAGCTGTGGACGAGGAAGCTCTGGATCGTATCTTGCAGGACGACGCTGCCGCTGTATGCAAGAGCTTAGAATCGATTTCGGGAATGGAGGCGTTGGCCTCATTGCCTGAAGGCAAGACGTCCCCCGTGGATGTTGGAGAGAGCTGGGACAACCTGGACTTCAGTGACTATTGGGTTGCGCCCATGCCGACGGAGCAGCCGTCAAACTTGAGTTTCGACGCTTCCACCTTTGCTGTGGATGAAGATGTGTTTGTTGCAGACGTGTGAAGCGCTGTCCATTCCTATTTATTTTGTACAAATTTAGGAAGCACAACGTCAAATAAATGCCTCCGATCTACGCTGTAGTTTTGCCCCCTTCGTTTGGTAGATATCTGTCCGTTTCACCGGGTAATGAATGGCAGCAACTGTGATCGGCGATGGAATGGTAGATATGCCAGAATTCCCATGCCAAGTCTGGCCTAAAAATAAGGGATGAGTTCTTATGTAGATTGGATAGATGTTCTTCTTCCTCTTTTTGAAGAGACTGCATGCACAAACGTTGGGCTTGTGGTGAAATAAGCAAAAATGCCGAATATTCGAGGGACAGCGGGGGCGACGATCAATATGCCAGGTTTGATCATCGGCTGTGTGTTGGCGGGACTACTCATCTTGGGCTTCCTCCAGCAGCACATGCAAAAGCGCCAGAGGAGAACAAGTACGTACTTTTGCATTTCCAGGCACAATACCAACTAGAATGACTCTTCTGTGCTGTAGGATATCACCCTCCGCTACAACTTCAACAGTCAAGTACAGGCGTACTGGAGCAGATTGGGAAGAGAAAAGAGGACCTGACGCGATACATTGGCAAGCTAAAAAAGCAACTAGCTGCTCGTGAAGATCAACTACGGTATCACGACGAACTCGAAGAGATTGTAACCTCTCGGGTAGAGACAAGTCGTCGTGATGAAGAGGAGTGGACAAGGCTCATGAAAGCTGGCAAGAAGCTGCATGGTGAAAATTGGAATGCCTCCAGTGGGGATGAACCTTCACTCAGGTAAAATGAAAGAACTCTAGCTCATGATAACCGATGATCTCACCCAGACGTTGATGACCAATAGGGACCTAATGGAGCTGCATAAGGAGGAGCTGCTCGAATACAAGCGCTCACTTCAAAATCGACCAGATTCAAGCCGTAGACCATCAGTTTCTCTTGAACGGAAAGCTGTTCGACGCCCATCAAAGTTTAACCTTCCAGTATTAAAGCTGCAACCAGTAACTCCGCTACAAAATTCCTACCGTGGTAGCGGCGCGAAAGCAGAAACGAATAAGGAACCGAAGTCCATACCACCTCAGTGGCAGTCCACTCGCGCCAAAGCAGGGTCTCAGCTTTTAGCGGCAGTCCCTGCAGCCCATCCAGATAAATCACCACAAAAGGTGGTTGTGCCGCCACTGGACTTCAGTCGATTGTCAGGAGGACCAACAATTGGCGTATCTCCTACTGAAGAACCGGACGACCCTGTACAGAAGCAAAAGAGAAAGAGCTTCGAGGTCACGTTCCAACGGCAGACTCGACTTGCAGCTATGCTTCGAAAGAAGAAGTAGATATCATAGTAGGCCAAACAAAGAACACTGAAACAAAGCGTAATGAATTACGAGGTGAACAAATGCCCTTACAAACCGTCAAAAGTTGGGGTCGAAGTTCTGCGTTGCCTTGTGAACGCAAGTCAATACTAACCTTGCACGGCCTTCATCAGTCACGCATCCGTTTTGGTCTTCTTGCTCGGAGGCCGTCGAGACTTCTTGGAGGATTTGGGCGTCGAAATTGGCTCGCGACTACCCTCTGGCACTTTGTCCAGCACATATTTCTCCAGGTCACGGAACGTCTTGTTGTCGATGTGGTCGACGACAATGTCCAGCTCATCTGGCGAGCTTTTGTCGAGCGACTTAGGGCATTGCTCTTCCAGAAGCTGTACGATTGCGCTCAGGTCTTTGGGGTCAACCTTGTAGATGTTTTGACTGAAGTGAATCTTCTCCTCAAGACTTGGGGCTCTGTCAAACCGGAACAAAAAATCTAACAGTTAGAAATAATTTATCATACTGCAGCCTTTCAAAAATATACCGTACGGGATACTCTTGTCAGTTTTGGGTACCGGACCCACATCGAGTTTCATGGTCTTCACGCGGTCCTCAAACTTCTTCGCGAGTTCGTCTGCAAGCAAATACAGGTCGGACCCGTCCTGGTTGTAAAGCTTGCAGTTACTCCAGACCAGACGCATATCACGTGCAAACTCCACAGGTTTCTTGTACTCGTTTTTGCCTAGTTTGCTGCGGATAGTGCCTAAGTCCATGGGCTCCTTAACCACCTGCAGATAGTCGTACAGGCCCCATTCCTCCCAATTGACACGCTCGCGGAACGGCTCTACAGTTCACAAAAGAAGGCTAAGCATATTGCTATCAATTCATTAGTCAACAAATATTTACTCACCGCAACTGTCGAGCTTAAAGAAATGTTCCGCGACGTCAATACACTTCTTCTTGTTCTCGGGGTCCATTGGCGCTCTTTAAAGAGTAAATTGGCGGCGACAGAGAGCGTAGATCTGCACATAAATGATATACACAGGTAGGTGAGATGAAGAACTATGTAATTCGAGCGTTATGTCAAAGGAAAGAGTCCTGGGGGGAGCGCACGTTCAAGCTGAACACGCAAGAGATGCATCCTCACCTTTCGAGCTCGACTGTTTGTATGGGAGTGAGCGTATCATCTCTGAAAGGGATAAGTGGTGCACACAACAGTAAATATAGCCATTTCTATTTTTAGAAATGGCTACATTTTGCGGACCTTGGAAGAGAAAGACTGGAAGCATGTACGTCTGCATACAACGTGGGGTACGTGTTGAAGCGCTAATTATCAGGATTGGTTCTTGTCAGGTTGTCGAAGAGGGCGAATTGGCAGGACCAGCTCAACCATGAGCTTCCAGAAGTACAGGCCAATTTGAGACGTATTCTGCAATTGTCCGAGGTGGCAAGATGCAAAGCTGATTACGAGTTTCTTGACAAATACAGTGCGATCTACATGAAGTACCGGTAGTACTCTGCATCTCATTCGATGATCAATTAATCCAATTGTTTGCTCTAGTCCAACGTGTCAAATACTTCCGCGACCTACCGCCCAGAGACCGAATGCGCTTCTTAAAAGCGGCAAAAGGCATTGAGCTTGACGATGGAGACGCTCTGTTCCGAATTGGCGATCGTGCGGATGCCTTTTACTGCATCATGTACGGGGCAATGAGTGTGGTGATGGACTTTTCACGCATGGCAGCTCCCACCTTGAATGAGTTCGAGGAGATCATGAATCGTGCTCGCGTGCACTCGAGTTTCCTGAATCCAGGAGGGAAACTGGATATGTCACACGATGCTACTTACGTCGTCCGGACCATGAAGCCGTTGGAGGTCTTTGGAGATGTAGGTTTACTTCTAGAAGAGCAACAACGAACAGCTTCAGTTGTGGCTACAGAGACGACACTGCTCATGCAGATTGATCGGGATACCTTCATGGCGCTACGTGCGTGCAATCTCTCGCGGGAACTCCGGTGCGTATTGATTTATCTAAATCGATGATCCTGTATGGCTAGTTCATCGGGGTTGTGTTGAATTGCAGTGAGAAAATGACGTTCCTAGCGGGTGTGGCATGCTTGGATCACTGGGAAGATGAAGGTATCCTGAAACTGTGCGACCGAATGGAGAAGGTTCAGCACACTTACAACGACGTTATCATTGTTGAAGGTGAACCTGCAAGTACGTCAATTTGTTTGATGTATTTCTCTTTGATCTCCATTGTTCTCACATTGTGCTGTGCAATTCGCGCATAGATTACTTCTACTTCATTAAGCAAGGCGAGTGCAGGATGGTCAAGCGATATTCGGTCCTAGAGCAGAGAATACCGCAACACAACCGCAAACAGCCATGCTTCGTTGAAATGGCTACAGTTTGCAGGTAAAAGGAGTGTTTTTGCTATACGTTTGCAGTTCTAACCGCGTTTACTACGTTTTGAAAAGCCAGCACTACTTCGGCTTTTACGAAGCTATCCTAGGTGTGACCAACGCGGTGTTTTCCGTACTGGTTTCATCGCCTACTGCTGTCCTGTATCGCGTCGACCGTGTAGATTTCCGACAACTTATTCTGAAGGATGCGACTACTGAGCAAATGCTGCGCCAGGAAGTTATTGGCATTTCAGCTCGTGCCGACACTAGGAACGTTGTGCGAGACTTGAAACGTGAAATGAAATGGAACGAGTACAAACACGAGTTAGTGGCCTCGGTGCTCACTAGACATGAAGAAGAACACATTCCCATTATGGGAACTCGGCCAGATCTCGGTGGCTATCGATCACGTGAACCAGATTTTTGCTTACCAAAGTTACCGACTTCACCAAGACCTGCAAAGGGTTCTCAAAATGACCACGGAATTCCAGGTGTCTCTTCTGGTCAACTTCGTCGAGCACAGAAACCATTAATTGACAACCTCAAGCCATCTCCACGCCGTTCTCGTGGAAAGAATGGCAGTTGGCTCAGTGTAAGTGCCTCGTGAGGTGGGCTTATTTGTAACTGAACGGCTAACGTTTGTTGTTTTTTGGTATAACGTAGTGGGCCCGGCACCAAGCTGGAAACGACAATTCGAGTCCGGATAGCGCTGACAATAAGCATGAACAGGTAAGTGGTGAACCCAGTCGTCACGTTATAGCATTCGCTTGACGGCCCAAGGTGTAACGCGTGACTCTTTGTAGGTGCTTGGTAGCAACGTCCAGTGGGGTAAAGCTTCACAGATCATGGGAGGGCTACGCAACGACGAGGACAAAGTCTCGAATGTCATTGTGGAGCTCTTCAAGGCAAAAGGGTCTTGAGAAAGTACCAATTTGTAAGTTCAAATGCGAACGGTTAATTTAGTTTGCTGCATCTTCCTAAATCTTGGATGGAGCGGGGCTTGACAACGCCAGCAAGTTGCCTCGGTGTTACTAAAGTATACTCGATTACAACGTGTGCAAAAAATAAGTTACAACATTTGCTATCGGAGACGTAGAGACTAGCAGTCGTCCGTACGCCGTACCACATCGTCTAGACGTGAAGGTTTTCCAGGTCCTCGCTGATTGTGTAGAGATCTTCAAGGCACATTGCCGACGTCTTTCGTTCAATAGACGACTCGGTCGAACCAGTATCATTCACTGTCTTACTGAGAAGCGACGGGTTTGATGTCGTCGACGGTGGAGTATCCAGGATCGGGACTTCCTCTCCACTGGTTGTACCATTGCTGATTGATTTCCAGTCCGACAACTCGTCTTCGCCGAGATCCTTGATATCCAAGAAGGCTCGGATGGCTTTAAGTACGCGGCACTGCGAATTGACGCAGCAACGCACCTTACGCTTTGGCGCCGTGCGATACGCTGCCAAAATGGCCTCGACAAAGTGCTGGAGTTGAGCTTGTCGTTCCCTTGCAGTCCGGATGTCATCGTCCTTGTGCATCTTGAACTTCATCTTACGTCGCGGAAACTTGAGGACTGCGAGCTGTTGAACCATGGCGGTACACGCTCCATTACGGCAATCACCCACGCGGCCTTTTCCAGTTGAAACATCCGAAACTTTACTGTCCAGCAGCAATTGTTTCCTTAAATCGCGGAACTGCGAGTAGCGCTTCTGCAACGCGAATTGTTCCTTGCCAGTGTCCACGTGCATCTTGAACGAACAGTGGTTGTGCACGCGGGAGACTCCCAAGAACCGGACGCTAGTTTCGAGGACTTCGTGACCAGGGATGAAGCCGAAGCTAGACAGACGCGAAGATCCGAGGTCCGACGACATTCGCTGTACTGCTGCAGGCATCGAGTTACGAGTCCGCTGTGACTTGTTGCATGAACGTCCGAGCGATTCGTCAAAGGACATGGAGTGATGCGCGAACGAGGCGTGGACATGGCGCTCTACGAGCTGGCGCGAGTCTACAGCCAAATCTTGAAGACGGAGATCGGGCATTGCTAACTGAAGCCCGGAGGTTGACAACGACGTGTGGACAGGCGTGCAAATTGGTGAATGCCACGCTAACCCCAACGACAAGGATGAGTCGGCGACTGGGATAAGCAGGAGAGGGACAGAGAGCGTTGGGCACAGCACTTGACCGATCAGAAACCAGCAGAGCTGGACAGCCGTCGATGCTTTGCACTCTGCACTTGTTGTCTCGGTGACACGACAACTTGCACGTTACACACTGCCGCTTCAGAGAAACGCTGGTTGCTTGGGCTCAAGCCCAGGCTTGACTTGCACCCTTCGCCTGTGGGTAGATGATAACTGTACAACAAGTTCCCAGGCGGAAAACGCATGCGAGGTGGGTTAAGCTGGATATAGCTTGCTTCTTGTTCTAAGGGAAGGTGAATCTCGAGGTTCAAAGGTGCACACTTTCCGTGGGGACGTCGTCGACTTAACAGTCGGCATTTTGTCCACACCAGCCGATCACTTGAGGACGACGACAGACAGCAACTTGCTCTATGCAGCTCTCCCGTGATGTGTGCTCCCGCTCACCAGGCTGGTTGGTTGCCAGCTGAGCTGAATTGCGCTGGCAAGCCCCGCGCTTGTAGTAATATACGACTTCTGACTTGCAGCCGTTGGTTGCGGGCTCCCATGGGGTTCACTGGTAGCTTTGAGGCTGGAGGAATGAAGCCTTCCCCATGGGACTTTGCTGTCGAAGAAACTGCCACCGCGTAAATCGCCGTGAGTACGCGCACGTCGTCACCGAGCTAAACCCTGTTGCACCAAGGTCGGAAGGAATATCCCACCGACGTTCTGCAAAGCAATGAGCTCGCTTGCAGTGACAACCGCGTGTTTGGATTCGACGGTGAGACTGCATGCACGTACCGGTAGCAGTGCAGAGACCACACCAATGAGAAGCGAATTCGCCAACCAAGCAGCAATTACCGCCGCGTTTAATTCATACATGCACGAGTATTTTGATCGCGTCAGTCTATCTCACGTCAGACTCTCAGTTGCTGTGTGGATCGGTTCTCCAGCGACTAGTGGAACGTACGCGCGAGCTCCAAGCTACAGCACTACTACCTACGACCAGCTAAATTTTCTCGAAGTAGTCCACAGGTTTGACAGGTTTGGCGATCTTCCATTGCACTTTGGCTTATCTGGCACCTGCCGCGCTTCATGATACTTTGATAGTATATTTCATTTCCGCGCGGGAGTTTATCGATGTGCCCTTACGCGACCTGCCTTTGTGACGGCCGGAGCAATATTACCTAGGCCAAACAGGTCGCTCGACGAGCTGGTAGCACACAAGTCGATCCATGGCATCCGGCTCCGGATTAATACATCCGATGAAGGCACACATCAAAGTCGGCTTGGTCGGTTCGGGTGGGAGCTTGTGGGTTGCTTGGGCGAAGCAAAGTAAATTGCAAACCAAGTGATTTCGATCTCGTTTACGACAGCAAGAAGCACGTCGAACAAGGGACGTTGCTTTAAAGCTACATATAACTAGCTTATGAGAGCTTCACGTCTTCGCTGTAGAGCTGCTTCTCGTGCGACGTGAGCCTGGAAAGCCAAGATTGCAGTGCTATGTAGTAGTAGTTCGATAGTATATAGACAGTTAATTACTATTTTGCGAACTACTGTAGTAGAACCAAAACGGACTGAGCTACTATTTACTATAGTAACATGATACTATAGTAGCTACTAATTTCGCCAACCCCTGCTCACTGGAAAGCAGTTCCGCATGAATCGGTTCTGGTACCTTGCAGGCCAACATTCCATCGCTAACTTCGCGAAGATTATCCGTGATAAGTTATCACCAAAGAATCTCTTTCAGCCTTGCTAGAATCTCGCCTAAACATAGAGCCAAGCTGAGAAGAACTCGAACTACTGCAGAAAAATCGAGGTCGACAAGAATGTGTATTATTGGTCAATTGCCTAACTCCTTGAATTCCAGCAGCGTCCTGGCGGTCAAAACACTCATATCATAGAAGGAAGACACTGCAGCTCGCAGCAGTCGAATTTCCGTGGCCTCGAAGTGGCTGCAACCAACCAATACAGCAGAAAATCAAAGCGTTAATTATGTCAATATAGATGACACATTACACGCATCTAACAGAAGACACTTAATGCAAGTACGTACACGTGGAGCTCCGTGCCCTTTACGGTGAGCGTGCGGTGGATCTTCTCGGGTTGCAGCTCCTCGTCCACTTCAAGCGTCTGCAGCACAAACTGTGCATCTACTTCCTCAGGGAAGTGCAAGCTGACCTCGCTACATGTATAGGAGTATGTGTGAGTACAGTGTGAGCAATGTAAAGCTTCCAGTCTTGCAAACGTTGGTGACGTAGTGGCGGTAGACGCGTACCATTCGTACGGGTGCGAAGCGCTGGTCATGGTGGGGTTTGACATTGATGGTCCAAAAAACCATGGTGTACATCACACTAATTTTGAACCTCCATAACTTATAACGGGTTCATAGAGCGTACTAGACTTGATTGGCTATAGGACCAAAAGGTTAACCCCTTTAACTCTGCCCCCCGCCCCCGCGTTCCTATTGTGCTCATGCCATGAATTTGCTGCGCTGTGAGAATCACATAGCTTAGTACCAGCATCAGTTCCTTAGTGTTTATTTTCATAATTCACCAAGGCGGCACATAGTCTCAGACGTGTGCAACACCGGCGAGGCATCCGTGGTGACGTTGAAGACTCTTCAAATAAAGACACTTGGCCATCAACGAGTGTAGTTGCACTACGTGTACAGTACTGGGTATCGCGTCCCTTGTATTTGTCCAGCAAATGTAAAGTGCGGCAAAGAGTATGTAGTAGCGAGGACATACATCTCGAAAGCCACAAGAAGAGTTGTATATGAAATCAAATGCATCGATCGATACTCGCAGAGCATGTTGCAACCTGCCCCACGCCATGATCATAGTCAAAATCTTGACGACGATAACATTGGTGCGAAGTAGCAACCAATACGCATTCGTGCGCTGCTTTTCTTCTGGTTAGCGGACGGAGAATCTAGACCCTGTCAAAAAGCGCGCCAAGCCCGTCTCACACCCAAATCAAAGGTGACACCGAAAAACTTCTGACTATTTTTCTCATTTTCTGATTGGTCTAAATCCCCTACCCCCTTACAATTCGATACTAATTCCATCATTTCATCCAATCAAAACCAGTATTCAACCTAAACATGGTCGGTCTTCCACCGCATTTCCCATCCAAAGCTCGATGGTGCATTTTCCCACTCTGTTTTCTACGTCCGCCGCCTCTGCATCGTCTTGCAAGCGCGTCAAACTCAAAGCCCACGCGAATCAAAGCCAGTTCCGCTTCAGCAGGTCCACCACCACGAGCTCCGCCTTCGCCTCGTACGCCTGACCGATAAGCGAAGTATGGGGATGCTTTGCTGCGCTGCCAAGTGCTGCGGATGCATGGCGCTCTCGCAGCTCTGCGCACTGCTGCTTCCTCTCGGTATTCTGGCCGCGCTAGGTCTTCTATTCTACACGTACGTGATCCCGTGGGGCGAGGACCAGATCCGACAGACGCTGGGACTTGCGTCCGACGTGGACATTGGCAGTCTTAACACCAGCTACATCGAGAGCAACAGTTGCTCTGGTTGCGTCTTCGGTAGCAATACACAATGGCCCACCAACACTACAGGCACACTGCACTTCCTGGACTCCAAGGCTGGAAGCACCGCGTCAGGAGTCATTGCCACATCCTTGGCAGGTGCAGCCGTGATCGGAGGAGGTTCCATGCTGTGGGCTTCAGTAGTCCCCAGTGCTGCCGCAGCACTCAGTTTCTCTGCTGGCTTCTACGAGATGACCCACATTGTGGAACAGGCCCAGTTTGCTGGCATGATCAGCCAGTTGAGAATTGAAGGCGCGCCAACGTTTCTACTGCAGTTCTCCAAGGAGCTCTCATGGACGAATTTTAACTTAATTAAGGGTAGCAGCGACGACTCCAGTGGAAGTGGAGATGATCGAAGACTAGCAGACTCCAGTGCTAGTGCGACGGGGGTTGTGGCGGCGGCTGGACAGTCTGGACCGGCCAGATATGCCGCTCTTATCGGCGTGGATGTCGATGATCTATTTTTCTACACGCTTGTGACGTTCGTTGTGGTAATTGCTGCACTTCACGTGTTGTACCTCTTGGTTGTGCTGATTATGGGTTCTCTAGCCAAGAACGAATCGTTTGGGGATGTTGCTCGCAAATGGTATCGCAAGGTTATCTGGGCTGGGGTGCTGGCTCTACTACTAGCGCAGTACATGTTCGCTATGGCTGGAAGTTTCTTCGTCTCGGAAGGATCGTCAAATGATTCGGCTGATGGTTCCAGTTCGCGTTACGCACTGGGAATTGTTGCTCTTGCAGCTGTTGTACTCCTGGCTCTTGGACTCGGCATCATTGTTGTCGGTAACAACACTGATGAACTTAAGGACGTTGGAACGTACGAGCATGATCAGCGCCCGTTCAGCAGCAAGTACAGTGCCTACTACGACGAGTATAATTTCGACAACCGTTTCTTCTTCGTGCCTCGTATCCTACTAGCCATAATGACTGGTGCTATTGTTGGCGTTGTGAGAGATGCCACGACGCAATTGCTGTGTATTCTGGCTATTACGATGGTTTACTTGATTTTACTGCTGATCCGCCAGCCGAATCTATTGCGGTTCCTGTACTACCTCGGTATCATTTCGGTGTTCATGAAGGTGGTGCTTATATGCCTCATGCTTATCGTGGCGAGAGATGACTACTTTCCGCAAAATGTGCGCGACAACGTGGCCTACGGCATCATCGGCGTGAATATTTTCATCTTCTTCATTCTGTTCGTGCGCCAGGCTTTCACAATCATTCACAAGATGGTTGTCGTTTGCAGACACAAGAAGAATGGCAAGGACAACACCCGTCTGGACGCTACAGACATTAATCTCGAGTCCGGAAATGACATGTCCACCAACCGCCAAGCTTATGAGCAGGTAGAGACGACGCCTGCTGGCCGCGGAGTTGACTGGTACGCAAACAAGCAGCTTCAGGAGCAACAACACAACCAGCAGCCTCAGCAGCAGTACCAGTCGCAGACTAGTGCTATGTCCGGTTACAGCACTCAGAGCTCTCGCAGTGGCCAATCTGAGAATGTGCCTATGTTAGAACCTGCCCCAGAGCCTGTTCCAGTCTTTAGCCGCTCTCGAGGCAAGATTCGACCACCGGTGTCTCGTAACCAGCAGTACTCCTTTGGGGGATCTTCTAGAGATGCAGCTGCCTTTGAGGTGAACAACGCAGCACCGGCTCCTGCTCCTACTCCTGAGCCAGCGCAAGAAATTCCGACGTACGATGTGCTGGCTGCCTACCTAGGCACGAACAAAACCACTGACGAGGCTGGATACTCCACGTCACCCAAGTCCGGAAGAGGCCTATCATCTAGAGGCCAATCTTCCAGAGGCCAACTTTCGTCAAGGGGCCAGAATTCAACTCGGGGCCAACATTCGTCTCGCGGGCAAAATTCATCGCGCGGACAAAATTCATCGCGCGGACAAAACTCATCTCGAGGGCAGAACTCTTCAAGAGGCCTGGCGTCGTCAAGAGGCCCACCTTCGTCCAGAGGAGGAGCTGCTGTCGCAGGTATGTCAGGATCGGGCCTGGGTTCGCGACCTTCGACGGTGCCTCTCGACGCGTATGCTGAGAGCTTCTCCGGCACGAGCTCGGGCGTAAGTACCACGTCTTCTCGGAGGAAACGTAGTTTTGATATGGATGCTCTGCGTACTGATGTGGACATTGACGATGTGGATATCGACGACTTTGCCGCTGAGCCTGCTGCACCTTCAACAGCTCATCAGCCGTTTAACCCTGCTGCGTCGACTGTGGGCCACCACTTCAACCCGGCTGCTTCATCTGCCAGTTCGTTCGCTATGATGGAGCAGTCGTACGTGAACTTCTCGGACTCGGTGGTATCCTCAGCCAGCAGTCAAATGGCTATGACGCAGAGTACTGTGCAGCAGGACAACACATTCTCAGCTGCAATGGCTGCTCCGAAAACGAACAACAACGGTGGCTACGGTAGCAGTCCTCAGGCGAAGATGTCCATCTTCTCGAATGATTCCGAGAACAGCTTCGACGGTGACAGCAGTGGCTGGTTCAAGAAACGATCCAAGACTGTGGTCAGTACAGACAGCAGTGACCACAATGACGTGGAAAGCCAAAGCTATGAACTCGGGCCACTTGGTGTGACCAAATCCGCCTTCAATCGCGACTCCATGGACTCGTACGGATACCAGTCGGTGGCTCATTTTGCAACATCTCGCGTGGATTTCAACGCACAGAGCCAAATTACGGACAACGGCAGTGACGACGGCAGATATTATCCTACACACCGACGAGGTACAGGCTCCTCGAACCAGTCGTCGAATCAATCCTTCCTGAGTGCCCATTCCGACGACAGCTCGTCGTACTACGATGTGGATAAAGTCCGTCACGATCACGACCACCCTAACACGTTGACACTGTAAGGTCGTAGCCAACTACATGCTTCCGAGAGACAGGAAGTCACCAACTCTAGGAGTATCTGGATGTATAATGGAGTTGGTACTTATTACCGGGGGCAATGAAAATGTCCACCCCACCAATGGCATCCATGTCGCCTATCCGATCATTTTTTTAAGAAGAAAACAATAAAAAAGAAGAAGATGGTGTGTCAAACATTATTTATCTATTGTGAAATTTTTTGCACTGAGTAGAAATGGCGCGGTCAAGAGATAGGGATAGTGTGGGGCGACTGTTACGCCTTCTGAAGGACTGCAAGCTCTTCCACGTAACGTTCATCCTCTTCGTCCTTGCTTATTCTACAGAATTATATATCTGATGCGTAGTTATGTAGATGGAGGCAGCAATAACAAGTCTAAACCGCACCAAGAATGGAATCAGGTCGGGGTATTTGGTTAAACCTTCCGACGGAGATGCAGGCGAGCTAATTCACACCTCTGATGTAATTACTACTAACATTACTTTTAGTGTTATGCACTGATGCTAATTGCTAACATTTTCGCTGCCTAGGGTCGAGTGCTGTCGCTGTCCGACCACAAACGAATTGCTCGCCTTCAGGCGGCTTTGGCTACACTCGCCAATGCTTACGACGATCAGATTGGAGGAGTGAAGGAAGTTGAAGGGATAGATTCAAAGCGAAACTTGGTGTGTACCATGGCTGGATCGGCCATGATGTTGTCCATGAAAAATTGCACTGTGTCTCGGACCAATTGTTGCATTTGGGGTCCGCAGGCGGAGAAGCTGCACGTTCTATTGGACTGGATGATGAGTCATGAGTGTGGATCTAGTAACTACGTTCAGCAATTGCTACTCGAGTGGATTCACCCGACGACCGAGAAGCAGAATCAGTTGGCTGCCTGTCTAACGATATTTGAGTTACTGCAGCGACGCCGCCGCATGTTACAGAACGATGCTCTTGAGCGTGGGAAAGGGAAATTGTGCTTGTTTGGTGATGGAGCTAGAGAGTTCATAGATGCACTACGACGTGTTGCAGAAAGAGGAACAGTCCAGGTTGCTGAATCACATCGTACTAAGCCGTCGAAACTTGCCCTGATTGCTTTGGAAACTCTTGCATCATTGTGTGGTGATATTGGCGTGCAGTACATGGCCTCAAATGAAGCTGAGAAGAAGGATCTGGTCGAGAAGGGATTGATACGTGAAATGGTGGAGAATATGAGATTTTTTCTAGTTTCGCTGCGGCAGTGGCATTTGCACTCAAAACGCCGACAGTTTCTTGGGTACGCTCTGCAACATATGCAGGCGTATGTTGAAGTTTGCAACAGTCTCTTGTCTAGTGTGGATGAAGATAAAGGTGACCGTCGTGAATTGGATTTAAGCGTTCGAGCAGCATTGGATGTGCTGTGCTGGCAATGGGGGGCGACTGCTTCCATGTTTTGCACTCGTAGCGACGCGTCTTCTCGGATTCAAAAACAATCAGCTGAAATGCTCGCTCCAGTTGTGACGAAATTGACGTTTTATTCATTCAGCGCGAAAGACAACACTAAGTTGAGCAGTTCCAATCTAAATTCCGAGGAGATTTATGCTCAGCTGCGTTATGTGTGCATACTGATGGATTCCATGGGTGGGGTGAATGGCTGTTCCAAGACGTTTGGGGGCTTTGATGCAGAAACCAAGGCGTCTTTCGTTTTCCTGTTTGTGAAGGGGCTATCTACAGCATCCAAAGATGTCAACGGTGCGTCCGTCTTACTTGTTTTGCAAGTGTTACGAGAACTGTTGATACCCGGTGATGCATTTCACCTCTTGAGCTCAAGAGAGGAAGAGCAAGAACTCCTTTCGCAGTTGCTCCATTCACACAGTAATGCCTGGACAACTAGTGGGAATACTGATAGCATTTTGCAAACTCAAACACAAGTGGAGCTGTTCATAGCTGACTTCATCATTTCTCGAAGCCTATTTATCACAGAGCTTGTACAGCGAGTACGTGATTCACGCACTCAGTGTGGTTCGGTAAGTTGAGTATTCCTGATGTGTGGAAGTTGTATGATCTTATACCTTGCTGAAATGGTTGTAGCCCTCCACTTCGCTCGTTCGGACATTTCTCTATCAACTTGATAGTTCGCCAACACAATCACCGCTATTCCGACATTGGCGGTAAGAGTCACAAATTCCTTTACTTTGGTGGATGTTACTGAAGTCAATGCGCTTTTATTGTGAACAGCAAGCAGCTTACACTGGCAGTGTTAGATCTCATAACCCACGATAGCCACTATATTCGTCGACAGGTCAGTCTTAGATGCCTTCTTACGAAAATTTGGTTTTCTAACGGGCTTCCCTAGGCTGTATCGTGCTTGCCATCACTAGATGCTGTGTCCTGCCTGGCCGGATTGACCGCAGCGGGTATTGATGCACCCGACAATCGTGTTTTCACAGCGACATTCGGGCTTCTTGTTGCGACTTCGACCAAGAGTTCCCGTGAAAAAATGGCGTCTTGGTTTTTGGCTGCTGTCCAGTTTGGGAGTGTCGTAGTCCACTCGATCGCGAGTAAGATTCCAGAATCCCCTCGGGAATGGAGTGAACTGACGACAAATCGTATTGAAACTAATGCATTGGGCGAGAATCGGCAACAACTCCAAGAAAAATTGCTGGCGTTCTGCTTCGGCCCAGCTGGGTACGTCACAACACTACTGCAATGGCTGAATGGAAGTTTCCATCCTAATAGTGTTGATTCATTTCACGTCCAGGTGGAGCAAGCATATTCAAGCGACAGATGCTAGAAGCGAAGTTCTTGGTATTCTAATTCTCAAAGTGTTTGGTTCGCCTCGAGACCCAGCACTTCTGCGAATGTTGCGTGAAATTGTGGCGTGCGGTTGGATAAACTACGAGGTTTTCCAAACTCTGGAGAAACAACTGTGCAGGCACATGATGGTAAGCGTTGTTCAGTGCTGATTGTTGGGAATGCTTAAGTAACTAATAAGTATCGTATTGGCCATTGCAGACTATACCTCGGCTAAGTGAAGACATGTTAAACGATAATTCGCCTTCGGCTTCTAAATCGATTGAAGGGCTGCTATTTGCTCGTTTAGCTCCATTATTGGTGCTTCGTATGCTCCCCCGAAATGTATTTCGAATGAATCGTACCCAGGCATTCCCGGTACGTAGATCGATAGCACAGTATTTCCTGTTCTGTTTGTCGCTTACCGTTATTGCTGTGACAGTGTGGACGTGAGGATCTGAATCATATGAATACATATCTCGACCATCAGCAGCTGCTTTACTGTAGCTCCCCGGAAACCAACTCTGCTGTTGAGTTGGATACAGCAAACGAGATTTTCTTCCACCTACTAACTCGCTCAGTAGTTGATCCGTTGGAATTCAAGGAGGTCAAGATGTTGGCTACAGAGTGTCTAGCGAAATTCCCTCCAGCCCTCGTGCTGCCACTCGTGTTTGGATACCTGGTTGCTTTCCTGCGTGAAACTATGCCGCACGACAAACGAGATAGTTCATCTATTGTCGGAGATGATAGAGTTCCAGATTCATGTGGCTTAGTGACGGCAAAGCTGATGGTGTACTACCTCAATCGAGTCTTTTCAGAAGACGATCATGCCTTCCAAGATTGCGAGATTACGTCAAAAGCGCTTGTCCTATTGGTACAAGTGTTGGGAATTCCGCCTGTTCAAAATTCTGAGGAAGCTCTTCTCACCGACCTCCAACGTGGTTGTATTGACTGCAGTGCAATGATTCTCACCAGACTTGCATCAAATACCACCGGACAAGATAACGCAAAGAAGCAGGGAGATGCTGCATCATTGATGAACCTTTTGATCTTTTGGATATTTGGTGTCAAGAACGAAGAAAATAAAATCGAGGAATGTACTGCTGCCACAAGGGTGCAGGAGCTGCTCGGAGGAATGTGGAGTGAAACTCGTTACGGCCAGTTGCCACTGCAAGTTCGCATTTGCTGCTGCAATGTTCTTCTCAAGTGAGTGGTACAACACAAGGATCATGCATTTCCAAGTTCCCACTAACTGAATGTCTGTTGTAGTGCCATCTCGCGATCGGATAACAGCGTTCTCGTAGACTGGAAAGAACACGGGGTTATCACACGGATTGCGTTAGCTACTGAAAAATGCTCCACACAGGACGTCATCGCCGGAGGCCTCCAGGTACATGGGCTTCGATTCTGATGTCTTGTGATATTTGTCTGATAGTAGTCCACTGTTGATACAGGTTATTTTCCTGTTCTTGTGCAAAGCTAATGAGGTCATCTCGACCAGCGATAAGGATGATCTTCAACTCGTTCGGATCTGCTTTGAGACTACGACTGCTCATGTAGCGGCCACACGAAGCGAGCCTGTTGCCATGAATGGACTTAAAGTCATTGGGGCAATCATTGGGAAAATACCGGGATTCGTTGGAGCTTTATCGCAAACAGAGCTACAAAATCTCATCGACAGGTACGATATAAAAATATTTACTTGATAGACAACGTGGGCTCTAACTTGCAAGTACTCTGACATCAACGCTCCAGGTGTTTAGTCGGAGTGCGTGATCGACAAGTGTCACCTGTTGTAAGTGAACTGGCACAGTCACTCCTAGAAGCAATGACTCCGTAAGAACTGGAGGAAATACAGCTCGACATTTTTGAAGACAGAAGTTCTTGCAACATGAAACACTACATGTTAAGGCCTTCATTTAGCATGAGGGAGGCGGCCGAGTAGCAGCGTAGTACAGTGCCCAGGCGCGACTGAGTCCGTCGTCCATAGGGCACGTAGAGAGTACTTCAAACGCCTTTTCACGGTCAAGAACACTATAGTTGGCAAACAGCAGCGACGTCCAGCCAGATTGATTGGCTCTCCAGTCATTTACGATAGGAAGGCGGCTCAACACTTCATCCCATTCCTCGCGAACGAAGCGTGGCGGTCGAGACACTTCAAGAATCGGAGATACTGGAATCATTTGGATGCCGTGGATGCACTCCTTGTTGGGGCTAAACCAAGTCGTGTAGTCGCACTTGTTGTCGAAGAAGACACCCGTCACTTTGTTCTTGGCGAAGTTGGCAGGATGGATAGCAGGGCCATCATTACGCAGCAAGAAATACGTATTAACAGCACGCACGTACACCTTGAGCATGAGTTTTGCCAGAGCCTGCTGCTCTGCATTCTCCGTCACTTGGCTGTACATCGCAATACCATAGAGGAAGTTGACCTCTTCTGACGTAGACTCCTCATCCTTCCCATCGGCCATCGGAGTCACACCGTGTGAATACGAATGGCCTAACCACCAGTTGTAGTATCGAAAACGCGGAAAGTAGGGGTCACTGCCGATGGGGGACGATGTTGCCACATCTCGGATCAGAGTATCCACAATGGTTCGAAGCTTTACGGCATCTGCAGAATGGCGCCAATTTGGATCCAAGTACAACGCGATCGCAGCTGCCATTACGATGTAGCCGTAGTGGTAGTGGTGGTCATTATACACGCCATTACCGAAGTCCACATTCATGTCATTCCGAGTCAACGCCTCGCTTGAGATGATTCCCTTGTACACAGTATCGTAGACTAGAGGAAACGCCGACTGGTTGTTCGCGAATTGCGACAGCAACTGCTGGAACTTATTGATGCCATGCTGAGCCACATCCTGCATCTCCGGGTTTGTGGTGTCTGCAAGCTGACGAGCCACAAGACACATCGTACCGAACTTCTGCAGTGCCTTTCCCTTGAAGTAGTAGCTTCCTTCATGCGGAAGAGACCAGTCCCCGTAGATCTCATCGGCGACAACTCGACACAAATTGAGTCTGTCAACCACATCTCTAGTGAGGGTCCCAGCACGAGGTGGGTAAAATGCTGTGCACATATCCACCCCCTGGCTTTCTGCTTGAGGCACACGACACAGCCATGTTGGGTTGGAATTGGGTGGAGCTGTCAACATGTACGCAAACAATGGTCCATGCGTGTGCGAGTGCAGCATGAGCTCATGTTTGGCTTCAACTGTGGAGGGATCCAGCATTTCTTGCAGGTGTGTCAGTGCGAAGTGCAGAAAACGAGCTCCGGGGTTGCTTCCTGGTGCACTTACAAGTTGCCAGTTGAATACAAATGACTCCGAATTCAGTGTCTGGACAGAAGCTCCCCTCGGGTATACGCCAGCACTTGCATGATAAAGTTGCAGGATCTTGTGCTCGTCCTGTGGCACTGAAGACTGAATTGCGCTGGACGAAACAAAAGCGGCTTGAACAACACCCGTGAACTTTGCAGTAGTCGTGAGCTTGTTGTCCTGGAACATCAAGGAGGTGTTGCCACCAGCGTTGGAGAAGAAGTAGAGCACCCACTGTTGTCCATTGTTCAGAGAAATCACAAAGCTGATGCCATTCACTTGGTGACCATCTCTCGCAGGAGCTCCATTGATAGCCACAATGCAATGCTCCGTGCCTAGTTGTACCTGCATGTCCTGGTACTCCACCGTCGTGAAAGCTGAGCCTAATGCCAGGTACATTCTCATCCCAGTCATAGACAAATGCACTCCCATGTCATCCCAAGCTTGGATACTAAGCGGCGGTGGACCAGATTGAGCTGCTAGCTCCACAGCCGAGAAGATCCAGTTCTTGATCGTCGGTGGGTAGAAGTAGAAGCGCGGGGCCCCATTGTCATTGATGGGGCCGTCCGATCGGTACTGTGTCAAGTAGCTAACCGATAGGCCATTGCCAATGGATCCGGGTTGGTTTGGCACCACCTTGTACGTATAAGGACCAGCAAACACAGCATCACTGTCTTTTTGTCCGTCCCATGCCAGCAAGTTGCCCCACCACTCGTTGGTCGGAATAGGTCGCTGCTGCGCCTCTGGAGACAGAAAATGGGGCGAAATGAGCCTCTGTAGGTCGCCCGTTGACCGGAAAACCGGCGGTGGGGGAGAAGCAGATGCTGGCGGAGCATTGGGCGGTGCAGGCGGGAACAGTGAATACGCCATGCTGGAGGAAAGATCCTGCTGTTACCAGAGACTTGAGGGGTACGTGGCGGATTCGATAATGAGAAAGATTCTGATTAGCGTCCGGATAAATATGATTTTAGTAGGAACATCCGGATAGTGCGCGCTTGTCGCATTTTTGTGGGTGAATACATGTAGCCAACCTTGTTAAGTTATAGCTGAAGGACACCCCGCGCAAGATAATACTTCAAATAAAACTTACACTTCCAGCTATATTTGAAGTCAACCAAGCAACTGCAGCACTCTGCAACTTGCAGCAGCGACACGACTTTGCTATGGTTAATCGGTCGTTGCTGTCACGATTTATTTCGACATGGAATTATCTTCGAGTAGAACAGCGTGGCCACTACTCCGTGGAGCGTCTGAAGTCTCTTCAAAAGCATTGTGACACAGTCAATATCACGGAATTGTTGGCTTTGGTCCTGTTTACTCCACTCCCTTGCTTGCTCGTGGTTATCCTGGCGGATGTCGCTCCACTGAATCCTCCTGAAATGGGCACAAACTCTAATACCATCTTCTGGCTTCGGTCCTGCATGATAATTGGGCTGTACACATTGTCATTTGTTGTACAATTCCGTGAGATGCTGCCCACGCTACCCATGTCTCGAGCACGAAGTATTGGAATAACTGTATTTGTCAGCAGCGGTGTCATTGTATTCGCCTACTCGATGTCTCTCGCTATCGGCTTCCCCGTTCCGTTTTTGATGGTGATTGGTGCGCCACCTTGGATGATACTTATTATGGGGTCATTTGCAGCAAGCTGGTGGGATCATGTTCGAGGCAACAGTGCAACGCAGACGCAAATTGTGGATGGACTCAAAATGTTTATGGTTCAAATGTCGATGATCGGGGTCTATCCATTCTACATCTACATTTTCACGACGTTATCGTCCATGGAGCAGGCCTGGTTCTCACTTGTATTATTCATCATCAAGCTGACAATCAAGAATGGAATTAGCCACTACATTCGATCAAATACTGATATGCAACCAGAAATCGTCGTCTTTAATGTCGACGTCTTCAATGCCCTGTTCGTTTCCTTTTCGATGCAGAATTCGACGTCGAAGCTCACTGTCGTTGTAATTATGGTCATGGATTTTATACGCATGATAAGTTCACTCCGTGAGGTCATGCATTTGGTTCGTGAGCTCAGGAAGATCGAGAACCAAATAATTGTACTGAAACTTGCTCGAGGAGACTCACAATCATCACTCATCCGGAAAAGCCCACTGAGTCGTGCTTGCAGCATTGTAACTCGGCGTTCATTGGCCTCCAGAAGTCATGGCTCGCGTCAAAACTCGACCAAGAAGAGTCCTCCGGTTCAGATCAAGCCGCTAGATTTTCTTTTTCGAGTGAAAAGGATACTCCCGGACCAAAATCTCGGCTATCGTTTAAAATCGCCCTCAACAGCAGACCCTCAAACTAATTTGGTGCACTTGGAGAGGTTATACGCGAGAAAAGTGTTGAATCTACTGCATCTTACGGAATTTACGATCCTTGTCGAGTACATTGAGGTGATTGTACCTGTCGTATACTGTAAGTATCCTCGTTCCTGTAGTCGTACTAAAAGACAATTCTAATGTGCTCGTATTTCTGTGGCAGCTATCTACGTCGTAGCCATGTCGTATTTGCCAAATCGCGTGTACTACGCGCAGCTTGCAAACATGAACAACGAGAAACTTCAAAGTACACTTTCTAATGTGCTTTTGTATAGCCTTCTGGAGTTTATCTCTCTGATCGTACTTACGATTTTTCTTCGGAGAACCATGGAGTTTTCACCTGTTCACCAATTGGCATTCGTCCTTCGGACTCAATGGAAAATGGTGCAGTCAAAGCTGGTACTGTGGGTACTTTATGTGGTGCAGTCGTCACTCGTACATTTTGGTAGGAACATTGAGCTTTTGAAGATGCACAACGTCCACTAATTCTAAGAAGTTTGTTGTTGTTGTCCATGTTACTTGTAGGCGCAGACTACACTTTTCAATTCGCATGGCTGAAAAATGATTCCTGAACTCTACTATGCTCTTGTAAAGGGTTTTTAGTTATCCTTATAGGGAGAGTTTTATAATACTTACGTACATTCTGCTGCCGATGGTAGTGCTGCATCACAACGACCTAGATCGTACCTTGTGGGGCCCGGCGTCGACTGCAGGCCGTTCACGAGCTATCGATGTCGCTGTCTACGTCCAGTTGGTAGTATTCTATGCTCTGAATAGGCTGGTATCCCTCTATTAATGATGTCCACGTGTGTAGGCAATTGTTGCGGTGCTGGCTATTGTTTGCATTCTAGACTACGAGAAGCCAGAAACTGTGCGACTAGCAGCTGCAGGAGGGACATTATTGACGTATTTCCGTAGCACTGCACTGGTAAGATCACGTGGCCGAATTTCAACCTACATGGTGAATGACATGGCGCAGTTTGTCCGATTGATGCTGTTTGTAGCCTCCCTCGTGTTGTATGGCGATGTAATCGTCCCCATCGCACACCTTGCCCGAGGCAGCGATGTCCTGTTTCTCCCTATGACCAAGTTAATGCTGCACTGCATTTGGGTCTGGAACACGGTGAGCAACTCTACATGGGCGTATTTGATTGGAAAGTTGCTAACTCGAACGTTTTGATAGCTCCGCATAATGTACGCAATCTTCAGGTCGAGATCTTTAATATCTGGAGCGAGAAAGAAACGATCGATGCCTGCTAGCATGCGCCAAAAAGTTGCGTAGCACATCAGTGCTTGCGGTTGGTAAACCGACTGGTCTTCAAACCGACCAAACCAGCTAAAAAGACAACGAACTACTTCATAGGAAAGGTATTCTCTGTGCAAGATGCAGATCGAGTGCAGCGGCGCGCCACCAGCTACTCTCTCATCGAGATCAACGTCTGGACGAAATACACGCGAGCAGAGCCAAGCACGCGTTGCTCCATGCGCGTGTCGTCGACCAAGCGTGTTCTTTTGCCGAAGACCTACTGTACACGTGAACCAGAGTCCGCTCTGTCTTATACTACTTGTACGTAGAAGCCATGCGCTAGGTGCTCTTCATGCTTGTACATGTAGAAAGTGTTGGAATGAGCAGTGCGCACTCAATGCGACCACTTCAACTGTAGGTCCTTGGTCAAGGATGCTTACCGCTTTTGTCTAGCGCCATCAAGAAGATCCCTGGTGAATCTTCTTGATGACGCTAGACAGCGTGGCCCTTGATGCGATCGATACATCGGTCTTCTTCGGGTAGAGCAGGTGGAACTCCGTGCTGGAATGGAATGTTTCCATCGCGGCAAATTGCGGATTGACAGGATGGCTCCAAGGCCTCTCAGGACTGTAGGAAGCTCCGCCTGAAGTCACTTGCACTTCAAGTCTTCGATAATACATGCAGCCTAGTTGGAATCACTGCGCCGAGTCCGGTACCGGAATTGACGTTGAAGTGATCAATCAATCATTTAGTGCAACATTGGAGCAACATTACAACGAGCATTGCCGACAATAATTCTCATTCCGCAACGGCCGAGGACGATGCAGGGCGGGATGTTCCTCTTCCCACTGTATGTGGATCCAGCGGACGCTGCGGCAGCCGATGCACATGAAGAGCTGCACACAGTGACCTATGGGCCAGCCACAGGTGCCGAGGTGTTTAATCCGCAGCGGTTGGCGACGATTCTTCGCTCTACAACCGGCAGACTCAGGTAGATGCGCCAAAAAGCTACAACTCTATTATATTAATTAAAATATTAACAACCCAGTGTGCTTTGATGCTATAGCTCGACAAGCGAGACGACAGAAATCAATGCAGATGTGCTAAACGCGCTGCCCAAATGGGCGCAGGCTGTGGTGCAGACAGGATGCTTCAATGGTCAGTACACTGTTATTCGTCCGGTTTGTTCATTCGTGGGGCTGATATTTTGATGGTTGTGTGAAAACTAGCTGGAGAGAAACTAACACCTATGACGAACCGGTTGAAAAGAAACTTAACGCACGAAGAAGGTGTTCAACGACCACGGAAACGACGGTTATCTACGACAGATATGAAACGTGAAGACACAATGGAAAATGAGCTTGGCGACCTGCACGCTGTGCTGAATGAGTTGAATGATGAGCTATACGTGAATCCGGGGGTGGAAGATGAGGAAGAACTCCCGGCGATTGTCACTCAGGCGAACATTACTGCCGACTCTGTGGAGAAGTATGTTGAGTTCCTGGAGAAATTGGTTGAAGTATCGAAGGATCGTCAGCAACTGGAGAATTTTGAACGGAATGGCATGGACGTGTTTCAGGCGGATGAAGTGAAAATGCTGCTAAACACACTAAGGGCTATGGAAAAGTGCGACTGGATAAATAAGGTCGAGCCAGCGTTGATGATATCGTTGATGAGCGCATTCGATACACAAATTCGATTGGGGTTAACTGTTGATGTACTGGGATCCGGGTTATCGCAAAAAGAAGGAAAGAAAGCGCAGATTGATGAACATTTGGTCTGTCGGCTCTTATTATCACTTGATGTCGCGATTTGTGAGCTGATCGTGATGACAACTCCTCAGGTTGATCGACGAGTTCTTTCTGAGGAAATGATTGACAATTGCTTTGAAATTCTACACCACGTAATTAGACGTGTATTGCTTCCCTGCATTGACACTTCATTCGCGACGACTGCGACAACACCAGTGGCGAAAGATACTGATCGCCGGCAACTATCTGGCCGCAAAGCATCGAGTTCATCTCGAATAGATTTGCGAGCGAGCAAGAGTACTCGTAGAGCGATTGAGCGCATCTCTCATACAGCTTGTGAGTTTATGGATCAACTTGCTACGCTTGTCTTGAGTGTAAAGCTCGCAGATCGGTGGGTTCTCCGCTTATCTTCGTCAATGGTGGATCTCTTTGCGTTGGATTACAGCTCCTACGCTACCTCGATGCAGGAGAGCGCTTTGGGCATTTTGCGAGGTATATTCCTGCAGTATAGCCCTCATCGTGAATTATTGCTAAGTGATATCGTGGAAGTAATGATGAAGCTCCCTATTACCAAACGTACGCTTCGAATGGTAAAGTTACCAAACTCGGACGAGACGGTACAACGCGTGTCAACATTAGCGGTGTCAGTAATCCAATCGTGTGCTGCTGGTGGAAAACATGGGACACAGAAAGCTGTCATGGACGTCGACTCACTACAAGTACACATTGACCCAGCGACAACACCAGGTATTGTCACTGAATACCCTTTGAAGAGTGATATGGTAACAAAAATGCTGAAAGATTATCGGGGCATAGTGCAGGATTTTGTTCGGATGCTGCTGAAGGCTTGCTGGAAGAAGTCTGAAGAGCGAGATAATCGCGTGGTACTGGATAATTTTGTTGAAGATCTTCTGGTGATGTTTGTACGGCCCGAGTGGGTTGGAGCTGAGTGCCTGTTAGAGGTGCTAAGCTCTTCACTAGCGAGTATCCTACACGCGAATATATCCACAGATAAAAGGAGCCCAGATGCACACCAGAGCCTGGCTGCGCTCAACTTGATCGGAAAAATATGTGCTTCGATTAAACGATACCAGAGGAAGGTTGATCAGCAGGATAACAGTGATTCTGTAGCAGTCGTTGAAGAACATACAAGTTACTTGCGTGGCATTCTTACTGGCAAGGCGACGTGTGCTAAAGCAGAAGTTGTTGACAGCGAATTACTTCACCACATTGCGCTGAAGCACATTGTTGTAGTGCATCTCGAACGACACAACTTTGATCACGGCGATTCTAAGAGACTGCAGTTACTGACATTCATGTCTGAGGCGGAAAGTCATTCGAGTGAAATCGCGCCGGTATATGTGAAGCGAGAAAGAAAGTTGTGGGGATCACTGTGGGATACGTCGACTGGAGGTGCAAAATTGGCATTTAAAGGAGCTATTCCCACGACTGAATTGGCTCTAAATTCGAGTTTACACCTTGCTGTAAAGCGCAGCTTTTGTGGGTCGTTTGGCAAGCTGCTAGCTCATGTTATGGCTTTGCTATCCAAGGGTATGCCTAGCCTCAGAGCCCGAGTTATGAAATGTTTACGAGGAATTGTCGACGTTGATCCGATGTTGATGGCAGAAAAAGAAGTGCAAGGAGCCGTTGAAAGATGCTGTTCGGACGAGAAACCTTCAGTTCGAGAAGCTGCTGTGGATTTGATTGGGACCTATGTTCTTCTTCAGCCGTTTTTGGTATGAGTGTTTCTTTTTATTTGCTAGGTTCAACTTTTGTTAACTGGAGTTCTTCATGCACAGTTTGACAAGTATTTCGCCACGCTTGCTGAAAGATTACGAGACAAGGGAATTAAAGTTCGAAAGGGTGTGTGCAGAATCTTCAAGATAGCCTTGACTTCATTGCAGGATCCGTCCCATGGCGGTATCACGGCGGAAGAACTTCGACGTAAGAGTGCGTGTATGCGCTGCCTTGTCGAACGCGTTGGACATGCTGCTGAAGATCAGGGAATCAAAAATTTCGTCATTGATACTTTTCAGGAGGTATGGTTTGGATCCGAGCTTTCGTCTTCTAGACTCACAAACCCGCTGAGCGAGTTTGGCGATGGAAATACACTGCCACCAGGCTGGTCGACTTCCACAATCCCTGCACACAAGAATACTGATACTGCTGTTGTAAGCACGAAGTTTGTGTCAGAAAATGGAAATGTGGCCAACTCGCTTGAAGAAGCATGGTTGCTATACCGAACTCCTGCGGTGACACCAGCCAGCGTTGTGAGGAAGCAGGACTCCACGCTCGACAACAGCTCAGAGATTGTTGCAACGATCGTTGAGGTCATTCATGGTGTGCCAAAGATTGAATGGTTTACGGAACTTCTCAAGAGACTATTGACAGAACGCAATGACAACACGAGTAAAAAGACATTGCAAGGCACAAAGCGTCG
Organism: Phytophthora colocasiae; assembly: GCA_018806915.1. Lineage (NCBI taxonomy): Eukaryota > Oomycota > Peronosporomycetes > Peronosporales > Peronosporaceae > Phytophthora > Phytophthora colocasiae. Next base: position 966,761 of record JAGKQI010000102.1, on the reverse strand, counting down.
GTCATCCCAGGTCGAAATTGCTAAGGATCGCTCTGGAAAAATCGTTGATCGATTGGTGGAATGCCTCATGGACTTAAAAGAAGATGCGCTATTGAAAGGTGTCTCGGTAAAAGACACACACCAGCAATTTGTAACTTGCTTGGTTGCACTGGATGCTTTTTGCAAAGCAAAACCTCAGCTCTTAGCTCATCATCTCGCGACGATCCGTGTATACCTAACGGAAACAGACCCAAAAGTCCAAAACTTGTCGGTCTCTATGATAAACAATATCCTGCGCGTTAAACGCATTCCGCAGAGTGTTGCCGTTGGACTGGAAAACGATTTAAAACTTCTGGTACTACGATCCACCCCAAGTGTTGTTGGTCCAAGTATCCAGTGTCTCGCAACGATTGCAGCGGCACAAAACAGAGCACCGATCCTATTGCTCGAGTTGCTGGAATACTTTTTTCTCAGCATATCAAAGTTTGAACAGAGAGCATCGCTTGCTGCTTTGACTGATCGAGACAACTATGTGCTCCAGCGTGCTTTATTTGTAGCGGGAAAGATTGTCGGAGCCACAGACATCGACAATTGCCATGAACTTGCTACGAAAGGGACAGTGATGAAGGTTGGAACGATTACAGAATCGCTCTACAAATTGTACGGGCACTTCGCCCGAATGATAAGCAACGATGTGTGTGCTGCTAAAGCAGTGCAAGGGATGGGTTTTTTGTTTCCAATCCGGCCACGTCTTTTTCTCCAAGCGCAGCAGGATGGTTTACTTACGTTCCTACTAACCGCAAATACTCGAAAAGCGAAGCTGCAATGCCTCATAAGCATGAAAGAACTGCTGCTATTTGAAGAAAAACGGTTGGAAAATGGGCTAGCGACTCGGACGATGAATCAGGCAAAAAGCAAGGAACAGCAAGTACAAGGTGACCAGGAAGCTGATGCTTCATTGATTGGAAATGTTATGCAGGCGGAGTTAGAGAACATACTGTTGTTATCGGTGCAGAAAGTGCCGCAAATTCGAAAGGAGGCCATCGCATGTATCGGTGCTTTACTCATACAAGGTTTGGTGAATCCATTGCAGAGCATTCCGTACTTGGTGGCACTGGAGACTGATCGAGTTCCGGATATTCGGGACGCTGCATTCTCCCAATTGCTTGGTTTATACGAGAAATTTCGGGGTCAATTTCACGCACCAATGATTCAGGGTATTCGTGAGTCGTACTCATTCCAGCAGAACGTATATGGCAACGTTAGAACTCTGGCTATTGACGAGAACCACAACGATTTCTGCCTATTTGGTCGAATGTACACGAGCTGCGTGAAGACGACACAATCGTACTCATCACGCTTTCTTTTGGCTTTGCTGAATCAATTTATGGGCCATGGGGGTGCTCTCAAGCCATTGAAGGGTAAGATACCCACCGCCAACAGCAATTCCTTCACAGCCAGCTTGAAATATTTGTGCTATCTCGCACAGCTCATCGTAGCGTTACCTTTCGAAGTGGAGGACGAGCCGCTGTACGTTATTTATGTGATCAACCGCACCGTGAGCCTTCGACTTTGGTACGTACAGACACAGTGTTTAATTTGCTTTCTTTTTAATGCTCATTCTTATCAATCTACATTTTGCAGGCCTGTTCTGGATGCTCTGAAGGATAGCTTTGTTAACGTCGGTTTACCACCGGAACTACTGGAGGATGATGATTCGGATCTATCAGAACTGAAGATTGATGATTATAGTCTGCGTTCGGTGGTTGGCGCGGGGTTAGCGACTATGCAGAACAACGGGGCTATTGCTTTCGCAATTGCAGTGATGCTTCGCCTTAAGTTTGCGCTTAAGCGGAACTACCAACTGGATAATGAGAAGTGTGCTACGTTTAAACCGTCGTCCTCAGATGATCAAGTCGAGGCAAAGGAACGCTCCCCCAAGAAATTGCTGCTGCCGTCGGTGGACGACTTGTGCCGGTCCGAAGATCCTATCGAGTGCATTTGGAATCTGTTCATGACTGCGTTGGTCGCGGCTCGTAAGGACCAAAAGCAGATGGATATCGATCTGGAGGAAGTGAAAAGACCAAAGGCCTCACCAAAGCGCCGACGCCGTTCCCAGAAAATGAAGAAGAGGGAGATCTTGGATAGCGACAGCGTCAACGAAGACGAGGACATCGAAGGCTTCGCGTAATTTGCTGTTCGGCATAGTTTTGCTATTTACGAAATATTTATCTTCGTCTGCCGTAGTCTTCCTCATGCACACTCTTGAGCAAATGGAGATTCATCCCGTCTGCTGTTAGTCGCCGTCGCTTCACATCTACAGTTCGCAGGAAAACATTTTCAAACTCCGGAAGAGATGAATTATACATCATATCCAGCGTCACCACAGGGTCCACGAGCTCCAGACCGTCATGAAATAACTCCAACATCCTTGTCAAGCACCAGAAGCGCTCCTCCTTTCGTGTCACCACTTCACACACAACTCGAGTCACGCCTAACAGAAACTTGGAGTCGTCCATTCCCAGCAACCCTGGAGCATCACAAGCTGCGATCTCACGCCAATACGTGCGATGTAAATGCACCAACCTCAAAATTTCCTCTGGTGAAGAAGACACTTTCTTTTCTTTTTCATCGTTCTCCTCCAAAAGCTCCATAAAGTCATAGTACACCCCTCGATCGTCGTCACGTTCCATAACATCTTTAACTTGAAGAACTTGTGCAGCACCCACGACGTCCTCGAACATAGCGCGTCTCTCTTTAAGCGCAAAGCTCCAGATGTCTGGATACGGTGGCAACACCCCTACAAGCAACAACCAGATCTTTGCGCGATACTGCGGCGCGATGCCCAACTCCAGCGCAAGTTTCAGCAGCTGTGGCACGTTCACCACTCGTTCGCTAAGTAGAGCCGCGAACGACGCGTCCACATCCACAATATGCTGCACGACGGGCACGCCCAGCGTCTTGTAGTAGGTCGTGCGGAAGTTCCTGTTCAACGCCATCGTGTGTTTTGAAAAGGTACATTTGTAACCCAAATCTCGTCATGTTTTTGTGCTACCAAAGGTTGGTACTTTTAGTTATACATGTATACAAATGGTACTGCTGTATTATAAGTACCATTCTTTGTCTCTTTTTTTCCTCAACTTCAACTCTTTCCATATTTTCAAGCGCTTCTTCACCAAGATCCACAGTTTTATATAAATTTATATAAAGAAGAAGAACTGGAGACACTGATGGTCGCGTCGAGCCACTCGCTCAGCCCCAAGAAGCGCCAGTGGATCAGTCCCACCAGCAGCAAGAGCAACAGACGCCTTAAGCAGCAGACTCAGTGCCGTGTCAGCGAAGGATCCGCAGGCGAAACGGACTGCGAGAGTCTGGACGACGTGGAAATGGAAGACGCGCCCGCTACGGGGCTCAAGACAGCAACTAGTGACGTCCAGACACTTCCGGACGAACTGCTGGCGCTTGCACTTGCTCAGTTGGACGGGCACTCGCTATTGGCGTGTGCCTCAACGTGTCGCGCATTTAGAATGTTGACATTCGACCGGGAGGTTTGGAAAAAAATATGCATTGGAAAATGGCCGAGTCTGAGGACACAAGTGCTGCCGCAATTGCCAGGAGCCCCAGACTATGATGTACGCGATATTTGCTACTTATTAGAGAGGGATCTGGAGATTAATTATTGTGTTGTTTGTATTGTTTGTACAGTTGGTGAGACTTTATGGAGGTTGCTGGAGACGCTGTTTCGTGGAAAATCATGCTAAGGAACAAAGAGCCCAGATCTCGGTTAAAGTACCCAAATTTTCAGACGTCGAAGCCATGAGAGATGTCGAAAAAGTGGTGTCGAGCACATTCACTATTGGTACACATCGCTTCTGTCTCTGGATATTTCCAGACGGCAACCCCAACGAGGCACAGTACAAAGGACGTGTGCTCAGTGTGTACCTCGTACTCACGGATTTATCTATGCGTCCTCCGGACTGGCTCACGTGCGCAGTTTTCTCTCTGCAGGTTGAAAATGTTTTGGATCCGAAACGTCGACTAGAATGGCATTCCTGTCTGACAGACAATAAGTTTCACAAACATCTCAATAATTGGGGAGTTCATTCGCTCGGTTCACTAGCTGTGCTACGTGACCCTCAGCAAGGGTTCCTGACGACTACGACTGAAGGTCAAACGCAGCCTGATACACTCACCATTTCAGCCCAAGTGCGGCTGATGTCCATAACATTCCGTGTGGTATTTGAACGCGATCTTCGAGAACACCATCAACTGGGACTCGTAGATTTTTCAAACGTCGCGGAGCTGGAACTCCCTTTCTGCTGCTCACTGGTCGACTTGTATGTCGCACTACACGACCAATTTTCCGAGGTGCTCGGAGAGTACAGTGAGGTAGACGCAGCGGTGAACAAGACTCGAGTGTGGTGCTTTAATCAGCCAGTGGTGTCAGGTCAAGCGCTTCGACCACGCAAACTGCTCCATTGCGAGAAATCGCTTCAAGATCGACCGCTCTTTGGACATCTACTGTGTGACGGAGTGGACATTGACGCTTACTCATTTTGCCAGATTTACGTCGAAAACAGCTCCGTAACAGAAAATCTTCCTCTGGATCTGCCGTCTGACAACCCGGCAACTGAGAATGATTTAATGGCGACACCTGAAGGATACGTTTTCGTCAAACTACTCCAACCAGCGCCTGTCAATCGACTAGAGTATGTGGGCAAAGTTCGTGTCCTAGAAGCTTCATCACCGGAATTCGTGGATACGGAGAACAAACGTGCTACGGTAAAGCTGGCACCTAGTGCGCTATACGAGGCTGTCGCACACCGCACGGGTTGGACCTGCTCACAACTGGAAATGTATCGAGAGGAGATTGCCCCCACTATTGTCTCCGAGCTGATCCCCTATCACGCATCGGTTGATAGTGCAGGTTTGCAGTCAGCAGATATTGTGATATTCTGCGTTCGGCCGCAAATTTCTGACGAACTCTCACAAGTGAGTGGTTCAAACCTATTGCACGATCTGCTTCTGGAGCGCTATGCTGAAGCTTGTGAGCTCTTCGATGCTCGAGCTCTAACACAACCTACACTAGAACAGGTTGAAAACTTGGCAGAAAAACTGGATATCCCTAAGTTTCGAGTGCGAAGTGCATTCCGCAAGTGCCATGAAGATGCACTTGCAACGTTGCGCTACATAATGGAGGGCCGTCACCTTGGCTTCATCTGTGACTCATGCGGAGAAACCGACTTTTCCGGAGCACGGTTTAACTGTGCAGTCTGCAGCGACTATGACCTGTGTGCTGCGTGCAATGGTAAGCTTGTGTTGTCTTTCAGAGGGTGACTTTAACTAACGATCGATTGTGCTTTTGAAAGCAGCGCAATCCTGCGAGACCTCACACCGTTATGCCAACGTCGACGGTAAGTGGCAACGTGTGTACAATTTCAAGGACCACAAAACGTTGCACTCCATGCGCAAGATGCTGCCGGTATTTTATGGATATGATCGCAAGCATCAGTGGCAGAAAGCAACTGATCGCTCACAATGCAATCACTGAAAGTGCCTCGAGGTGTGGGTGCTAATCTCATGTAATCTTTAGATTCATTCATTTTCTTACAATGTACTTTGCGTCTCCCAGCGACAATACATATGTATGGCTCGGTTCGGCTTCATACCTGTATCAAGGCTAAATTAGAAACAAAATCACATCGCATCTGCACTCAATAGCGGTGCCCACCTGCTTTCTCCTGCTTGTACTGGACATGAGGCTGGGCAGCTTGCTGGCCCAGCTTTCCTTGCGTTTTAGATGCAACCAGTGTCGAAATCCGTGCTGTCGCGGGCTACGAGGCCGAATTCAGGATATTGATCCTCTGACTGAGACTCGCGCTCGATTCTAGTAACACCCAGGCGCAACCCAAAGAAGAAGAATCAGAGGGGATCCCTACGATGACCCAGCAGACCAGGTTCACGTCCATCACTGCTTCAATGTCTTCCTCGTACGTACCCTTCACTAACTCGCGGCTCCGATCTCCGTCCTGATCTGCGCTTCTCCCGTTTGCTGCTTGACTCACGCGACAGCAACGCCGGCTCCTCAATTCGTGTGTATGAGAAGCCCTGGAACTCGTTCTTGGGCGATACGGCGAGACGCTTGTCCTGCTGCAAGAAACCATGGTCAGGCAACTCCTTCGTAAACTCACGGTCGAAGTTCTGGATGTCCGTCGGGCTGCGCACACGCGGCTTGAAAGGCGGCTTGACGCCTCGTTTCTCCAGCAATTTCCAGTCGATGGTGGCGAAGAACACGTGATTCTTGATATCCTCCACGCCCGCTCCAGGACGCGAACCGATCCGGTACGTCGGGTCGCGCTCCAACAAAGCTGAAATGAGACTCTTGACTTCAGAGCTAAGGCCGAAATGCGCAGGGAACTTCAGCGGCGACTTCATGATCTTGGTGCACATCTGCTCAATGTTACGGTCGAAGAAAGGCGGCCATCCAGTGAGCATCTCGTACATGAGCGTACCGAGACTCCACCAGTCAATGGCCTTGCCGTACTCCGTCTTTTTCTTGCGGCTGATGAGCATTTCAGGAGCCAAGTACTCAGGTGTACCGCAAAAAGTCTTGGCGCCTGAAAAGTCCGTGCAGTCCGTTTTGGAGAGGCCAAAGTCGGTCAGTCGCACGTGACCTGTCTCGTCTAAAAGAATGTTCTCCGGCTTGAGGTCCCTGTAAATGATATCCCGTTCGTGTAAGTGGCCAATGGCCGCGACCAGCTCTGCGGCGTAAAAGCGCACCATAGCCTCCGAGAAGGAGCGGAACTTCTTCAAATGGAAGAAGATTTCGCCTCCACAGCAGTAATCCGACACCATCACAAGTTTGCTGGCCGTCTGGAACGAGTACTTGAGTCCGACAATGAACGGGTGGTCAATGGAGCTCATGATCTTGCGCTCCATCATGGTGTGACCCACCTGGTTGCGCTTAACCAACTCCGACTTTCGCAGTACTTTCATCGCGTAGATCTTGCCGTCTGCGCCTCGCTCTCTAGCCATGTAGACCTTGCCGAACGATCCTTTTCCAAGCATTTTCAGAATTTCAAAGTCCTGCATAGTCACCATGTGCCCTGTAGTGTCCTCCGAGGCAAAGCTGTTGCTTCCACTGAGCCGTGAAGAAGTCGCAAGCGCCGATGACGACGATTGCACCTGCTTGGGCGCCGTCACCGTGTCTACACCGCGTGCTGCTCCATCCGTGCTGTTGCCGTCCTCCTCTTCGCTTTCAATGGAGCTGCTTCCAGTGTTCAAAAACTGCACGACCTCACCAGGACGTGGTCGTAGCGTCAGCACTGCATTCATGTATGTCTCAATGGCTTCCCGACGCTGTTCAATGACACGTAGCGACAGGGACATGAAGAATTTCTTGGGAGGGAAGTAGAGTTTCCCCACTGTGGCGTATTTCCTCCTCAGCGTCTTGTGCAGCTCTCGGAAGTGGCTATATCTCTTCTCCGATACTCGAATAGCTCCCGACTGGAAATGCACGTACACTTGGAACACCGTATACCTCTTCTTACTGCCACTGTCCCGATCTCGTCCAAGAACTAAAGCCCCCATGGAACCTCCATGACCACCTCGTCCATCTTTCCCGTTCCACGTAGAAGACCGCCCAGCTCCACTGTTCACAGGCGAATTCCCGGCGCTGTCTGCTCCCGCAGGAATGTGCAGTCTATCTGTTCTGTCCGTCGTGAGTTTGGATTTCCAGCGGGGGATCTCCACCTTAAGAATATCATCACCTGCAGGGGGTGCAGCCGGATATTCAGGGTGAAGTTGATGCTGCGGACTCAGATCTCTGCTTGTCGTGTGGATATTGAGGTAGTTGGAGCTGCGATCAGGCGGCGACAGGACGGAACCGGAAGTGTACGAGGACGCGCTGGAACGTCCCGAGGCTGGTGCGTCCTGCAGGTGCGTGAGCGAGTGACGCATCTGCGAGCTTTTCTTGCTGTTACTGTGGCGCTTATGGTGGGTCTGCGGGTCCTGGTACGACGCGCGCATGTTCGTAGCGGAGTTGGCGCCCGATCGGACCTGAACCTGATGCTGGAACGTAGCGCTGATGTTGCGGCCGCTCGCGCTTCCGGCCGCGGAGCGAGAACGCGCCGGTGGGTCAATGGGCTGGCGGCGCGGGTACTCGTCGACCGCGGGCATCGCTGGGGGCGTCTTAAGAGCTGGTGCCGGCTTTTTGCGGTCGTCCGGTGGGTTTTAGAATGAGTCTGCAAGGCTGTCTCTAAACGTTAGTTTGTGGACGATTTCAGGGTAATGTTACGGGAATGGACAATTTGTTTTGGGTTTTCGCTCTAATAGCTTTTTTGACGATTACAGTAAATAATACTTGAAAAGACAATTAGTCACATAAAAGAGCAGATGACGAAATATAACCTACTTGAATTGTCAAAACGAGAAGATGAAGAACGTTGGAGACTGTCTGATTTTACAGAACAAGCAACTAACTCACCGGATATGCGCTCAGTGCAGAGCTCTGAATTCTAATGGAATCCTTCTTCTAACTTGGACGAAATGAGTGTCTTGCACCAGTTACTTTCTCACCACAAATCGACCGAACGATGCCATGTAGAAGTTGTCAGCCCTGGCCCCAAAGCGAAAACTCAACGTGGCGTCACTGGCGCCATCTCAGTGTGTTGGGAGCGTACTGGAACTGTAGCCTTCGGCTTCTTGGCCAATGCAGTGGCATGTTAGACGGACTGCATATCTCGAGAATAAGATCTTCTTCATGTTTGACAAGAAACGGCGGCGCGTCACTTCACAGCCAGTGACGTCAGTGAGCTGATCCTGACTCAAGCCGCCTTTGCCAAAAGTTCATTGCACAACTTGCTTCAGCCCCGATGGCGTTAAAAATTCCGTTCGTACGTCGACGGCAGTTGGCAACAACGAAGGACACTGGTTTCTCAAACGATCAAGCTTAAAAGCCGACACTGGGCGTGCTGGCTGTTGCTGGCGCGGCAGACGGCCGAGCAAGAGCCATCCACGCCGTCAACTTGCGCATAGCGATGTCAAGATTCGGGCAGACCGACTGAATGAAGCCTTCGATGGCCTCCAGAGACGGGTCGTCTTGCTGCGAAAAACAAAAGGCACAACAAGCGGGGAGTCAGTGTTTTCGGTGGCACAAACACAATTGCTTGCTCGAGGAAAAGACCTGAGACTTACCATGCTCTCGATGAGGTAGAGCGCAAGGTCTCCTTTGAAGTCAACAAATGCCAGTCGTGCGAAGAGCTCTTCAGGCGCACGACCGAAAGCTGAGCCCGGCAAGATTGCCACGCCCGTATCCTGCAACAGATGTGCGCACAATTGCTCATCAGTCAAAACGCCTCTCACTGCGAGAGCCTTGCGGTGCCGACGGAAGCATGGGAACAGATAGAAGCCGGCCTCCGGGACTTGAACCTCGACATCCATCTTCTGCAGCTGATAGGCGAACCAGCCACCGATAAGCTGTAGCGTTTTCTGGCACTTGCGCTTGTACGACGCGAGCTCGACGCAACTACAGAGAGCAGAGAGCAAAAATTACAGGAAGGTGAGACGTTGGAGCGATGTATCGAGGTTGGTTGCCTGCTTGCGAGGGTGAAGAACGGGCTACTTACTCGAGAACGAATGCTCGTCGAGCAGCATGCTGGATAGGCGACGCGACGGACGTGTACGTCTCGGACGCCATGACGAGCATACTGCTGCGAAGCCATCCCATGCTGGGTGGGAATAGCCAAAAGCCCATGCGCCAGCCACCAGCGCCGCACCACTTACTCATTCCTCCCGAAACGATGGTCCCTTCTGGATAGTACTTTGAGAGGGATAGATGTGTGCCGGAGTGATGCAGCTCCGAGTAGATTTCATCCGAGACGACGAGGATCCGGTATTTCCTCGCAACTTTTGCAAGTGCTTCTAGCTGATAAGCATTACAACATGAGGGATAGCTTTAGTTCTCCAGCTTCAATACTTTAGGTCGTGGAGAACAGCACAAACCTCATCCGCCTGATAAGCGCAGCCAGTTGGATTGGACGGACTGTTTAGAATGAGAATCCGAGGGGCATCTGATGAACACAAGACTCAATGTCAGCAAAGCACTCGTACTTCGAAGCAGTATCAACGTCAAACCTGGGTCCTTAGTGCAGTGAGCCTCCAGCACTTCTGGACGGAGCACAAAGTGGTCTTCTGCATGGGTTGGTAACCACATCATGTTTCTTCCAGCAATAGCGGCCTGGGGCGCGTAACTCGTACAGCTCGGGTTGGGCAGCAGCAAGTCTCCATAATATACCGTCTGCAGTACGAACAGCAGCTCCTTGGTGCCCGGCCCAACCAAAACGTCGTCCCTCGAATAGTTAATATGAAGCCGATCCGTCCCCCATGCTGCGATATCATTACAAAGCTCTGGCAGTCCTGCAACCGGCAGATAATCCCTCTGATGCGAATTGGCCCTGCATACATAAGCGCAATAACACATCAGCTTCAACAACAACAACAACCCGTCACTTCGAAGTGCTCACCGCAGCTCATCAACAATACATTGTGGGATTGGAAACGGCGATTGCCCCAGTCCCAGCTTGTAGATACATTTTCCTTCCCTGATCATCTTATTACTCAACTCGTCCAGCGCGCTTCCTGCCGCCGTGCATAGCATCCTAATTTTGCAGTTAATAACCTTCCTTGGACCTAATTACATGCACCACGGAGAAAACCATCGTTAAAAAAAACTTTTTCAACACAATGCAGGACGTCATTTACCTTGACTAATTGTCTCCAGATGACTCGCTGATCGCTTATGGCCAGTGACAGTAGCTGGATTTTGATTCCCCACTGTAGTAGATTCTGTAGACTCCACTGTGTCATCACTGCTTGTATCGCTGTGCGTATTAGCGTCTGTAACTGGAACAACAACTTCTTCTTTAACAGATCCCGAAGCTTCTGACGCACGCCGTTGCACCCGACGCTGCAATGTGGTGCGTGGCACATCGAACTTGCGTGCAGCCTCACGTAGAGACATTGCACCGCTCTGTACGGCTGCAATTGCCGCCTCAATCTCGGGCGACTCTGTCGCCTGCCGAGCCATTTTATTTTACTGATTGAAACTCTGACTCAGATATTATCAGATGGTAGCCATCTGATAACATCTTTTACTACAGTAGTAGGAACTTCCAACCGACGTCCGATATGGCTTGGCGAGCGAATAATGCGCGGCCTGCTAACGCCGGACGTGGGGCGCCATCCGCTCCACCACGGGCCAAGCCAACTATGCAGGCTATTGCCGAGATCGAGAAGAATCGTGAGGATCGACGACGAGCCATGGCGGCGGCCAAACGCGAACGGGAACGAGAGAGCCAAATGAACGAAAAACTCGGACATCCGGGCGATGTTGACTTCCAACGCATGATTAAAGCCTTCCGGGAGCAGAATAAAGACAAAAGTCGACCGCATGCTGAAGCGGCGGACACGAAGATCACCATTTGTGTGCGTAAGCGTCCGGTGAACGCCAAGGAGGTGAAGAAACATGACTACGACGCCATCACGTGCCTCAATCCCATAGCTATCGTGCACGACTGTAAGCTGAAGGTGGATGGCATCACGAAGTATCTAGATAGCAATGCCTTCAATTTTGACCATACATTTGACGAGAACGCAACCAACCAGAGTGTGTACATGTACACTGCTCAGCCGCTGGTGAAGTTTGTGTTCCATGACGGAGGCCACGCTACGGTGTTTGCCTATGGACAGACGGGCAGTGGAAAGACGCATACGATGCAGGGGATTCAGAGTCAGATTGCAGCGGATGTATTCGCCCAAGCTGATGAGTTTGCCAGACGCGGTTATCCGTTGGATATTTGTGTGAGTTTTTTTGAGATTTATGGCGGACGGTGCCAAGATCTATTGCACCGGCAAGTGCTGACTATTCGGGAAGATGGAGCTGGGGAAGTGCAGATTGTGGATCTGGAGGAGGTACAACCCCAGGATACAGAGGAACTGCTGCAAGTGATCAATAAGGGCAACAGTCTTCGTACGACGCATGCTACTGAAGTGAACGATGTGTCGTCTCGATCACACTGTATCTGCCAAATTAACCTCCGCGAGAAAAAATCAGGAAGGCTGCACGGCAAGTTATCTCTGATCGATCTTGCTGGAAGTGAACGCGGCGAAGATACGAAAAATCACAATCGGCAGCGACGGATGGAATCGGCTGAAATCAACCGAAGTTTGCTGGCGTTAAAGGAATGTTTCAGGTATGTGACCAATTGAAGAAGTTCAATCTCGACTAGATAAAATTGCTTGATAACCATCCGTCGTTGTTGATTCTCAGAGCACTGGACAGCGGTGGCAGAGGGGCCCATATTCCTTTCCGAGCGAGCAAGCTTACTCAAGTGCTGAAAGATTCGTTTGTCAACGCGAAGGCGAGGTACACTTCACAACGTCCATCGCTATTGTCATCAATTGGATCTAATGATGTGCTTTTTGTAGAACTGTCATGATCGCAGCAGTCTCGCCATGCGCGTCGTCGTCTGACCACACACTAAATACGCTTCGTTATGCCGATCGGGTCAAAGAAAAACGTGTTTCAGCAGATGCATTTGACGAAGGGAATGTAGATTCTGATCCTGTGGACGTTGAAGACGTTCAATTTGAAGGTACGCCTGAGGCTTTGGTTTGCAACGATGCGGTCATGAGTAACTGATTTTGTGTTTGCATATTTTAGATCTCGACGGTGATGACGCGTATGCTAGCCAAAATGAAGGCGACGATGTTGACGGAGACTTTGATGACGAAGAAGACTACCCGCTTGAGGACGAGGATGAAGTAGTGCACGAAGACAAAGGCAACAAGTATAGGAGCGATGTTGGTGACGGCAGTAACGACGGTGTTACGACTTCATCGCACCACGCTGGCGGGGGACAAGATTTGAGAGATGATTTGAGTATTCTTCGTATTGGCCGTCGGCGCAATTCCAGTACGTTGCAAACGAGTGAATTATGGGAAGCGTGGAGTCGAACTAATATGCGTTGATGCGGGTGTCATTAGATAAAAGTGGAGGTGACCCCGTCCAAGAAAACGCGTACCCTGAAGGAGCGTGGCAAGGAGTGGTAAATTGCACTTTGGATTTTACCAACCGAAGAGAGTACTGAGAAGACGCACTGTGTCCCGAGCAGGTTCAAACGTTATACGAAGAGCAAGAAAGCTTGCTCAACACACACATGAGCGCAATCCAGGTTTGCCTTTGCTTTGTAATCATGTCAGATATCCCTCATAGCTAACTGACAGTGTTATTTGATGCGATAGGAAAACGCTGAGCTTCTGACAGAGGAAGGTGCTATGCTAGCAGCGATTCAAAACGATGATTCAGCGAGCATCGAGCAGTACGTGTGGCGTCTGGAAGAGGTAAATATTTGTTGAACGTTTCGATTGCAGCACGTCTTACCAATCTGTAATGCGGACGACAGATTCTTGCCCAGAAAGCTCAGACTATCAGCACTCTCCGACGACAACTTGCTGCCTACCGACAACATTGCGAAGGTGAAGAGGAAGAAAAGGGAGGTGACTCACCTCCCAAGAAAGTCTTCGTTCGCGGCACATAAGAATGTGGGAAAACACTTTATCAACTTCACTGAAATCGATGGCATTGCCAAGGAGAATAATACAAAGGAAGTGCATTAGAGTTAGCCTGTCTTAGGTATTCGTACTTATACGAATTGAACCAAAAGAAAGTCGATACAAAGAATCTGAACATGATGCAGCTTGGACCCGCGACGAAGCTCCTCTCTCGCGCCGTAACAGCCACCAAAGGGAAGGCTAGTCGTCTTCCAGTTGCGGTTGAAACTTGGATGTATCATTCTGCAACACAAACTCAAAGTTGCCAGGCTGCGCGGTCCCTTAGAGCTGTTGCTGATTCCAGAGACTCATCGCTTAATGCCCTCGTAGCTCTAGCTGGACTTGCCACGCTCGTTGGGGCTACCGGGCTGATTGTGGACGCTACGCAGTTAGAAGCATCTCCAGACAAAAAACATGAAAAGGTTGCGCGTTTTCTTCTCAAAGTGAAACACTGCTGCTGACAAAATTGTTCTTGTGCTTGTAGCATTTTGAGTACGCTGAAGCCGTGGATATTATCCGTCAACAAGTGTCGGAATTCCGCACTACGCTCAAGAGCTCTGAGACCCGCATCCCTAAGGCATTCCCTATCAAGAAGATTGGAATTTCCAGAATTCATGCGCCGAATGGAGTGTCGACGATTCGGATTGAGTTTGCGTGCCCGTCGTTTGTTGATCAGGAAGCGATCTTAGGTCGGTTTTTGCTGAAGCTGCAAAAGTCATCGACACCTGGTTCCCGCCAAGCTGTCGAAGTGATGCCTGCTCCGTTGGATAGCTCGACGAAGAAGTCTGTGGTGGAGTCCTACGAACAACCTGCAGTGACGTACCTGTACACGAACGGATCGGGCTCGTTCCAGTTCCTACGTGATACGACATCGCTGCAGGCAGCATCGAAGTTTGTTTTCTACAAGGATGAATATCTAACGCAAGGCGAGATTGATGCTGTTGTGGGGGCCTACAAGGAAATTTACTCGTATGCAAATGTAAACGCGTTCTTCCGCCATGATCTCGAGCAACGACGTAAAAATGCGCTTGTTGGACGGGGAAGAAATCTGACTACCGCTACATCTGCACCACCTGACTCCAAGGTTCGTTATATGTCCCCAGTGGATTTTTGTGTTGATAGCCTATCTCACCGTTTTCGGTTGATGCAGGAAGAGGCGATCCAGCAGCTGCAAGGTCTTGGGATCGATGTCTTTGAGCCAACGCAAAACGAAAACAGTCTAACCTGGGACAGTCTGGTATACCTTGGTTGTAATCTCTTGTTAGGAGAATTTCCGCTAAGATTGGTGTTATGGCTTTATGTAGGCTGGATACGAGAAAGTAAAACTCGAGATAGAAGACACCGTAGTGCTAGCACTGCAAAACCCCGAGTTGTACGAGCGAATTGCTCAGAAAACTCGTTGCCGTTATGAAAGCAATCGTCCCCGTGCTGTGCTGTTTGAAGGACCTCCAGGTACCGGCAAGACGTTAAGCGCTCGAATCATTGCTCAGCAGGCTGGAATCCCCATGATTCATATCCCAATCGAGAGTGTAGTGTCCAAGTGGTACGGGGACAGTGAGAAGAAAATGTCGGCAATCTTCGACGCGTGTGAGAAGCTGGATGGCGCCATTATTTTCATTGACGAAGTACGTTATCACCAGTGTCTTGCATGAACCACTCAGTGCTTACAACCTTGACCTGTTTGCGACAGATTGACGCACTTGCTGGAGACCGTTCTGGCGGCACAATGCATGAAGCTTCGCGACGAATTTTGTCTGTTCTTCTGCAAAAGGTGGAAGGGTTTGCCTCTGCCAAAAAGACCACAGTTGTGTGTGCTACGAACCGGTGGGAAGTTACTTGCTTTTGTATCTGTTTTGATATATGCTGGACTGATGTCGTGTTTATCGAACGTACAGGAAGCAAGACCTAGATGCCGCATTGATCAGCCGTTTTGATCTTTCCATTCGTTACAATCTACCAGACGAGAAGACCCGTCGTGCAGTGTTTGCCCGGTATGTATTACATGTACATAGAGAAGATGCGTAATTAATGGCAAGCGTTCTGATGTTGTGCGTTCTCTTCAGCTATGCTAAACAACTTTCAGAGGAGGAACTCTCGCAGTTGGCCGTCGTGTCGCCTCAGCTCTCGTGCCGAGATATTAAAGAGGTATGCTGCCAAAACGGATTGTTAGTGAAATGCTGTGTACTGAAGTTCTTCCCGGGCAGATTTGCGAGTATGCAGAACGCAAGTGGGCCTCGAAGGTTTTGAAGAAGGAAGAGACAACAGAACTACCGACTTTACAAACCTATATGGAGGCCGTGAAGACGCACATGGTTGGGCTATCGAGTCACGACTCGCACCCTGATGTCTACGAGGCATAACCTGTGTATCATTTGAGGCCCCCAAATTGGGGTGAGAACTCAACCGGTTTTACCAAGCTGAATGTAATCAGGCATTAGCCTCGAGGTTCGCTTGCGTCGCGCTGACACTCATCCTTAGCATGTCCTGGTATTGCTGGTCGAGCGTATTGCCCATTCTGTCCACGAGCGTTTTGTTGTGCTCTACACAAGTGACACAAATATGAGATGAATGTCAAAACGCATTATGCACCCTCACTTACGCATGATAACCTGAGCAAGTTTCATGAATTGCAATGCATCATTGATATCATTTGCGCGGTAACACAGGACGCCCTAGATGTGCACATTAGTACTCCAACAAGAAGCACGTTCAAACTTGATACATTACTTACGGTATTCCACGCCTTCGCGACAAACCATTCCAGGTGAAGCTCAGACAAAACAATATCCAAGCTGTCCATCAACTGAATTAGATGTTCAAACCACTCGCGTGCTTTTGTCTTCGTTTCTGCCAACGCGATAAGCTGTCGTAGCAGATAGCTCAACTGGTTTGAGTCCATTGAGTTCTCTTGTATCAGCTTTTGAAGCCTGGTGTTTTTCGGTGTAAGTGATTAAACGTCACCATACTGAAGAATCGCATCCCATACCCGTAAGTGAAAATGTCCCCAGCTAAGGACTGATAGCTGTCCCGAACCTAGTCAAATGCTCCATTTCAGCATGGTTTGACGATTTGCCATTACGAATAACCGGAATCTCACCGTAGACGCTTCAGTGAATTTTGTTGCATACACCACTAGTTCTACAGAGTAATGCACGCATCAGTGAATCCGCCATGTCTAGAATTAACTGCAATTTCCTACCACCAATTTCAACGAGCTCAGAAGCACTATACTGCGTGGTCTTGCACAAATCTAAGATAGCCTTCGTGTCTGAGTCAAAGAGCCTTAACTTCACCGCAATAATTGCTCTCGTCTGAAATACCACCAGCAATCAGTACCAATTGTTGTAAAGTGTGCGAGATGCATACCAAGTAGCTCATGACATCAGCTGTATCTTCACTTTCAATGTGTCCAATCCGGTTGATCACTTCGAGCACCTCCAAAAGCTGGCTTGTATCCAGAGAATCAATTTTCTTCATGTCAGAACTAACAGCAGCCAGCAGGCATTGCTGGCTTCTCTCCTTGAGTGGGGAATCTTCTTCATATATTATATCGCTCTGTTCTGCGATAGCAGCCGCCACGATAAAATATTTGGAGTCTTCAGTGCTTTTGCCAATGTCAAAACTGTGAAAACGTCTTTGTTAATTTCAGTATTAGTATTGGTGTACTGTACGCATACCTCATTCGGTAGAACCACTCGAAAACTGAAGACGGTCCAAACCTCTCCTTGAGGTGAGCGGTGTCTTGCCTTGTTGACTGCAATAGTAGTGTGTTGGCATACGCCAAGAATTTTTCGCCATAAGAACTGTCATTGCGTTCAGCATGATGTTGAGTGAACTTGTCAAAAACGAGTTGAGCAGCATTTTGCAGGACTATTGCCACAGGAAATGTTGCTGAGCAATCATC
This sequence comes from Phytophthora colocasiae, assembly GCA_018806915.1. Lineage (NCBI taxonomy): Eukaryota > Oomycota > Peronosporomycetes > Peronosporales > Peronosporaceae > Phytophthora > Phytophthora colocasiae. Next base: position 949,267 of record JAGKQI010000102.1, on the reverse strand, counting down.
AGTGTGCGAAAGCTCGTCCAGAATGTGCAGCACGATATGTTGCCTCGATTGACCAAGTTTGCTAGCCATTTTCCCCATAGCCAGCAAGTCTTCAACTTCGAAATCCTCTCTGGCCTTTAGCTGCTCAATGAGGTTGACAAGTTCATCTTCTGAGGCGTCTAGATTTGCCTCAAGTGTCACTTGAAACAGATTAAACAAAGATTGTTTTGAAGGCTCCCCAACAAATGCCTTTCTAGCCCAGTCCAACGCTTCGGTATTGCGACCCAGCTGGAGGAACGAGCGAGACATGACCCTATTGCGTACCAATGTGATCAAAACTGGGGTGTAAATAAGTAACGAAATATTCCTACCTCGAGTACATCGCCTTATCTTGTGCTGTTGATGACACTGCCAGGCCAGCGTCTCCCCACTTCAAACAGTCCTACGTCAGCAGGGTTAGTTTATAGTTTATAGCAGCTTTCGTGCATATGCAAATTACCTCGTGCTGATTTAAGTTTACAGCATTTTGAAGGCCATCGAAAATTGTCTGTCGTACTCGATGGATGTGATTGCTGCTATCGGCAGCTTGGTCGTCCCTGTAACATAATATAATGTAAGTGGAAGGGCGATATCTCCGTAAAAGAATTCAGTGGTGCCCACCTCCCTATCTCCAACAATGCGCTTCCTATTCGTTTAAGCTCGTTCATCGCTTCATATCGTTTGTCATCAACAAAAGCGAGGCTGCAGGCGACATCCAAATTTATGGCAAATTCGGCATCCCCGTAATTGTCGGCAAGCTCTCGGTAAATGTCCAAACCACTTTCGGAGAAGTTGAACGCTTTCGCAAACGCACGAGCACCCAAAAGAGAATCCTCAAAGTTATCCTGTTCGAATAGCAGCTGGAGCAGGTGGTGCGCTTTGTCAAACTGCCTGTTATCGATGTAAAGCTTGTTCATGAGCAGCAACAATTTCGTGTCTTGATTAGCTGGGATAAGCTGGTAGCATGTTTCTGCTCGGTCAAGGTCTCCAGTTGCGCACAGAGAATGCAACAAGTTTACTAGCACATGCTGTTTGAACTCTGCCATCTTCTCTGGGAAATTTTCATCTGTATCACTTTCTAGTGCGTCACCGATACGGAGAGCTTCTTCTGTGAGCTCTTTTAGCAACTCATGGTAAGCGGCTTGGTTGTATACATCGCTCACACTCTTCATAAGGTCCAGCAAACTGCTTGTATACGCAGTCTTGTATGGAGCTAACATTTTCAACTCATGCAGCGACGATAAGATATCTCGAAATTCTTCAGGCGGATTGCCGGGATAATCTGTCACTAACTGAAGTACTCGCACTCGACCAGCACAAAAATCCCACAAATCATCCACGACATGTTCCAACTCCAATCCGTGCTTAAACTTTGTAAGATGGGAGAGCCCAATTCGAGACCAGAGCTGCATCGAAGAAGAAAAGGCTTCTTTTGCCATTGCAAAGTATTTGTCGCACTTCTCACAGTCAATTGACGCGCTCTCCAACATTAGCATGCCCACTCGTCCAAAAGAACGCAGAACGTCAACACATTCATCCATGAACTGCACACTTTTGTTGTCTCCTTTGCCTCGATCCTCTCCGTCTTCGGAACAAATCAGTGACAGCCCCATGATCTTCGCCGCTACTAACCGCGTGACGGTGAGCAAATACCGCGGGTAACTTGTTTGTTGCTCGTCCCCTTTCTGTGTTGCCTTCTCCACCTGTGTCAAAATACTCAGAGCCATTCGAGGAGCATTATATAGCTCCACTCCGGCATTTACCAGCTGCACACCAGATAACTCAAGAACCCTCTGTGAACCAAACGCATTGACAACGCGATGAAGTTCCTCCAACAATTTGCGTAGGACTGACACATCCTCTATAGTGGCATCGGCTGCACGTCCGAGTAGCTCCGTCGCGCTCTCTACGCGCTTCAAGATCGTCGATGCGTCTCCTTCCTGCAACTTCATCGGTTGCTTGCCCTTCGCGGTGGATTCCGCACTGAGGCTCATGATACAATCACTCCTGCTTCAACTTCAATCACCTGTTATTTTTGATATATCGAAGTAGAGATTATAATTCAAAATTATTGTAGCCCTGTGAAAACACATATTTGCAATTGCCACGCAAGTGTAAGATGCTGGTCAGGTGCTTGCTCGCGGTGGCCGTCGTAGCCCTGAGTAGCTCTCTGTGCGAAGCTGCACCCAAGGTCGACATCAAGATTATCCCTCGTCCGCGAGAAGACGTTCCCGTGTTGGTCCCAATTCCGTCCCGCGATCCTATTCCGGCATTTCAAGGTGAGCGGCGAGTACACGAAAGATGAATATAGGCAGACAATTAACGCATTTACACCAACTGGTATCAACTCCAGGTCCATTTGTTGACAACCTCGAATCATTAGCTTGTATTCATGAGGAACGGGAGATGCAGGAGGGCAAAGCGTAAGTTACCAGTCTTTCCTAGCATTGTATATTTCTAACCTTGTCGCTAGCTATATCCTGGACTTGTGTCTTTTAAAGAATGTGACTATTGAAGCCAAGATTGAGAAGAAGGTTGAAGTAGAGCTGGAAGTGACAGACGGTGTGCCTGAAGCTACCAGTACGGAGGATAACGATGAAGGTGCTGAAGAGCCTGTGTCCGAGGGAACAGAGGAGCCGGAAATCCCTACTATTCTTGGGTAAATTCGTTGAGCTATAGTTCTTCGCTGCCACGACACTTTCTGATATTGTTTCTGTTGTGCTTGATGTATTTGAAGTATTTTTCGTGGGTGGCACATCGATCCCATCACGCTGAACTACAAGTACATGGTTTACGACGATGGGGACGATTGTATGGACAATGATCATTACTCCATGGTTGTGGAATTAATTCCATCCAGTAACCCAGAATCGGAGACGAAGTTATACGGATTGAAGAAGACTGGAATGTGCACGTTTAAGGCATCCCTGCTTACTTATGTACCGGAGGAGGACCGTCTTGCAGGAGAAGGTATCCACACACCTGGTGTGGTCGATATTAGTGATGCAGAGTCATCCTTGCCAGTGATCTGCGGTAAAATGAAGTGCCGTTATGGTGATATTACAAAGCGAGTGCGAGATTTATCAGACCAGGTACTTATGGAATCTCAATCAATTTGAGGGGTTTTATGCTGATTCAGTTGTTTGTGCTTGTTATGTAGATACGTGGCGTCCAATCCACAATGGAGAATGGGTCTTTTAAAGCAAGCACGTTGTTTACCAACATGACTTTGGAAGCATCCAAGAACACGCTCGAGTCAGCTACGCAAATTCTTGAGAAATCACTTGAGCTTTTTCATGAAATAGAGAACCTGCAACAGTCGTTAACGAACGATTTTCTTGGACGAGAAGAAGCAGCTAAAAAGGAGATTGCGGAGCAAGAAGCAAAGGACGAAAAGAGACAAGAAGAGAAAAAAGAAAGAGCCCAGCAAGCAGCTCCTGTTACTGATAAACCCACTGAAGAGTAGACTGTCAATAATGTGGACGAAGAGCAGGATACAGTGACGGCAAAGAGCTGATCTGCGCGTTTTTAAAGCGGCCGAATACAATATTGCGAAGCAATCATTTCCAAGCCAAAAAAGACACCAGTAATAGCTGTTGCCGGCGAAATGCAAAACTTGGGACGAACGGGGTGAAAGAATAAGGTGCTGTACTCACTTCACTCAGAAGCCCCGATGAATGAATTGGTGCGCATACGTCGCCATCAGTTGATTGATGCTCGAAGAGAGCGCCGGAATGAACTAAAGTATCCCTATATGCCCGTGCGCCTTTGAAGGCCAGTCTTTAATTTAGTTTTGTGTTGTAGCGCTCAGGTGCAGAGGCTCGAGCAGCAATTACGCCATTACGAGGTGAGTCTGCGGTGAAGCATGCAATTACGTAATTAGGGCACGTCTAACACTAACACTACATGTATGTAGCTTACGGTGCCTGGATCAGCCAGTGCTAGTCCTGTTTTCAGCAACAGTCCCCGGGCCAAGTCTTCGTTGGTTACATCACAATTTAATCGAGTATTGGGCTCAAACGACAACCTGATAGAGAAGTTGATAGAACAAAACGAGCAAATTATGGCGGTACTTCTCCAGTAAGTATCCTTGTATTTTGGCAATCATGTGCAAAACTAACCTAAACTGTCCAAAACCTAAAGTGGAGATACGAATGCTTTGGATGGAAAACAAACAGATATCTCTGGACAATCGTTGGGACCTCCTAACGCGTCAAAAATTCGTTCGTCAAACCAAAACAGCAGCAATGAGAAGGCGGATACGTCAGCACAAAAAGGAAACCAGAGGGAAGAATCAACGAGAAATGCTGTTTTAACAGTTCAGAACCCAACAACAACTCTCTCGTGGCTCCCTAACTTCGAGTGGACGGATGAAGATGAATTGGTACGCATAACTACTACTTTGAAGTATAACATTACGCCAATGGGTTGCTAACGTAAGGTGGTTGTCTTAGGCTCTCAACAAGTTTGAAAATGACATTGATGCCTTTCCTGATATTCCAGAGAGCGAAGTTAATAATCCGCTTGGAAATGGCGTGGCTAACACGGATATAGCAGAAACGTCAAAAGACCAGAGAGCACATGACCGCCTCGAGAGCCGTAAGAAGTTGGAGGCACTTCTCAGTGTCTCACTCAAGAGTGCTGGAGGTGGTGCTTTGAAAAGACCACGATGGCGGCTTGATGTCGAGGCTGATAACAAGGATGTCTCGCACTCCATTGAAGATCCAGAAGTCATGGAACCTCTCCAAGTCTTCCGCTCCGCCGTTCTAACCGTCTTACACACTATCTATCTCAAAAATATGTTGATGGAGAAAAAACTGGCAGAAAAAGAAAGCGCGACGAGAGTACGCTTGCTTGCTCCTACTTCTACTGAAGTACTTACTAACCAGCGGTATATCCGTAGGACTTCGAGTCCATGCTGCGTGTTTTCTTTGTTGCTACTCGTTTGTGGTTAGGAAAGGTGGTAAGAACTCCACTGCTGTCCCTCCTTCAGGATTCAACTTTGGACGTAGATATTAGCGTTAGAAGACGCCTTGCTGGATCATCTCTACGAGGTTTCGCTAAGAAGTTTGGCGATATTCTCTCTCGCCGTTCTCGTCCCAGCAATGACCTATCAAGTGAGAGTTCTGTGGACCCAGTGAAGTTGCTAAAGCTGAAAGTTCGTATGAAAGGAATCCTACAGGCTCTAAATAAGGCTGTTGACAAGAAAGAGGTGCCCTCCGGGATGTTGGACTTCTGGAAAAGGATTTCGACCGATGGTGTTTACTTCCCACCCAGTGTACGTTAAAAAGATGCTGCCACTTGACTTCCTGCTAACCGATTGTTACGCTTTCTAATAGTACCAATTGTTCATTGAGGAACGACAAAGTCTAGAATTTGATGATCTCGGTGCAACTCGAAGAATGGAATTTGAAGGATCTATCCTAACTGACGTGAAAGACAAACGAAGTGATGATGAAGCAGCCCCACAAGATGCCAAATGTTTCTCACGGTTCAACATCGTTATGGTAAATTTCCTGTTCGTGCGAATTCTGATTCCACACGTCATTTTACAGCCGTGGAGCGTAGGCATCGGACCTAAAAGCAATGGAAAGCAGACATCAGCAAATCTGGCCAGCTTAGCAACATTGTGCTACTGTGTCTGCAGACAGCTCTCGCCATTGCCACCGCCAGTAGAGCGCTCAGAAGCTTCATTTCTAGGAAGGCGACGATCGAAAGTACTGGCACCAGTATTTTCGCGGCCAAATGGAAGTGATGAAAGCCCAACACATTCCACCGAGTCTCCTCCACAGGAGGAAGTACACCCTGCGGATATTTTGTTCCTCTCCATCGAAGAAGTTGGACGCCGTCTCATATCCGACAGACTCTTCCCCTGTGACGATGCCCAGGTCATCCAAGCTGTGAATGAACATCATTCAACTCTTCATAAAACGATGACACATCTTCGATTCCAGCTTCACGCCTCATACCGGTAACAAATAATTATGGAGCAAATTCCTTGTCTTAAATCGTAGAGAGCTAGCGCGATAAGTCGTGCCAGCTACTACCATTGCAAATAGTATTCTACATGGTGTTCTGTACGCGCCTTACACCGTCGTCCCATAGTCCCGTCCTTTAATTATTGCGCAGCCAGTTTGTCAGCGCGTACTCCTGGCGTTCCTGATCGCTACCGCGTTGCTGCGGACCCGAAGTTCTTGGTTGTGAGTTCAATAGATTCAGCATGCTCGGAATTGGTTTCTTCCGAGACATCGACCGCGAATCGCTTTCCTTTGGGAGGAAAAAGTTAGTCAACTTACCGGTTTCGTCGTATCCGCGACGGCACACTGCAGCCTGAGACCCCATCATCTGGACAGGAGGCTGGCTCAACGGTGTCGTGTTGAAAGCCCCGTACTGGTTTGGGTTGTACGTACTGCGTCCAAATGTCTGCCTTGCATTAGGCGGCGGACGAATTGACACGTCCGAGTAGGCGTTCGCACGGAATCCCGCCGACTCTGAGCGAGGCGTGAATCCCAAGATACCCCCAGTATCGTCATCGTCATGATCAAAGAAATCCATATTACTTGATGCCATGGTTGACGACTCGACTTTACGCTTCTTGGTCGCTAAGGGTGGTTGAAGTCCCGTACCAAAACTCGGGTAGGCACGCTTCCCTTCAAACGTCACGGGCTCTAAGCTCTGAGCCTTGTTCTTTGCCATTCTAGCGTTGCTTCCTGGATGTTGTGCACTTTGTGACTGTTTGTTGTTCAGCATCTCTTTGAGTCGCGTTTTCTCCTTCACCACCTTTTGATACTGATCATGTCGGAACTTGCAGGCCTTCTTAAGTGCCATAATAAGTTCTCGAGGATTCTGAATCTCCTCCTCCAGTGCAGAGGCATCACACGTCTCTAAAAAGTTAATGATGCTCTGGTTCACATTGGATCTCCGCACAGCTTCCGTTTGACGTGACAGTTCCAGCTGGTATCTCGCCACTTTGTTCAATAGTTCGTTCTTCCCGGCCTGTAACCCCCCTACACGTTGTGCCAGGGTCTGTTTATCGGCCAATAGCTGCTCACTTTGACTGCGAAGACGCCTCAGCTCGTCTACAAGTCGCTCCTGCTGCTTGTTCTGCCACTGGATGCGCTCCATAAGCGTGTTGATACGCGAACTCAGCGCCACATTGTCTCCAGACGCCTTGGGAAGCTGCAGTTCTCCCTCCGGCGCCTCATTAGCGTTCGGAACATCGAAATACAGCGTAATAAGGTCTGTTTCTCTTGTTCGGCCGCGGCAAATAGGGCACTGGGTATTAACCTGCAGAGCTTGAATGATGCAAATGTGGTGGTAGACATGGCCGCACGGAGCAGCCACCAGGTCACGGCGTAGCTCCTCCAGACAGATGTGGCATTCCTGGTTCGAGGACGTCGCCATTCCTCCGTATTTCGCTTTGAAAATACCTTTTTACATACTGAAATCAAGTCAGCGAAAAAAACGAACTTGACAATTTCAGGGTGTTTCAAAATGATGTGTGTACACAAAAACGTAATTACCTCTTTGATTTCGTAAAAAGATACGTAAAAAGCCCTCTTTTTGAGCCCGCCGCCGCCAATCGATGACCGTGACAGGCGCTTTGTATGGTGCACAGCCTCCGCCTGTTGTAGGCTCTGCCAGTGCTTCTTAGTTAAGTTTAGAAGACCAACGCAACAAAATGGTACGCGGTCTTGGCTATTTAATACGTTCTATAGAGCAGCCCACAGGGAATCCACAGCACAGACAGCTAACGTGTCGTGCCTTATACACAGCCGAAGCAGATCACCGACATCCGTGACTTCCTGCAGAAGGCGCGCCGAAAAGATGCCCGCTCGGTGAAGATCAAAAAGAGCGACAAGGTCGTCAAGTTCAAAATCCGCTGCTCGAAGTACCTGTACACGCTGTGCGTGACGGACACGGAGAAGGCGGACAAGCTCACGCAGTCCCTGCCCCCTGGTATGATCCATTTATTTTTTTTTCAGCTTTCCTTGCAGGTCAAGAACGCCAAGTACTGATTGTTTCTTTTTTCTGTTGTTGTGATACAGGACTCCAGCGCAAGGATATTTAGGTGTGGCAATGTGCAAGTGCGACGCATAATAAAGCTCGGTCTTCTTAAGCTTTTTTTAGCGTTGGGGGCAGGTGGTAGGTTCGATGCAGATGAAGATCAGCGGAGGACTGGCCTGCAGGGCACAGCAGGGGTGTTTCTCGTAACAGCTTCCTCCTTTCAATCATTCGACGGACGGTTGAAGAGGAGAAACAGGAGCGACACAAATATCATCACCTTCATCCACAGGCTCTATCGCTCTTTGATGGGCAAAACTGGTTGGTCTTGTTGCCCGTAGCTTTCTTTGTCGTTAACAGATCATTCAGGTGTGATTGAGGACGTTACAGGAATTTGAGGCGACAAACGTATATTGCTATTGGATTCCTTTCAGCATTGGTGTAATGTGATGATCGACCACGAGAAGCGCCAGCTGCGCCTCATCGATTGGGGCCTCGCCGAGTTCAATTCCCATGACCAATACCGTAAAGGTAAACGCCTCGCAATGGGATAGTGTCTCTACAGTCGAGGATTGTTTCAACTTACCAGGTACATGTTTAAAAGAAAGACAACAGATAAACACAGGAACTTTTTGCCATCGTTTAAAAGAGGTTAACGTGCTTACACCTTCGACGCTCGGCAGCAAACAGAGCTGCACGCAACGTCAACAGTCAAAGACCATCTTCGTGACGAATGGCCAGGCTCTCCACCTTCAGTCGAAATCAGCTTAAGCCGAGTTCTTGCGTTCGGGCGAACGAGCAGCAGGCGAGGCCGATCTGGAGCGCGAACGGCGCGGGGAGTCCTTACGCGCTTCAGGCGAACGCGAACGCGAGCGACGGCTCGGCGAACGACCACGGGCAGGCGAACGAGAGCGCGAGCGGCGGTTCGAGTCTCCCTCAGGGGCAACACGCACATAGCTGCCACGGAATTCCGTGTCATCCAGCTTCTTTACAGCGTCTTCCATATCCTCCTTGGTCTGGAACTCAGCGATACTACGTCAAATATATAAGCACAAACGCAACAACTCAGCTTAGTGCATCAAGGAAAAGTCTAGGCAATGATCGTAGTACTTACGCAGAGCCATCAGCCTCGATGTTGCAGTAGGTGACTTCGCCACCCGTGCGGAGGAAGTCCTTCACATTGCGCCAGTCCACATCACGCGGCAGGTCCGTCACACGCACACGGTAGTCAGTGCGCTGAGGCGGGTTGCGACCTAAAAAGAAAATCAAACAACAAGGCGTTAGGCATAGATCACCAACAGCAATCCAAGTGAATACTAACCACGTTCGAAACGGTCGCCGCCGCCGCCGCCACCACGTCCGTAGCGGTCGTCGTCACCACCACGACGGCCACCACCGCCCTCGCGGCGGTTGCCACCACGAGCGAGCTCGACACGAATGCTGGACAAGAGCGGCACATAATTTACAAAATGTTAGACATCTACGTAATAGGAAAACATTCAATTATCATAACTTACCGTCCACCAAGGAAGTCACGGCCATCCATAGAGCGAATGGCATCGTCAGCATCACGCGGGTCTTCGAAGTCCTAGAAGATGTGAAGGAGCAGGAAATGGGGAAGACGACGATGGAGAGGCGTTGGTTGGTATGGTTCGGATCGGCAGACGAAGAAGATGATGCAGATGCTGGCAGCACGAAGCGAGGCGAGAAGCATGATGGCACGTGCGTTTCGTACCCATAATAGGAGACTTCTTTATCTCCCTCTCCAATAGAAGGAAATGCTGAAGACGGCGAAGGTCTCGAAGAAGTAGCAGCAACAATGAAGAATTGTCACGGAAGGAGCTTGCAGCAGGTCAAGTGACATATGTATACACAGCATGTATAGTATACATAAATACAATAAACACACAACTTGCCACCGAAATTGACCGCTGCACTCCTGCTTGGACGACAGAGACGAATACAAGGGGAGGGAGAGGGAGGAAACGCGCCATCATGCGAGCGAAGCTTGTGCCAGAAGACGGAAGAAGCAGCTCAACTCACCACGAAAGCGAAGCCCGGCGGGTTACGCGCCACCCAGATGTTAGCGACGTGTCCATAGCGGTTGAAGCCGTCTTGGATCTCACGAGACGTGGCGTCACGGGGGAGTCCGCCCACATACACACGAGTGCCCATATTGTTCTGGTTTAAAAAGGTCCGGGAGGAGGAGGGGGAGGGAACGACGTCTACGCCTAGCGTTGCTTGGTGCGGACTGGAGCTCTTCGGTTTGTGACCAAGAAGCGGTCAGCTGAACACTTCTGTTTTACGATTGGCCAATATTCACAATCTATTTCTGATCGATTGGTTTCACGTCAGCGGCTGGTTGGTGTGTGGTACACCAGATCATTGACTCGCCAGCACTGCCGCACATTCCGGCCATAAGATGCTGTCAAGTGCTGCTCGTCGTCTTCCACGCGCGGCTGTGGCGCGTCGTGTCGCTATATCTGCAGCTCATCAACGTGTTCCTCGTGTTGCTGGCGCCGCGCCACAGTCTCGTGCGTTTTTAGGGCTTCGTGATTGGCTGTTTGGTGGCAGCAACCCGTCGAATGAAGAGCAAGAAGTTGCCAAGACACCGGTGAAGTCTGACGAGACCTTAGAGGATCAGAATCAAACACAACAGCCCAAGAAAGAGAAGGATCGCGTGATTGGAAGTTTAGATACCACGTCGTATGCTGTGGGTAAGCTCGCCAAGCTTGCTGATGGAGCTGTACTGGCCTCTTGTGGCCGTACAGTGCTGCTTACGACCGCTGTGAGTGGAGACCGCAACGGAAACCCATCGGGAAGTGGAAAGTCAAGTCAGAATGATTTCCTGCCACTTACAGTGGACTTCCGTGTCAAATCTTACGCTGTTGGTCTGATTCCGGACAACCAGAAGCGACGGGAGTTCACTGGCAGTGACGAAGAAGTGCTGCAATCCCGTGTGGTGGACCGTGCCATCCGTCCTCTTTTCCCACGTGACTTTTGCGAGGACACCCAGGTGCTGGCAACAGTGCAGTCGTATGATCCTAACAACGATCCTCTTGTGGTTGCGGTTAACTCAGCGTCTGCGGCGCTGACCATGTCCGACATTCCGTGGAACGGACCTGTTGGCTGTGTGCGTGTCGTGGAGGTGGATGGCCAATTGGTGGTCAACCCTACTGCCCCACAACGCGAAGCTGCGACGCTGGATGTGCTGTACGCGGGTACTGCGGAGCGTACCATTATGGTCGAAGCCTCGGGTGACGAGGTGACGGAGGCGCGTCTCGATGAGGCATTGGATCTGGCGCACGTTAATGTACTTCCTGTAATTGAGGAGCAGAAAAAGCTGGCAGCTGAGCATGGCAAGGAGAAGCGTGCGTTCGCGCCGATGTTCATTCCTCAGGAAGTCTGGTCCAAGGCTGAAGAGCTTGGTTGCGCTGACGCGGAAGCGTTGATTGCTAGCTGTCGCGTCGGCAAACTCGACCGCCAGCAGGGAGAGCGTGAAATCTACAATAAGATGCTCAGCGGTATGCGTCAGCACTTTGCTTCTGCGGATCCCCCGGTGGACGATGCAGCTATTCAACGTGCAGCCCACGACACTTTTCAGCGTGTGCTGCGTGATAGTATTTTGACTGTGGCGAAAACGGCTCAGAAGAACAAGCGTGTGCGCCTCGATGGCCGATCGGTTCGTGTTGTGCGTCCGCTGGAGATGGAGGCTAGTATTCTTCCCATGGCTCATGGATCTTCCCTTTTCGCTCGTGGTGAGACGCAAACGCTGTGTTCCGTGACGTTGGGGCCTCTGGAACGTGGTATCCGCCTTCGTGGTGCATTGCACGAGGCTCGTGAACAGGATGAACCTGCAAAGATTAAAAATGCTATGCTGCACTACGAGTTCCCTCCGTTCTGTGTGAATGAGACCGGTCGGGTTGGTGGCACTAACCGACGCATGATCGGCCATGGTGCACTGGCTGAAAAGGCTGTGCTGCCTATTCTCCCATCTATCACTGAGTTTCCCTACACTATCCGCATGACCTCGGAGGTGGTGGGCTCGGATGGATCGTCGTCCATGGCTACGGTATGTGGCGTTTCACTTGCGCTTATGGATGCCGGTGTTCCTGTTCGCCGTGCAGTTGCAGGTATCGCCATCGGTCTTGTTACTTCTGGCGACCCGTTTGCTGGCCAGGAGAAGCAAATTGAGGAGGGCGACTACCAGTTGGTCACTGACATTCTTGGATCGGAGGACCACTATGGTGACATGGACTTTAAGGTGGCAGGAACCACGTCGGGTGTTACAGCGCTGCAATTGGATGTGAAGCTTCCTGGAGGCGTGCCGCTTTCCGTTCTGAAGGAGGGACTACGCGAAGCCAAGCATGCCCGCCTACATGTGCTACGTCGCATGAGCAACGAACTCGCTGAGCCTCGGACGAGTTTAAAAACTGGTGGCAGCGCGCTGCCAAACGTGAGTATTGAATGCGTCATTGCTACGAACCTGATTGGGGCACTCATTGGTGTGGGAGGCAGCAACATTCGTGACTTGGAATCGCGCTTCAACGTTTCAGTGAGCCTCGTCGACCGTCGCGAGGGCATCGTTCGTGTCGTTGGTGCAGCCGATGATGCCGAGAAGACTAAGGAGTGGCTGCAGACTGAACTGGCTGCCGTTGCGAACAAACGCAATGACAATGGAGATGGCAACGGCAACAATCGTGATAATGACCAGCAGAATTCTAACTCCAACAAGAACCGGTCGTTCTTCTTCCGCAAGGGTGAGCGCTACACCATGCGCGTAACGCAGGTCATGGATTTTGGAGCTATTCTGGAGTCGTCTGATGGCCAACGTGGCTTCGTACACATTTCGGAACTTTCGCGTGACAAGGTCAGTGATATTCACGAAGTAGTATCGGAAGGACAGGAGATGGAGTTCGAGTGTCTTCAAGACGGAGCTTCCGGCAAGATGTCGCGCCGTGTGCTGCTGGATTCGGGTGATAACGAGGACGCCTCAACGGATACCTTCGAGACTTCTGAGTCCACGCCTCCGCGCGCTGGCCACCAACACGCACGTCGATCGTCAGTAGCCTCTGGTACGGCAAAACGCCGTCCCAAGACTACACGCCGCCCGCGTACTCAGTCAAAATAGGTAGTCGCTGCTTTAGAATGTGAGGATATCTCGTTCTCGTGTCAGATCTCACTCAAACAAAAGAAACATTTGAACCGAAAAGCTTGCTCGTCTGTGAAAAGTGCCTGTGTAGTAACGTTAGTATGAATTATGAATGCAGCCCCAAATCGTCACTACTGCTTAGGTTTCCTAGCTGTCGGGGGTTCGTTCACCTCCTCATGTTTCATGGAGTCTTGAAACGCGTCTAGATGCTTGTCAAGTCGTGCTTCCCGATTGTCGAGGCGTACCTGTTCCAACGAGCCGCTAAACCCCGACCCAGTATCAGATCCAAACCCCCCGTGTCTGTCGGCAGGCCACTTTCAAGCATGCCCAATAACGCAGCAGGAGCTTCAATTACGTCCGTGACTGAGCCGACAATGACCGCGATAACATCGGCAAAACTGCCGATATCAAGCTTCAGTATCACTTTGGCCAGTTTGATTTCAACGACTATCAACAGTAGCGACCAAGCCCACATAATGCGCATAATTCGCGCGCAGTACGACTCGATAACAATTGCGTGCGTGATGTACTGCTTGATGAAAGGCGCCGCAGTGTGGACTTCTTCCAGCAGCCTGTTGTGGTGCAGTTTGTTTCTCTGCACAAATCCATTCCAATGTAATGGTGCTCTGTCCCCTTTGTTTTTGTTCACAGTCCGCTCAATGTCGTCCATTCTGGAGTCATAGTGAAGAAAGTAACCATCGTTGACCATCGTGTTGACACAGCGCACAATGGCATTCACTCTTAAGTTGACTCTAGCTGCAACCTTTTGTTCCTTTCTTGCGATCACCTTCGCCTCGAGTAAACCATCGACCATTCTTGGCAATCACATCCCCAAGTTTGTAGGCATCCCGTGCACCCCAACTGAAGATCCCGCCGATGAATTTGCCTCGAAGTCTCTCGAACTGCTTGCCGTGTCTTTTGTCGATAGCTGAAATTGATCGTTGGAGTATGCCAATCACCTTTTTCTGCTTCTCAATGGACTGCAACTTCAATGCCTCCTCCACTGCTCGTACATCCGTCAGTTTGTAAGCAATTCCATACATCTGTTTTTGCATTTTTGCTATCTCTTGCTTTGCCGTCTTGATCTCTGCATTCGTAAATCCGTTTCGTCCCATCCAGCAGTAGAACTGAGACCGGGTCACAACGGGATCCGATTTACCAAGTCGACATGACCTAACGAGACTCTTGATCCAGTTTCCAATGTAGTAGATAATCAAGAACGGGGATGATATACCCAATAAGCTTAAAGAGAAGCGTTATCGGTAGGAAGAGGGTGTTCACGTAAGACGGGCACTCGGTTCCTTCACCCGGAGGTGGTCGTGGGTACACACGGCGATCTTCCGTCCAATACGAAGCCCACTCGGGCTTGAATGTGACAGGAAGCTGCTTTGCAAAACTACCACGAGATGTTCGCACCTTCCTGAACGTGTACGTTCTGGGGGTGTTTTCCTTGACTTCAATCGTGACATCGGCAGGAGTCGCGATACTCATTCCCCTTTGTGCAAGTCTTGGAAGAGTGTTTTACTGTGACCTTGAGTTGTGGACTGGTTACTGGCAACCTGGAAAAAAGAAGAATGACTAATGCTGTTGGTTTAGGTAAACCTTTACCATTAACATCTTCTACATGTAGACCTCGAAGGAGATTTCTCGTTCCCATGGCTCTGCGATTGTGACTAGCAATCGGTGGCATTAAAATCTTGCATGAACTTTAGCGTTGAAGCCATTTATAGATGGCTACATTATTGTATACACTCTATACACACTGCGATTTCTGGAAGACATCGATAATGACAACCTCAGCTCCAACACCACACCACAAATTCTCGCTGCAATGCGAGCACAGCTACCTCAAGATCGCCATGTACGCTCTCACTGACTTGCCGTTTATCGTATACTACCAGTAGCTAATTCATTGTCCACCTTTAGCTTTTCGGAAGACGGTTCTCAGCCTGTGGCGGACGTAAAGCAACTAAAATTCGGCCTTGACACGACTCTCAAGACGGTGTTCGGTGTGGTGGGAGCTTCAGCCAGTGAATTCGACGTCCTGGCCTTCGATAAACAGCCTTCCAATAGCTACGAGCCCAGTACAGCTCTGTTGCGCGTCCAACGTGGCGGACTGGAGACGCTGCATGGAGCCATCACCATGTGCACAACACTGAATGGGAAACTGTGCAAGATGGAGGTATTACACATGGGAGATTCGCTCATGGACTTGGCCTCGGGAAGGTTTTTGTAGATAGAGCGATAGAGAAATAGTGAGGAAAAGGACTGAGAAACGTTACGCATTAACACACCAGCTCGTCTATCTGCCTACACAATAGCTTCAGGTGCACCCACCACGATGGTTTTCTCCGAGAAAGCGGAACGCTTGCGGTTGCGCTTGAGCAATACAGTACGATCGATGGGGTCGTTGTGCGCGTTCATCCTCATAGTGGGGCGGTGGTCGCCCATATTACCGCCAGAGTTCAGTACGTTCTGCATGGAGGACATACGAGACACGCTAGACGTGGCCTGCATGGCGGCGTTCAGCGACTGGACAGAGGCGGTAAACGACGGGATCGAAGGGGACGAGCGACGCCGCCGTAGCTCTCGTCCAGTAGGTGCACGCTGGCGTGTTTGGTTGCCCTGTTCCTCCTCGTCCTCAATCCGCAGCGTGTCCAGCACTTCGTCCGTCAACGTGGCACGGTCGAACGCGTTGAGAACAAACTGGCGGAGCGCCAAACGGTAGCTGTACTTCTCCAGTAACGCATGCACATACATCAGCAGTACCGGCTCCTCAAACAGCTCCGGTTTTGATGAGCGCAGCTTGTTGAGCGAAGCATGGGCCTCCTTCTGGGTAATATGGTTACTCAGGTCTGCCACAAACCGTAGGACTTCGCGCCACTCGTTGGGCATCTTGTCACGCCTGCGGATTAGTAGGCGCTGCAAGGGTGAAGCATCAGGTGTCTGCGTTAACGGACAAGGAGTTGAGGATCCTGATGGCGGCCACATGAAGAGCGACGTGCAGTTCTGCGGAACAGCGATGGAAGTACGAGATGCGTCACGTGGGGCGTCCCAGCCAAGCCGGGACAAGTGCCGTCGACCAGCAGGAGATCGCGCAAGCAAGCCGAGCACAAAGAAGCAGGTTCCTCGGATGGAAACGAGAGGGGAATCGGTAGCCAGCTTCACGATCATATCAACAAAGTCTTGAGCATAGTGATTCAACAGATCGTAGCCGCGTGGCGTAGCGGACACGTGCCCAAGTGCCCACAATGCCGCACGTTTTTCAAGTGGAACGCTTGCGGCATCACGAAGACAGGCAAGGAATTCTGGTAAATGCCCAGAAGAGTGAAGGATCTGGCAGCCAGCACTAGTTTTTGCCAGTTCGCCATACAAATGCACAGGCAGTGGCACAGTACGTGGACGAAGAGGCAGTAATTGTAGTGTAAACTCGACAGACTTAAGCAGGAGACGCTTAACGCTGCCGTTTGAAGTGTTGGTTCCAGCTGCCGAGTCCATTTCCACACGGAAGTTCCAGACAGCACGCTCTCCAGGAGCACACAAAGAGCACTCCGGTGCTGTTAGATACTGCGAGGATCGCTGCTCTGGCTGGCATGAACTCCAGTCCTTGTTCTCTTCCTTTACTGCGTCAACCGAGGATGATCCAGTATCAGCAAAGTCCAACGACATCATCGTCTCCGAGCTACGATCCATACTTCCACCAGCTGAATTCGATGCCGATCGAGCTCGTAGCATCTTCTGTTGTGTATCACTTGAGAGCGCACTACCGCCACTGCTAGCAGATCCACTTGTAGACACAAAGCCTCCGTTGCTTTGAGGAGGAGGTTTCGTAAATCCGCGCCGGTCCACAGGTTGCGTGCCCAGGAACAGACAAGCCTGCAATGTCTGCTGTGAGTTCACGACCACGGGTTGAGGCATATTGCGAGCATCCACAACGATTCCCTTGACGCGAATCGAGTTCATGCGAAGCTCATCATCAATCCCAGTAGCTTCATCCTCGTCCCGCATTGCGCCGTCGATGTACGTTTCCAAGATGAGATTCGAAGGCGGGCCACTTCCAGGGGGGCCTACGATCTTCACCTCCATGTTCCACGGCATACGGTACAGCCAATCCAGCCCCCACAGCGAACGCTGACTGCTCCCACCACTAGGAGGTTTGAGTCCGACTCCACCACCTCGCTTCATAGGCACATTAACTGGGATGGGAGTTGGAGAGCACGTTTGCCTTGTGCTGGTTGCGCTGTTGCTCGATCCACGCTCACGCCCAGCAGCATCGCGGTGCAAGCCACGGAAAAGTGCGTGCTCAACGGCGTGAACATAGGATATATGTTTCTCACGACGCCAAGCAGCAAGAGTACGAGGGATCCAATCACCAGTGTCACGTAGGAAGTTCAGTCCCTCAGCTAGCGAAAGCGACCGAAGAAGTAGGGACTCAGCTCGTTTATCCTTCAGCTGAATCAACTTCATTGGTCGCTTCAGGATCATCGCCAACAAGCATGCAGGTGTCTCCGCTGCTTCTTCTAACACACTCAGTGCTGCCTTGGCAACCTCTTCCTCCTGTGTAAGCTGAGTCACGAGAGCATCGATACCCCATTTATCAAAGTCTGCGACCTCGGAACGCAGCAAAGCTCGCAGCAAACAAGTCGCATACAAGCGTAGGGCCTTTGAACCCTCCATCATCCACGACTGCAGTAGCTTCCGCGAACTGCCGTCAACGGAGTAGTCTAAGTTCGCAAGAATAAGGCGGCACAGGAAATCGTGGCCTTTTGTAGTTCCCATCACGTAAAGCCGCTGGAACAGATTTGACTGTTCCATCATCTTAAGACCTTCCTTGCTCGAGCTCATGAGTCCTAACAGTGTGAAGTATTCACGTAACATACGTCTTGAGACGTAATCCGGTGAAAACATGCGCGCCTTTAGGACTCCAATATGGGACTCCACGATAGCAGCCTCAGGTCGTGCCTCCAGCTCCAGTGCTGATGAAATTTCTGTCAGTAATTGGCCACGGCGATCGGTCTTTAGGAAAAGCAAGCCTTCGGGGTGGTTCAACAGTAGCGTGTACATCTGGCAGGCTGGACGCAAGTACGGCACGTGGTCTGGAATCCAGTACAGGTTGGAGAAATAACCCTTGTTGCCCTGGTCGCACCGGAAAAAGCCTGAAAGACGCTTGAAGAATTTGGTTTTCATGGCCTCTGACAATCGCTGCGGGTTTGACAATGGACCCTCCAGCATTTCGGAAATGATATCCCAATTCCAGTTTTTGTAGTTTTTGTCCGTTAACACGCGCGAGCGGTTGTGAAGCATGTCCTTAAACGTACTGTCATCCATCTGAGCATCTAGCGATTGCTTCAGTTCGAGTACCATTAGCTCTCGCGATGTTAGACTGTCCTTCAGTTGCGCAGTCGCACTCTTCGTGCCGCGCTGTGTTGAAGGAGCTGCAATTGCATAATTCGCAGACCCACCACCAGTTCCAATGCCACTGCCACCACTAGAAGACGGTAGACGTACCACACCCGCAATTTGCTGCAGAGCCAAGAGATTTGACGGCCGGTTCGTGTCACGCAAAAGCTCCGACGCTAACTGCACGCCGTTAACACCACTTCCACCGTACGATACCAACGACACGCCACGTGTGGCGATGCTCCCTGAGTTTGCACCAACAGCATTAGCCAGTTCACCTAGCATCTCGCTAGCTCGAATCGATTTCTCGCGTTGCAGACGCTCCAACAGGCTCTTTGCGTGGTCGCCAAGCGACATTGTAGTAGTCGTAGTAAGCGAAGTCGATGAAACTAGGCGGGGGAGTGCTAACAATGACGCACAGTGCTGGTCCGGCAGCAGACGCGATGCCATACGTAAGATATCTGCTTGAAGATCAATTGCCGGATCCGCCAGCGCTCGAGACGGTCCCGTTCCCAAAGTCACCAGTGCCTCGAGGATACCACAATGAATCATAGCTAACAGGATAATCACTGTGTAGTTGTCCAGCAAATTATGGTTGACAGCGAGCGGCAATTGCTCTGCGCTAGACAAGCTAACGGGGAGAGCAGGGGTGTCAGCAGCAGCGTCAGCCGCTGATCTGTCAAAGCTCGTCTTTTTGTAAAAAATCTCACAAATTGTAGACAGCACTGCTTTCTGAACGTCCTCTCCAACCGGTCGCACCAGTAATTGAATCAGCGACTGTAGACCCTGTGGGTTGCTCGTCAGCACTACCATACCCGTCCATGACCGCATCATAGTCACAATAGCATTCCGACTCGCCATCCACCGCTGTCTCCTCTCATTGCCTGCAGGTAAATCCGTATCGGTAAACGGCGCCAGAAGCACCTGGGAATCCACAAAAGGTTCAATAAACTTGCGTGTGGATGGCTCATTTAGAATCAACAGCAACGTCATCAGTAGCGAATCGGCCAAATCTTGGAACGACGGCTCCAAAATGGCATCCACGAGAATCTTTGTGCCATTAGCTTCAGCCACAACTTCTACATTCAACAGTGCAAGCTCCCGGAGGGTCTCCAAGCAGACTCGGCGCATATTGTCGTCCTTGTGGCCTGCAATGGCCGCCAGTGAGCACACAAGACCCGTGGGCATCTGCGCCGCATCGATTTCCAAGATCCGCCGAACAACTTTTAGTGCTTGAACACGCTCCGCCAGGTGCTTCTGCTCGCGTTCCAACGAACGTACCACAAATACCGGTAAATTGAGATCCACGAGGTGTTTAATGCTAGTGCTGCTGCTGATGGCGTAGCGAAGAGCCCGGAGAGCTCCAGCACGTGTAGATGTGTCTGAATCGCACACCAGACGACGCATTGCCTTCATGAGACGCTCCATCGGGAAGCTGTCGAGCAGTAAGGGGTCATTTTTCAGCTCCTATGGATACAACACGCAGTGGATTTAGCTTTATTTGCAGACAAACAACTTCAAATGATACGCACGTAGCAGATTCGGCCTGTACTGTCGAGCTTGGACTTGCGGTCCAGGTTGCTACGCTCGATAAGCGTGCAGATGGCGGCCAAACTGCCATCTCCACGCGGGGCAGAGCCTCTGCGTTGAGACGCCATGCAGGGGGAAGATGCCGACACTGACTTTTAAAGCGAATAGTTGCACTGAGGTGGCCAATCGGAATCGCGATTAGTTTTGTAAAACCCAATTGGGTTTTTCATGTTGTGACTGACCGCACGCCATCCATCGAGAGCCGCACAGACATCTTACAAGGGAGACGATGGCGACTGTGTCCATGAACCGATTGCTGCGCGGCGTGGCGGCGCTACATGTGTCCGCACCGCGTGCGAGTCTCGCACGTGCAGCCAGTACGCAGGCGGCCACCATGCCGTCCAACCTGTCCCTGGCCGAGGAGAAGCCGATGCCCCCTCCTCGCGTGATTGCCGCGGCACAGCAAGTTAAGGTGACGCCGTCAGGCGCCCTGGAGCTGCAGCTACTGTCGCTTGCCGAGGAAGAACAGGACCTGGGATCTGTGACTATGGATGGAGAAGTCTTCGGCGCTCCTGATCGTGTGGACATCCTGCAGCGTGTGGTGCGCTGGCAACTGGCGTGCCGTCGCTCTGGAACCAACAAGACCAAGACGCGCTCCGAGGTGAGCGGGTCTACGCGCAAGCCGTGGAAGCAGAAAGGATCTGGACGCGCTCGTGTTGGCGACATCCGTGCGCCGCAGTGGCGTGGAGGTTACCGCGTGCACGGCCCTGTGCTGCGTGATTTCTCGTACAGCTTGCCCAAGAAGGTGCGCGCTATGGGACTGCGCGTGGCGTTGTCAACTAAGCTCCGTGAGGGCAAGTTGGCCGTTGTGGACTCGCTGGACATTGACGTACGTAACTGTTTGACATGGTGATTATGTTGCTCATGCCGACTTGTTCATGTTCTCGTTGATACGATCAGGTTACCAAGACGAAGGATATGAAGAAACTGCTGGGCGGCCGTGGCTGGGACCACGCGTTGTTCGTGGGCGGCGAAGAGGTGGAGTCGAGCTTCCAGCTTGCCACGCGCAACATCCCGTACGTGGACACGATCGCGCAGAACAAGATTAACGTGTACTCGATCCTGCAGAAGGACCTGCTGATCATCACGAAGGATGCCGTCAAGTACCTTGAGGAGCGTCTTCACGTCGACTAGAATGTAGCAGCAGTTCGACAGGTGTGCACGAACAGAAAGTCAGGAGGGCAAGCAAGACGGGAGGCTAGTCAAGTCACCGATAGAGTGTGGCCGATTTCGGGAAGCACCGGACGAATGCACTGGAGTTCCGCCCTGTTTTCAATGTTCTTACCCTCCTTCATACTTAAATTGATGGCGACTCACTTAGATCAACCGTTGACGACAGCTCCGGGTGTTTAACGGTAGACCGCAGGCGTTCCTCAACCGGTGCCGGTTCACTAACCTCAATGGCAGCGGAGTCGCAGGCGTTCAGCAAATGTGCCTGGCCGAGGAACTCCTTGGCTTCAGTCAGCTCGACAGTCAACGCCTCTCGCTGCTTAGTCATTGCCGCCTCCAGCTCATCTCTTTTGGCCTTGAAGTTGCGTCCATTCGCCATCACCTTCATCAGCGTCTGCTTGATCAGTCGACTCTCACGCTTGATCTCGGCTAAGTCGCTGGCACTAGCACCAGCTCCAGGTTCAAATTCGCCCACGGCCATTCGCTCCAAGTGCCAGCCGTTGAGGTCGCCCATGCGTGCGCTCGGGGCGCTCAGATCCAGAATCTCCCGGAAATTGTCAACATTGCGGCGTTGCTACACAGGAAAAACTAATTAGCATTGGACCCACTGGTAGTGTATCGAGTGAAGAGATCGTACGTCATAGACTTCCGCGAGCTCTGTCCATTTGCCTTCCAAGTCATTGCGCGTGTACAGGTCGCATAACTCACAGATTGTAGCCGCGGAGTTGGCTCCTGCCGCGCCATCGTCCTTGGCTTTACTTCTCTGCATCATTTTTTGATTTGGATACAAAAAAAGAGTGGACTAAAATTTGAGTCCACTCTTTTTTTCGCTGGGTGAAAATGCGCTGTCACTATGAAGTCCTGGCTGTTGCGCGTGATGCGTCTGCTGTCGAGATAAAGAAGGCCTTCCGACTGCAAGCGCTACGGTGGCACCCTGATAAGCACCAGAAGAATGGAATCTCGAGCGAGGAGGCCACAGAGCAGTTCCAAACCATTCAAAACGCCTACGAGGTGCTGAGTGACCCGCACGAGAAGAAATGGTATGACGAACACAGAGAACAGATTCTACGCGGAGGAGACGGAAATGATGATGATGAAGACGAGGACGAGCTCAACTTGTACCGGTACTTCAGTGCGTCGGTGTATTCTGGCTTCGGCTCGGACGAGAAGAGCTTCTACTTTGTGTATGGAGAGCTCTTCACGAAGGTTAGTTTGTTGCCAAAAAAGTTTCCGCCTGGTTTGTTGTGTTAATTATTATTTATGTGAAACAGATCGACGGACTGGATCTCGATGGTGATGATGGTTCGAATACTGCAGTTGCACCGGAGCTTGGAGATGCCAACACTGCTATGGATGATGTCAACTACTTCTACCAGCACTGGAAAAGCTACACAACACAGCGCAGCTTTGCATGGGTAGATGAGTACAAGACGACCGATGCACCGACGAGATTGGTGAGACGAGCGATGGAGAAAGAGAACAAGAAGCTGCGAGATGCTGCCAAGAAGGCGTTTACTACGGAGGTTCGCGAGCTTGTGGAGTTTGTGTATCGCCGCGATCCGCGTGTACGAGCGTTCCAGAAGCAAAAGGAGCAGGAAAAGGAGCAACGACGTCTAGAAGAAGAGGCTAAGAAGCGCGAAAAGCAAGCCGCGTTTGACGCTGAAAAACGTGCTTTTCAAGAGCAGCAGGAAAAGCTCTGGGCTGACAGCAACTTGGAGACCAGCCGTGTTGCCGACAGAGACATTGAGCAAGAACTTGAGAAGCTCCGAAAGAAAATGGATGCGGACGTGCTTGTGTGTGACCTGTGCAACAAGACATTTAAGTCCACAAAGCAGCTGCAGAACCATCTCACTTCGAAAAAGCACCGTGAGAAAGAGGAGGAGCTCGGTGTGTTTAGCGACCTCAGCATTTTGGATGACGAGATGGATAGGGCGCTACAGGAAGAGCTTATTGCACTCGGCAAAGTTAAGCCTCAGGTCGCAGAGGAAGTAGAAGTAACTGCCAAGACACCAGATGAAGAGGATGTTGATCCTGAACAGCAAGAAGCTGACGAGGAGGCCGCGCTTCAAAGGGCCGAAGCTGACCGAGTTCGGCTTGAAAAAGAGCAGAAGGCTGCTGAGAAGCGCCGGGAGCGCAAGGAAATGCGCAAAAAAAAGAAAAAGGAGAACGTAGAGAAGATTGTCAGCGGTGCACGGTCTAAAAAAGAGAAAAAGGAGGAAGAAGAGGAGCAACGTCGTGGCAAGAAAGGAAAGAAGCGAAGATAGACGATACTGTTGGGATTCCTATAGACGCAATTGAGGTTTGCTGAAGCAGTCTTGAATTACAAGGTTATCTGGACTGACTTCTAAGCATTGTTGCGCAGTTCTCGCATACAGGCATCCATTTAGATGCTGCACACTTAGTTACTGCTGGGGCTATTTTGCACTCCGAGCACTGTATGACGGCTTCTTCTGGTCGATCAACAGCAGATTTTGAGGCTGAACTATGACCCTCCGCTGAAGGCTTGTCGTGCATTTGCATTTGGTTAAGTTCGCGTTCTTCTTTCCATCGCGAGACCCGAGCACGTTGGTGCTCCCGTCTCTCCTGATCAAGCTTCTTCTTCGTTGCAAGATCCCTCTCGACACGTTCCTGAAGTGTGTCAAAGTCGTTGTGGACTTGATCAAAAAGCCACTGAAGTCCTGCTTCAATACGTTCATCTACAACACCACCATAAACTGCTGGCTTGGCAACGCAAGGGGTGATCTTGGAGCTTGGAAACTTGTTTAGACGCAGTAAGCTCTGCATTTCGTGCTCTTGTACCGCGTCAGAATGGTCTCGTTTGTTGGCGAAGCTGCAGAGTTCATGCAAGTTTTTTTGTCAGTGCACGAGATCAAATACCAACTTACAGCTTGTACTTACATTAGCAGTGGTTTGTTGATCATCAATTCGTTCGCCATTGATTCTTCCAGTACATTCGCAGCCTGAAGAACCGAATTTTCACTTGAAGAATCAACCACAAAGATAACACCATGGACCTGTGCACATTCAAACGTTTGGCAGTCAGTAATGATGCAGTTGTGTTGCTTAAAGAAGTACTTCAAAGGTACTTACGTCGGCATAATATTCTTTCCACACGTTGCGGAATGTCGGGCCTCCCCCAAGGTCGTAAAATGTTGCGGATCCTGTTTCAGTCTCGAATGTTGCCGATGTAAATCCTGCACTCGGAACATGTTCTTTGTCTAGATCACCTTGTAATGTGGATAGAAGCGTAGTCTTCCCTGCTCCGTCGATACCAATAATCAGAAGTACAATCGCCATTTTTCGGGTGATCTTCGACTTTTCCTGATTGTCTTCAGGCTTTCCGTTTCGTGTGGGTACTGCATTGGTGCTTTCTTGTAGCTTTAGACACATGTAATGTACGTTGCTCTCTGTCTTTCCATCATCGTACAAGACGGTAAAGTTTCTGTTATCATCGATAGCAGTGATGACGCCTGGAAAATATCTAGGCCGGCCTTTGTACCGACAAAGAACGCGGTCGTGAAGACTGAAATGAACTTCAGCTTCGGGTTGGTTCGACGCTTCATCAGACTCGATAACGATTCGCGCGGCAACCACGTCCCTGATAAAAGCTTTGCAAAAAGACGGCTTAGATTCAACTTAAAATCTATTCCACTTCAAGTCTCACCTTTGACGGAATTGGGCTTTTCGCGTAGAATTTGTTTGGCTAGGTCATCCATGACGGGGATCACATTAGTTGACATGAAATCCGCCATCTTCTGGCGGTTAGTAAGTTTTTTAGCGTAGCCAACACTCCTCGTGTGGTGTGCGAAGCGATTGGCTTTTTGTTCATCCACGAAATCATGGATAAAGTGATAGACACTTTCGGGCTGGTAGAGCAGCAGCGACTCGATGAGCGGCATCAGGACGGGGTCAACACATTGTCGAAGATATTCATGCTCGCTCTCGGCAGCCTTGTGTGGTGTATCTGTAAAGCAGAATATTTGTAAGTCTAACGATAGGAACACTGCACACGAACAATAACGCACTGGGGATGCTCCTAGGCGTTGCCTTGGTAGCTTCACGCAGTCGTCGTGCGCTCATTTTGCAAAACGTTGCTGTTGCTGCCAGCAATTATTGTTGGTAGCACTCGTGGTGGCTAGCGAAGCGAGGGGAAGAGAGAGAGAGCATCACGTGTTTGCAGTGTTGCGAAAATAGCGTAGCCATCTTTAGATTGTTGATGCGCAACAACTGTCGTGAAAATAGAATCGGACCGAAATTAGAACCCAACCTACTTTAGGCTCAGAATAATTGTCATGTGTCGAACACAACGACATCTGGGCAGTGACCTAGCGTTGCTGCATTGCAACCTGCGATGATGCGGCGATACATAACGTTTGGCTGCGAGCTACTGCAGCTCAGTGAACAATGCGCCGTGGTCGTAAAGACGCATGCCTATCCAGCCAATCAGTGAAATACAGTACTTGCACACAGTACAGTCAACATCGAAGTGATCCGCTCAAAGATCGTCACACCAGCAGCAAGTGAAAGCGCAGCGTCAGACAACCCCGTCGCTCACACGAAACCCTTCTTCCAGAGCCGCACGATGGATGTCAGCTGTGTTGCCGTCGCAGTGGTCGTGCCCCCACAAATGTTGACAATGACAGTCCGCACAATGCAGTCCGGTATCCTAGTGGCAACAGCTATTAATACATGCAGTCTTGCAGGACTATATCTGAGAATGCGTTGAAGCGTGCACTACAGTATATTGCAGAACTCGATTGCTTGCACCATAATTGCTGCAGTGGCGCTGCTGCTCTCGCGGCAACGAGGTCATCTTCTGCAGTTTCAACGGCACGAAACGCATGGATTCTACTCGGAACGATCTCCACGAGTGACAAGGCTTCAATCGAGCAACCGCTCCCACTGGCAGCACGTAAGCTTCGTATGTCTTTCGAGCAAGCCCAACCTGTAAGCTCAAAAATGGTTGACTAAGTAACGACCTAGTTTCCAAGTATAGTGAGCCTAAGTCAAACGAACTCCAAGTAACAAGCTTGTTATCAGTTGGCTATTTCCACCAATCACAACTGACATTGTGGTTTTTCAACTGGCTTTACACCCTGTTTATGCACACAAGCTGCCCCACCGCCGCACTGTGACATTCGGTCGTGGACCGACACAAGGCAGTGCCGCTCCATTCGCCGCTCGTCTTCCGAGCGGATACGTGTGTCCCTGCGCCTCAAAGCCTTCGCAACAGGGAGTACTCTCCAACCACTGTGTACAGCTACTCTCGTCGCGAAAAAATCACGCGAATCGCGTCGGTAGGAGACTCCTAGGAGTCCAGTAGCAGTCGCTTCTTCACCACTTGTTTAATGTCTAACTGCGAGTTCTCTCTACATACTTGCTAACCTAGGTTCCAGAGGCACAAGGGGTCCAACGTAGCGTGAGTTTGGAGTTTTAACAAGGCGCAGAAATTATTCAAGTGGATTTAGTAGCAGGAACTCGTGAAAATGCACAGTGTTCGGGGTCTTGTGGCGGTTCTGGCAATGAACGTTGCAAGAGTAAACGCTGTGGACAGCGTGTGCAGTCCTCCAGAGCACAACACACTCACTAGCAATTGCTACGGGGCGTGTAGCTCGTCTTTGTGTGTGAATTACGCGCCGTCGACTGATGAAGCCAAGAACAAGGACAGCAGTGATGGAGGGTTTTTTAATCGAGGCTGTTCGGCCACTAAGATGCCGACATGCAAGACTAATGTGACGCCGGGGCATTGCGAGGTGCAGTGTCTTGTTGATACTTGGGCTAGATGGGGCATGCCACAGTGGACACTTACGATCGCCCAGCCCCAGAGCGACAAGACCGATACTGCTGTCTTCCGAGAGATCGACGACCTTACGCTACCATCGACTCTGCAGAACCTGTACGTGGAACTTATTTCTTGGACACGTGGTAGATTCACCTGACATTTGTGGTTGTGTGCATTGCATGGTTGTGATTTGCAGTACGATCGTCGGTGCGACGGCCACCTCGCAGATCACTGTCCCGCTCTCATTTTCGTCGAACGCCTTCCGCAACAGCACAGGGCTGCAGCGTCTGTAAGTGTGCTAAATAGCTGGACTGGTATGAGTTTCTTGCTTAATTATTGTTTTTTGCTGCTTTCCAGAGTTATTTCAGACGTTAATGTCGGGGATATGCTCACCAACATCTTTCCGGACTCTCTTCAAACGCTGTAAGTTTTTTATTTTCAAAGTTTTTTGTCACTCGCCTAAGTCTAACTTACTTGGATTTTGTTTCTTATATGCAGTATCATTCAAAGGTCAAAGCTCACTCAATTTGATCCACGTGGCTCTCACGCTTTCACTTCGGTGTCCACTTTGTACGTTGCCTATTGTGTTTGTTATTGATTGAAGTGAGTTCTAACTTTTGCTTGTTAACAGAGATCTTCGCGACAACCAATTGTCTGATATTCCCACCATTATTTATGAAATGCGTAACCTGTCAGCTTTGTACCTGCAAGGCAATTCCATCGCTGACGCTCACGTCACGCTTCCGCAGCTCCAGTATCTACAAGAACTACCTGTTTTCGAAGCTAATCTGACAGTCGATGGGAGCTGCTCTACTGGCTACGAAGCTGTATCCTGGGGCGATAAAACCGTGTGCTACACCAATGGAGACGGTCTCGGCAGTATCAACAGTTCAGGTTCAAAGGAAGAGAGCACATCCTCTACAGCTAGCGAGAGCAGCACCAGCTCTGTTACACTCTTCGTTGTGCTAGGCCTTACACTCTTTGTAGTTCTGGCTGTAGTTGGCGGTGTGCTAGTACTACGACGATGGAAGAAAACGGTAGCACAGGAGCAGCATGATTCGCTTGTGTCTGGCGATGGAAAAATTAAGGCCAACCTCAAGAGCCTAAGAGCACGAATTGGAGGAAACGGTACTTCCGTGCAGACTACGGAGCTTGAGGCGTCATTGAACGAGTTTAACACTGGTGGTGGACTGCGCAAGGCTGCATTCAAGGAAATTCCTGCCACAGACTTGGTAATGCTAAACCAATTATCAACCTCTGGTCCAGTGGTGGTGGCACTTGCTGAGCATCGTACAAAGCTGGTGCTTGTGACAAAGCTTCAGCCTAGTGACGATGATGTGGAAGCCGCTTTAGATATGGTACCGATGCTTTCTCAAATGCGCCACCCCCAGTTGCTTACGATTATTGGACTTGTGTGGGATGAAAGACATGCGATGACTACTGTGTGTGAGTACATGACATTGGGCACGCTTGAAGCGTATCTCCGAAGTGCTGGATCTGAGCTCAACTGGAAGAACTTCAAGATGAAAGCAGCAGCGGAGATCGCACGAGGGCTCATGTATCTACATAGCCAGCATATGGTCACGTATGACGGCCTGAACGGCAGAAACGTGTTTGTCGACCCTAGCAAGGGATGCAAGCTAAATCCAATTCAAGCTGCGCTCCCTACGGATGGCTCGTCACCTTACAGTTGCCAGTCGTACTACCGACGTTGCGACTCCACCAACAAGGCCTTTTTCGCTCCTGAAATTTTGATTGGCGAGCCTTCCCGGTCGTCCTCAGACATGTACGCATTTGGTGTGTTGCTTGCCCATTTGGATACGTGCCAGACAGCCGATGAAATGATAAGAAGCTCTTGGAGAATGCGGACTCACATCGGCGATTTTGATTCGGATAACGGCACGGTTTTATCTACCGATGGCACGGTTGTATCCTCGAATACGCCCGATTCGGACAGCTCGCGACGTCGCACCACCCAGCTTGAAAGCTTGCCGAGTACCAACAGTGCGCGAATTATTCAAAGCTCTCGAAGCCTTGCTCTGGAGGAAAACCGACGGCGAACTACTCCAGTTCTGGGAACTCACAACAATGACGAAACAAGTTTTATGGGGATGTTCACTTTCACTCCTGAATGCCCGACGATGGTCAGGGAGCTGGCCGGCGCGTGTTTACAGTACGACCCATCGCTACGTCCCAGTGCGTCCTACATCGCTGCCATGCTGCACCTTTAGGTAGAGATAGTATCACCAAACGAAAAAAGTATAATACTAGCCCTAGATTGAAAGCTGTGACGTGGCCCAAGTGTTTCTTCTCTTTCTTTTCTTCTGTCTACTCCCATCTAAGTGATGGCTACTGTCTTGATTCGCAAACGCTGGGATCACATTCGAAATGGCGCTGTATCGGGCTCAATATGCTGCGACGTCTTCTGCACCACGCCCAGCTCCTGACAATGGTGAAATGACAAGTGACTGTGCTATTTGCCTCGAAAGTTTGCAGAAAAGCTTAGCAGCCTTGCGATGTGGTCACGTTTTCCACCACACGTGCTTGCGAGAAGCTCTAGCGCTACGACATGCTTGTCCAGTGTGCAGGCGTAAAGCTAACCCGAACAGCGCGGTTCGACTGTATCTCTCCGTCGGAGGAGCAATAGACAAAGGAACGTCAAACTGTGCAGCTTCTTCATCTTGCCCAATCAGCAATGAATCAACCACTGCTACACGTGCTATATCGTGTCTACCTGAGCGTATGAACGAGATAAGGAGAGAGCTGGACCGTATGTACCAGATTCAGCGCATGACATCGAGCCATTCTTTCCGACTCGAGAACAACTTGGTGCGGCAACGACAGAAACTTGATCAAAGCAGACGTCGATTGCATGAAATCCAGCGCGAATTGGACAGTGCGCGTGTGCAGGTGAAGAGATGGCAGCGGATTGGTAAGACCTTGTTGTGAGGAGTTGTGCAGTTTTCGATGCTAATGTTTCGCTGCTTGTCCCTCCGAGCAGCAACCACGAACTATGCCCAGGCAAAACGGACAAAGGCTGAGATCAAGCTACGGGTTCTTTCCATTGCGGATCGCATGCTGCAGAAAATACAAGAGCGACGGCGTTTGTGTCGGTGTGCAAGTTGTGCGAACGAATGGGGCGAGATGAAGAGCACTGCTCAGGATCTCGCTACGGTTTTTGGTCCGTGCTGTTCCCATCACAGCCATGGAACACGCAGGAATACAACTCCAACATCGACGTCGCAAACAGCCCCGCATTCTCATCATCAGTGCGATTACTTGTACAGCCTTTGAAGATCGCTGGACAAGCTCTGTGCGAAGGTTTGTTCGGAGACCTTGTTTCTCACAGGGGGCGTGCTGTGCAGGCACCAAGGGCACAGTTGTCACGAGAATGCGTAAGTGGGTAGTGCAATTGATTACCATCTCTCCCGATGCCTGGGCATTTTAATTCTTCACTTGAGTTTTCCCTTCCTTGCCCGACTTGTCAACTGCATGAAGATCCCATCACAATTGCACGACATTCGAGTGTCTATGTATCGATTATGACTCCTTTCTGATCCTGTTCGGCTAATCAAACGGCCACTGCAGCAGGCATCGAAATGGCAGGTGTTGGCCGCGGCATTTGGCACTGACAGTTCTGCTCGTGGCAGTGTGCAACCACCAGAGCACGAGGCAGACAACGAGAGCCTGTCACGGTTGAACCGGACATCTGCTGCATCCGGAGCGTGAGGAGAGACCAAGAGACGAGTCGGGAACATCTTGAGTCCAGTATGGCTGGGATTTCGAAGCTCGAAATGGGTTCCTCCTTTCGATTGGACAAAACGCCGTCAATTTTAGCCGCCATCCGTTGACCTCACTCCTACCCATACAAACGCCAAGTATAGCGTCAAGCCGGGACGCGTACACGGTCACCACTGGTTCCTTCAGTGACGCAGCCCAAAGCAATCGAGCCTCGGTGCGCGGGCTTGTCTCTGGGCGCCATCCAGACGCGACTTGAGCTGTTCTCGAAGTGGCCGGACCAAGTCCCGCTCCATTATTCAGATAACAACCAAGCGGCTGCCGTACGGAACAGTTGCCCCCGTGCACGTGTAGTGTGGTGTGGTGTCCTCTGTCTGTGGGCTCCGTCCGCTAGAATATAAATACACTCGCAGTCGAGTACTCTTTGCTCCCTATCTCAGCCTCGGTGAATGCTGCATTTTGACCCTATCAAGCCCTCTCCCTGCATGAAGAACTCGGCCAATTCCGACGACGTTGACATGAACGCAGCTTGGCCTGCGTCGAATGACCAGGCCCGATCAGATGCACAGTCTGGAGCGTTGCCGGTGTTGCAGCTTCCTGCAAACCGACACCATCTAGCAGCCATCATGAACACGGATGCTTCTGCAGTGGCCATGGTCGGACAGGCAACGGCATCCAGCAAGAGCTCGCTTGCTTTCATATTGGGGGGTAATGCGGACGAAGACCAAGCTCACGCGACTGGCGCAAGCTTCGGTACGTTACGCTGACAATTGCTGCAACGTTGCAGACGAATGCCTGGATTTGCACTGCAAAGTTTGCAACCGTGGATGAAACGGACTGATCGCGTGTTTGCTGGCTTCATCTTGGTGCGTGTTGCAGCTGACCTAGCGATTGCTTCGGGTATTGCTGCTACGGAGAACCGAGCCGATGTACCAACACCGGCTGCCGTACCGTCGAAGTCGACAGTGAAGAAGTCCCGAATTTGCAAGTTTGAGAACTGCACACGCTACGTGGTGAACCGAGGACTCTGTATCGGCCACGGTGTAAGTCTGCGGTATCCTTTTTCGTTCGTGTTGCACTTTGGATCTAACGTTTGAACATGCGCTGTGCAAAACACTCAACCTGATGTCAACAGGGCGGCAAACGCTGCGCTGTCGTCGGGTGCACGAGTAGTGCTAAAAATTTGGGCGTGTGCTGGAAGCACGGTAAGGATGGCGCGATTGCCGAAAAAGGTGGCTTCATGATTTGCACTGACAACGTTGCGTAACATTTTCAAGGAGGCTCCACGAAGTGCACTGTTGCAGGGTGTGAGAACCGAGCAAAATCTCGAGGGGTTTGTTGGTCTCATGGCGGAGGTACGGAACTTGAGTGACAATTTTCATCTGTAAACATTTACTTACTCGAATGTTATGGTTTAGGTCGCAAGTGCAGCGAGGAAAACTGCACCAAAACGGCAGTTTCGCATGGTCTTTGCTGGGCTCACGGAGGAGGTGAGCTGCTTGCCTTGCATATTTTTCAGCTATGCAGATTACCTGTTAGGTGCATGTGTACTTCTGTGCTAACATTGTCAAAATCACTTGTTGTGATCCAGGCAAACGATGCGTTGTGGAAGGATGCCGCAAACCCGCGTATGAGCGCAACGGCAACCTGTGCTCCCTGCACCAAGCTGCCAAACCTGCAGCTGTGCAGAAGCCTGCTAAACGATGATGCTGGGCCCCGCTCGTTTTGCGAGCGTACTCATTAGAACTGGGAGACTTCCAGTAGCTCCTAGCGCACTAGGGGCTTGTTGAGGGGATGAATAGGGAGGCGCGTTGAATATTTATTGTCATGATAGTTTTGACGCACTTCGAGCTTGTAGAAAAAAGGCAATCCAAATTTTTCTTGCAATTTGCTGTTGAATGGCATCTTTCGTATTGCTCACGTGCTTGAAGGGTTATCAAACTATGACGATCATCGATAAGACGAGGCAAATTTGGCACCGAAAATGAGTTGGGGCAACTCAAGCAGCGAAATGAACTGTACATGCAATCTATGTTAGCAGTGCAAAATTGCTTAGAATTCAGTCTACCGCGATGGGTTTTGACCGATGTGATTTCATGTGATAAGGTTGGATACTTCCTGTCATCTTATACAGCACTGCTGTAACAGCAGCTTTTTTTCCTGAAAAGACTAAACCCAACGATTCAGCAGTGCGTTCGAAAGTCGTGTGTAGCGATTGAAACGGTGGCTTCTCGTGCCCAGGATTCCCGCAGTCACGAGATGTTAATGCGGACTGGAAACAACACCACAAACTACTGTTGCTGTTGTGGAGAGTCCACACAGCAATTGCTTTCCATGCTACTTGGCAGCTACGGAACAAGATTCACTTCAAGGAGACGGAAACAGAAAAATTGAGCACTCAAAGTGTGATAAATTCGTTTCATCGACATTACCAACATATCTATCTGCACTGTGAGGAACTGGGGCTGAATGGCGAAGCAGTGGTTTCAGTTCTTCAGGGAATGGGTTTCGACCGAATATGGACTCCCCGGATGTAAACTAAGCTGTCGTACGGTAAGTAGATATTACATGGCTAGCGAAACGATAGGTCCACTAAGCAGTTAATCAACTTCTTCTTCTCTTCTTCTGTAACAGCAGCTTTACATGAGTCTTTTGCGTTGTGGCACTGTTTTGTCATGCTGACTACTGTAACTGTAAAGCCAAATGGACAAAAGAGCAAACTGCGTTCCTGAATTTTTTTGCCTTTATACATAATGCGTGAGTACTTGACTTTCGCTATCTTCTGTCGTTGCTTCGTAACGTCTGCCCTGCAACACTTTGCTTGAATAAACTCCCGTCGAAAATAAAATAAAGCTATGAATTAGCTTGAAAGCCGAGCAAGAGTTTACAACTTCATGGCGCCATTCTTAAAAGCCATCGCCACCTGAGCCATCGTCGGTCGCCGAGCTGGATCCGGTTCCAAACATGCACCAATCGTATCCTTCATCACGCCGGAGCAGAGACGGCTCAAGCGGAATCCAGTTTTCTTTGCAGTCGGGGAGAGCTCTTCACGACCTGACCTTTCCATCGTTAACCTCCTTGCGTTCATAACTGGAGTCTCACCGGTGTCGATTTCCACAAGAACCACGCCGAATGC
This sequence comes from Phytophthora colocasiae, assembly GCA_018806915.1. NCBI lineage: Eukaryota > Oomycota > Peronosporomycetes > Peronosporales > Peronosporaceae > Phytophthora > Phytophthora colocasiae. Next base: position 915,277 of record JAGKQI010000102.1, on the reverse strand, counting down.
GTAGACGTCCGACCGCTCCGATGGCTGTTCACCGCGTAGAATCTCAGGAGCCACAAAGATCTTGCATTCATTGTCCAGAGGTGACAGCTTGACGTAGTGGAAGATGCTGAAAAGACTCAACTTGGCAGAGTAATCCTTGTCGAGTAGGATATTAAACGCATTCAACCGCCCGTGGATGATGTTCTGCTTGTGCAGGAACGCCATTGCCTCCGAGATTTGCCGAGCAATGGCATGCTGCTTCGGTACTGACAATTCCATCGCGTTGTTCACCGTGCAGTCTCGTAGCGCACCCTTCTCAACATACTCGACCACAGCACACAGCTCCGTGCCATCTGCATCCCACATAGCCCCTCGGAAGGCTGCGATACGAGGATGTTTAAGCTCAAACATCAGCTCAATCTCCGTCACAAAGTCGCGCAGTAGTGCCTTTGAAGCTGTGTTACTCTTGATCTTCTTGACCAAAACAGTCTCATGCTTGTACTCGCCTAACCATAACTCCGAACGGCTGCTAACGCGCAGCATCTTGTGCAGGAATACATCATCGTACGATAACCGAGTGAGTCCAATGTAACCGTCTGCAACAGATGCCAACAATTCGAAATCTGACGTTGTCTGGCTTGACGCATTAGAACGGGGAACTCCCAGCTCCATGTATGGGTGATCGGAAAAATCTCCCATGCCAATCGAAATCGAAGGGATGGCACTGTTCATCAACTTCGGTTGTTCATTTCTGCGTCGACGACAACACCACCAGATGATACCAACGAGCAGTAGCAGCACAACAGCTCCCAAACACGCGCCGAGAATGATCCATGTCTTGTTTGACGAAGAGGATGTGGAATCTCCCTCTGTTGTTGTTGGCACTGTCGTTGCTGGCTGCTCTGTAACAGTCGAGTTCGAGGGATCGATGTCGTCATTGCCCACACAGAATGTAAAGGACTCATTCAGCTTGTTCTGAACTGCAGCGGTCGGACACGCGCTAGTGTTGGTGGTACCATCGATCGTGAACATGTTAAGGCCAGCGAGGAACGTCAACTGCTGCACTGTCAGATCCGACGCATTAATAGGATTGTTGACAAGCGTCAGGTACTGTAGCGTCGAAAGATTGAAGATCACGTCGGGAACTGTTCTCAATGAGTTGTCGCTCAGGTATCTACATAAACGATCGTTGAAAAAAAAGTTAGATACAGACGAATCGACCAAAATTTATACTTACAAGGTAGTGATGGCTGGGAAGTTGTTTGCCACGAGATTAAAATCTGTTAGAGCATTTGACGATAAATCACTGCAACAAGGACAACGATTTAATCAGCTCTTGATCAGGGGAACGGTGAATTGCTCACAATACGTACAGCAAAGTGAGATTGGTAAAGGCTTCGTCTTGGAAGTTTGAGTCCACGTTGGTAATGGCATTGCCAGCTAAGTCACTGCAGTAGATTGAAAACACTCTTTGGTCAGACAAAATCCACAGAGATTGCACAAAGGGGAATCGTACATGACGGTGACAGAATCACCAGCAACAGCGGCGGTTGGGATCTCACTTAGTGAGCAGTTGTTGAAATATCTGCTCATCAGTAAACAACACAGTCCGGTCAGTTCCCACTTCATCCTTAGGTTTTGATCGGAGTAACGTACATTCTTTTGACGCTGTTGAGCGGAAGAGCGTTGTCCAGTCCGGATAATGTCAGGTTCTTGAATGTCACTTTGTCCAGTGTGGCGTCCGGTTGAATGTTCATTGACGCGAGTTCCAATTTCCCGGAAAGCGGTTCCTCTCCTTGATCTGCCAGCCTGAATGTCAAGTCTGTAACATGGTCGTCCAGCTGCAGCAGTCCGACGCGTTCAAAAGGTCCAGCGCCTGCTGTATCGTTGCTTTCTGCGGGTTGGAAGACCCATTCAGTAGCTGACGAGCTGAAGGCGTCGAGGCACAGAGCTGACTGTCCTGATGACAGCGTGACGCAGTTGGTGTCGTTTACACAGTTAATGGAGTTGGCTGAAGACTGGCCCACCACCACGCAGGCGCTGTTGCTGCTGCAGCCTCCATTGCAGCTTGTAGTTAACGTGTTCAGGGTGCCGCTGGTTGTCGTCGTCTCGCTGGAACCTGAGGAGCTGGCAGCGAAGACTTTTCCAGTTAGCAGCTCCGAGACGACGAGCGCCAGAGTCAACCACACTCGCATGGACAGATACACCCTGTAATTAGGAAGGGGAAGGTAGCGAAGAATTAGCTTTAATAAGTGGAGAACAGGAGGCCGGGGAGCTTTAAGACGGACGTCGTACGGGTTGGTGTCAAATGACAGCGGGAATTCTCACCTGTATCAGACGTGGGGGGGGGAGTACTGTACACGCCTGCAGCCACCTACAGCGGCTCGCTTCCGAATAGAAGGGAGGTTTCTGGGGGCGGGTGAATGGCAATGCACCACGGACGAGTGCGCGCTCGTTCCGCGGCGAAAGCCGCCTCGCAACATGACGAAGCCATGTTCGTCCAGCAGCTCCGAAGACTACTGTGACGGTTTTTAACCAATGAAATGGATTAAAATTCGAGCGAGAAGAAAGGGTAAAAATTTTACCCTTTCTTCTCGCTCGAATTTTTGATTTAATCAGAACGGGTCAAATTGGACGCGGCTATTGGCTCACGAAAGGGCGTCCGCGCCCGTCTATGGGTGGGTTTTTGATACTGATAAAGATACTTGGCTTGTATTGCAGGAAACAAGGAGGGATATAATACATTCTGGACATCTCACCGCAAATTCAGCAGAGACGACGCCCTTATAGGCTTTACTGTAGTGTACGTTGTTGGAATTCAGGTCCATGTACTCCAGGTTGAACTCGTTGCTGAGAACAGGAGTGCAAATCAGACCGGTATGAGAGAGGAGGCGCGAGACAAGCGGAATACTGGGATATAAATCTGGGAGTAGTGAGAGCTCGTGCCAGGACTCTAAGCATTTTAATTTAGTTCTCTTTTTTGCGTGTAACGAGCAAGTCGTCTTCGGATCAAGAGTGATTCACTAAAGGGTTCTGAGCCCAACTCACGGACTACTTCTGCAGTGTACTCGGAACGATTCAAGATGGCGGAGCCGCTCAAGTACAACAATGAGGGCGTTCCCAAGAACTGGGACGGGAAGGACTGGCAGACGTACAAGTGGGCCATGGAGGCGGTTCTGACAGAGAAGAAGCTGATGCCGATTACGGACGGTACGATCAAGCGTGAAGACTTGGGTACAGATGATGGCAAGGAGAAGTTCGATGACCAGCAGAATCAAATCCGGCGCATGGTGGGTACGTCGGTACCGCCAGATATCTTGCAGCAGATTCGGGACAAGATGACAGGATCGGGAATGTGGGCAGCTTTGATTGACTTGTTCGAGAATAAGACAAACAAGACGGTAAAGGTCCACAGTATTCGTCGCCTGGTGAATCAACTTTGGGCTATGAAGTTGTCCCCAGGGAGTGATGCGAATCTGCATTTGTGCAAGATGTTCAATATTCGAACGGAGTTGGCGACTTTGCAGTACACCGTCAGTGACATTGACATGGTGGAGATGCTGTTGGAGAGTCTTCCCAACCAGGCAGAGTTCGAAAGCCTGAAGGCATCTGTGCGTTACTCTGCTACGCCAGATGAGTTCACACCCAGAAAAGTCCGTGAAATGATTCGCGCCGCTGCTGCTCGTCAAATGGAGTTTCACAGCAGGAACAGTGGAGGTTATCGCGGGGGTAACAAGAACGGAGGCAAGGGAGGTGACAAGGGCAAGAATGAAGGTCAGGACAAGCAAGAAGACACGAAAGCGTCTAAGAAGGCTAGAAAGTGTTTTGTTTGCGGGAGTACGGAGCATATCAAGCCGAACTGTCCTGTGAAAGCCGAGAAGGATAAGAAGAAAGCAGAGGCTGATGACGCTGAAGAGAAACGTAAGGCGCGTTCGCATGTGACGATTCTCGTTGGTGGTGGTTCCAGTCCAGAGCCTGAACATGAAGAGGAGATTCGTGTGGGGGTGGATGTACACGGTGGTCGAAATACCAGTGTACATGAGGGCGAGGACGACACTGCTGATGGAGGATGGTGGTTTTTCGATACTGCATCGAATGTTCACGTGACGGGGAGACGTTCCTACTTTGCAACTTTCAGTGAAGACATTGATCATGCACGGGGTATTCGTGGACTTACAGATGCACTTCGAGCTCAAGTAACGGGCGTCGGCACTGTAGTGTTGTCAACACTGGTCAATGATGTACAGACGGTATTGCGTCTCAATGATGTGTTCTACGTTCCAGGAGCAGACTGTAGTTTGTTATCGCCTGGCTTAGCTGCTGAACAAGGTCTGGACTTTGACTATGAGCGTGAAACACTGAACTTCTTTATTATGGAAGAAGGTAAAACGATAGCAATTGCTACACCGCAAGATGCAACGTGGGGATTCTACGCGTCGGATCTTTCGGACAGTCCAATTGTAAGACCACCAGCTAGAGCAAGATGCAATTTCACGATAGCTGAAGGCGTTGGATCACTGACGCTATGGCATGAGCGTTTGGCGCACACGTGCCCACAGTACTTGAAGACTATGGTCGACAAGGGTCTCGTGCGAGGCATGATGCTGACGCGACGACAACTGAACACGTGTGATGCCTGTCATATCGCGAAGCAGAAGAAGAAACCTCTTCCGAAGAAGCTTGATCGGAAACTCAAAGAGCCGAATCAAGTGGTGTACGCTGATCTGTTGATCCCAAGCAAGGGAAATGGCACACGATACGAAGCAGTGCTGGTTATTCTGGATGGATACTCGCGCTTTGTCACGATCAAGATGCTGACTAGCAAGTCCAGTGATGTGGTGAACAAACATATTGAAGAATATATTATCTGGGCGGAAAGGCAAGCAGGAAGAGATCGTGGTGGAGGTCAGCAGAGTTCATTCAAGGTCAAGAAGGTGCTGACAGATAAAGGTGGTGAATTCGTGAATGCGGAGATCGATAGCTGGTACGCTGCTCATGGGATTGAGCATGTGAAGGTCGGACCAAAGAGCTCACAGCTGAACCTATGTGAGCGGACGCACCAATCTCTCGTCGGTATGATGAAAGCCATGATGGTGCAAGCTGGTTTTCCGAGGAACTTGTGGCCTGAAGCGTTGCGGAACGCAGCGTACATTAAGAATCGGGTCTTGAACAAGGGAGCTAATGGCATACCTTACGAGTTGATGTTCGGGATGAAGCCGGATCTTCACCACATTCGCAAGTTTGGTGCGCTGGCATACGTGCACATACCGGTAACGCAGGGGAAACGTAAGCATCACGACAATGCTAAGCTGGGAATTATTGTCGGCTACGCGGAGGACGTCGTGGGATGCAAGGTATACTTTCCTGATGAACGAACGGTCAAGTTCGTGGCAGATTTGAGAGTATCTGAAGACACTGTGTTTCGTGATCGCCACGACGTGGATGTGGAGGATAGTGACCTAGAGTCATTACACTTCGAGCAAGCTAGCTTGCTTGCTGAGAATGAAACTGTGAATGTCAGCGATGATTTAAGCAGCGTCGAACCTACCGAAACTTTTGACGAGCCCATGAGTGAACACTCTATGGAGCTCGAGGGGGGGGGACGAAGTGAGTTTCGTGGATGGAGAAGATTACGTAGAGGACGATACTGACCGAGAACTACATCGTCACGTACGCTTTGCAGAGCAACCGCCGACCAAGGAATTTGATGTCAACACGGAACCTAGCAAGATGACGAATTCACAGAACGTGGAGTTTGCTGAAGCTAGTGATGTGGCGGAAACTAGTGACGTAGTTAGTGGCGTTGCTGAAACTAGTGTGGTTGGCAACTGTACGGCTGAAGAAGCTAGTGCAGATCCAGTGGAGGTGAACTTGCCTGTGCCTACTGAACCAATTGAGGCACCAAGTGAGCTGGAAGATGCTGAGTGCTCATCGACTGCTGCAAGTGATAGATCCGATGGTGAGGAATATGCCATGGAAGGAATCGATGATGATCAAGTCACAGTGGCGAGTGCTTTCGAACCAGCAAACAGCAGTACTGAATCGGTGAATGGGGAAAGCGTGCAGCAGGAAGTAGTTGACGCTAGCACACTAATGCCACCGAGACAGACTGGAAAACGCACTCACCGCAGTGAGACTTCTTCAGAAGCGGAAAGGGTGGAGCATGATGCAGCCAAACCAGATGCAAAACGAACTCGGACGGGACTTCGCGAAGCAACTGAGCGTCGTAAGCCTAAGTATTTGGATGATTTCGTGGTGAACGTGACGCAAGCCACATCTCGCATACTGGATGAGCATGGACAACCGATACGTGCGAGCAGTATCAAGATGCCCCGGAATCATAGGGAGGCGATGCGCTCGAGGTTTGCAAACTACTGGAAAGAAGCAGAGCTGCTGGAAATGGCGGCACTGAGGGAGAAAGGGGTCATTGAGGAAATCTCACGTGACCAAGTACCTGCTGATGCTAAACCGATAAGCACGCAGTGGGTTTATGCGTTGAAGTCAGATCACCAGGGATACGTCATCCGGTTTAAGACACGTGTGGTTGCTCTGGGAAATCACCAGAGACCTGGAATCGACTTTGTTTTGACTTTTGCACCGGTGGCCCGTTTGTCATCTTTGCGAATGCTGATAGCGCTTGCAGCCGTTCTGAACCTGGACCTATATGGTGGTGATGTGAATACGGCATATTTGAACGCATTGCTAGGTATCAGGCAGTACTTACGGTCCATTGATGGCTACCCGTGTGAAATTGACGGACACATGTACGTCGTGGTGAAAGCTTTGTACGGGCTGAGGCAGTCAGGAAGAGAGTGGAATACCGAGTTAAATCGGTGGCTGCTCGAGCGCGGTTTTCAACGCTCACTGACTGAGCCTTGTCTATACTATCACTTTGATGGAGACGTGATCATGATGGTGCTCATTTACGTGGATGACATTCTCGTGGCAACCAACAGTGAGGCAAGCAAGTGCAACTTATTTGAAGAGATTGATAAGGCCTACGGTATCAAGGACCAGGGGTTACTGACGCAGTACCTGGGAATTGAGGTCATGCAGTCAAGCGAGTGCATCACTGTGAGTCAGAGCAAGTATGCTCGTGAGATTCTGGAGACTTTCGGATACGAGCATGCTCATGCAGTGGGGAACCCCATGGAGACCAATGCAAGACTGGCACCACTTGGAGATAGTGAACAGTCGGATACCAGCTTTCCTTATCGAAAGGCAATTGGAATGCTCATGTACCTAGCTACTGGAACTCGTCCTGATCTGGCATTTGTTGTCGGGCAGCTCAGCAGATTTGTAGCCAAGCCGTCGGCCAAGCATGTGGGCACTTTGAAACGTGTGCTGCGGTATCTGGCAGGTACAATTGAGTATGGCATCACTTACAACCGGAATACGAAAGCACCGCAGGAGGTTGTGCTGGAAGGTTACTGTGATAGTGACTGGGCAAATGATCCAGAGTCACGTAAGAGCACAACAGGATTCGTGTTTACGTTAGCTGGAGGTGCAATCTCGTGGATGTCACGTCGACAGTCTATCGTAGCGCTTTCTTCGGCGGAAGCAGAATATGTGGCATCGTGTGAAGCAACAATGGAGGCTGTAGCGGAAAGCAACATTTTGCAGGAAATATTGCCGCACCGCAGTGTTAAGCTGAGACTTGGAATTGACAACCAAGCAGCGATCATTATGGCGGTGAATCCAAGTTACAGTCGTCGCACACGGCACATTGAGTTGCGTTGGCACTATGTGCGGGAGCAAGTTGAGAAAGGTGTAGTGGAGATCTACAAGGTAAAAGGAACGGTTAATCCGGCAGACACGTTTACGAAGCCTCTAGACAAGTCGAAGCTCAAGGACTTACTTGTACTTGTTGGCGCTGGAGTAGCGGACTAGTCAAAGCTATGCTTCGAGGGAGGCGTGTTGGAATTCAGGTCCATGTACTCCAGGTTGAACTCGTTGCTGAGAACAGGAGTGCAAATCAGACCGGTTTTATGAGAGAGGAGGCGCGAGACAAGCGGAATACTGGGATATAAATCTGGGAGTAGTGAGAGCTCGTGCCAGGACTAAGCATTTTAATTTAGTTCTCTTTTTTGCGTGTAACGAGCAAGTCGTCTTCGGATCAAGAGTGATTCACTAAATACGTGTCCTATCAAGCGCCACCGAATGAGCCAAGTGTCGCTGGCACAGGCTGTCATTCGCTCTGGCCTTTTGTCTGTACTTGCTGGAAGATTTATGCTTCCTGCTCCTTGCGCAGCCATGTGACTGCAGCGATGAACACCTCGAGAGCTTGACGACGTGCGAGAGGAAGATACTTCGGGTCCAGGATCTGCTTCATCAGGTACAAGCTACTGACAGGGTTTGTAGCGAGGAATGTGTGTCGAGCTTGGTGTTGCAGCGCTCCAAGTAGTTCCACTGCTGCGAGCTGGTGATCGGTGGCTGCTACGGCTGCGGTAGTGGTGCTTGCTCGTGGCAGCGCAACTAACTGACAGACGAGATCCAGCAATTCAACCGGAGAGCTGCAACTGCAACTGCTCCATGGGATTGTAGGTTTGCTGCTATCCACGACAACCTGTGGGGTGCTCTGTAGCAGTCGAGCGGATGCGTGTGCGTCCTCCTTGACGAAGTTCCGCTTCACTTTGGACACGATTTTGAGGTAAATAGGCTGTACAGTCACCACGACGAGCTTGGCGTATACCACGTCATGTAATTCGCTAGAGTTCTCGTCCAGTCCAGTGATCTGCATGAGCTCCGTGATTTTGTACGTCATAACCTCCTGATAAAGAGCAGATACGCAGAGTCGCACACTCTGCAGGGTGGGGCCGACACCAGAGATCCACACGTTCTGCTTAAAGTCCAGCCAGAACTTGCGCAGGAACTGGGTAGCCGGTTGACGTCCGTCTACGAAAAGCGCTTCGAGAGCCATTTGCATCCGTTCTCGCATCTCCGGGACCGAAACAAGCAGTACACAGATGTCTCGAAAAGATACAAATGGTAAACCAGAGTCCTCGCTAGGGCCGATTGAGCTGTGGATTGAAGAATCAAATTTGCTCGCTGTAAGGTTCACCGGCACCCCGCCTCTGTTGCTTCCGTTCAAGGTGGCTCCAAGCCCGAAAGACGCTGAAGCGGAACTGGTGGCGCTGGTCTCGTTTGCTAGGATCTGCTGCGAGCGTAGCTGGTGGAAACGAGAGGTGGCGAATTCCATGCTGAGAGCTTTGAAGAATTGTTGTAAGCGTGTGGTCATTGCCGCTGCGGTTTCACTTGGCGATGTCTTCCCACGTTGTGGAATTCGAGACGGTCGAGGTGCAGGCTTGAGCAATGCATTCTCAAGCACATTGAGTACCATATACTGTCGCTCCATTTTCTCCACATCCAGCATCTTCTTAGCAGTGAAGTAGCTAGTAGAACGGAGCCGCTCAAGCATAACACCGATAACACCAATGAATGGGATAATCGAAGCAGTAGAGACATCACTGGATAGTATCGGGCGAGCACTTTCAGTGCTTTGCTTCCTTCGTAAGTTCTCAAAACCTCCAGAGTGATCACACAATCGTCGCAGCTCTCCAAGACGCGTTTTGTACTTAGCTCGGACTTTTTTCCAAGTTGTTGGCATTCGAGAAGACATTAACGGTGTGTCACCTAGACAACCGACACAAGCCATGACCAGGTGGAAATTATTCAGAGGCGGTGCGCTTGCTGCCATTGCAATGGAGATGATATCCTCGATAACCTCAGCTCGTTCCTTGGGTGAATCCTCAACCAGTACGGACCAAACAAAATACGCTACCAAGCGGTTGAAATGCTCCGTCAGCTCTTTCGCAGCTTGTTTCGGGTGATGCAAAAACTCCCACGGGTGTACATTTGACAGTTGCGAGTGGTGGAAGATCGTAAGTTGTTCAGCCATCTCGGAACACGACATTTCCCACAACATACTTCGAAGTGGAACTGGAAGAGGTATATCCTCACAGATGAAATCGAGCTCATCTGAAGCGCTAGCGGTAAATGGGGTGCTTGGACTTAACAACGGAATGTGAAGATCTCTTCCACCTCCTGGAGCTGGAGACGGAGCAAATAATACCGACAGATTATCACGTAGTCGATGGCCTCCTTCCTCCAGCTTTCTCGCGCTGATGGATCTGTCGTTGTCGTCTGTTGAAGTTGGTAACAAGCCTTTGCTCTTTGCTAGTTGAGAGATCCCTCCCAAATTCGGGAACGAGTGATTTCGTCGTTTTCTTCTTTGCGGACGTGATGGGTTCAGCGTTGTAGTAGGAGTTGCTGCGGAAGTGCTGGATGGGTCTACCTCTGCGTCATTTTCACTCTTGGCAGTGACTCTGGATGTGCTGTTAGGGGCTGGTTGAACCTGTTGATACTCCGTATCGTCACTGAATCTCCGAAGTCGACAGTGAGGGAAAAACAAGTCGATGAGACCTTGAACAACCTCCGTGTTGACCTCTTCGCGCTTGGAATAAATAGGATGAAATAGGATATCGCGAACAAAAGATGCCACATTGTGCTTTTGCGTACTCAAAGTGCGTGGTGTGAACGAGCCTCGCCTTGGATTGTCCCTCTGCTTCTCTCCAAGGGCTAAAAGCATATCGCCAACGTTAATTCCTGCAGATGCCACCACTCCAAGATGCAACAGAACAACGCGGCCACCGTGTGGAGTACTTTCGATCAATGTCAAGAGAGATCGGAGCCGCTTCTGTCGTAGTTCCTCCTCGCTTCGCTTGGCACTTTGAACTCGTCGTAGTGAAGGAGCAGCTTTTGTAAAAGATGGAGTCAGGTGGTCTCGAGGGTTAATGAACGGATCGATCTCTGCTGCCCCCATAGATAAATGACACTGCATGACAGAATCTCGTACAGTCTGTAGAGCTAAAAGAGCGTCGTTATAGCCTTCGCTGTCATCCTCCATCGTATCACTCTTTTCTGTTCCCATACTGGTCATCGAGCTGCGTTTGTGTCCTTCGTGGTCGTCTGTTTCATCCACCGAGAGATGTTCTGTGCCATCCTCGTCGCAATCCACTTCGGAATCTGGTCGTTCCTGCGCACTTACAATGGCGCTGATCCATTCGTCACGGGTCACGGTGGAGCGGAAATCGAACACAGTGTCTCGACCATGCATAGAAATCGTAAACAGCGATTGCCCTCCAAGAAACGTGAGCTTTAGGTTGGTATCAAGCAAGTCGATCTGTAAAACGAGAACTATTTAGCATTGCAGCCGTGTAGAGCAACAGTAAAATACCAACCTTCGCCTTGATGGAGCCCTCTCGACGACGACGGATGATCATCTCGCCCGGTTTAACGAGAACATATCGGTCGCGCCACTACAAAACAAAACCGACTAGTGAGAAGATGTTACGTGGCTGAAGAACATTGATCTGTACTGTACCATGAAGTGTCCGCGCACGGCAACGTGGCCCTCTTTGATGGTCTCGTAGATGTCGTCCATTCTGTATCAAGCACTTTTCATAAGCGAAGTTCTAACTGCAACAGGAAAGCTCAAGTGACAGCGAACGTACCTGGACGACGACGCTGCAGGATCCATTAGCTTGCTGCACTGCCTTGATAAATATGCAATCGAAAGTCTGCAGCACCGCGGGGCGAAGCTGTATAGGGTAGACAACAGTCGAAGCCTGCTGGTCCTTTGACTATTCGACGTTCAGTCCGTTCACCACTGGCAATCTCTTCCGTTCTGGTTCATACGAACGTCGAGGACCTGCCACACCAAGACACCAACCCACGACCCACGCGTATTCTTAGGCCCAGCTGCTGGGCAAGTTTTACCTATCCTATCCATATTGGGGCGAGGCTCCATCTGCTTTTATAGCAGAGCTGCGCCCATGCGTACGCGCGCATAGATCCCGAGTTGACGACCGCATTTCTCCTTTGTATTGCCCGTAATGCTCAACGAACCTCTCGAAAGAGGAGTCAGACGACGGTGGCGGGCAAGGGCTCTAGTTTTGTCCAAGACGAGTGTCGTGAATACATTTGTGCCACTGCACGATGTGCATATCGTCACTGTCGTCGCTGTTGAAAGGGTAAACATCGTTGGACGTTTGCCGGCGCTCTATCCGGACGAGTCAGACATTTTTCCGGCTCTACGTCCAGCAACACAACGGAGACGATCCACCGATATCAGAGACGGAAGCACGAATGGACCAACAACACATGAAGTGAGCACGTCATGTTGCAGAAGTACGGATTATTTAATTTTTATTGTCATGCAGAAAGATGCAACCACCTCCTGCTTGTGTTTTCCTATCTATTCACTCCGTACCGTCAAAAAGCTTCGTCTGGAACGGTGACGGCCATCGCTGCACTGTTTTGTCTGGAAATCTTCGTCGCTGTCGTTCGCGCGAGCCTGAAAGCATGTATACAAACACACATGAGGCCCAACTTGCTGCTCGACCAGGAATCTTCTCCACGCTCACCAGCCACTCCTCTGCTAGCTTTGTCCTGGTTGTCGAGAAGCACGCGCAATTTCTCACCACTGCTGCTACCTCTACTTTTTTTTTCTTTTGTGGGAACAATGTTCTCTTTTTTCATGCCATCACTGCAACCTCCTCAATTCAGTTTGGCAAAAGTGATTTTCATTTTACGTCTCTTGCGCGGCGACGACACGGCTGGAGGAGCCGTTGCCAACTCCAAGGGCTTCTTCACCACCTTTGCAGGCGGCGATGTAATCCCTCGAGCTTCCGCACCATTTGTCGACGTATTGGCAGAATTGTGAGCAGTAGCCAACGGTTTCCCTTCCTGGCTACCTGCTCCATCCACAGACTTACCGTCACGGTCACGCTTACCTGTCTTTTCTGGAGACGCTGTTGACACCACTTCCTTCGTCTTGAGTGGGGTGTTGTTGACGGAGTCAGTTCCATTCGTTTCGCCCCCTTCGGATGCAGGATTCGGGCTTCCAGGCTGTGAAATGCTGCCCTTGCCATTCGCCATCTCCGTTGCAAGTGATTCTGTTTTCTGACTGCACGTCAAATTGTCACCATCGTCCTGTGAATGCATACCCTCGTCACCAGAAGGCGGGGGACTCGGAGCGGCAGCTTCCTCAGCCTTCTTTTCTTCTTCCTTCTTCTTTTTCATGAACTCACGACGAGCAACGCGCGCCACAGCTCGTCCACCCATGTCTTCAAACACACTTTCTGGTAATGATTTCCACACGACAGAAGTAACCCGTACATCCATAGTTGGCGTGCGCTTGTTCCAGCGGTAAAGATCGTTGTTTTTGAAGTACTCCACCGAATTATCAATGCTTACTTCACGGCTGCGTAACTGGCGCCGGTCAATGTCGAAGCCAACATAAAAGCAGGCGCCAAACTTGGTAGGCTGAGCAGGGGGCTGTCCATTCGATTGATCTCCCGTCGGAGCTTCTCCTCCCGTCACGTAGCTGAGTGGAAACTTCTTCGTACACACACGCAAGCGGCAGAGCGCCTGGTTGTAGGCCAACGACTCTACCAATTTTCTCATACGAGACTCGCAAAAACTGCACCATGCCTGTTCTTCATCCTCTTTCTCGGTGTACACCTCAACTGCTAGATAGTGTTGGTGGACAGCGAAAAACTCAGAAGGCTCAAACAGTGGGCCCCATTCTGACCCACCCTTGCTCAGAACATCCTGTACAATGGTCAAACCACGTTTAAACTCCTCCTTCATGACTGAGAGACTGTGCGTCGACACATTAAACGAAGAGTTCATGGACGGGTACGCTGGCGTCAGGATCGGCATCACTTGGTAACTAGCAATAGTCATCAAGTCATCAGTAATGCGCAACTAGCATAAAACAATAAACAACAATGAACTTACCGGTTGTGACCAGCATTGGCGTTCCAAACCTCCAGTCCAAGGTTAGCATCGTGCGTCTTGCAAAGCTGAATGGCAAGTGGCCACTTCCAGTTGTTCAACACCATAAAAAAGCGCAGCAATAAGGTCGACGGTGCTGCTGTAGGGTACAACTGGTTGATGAAGCAGACTAAGATGCACCAATTGACACCACCAAGATACCCCATCTTGTTTGAGTACAGTCCGCGTCTCTTCGCCCATCTTCTGACGATCCGCAGCACACTGATGAAGCTCTCTCTGTTCGGCGTCAGCTTGATCATTAGTTCTGTCACTCGAGGACCATTGAGACTCTTCTCTGTAGCTGGATCCACTCCAACCAGTACGTGATCGTCCAGAATATTCAGGTTTTCCGGGATAGAATTCCTGGGCAAGATGGCAATCTGCAGATCGATATTGATCTCTTCGTAGTCGAAAGTGATCAACGGCACAATGGCTCCTTCAATAGCCACAAGGTGGGAAACTTTAGGATGTTTCAGGAAAATCTCTTTCAATGAAGAGAAGAAATCTTCACGGGTGACGTGTCGAGGAGCGACGCAGATGGTATCGATATCTGCTCCTGGTTCATTGACTCCAAGACGGTAGGAACCAGAGACGAGGATCTGGCCGCCAGCATCAGCAGCCATCTCTTCCGGCACACCTTTCTGCATGCAAACCTGTTTGACCCAGGCCCGGAATATAGAACGCAGCTCCGCCAGAATCAGAGAGCGTCGCGTAATATTGTCGTCTGATTCCGTGGGAAAGTGTTCGTCCATGAAGCTCTGTAGCTTGGCCGACAGCTCCACATCCTTCGGTTCGGGTGGCGTCGTCCGAATGGCCTTGTACGCCTGTTCCAGCACGTGCGGCGCCACTGTGAACGTCGCGCTCTGCATGGCAAGTGGTTTCAGTCGGGTTGTGTCGACCGAGGTTGGATGGCGCTGTCTCTGTGTCGTTCATTGGTGGAACCGGATGGCTACAAAACGTTTCTACCAATTATTTCGTTTTAATTTTCTACCAATGAACGTGAAATTCGTTTTTTAAATTTTAAAAAACGGCAATAAATCTTCGCGGTGGAAATGGACGAAATTGAGACGCTGATGCCCCGCACCAAGTACGTAGCTTCATGGAATGTATACAAGAGGAGATATGTGCTGATATACTGTCTGTTATGGCTGTTTAGGGCGGCTAATGACCGCGCGCAGGTTGATCGAGCCAAGTTGAAGCAGTACATGGTCACGAAGAACACACCACACAGTGTTGGGGCGTAAGAAAACATTGTTTTTTTATATTTTACGTATAAAATATGTATTCACTGTTTTATTTGATAGCCGTTCGGGTGTTGTAGTGCGTGGAGACGTACGCAAGGATGCTGAGGGGTTCGAAGATGTCGACGACTTCTGGGTCGATGACGAAGACTCGATGCAGGACGATTCAGTGGACGACGACGACTGTGCGTATCATTAACCACTGTGCGGTTAAAGCGACGATATGACTAATATTGGTTAATTGCTGCTGTAATTACAGCACTGACAGCGTCTGATAAGGAGGAAGCTGATACATCAGGGGACATTTCAGAGCCGAGCGAACATGAGGTGGAGCTGCCAGATATCGGCAGTCCGTCTATGAGTGACAGGGAAAGTATGGACATTGAGGCGGGTCCAATTCCTTCACGATCGGTTGTTCGCTCACTAAGAAATAGTGGTCCAGTGCTGAGAGAGGAGAAGACAGCGGAGGCACCACCTTCGCCAGCACGGAGTGATGTGTCGTTTGATTTCGGTGGATCACCACATGGCTCTGTGGATATGAACGATATGAACGCTGAAGCGAACGTGACAATGCGTGATCGTCGCAAGAAATCAACTGGGAAAGACACAACGAAGTCCAAGGCTCGTCGACGAGAGTCGTTTGGCGGATTTGATGATGATATGGCCAGCCCGTTCTCCCTAAACGAAGGACCAGTGACGCCGCTGTCGAACGGTATGTATTTTATATTTATTGCGTATTGGATATTGAGTGAACTGACGTGTTTTTATTTTTTACTTTCAACTACAGCCAGCGACCGGACGTTGAAGTCAATCCCTTCCTACAAGAGCTCGCTCTCGCCTAACATCAGCAAGGAGCTGTTCAAGGATGGCGACTATAACAGCGACGTCAGTGCTAAAAAGCCTAAAAAGAAGCAAGCGAAGGGAAAAGCTGCCAAGAAGAAGGCAACTAGTCGAAAACAGTCGAATGGAGATGCCAAGACGCGTCGGATCCGACCGACCGGCAAGTACGGTTATCGAACGAATCCACCTACAACGGACACCTCCATCCAGTCCATACAGACAGACGATGACAACGATGAATCCTTCGAGGCACAGAACGACTCTGGGGGTGAGACTGGGGACGACAGCTTTTACAACGAGCCTGACGCTCCAACCGGTCCAGTCCGTGACAGGTTGCCAGACGCCTCAAAGATCCTGGACGGCGATGAAGACGATGATGCTTGGGATGGCAGTGGCTTACGCCGATCGAAGCGCAGACGTTTCAAACCTCTTGCCTGGTTCAAGAGTGAGCACATGGTGTACGAGCGTACTTTCGTTGGTGTGGGCACCGTAATGCCTACAGTTGTGGGTGTGGAACGTCTTGGTCGTGATGACTCCCCAACAAAGCGTACAAAGGCCAAACCACCGTCAAAAAGGACAAACAATAGCAGAGCTTTCTCTCTGAAGGATTTACCTAAGGACGTGCAGAAGCGCATCGTGGAGAGTGAATGGGCAACGTTATTTGACAGCCAAGCAGGCTGTATGAACGATCTGAACATTATCTGTCGCTCCAGCGAGATTCGACTGCGCAAGCTCCCAACTGAGGAGAGAGGTGGAGCAGTAGTCCACGCGTATGCAGGCCAGAGTTTCAACCTCTTCAGTCCGTCTCCGTTTGCTCGCTGGATTTCGGGTCGTGTCGTGCTGCCTCCAGGAGCGTGGAAGGAACCTGAGGGCGTGGGTCAAGCTGTGCAGTTGTTTTACGTCACTGGATGCCAGCCGAAGTCACTCGAGTTGGCGCTGGCTCCTGAGACTGACGACGACTTTTTCAAAAGCAAGCACACTACGCACTTCTTACTCAGTCCGGGCGATGAGTTCTACGTGCCGTCTGGTAATGTGTACTACGTGAAGAACCACTCGAGCACTGCAGACTGCGACTTGCGTTTTACAATCCTCAAGCCTGAAGCTCCGGCAATGGTAGACGATATTGATGTAGAGGAGAAGGAAGAGCCAACGACTGAGCAGCCGCAAGATGTCGGAGCGGAAAGCAGCCCACTCAAACGCAAGCGTGAAGACGGCGCAGAAGCTGATGCAGACAGGGATTCTGACTCCGTCTAGGGTGTCGTACTCTTTTCATTTTTACTGTAACAGCGATTAATTTGTGTAGCCACCATTCTCTACAATCGATCACTGGCTAGTTTGAAAACAGGAAGAACGACACCAGCTTCAGCCAGAACGTTATTTCCTCCTCCGTAAGCACGTCCTGCTCCAGAAAAGTTGATAGCTGGAATCGTGCCGCCTTCAATCCCGTCGAATCTTTTGAGCATGCAGCTAACACTCGTTGAAACTTGCCCTTCCAATCTCTGTCAGAAGGCCTTGACTGGTCCGCGGTTGACAGTGAGGATGCAGAAGGACCAGCGAAGTACTGCACCAACACACTAACGAAGAACGCATCCATCGACATCTGAACTTGCTTTGTGGACTGGGTAGAAGTAGTTTCCACCAGCAGTTGAACGCGAGCTGAAGCTAGGGAAGTGATATCCAAAGAGGTTCGACGCCAAAGAGCACCTAGAGCTTCTTCCGTTTGGATGGAAAGCCACATGCCGAACTCAGGCAATGAAGAACTCCCCACCAAGTATTTTTCTTCACCCTTTGGCTCTGCACAATACCTGCCGAGTAAGTTTAAGTCCACGACCTCCGTAGCACTTGCCAATTGCGGCACCTGCTGCAGCCGAAACAGTGCGTGGAGAGCATTTAGGTACGGAGGCAGCAGAAATTGCACCTCCTCTCGGACTTGTTCGAAGGCTCGCGAGCTCAGCTGACATTCCCACCAATTGTTGCCCCAATCTGCCACATCAAACTGCCCAGCTTCGTCCTCCTCGTCGCCAAAGTCATCTTCAGCATAGATAGCACCGGGCTTAAAGTATAAACGAAAAGCTCTCCACAATCTGCCATCGTGATTAGCAGTGTCGTGATGATCCACGTGCACACCATGTAGTTGTTTTAGCTCCTCTTTAGCACCAGCAAATACCCCGGTATCCATTCGTTGTCTGCGCTTTAGAAACACCACGTTCTTGTTTCGCAATAACTCCAAGCGTAGAGAATTGGCTGTTCTCATTCTGCCAGCTTCCATATTAATCTGTTCGTCGGACGGTGTCGTAAGAATTTCAATCGGATAAAACTCGGGATCCGAGATTACAAGACGCTTTATCGTCATGATATCTGGGAGAAGACACGGAGTTTGAAGCACCCGTGACGGTGGTTGAGATCCATGTTCACTCGATTGAAGGTCTACTCGGACTTGAACTGTACTGCTCGTCTTCGTATTTACATCCACAGTCTCCAGTAGTCGTGAGGTATCGATTGCCAGCACGTACAAGTGACGAAATGCCTGCAAATGGTATCTGTTGTCTGCAGTATTCATAGGAGGCATCGGGTAGAGAGAAATCACAAGCGCACTTATAGCTTCTTTCGACCGAGAAACAGTGGCACGCCCGCCACCCAGGAAAAGCAAGCCGATCGCCATGCTCAGAGCCATATGGTTGCCGTAGCTCATGGCCGCGTCCACACGTTGCCGTAATGTGATTGAGCGCAACAGTGTAAGAGTTTCCACATTGCCTGTTCCAGCATCAACTAACGCTAGTGCTTGAGCACACACTGCTAAACAGCGTTCAACAGTTGCACGTTCTGTTACCGCAGCGACAGCGTTGCTACCCCCCTGCAACATCACTGACGACGACGACGTTTTCCCTCTCAGGTCACGAAAGTGAAGAACATATTTGCGAAGCGTAGCCCTAGCCAAAGGGTTTTCCGTTCCAGCGAACCGTAGCCCAATACTCATGGCCGAACCAGCAACAATGTTGGCGTAAGCCTCACAAATTGAGTGAATATCAGCGTGTGATGAGCTATTATCGCCATTGTGCGATAGAATTGATCTGTATGCTTGAAGAAGTTGCGCGGGGACTTGGTCCTGCTCGATCCAGTCTGTTGTCGGCAAAATGGCGTTCCACATCACGAGATTCTTGGCTAGTGTGCGTATCAACAGGATATCAGGGCGAACATAGTCTAACAAGACCAGTGTGTCAGGTACCGCCAGTTGTGCTGCCACGGCCATGTTGTCAGTCTGCATATACATAAAGGCCAATGCCAGAGCACTTGCACACGCAGTTACGCCCACGTTCACGTGTTCGCCACCACCACGAGCCCCATGTCGCTCACTGGAATGCTTTGTATCGCGATCAGTGCCGGGAGATCCTTCAGTATTGGCATTGGATGAGCCATTGAGTGTGGCACTTCCGTTAACCGCAGAGTTGAAGCCATTGGCGCCACTACCGAACGTCTGCCAACGACGCCCGCGATACAAGCAGCTTCCTGCTGCGTTTGTGTCTCTAAACTGATGGGCACCACCGACAATGTACTTGTGAAGCTTCTCCTCTAACTTGAGATCGGCCAACCCAGGGTCTCCTGCTGTGGCCTGCCCACGTCCAAGGACCACAAGACCCAATGCCATTCCTGCAGCTAAAGCGTAACCCTCTAGTTGGTCAAACGAAGCCGTCGAAAAGCCCGCGTTACTGTTGCTTCCCACAAATTGAGTACTCGACGGAGAACGGGCGATCTCGGCAAGCAGAAGTTCCGTCATTAGACGATATCCAGTGCCCTGGTACAAGATTCCAAGACCCAGTAGAGCTGCGGTCTGAGTAGATGCAGGCACAGAAAACCCTCCAAATGGTGAAGGCAGTAGGGACGGAACATGGAGACAGAGCATCTTGGACACGGATCGCTCCAACGCCAACTCCAAGCCTGTTCCAAGCAAAGGAGTCTTGTCAGACGATGCCAACTCTGGGAGTCCAGAGAAGAAATGGTCTGTCATCTCAGTATCTTCATCCGTTTCCTCTTCACTATTTCCCGGATTCGTTGCGGCCTGTTGCTGTTTTCGCTGGTGTCGGCTGTGTACAGCAGTGCTAGCCATGCCGAGCATGATAGCAACGGTCACGAACTCGTTTGACAGCGACAGGTAGTTGTATACATCGGCCATGGACAAGCACTTGAGATGGCCCCGTAAGCCTATTCCAAGTAACAATCCAGCATGGGCAGCATACGCTTCTTCCAGACTGCGGCCAGTAGTATCAACCGCCTGGGTCGATACTTGCTGCTCCCCAGTTGAGACATCGTTCACTGACGGTCGATGATACTTGATCCAGTGACGGTTGATGACTCCCGAGAGATCATGAGCGGGTAACCGAAGTCCTGTAGCGCATCCATTGTGAAATTGAGGCCAATACGTCAATTCTTTAGCGTATCCAGACAGATCAAGCTCCACTATCGCATTTGTCGGTGGTTTACGACCTTGAAGTGGCAGAGCAGGGATATTAAGTCGCCATATTTGAGTTTGCGCTGTAGATACATCGAAGCTGCCCAATGTAACCATACCACGTGCCACAGACAACGCCATAGATCGCTTGCAAAGAAGCAACAGGCGAGCTTGCTGTTGCTGGGCGTAGTCGAGATCCGATAGATCCGGAGTTTTCTCTAATTTCAAGCACAAAGGGCGGCTTGAGCGCAGCAGTCGTGCAACTTCTTTCATTCTCTGATCACCAGGAAAGAGTGGTTGACTTCGGCCGATAATGTCTTCTAAGCCGTCCGAGCCATCACGTCCTAGATCCTCTGGATCTCCCGCATTGCCTACTGGATCACTCTGGTGCTGGTGATCAGGATAGTCAAAATGAGTTGCAAGGTTGTCTGCACTTGCGATGCTGAGGTCTTCTCGTCCCACGAACGCACAAATATCTTCAGTAATAGTAGGAGGTGGATGGTGTTTCACCTGGCGAATGGCTTGGACAACAGGAAAGCTTAAACCAACGGGAAGATCATCCAACGAAAGAGAGCTACCAATGGGATCTTGAGTGAGGTACACAATCAATTTGAATGCTGACGATTCTCCCTCTCTTGACTTTGAGTATAGGAGGTCGTA
Organism: Phytophthora colocasiae; assembly: GCA_018806915.1. Classification (NCBI taxonomy): domain Eukaryota; phylum Oomycota; class Peronosporomycetes; order Peronosporales; family Peronosporaceae; genus Phytophthora; species Phytophthora colocasiae. The sequence goes on along the minus strand of JAGKQI010000102.1, from coordinate 894,271 downwards.
CGCTCGACAAACTGCCATGGAACGCCGAAGGGGATTGTCAGTGTACCGAACCAAACCACCCGAGAGAGCCTTCATTTGCTCGTCGTCATCAAACAGCGACGGGAAGCTCGGGAAGTTGTGTGCTTTAGCTGTTATCTTGTTCTGAATCCAGGTGAGCAAGTTCGGAACTGCTCCATACTCTGTAAAACGAAGCAAGCCCCCACCTTCTATCATCGACTTGTTTGTTGGTATCCACATCGTTCGTCGTTTTAAAATACAGTTATCCTCCTCATAGTACGTAATAAAAGAATCCAGGCCCAGTTGCACCGACATTTTCAACAGCATTTCCACCAGGAACAAACGCTCTCGGTAAAGCGCGATTGATAACTTCAGATCTTCACATAATAAGTGTAGACCAGCAAATATGACCGGCATAAATCCTCCCATCTTGGAACAAGCCCACTTGTCGCTCATTTGCGTAATTCTTTGATCCGTGGTGTGATCGTCGCCAGGGTTCGATTTTGCGACGGGTAAATCCATTGTAGCGAAAAGCATTGCATGTTCATACTGGTACATGCCATGGAATTCACTCTGGCAAAGCGCATCAAAAGACGACAGGCTTGAAGGAACAGATATCTCCCTGCCGACACCAATTCCCCTTGCAGCAGACTCGTTTTCCTCTACAGACAGCAAACCAAGGATGCTCTCACAGAATGCCTGCCACTCAACCCCACTATCTGCGAAGCTATCAATTTGTGCAATGCTTCTTGTTTTCTGCTGTGCCACGGAAACGATGTGTGCCTTTAAGGCACACATCTCTGTTGGGGGAACGATACAATCCAGCACAGCAAAAACTTCCTGTAGCAGTGAAGAGGCCACAACTTTTAGAGGATGCTCGCATCGCCAGATCTTCTTGCTGCTACTACCACACAAGTCAGAGTAGACGACTTCGTAAGCGTAACCTCTGTCAATGGAGTTTAGCTGTATATTGGGAGCTAGTTGAATCTCCGAACCACTTGCACTCACACCACCACCATCAATATCACATTGCACTACATCCGGAAGAGTCAGGCGGCAGACCGGGTAGTGTGCGTTATACAACATGAGTGTGCCATCTTTTTCTAGCACCACAATATCGGGTAAAGCCTCTAAGTCTTGACTTTCACCACTTTCAAACAAGTTGTTGTGATTGTGCTGTCTGATTGGAACAGCATCTCGACAGCGCAAGGTACAGACACCCCCGACTTCATTGTCACCTTCGTCGAAACTTACTGAAGTGCTTTCCTTCTGTGAAACAGGCTTCAGAAGTAGTATTCCAGCATCTTTATCCATTATGCACAGCACCGGAAAGCCATCGACTCCCGACGCGATAAATGACACCCTAGAAGAGTTGCTCGGCGAGGTCGACGAAGAATTTGTAACTACTGGCGATGGCGAGACAGATGAATTAGTCAAAAGAGGAGGTGGTGAGAGGATCGGCGAGAGAAACATTGGCTTCGAAGGTAGGGAACCAACCCGTGGGGATTTCCATAACATCCCTACTGACCAATCAGGTTCAATTCGCACGCGGAGCTCCTCCAGGTCGCTTCTGGTTCGATATCTCGTCCAAGTCGGCCCGTCCACCACTTTTACTTTGGATATCGAGCGTTTTGTCACTTTCTTCACCATTTCCATCCGAAACACACAAAATCTCTGCTCCCATCGATGAAATGCCACTAGAAGAGGTGACTCTTTATCTTCCAACACGTTCACAGCTTCCAAGGCCGAATCGGAGAGAAATTTATCTCCACTATTCCGTAAATCCGCTCCTGAACTCAAAGCCACGGGCTTAACCTCATCGAGCGGGTGCCTAAGCGTGAAATACCTTGGTCTGGACACAGCTCCCTTCTCTCCAGAGCTGTACTTGTACCTGTCTCCATCTCCTCTGTTGCTCGTGCTTGCGCGTCGATTCTTCCTCGCCAACGCCGCTGCTGCTGCATCCCTCGGTCGCTTCGACGGTGTGTTAGAGGGAATCGGTACCGCTGGACTGCGTTGCAACAATAACCCCCATTTCTCCATAGGAAATAGTTTATTGGCCTGGAAAGGTAAAGCCACTTCGAAAACTTCACCAGCTGCAGTGTACACATTCAAGCAGTCAGAGCGCACCAGCACGCATAAATGAGGGTGTAAACGAGGTTTTAGAGCCGATTTTCTTGCTTGCTGAGCCTTCGTAGACTCATCCATGGACTGCTTTAACGTATTTAAGGGTTCATGAGGGAAATCTGTAAGAACAGCGTGCAGAACGCGTCCTGGAAAGACAAAACGCCGCTCCACGACGTGTGTCCCGCGATGCACGAAACTGACGCTGTCCAACGCCACGCGCACGATATAAGGGGACGAATCGTACTGCGACTCACTGAAGAACACGCGTCCGTTGTTCACTGGCACGGTGGGGCTCTGGTTAGTGCGCACGCCGGCGCAATGCACATGAATCCGCGGCAGTTCTTCTGCCATGATTTGGCTACTTTTATTAGTTGTCCATTGGACTATTTGTTTTAAGAAGACTATAATTTGAGTACGACTATAGACTATTATTTTGTGCGTCACTTGACGACTGGAGGCGAACATGTTCGCGCAGCTCAAGCGCGAGAGTCTGCGCAAGCTGCAGGTTATGGAAGACAAGAGCCCTAAAGGCTGCATTGATGAACCCATTGTGGACATGATTAAGACTATCAACGCACATCCAGATTATGTAAGCTGTTGATCAATATGGCCTGCCATTGGAAGTACTGACAAGGAATTGTAACATTTTTTTTTTACAGGTGACAAGTAGTTCGTGCTCGGGTCGCATTGCGGTTTTCTGCGGTGAAGCTGCAGCTGGCAATGGCAAAGAAGGTCAATCGGATTTGATCACTAAAGGTGGAAAGTGGTTGATTGCCGAGCATGACACTATCACCTTTGATCAATTGATGACAGCGTTGCGCTCACCCGAGGCAAATTCCAGTACCAGCAATATGGTGTGTTGTTGTACAGAAATGTACTTCGAAGTATGTGTATTATTCTCTATTGTCATTCTTATTTTATTATTTTTGTGGTAGATTATCTTCAAGCACGAGCCATTCATTATGCACGTGGTGTGTCGCGATCTGGATGCGGCGAAGGAACTGCTGCAGTGGGGAATCGCTAGTGGCTTCCGTGAATCGGGAGTTGTTCTTGGCAACCGAAAAATCATGTGCGCAATTCGAACCACTGCTAACGGATTGGAGATCCCACTTGGGCGGCGTGCAGACCAGTTGCTCGTCAATGAGGATTACCTCAGGTGGATCGTGGACATCGCGAACCAGAAGTTCGAAGCCAACAAGCAGAAAACGGATCGACTCTTTGACGCTTTTCGTGCTAAATTTTGCGAGCAGACAGCTAAGGTTGAAAGGGTTTCACTAGTTGAGCTGAGTTCTTGGACGGAAGTGGCCAGCGAAGATGGCATCAAGCTCGTTGGACATTCAAGCGTGCAGTACAAGAACGACATTGTCGTATTCGGTGGCCAAGGACCCACCTCCTCGGGCACGACAACTCGCGTCTCAGATGTAACTTACTTGACCCCTTCTAGTGACGGCACTCTTCAGAAGACGTTCCAGGCGTCAGGAACGGGTGGCCCATCAGCCCGAATGCATCACTCGGCGGTTGTTGTAGGAACACGGATGATCGTATTTGGTGGTCGTGCTAGCCCCGCGAAGCCTCTGGGTGACCTCTATGCTATGGATTTAGAGACGAAGCGGTGGGAACAGGTTACTGCACAAGGTGTTGGCCCCTTTCCGCGTTGGAAGCATTGCAGTTGCACTGGTAAGCACTAGCTTGACTTTATTAAGAAAATCGTGGCTGATAGTTTTGTTCATTTTGCTACAGTTGGCTCAGTTATCTACGTACACGGAGGTCGGGATGCTGAGCAAGTTTTTGGTGATCTATTTGCTTTGGACCTGAGCCAGAACCCTCCACAATGGCGTCAAATTGGTAAGGCTTTTAACCAGTCTACTTGTGTCTACCTATTGCTAATCAATTTCGATTGCACTCAATGCAGAGGGTACTTCTGTTTCGCGTCGATTCAACCACGTTGCTTCCGTTGTCAACTCGACCAAGATTGCTTTTTGGGGAGGTTTGTCTTCACTCGAGGGGGACGTTGGCAGTAGTGGCGACAGTTCTAGCAGCGCTTGCTCGATGTTTGATACCGTGACAGAGACCTGGGAAGACAATCGCCTCGAAAACGCTAGGAACAAAAGCCATCCTCCTGCGCTTTTTGCAGCCAGCGCCTCCCCTATCAATGATCACCAAGTCGTTGTCGTGGGTGGCATGACATCTGCGTTGGTTGTCAAGGGGGATAAGGCGACGCACAAGGTGTACATGCTGGATGTTGATGCTTCACAGTGGATGGAGCTTGGTGAAGTGAAGCACGAAAATGCTTCATTCGTGGGGCACAGCGTGATTTGGATGCCTACCAACAATTCTCTTTACATTTTGGGTGGTGGGTTCCAGTGCTTTGGCTTCGGACAATTTTACTCGTCGACATATCAGTGCCAGCTATCAATAATTGCACCGAAGCAAACGTCTGCCAATGTTGCTACGAAGAGGAAGTTGCTCAGCACGAGCAGCAGCAGTGTGATTGTTTCTTCAGATGACAAGCCACTTGGTGTTCTCGTTGAAAAATTGCAAGTGAAAAAGGTGAAAACACTTTTGGAGAATGCGCAAGTGTATGACAAATCGCGCCGCGTTCACGTTGCAAATACCGTGCAGTCTAGTGACGCTGCAACGGGTGGGAAACCAATGACAATGTTCCTTATTCCTGTAACATCATCTATTCGGGAAATGATTGCCTCGACGAGTGAAGCTGAATTGCAAAATCTTAAGGTTGTGACTGACGACGATGCGTACGCTAACAAGTTCGGCAAGACGAGTGGTCTGAACCGCAACGAGGTGATCCGCGGCTCAATTGGCGTCTTCGCTAGCAAGCATCGATTGTCTCCAGAGATCGTCAAGGCTATTCCGGACAAGTACGAGTTCGTGAGTGACGTTTTGTTGGTTCCTCGTGACTCTTTCCTCGAACCAGAGTGGGCACCGTTCGCTGACGAGATGTGGGCACACGTTTGTACGTCCACTACTCCTGCGTTCTCTCGTGTTGCGCGGAAGGCCTATATTGATACCAGTGAGAAGCGTCAGAGCCACGTGGAGCTGTTGTACGTGAACGACAAGGCCCTCGCGTCGCAACGCAGCAAGCAGACTCCTGGTTGGGTAGAGATTCGCGAGAATGGGATCATTTACGGCTGGGACCTTACACGGGTGATGTTCTCGTCGGGCAATGTCACTGAGAAAGCTCGTATGGCAAATATCGGATGTCGTGGCGAGACAATAGTCGACCTCTTCTGCGGCATCGGCTACTATGTTCTTCCCTTCCTCGTGCACGGTGGTGCTACATTTGTTCACGCGTGCGAGTGGAACCCGGATTCAGTCGCTGCGCTGCGCTTCAACTTGGAGCGCAACCACGTGGCAGACAGATGCAAGGTCTATCTTGGAGACAACCGTGAGTCGGCTCCGACGATCGGTGCAGTGGCGGACCGCGTGAACTTAGGACTGTTGCCCACAAGTGAAAAGGCCTGGCCGTTGGCTGTACAAGTGCTGAAACCCAGTGGGGGTTGGTTTCACGTGCACGACAACGTGGCTGTAGAAGACCGTGAAACATGGGAGCAGCATGTGCTGGACTCGATGCGATCTCTTGCCAAGCAGTACAGTAAGAACTGGACCATCACGTGTGAACATGTCGAGAGGGTCAAGTCGTACGCCCCGAAGGTCTATCATCTTGTCGCTGACATTCACTGCGTGCCCAGTTAATACGACTTGTTCTCTCTTTATTGCTATTGTTCTTCTCTTAGTCTTGTCCTTTTTGGTAGTCCTAGTAGCGTCTACCTTGACGAGGAAGTCAACTTCAAGAATTCAAATCTGGGTCGAATCTGTGCCGTCCATTTTCGCGCCTAAATAAGTTCTCATACATTTTTTGGTATATTGGTCCAAGTATACTTTCCACTAGTAAAATGTTCCTTAATGATCGCACTTTGTCCAGGCAAATTTTTTGATCCACCCATTCTCAAATTCTTCCCCCACCCAAAAAATGGCTGCACGCTTTTCCCCACAAGACGTCCTGGAGACGGACGTGAAGCGGCGACTTGGGCCGCATGTACAGCGGCGTGGCGATGGCTTCACAGAGGCCGAGTCTATGGGTCTCCTGCAGCTGGTGCGTGCGCGTTGGCGTGACGGATGGGATGTCATCGCGCAGCTACACAACGCGCAGTTTGCCAAGCACAACCGCTCGGCTGATTCTCTCAAGAAGAAATTTTCACGACTGTATCGCGCCAATATCCCTCCGCGGGGGGCTAAGAACCACCAAGCCATCACGTTCGCGCATGTTGTGCACAAAGAGATGGTCGATGGTGTACCGCCTGCTCCGGGCTCCGTAATTCCGGGCGTCGAGAGCGCTACACCTGTGGATTCGAGTGAAGCTTCATTCCAGCCGCCATCGGCGGACGAACGACAGGATGGAGCTGAATCAGAGCATAGCTGGGTGGATACAGCAGCTGAAGTGGCACCTGTAGCTCCTACCACTGCAGTCGCCACGGCGTCTCCGTCTGCAGTGCCTCTTCCTTCTCCTGTGGCGACACCACCTCCTGTAGTTACCCGTCCGCGTGCGCGGGCTTCGCCGCCAACGACGGAATGGCCAAGCCCAGCAGTTGTGTTCCCGCCGGAGGCTACGCCGTTGCCGACAGATGATCTGTTGACGTCTGTGCTTAAAGTCGTTTTACGGTCGCAGTACCAGCGCGACCTCGACAGAGAGGAGGAGAGACAACGTCGGGATGAGGAGCGGCGACGTCGCAGAGAAGAGGCCGAGAAGCGGAGACAGGAGGAGGAACGTCGCCGGGATGAAGAGCGGGAAGAACGACGTCATCGCAATGAAGAACGTGTAGAAGAGCGCGCTGAAAACCGTCGCAGACACGAGCAGTTCATGCAGATGATGATGCTGCTCGTGGGCAAGAATGGGTCACCCCAGCCTCGTGACACCGAGTGTTGATCGTGTAAGGTCGGATTTGCGTTACAGTACTTATGTGTACTCTTCGTTTCCGATGGAAACCTTCCGTGTAGTGCAGCCTGCAATATGCAAGCCCCAAGAGCTGGAATGGCGTCCGCTAGGGTTGTTATCAATAGGTATGGTTTGCGAATTTGAACCGCGCACACCCTTGCGTTAAGCATTATCAATGAGGTCAGCACCACAACGCTACCAAGTATTTCCAGCTTACATACTACTTACTCTCTAATTCAAACTCGAGAGCGTCAAATGAGCAGACTCGCTGTCTGTCTGAGCTGCCCTCTCCGCGTTGTTATTTGCAATGTTGAAGCTACCTTCAATGTCAAATAGGCAGAAGTAATAGTCAACAAGCTTGGCAAATCACTATTATCAACGTTATGCAACATACCTACGTTGCCTAGCTTCAGCACTTCATGCAAAACCGTTGCCAATGCCGCTCAATTCAAGCCACCGCGCTGCTGACCAGCTGCAATCTGCGCCACAAGCGTCGTCATCACCTGCATGAACTGCTCATTACGTCGACGATCTTCGATACGCTCTTGCTCATGCCGACGCTGTTGCTCGCGCATCTCTTCCTGCCATTGTTGTTTCTCCAGTCGCCGCTCCTCACGCTCCTGATCCCGCTCCACGTCGCGTTGGTGCTGGGAATCGAGCAGCACCATCAGCATCGTCTGTGCTAAATCTTGAGTGTCCACGGTCTCGCCGCTCGCAGCCCGTGACCGAAGTCTGCGCAGAGATTCGCCAGCAATAGGCCAGCGATTCATTGCCGCCTGCCACGCATCTGGCATACCTTGGGTTAATGGCACACCCGGTGCCAGTGTTTGCCGCAGATCTTGCTCATTGGGTGTCACTGGGGCTTCAGTCAGCGATTGAGGCTGCGTTGCAGGTTGTGACCCGATTATTTCGACCTCACTTAGGTCCTCGTGCACCTCCTGCACTCCTACAGCAGTGTCAGTATCTCCTATCAGATCGTCTGCTAGCCCGCGCGCGGCGGGCGCAAGTCCACGTCGTTGGACGCGCATCTCATCGCGCACCTTCTTGGCCATGACGGCAGCACGCGCATGCTTCTCCTTGGTAGTCACATCAATTTTGGTGCGGTAGAGCTTGGCGAATTTGCGCTTGAGCGAGCCGGCCGTGCGCTTGTGACCTGGAAACTGCGTGTTGTGTACTTCTGCGATCACGTCCCATCCTTCTTGCCAACGCTCGCGGATTTCCGTCAGTAGACCCTCCGTCTCTTGCACCGAGAAGCCATCGCCTCGCTTCGAGTAGCCGCGGGGTATCGGAATCTGCCCGTCGTCAGACTTGATGCTGGTTGGGGACGACGCCATTTTTTGGGGGAGAACGAAGAAATGGGAGCTCGAAAATTGGGCTGTCACTAATAAAAAACGATAGTCACTCTCTCGAGGATTGAGATGTATGATGGCGTTCCAGTGACTGTGGAAGCCTGTGCCCCTGTGCATGGCGTCGCGTACCTCACGGACTGCGAGGCTTCTGTACAGTCGACGAAGATAAGTATCTTAAGCAGCTGAAGGACATCAAGAGGTCTGGCTAACAAACGAAAAGCAATGGATATTGGTGTCTGAATTGAATTGTTGTTGCTTCTAGCGAGGCGTTCTACGATCTACAAGGCCAGAAACGGAAATGCTTTTACTACGTTGATGAGCAGGTAGGAGGCGTTGTAGTTGGATACTTATGTGGAATGCGTCTCACTGAAGTTTGTGCTTTACAGGGGCGTTTGTTCCTGGAGGACACCCGCCCGAAGAACATCGCAACGTCGCTCAAGAGCGTTAAGTTTTCTGTTGTTGTTCTTCTCACAGGTACGGTCGAATGGAATCGCTCAGTGTAAATCGCAGGAGGAGGAAGAAGTTTTGGAATATCCGTTCCGGTCCCCGTGAGGAAAGGAGATGAACTTATCAAGTGCGCAGACCGGCCGTTCGTCTTCGAGGATCTCCGCAAAAATGAGCAAGAAGACAAGTGGACACTCGTATTCGGTGGCGGCGAACTCTCGATGCCTTTCCTACCAGAAACATTGCGAATCTCACTCTCAAGGGGAAGATTGTACCATGTCGTACAGACCAAACACGTCGCACCGGGAACTTCAGCAGGCATCGCGCTCTTGCGATCTCAACTTGCGGTCGAGCTTGGCAAACACATTGACGTCCACGACTTCCCGGATGATGTCGATAATGTCGATGCTAATCAGGATGTTAGTGCTCTTGTAATCGGCGAGTTCAAATGGAACAACCAGCGCTACCCGATCCATGCGATCGAATAGGTCGCTGTGGTGAGGCTCAGCTGGAGGCGATTCACGCTGCGATCATGCGGCCGACCTACGAAAGAGCATGGCTGGGTCCCGCTGGCCGCCTCGCACTTCGCTTTGATGCCTTCCTCGCACTTCAATCTGCCAAGGGATGCCCACTTCCACGTTAAAGCACCAGCGTAAGGAGAAGGTGCTTGGGTCCATTCATCCCTTGGAGAGATTTACAAGCACACCACGTGGTTGGAATCAGTTTCGAGATCATTTCCGGGGTGAATATTTTATCGTTGGCGACAACGATGAGAGGACTATGTCGAACGAGGACGTCTATGGTGAGGGCAGCCGCACCTTCCTGAAACTCGAGGACGTTCTGCAGGAAATGTCACCTGTACCGCGCCACCAGTAGCCTTCGCACCGACTGGGAGAATGAGACCCTCCATGGAGCAACCCAAGACCGAGCCTATGCGGTGCATCACAGGCCACATGTGACTGGGGTATTCTACGATCCTCCAGTTCGTCATGGGGCAGGAAGGATCTACGTTCTCCACTGTAGATTAACGTCGTCATACAACCACAATATGTCTGATGGCCCCAATTTCATCCTGAAGGTTGGGCATTCCAAGGTCATTGATAGCTTCTCGTGCTGTTTGTGAGATGCATGTATCACCACAAGAATATCCCCATGAAAGCTGAGTATGCAGACGGTCAACACAGAAAGCAGATCGGAAGCGCCGCTACAAGCGTCATAATGGTGTTCATTTCTCTGCATCTCCTTTTTCCTGCTCGACGCCACTGCTGCTCTAAGCCGTCTATTTCTGCTGGTCCTGCTGCTGCTGCATGATGTCGGCATAACTCTCCTGTAGACGCACAGAGGAGCGCATGGTATGGCGCAGGAACTTCTCCGCGCAGTTGTTGACGCATGACGTCTCCTTGTCGTCCAGCTTCTTGCTGCGGAAGGCGTGCACACAGTCCGTAAAGCACAGCTCCACCGTACGGCTGAAGTACGCAATGGTCTGTGTCACGCGCATCTCCTCGATGTGCTCCTCCATCTTGCGCTCGAATTCCCGCTGGCTCATTCTTTCTTCGGTCGTTAAGTGTCTTCGTGCCGAATGGAGGGTGGGAAAGCACTACTACCGCTTTTCCAGCGGTACGAAACCGGTATCCAATAATCAGGCGAAAAGATTTCGAAAGAGAAGACGAACACTAGGGCGAACTATGAGCGCGACGGCGTGGGCGTCGTGGTTGGACCGGCTGGAGAACGCGCGCGGTCAGGAACAGGTTCTCTCCAGCAAAATCCGCACAGGCAATTCAGGCTCCATCGGTACCAGCGTCTTTGCATTGCAACAGAGCGTCTCGCGGCTCAAGCGCGATTTCGACCAGCTCAAGCGATCGTCCAGTTCAGTGTACGGCCTGTTATACTAAGTAGTTGATATTAGGAGAGATATAGAATACGTGGGCTTATAAGAAAATGATTTCTTTCTACTCCAGGACGCAGCAGGAAATTGAGCGGCGTGAAAGACTGCTAAACCAGTTAGCACAAGATCAGGTACATATTTGTCGAAGTGTACAGACTGGAGTGGCGTTGTTGACGTTTTTACTGTTGCAGCAAGAAGACTTGGATATGTATAACAGTCGAAAGATGTCGAAGGCTGCTGTGAGGTGGGTTGGCGTGCTGTAATAAAGACTCATTACGCTTAGAGACTGACTCCGTGTTGCTATTGCAGCCCAGGAGCGTCGGATGCACCGGCACGACTATTGAGCATGCAAAACCAGATTATGAAGGACCAAGATCAGCAGCTGGACTTGATCGGTCAGGGCGTGTCCAACCTGCGTACCTACAGCTTAACTGTGAAGGACGAGACAGATCTGCACGTGCGGTTGCTGAACGAGATCGATGACGATGTGTCTCGCGTCACGGACGGACTCGAATCCGAGGGCGCACGCGCAGCACGGGTACGATAGAATCTCTACTTAAATAGTACTAGTATGACATTGTCGAGCTAATCTTCTCCTCTCTAGGTGGCCAAGCAAAGCAACAACACCAAGCTGTATCTCATCATTCTCGTGCTCGTGGTGATCCTCATCTTCCTGCTTCTCGCCGGCGGATAAGCACATTCGTATGTAGTCCAGTCATTCAGGGAGGGTTTACAAGTACCAATGGTAATAGCAAGCGGTCGTGGTGACCACAAGGTCCGGCCTCTGACGTCAGCATTGGTAAAATTTCATTTGCTCCTAGCGATTCTTGTTCCACCCTGCATAGAAGTCCAGTCCACACACAAGACATAAACCGTTACGTGATGACAATTTGCTGTCCCAGCAGTAGCCAAGAAGTCGAGTCGCCGCCCATGGAGAACTCTCGTCCAGAGCCACCTGCAAGGATCACAGCAGCGCAGCAGCAGAAGCTCCGAGAAGCCTACAGCTCGCCCATGCGCCCGTCACAGTACACTCGTGCACCTGAGGATGCTGGACCGGCGGCGAACGTACCGAATAATCAGGAAACGCTGCGAGAAGCTGCAGCGCGCCGTGAACGCGAACGAGTGAGCATGGAACAGGTGCTATTGGACCGCCGCTGGGTCGTGCACTGTACGTCGCCGCTCTTCCACTTCCAGCGCGAGCAGCTCAGCGAATACGCGCACGACCTGGTAAAGACGCTACGCGCCGCAGCACTGCGTGCATGCGGCCAACAGTTCGGTTACAGTGTAAGCATTCGCAATACCGACGCGTTTGTAGCTTTCCAGATCCGCGAAGAGCGTGATCGGCGCCGTAGTAGAGAAGCAAAGGCAGGGCCGGAGCGCACAGGCGGCTTTGTGCTCTATTTCCCGACGGAACAGGAGCAACGTGCGCCACATAAAGGGCGTGAGAGACAGCAAGTGTTGCTGCTGAGGGGAAACGAGGAGCTATTGCGGTGGGTCTGCTCCTGGCTACAGCGTCGCTTTCAGTGTGTTGTGAATACACACGTCGTGCACATTCAGCAAATGAACCTCAAACGTCTTGCGCGTAATTGGGTCGTGACCAGTCTTCTAGCTGAAGAATCAAGACCGTCAAGATTTCTAGCTGAAGAATCAAGACCGTCAAGAGTTCAACACGAGGTGAATAACCAGGAAGAGGACGGAGATCCGCGGGGCAGCTCAACGGTAGATCAAGATCCGTTGCGAGCACCTTTGCTGCTAAAGTACCGGGCGACGAAGGAAGAGGATGTTGTACGCACATACACAATGACAGTTCCATGGGCTACGCTACGGCGTCTTTTTCAGCGACCTGGAGGAAATCGTCCGTCCGCTTACGTACCAGGTACGCGGATGTTACTGATTTTTCGCCATGCATGCTGTCAATTGCTAACGTGTTATGTTGTACAGAGCTTATTGAGCTGGTAGAGCGACTGTATATCGATTCGCTGCCATTTGATTTATCCACTTACGAGATCGAACGAGTTGAAATGCAGGAAGTGGCCGTTGACCTGGACGGAGGCGTGGAGGTGAGTTTTTGCTTGAAGTAGTATTTTACCTACTGCTTTGTTGTCTGACTCAGCTTTTGTAGCTCTACAGCATGGAACTTGTCCACACAGTTCTTTTCAGCCTGCTGGAGTTATTGGCAGTGCAGAATGTTGCCACGAATTCCCGTCCAGAAACGACACTATGAGACCTACCAATCTAACGTTAGCATCGAGACGTGACACACCGAGCGCTGTAAGGTGCTCCTTAGCGATATGTATACTCATTTTAAACATTCTCTACCTCTCTGGTTTCTTGGAAGTGTTAATTGTACCGGCTTAAGTCAAGCTTGGCAGCAGGACTGCTCGTTTGTGGTAGCGATGTCTGTCCGCGTCCTCCAGCGGGAGGAACCGATCCGCTAAGAGCAAGACGTAACGCAGTCTCAAGTACTCCTCGTAATATCGGATTCATGGCAGCCACCTCTCCCTTGAACGCAGCAGCGTGGGTCTGAGCAAAACACAGCAGTAGTCGAGCCAAGATGCCAGGAACTTGCGCAGGTACTGCGTTGTCTACAGTTGATGGCGGCGGGTAACTAAGCACAGTCGCGAGCCTCGGGAGCAGCATATGTACAAATGTGGAGCCGTGCTGGTCATTCAACTGCATCGTCAGCACACGAAGAAGCCCCTCGGCCTCGTCCAGTTCAGCGAGTTCACCTGGTGTTTCGGGATACCCGTTTGATACAGCTACGATCTCAACGAGAGAAGGACCCAGCGCCACCAGATACCGATTCAAAATGGCACTTTGATGCACGTCGACGAGCTTCTGCACTACTACGTGCAAACCACCCAGAAGTTCTGCTGTGGCAGAGTGCTGCTTCCCATCTCCACCCACTAGCTCACTGTGCTCCAACGTTGTGGCGGATGTTTCTGCAACCTCAGCATGGAAGCGTTCTGCATCTTCTTGGATGGAGGACGGGAAGTTCATAGCATAATTCGCAACAATCTGCATTGAAAATCCTGGAGCAGTGTGGATATTAACCTTAATCCATTCAGCGAGGAACTCGAAACAACTGCGTACACTCGACTTGATACGGGAAAGAACGCCAGTCGAATCGTTGTTGACTTCAAGTGTGCGTGCCAGTGCCAGCACCGACTCAGTTGATGCACGACTAAGCTTCGCCACAGCGTCCTTGACAACAGGAGAGTAATAGTCTCCCGCAACAGAGCAAATCGCCTGCTGCACTAATGCCACCGAGCGCACCACGCCATATCGCGCTTCATCAGTCGTGTGAAGAAGCACAATACCAGTCGTTGCGAACTGAACAATTTCAGCCATGCGCCTCGTGTCCTCGACACTTGCAACAGAACTGCGACGGGCCCCAGTGGTTCTACTTCCTATGCTGACAGCACGAGCATGCCGAGTCTGCTCGGTGGCATCACAGATTTGACAAACGACTTCAATTGGGCACAATCCAGCCTGCGCTACGGTGTCGAACAGGGCCGCAGAGCGCTGGTTTCCTTCCTCTCCAGACCGACACACCTCTCGAGCAAAGGTTAGATTCTCACGCGATAAGCAGGAGAACATAGCCTTGAAGGCCTCCGTTTGAGCAAGACCAGAACACCGCTTACTAGCGAGAATTGTCGTATTCAGTGCTGCGGTCAATAGCACCGGAAAATCATAGGACGAGTTATCTTGCGTAGGCGGGTTTTCGGCCAGAGCTCTCAATAGTAGTGGGATACTACGGAGAACGGCTGGCAGCTCCCCTTCGTCTTCCATTCGGTCCCGAGCGTTAGCGTTGACATGGAAGATAGCACTCGACAGCAGGACAGACGACCACTTCGGGATGTTTCCACCGTGTGTGCTGCACAAAGAGACCAACTTAGGCAAGTAGACTTCCAAAGATGCCATCGCGTGAATGATTTTTGGCCAGTATCGCTTATAAAGAGCGGGCAGGGCCTTGGAGGTCGACAACGCGGCTGTCGGAACGTCTGGACTGACACCAACGGGAGGGAGCGGCATTTGTAAAGCTGGCATCACCATCACCTCGTCGCTCAGTGCGCTTGAATCTGCGTCCAACTGTGCCCACTGCGCAGAACCTTGCATCACAAGACCATAGGCAAAAGTTGAATCCATCCAGCACTTAAACAAGTACTCCGCCGAATCTGACAAACCATTGATCATCGCTTTGACGAGCGGAGAAACAGCTACAGCTCGATGCTCATCATCACACGCATCTTTTTGCGCAATCGCCTCAGCGACACTGGAAGATAGCAGGTCTCCCACTGAAGCCAAGTTGGCAAGCGAAAGTGAAGTGCGCGTAAGTTCATCTCCGATGAAATGAGCATGACCATAGTCTGGAGTCACAACTGCTCTCAAGATACGCCCCAAACCAACTTTGTCTTGGATAAGATGAGCGGAGACACAGGTACCAGCAATAGTGTGCGCCTCGAGAAGAAGTGGCGCGTAAAAGTAGCTTTCCTCCCCCTTTTCATTGTCAAAGTCTGTAGTCAGCGGCGAACTGTCCACTTGAACCTGCTTCAGGGCATGACGAATTGCTGACGAAAGCTGGGCACGGTATGGGTCCAGCAAGTAAGCATCGCCCGTGGCCACCTCCGGATCACGCGCAGACGCAAAGTTCTTCACCAGAACATTTAATAGCCGAAGTCCCATGCACTGGAACATCAGAAGCTCGTCTCCTTCAGCAGAAGTCGTGGTGACGTGGCAAGCAAGAGTTACAAACTCGTCCAAGTACATACACAAGAAGTTCCCAATGCTGGAGTCGGTGGAAACAGGCAAAGTTGCCCCAGTAGACAACATCTCAAAGAAATAACGTCTTGCCGCAATGAGGTCGAAGTGAAGCTGCTTGTTCTGACCCACGTCAGTTGTCATTGGCAGGGTTGCTGCCATCAACTCAATAACTCGTAGCACGCATTCCACTGCGAAGTGACGGACTTGGCGAGAAAGAGGTGGCATTAATGCCATGAGCTCTCCCACACTGGCCTTGGTAGCTCGCCACGTATTCACTTGAATGGCGATAGCTTCAGATGCCAACGAGTTTGCATCCGTCTTGGCCATGTCCAGTGCTGGGTTTGGAGACCAAGACGCGTCGTCATCACCTGCTGTGTCAGCACTTCGTACTTGAATCCCGGTGTTCATTCCTTTCGGGCTCATCATAAGTTCTTCCGCATCAGCGCCAGCGAACATGCTTGTTGACTCGCCGATAGCAATGCTACGGCACAACAGAGCCCAGAGACACGGTTCGGCGCTCTCGTGGTCTCTACCTTCGACATCCAGCAGTGCTAGAGCCGCGCTCTGCAGCACCGCGATGCTATTTCGCTGCATAGTTGTATTATCAGCGCAAGGGAAGGAGAGAACATCCCACATCCCATGCAGACCGGGCAAGTAGCCCCACATCAACTCGTTGTATTCGACATGGAGAGCCGAGAACAGCAGACAAAACAGATTCTGACGATGAATTAACGTCGGGTCTCTCTCCACCAGTGTGCGAATGCATGATAACCCCACGGTTTGCAGGATACTCCGACTCCAGCCATTCGTATACACACCGACGCTCACGAGGTCATTTTGAAATGGTTCAAAGTTGCCCAAAGTCGCTAAAGACGGTCCATTTCCTGATGGCGGTGACAAAATTGGAGGACTAGAGTTCTGCTGCGGTGGAAGCAATGATGCAGTTCCAGAATTTAGCAAAGCGGTATCAGAAATAATGCGCAAAATGTAGCGTAAATCTGCAGCTTGGAAGCGCGACGGTGCAAACACGACGACTTGCTCCAGAAATCTCAAGAACTGCAGCTCCACCCGTGCGTCTCCATCTTGACGAAGAAGCATCCAGTAAGAGTAGAATTCATTCAAGCGATCACTCGACCCATCTAGCTCCGGACCAAGCGTTGCCACCACATCATTAATAATTCGCCCAAGCGCTACTTTGGTGCTGATTTGCCATTTTAACCCACGCTTGTTGACTTTGGAGTACACAAAACCAGCCAGTACGTGGGCTTCCATCAACGAAAAGGTCGAGTTCACAAATTGCTCATAATCGCCTCCGGTAGAATTGACGGACTGTAAAATAATGCCCCATGCATGCAAGATCCAAGTCCGCAGAGGTTGAGAACACTCACCTGCAAAGCGAAAGATGAGACCGGTGTCGATTGAGATACGGGAGCCACAGACGCGTTTAATACATGCTAACGCAAAAGCTGCACCAGCTGATAGAACGGACACATCCAAGTCCGCGGCGGTGCCGAATGTAGCGTTAGAGGCCCCTTGTGGGAGTTTATCCACCACCAAACGCTTCTCTAACTCGATAATCAGCCCCTTGCAATGGTCTTCCCCAAGAATCACCGCTAAAGAGCCAAGTGCCTCACCAGCACTACGACGAACAACAGCGTTTTCACTCGAAATCATTTCACACAGCATCGTTTGCATCTGCAGAGGCCAAGACGTTGCAGAAAGTGATGCTGAAGAAGTTGGGGCAGCACCAGATTTCTCCAGACGTCTTGCTTCTGCAATCACGGCGAACAACAGCGAGCACACGTTGACTTCGCAATCAACTCGAACATCAGACAGAGCTCCAGCATAGTGTTGAAGGCAGCGCAGTTGAAGATCTTCTGGAATGGAGTGGAAAAGTCGACCAAATAAAATCACACTAGTGTCCACGAGCCGAACATAAGTAAATGGACTGCAACTTGCTCGTTTGGTTGCACCATCCACAGCTTCTTTTTCAGTCATTGACCTCAAAAACGTGTCGAGATATTGGACCTCGAGTTCCGTATCCGTCAATGCGTTTTCCCGTTGCTGCAAACCAAGCACATGATTTAACTCTCTTGAGTAGAGTGGCGACGGATAGTCTCCTGGATCCAGTCGCGAGAGGGTCACAATGTCAAGCGTGTCATCATCAGAAGAAAGCACACTTTGCAAGTATGTGGATTTGGCTGGAACTAGGGACGAATGCCTGAGGTTCATCAACGCCTGAGCCGTAGTGAATTCAGCAATAAGATCCAACAGGACGATATACGAGTCGCTGTAAATTGGAGGGAGCATCGAGAAACAATTAATGATCCACCCCAGTAGACGGTATCGTGCAATCTGCCCACGGCGTTTGATAGGCTTGCTCAGTGTGTCCTGCGTCGCCATCAAGTACACGTGGAGTACGTGGCTCGCAAGAATGTTCACGTCATTGTCAGAATCGACAGCTGCATTCTGATAGTTGGCCAGGAAGCTGCTCAGAGCGATAACGGCGGCTTCAATACGTAGGAGCTCGAGAGATGATTCTCGACTATGAAGCACGCTCGATTTGAGCCACAGATTCAGGAGCTTCTCCATATTGGCCTTAACCCATTGATCATCATTCATAGCCACAAGACTTCCGACCAACGTCCAGCCAGCACGCGTACAGGTGAGCCAGATACTGTCCGCACATTCATTTAGGAACTGACTCTCGACAAGCTCCTCAGAGATGGAATAGATATCGTCCATAGTACTTTGAGATAAGCCGCCATTCCCATCCAGCTTGATGGCACGAAGAATGTGGGCAATCGCCGCTGATCTCCCTTGAATCGCATACAAATGGGTCTTGCTTTGCATGTCATTGCCTTCCTCTTGGCCGTCGTCCACCTTTTCAGAATCGGAGTTTCTCAGTTCCTCGACGTCAGATCCTCCACGCATCAGGTACTCAGCAGTATCACGAAGACCCTGTAGACAATTCGTCAGGACACTTTGAAGCCGGTATGGGATTGCAGTGACAAGAGAAGCCAGCGCGATGGCAGCTTGGAAGCGAACACTTTGCTTTTCATGGCAAATAAGCCCTTGCAAAACGTCACTGGCATCACGTGCATGAGTTACACAAGCCTCGCCCATCGAGTGGAACATGTGGCTCATCTCCACTAGCGTCGACAATATCTTGTGGTGATTCGGCTCAGAAGCCTGCGATTCATCTCGTAGTTTTTGCAGATAAGCGCCAAGCAGCACCTCTTGTTGGCGCTCTGTTAAACATCCATTTAGTCCATAGCGCAGCACGAAACCCACCGCATTGCGAGCTCGGGTCAAGTCTCCCAGTGCGAACGGGTGATCAAGGATCGCAAGCGTGGCATCCATGACTTCGCGAAGCTGCGACTCCGCTATTGCGTCAGGCGGTAACCGCTCGAACATGCTGCATAGAGCAACAGAGAAGGAGGCTAAGATGCCTCCGTGACTTTGGTTCGGATTCGTGGATAGATACTTGCTGGTCACCATGTCTTTGAAGTAAAGGACCACGTTGGCGATAGTGGAGAAATTGACTGCCGTCGCTTTCCGACGTGATAATGATGATGGCAAGTTAATTCCAGGAACGTGAAGCTTGAAGCCTGTTTTAGCCTTCCCTGATCCACTGGAAGGGGGCGTGTCGTGTTCAAGTGATCCTCTGCCACCAGCGTCTTCCTCGTTAGTAGTTCTCGAAGAAGAAACACTTGCCCCACTGGTATCACCTCCCGCCTGCATTTCAGCTTCTCCCGACGATGAGGTCGCGTATTTTGCAAGAACCACACCGACCACCACAGAGTACGCTCTCCTCGCTTCCGGCGCGACGTCATCCATTCCCTTTGCTGTGATCTGCAAAATTGCATCAAGAGAAACGCCATGTGCATTCGAACTTCCTCCTGTGCTCGATCCCGGCGCAGATCCACTAGAACCACCAGCTCCACTGGAATTGCCATTGCCACTGCCTCCCTGACCTCCTGTTGAACTGGATCCTGAACTTACAGTGGTAACTGACGTCCGTTCCGCCACCACTTGCAGCAGTCGTGCCGCAGCGATCCTCACTTCTGGTATTTTATCCTGGAAGGTCTTGTTGACAATCTTAAGAGCCTCGTTATGAAAAACCAACAGTCTTTGGGAGTCTCCTTCGAAAGCGTGAGCCACGCTTTCAATAAGGCACTGCTTCATGTAATAATCTGCCGCGCGAATGTTCTTGTTGGCGATCGCTAGTACGTCAGGCAAGAACTGTAGCGCCTCCTGCAACGGAAGACGGCACACCACCATAACCAGTGACACTTTCACATATAAAGACGAGTTCTTGGCCATTAATGCCTCGTTGATGCTTGGTACTACGGAGAAGTCGAAGGAGCGCACCAAGAGGTCGCAGACTAATCGGTGCACGCACTCGGATGTTTGGGTGCTAGAAGACGATAAAGACACACCCATAGCTCCGGTTCCACCACCTGCAGCCCCCGCACTTGAATTTCCTGTATGTCCGCCACTGTACACGATGAGTGTGGCCAACAGAAGCTGGAATAAAGCCGCATTGCTCTTGGCACTACGCTTTTTAGGAACCGTAGGGTTTGTCAGCAGCTCCGGTTTCCACAGGCGCTGCAGTACAATAAGCGCCTGTACAAGCTCCTTCTCCTGAATCTGCAGCTCCGCTACAGAGCCCCCACTAGTGCGCAGAGCCTCCACAGCGGCCGCCAGCCTCCGCGCCGCGCCCTTCATGTAGCTTTCCTCTTGGTATCTGCCGCGTATGTGTGTTAAAGACTTTTTTACCCAATCAAACACGAGATAAGAAATGAATACAAACTTCAAGTCACTTTTAAGAAGGTTGAGGCCAAAGATGATGCAGGCGCCGACGAGGTCGTGGGAAGACCTGCGCAGTAGCGCAAGGGCAGCGGAGCGCACTCTGGAGGACAAGATCGCAGCGTATACAGCGATCAGCAGAGCACACACGCGGAGTTCAGCTGCTGTTTATGACGAAGGTGCGGAAGGAAGGCAGGGAGAGCAATTCAGGAAGTTGGTGACGTTAGTTTTGTTGTTGTTGTGGTTTATTTGACAGAGAACCCACCGGAGGAGACTGCAGATGAGAAGGAACTCGCAGTAGATATTGAGGATGCACTGACGTCGGTGGGTGAAGTGTATGGCACTGTAAATTAAGAGAAGGAAGCTGGTGACTTTGTTCTTGTACTGCAGTTGTCGGATACGATTGATGAGATGAACGTGGTGGTGAACAAGACGTCCGTGAAGACGCAGGATGCGATGCTGCAGCGATACCGCGAGCTGTACTTTGATTTTAATACGGAGTTCCGTCGCTCGATGGTACGAGACTGTTTTTCGATGTAGATTCATGCGGAATGTTTCTCCAATAACGATGTGCGTGTTATCATATTTTTGTACAGAGCACATTGCAGGAGAAGCGAGATGCGCAGAAGCTTTTCGGCAACAGGTGCGTGAGTTGCTACTGCATTGAATGGTTAACGAGAGACTGATTAGTCTGGATGCAACGGCAGAACGCACAACGGGCATTCAGATGATGCAGAGATGGACTCGCTGCTGAACGAGCGTCGTGCTGTGGATTCGTCGCGCTCCATGACTAGCAGCATCATTGAGCAGGCTATGGCGACCAAGAACGCTCTGGAGAACCAGCGCCGGCAGTTCACGTCCTCGCATGGCAAGGTGGCGACTCTAGGCAGCTCCTTTGCCGGCATCAACACGCTCGTGGAGCAGATTCGCCGCAAGAAAATGCGTAACAACACTATTCTGGCCCTCGTGATCGCTGGCTGCATCTGCTTCACGTTGTGGTGGGTCGTGCTGTCTAAAATCTAAAGTTGCTGCCGCACGTTAGTTGCACCACGTCACAGATTTCTTGTCGACATTGATTGAAGTATGGCTTTTGACCAATTAAAAGATTGGAAATGCAGATAAAATTCTGATTGGACATAACACCGGCATACGATTTGCCATATTGAATGGTTGGCCGCCCAAACATAGCGGCTGCCCATACCTGAAAACGCCTGAGCCAAAAGCGGCAAAACAACAAGCGACTAAAGCTTCACCTAGCAGTTATGGGCGATCGTGGAGGAATCTCATTGCTTGTGCGTAATATCAGCCGTCGTCTGAGGTTCGTCTACGTCTCCTGATTACAACGCGCTGCTTTTTGCTTGTTTTAGAGCTGGATTGGTTGAGAGCGATAACATTCAAATGACTAACTAATCCCTACTCCGCCTTTAACATGCAGACCGGAAGACATTCGCAAGGAGTTCGAGCGCTATGGTGAGGTGCGCGACGTCTACATCCCTAAAGACTTCTACACCAAGTACGTTTGCGTCCACTGCAGACTGTTGAACCATAGAAGACAACAAAGAAATGTCCAACTGATATGTTCTGATTGCTTGTGCTATTGCAACAGGGAGCCAAAGGGTTTTGCCTTCGTTGAGTTCCGAAGCGAGCGTGAGGCGGACGATGCTCGGCGCAATTTGGACGGCATCCGCATTGACGGTCGCGACATCCGCGTAGTGTTTGCCCAGGAACGTCGCAAGTCCACCGACCAGATGCGCGAGCGTGAAAGGTGCGTGTAGCAGACCTTGTACTGCTTACTGCAAACATTTTATTGACAAAATCAATTTGTGCACAGAGTCGAGAAGCGTGGAGGAGGCCGTCGCTCCCGCTCAAGATCCCCGCGCCGACGCGCGCCGCGTGGCCGTTCGCGGTCACGTGACCGTCGGGCTCCGGCTCGTCGCTCTTCGCGCTCGCGTTCGCGCTCTCCGGTGAAGGCCCGATCGCGCTCTCGATCTCGCTCGGGTTCTCGCGGTCGCTCGCCGGCACGCTCGCGTTCCGCCTCGGCGCGCCGTTCAGCTTCCCCTCGCGCACCAACGTCTCCTCGTCGCTCTGCGTCCCCTCGTCGCTCAGCATCGCCGGCTGCTCGATCGCCGTCGGGCTCTCCCCGTCGCTCAAGTGACCGGGATTAAGCGCGTTCGGTCGCATTCGCTTCGTCGGCATGCAGTAACACTCAAACCCCTGTCTCCAACTGAGCATCGCCAACGGACAAAGCGACCGACATCGACAACTGCATGCAAACTGCACATCTCGCTTCGAGTTGCTCCCGTCTCTTTAGCTGGTTGCTCGTGTTGCTTTCTACCTGAAAATACAGATGCAAGACAGACAAGGACAGACATCGGAAGATGGTGAAGACTCAAGCAAAGATACAAACGCAAATAAAAACAAAGAAGACTGGGTACTGCAACTGCTTGTCCAAGAAGGTTGAAGAGGAAGAATGTTAAGCAACAAGCAAGCCACGACCCCAGAGCCAGATGAGCATTGGCCGGGTGTCACTGACTGTCCGTGTCAGCCGTGCTGGCTGTGCGGGGATTCTAAGAGTTTAGACGTATTTTGCTTCGTTGTTGGTGATCAAGCGTTGCAGGCAGGCCTCAGGTTCGCTTCATACAGCCGTACTAACCATTTGCCATCAACAGACCGAATGACGTTTGCACCAACCTAGCCTTCCTAGCCTAGGACTTCGCCTCACCTTGAAGTCGCTTCAATGCTTCAAAGAGAACCTTGGCAGACGCTCTTGTAGATGTATGAAGGCTGAGTCAGCGCTCATACATCTACGAGAGCGCATCGGAACTCGAGCATGGACCCTCGCGAACAGCCTGCAAGCACGCAACCGTCAGGGCATAAGACCCCGACCTCGTGCTGTACGTGATATGCTTAGCTCCTCTGACCGAGCGAGTCGATGGTGTAGTGCGGTGGACTGGCAGGCAGATGCCTATAGCGGCAACTCGCCAACCAGAGGACTTAAGGGATATTTGAGGGGAAGTTTGGCTGCCTGTCAAGCCGAACTCAACAATTTCCCAGAAACTTCCACCCCATGTTTGAAGCGGGATCGTCACGTTCATGCTACTGCGGATATTGCGGAACTACCTGGAGAGGCTGGGGTTGGGCACGCAGTGGATGACGAGATGAATGAAGAGCAACTGGATGACTGGATGCGGGATAACTGGCAGCAGGGTGACGAGCTACCGAGTCCCGGACAGCTAGAGGGGGCTAACGCCTTTGCTGAGCAGTTCGAGCTCGTACGCATGGATGAAACGGGTAACAGGATAGCGGGCGCGCTCCAGGACGTCATGCGCGCGCTTGAGATCAGGCGCGACGCGTGCCGAGATTGCCAACGGTCTTCGAGAGCATGCATGTCTGCTCCTGTAGAGAGATTTGCACCGATTTGCACCGATTGACGTGTACGTTTATTTATGTCGCTCACTGTATGGAATATTGCGCAACGGGCGCAAGCGCCGTAGCGCTTCACACAGACTACTTGCGCGGACGAAACTTGGTACAAGCAAGGAAAACCATTTGCTACATCTTGTGACGAACTTGCAGGGCGCTACCTTCCCTGTACGACACATACAACCAGAATATCCTGGTATTTGAACAGCTGCCACGTTATCAGTTTCCGCCGGTACGCGGATTAGGTAGTACCGTGAGCGACATATACCGGAACCAGACCGGTTTTGAGCACATACCGGTAAATTACCGTCACAAAACCGACGCATTTTCTCAAATTTGGATGGGCTAATTTTAACAGCGTTCTAAATCAGATTTAGATAACTGTGGAGATCACTTCGCAGCTTCGCAGATAGCAGAATGAAGACGCACTCTGTTGTGTTCGTGCTCATCGACGGTCTGGCCGATGTGTCGCTGCAAGAGTTGGATCAAAAGACCCCGCTGGAGGCAGCTCAGACGCCAGCCATGGACGCCATCGCGCGTACGCCCTCCAGTAAAAGACTTGACAGATCTGATCTACCTCTGATTCTAGTTGTGCTGTGTTGATCTTCAGACGGCGGTCTGACCGGCCTCATGGATCCGGTGGAGCCTGGATACGCCTGCGGCAGTGACACAGCTCACATGTCCATCATGGGCTACAATCCTATCGTGTACGTGTGTCCAAAGATCGTCAATGGTTTGCTTAATTTTGACATTTATTGTGATATATTTCGCAGTCATTACCGGGGCCGTGGATCCTTTGAAGCAATGGGCGCTGGGCTCCCCATGAGTAAGGGCGATGTTGCCTATAAATGCAATTTCGCAACGGTGCAGAAAGACGAAGATGGCCAGATGATCGTTGAACGCCGACGGGTGGACCGCAACTTTCCTGCATGGGGAATTGAACTTTGCAGCTTTCTAAACGGATTGACACTGCCTGAATTTCCTGGCCTAGTGGTGGCTACAAAATATGCCACGGAGCACCGTTGCGGGATTGTGTTTAAGGGCCCAGGGCTTTGTGACAAAATCACCGGCACGGATCCACTGAAAGATCAGTACGTTCGAAACTTTTTTTCACATGTTGTAGGTTGTGCGATTTGAAGTGACAACGCTTATCTTTTTAATTTGATGTGCAGTCTGCCGCTGGTGAAGTCGGAGCCACTAAACGGCACCCCCGAAGCTGCTTACTCCAGCAAGGTGTTGAACGCGGTATCGAACGCCATTCATGAAAAGCTCTCTGAACACCCTATTAACAAGGCGCGTGAAGCTGAGGGAAAACCACCGGCAAATGTAGTGCTACTTCGTGGTCCTGGTGAACGAATCGACGTTCCGACGTTCACGGATATGCATGGGCTTAGTCCCTTCATGATCGCCCCCACGTGCATCATCGCTGGTCTGGGTATGTCGCTGGGCTTTGAAATCGTTACTGCCCCAGGCGCCACTGGAGATTACCACACGAATTTGCGTTCAAAGGCAGAAACCGCGTTGAAGACGCTACATGAAGGCGAGTTTGACTTTGGTTTTGTCCACGTCAAAGCCGTGGACGATGCTGGCCACGACCGCGATGTAGCTAAGAAGGTGCACTTCACAGAGCGCGCGGACGAAATGATCTCGGTGTTGTTGGAAGGTATTCACGCTGAATGTGGCGAAGCTGCGAACGACGTGACCATCGTCGTCACTGGGGATCATACTACACCTGTCAAGTACGGCGACCATACGTTCGAGCCGGTGCCGTTTGCTATCGCGCGTGCTGGTGTTGCGTACGAGCGGCTGCAACTCTTTAAAGCTACTGGCGAACAGTCCAACGTTGACAGTCCGTCAACCGGGCCATTGACGGACGGAGTTGCGCGATTCTCGGAGTTGGCTGTTGCTCGCGGTGCACTTGGCCGTTTTTCTGGTGACCAGGTAATGAATCTCGTCAAAGGTTTCCGCGAATACGAACTATAGGTGCAGTGGGCGATGTGGTTGGAATTATGAGAATACTAGTACTTCGAAGTACACAAATCGTTGTTGAACTCATGTTGAATGAAATACGCTTTTGCTACTCTCTCATGTCAAGATGAGGGATTCAGTGGAACATGCTTGCAGTCAAGCGGGAAATCACGCTTAAGATTTCCTCAATTTCGCTGTCGATGAAATGTTTGGGTAGACTTGGAATTAATGTCACGGCCTCTTCAGCATCCTCTGGATATAAATTCGACAAGCAAGCAACCTCAAACTCCTCCAGTTGATGCACTCCATCTTCGTGCTCGAATGCGAGTGACTGGAGGGCCCTGGACATGAATGATTTTGTTAAAAAGTGAAAACAGTCAGATACGGTAGATGTGCATACTGGCGAAGCTCAATAACTGAGGCCTGGTTGGACACAGGGTCCTTCGTTCCAGTAAAGCGCAGCACATATTTGTGCGTCTTTGCAAACACACTACAATGAATTAGATAACTCGCCTACACGTTAGTTAGATCAATCTTTAAGAACTACCTCGTTAAGGGTTTCTTCTGCACAACGTAGTCAACCTTCTGCTTATCCAAAATGACAGCAACTTCAGCGTTGGAGAGACAGACATCGTCATTAAAATCATCTCCCAGATTCAGCTCTGCGGCGTCGTTCGATTCCATCAAAGGACGAATGGGATACTCCATCTCCACTGAAATTCTCCAGTTTAAAATTGCTGTGCCGATAGTTTACGCAGTGTCCCAGGGGCGTCTGCTACTGTTCTTGAACAGAATTCGCTAGTGGTTGAAAGAGTCTGGGGACCTCCAATTCACGCGGCAGTGATTGTTTAGCTGCACGTAACACTTCCTTCAGTTCCACAGCGATCGCGCATTCGCGAGTCAGGAAAGATGTGGCTTTCCCCGACACATCAGAGCCTCCCGTGTCACCTCCAGGATGTCTCCCTGTACGACCGCAGCGATGCACGTAGTCTTCAATCGCATGTGGCATATCAAACAACACAACATGCTCGACCCCAGGCAGATCCAATCCTCGCGAGGCCAAATCCGTTGCCACCAGTACGTCTACATACCCTGCTCGAAACAAACGTAACACTTGAGTGCGATACCCTTGCGATTGACCACCATGAAGCGGAGCTACATGGAATTGTTCGTTTCGTAGAAAGCGACCCACTCGTTCAACACTTAACCGCGAGTTGCAGAACACTAAAACTGGCGGTTGCTTGGTCGCACGTAACACAGACAGTAGACGAGAGTTTTTCTCTGCTGGATGCATGAACTGCACATCATGAACCACATTTGAACTTGTAGAGAGGGCTAGCATCATTGCTGAAGAACTAGTTGACGAAAGTTGAGTCGATAAGTTTGCTTCCTCAACTCGAATCGTAATTGGTCGTTGTACTGCAGATCTTGCCAATCGAGGCAAAAAGGCAGGAAGCGTAGCAGAGAGTAGCAGAGTTTGCCGACCTGGAGCGTCTGAAAGCTGAAGGATTTCCCGCAACTGCGTCTCCATCTCGGGAGCTTCCAGTATACGATCTACTTCGTCGACTACAAAGAGAAAAACCTGTCCGAGCGATAATGTCGATCCATGACGTTGGGCGAGATGCAGGAGTCTTCCTGGAGTAGCAACCACTGCAACAGCACTATTCGTGTGTTGTCTAAGCTGTGCAAGCTGTTCGTCAACAGGAATACCGCCACAGATCCCAACGATTGGTGGATTCGGCGACTTTGGGAAGAACGATACTAGATCTTGCACCACTTGATCAACAAGTTCTCGTGTTGGCACGATGACCAACGCATAAGGTAATGTCGGCATTGTTGGATAAGCAGCAATATCAGGATAAAGTTGGCTCCGCAACAGTCCGAGCATTGGGAGGATGTAACACAGTGTCTTCCCACTGCCAGTCGGGGCCAGTGCAACAACATCGCGACGTTGGTAGACACAAGGAAGTGTCTGTGCTTGAATAGCCGATGGAGTCGACACTCCACGTGAGTGTAGAACGGAAATGACGTCTGGGGGCAGTGAGAGCTCTTGAAAACTGCGGATTGGGGTCGGAATTGGGCCTTCTCCTTCGACAACGATTCCTCGCTCTTGACGCAACCATAACGTTTCTTGAGTTGCAGAGGCTTCTCTTATAGAGCTGTCGACAGAGTGGTAAGCTTTAGGTGCTGGCGGGGCTACTGTGGGCTCAGCGCGGCGTCGCTTACGTCTTGGTACATATTCGTCCATCGTATCGCCAGTAATTCTCTCTGTTTGATATGTGACGTGTGATGTAGCATGTTATTTAACCTGTTAACCTGTTACAAGCGTTGGAATGACGCTACAACCTTGCCAAGTTATCCGAACATGCGAGCTGCCGTACGCGACACAATGCCCAGGATCTCTTCAATTTCATCTTCAGCGAAGCGCTTGTGCAGACTGGGGATGAGAGCTACGGCCTCTTCCACCTCTTCGGGATTCAGATTGGACAGACATGCGATCTCGAACTCCTCCAGACGGTACTCAACTGTTTCACCTTCCTCCTCACGCTGGAACGCCAACGACATTAAAGCCCTGTAGAGCAATACAGCATAAACCGTTAGTTCTCCGCGAATATACTTTAACAACCAGAGGTGGCATACTCGCGGAGCTCGGTGACGGAAGCTTGGTTGGCTACGGGATCTTTGGTACCGCTAAAACGCTGCACATACGAGTACGTCTTCTGAAACACACTATAATCGCACAACAATGAGCAAAAGAAAACTGGTAGTTCGAGCGAAAAAGCGTATCAATTGCCACTAAATAACGTACTTGGTCAGCTGCTTCTCCTGCGTCTCGTAGTCGGACTTCTGCTTCTCGAGGATGACAGCCACCTCGGCGTTAGACAGACACGTCTCATTGCGGAAGTCGTCGCCCAGGTTGAGCTCCGCCGCGTCCTCCGTGTCCACCACGTGCTGCGGGTTCGCAGACATGTTTCTAACAAAAGTTGTAATTCGACCCAATATCGTACTTAGCAGACCCACTCGCCTCCTCCACACTTGATAATGATCTGCGGCCGCAAAATGCTGAGTGCTCGGACGCAAGTGAAGGCGCTGGCCACGCGCTCGTTCTCGGCCAAGGCAGGCGCCGGAGGCATTTCCGGCCCCAAGATCACAGGTGTCTTGCGCTTCTACAAGGACGTGGGCGTGAAGGACGTGGAGGAACCGGTGGTGGAAGCTGGCAAGGAGCCGCGGAAACTCTACGCGGTGACTCTGGATGGTAAAACAGTTAAAACTCCTCGCCAGCAGCCTGTGAGACTCCCTACTCGTGCCATGGCGTATGCTGTTGCCCATGAATGGGACGCACAGAGCCATGACATCCGTCCTGCGACGATGCCTATCATGACGTTGGCGTCCACGGCACTGGACCTCGTGTACACTTCCAGCAGCCAGGAAACCATCGAAGAGATGATGCACTACCTGCACACAGACACAGTGTGCTATCAGGTGACAGCTGATCAGCAGGAGAAGCTGGTGAATCTTCAGCAGAAGAAGTGGAAGCCTATTCGCAAGTGGTTTGGTGAAACGTTCGAAGGAGAAGTGGACGTGAGCCACGGCAGCATCGACAGCTTGGCCCACGACCAGCAGCTTGTGGACAATGTCCGCGCACATTTGGAGAAGGTTTGTACAGATGAGCAATTGTTGGAGATAGTAGGAGTCTGATGGATGTGGTTTTGTTTACAGTTGAACGACTTTGAGCTGACGGCCATGCGCACACTGACGAAGGAGTGCAAGGTGACGAGATCCTGTGTTTACTATGGGAGTTAACACGTGGTTACTGACGATTCTATTGTGCTGCAGTCGCTGATCACGGCATTAGCAGTCTTCAAGCGCCACATTACGGCGAAGGAGGCCGTGGAAATTTGTCGCTTGGAGGAGGAATTCCAGATCAACAACTGGGGGATGGTGGAAGGCGGTCACGATCTCGACCGCGTCAACTGTGCCGTGAAACTATCGAGCGCGTCCTTCCTGCTCTATCTGCTGGAGAACAAGCACTAAGTTGTTGTGATAGAGACCCACGCGATATATAGTGCCAACCACAATGCATTTGTGAATTTTGACGGATATGACTGTTTTCAGTATTCATAAAGTGTCAGCCTGGAGCTGACAATGAATCGTGAATGTCCTCACGATTCACGAGGACGTAAGGTAATGTCGTATGCCCTCTCTCGAAGGCTGTAGCTGTGGCGATGTTGGGATCAACTGTTGTAGTCGTGTTAGTTGAACTTCATGCCGCGTAACAGGAAGGATGCAGCAAAGAACTTGGCAAGGACTTCTATAGCATTTGGATGGTATTCTGTTCATAAGGTTACTTTACACGGGGTGAACTGTGAGCACGTAAGGTAAACTAGAGGGGTCATCTTTCTCCTCCGCCTTTGGGGTATCTGTTGTCGTTTCAATCTTTGCAACCTCCTCCTTTTTCTTCTTACGTACAAGGTAGACCAACCCAGCACATCCCAGTATGAAGACGCAGACACCAACAGGTACAATAAACTTGAGGTCCTTCTTCCAGTCAGACTTCTCCTCGTCGTCCTTCTTCTTCGGTGGTTTGGAGCCGAAAGGAGCGCACATTTCTCCTCTGAAGAGACTGATCAATGGAGCTTCAGTACTGCTCAATGACGATAGTTCAAGCGCAGATTCATCTCGAGGACAAAGTCCATTAGCCAAACGGACGAACAAGCGGTCAGTAGCTTCTGGGAACACTTCACTGTCCACATCGACCATAGTGAACGGAGCAACAGCGTCATTGACTGCAATCTCCCCCTCCAAATACTTGAGAGCAGTAGTCGAGACTGCAGAGGTAAATGCCACCGCGATGGTGTCATTCACCCCGCAGTTGTCGTTCAATCGATCCATCACGTCTACAGCTGATAGAGCTGCTTTATCTTCATTCCAGGAGCTGTTCCACTCGGCCATCGTAGCGCAAACTACCATAGACGCACTGAAATTGTCCACAGCCTGGAATCGTGCCCAGTACGACGAAAATTCGTCATCCTGCGTGCCATTTTCAATGAGTGACCATTTCTCTGGTTGATACAGGACTTTGTTGTCCGCAGTGGATTCGAATCCGTCAATAGTGTTCATCCACGTGCTGGCGACTGAGTCGTTGCCAACGAGAACGACATCGATTCTCTCCTCGAAATTCTCTTCCAAAGAAGTGGAAGAATGCGCAGTCGTTAAGCCGTCGGACATGGAGACGACGGTGGCGATGTTGATATTAGGTTGTGCATAGTATCCTGCAGACACGTAGTGGCCAGCTACAAGTGTCTGCAGCAGTAGTAACTGTGACAAAGAACTCATCGCTTGGGTGGCAGGAACGCAACCGTCTTGAAGCAGAAACCGAAATGAATGAACTGTGGGGGAGGTGCACGAGAAAAGTGCACGGAGTTCCAGATGGGCATTGCATACATGTACAACCATGGCACGGCTCTTTTTCAAAAGGTCCCACATGGGCTGTAAGCGTACGAACAGCAAACGCTTTCACTTGGAGATTTAACACGGTAAGACTATGCGGTCGAGCTGCAACGGCTACAAATGTGCTGGTTAATCTTCCTGCTGCAGCACTTGGTCGATCATATTGACCGAATGTTTCCACACGATTTCCTTCATCTCCTCTGTCTGGAACCTGGTCGGTTGGATAGGGTTTCCATCCTTGGACGAGGTACCAGCCAGACCTGAACTCGTCCCTGGTCAGTGCCGACACCATCGACTTGGCACATTCTTCCGGTGACCGAGCGATTAAAGCCGATAGGGCGTTCGCTGGAAGACAGGCAGACCACGGCAAGTGGTCGGCTATTGACGTCGCCACAGCGCCGGGGGCTGCGTGCATGAAGCTGGCTTCAGGCGATTTCTCCGAGAAAGCCTGAGCCATGAGGTCTCTACTCAAAAGCACGCAAAGATTTAGGTCTGGGCCGATTCAAACAGTCGAATACGTACGAGTAAGTGTGGTGAAATCGGCGCATCGTTTGATGGAGAATGTCTTCTTGAGATCAAGTCTTTGATATCTGGTTTTCCTCCGGCTGCAGCTGCTAAAATGTTTAGCGGGCGGTTTAAGGATGGAAGCAAAAGTCATAAAACTATTGAACAATGCGTGAATATCTATATGCAGTACAACCCCAGGTTGATCAACAAGTTACCGACCATAGTAGTGCGTGGTCATCTTGACATCGAGGCCTTCGGAGGTCTCAGTACGTCCATTCAGCGAGAAGATCCCGGGGGACATGACTATCCAGTTAAACCCCGCGTCCTTGTGCTTGTCCGTAAAAAAAAAAACTTGCGGACCTCATGTAGACTCGACACGTCCAGCTTCTCATGGGTAACGTTGATATTGGGGTTCTTCGCTTTGATCAACGGCCGGACACGAACGAGAAGCGAGCGTCGAGTCCGTCACGAGAGGGGCCACCTCATGGGCCACTGCACGTCCAATACCCGACGATGCACCAACTACCAGCGCGTGCTTCGATTGAGTCATTCCTACCTAGAAGAGCTTCCGACAAGATGGAATTTGGCACCGATTTAAAACTTGTCGTGTTCGTAAAATTAGTAAAACCTGGATCGGGATTCAAAGAGCTCCGCTAAGAACTCCTTTGGATCAGCAGGACGCTCTCGAATGGCATTGTTCATAGCAAGAACCATCAAATGTCGGACTTTCCGGTCAAAATAAAGCTGTCGTTTCAGTTCCTACGAGAAGAAAAGGTAAAACATATATGGTAAGATCTTCTTCTCAACAGATTGATAAGAATGCTTCACATACCACATAGTTGTATTTCTTGAGGTTGAGAGTGCCGCGTACTGCATTCGCGAGAAAGTCGGCTGTCTGGTCAGGTTGATACAGCAGAACCTCTTCCAGAGCCTTGGTCAACACAGGGTCAATCTTGGTCGTAACGTACTGGTAGACCTCATCGAGAGCAGTGTGGAGGTGTGGATCGTGCTGCCGATAGCGCTCTTGCTCTACAAATGACAGGCATTTCGATTAAACCTTGAGATCAAGTGAATACTCCCAAGACGTACTTACGCTCGCGGATTAGTGCTGAGATTGCAACCCCTTTGTTGCGAGTCTTCTGGGAGACCTGGTCCATGCTTCTGCTTGATTCCCAACAACGTAAAAGAGCGAATACAACCAACAGAGCAAACCTTCCGACGCTTGTATTTTTAGGCGAGTCTTGCTCTTGGAGTCATTTTCGAGGTCGCTTCACACAGAAGCTGTTTCTCCTTCAACCGCTACGCGTCTTCTTCTGATTTCATGCTGCACTAGACTCTGCGATGGATCGAACTTAACTGCTTGTCCAGGCCCTGGAAGATGGCCTGCTAACTCCTAATGGGCGCCATCCCCTTTGTCGTCGTTGGACCTGCTGTTGCGGTGGTGTCCCTCGCTGCTGTCAGACTTGTAGAACGATCGCTTGCCCTCACGTCCCCAGGCAGATCGTTGGTGGCCAGATGACTTGTCACCACGGGAGTAACGCGAGCCCGAGGAAGCACGCTCGCCGCCAGACGCACGCTCCTCACGGTTGTTTCCGCCTTCATTCTTCTCCGAGCGCCAAAGCGTCGTGTTGCGGAAGCTAGAGTTGTCGTTCAGCGATGTATCGTGGCGCTTGTACTCGAGAGCCACAAACTGGGGCAGGTTAAGCACCTTCCGCATCGTATCACTGTTGAAAGCACAATTATCACTAAGTCAGTCAACGCTCCAACCTCTTTCCTTGCTTCTTGTCTTACCGGATGCGGTAACACGCCTCATTGTTGTCCGCATTGCGATTCCACAGTGAGATGATGTCCTCGTTGTATCGGATCGAAATGACAGCACCGCAGATTTCATTCCCAACATCGAATTGCTCTCCAATGATCGCCAGCACCTGATCCATAAATTCCTGTCAACTTTTTCAACCTCTTAACAACTAGCATCTCGTAATCACGCACCAGATCTTCCCAGTATCGCGAGGCGACTCCCTTGCGAAGACGAACCATCCACTTGCCTCCTCGTCGGTTCGCCGCGTCTTCCCACATCGGTTTGATACCCGTCTTGAAGAGGTGATAGTCCATGGTGTTTGGCAGGTCATTCGGTCGTACCAAGTGGTTGTAGATCTTCCAGAAGTCCTGTACCTGTAGCCCACCAACAATACCCCTTCAGTTAGGAAATAAATTATCACGTAAATTATCATTTCTAGCTCTCACCGTCTTGAAATCACCAAGTCCCTTGATACTCTTCTCGTAGCTCTCCTACAAAGTAGTAGCAAAAGGATACACAACGAAATTAGTGTAAATTGAGCACAATAATTGCAACATATTGCAATGATTTTCTTACGCTGACAGCCTTGTTCCCAGTGCTGCGCTTGATGTACCAGAAGCTGTACATGTTCTGGATGGGTGTTTCCTCAATTGCCTTTTCCGTGACCTTCCCCTCAACTGTAATTGGCAATGTAATAAATGCAATTAATACGTTAGACATACGTGTCATTTCATCCGCCAAATTCCAAGGCCACACGCAGCGTTACACGTCCACCAGAGGCTCATAATGAAGCTTAGACACTGCTCTACATGATACACTACTCACCGTTGTTCTTTTCCTCCCCCATGGCGTTAAATTGATCTCCTCCTGCCAGCGACTTTGTGGCTCGGGACACCTTTCTTCCGCGTATGCTGAGCTTGTGGTGTTGTATTCGTACTTAGTAAAATAAATTACGCGGCAGATTCGTATTTTTCCGTCAATTCCAAACGTCGTGCACATGGCGGATCCCGACTCGGACAGCGACTTCGAACGGTGCGTGGATAACAGTCTTCAGCGCATCAGTTGATAGATCTAAATGACCGACCATATTCGATTGCGTCTTGGCATTCTTACCACGGTTGAATGGCTTTCTGACGAGCAATGGTGACTATTTTATCGCTTTGTGGGCATCTTGACCAGATTCCTACAGGAAGATGAAGACTCGCTGTCTCCGGAGCCAACAAGGCGAAGATCGAAGCCTGTCGGTGGCTACAAATCATCGTCGGCTTCTTCCGTGACTGCAGCAGCTGCAGCGTTGCTAGCATCGTCGAAATTGAACAAAAGTCACAAGATCAATAGTTCCGACAAGAAGAAAAGTGGCAAAAAAATGTCAAAAGCGCAACTTTCTGACTCAGAAGAACCTCCTCCAAGTTACTACGATGACTATGGTGCAAGAAAGGGTGGTGGACTAGAGGATTCAGAGTACGTTCTGATGGAGAGGAACAAGTGACTTTGCACTGACTGAAGTTGTTACAGTGCCGATCCGTATGCGTTTGAAATTACTTCATCAGCGTTCCCCATTCCTACAAAAGAAGTAGAGGATTCAGCTGACTATTCCGATGAAGAATATGAAAAGACGAACGAGAAGAATGATTCAGAAGACGAATATGAGGGCGAAAATTCAGATGAAGAACTTAAGAGCTCAGGAAAGAATGCTCTGCCTAAGGGTGCTCCAATCTCAATGCAAGATCGCATCGCTCAGATCTTGCAAAGAACCGGAAGCCAGCAGTTTCAGCCAGACAAAAGCGAGGATGAAGAAATTAGTGGCGAGGTTTGGAGCTTGAATACGTCTGTTGAGATGGCCATGTCGGCTGATTTTTGTTTTGCTTTCCAGGATAGTGATGAGAAAATAAACATTCCAGTACCAAAAGCAACAACTGATGAGAAGGCAAAAAGCTTTGAGAAAGAAGAACAAGAGTCTGATGGGAATTACAGTGATTCGGGACGATCGAGTTTATCAGACTCCTTGGGCGTTGGGTCTTCGGATTTTGAGGTACATCTGACTCTTTAGCGTACCGAGGAAGTTTCTTAATGTTTGATTTACATGTTACGCTAGGTGAAACTACCGCCACAACCCAGCGGAGACCGAACGCGTCTCTCAATGGTGCAGTCCGTAACACTTTGCCTCTCGTCGTGCTTACTGTTGTGGCTAACTCCCCTTTCTCTACTAGTCTAGTCTTGACAGTGAAAAGTTTGCTGTCAATAGAGATGCGCTCACCAGTGAACTCGGTACGAATACTGCGAGGATCATAAAGTTGATACTGGAATTAACTCTGGATGTAGCGACACCTTCGCGTTACGAACAGCATGAGATGGTCTTCTTGAAATCGCAGCAAGATGAAGATAGTTCTGGAGAGAAAGATGCTTACAAGGATGACGAGTTCGAGCTTGATCATACTCTTATAGAAGGAAACAAGGAAACTTCTCCAGTGTATTCGCCCGTTCACGAGGCGGAGGTTGAAAGTTTGAGTCGCCAGGATGAAGAATCACTCGTCAGTGAACAGGACAATGTGAAGGTAAAGTTTTCCTGAATGTTTGTGTTTAATGAATCAACGCTTTATTTTTGTTTGATAGTCTCTCCTACAAGTTGATCCCGTCTCAGCTCCCACCGAAGACTATGTAGCTCAAGTTTCTGAAGCTCAAGATTCACCAGTGTATTCTTCTGTAAGTGGAGATTCACGAGAAAAACATTTAGATGGGAGTACAACATTCGGCTACGGAGAGGACGAGTTTGAGGTATTCTATGGAGAATTTCATTTCGTTTGTCTGTCATTTACGTCCACGTCGTTGTTAACCCTGTAGGAAACAGAGCGATCAAGACTGGAAGAAGAAACTATTTCAAAGATTGAAGACCAAACGGTATTTTTATTCATTTTTTCACCAAGTTCAGTTTTGTAGGATGTATAATGACATTGGTCGTGTCTAGGGTGTTGAAGCAGTTCAAGATGAATCAGCTGCAGTACCGGACGTGGAATCTACAATAGAATACAGCGCAGACTATGAAGATGACGGGTTTGAAGAGGAAACTATTACTCAAAACGATACACCCAAACAGGAACCACTGGAAGTGATTACAGAAGATAAACAAGAAACTGTCAATGATCCTGTCAACCAAAATTCAAAGCTCGATGCCTTGATGGCGAAATACGGTGATTTCTACACTGAGGAGGAGGAAGAGGAGGATATTATAGCCAATGAGTCTTCAAACGAGCCGAAGGCGACACAGGAAGTTCAGGACGAAACTTCAGCTCCTGCAATACCTGATAAGGAATCTATGCCTGACAAATCTAGGCCACTTCCAGTTTCGATCGAGACTCCAGATTCCCCTCCCCCTCCACCTCCTCCGGCCGATGACGATGAAGACGATGAAGAACTGCATAAATTTATGCTGGACACCCCATCGAGTGACGCCAAGAACCAAGCGCACCCTGTTTTAACGCAGCAGTCCGTCTTGCAGTCTCAACCTTTGTCAACTGTCGACAAATTCCGTCAGATAGAGAACCACGTCGCCTCCCTGCGGTTTCTTCAGCCTAGTCTACCAGATCTTAGTGCTGCTAACTCTCCATCAATTGTGCATCCAGTGGCTCCCAAAGTACTAGCAGGCAATGCAGCGGTTATTCCTCCACCTGTCATGGAGCCCATGTCCATCTCTTTTGATGCGGGTCATTTCATCGAGGACGAGGACGCACAACGTGAGATCGACGAGTTTGTACGTAGTTCTCAGATCATGCGAAAAGAGAAACAAGTTGCAGCCCAACGCGCGAGTGTAGCGAGAGAGAATGGATTGGTACTGCGTCTGCAACAAGCTCAGCGCCAGATTATCCAGTTGAAGGAGCATATCCAGACGATAGCAAACGACCCTGTTCAAACTGGGGGTGGAGAAGCAGATAAAGAGCAACAGGACAAAAACGAACCTACAAGTGCCGCGTACGCTGAGCTCCAGAAGGAAATCAAGACTCAGGACGCGTTGATTGCAGCATTTCAAAAGGAGAATGAACGTCTGATGCAGCAGTTTAAGCAGGTTCGTCAAGACGTTCGCTACGATGTCCATGAAGCCAATGAAGAACTGCGTCGACAAATTAAGACACTCCAAGATCAGCTTGAAGAGACAGCAACACTCGGTGGCGGAAGTGATCTCACTAGTAAGGCGCAGTATCGTGTTGCAGTGGAAGCGCGATTAGAGGCAGAGGCTCATGCCATGGCGCTTCAAGAAGAACTCGCTAGTGTTCGTCTGGCACATCAGCAGAAGCTAAACGAGGTGACGTTAGAGCTGGATCGTGTCAAGAAAGCCAAAGTGGAGCTGGAATGTCGGTATGAAGGTGTAGACTTAACTCAAGTAGCTCAAGAGAGTCAGCATGCTCGAGAGCTACAGGCTGAGCTGGAATTGAGCAAGAAAGAGCATACTCACGCTCTAGCAGCGCTGCAGAAAAAGTTGGACTGGTACGTGGAGAATCAACGGCTTCTTGATGATCAGGATGAAGAGCTACGGCGTCTTCGTGGACAGATCACTGCAACTCCTGAGCCTATGCCATCGAAAAACCAACGCGTCAAACCCGAAGCAGCTCCTGCTCGAGGATACCGTCGATCTCCAGCTGATATTCGCCGTATTCAGGAACTTGAAGGTCGCTTAGCAGACTTAGAAGAGGCGATGCGGAAGCGACATCCAGACAGCTTATCCAATCTCATTCTAGCTTCTCGTCGAGCAGACGAAGAGTCCAAGACACGAGCACTAGAAACAAACTATGAGGATAAGATGGCCGCTTTATCGCTCGAGCTGGAGCAAGCGCATGAAAAGAGTGAGACCAAGCTCAAGAGTTTTCGCCAGCAGCAGGAGAAGCTCTTGCTGCAATACCGACGGAAGATCAAGGAGCAGGAGAAGCAGCTCAAACAGCTCACTAAGACGCCATTGACACACCGACCTACTTCCAAGGACACAGTGAGCACTTCGTCGGATACAGAGCTGGTGAAAGTCCGACGGTTTTACACTGACAAGATCAAGGAGGTAGAGCGCAAGTGGGAGGCCAAATATCGCTCTCTGCGAAAGCATCAGTATTCTGGACTGAGCAGTAACCAGAAAGAAGGTCTTACGTACGCTGATGCTGCGGTGGTGATAGCGAACTTACAACGACAATTGCGAGAGCAGGAACTGGAACTGAAGCAGGAGAAGGCAAAAGTAGAGCGACTGGGGACAGAAGATCAAGATCCTATAAAGGAAGACAATCAGTCCAAGATTGATACCGGGTTGGAGCTCAAAGAGCAAGTTGAGGGCTTGAAGACCCAGTTGGAAGAGAGCGAGAGTGCCCGGGCCAAACTAGCACAAACGTTGACTACTATCCAGACGCTTGGGTTAGCTCGGTCACTGAACTCCGACCCCACACCGGCGGTGGAGCCTGCTGTTATCAAGCAGCTCGAAGCTGAACTAGCTCACGTGAAACAGGATCTTACTGAGGCTCGAGACACTTTAGCCAGAGAACGAGCGACTGCCAGTGAAAAGATCGAGCGTCTTGAAAAGCAAGTGACTGATCACGTCGAGAAGAAGGCAGTACTGGAAGCTCAGTTCACAGGGAACCAGCGAGAGCTTGAAAGTTTTCGAAAACAAGCTCTTGAAGCTGACAGACACCACCGAACACTTGAAATACTGGCACAGCGTGTACCTGACCTTGAAGAAGAGGTTCTGGCCTTGCGACGCGAACTGGAACTGCCTCGTACTCCTTCAATGGTCCAGTACCGGTCGCTCGAACTCCAAGTAGCGACTCTCGAACAGAAACACAAGTTGAGAGAGTCAGAACTGAAAGTTGTGCTGGACCGGGCGCTAGCATCAACTCGCCTAGAGCAGCTCAGTCGCGAACGTGCTCATCAAGCAGCAATAGCCGCCAAAAACGACGAAATCTCGTCGTTCAAGCACCAACTGGAAGAAATTCTTGACGAACTGGCACAATTACAGCTGAATCCACCTACAAAGAACCAAAAGCAACCTGAAGACAGCGAATACCTGAGCTGGTAATTTTAAGAATTGAACCCTGTTGGCATAGGCATCTATTGGAGCGTACGGTTAAATAGCAAAAGCACGGGGGACTGGAGCCCAAGTTGAAAGACCGAACCGGTACAATAGTTAGCCTTCCTTGTGCTTGATTCTTGCCCTTGTGCTCCCCGCGTCGTAACTGTCTGCTGCCTTAGGTCATGGAGTCGATGAGCGCGCTGCGCATACTGGTAGCGATGCTGGCAGGCTGCGCGTTCTGGAGCTTGAAGATGCTCTCAACCACCGAGATCTCGGTCGACGTCGTGTCCAGGCCGCAGAAGGCCGTCCAGTCATTCACCACAAGGCCGGCGCCAATGACGTCACTACCACGGTTCACCGTACCAGCCACAACAGGCACCTGCAGCAAAGAACTGAGCTCCTCCTGGTCCTCGACGCTTGTACGCGGGTGCACGAGGCAGCCCTGGTTGGAAAGAGCACTGTAGCTGCCCACAAGAGCGTTACCAGCCACGGTCTGACGGAACACTTCAACACCAAGTGTATCAGCCACGATCTCCTCCGTTTCACGGTCCAAGTCCGTGTGAACGAGAGCAACGTGGTCGTTGGTGGCGATACAGTTGCCCAGAGCTGAAAGTCGCTCCTCCACACGCTGAACAACGACAGTATCCGGCAGGGCGTTACGAATATGCTGCATCTCCTGATCCGTGGTGGTGCTCGGAAGAAGCAGACCACGCTTGTTGCCTACAGCCACACGGCCCACGAAGCGGCAGCCGGCAATGCTGGCGTGCACCACAGGGATGTGATCCGCCAGTTCCGACTCGAAGGTGCTGTAGAAATTCTCGCTGCCGCCAACGCACACGAGGCAGTAGGAGTTGGTGAGCTTGGAGAACACTCCGATCTCATTGCTGTTCTCGAATTGGCAACGGATAGCCATGGTTGTAAGTGGATCTACAGAGGGGAGAAGGAAAAACTGGGTGGGGGTGACTCGAGAGCTCCTGGTTGATAAATGACCGGAGCTGCTCGCCACCAAATAAGAATCGCACTTAACGATATGGAGACTGTATCCATTAGCGTTGAGCCAAAAAGATTGTTCCGAGAAGAGGATTGGTCAGAATTAACTGTCGCATTTTTAAACAGAAATGTGTTAGAAGAGTGACAGTTTAACACGGACAGATGGCCGACCATCATTAGCTAGAAACGAGAAGAATGTAGGTCAGTGACGCAGCATGG
Organism: Phytophthora colocasiae; assembly: GCA_018806915.1. Classification (NCBI taxonomy): domain Eukaryota; phylum Oomycota; class Peronosporomycetes; order Peronosporales; family Peronosporaceae; genus Phytophthora; species Phytophthora colocasiae. The sequence goes on along the minus strand of JAGKQI010000102.1, from coordinate 853,546 downwards.
TGACGCATCGAGGACGCTACGTCAGACGGTAAATAGAGCTTACAGCTCTGAGAACCTTGTGTCAGCCGAATGGCATAGAGCTCCGCGCTCTGATCTACACATGATCAACCACAGCTCCCGACACTTCCGAATCCCTCAAAGCTCTCAGCTACAGCCAAGGCGAATTCTGCACAAATGACGCGGTTGATCTCTCGTTCTCTGTCTGCATTCACTGTCGACGAACTGGAATACATTCGCTCGACTTGCGTTTGCAATGCGGAGCTTGATCTCAAGCACGAGATCGAGGGTGAAGAAGTCAAGCCTACGAATGTCGAGGAAATGCGCAAGGAACTGGATGGCTGTTGCTCCTGCACGTACGACCGACTAACGTACATGTGGAGAAAGAAGACCTTCAATCACTGGCGCCAAATTGTACGAGACGAAGCACAAGACCGAAGAGAGCGTGCACGATCTAGGACATCATCTTTGGGTCGGAGCAGGTGCAGCAGCTTCATGGAGACACTTGACGACGGTGTGAGCAGCAGTAAAAATGCACTGCTCGATATCTCGCCTGCACTGCACTTGGTCATTCTGAATTTACGTGTAGACGAGATCTACCGCCTCATGTTTACCAGCAAGTCCATTTGTCGTGAAGTTGGTCGCGCCACACACGCGTTATCGTTCATTCCAGCCCGGAAGGTGATTTTTGACGAGAATTTCGAGAATTTCCCCGTGCAGTTTCCTAGCATGAAGGAGATCAACGTAACTGGCTGTGCGAACCTCACTGATGAAACAGTCGAGCACTTTTCCAAGCTCTCAGGATTGACTTCCGTCGCGTTGAAAGGCTGTTACCAGGTGACCGACAAAGGCATTAATCTACTGGTCGAGTCTCAAAAGAACTCACTCACGTCGCTCAACCTCGGGTACTGCAAAGTCGTGAGTGATGAAGGGATCACGTCCATTGCGACCAATCTGCCCAAGCTCAACTACCTGAGTCTAAGAGGCTGCAACCAGGTCGGTGACATCGGAATCCAAGCGCTTGCTCAATTGAAGAACCTCCAGACGCTGAACCTCTGGTATTGCTACCAAGGCAATCTTACAGATGTCGGGATCTCCGCACTGGCCGAGGTGACATCGTTGACGAGTCTAAATCTGTCGAATTGCAGCCAGATCACTGACGAAGGGGTCAGCTCGCTTAGTTCTCTTGTCAATTTGCGCCATCTCGAGATTGCCAACGTCGGAGAAGTCACAGACCGTGGGCTGTTAGCGCTGGCTCCGCTGGTTAACTTGGTAACTTTGGATATCGCTGGGTGCTACAATATCACCGATTCCGGCACGGAAGTGCTGGTTAATTTCCCCAACTTGGCCTCGTGCAACCTATGGTATTGCAGTGAGATCGGTGACGCCACATTTGGCCACATGGAGACACTTATCAAAATGCGCTTCTTGAATTTCATGAAGTGCGGCAAAGTGACTGATCAAGGCTTGCAGTCCGTCGCGAAGCTTCGTAATCTCACGTCGCTGGATATGGTGAGCTGCTTCAACGTCACGGATGAAGGTCTCAAGGAGCTCTCAAAGCTCCACCGATTGAAGTCCCTGTACTTGGGTGGATGTTCTGGCATTCGTGACGAAGGGATCGCTGGATTGTCTCAGTTACGGTCACTGGTGATATTGGATCTCTCCAACTGTCGTCAAGTGGGCAACGGCGCTCTGCTTGGCATCGGAAAGTTGCAGAACCTTACCAACCTCAACCTCATGCGTTGCAACCGTGTTGATGACGAGGGGGTTGCTTATCTCGCAGGTCTTACGAGGTTGAAGACTCTCAATTTGTCGAATTGTAGGCTAGTCACGGACACTGCGACCCAAGTTCTGTCTCGAATGACAGCAATGGAGAATCTTGTACTCTGGTACTGCAACAAGCTCACGGATATCGGGGTGATGAATCTGTCGTCGCTTTCGAAGCTGCAGTCGATTGATCTCGCAAGTTGCTCCAAGTTGACAGATGCAGGACTTACGACATTCCTCTCCATGCCGAATCTGACGTCTGTCGATTTGGGCAATTGCTGTCTTCTGTCTGACGAAGGGATGGCGACTCTGGGCAAAGTCACATCGCTGACATCGATAAACTTGTCTGAATGTGGGGAAATCACCGACAAAGGACTGGAGCACCTGAAAACACTGGTCAACCTCACTTCCATCAACCTTTGGTACTGCACAAAGGTGACACCAGTAGGCGTCAACCATTTGCCAGTACAAACAGTCGACTACTAGGCGACAGCCAACAGTACTGTACGTTGAACTCGTAGTGAGATCAGCGCCAAAATTGCTGTAATTCATTGTTTGTAATGCTCGTTTCTTCCAGACCATTTCCTACGGGTATCGTCAAAGTTTTTAACATGCGCCCGAACAAAACTTTATGCTCCACGACGACGCGCAAGAATGGCAGCCAACTCGCTGTTGGCTCCACCAATTCCTCCCTGAGTAGATGAGCCCTGCACGTTCTCTCCAAACTTCCGGGCCGATTCCATCGACGCCTTCGCTGACTTCTTCGATGTCATGGCGTGTTTCCGGGCTTCCTTTTCGGCCTGCTTCTTGGCTTTCTTCTCCGCAACACGGCGCAGACGCTCCGCTTCACGCTCACGGCCGCGCTGCTCTTGACGCTGAGCCCGGATCGCCAGCTCTTCCTCACGTTGTCGCTCCAGTTTCTTGCGACGAGCCTTTTCACGTTTCCGACGCTTGCGAATGTACTCATCGGGTACACCTGGTGCTACGTGAATCTGGACGCTGTTCGCATCTCCAGTGATACTATCGTGCCCCGATGACACGAACTGAATCTGCTGTGGAGGAGTTTTCGAGAGCCCTGCACTTGCTGCTCGGTGCAAACGTATTGAATCGCTAAAACTGATCGGCGTCACGACGCTAGCGAGAGAGCGAATGGCATCCACAAGCGTCACCGCGATTTCTGTTTTCTTTTCCGACAGGAGTAGCTGGTCTTCAGGCATTTCTGTGGACATAAGCCCAATGACCTTGTCATATACGCGACTCGGCGTGTAAAAACCGAGATCTGGTACGACCTCCAGTTGCTTGCAAACGTCATTGCAGTAGATTTTGCCAGTATAACGGCAGTGATGGCGGCGGTTAAACAGACCGAACTTCTTGCCGGTTGCCATGCATACCATCGTAGACTTATTGTCTGCCCATTTGCTCTTGTTCGGCTCGGGAAGAAGCGGTTCCTGATGTACCTTCAAAACGAAGTACGGGTCGGCCAATGTACTCATCACAATCTCCTCGATAGCAGTCAAACGTAAGCGACGGCGAAGATAAACCAGCGGTGGTATCCACGAGCTTTTCGGATCCACCACAGGCTGCCACGTGCGTTTCTCCATCAGATACAAATACTGGTCCGTAATGATCAAAATTCGCCCTGTCAACGCAATTGGAGATCCATCGGGAGACGCTCCAGCGATCGGACATGCCTTCTCGACTTCATCCATGAAAACAATCTTTTCAGAGTCTCCATAGTGTTGGATAATGCCCATGACCACATCGCGAATAGTCGAGTCACGCAAGTAGTCACCGTCAAAAGGGCGGTAAATACTCACACGTTGCCTCTGCTTGTTATTGGACGTGTACAACTTCGTGATGTCGTGGCTCAGTTGCAACAAATGCCGACGACCGAAATATTTCTTCCATGCTTTCTGAATTCGCATCGCAAACGATCCCAACTTCTTCTCTCGAAGTTTCTCCAGCTCGAAAAATGTCTCGGGTGTTTGGATGAAAACCATCGTCTTTCCAAGTTGGACTTCAGTCTCTAATTGCGGAAGTGATTTGACTGCAGCGCGTAGAACTGCTTGAGTACCCTTCTTATCTGATCCACGGAACTCTGGGTATGTCTCCTTACTTAGCAGTCGGAATCGATCAACAAAACGCCCGTAATCTCCACGATACGCGTAACCAGCGCGACGAACTTTTACGTTTTCAAGAAGACCCAAATACTTAATCTGGTGCACAACGCGTCGGTCGTCCATCTTGTTCGGTAGTTTTTGGTCGTTGGACTTGATACAGCGTACGTAATGAGGTGTACAATCCATTAACGCAGTCACAAGTGCCTCGCACTGCGTACGAATCTTGTATCCAGCCGTATTCGCCATACGTTTGTCATTTAGATCAATTTCTTCGGGGAAAATGTAGCGCATGAGTTTGTTGGACGTCTCGCTGATGATGAGCGCGATGTCCTTGCTCAAAAAGTCCTTGTTGGAATCCCCGAAGCCATCGATATTGTACTGTACATCGCCTGCATAGTGCTTGACTTCAAAAGTTTTTCCACGCTTCGAGAAGTGTGGGTGTGACCCGTGAATACCCGCCACTTTCTCCAAGAAATTCGCATCCACACTCTCTCCTTGGCGAGAATGCATCGTCTTGACAGTATCGTCAAGAATGAGGAAGATACCAGGCGTAGGGCGACGAGCCTCAATCAAATCGCACACGACCTTGTTGTTGAAGAACGGGATCGGCGCCCATTCAATCCCTTCACGTGCGTACTCTTCCTGCTCGCTCTTCAGCGTAAGCTCAATGAAAATTTGCTGCAGCTTCTCGTTCACATAGTTGATGCAGAACTGCTCAAATCCGTTTTTGTCGAAGATTTCAAACCCATAGATATCCAAGATGCCAATTGTGGTCATATCGTCAATCTCCAAGATCTCACCATGCTTCTCGGCCTTCTTTTCGATATCCAGTGCATGATTCACGCGCTCTACCAAGAAGTCGAACAGTCGATCGTACACCGCCTTCGCAATGGAGTCTCGTTGAGCCTTCGCCTGACTCGTGTTTTGAGGCACCTCGTACGACTCAATCTTACCCCCAGGGGCCATTGTTTGCAGCAGCTTGTAACACAATGCATGTTCCAGTCGTGCAGCATCAAGTCCCAACAACTCACACGCGATCTGTAAGCTCTCACGGTCACGGACCGAAGAACCTTCAGCGTCCCCGACTGTCTCGGGCTGGAAGTGGACATTGCCAATATGCAGCACAGCAGCCAGAGTCTGAATCACCAGCTCGATCTGTTTACGCTTGATACCCACATGTTGCATGGCTGCCATGGTCTCCTCAAATTCCTGAGCATCGTTTACATCATCCACATCGTAGCATCCACTAGCCTTCAGGTAGTGATAACTCTCAGGCCCTCCTCGGTCCAAGTAAAGTTTCTGCTTGGCAGCAGCAGGTAGTCCAGCCAGCACTTGATAGAAGATGTGAAAGTTACGCTCTCCCTTGCCAGGTTTAACGACGCGTGACTTCTCTAGTAAGTAATTCGTCACTTTACCACCTTGTGGTCGTCCAGCAGAATCAAATAGCAGCTCGAAATACTTGCCAAATCGACTGGAATTGTTGTTGCGAAGCGTTTTGGCATTGCCAAAAGCTTCCAGCAGCGGATTGCTCTCCAAAAAGGTGCGTTTCACCTTGTCAACGCCTGCTCCACTGCCACTGACACCTGCAATGTAGTTTTGGATCTGTTTCGACGCCTCAGTCTTGCCAGCGCCACTCTCTCCGCTGATAATAACACATTGATTGTCTTCTTCACTGAGCATCGTCCGATATGTCTCCTCAGCTGTCGCAAACACGTGCGGGGCCACATCAATACGTGCCTTGTGCATATAAGCACGCATGCTGTCTTCGCCGTAGATATCGAGCCATTTATAAGGGTTTACGACCACCAAGACGTGGCCAATGTACGAGTAGATGACGTCAGCGGCGTGCCGCATCTTGAGGTTCTCCAAAATGGAGGTTTCGCTCACAGAAGACAACAGCACCAGGTCATCTACGCCCACTACCACACGCTCATCCGAGAACAGCGTCGCGTGCTTGGCCGCCGCGGGCTTGCGCCTCCCCATAGTGAAGTTGCTACAGCTGCTTGAAGGGAGAAGTCCCGAACTGAGGGGGAAATCGATACGGAAGCAAAACGTGAGACACCACAATGTGGCGCACATGAATAATGGCTTGAACTGTTTTAGAGAATATTTGATGTAGCGGACACGATTGGCCAATCCATTAGGTGCGATTCTCATTGTAATTTTCGCATCGGAACCGCACGCGTAATGTGATTTGGTCCCCTCATTTTTGTATATTCTCGTGTCCTGGTCGCGCTGTACGCGCGGCCTCGTCTTTTTCTTACATCTACCAGACACAATCCTGGTCGGGTTGGGGTGTCGCCCTCCCGGGAAGCCTGAGCCAGCATGATGCTAGCTCAAGCCTTCCGACGGTTGCTTCACGGCATCCGTCAGTCTTTGACGGGTCTCTCTCTCGACACACCTCTCTCTAATCTCTCTCATCCCCAGCCGCCAGTCAAGCCGCCACGACGCACGCAGCCACGCACGAAGAATTCCCGGCATCTCCGCCTAGGTACGTTTAATGTGCAATCTATTGGTTCCCAGCGGAAGCAGCATGAGACGCTTCCTAGGGACCTATCAGCATACAAGATCGACATACTAGGGATTCAAGAAACTCGTTTTGCTTTCCAGAGTGAGCAGAAGACCGGTACGTATCATCTCCTAACACTCCCATGTTTAAACCGAAGGCAAGGTCTTGGTTTCGCCATTTCCCCCCCATTTACACAGGTTTCTCCACAAATACTGGGCCCAATCCGACCGTGTTGGAGTACTTCAACTACGTCTACCTAAAGCCCAACGAGTGAACATTGTCAACGCTTATTCACCCCACAGTGGGTACCCTGTAGCAGCGATTGACAGTTTCTACGCAGACCTGAACACAGCGCTATCCAAGCTCTCCCAACGTGACACAACAATCATTCTAGGTGACTTCAACGCTAAAATCGGTCAACGCCGCGAAAATGAATCATTTCTTGGGAAATGGGGTGGCGGACGAAGGAACCGCAACAGCCACATCCTCACCTCTTCCCTCTTTCTGTGACGATAATGAATTGTTTATCACCAATACAGCATTCCGAAAACGCGCCCGTAACATCACGACATGGACACTCCGACTGAAGGACCACTGCATCTTCAACCAGATCGACTACATCATATGCAGCGGACGAAGAAACTATGCTGCAACGCGCAATCCTGGGGCGGCACCCTCACACCGTCGGACCACAAGCTTGTCACACTCGACTTCGACCTCCGCGCCCTACGCGGACTACGCCGACGTCAAGAACAAGCGCATAGTAGCGAAGCTGCAACACGCCTGACGACACATCTCCTCGTACATGACAGCAAGTATCGCACCATGTACCGACAACTTCTCGAGAAAAACCTTGCTGACCTCCCAGAACATCGGGCGACCACGGACCAACACTGGACAACCACGCTTAACGCTGCCCTAGAAGCTGCGGCAGACTCTGTCGGCTACATGCCGATCGTCAACCATACTAAAGAGGTGGATCCCGAACTTTCCCGCCTCTCATACGAACAGCGACTTCGGCAGCTCATCTACAACGACCACAAGCAAGACGTCAAGGCTCTGCGTACCAAACGCAATCGACTTCTACACCGGATCCAAGAACGCAGCAAAGCTCTCGCTGGAGCTTTCATCGACGAAAAACTCGCTATTATTGAACAGTCGAACCGCTCGACTCAAGTATTAAAAGCAACGCGAGCTCTCTTCCGACGACGCTCTCCACTAACCTCGTTATGTGACTCCACAGGTAAATATATTCTCGGTCGCCAAGAAGCAGGCGCCAACATCAAACAACACTTCCAAGAGCGGTTCCCAGACCCCACGCGCACGCCCGTCGCCGCCGACGATCTACCGCGCCCTCTGAACAACCCGATCACCGCATCCGAGCTTGATCGCGCGTTCCGCCGCTTACGCAATGGACGTGCTACGGGCCCCGACTCCAATCCCTGCCGAGCTACTCAAGTATGGATCAGATCTATTAGCTCAACCCCTGGACGACATCATCAATCACGGACTTACCACAGGAGACAACATCCACCTGGGCGACGGGATTCTCCTCGGACTTCCCAAGCCAAACAAGCCGGCTGGCCAATGCGCCAGCCTTCGACCTATCGTCCTACTCAACAGCATCCGTAAGGCGTTTTCTTTGGTGGTGCTTCGCCGTATCTCCCCCAAGGTCGAACGATTCCTGTCCCCGCACCAAAGCGGGTTCAGACCCTGTCGCAGCACTGCTGACGCAGTGTGGGCCCACAGGTGGATAGCTGCACGCGCTCAGAGATACAAAGACCGATTCCACATTCTTGGGATCGACCTCTCACGTGCTTTTGACACTGTCAACCGCGACAAACTTCTCTTCGTGCTCAAGCCACTCCTCGATGATAACGAACTTCGACTGATCCGCCTACTACTACATGTATGAGACACTATGCTCTCCCTCCGACTCGGCAATCGCCTGCTCTCACCGTTCGAGAGCAATACAGGTACTCCCCAAGGTGACTCAATTTCCCCTGTTCTTTTTGTTGTTTATCTCGAAGCAGCCCTACGAGACTTAGCCAGCCAACTCGACGTACCCCATGATTTTCTTGCTAATGATCGTGTACGCTGACGACGCCGATTTCGTCTGCCAGAGCGCTGAGATAGCTACCCAGATCGAGACCGAAACCCCAGCAGTCCTGGCCAAATGGTCACTCCAGATGAACACGTCCAAGACCAAACACACCATCGTTCACCGCAGCCCAACCGCCCAGTCTAACCGGATTACACGTGCCAAAGATGAAGATTGGCGCATTACGCGAAAATTAAGTTCTCTCCTCGGCGACGCCGAAGACGACTCCCGCCGCAAGAATTTAGCGACTGCCGCACTTCACCGTATGTGGAAAGTTTGGCTCCGTCCATCGAAGACCTCGGAAACTACACGCCTCCGCCTCTACAACTGCTATGTATTGCCTATTCTACTCTACAACTGCGGAACTTTGGCCCTTACCGACTCCGAGCTCCACAACCTCGAGAGTTTCCATCGTCCACAGCTCCGCAAAGTGATTGGAGTACGATATCCAGACACGATCTCCAATGACAAACTCTACGACCGTACCAAGACCCAGCCACTCCGATTTCACTTGCTTCACAGCCGATGGAGCCTTTTCGGCCACATACTCCGCAGACCAGCAGGCATTCCAGCGTGCCGCTTCATGGCAGCCTTTTTCAACCCCAATACGACCGGCAAGTGGAGAGGCAGACACAGACTAACGCTACCGATCGTCCTCGATGCCGACCTTCAGACACTTTCTGCTGGACACCGGCTTCAATGTTCCCCAGACCTGTACCTCCTCCGCCTATGCGCACAGGATCGCGCTGCCTGGAGGGATCTAACAGAAGCGCTTATAGCGTGCGCGCCGCTTAATGGACTCTGACCGAGAGAAGCGAGAAACGTGGAGAATGAGAGATAACCCGACGCATGCGGAAGTTGAGCCACCCCGGTGGCAAGACGGCTCGCGACACGCGTTTACATACATACATACTACCAGACACACTGGAGCGCCTTCTACACGAGTTTCAGCTTCAGATTTGCCTATCAGCGTGCTCTAGACATCGGTCGGATTCCGACGCGAAAAATGACAATAGGTTATGGTGTATCCATGACACAAGTTTAAGGACCATTATCAAAAATTAATGGAGGAAAATGTTACTTAATGAGTATCATCCAAGAAATTGTGTGGGTCCAGACCCGGGTCAGTTTTGTTTTTAAGACCTAAAGGAAATATCTCTTTAGTGATATCGTCTAGCAAATCGATATCCTAAAAAGACGTCATTTCCAGAGAGTATGCCGAAAAACTCGGGGGTATCTATCCGTTCATATGCACAAGCGGCAGCTTCAGCAGCAATGCCTTCAGCAACAACAGGCTTGACAACCTCTACTAGGCAAGTTCAGGTGAGCCACAGTGCCGTTCAGATGCAAATTGAGGGGAGCGAGCGTGCCACACTTCAAACTACCTTGGATTCTCGTCCAATAAACACCCGAAGAAAGTATGAGGGCTATCAAAAAGAGTTTGTGGAACGGTGCTAAAAAACAATTTCTGTAATGGTAGAACAGTCACAAAGGGCAAGCTTCATCTCTTTTTATCGGAGCAGGTCGTTGGAAGAGAATCAAAGAAAGCGAAAGGCAAGATGTTGGCAGTTCAACAGTTTGTGGATACGTCAATGCAGTAGTAGATTTATACAATCAGCAAGTCGGCCTGCGAACTAACTCCAACGAGCATCCTCGATCAGCACAAGTCAAGCGACTCATTAAAAATGTACAGGCCGCAGCTGGAAACGAGAAAAAAAGCTATCAAGACCGGGGTATTGGTTCGTTGCTAGACGGATATCATTCTGCTGGTCAATTTCACGAAATTTGTGATGCGTTACTTACGTTAGATGACCTTCGAGGCCGAGCTGCCTTTTTAGTGTTTAAATCCTAATCAAAATGTAGTGTGTGGCTCTGAGCCAACTGTCATCACATGGCTACATATGTGACGTGTGAGATATACGATGTGTCATACACAGATCTGTGACTTATGCCTTTGGCCGGTGTCTACCACACTAATGCAGTAATAGCGCCCAGCGCCGTGTAACCCCGTACAGTAAGTGTTTGTCTTGCCGTGTTGAATTAGCAAAACTGGAGCAGTACACTGCTGAAAGCCCTTGTTATTAAGGGGCTACGAAAACATATCTGCCAGCTTGAGATCACGCACATTTTACCACGTAGTAAACCATAGTGACTAAATCCGTTACATTTAGGATTAAGGCAACAAAGTCAATAAAAATCAGTTTGCATTTTACATAATTAGTGTTAGTTCTTTTATTATAGGGACACCGATGGTGTAAGTCCCATAATTAGTGAACTACTTGGTTCTTGTATAGAACCGAAGGCTAACGCCTTGCAAGCAGGACTCTACGAGTCTACAAAACTTCCTCTGTGCGGTGCACAACTACGCAGCCCCGCTGCACGTACGGCAAACTTCAACACGTGGGATTTATGCGAAACAAAGATGTTCACGTTGCCCGGTCGGAGCTGTTGCCTTCTATTTTTTTGAACGTTTTCATGTGGACTTGGAGCCTCTTCCATCATTTCGACAAAGCTCAAGATTGGTATGATGTAAAGTTTCTGCGGGGCCGTGATCGCAATAAATCCATTTCCTACAAACACTACAAAGAAAGTTATGAGACTATATTCCAACATCTCGGGTTGACCTTCAATAAAAAAACTCACATCAACAGGCAACAAGGCGTTCGCCAGCTCGAAAGTGCTGATGTGGATATCTCGCAGACACGCAGGCACGGCCGGTGGGTAATGGATACCGTAGAAGCGGTATACTCTGCTCCGCTTGCGCGTGAGGCCATTCGAGCACTTTCTGGACATCCGCCACGCTCATGACTTTACTACCTGGAGCGCGCTGTTATTGATCCACCAGCAGAATTAAAATCATTGATTTTTCCTGGCATAGAGACATACAAACAAAAAATATTAGATGGAACTTGAGAGCGCAATTTGGCTGCACGTGGCTTCATCGAACTACTGGAATACTTACGAGTCGTCCTACTACAAGATGCAGCATTTCTTCATAATTCGTAATCACAAGCTTTTCGGTGAAGCATTTCAGCAATATGCAATTGTTGGCACCCAATCATCGGAGCATCCAGTCGAAATGCAACTACAGGTTGCTATGCCTTTGCTGTCGCAGCAGATAAAAACACAACATGCGGTCATGGACAAATTAGAGTCAAGACACCTCGCACTTGCCAAGCTGGTAAAGCAATCACATGACGAACTCACAGCTTTTTTCCGTGGAGAGATGTCGTTTCGATTAGTACCAGCCGAAAACCCTAGCACTAGGTCAGTTGCTTGCTGCACAACATCTCCTAGTATGAATAACAACCCAGAACTTGATGTTAATCGCCTACAAAATACTCCACAGCCTCTTGCCACTGACGTATTAAACTACACTGAGCCGTGGGATTTCCACTGTGGAACAACTGTGGAGTGAATGGCACACTGGGCTAACAAACCAACCCTCAATCGTGTATCTTAGAGCAAACGTTTGGTACAAAATGGCGCTCGCCAGCTAAAGAGTCAAAGTTCTTTTTCTAGACGGCTGCACGTCATCAAAAAAATACGTACGCAGCTTAGTGAAAAGCGATTTGTCGATAGAATCAGCTATCGAACAAGCTGACAGAGAGCGAGGACGCAAAAGCATCGATGCCTTTTCGAAATCGCTGCGCAGCCGGAGACCATATTAAAGTTTGTCAGCCCCTCCTCTCGATATTAAAATGCACTCGAAAGGATATATCACACTACGTAGCACAAACCGTTAAATACACATAACTGTGAGCATTTGCTTGCTTCCGTTCCATCCCTTACCGCAGATAAACATTGTAGCAATACCTCCTCCCTAATCAGGTCGGCTCCACCGCCCAATCACGGCGTCGTCGGGTTGGACAGCAACACCACTGGCTGGTCCCGTAGTGTGAGGAAGACAGTCTTTAGGTTCCGTCAATGGGGCCAAAGTATTTAAGTCGTGACCCAACTTCGTGATATCTGCAAGTCTAACGTGAGCAGCGGCTGTCATCTCGAGATACCAGGTCTCTGGGTCATGACCTGCCTGCGACCTTTTGCATTTTACTTCAGGATTAACTACACATGGAATCGCTGTGGCATGCAGTTCACAGTTGAGCTTGGGCCGGAGCTAGAAACTCCGCTGCGAAGATTGTGTCGAAGCGGTTAACAATGCTACCAGGGCGGTCTCCGGCTACTCTCCCCGTAGGTGGCTCGAAAACGCAACGCAGAGCGCATACGACGTCATGGATGAGACGGAGACTCTTCTCAGTAAAGACACACGTCCGGCCTCCAGTTTCCGTCACAATACACCAGAAGAAACCCGGTTCGGTAAGTTTCACAAGAATCATACGTTTTGCTTCATGTATTTCCGTCAACAGAATCTCCAGCCCGAAAATGAAATCCAACACACCACCTACCTGGTAGATGGCATTGGGAGACCCATGCTGGTCAAAACGCAGGTCCATGCCGACAGATTGTGTAATGGGTCTACTTAGATCCACTAGGTGTCGTACACGTGCGCTTACGTGTATGAGGAAACGTGCAATTAAGAAAGATTTGCTGTAAATATACTTATTTAAATCAAATACAAGTAATTTAAATACTGTAACATGAGAACTGTTATTGAATTTGGCAATTATGGACCCTCCTAAAACTGCTTAATCTATTTTCTAAACGATCTGCCAACGTGTGGTTGGCGCTACCGTATAGAGCATTGATTGGTAGAAATCCGTTACTTTCTACCAATAACATGCGCAAATGCACGCGAACCACCCAATGATGTGGTTCGCCCATGTAGCCATTGGTGTGTACAGCACACCAAGGTCTGAGGTCCATTTCCAACCTCTAACTGTTAGTATAACTGTTAGAGTAACAAGTGGTGTAGCCACGTGTACGTGTAACCCCGGGAAAATCTATGGAGCTCGAGGTTACCGAGCTCGAGGTACCAAAAAATCATATGTGTCGACCAAAATAAAAATAGTCAACACAAATGTTTATTTTATAGCAAATGAATTAACTCCAACAGTTATTTACCTACTATAGTAACAAAACTATTGGAAAATGTATTCATGTGTAACCAGAAGAGCTTACGCATTCTCCTCACAATTTTTGACAGGCTCTACATAACAATGGCAAAAATTATCAACGCTTTTGTTGAAGAACGCGTAGCAGGAATTCGTTACGCTGTTTTCATACATTTGATTGGTTAAATGTGCATGCCAATTCGTCTTCCTCCCTGCAGTGAAGAATGGCGAGTCGCGAAGCCGTCGTAAGTAATCACGCTACCACCGACGCAACACCACAGCTGAGGCAGTTAGATGCAGAACAAGTTCGAAAAGCGTGTACCGCTGGAAGTACCAAGAAAGTATACCCAAGTTACATAAAAGTGATTTGCTAATTGGACTCGCGCAAATCAGCAGGATTCACAGCAAGTTTTTCGAGCAGGATGGCAGTTTTTCGCATGCAGTGTTTTCGGATGAGCACTTGGAGAATTATTAACTGGATGAGAAGAACGGGGGCAAAGTAAAAGTTTCGACTCTGAGTGGCTACAGAAGTGCTGTGAAAGACTTGTACTGACAGAAGCGAATGGGGCTAACAAGTGCTTACGAAATGAAGCCATTTCCCAAAGGTCTGAAGCTTGTTGAGGGAGAAAATGATCAAGATGGCCGTGGAAGACGCACACGATCACGTTTTCGCTATATCCTTCCACCCAAGCCGAAGCGGATCATCTATCCCAGTTGGAAATGGAGCCCACCAACCTGTACCAACACAGACCAGAACGTGCACTCACTACGTTAAAGAGAATTCGGCAAGGAGTGCATGAAGCTAATCCTGCATCACGCACCGTCGCTTACCGCCACAGGACGCGTAGCAGAAAGTAGTGTGTAGCTTGTCATTTTTTCAAGTCAAAAATGACAGCATTTCCTATGCCTTGCCGGGTCAAAGTGGCTCCCCTGTGTTGATTTGTGAATCGGCGGTAGCGGTATGCTCTTGTTATCCAGCATGAGCGACTTGCCGTGGTATCCTAGCGCCGAAGTCGACCTCATGCGCCAGGGTCGCAGACAAAATATAATATTTTGTCCAATCACAGTACGCTACTTCAGCGTTACCACTTCAGGTTACGGCTATTCTAGTGGATATTCTGTAGCGTTATTCAATGAGTAGTGCTTATACTATGAATGGGCAAACCAGAGGAAGCTTAGTATTTCGCTGCTGTATGTGAACTCCATTATGTATAGCGCGGAGAAATTTATTAATCACTGTCCGTTTTGTCAACGGATCATTTCTCGGTTGCTTGTAAGGCTAATTAGGGCTACTGGCGATACTTTTGAAGTATCGGATTGCTTGGATAGGTGAGCCCGGGGCCGAAGAACTGTGGAAAAACATCGCCGACTGTACTCATTTGAATAAAATCCATTCCCTATGAGTTATTCGCTAAGCTTCGGCTGTGTGCGTTAAGGCTGGCAGCGCACAACTTTTGTCTTGTATTTCCATCAGTGAAGATCGAGATAGTCTGCAAGTTCCGAGTTACACGACCGAATTGCTGCGCAACACTTTACAAACTCTTCCTCATTCGACGAATCAGCAGCCTTATAGAACAAAGCCTTAACTTTGCTGGTCTCAACTGTGTTCTCGTACTTGTCTGGGCCAGAAGCAGGGTTTGGATTCTCTACTTAGCCAAGAACGGCCCGGGTTTTGGCAAGAACATTTCGGTCCATATGCCACTAACAGACATAAGCAGGGACATCAGGATACATTCGACCCAGCGCATTCATACAAGCTTGGTCGCAATCGGTGAGAAAAATTGATGGCTTTGGAATTTTATACGATTCAAGCATCTCATTCTAATGTAGTAAAGCCCAGAGGAAATCTTCTTCATTTTCACCGAGTAAAACACATTGGGCAATCGGCAACACAGTGTCATTGCAATGATGTTCAGTAGTGGTATATTGGAATTATAACTCTTGTACGTGCAATCCATAACCTTGGCGAATCTTCATCTTGCACCCAATTTGTTTGTTCCCCGTTGTGTACGAACTCGATCTTCATCTCGGAGGTGACGTGTGATCTTGGTTTGCCGCAGTGATCGCATTCAAAATTACGTTATCGAATTTCATTTGCCTGGTCTTTCTTGTTTTGGTCCTTGGTCACGTCAATAGCTAGGCGCCGATTCCATGCGTGAATGGCAGTCTCTGCTTCTTCATAAGACTCAAAGATTTGTTCCGGAGGTGGCGGAATGTGATAGCTCGAGGTTGTTGCTGCTCGTGGCGCCGATGTTGGTGTTGAAGCCATAATCAAAGAATGAATGGACTTGACGTCCTGGACTTGGAATCTGAGTGTCTCCGAGATGATCTTCAGACTTCTGAGTTACCTGCGGGTGATTTCGACCTAATGGACGAGTCTTGGGATATCCTATTCGCCTGGAACACCTTAGAAAAATTACGAGTGAAATACGAGTGGTGTATGAAAGTCTCGGACGAAGAATTGGACTTGGAACCAGGTGTGTATATGCGAGAAGGCATGTAACTCCTCGCCCAATTACGTGACCAACTGGTCATGTTACCAGAGCTTGAAGAGTTGACACCAGAGTGCGATATTGACAACGCTGACGTTGGAGAACCGGGAAAGCCGACTCCAGAAATGGAGAAGAAGCTGCGTGAGACACCACAGGAAAATATTCCTGGGAGACGGTAATGCAGCGCCCGCACCGGCAAGGGGCGTGGTCTGTGATCTGTATGTGGGGGATGCCAGCACAACGTTCTCCAGCGGTGTTGAAACGCTGATGTACCTCAGTATGCGGCGAATGCAGTCATTGCAGGCCTCTGACGTGAGGGAGCCAAAGCGCTTTTCCGAGTAAGCGAGCTCCTCTTCCGAAATACACGCTATCACGTGAATGTTTGACCCCTTGCTGACAGTGTTCTTGTCTCCCAGCACGCCTTCCTTTCTTGCTTCGCCCACTTGTTCTCGACAAGGTTGCGATAGTTGTTGTCACGATGCGTCTGTTTAACAGTGTACATCTGGGCGTCAATGTGTGCCTTAACCGTCTGCCGCGTCACCTTCAGGGCGAAGCGCTCTTCAAGAGCATAAAACATCTCGTCAAGTGTAATGTAGCAGTTATCATCAATGAGACCAAGTAGGTAGGCGACGTACTCGTCATGAATCTTGTTGTGGCGCTTGCCTCCACGAGGTTCTTGGTGACATTTCCCGGTTGTCAGTGGCCTCAGCAGCATTGATCCAATGATAAGCTGTGCGTAGTTTGACATCGTTCTTGGCTGCGATATCGCGCCAGTCTTGGACGTTGCGAGCAGCTCGGAGAACCCGGAGAATAGTTGCTTCGTCGTACATCATTATTGTGAGGAATAGGCAACTCAAAGGTAAATCGAAAGTGACTGAATAGCATTACTGTCGACGCTGCTGCAGCAATTGTGTCAACCAATTCCTTGGCCACCGGACAGCCAACCAAGAAAAAAGGCAGGAGCAATATTGCCGCTATCTTCATCTCTACGATTTCATTAACTGTACCAACTCAATGCTATCAAAGTTAGTAGGCATCACAACAAAAGGACCTCTGTACACTCTGTAGACGGGGTTGATAACGGGGCCAGCCACGTTTGGAGCCTCAGTGCTAAAAAAATATCAGTCTTGAGAGTGACCAAGTCGGGGATAATGGTCGTCGTAGCCATGGGTTCGAACTCGAGACTGAGATACACTTGCTCGGGTCGAGCGTTCCCACGAGTAATTAGTCCGTACGAGAGTGTGTTCTCCCGTCCTGCTTCGTCAAGTAGACGCTCCCCCCAGAAGTAATCTCTGACCTCTGTCGCCACGCCTTGTGGCGCATCATGGCACAAGCCCGCTATATTGTGCGTTCGATTCGAAACTGCGGAGATCGTGTGAGTGAAACGAGCAGGCCTATCGCGCACCCAATGCCACAACCTACTATATCGAATAAACTTATGTTTGGCTTACTCGCTATCCGCGTGCGGAACCGACATAGCAGACGCCTTGAACGCCTATGATGACTCACGAGGAGAGCGTGTCGACCCCGTTGCGATCCCCTATCAGGAGAAGTCACCCACGCGCATCCCCGTATGTCCTGCAGAGCCACAGCCCGCAAGAGAACCGAGCTACTCCCCAGCGAGTACAGTCCCTACCAAGTGAAAGTATGTATTGATCTGTGCTCTTCATGGATAGTTGGTAATACCTAAAGCTGCATCAATGTGTGTTGCAGCAGCTCCTGTAGCCATTTTGGAGACGGAAGAAGGCACAACGGATGCATCCGCGTCTGCAGCAGTCCCTGGTGATCTGTACCAGCTCCTCGTGCGGCCGATCGTCGATCAACCAACGTGACACTTCGGCGGAAACACTTGGTGATGCTGTTTTCAATGGGTGCTCGTTTTGCTCCATTATGGAGGCTCTATGGGAGCGGTTCTCTCCTCGCATCAAGAAACAAGCGGTAAAAAACGGTGGCGAGTGGAGTGTTCAGACGCCGGTGTTTGGTGAGTGGCCTAAGCTAATGCAATTCAAGGCGAAGAAGCGTGTTGTGGACTCCTCCAAATCTGACCAAGCGTGGAACCAATGGCTTGTGGGAATGCGTGGAACGGCTGTGACTCTCATGATCTATGAGTACGGTATGGCTATCGCGACAGCTAAAGATCGAGATGATTTCGTGAAGTCATGCATTGTGCCGGAGGAGACTGACCGCTCAGGTGCAACGGCGGAAAGCTCGCTACGAGAAGTAGTGGATTCTCTTAGACAGAAGTGGGGCACAACGTTCCAGGCAGCATCGGTCGTCTGGCGTATGTGGGCGAATCATGTAACAAGGAACCTCAACCGCTCAGCATGGGATGCCGACATCGCACGCCCGCCGCCCAGATACATAGCGCATCTACTTGAACCAGCTGAGCACGTCTAGAGGAGCATTTAATGTGCGTAGCGCAATCAGCAAACGTGGCGCTTGACTGTGTAAGAGCTTCGCTTGCAGACTGTCAGCAAATGCGACGCTACTTAGAGGCTGCAACACGAAGTCTTGATGACGAAGAGCAGCGCTTACTGGGTCGTGAGGCCATTATCGAGGGGATGATTCGTGATCTCGTGCCTCCGTCTCCTGGCTCGATTGTAGATCCGCTGCCTCTGATTGACAACATTGAGGACACGGAACATGCGGAGTAAAGGAGCAGATCTCACTAATATTTTCGTTTATAATCTGCGGTGGACGAGGTCAAGTTTATGGTCCTACCGATAGTCAAGCTCTTGCCTACGACTCCGATTCAATCTCGGTAAAATCTAACTCGTCTTCATTCGACTCAGATGTGTTGTCTTCAAATTGCGTTCGTCTTTCAACTGAAAGAGGCCCGACGGAATCACAGTACCCTTGGATCTTCCAGTCGCAGTGCTCAAATACCTTCTGCGTGTTGAAATGCTGAAATTTGCGGAATGTCTGCACAACGAAAGGCAACAGATCTCTCCTGCTGGACTCAAGATAATGTCTTTGGAATAAGCACTTGACATAGCCAAACAGGAATTCAATCGGATTGAAGAATGGACAGTACGCTGGCAGGAAAATGGGCACGACTCCAACACTTCGTAGGTAGTGAATTATTTCGGGGTGCCTGTGGGGCCAGACTGAGCTTTGACCTGGATATTGGCGAACTGGACCTGTCGGACAATGAATAAAATCCTGACAGCATTTCGTAAACTCCAAACGATTAAAAGTCCCCTCAGTACTAAAGTAGTCGAGTACCCAATGAATGCCAAGATCGATACACGCGGTTTTCGCTGGAAGTCGCCGCGAATCGCCACTTTTTGTCCGCGTAAAGCGTAGCCACGTTTCCGCACCATTCCTCGGTTGTCAAAACTTACTTCCTCCAGGAATACAAGATTCTGATGGCTCCAATTAATGTTGCTCACCTCCCCCACGAAACGAAAAACATCACGTTCTTTAATGTGCATCGCGCGACGCTCTAAAACTTTCCAAGTGAGACCATAATCGTGAATAATTCTCCAGACAGACGACTTGGAAATGTCTAAGGATTGTGCTCGCTTGAACGCGTCTTGGGCCTCGTCTAGGTATGCAAGAGGGTTGTCTTGATAGTACTCGAACAGCCATTGACGCTGCGCGCTTGTGTACTTTTGTTTTGCACCGCTGTTGGCACGCTGATATGTCCCTGAAGTCTCGTAAACCTTGATCCAGTTGCGAACGGTACTTTCAGACTTGTTGAAGATGTGTGCAAGGTGGGCTCGTGAGTAGCCAAGCTTGTAATACGCGTACAAGCAATGATAGACCGTATTAACGTGAGCGTGCTGCCGCGTAGCCGCTTCCTCCATCGTGCACTGCATGAACAACTTCAACATAAATATTACGTCCGATTCGTCTAAAATTGACCAATAGTGTTGCGCTATTTTGTTATTATTTACCAGTCCCACCGCTTCGTTGATTTCATCGCCTGGGTCGTCCTTTCTCGAAATCGCCCCATATCGTCAAAATTGGACGGAATTGATAATACTCGTCCAAGGAAGAATGGAACTCCGTCGAAGTGATATAATCACAACAGCCGTACATCAGTTCATCCTTCCAGATCGACCGTTGCTGATTGGCTGAAGTGGATCTGCGTTTGAGTGACCTTCTTTGAGTTGCTGTGAGTCCAGGTCGCAGCGGTTTGTTATTTTGTCCGGGGCTGAGTAAAATTATTGAGGTTGGGGGTAAAATATTCGGCATCGCTGCGTCCCAGGTTTTTCTCATCAGGTAATTTCCAGGTCGCATCCAGGGATTTTCCAGGTTGTAATTTATCCAAATAGTTTACCGTCATAATTCTTTTTCCCTCTCAGCCACCAATTGGGGGGAAATCTGACGCGTGGCCGCTTTCACGCGGCGACAGCAAAAGATGGCGCGCACCCACAAGACGGCGCAGATCAAAGCCCAGATGACTGAGCAAGCTCGTGCTGAAGAAGAAACTGCACGAGAGGCACTGGCGAATACGGCAGACGCACGAACACGCTCTCAGGTGGCACCTGCGCTAACACAAGTCCAGGCGCAGTAGTTTGGACCGCACGCAGTAAACAGAGAAGATGTCGCCAACGCAGAAGATCGACATGACGAAGGATATAGCACGGGTGGGGAGCAAGCGGACTCAAGCTTCGACGACGAAGAGAAAGCATCTACGGTACCGAGTTCACCAGTCTCCACGACTCGCACCCTGAGCACAAATCTGGGCGGTAACCTGGACGCAAACCTGGTAGAAGAAGGCACAGGAGAAGGAACGACAGAGTATCCAAAAGGAGGCATAATAACACGTCGGCAAGGGAAGAAACGCTCGGCCTCGGACGTAGAGGACGAAGAAATGATCCGTGTACCTGCCTTCAAGCAGCACCATGCCTCGTGGCTTAAGCTTGATCAATGCTTAAAGGAGTACATGGCCGCAACGTCAGAAGATTGTCGTGAAGGAAACAGTCAAAATAGATCGACGCAATGCCGGTCTTCGAGGTCAAGTGCGCTACCAAGGGCTCCCTGACTCGGATATATCGCTTGTACCAGCCGAAATGGAACCGTTCCAGCGTAAGTTCATCTGTACGCATGGGTGGGCGGAGCGAGACATCATCTACATCTTGTCCAGATATGTACCTCTGATAAATACCTGGAAAATTTCCTCAGCGCTGATTGGTCCTACTGCTTGCAACACATTTTCATCGGCGCCACTTCCGATTTTGATCAATTTCGTCACATATGAATTGCCCAGATTTCCAACCAAGAAAACTCTGGGCTGGTAAACTATGGCTCCCCGTTTAGATTACTTGCAGATCAAACTATGAAACCTGCAAGAAACCTGGTGTACAGTCTGGACAATACCTGGAGAATCAGAGTTCTGAGTAATATCTAAATCTGGGAAACCTGGGCGCTAAGGGCGTCCTATTTTAATTTAGGTTGTTATTATACGGGACTGAATCTAGTGTACGGGCACACATAATACATGTATATGCCGTGTGTACGACACACTACTGTATCTAAACGCAGTAGGCTAGTGCCGTGTCTGTGTGTCCGTTGTGTGTCTGTTCAACGTCATAGCGCATAAACCTGTGTCTCTCAATTTTGTACATGTAGGTATTCAATACTGTATTTTCCCATATTTTAGCCTATACCTATGTTCTAGACTGCTCTCAGGAATGCCAAAATTACAAATATAGCCCAATAATGATAACCCTCTCAATGGCCTCTGATTGGTCGATTTAAATTCTAGAATTCTTTCATTCCAAAACGCAAACGGCGTCAGCAGCGACAGAGGACATTACGAGAACGGCGCGGCGGCTAGCGAGGACAGGAGTGATCTAGCGGCGCAGCCAGCCTAGGAATACTCGGTAAGTACCTATATAAACATAATACAGCTATTAAATCTTTACGGTGTCGGGTGTTCCGCCTTGTGGGAGAACTGGTACCACATTGGGGCAACTGGGAGCTGGTGTGTACAAAATTAAGGGTGGGCTGGAGCCTGCGGAGGACTCTGACAGGTCCTCTGCGGGGCTTGAGGGAGGGTTGCAGTGGGTGCCACGCCACGGCCATTCTGACCGAGACCCCTCTCGAGCGGACAGACGCCGGGCAGTCCACCCCGAATCTACAATATTGCCCATTTAAGCAAGTAAGCCATCCCTGCGGGTACTTTGGTGAAAATTGAAATTTGGGTACTGTAGCTTTTGCGCCCAAATTCATGACCTTCCCATTTTTTGGGATAAAAAGGTTGCAGCTGGCCACCCTTCGCCGTTCCTGTCTCAGTTTTGCCTCTCTATTGCTCTTCGGAGCCCCGACCCTGAGACGCCCATGTTCGCCCGCCAGCGGCATGGGAAGCCTCCTACCAATCCGGGGTCCTGGGGTGGATCCATGTGGCGATAAAAGCCGGCTTGGCCGGGCCACCCACCTCAGCCTTGGGCCAGTGGTCGTGTGTGAGACCGGCACATGGAATGGAGACATTTCATGCTGCTTACCGTGTCAGGGGCAGAACGGCATGCGCTGCATGTTCAATTTTACTATCAAGAATTAGTTTACAGTTAAATACAATTATTCAGTGTTAGACCGTTGTCTAACGCTGCTTCCTTTGTGCTTTTTTGCGAGGGAAGGCTATGGCTCCCGTCAGGGTCGGCAGGAAGCGGGATAGGTACGTAAAATTAATGTTTCGTGCTGTTGGAAGTCTTCTAATAGTCTACTGTGTAGAGACGACCGTCGAGGACGGCTGCAGCATCGTTTAGACGAAGCGGAGCGCGTGAACGCAACTCCAGCAGAGGATGAATCGCCTACTGCAAAGCGACGACGGATCAACAGAAGGAAGCAGGCACGCAATCGTTTTTCGAGGGCTTCGCGTGAATTGGAACTACTGAGTCAGCAGGTAAACAATGTTTCGGTTTCAGGCGACCCCATTGTAGCCCCTGTAGATGCACCGGTGGTTCCTCCGACAGGAACAACCATGGCCCCCACTACGAATCCATCCAGTGCTGCGGCGCTTAGGTGAGTGACGCAGAGAGAGCCACGCTGCGGCGGGCAAACATGAGCTCTTCCCAACGCGAACGTACGCGGCAACGGGATGCCGAACGCCAGCGGCAACGGAGAGCTCAACGAAGTGCTGAACAAGTGGTAGAAGATCGCGAAAGAAACCGACTTGCACAGCAAAATCGACGGGGCCTTCAGGGTCATATTGGTCTTGATATTGCCAGTGAGCGCCAAGCGCAAATACGCTCCCAACTTTCCCAAGAAGACCGAGTCATCGAACGACAACGAAACACAGAAACAAGAGCCATTCGTCGTTCCCAGCAAGACGAGAATGAACGCAAGGAGGAGCGCGGAGCAAATGCTGTGGTTCAGGCATCCCGTCAGACGGATGAGGAGCGTGCGGCAGAGCGAGAATGGGACCGAAAGCGTCACGCCATTAGAAGGGCGTTACAAACGGAGGAAGAGCGCGAAGAGGAGCGCGAGCGTGTTCGAGAACGTCGACGTATCACTCGCCATCGAAAATCACTTGTAAACCATGAAGATTTCCGCCCGTCGATGGTCACAGGTCCAGATGTTGATGAAGACACCAGACGCCACCGGCTGCCTCCCACTACGGTGTGCGGTCACTGTAACGCGTGGAAGTGGCCTGGTGAAAGCGAGTCTGCCTGCTGTATCGAGGGGAAAGTCAGACTACCACCTCTGGCCCCAGCTCCAGACGAACTTCTCCAGCTTTACGGAGACCCCAATTTTCGAAAGCAGATACGGGCGTACAACCAGGCGTTTGCCTTTACGTCTATCGGTGCTTCAAACCCGACCACGGGTAGGTTTCAGAACGTCAACCAGGACAACAGCGTCGCGGGTGAACGTGGCGTATACTCCTACCGAATTCAAGGTGCTATGGGCCACTACATGGGTTCTTTGTTGCCATACATTGATCGTCGAACTGGCCAAAGGACTCAGCTTAAGTTTGCGCAGATCTATATCGTCGATCCGGACATGGAGCGCCGAGCTGAGAGACGTATGGAAATTTTCGCAGACCTGGACCCTGTGGCTTTGTTAGACATCGAGCGGGTGATGCAAAGGTACAACCCGTTCGCTCAGCAGTTTCTCACGTTTGGCGAAAGGGTGCGTCAATGCGATATGCAGCAGCCAATCGACTTGGTGTTCCGTCTGAGAAACAATCCTTCCAGACCTCGAACGGAAAATCTGCCGACGGTTTCTGAAGTGGCCGTCACTATGATTGAAGACGGTAACCTCGCACAGCCTCGCGATCTCTTGGTATATACAAAAGACAGAAATCTCATGCGTCTCTGGGAAACAAACGCCAACTACGACCCCCTTCAGTACCCGCTACTTCTTCCGTATGGAGAACTGGGGTAGACGTATACGGATACGTACGAAGGTGATGTGGTGCGCAGGAACAAACGCGCTATGCCTCTACGTGAGCACGTCGCGTATCGACTCTTCCAAAAGGACGATGACCGATCAGCTTTACATAAAGGGGGGCGCCTTTTCCAACAGTATTGTGTGGACCAGAGAGCCAAATGCGAGCAAGAAGAACTTCGTTGGATAGCAACTCACCAAAAGGAGATCCGTGCTTACCAGTACAATGGACTGCGAGATGCGTACCTGAGCGAAGCTATGGAAGAGGCTAGGACTATCCTTGGCGATGGCGAAGGACTCCTGGCGGAATATGATCGTGACACTGGAGAGCTGGCTCACCCCGACCGAGCCCGAAACAGGCACTTCCTCAATCAGGTTGGGAAGAAGATCATCTTACCGTCTTCTCACTCAGGGAGCCCGCGTCAGATGTACCAATCGTACCAAGACTCGATGGCAATCGTTAGGGAGTACGGCAAGCCAGATATCTTCGACACGATGACTTGCAATCCAAAGTGGGAAGAGATCCAAGAGCAGATTCGCGATCCTACCCAGAGCGCCCAAGACCGCCCAGACATCGTCGCGAGAGTATGGCAGCAAAAGCTGGCTGCTCATTTAAAAGACTTAGACGAGGGTGTGCTTGGGCGGGTTTCCGCGCGGATTTACGTGGTGGAGTTTCAAAAGCGTGGACTTCCTCATGCGCACATCATTGTCATCTTGGCGGACGAGGACAAGCCACGCACGAGGCAGATTATTGACAAGATTGTGTCGGCGGAAGTACCGGATCCTGACACCAACCCCGGCCTTTATGAAACGGTCATGACGAATATGATGCACGGGCCCTGTGGCGCGGCGAATCCATCGTGTGTCTGTATGAAGGATGGCAAGTGTACAAAGGGCTACCCGAAACCGTTCGTGGAGACAACGCGGGTGAGCGAAGACGGTTTCCCGCAGTACAGACGCCGACGACGACCGGAAGGATTTTTTACATTCAATGGAAGACGGTACGACAATGCTACGCTGAATCAGTGGGTGGTGCCATACAACCCATACTTTTCATACAAGTACAACTGCCACATCAACATTGAAATCTGCACAGCACTGTCAGTGGTGAAGTATCTCTACAAGTACGTGTACAAGGGATCCGACAGAGCTGTGATTACAGTGGAGACGGTGCAAGACGAAGGTAATATCGACACACGGGAACCCAACGAGATCATCCGATACTTAAGCGCGAGGTACATCTCTCCCATTGAGGCGTGTATGCGTCTCCTCGGGCACGTAGTGCAAGGGAAGTCCCATGCGGTTTTCCAGCTCACGGTACACCTCGAAGGTGAGCAGATGGTGGTATTCCGCGAGACCGAAGATCCGGAACGCGTCATGGATCGTAGTGAGCGCACGAAGCTTACTGCCTTCTTCGACATATGTGCGAGTAGAGCGCCCGAAGACCAGGTAGCTAAGACAATTGTGTATCAGGATGTGCCGAAGTACTTTAGATGGGACAAACACAAGATATGGGTCCGCCGCAAAAAGTATCAAGCTGCACTAGGACGAATGATTCACGTGTCTCCGCGAGATGAGGAGAGGTTCTACTTACGCGTCTTGCTATGCCATCGCAAAGGACCTACTTCTTTCCAGGATATCCGGACTGTGGATAACGTCGTATGTGGATCGTATAAGGATGCCGCGTTACGTCTAGGATATCTCGAGAATGATGAGGAGTGGGCAGCCTGTATGGAGGAAGCCGCGACGTTCCAGATGGCGTATCAACTGCGTCAGCTATTTGCTACGCTGTTAGTATACTCTCAGGTTGCGCAGGTGCGTCAGCTATGGGATAATTACTACGGAGCATTGTCTGAGGATTTCCACCGTCGATTCCGCGCCATGGAAGGCCAAGCGAAGGACGACGTGGTGATGTTTAACACGCTCAAGAGTCTGAACGAGTTGCTTCAAGTGAGTGGGAAAGTGGTACATGAGTTTGACCTTCCACAACTTGCCGATTTCCCTGATCTGCTTCTTCGAGACGCACTCCAGACCAACAACAGTTTGATTGACCGCGAGACCATGGCGTATGACTATCACATGCTTCAAGAAATTGTGGAGCATGAGGATGGACTTAATGAAGGTCAACAAGCTATCTACGCGAAAGTCATGGCGGCTGTCGATGGATCTTCAGAAGGCAACAAGTTATTTTTTCTGGATGGACCTGGTGGTACTGGAAAATCAACCTTGCTCAAGCACATCCTGGCAAAAGTTCGTTTGTCTGGGAAAATTGCCATTGCGGTAGCTTCGAGTGGAATTGCCGCACTTCTACTAATGGGTGGTCGCACTGCACATTCTACCTTTCGAATCCCACTAAAGCTGAATGCGGAGTCTACGTGTGCGATCAATAAGAACTCTGCCCTGAAGGAACTTATCAAGATGGCCTTTTTTATTATCTGGGACAAAGCTCCGATGGCCCATCGTCACGCTTTTGAGGCTGTGGACCGTTCGCTACGGGATATCTTGGACATCGATGAACCATTTGGCGGGAAAGTGGTCGTCCTTTCAGGAGATTTCAGACAAGTTCTACCGGTGGTACTGCAGGGAACGCCTGCGGATACCATCGACGCGTGTCTAAAGTCTTCGGAGTTGTGGAGCAAATTCGAACAAGTTCATCTTACGGAGAACATGCGTGTGAGGTCGGCTGCGAATGAAACGACAGCGGAAGAACTGACAGCATTCTCTGAGTTTCTCCTTCAAGTGGGCGAAGGAAGGCACCAAGTGAATGCTGGACTTGGACCAGATTTCATCAAGATCCCGAACGACATGTTGATTCAGAGCGAACCGGAGGAGGAACCGGAAGAAGAAGATGAAGAGGTTCGGCCTGGCACCACTCCCAGAGGCATGCGACACATCATTGACGAGATGTATGCAGACATTAATAACCCTGAGATCGCCACGGATGAGTACTTTGCCAACCGAACAATATTGACGACTACGAACATGATCGTGCAGCGTATCAATGAAGCTGTTTCTCAGAAGCTGGAAGGTGACGCCCAGGAGTATTTGTCCAACGATTCAGTGGATAATGACGGTGACGCTGATTACTTTGAGCCTGAACTCCTGCATTCAGTGAATATGAACGGAATCCCGCCGCACAAACTAACTCTGAAGAAGGGTGCGCCGATCATGATGATGCGCAACCTGAATCCCAATCTTGGGCTGTGCAACGGAACGCGCCTCCGTGTTGTGGAGCTGAAACCTCACGTGATCCTTGCGACCATCATGGCAGGGGAACGCCACGGCCAGCATGTGTTCATTCCGCGGATTGTGTTCCACAGTGACGGGGGCACGCGAGAGTTCCCCTTCCGTCTACGTCGTAAGCAGTTCCCAGTGCAACCAGCGTTTGCGATGACAATCAACAAGGCCCAATGACAAACGGTACAAAATCTCGGACTATACTTGGCGAATCCTTGCTTCTCACACGGACAGCTGTACGTGGCGTTATCGAGAGTGACAGCGCGGTCGAGACTCAAGGTGATGATCGAGTATCCTGA
The DNA here is from genome assembly GCA_018806915.1 of Phytophthora colocasiae. Classification (NCBI taxonomy): domain Eukaryota; phylum Oomycota; class Peronosporomycetes; order Peronosporales; family Peronosporaceae; genus Phytophthora; species Phytophthora colocasiae. The sequence goes on along the minus strand of JAGKQI010000102.1, from coordinate 825,675 downwards.
CCAGGTGGACGCCGATGGAGTGTACACACAGAATATTGTTTACCGACAGATATTCGAGATGTAAGCAAGAGGAAGAAGGAGATCACTGCATTTTTCATAACAACAAATACATGTTCACTGTGCATATGAAACACTGTGTATGTTTTTGTCCCCTCCGAGCGAAGCGAAGGCAGAACTACAGAGTAGTAGGGCGAGCTGGAACAGCGAGCACTACGGGTTGGGACCTAACACATACACACCGCCCGCAAAGCGGGCGGCACTCGGCTAGTCTCTACCCTCTAGGCTAGTGCGGCGTCTGTCTGTCCGTCTGTCTGTCCGTGTGTCCGTCCGCGCTGCGTTTTTTTGCTGCCGAGCGCAGCGAAGGCGGCCTCGGGATTTTTTGCTGCCGAGCGCAGCGAAGGCGGCCTCAGGATTGGCTAATATTATATTTATTCGACTGTATTTTGATTCAACTGTATTTTGTTAACGATTCTACAGATTTTATCGTGCGTTCGATAGTATACGTTCACCAAGAGACCACATATGTGTGGATGCGATTTTATCGACCACAAATTTTATTGGTGTCTTCGCAATCTTTACATATCCAGTAATACGATTGGTCAAAATACAATTTAACGATTTTATTTAATAATACTTGCCTGCTTGAAATGCTCACTTTCCAATTTGACATGGCCATCCGTATCCGCGACCCCGACACCGATGTCGACGAGAGGGCTCGACCTCGCCGCTACCAACGTCGTGCGGCCGACCTCCGCCTCGACACCATCAACAACATTTCGGTGTTGAACAACAACATGACTGATGAAATCAGTGCTTTGTTGGACGCTCTTCGTGATGCACATCGCCTGATTGCGTCCCTGCAACGTCGGCTCTCTGCACGCGAAATGTTCGGTACAAGCGATGAGGAGAGCGACAGCGATTACGACAACGAGCCTTGGTTCATCGACACGTTCAGCCAATCGGATTCCACTGACGATGACAGCGTCATCGACCTTACCTCTGACAGTGAATAAGCATTTATCTACATTGTTTTTGGTTAATTACGAATGAAGTAGTTAACTTTGATTTTCCATTTAAAACATCTTAGTGTAGGTTGTGTCATATTTTGCATTTTTGTATTTTTTACTGTTTTTATATTGATTTGTTCAATATAGCGACATTGCGCTTATATGTTTTACGTAAGAATTTCCACAGGTTACATATGTGCGAAAAAAATAACTTCAATGATCTCCTTTCAACACCGGCGCGTCATGAGTCCAATTTGAGTTATGTAGAGGCGCTTCACGATCGAACCGCGCTGGCTATATTCGTGGAACATCGTGCCCAGACTCCGTGCCTTACTTGGAAGCTCTCACTTCTCAATTTGCCTCCAACAAGGCAATGGCTAGCCAGAAGGACTGGCGCGTACTTGAAGCCCGCTACCGAACTCCGCCTGACCCCGAAGACGATGCCGTCAGACGTCGCCGCGAGGCTAATCGCCGCCAGGCTCGATCTCGCCTTCAGGACCGGCAGCTATCGCATCGCCTTGCCCACCAACGCGATAGGGTAGCTGCTGGACGTTTGTCGCAAGTCCACGTTACTCAGGCAGAACAAGAGGTTTTAGAACGCCGTTATGCTTCCCCTGAAGTTCCTGAGACTGAAGAGCAACGTAAACGACGGTTGCGGAATAAATCTCAAGCTGCTACCCGACTACAACAGCGCATGCGCGCTCGACGTTCGGCGCGTCAATCGATAATTACTGCTAATCGATCGCAACCTTCAGATTCATCGTCCGTCAATTTACCTGAGATCATGCGTCACGGAACAGGAAGGCAAACAAGAAGAATATGACCCTGCGGAACATCAACGTCGGTTTGCTGCAGCGTATGCGGAGGGACTTCGTATTGGTGCCGTGATTCAAGGCCGAGATGTTGCCACAGCGGGATCTTCGGCCGCACCAGCCCCGCCAACAGCGTCCCAGGTATTCCAACAGATGCTTTACCTTCCGACATACGTACAGAAGATCGTGCGGCAGCAAAGAGAGCGAGGATGCAAAGCGTACACGAGCACGCCGTGCAAATATGACATCTTCACAGCGAGAGGCTGCGAAACGAAGAAACACTGAACAACGACGCGCCAGCCGAGCTCAGCAGAGTGAAGAACGGCGCCAAGCCGAAAGGGACCGTAACCGTATTGCAGGACAAAGAAGACGGGCGAGTCTTAACGACCAAGGGCGTCGTCAAGAACAAGAAGCAAATACCGCCGCGCGAGTTCGCCAGCGTTCTCTTCAGGGTGAGGATGAGCGTAATCAAGCGAGGCCATACAATGCAGCGGTTAAAGCTGTCCGCAGGTCCCAGATGACTGAAGAGGAGCGCGAGATCCAGCGTGACGCTGACCGTGTGCGACATGCGAATGCTAGAGACGCGCGGGAAGATGATGAGCGCGCTACACAGCGGGAAGCTGACCAAGTGCGTCGCGCTATTGCAAGGATCTACAGTCGGCCGTTGAACGCGAGTCGCAGCGTGAAGCCGACCGAGAACGCCGGGCCGATGCAAGAAGGCAGATGCCAGAAGTGGAGCGCGGGGACGAGCGAGAACGGGACCGAGAGCGCCACGCCATTCGAAGGGCTCTACAGACAGAAGAAGAACGCGAAGAGGGGCGCGAGCGAGTTCGCGATCGTCGGCGAACCACCCGCCATCGCCAAGCACTCGCGAACCACGAAGACTTCTTACCGTCCATGGTCAGGGGTCCAGATGTTCACAAACACACCAGGCGCCATCGCCTTCCCCCCACTGTAGTCTGTGGCCACTGTAACGCGTGGAAATGGCCTGGTGAAAGCAAAACAGCCTGTTGTATCGAGGGAAAAGTCAGACTACCACCTCTGGCTCCTGCTCCAGAAGAACTTCTCCAGCTTTACGGTGACCCCGATTTTCGAAAAAAGATACGGGCGTACAACCAGGCGTTTGCCTTTACGTCTATCGGTGCTTCAAACCCGACCACGGGTAGGTTTCAGAACGTCAACCAGGACAACAGCGTCGCGGGTGAACGTGGCGTATACTCCTACCGAATTCAAGGTGCTATGGGCCACTACATGGGTTCTTTGTTGCCATACATTGATCGTCGAACTGGCCAAAGGACTCAGCCCAAGTTTGCGCAGATCTATATCGTCGATCCGGACATGGAGCGCCGAGCTGAGAGACGTATGGGGATTTTCGCAGACCTGGACCCTGTGGCTTTGTTAGACATCGAGCGGGTGATGCAAAGGTACAACCCGTTCGCTCAGCAGTTTCTCACGTTTGGCGAAAGGGTGCGTCAAAGCGATATGCAGCAGCCAATCGACTTAATGTTCCGTCTGAGAAACAATCCTTCCAGACCTCGAACGGAAAATCTGCCGACGGTTTCTGAAGTGGCCGTCACTATGATTGAAGACGGCAACCTCGCACAGCCTCGCGATCTCTTGGTATATACAAAAGACAGAAATCTCATGCGTCTCTGGGAAACAAACGCCAACTACGACCCCCTTCAGTACCCGCTACTTCTTCCGTATGGAGAACTGGGGTGGACGTATACGGATACGTACGAAGGTGATGTGGTGCGCAGGAACAAACGCGCTATGCCTCTACGTGAGCACGTCGCGTATCGACTCTTCCAAAAGGACGATGACCGATCAGCTTTACATAAAGGGGGGCGCCTTTTCCAACAGTATTGTGTGGACCAGAGAGCCAAATGCGAGCAAGAAGAACTTCGTTGGATAGCAACTCACCAAAAGGAGATCCGTGCTTACCAGTACAATGGACTGCGAGATGCGTACCTGAGCGAAGCTATGGAAGAGGCTAGGACTATCCTTGGCGATGGCGAAGGACTCCTGGCGGAATATGATCGTGACACTGGAGAGCTGGCTCACCCCGACCGAGCCCGAAACAGGCACTTCCTCAATCAGGTTGGGAAGAAGATCATCTTACCGTCTTCTCACTCAGGGAGCCCGCGTCAGATGTACCAATCGTACCAAGACTCGATGGCAATCGTTAGGGAGTACGGCAAGCCAGATATCTTCGACACGATGACTTGCAATCCAAAGTGGGAAGAGATCCAAGAGCAGATTCGCGATCCTACCCAGAGCGCCCAAGACCGCCCAGACATCGTCGCGAGAGTATGGCAGCAAAAGCTGGCTGCTCATTTAAAAGACTTAGACGAGGGTGTGCTTGGGCGGGTTTCCGCTTGGATTTACGTGGTGGAGTTTCAAAAGCGTGGACTTCCTCATGCGCACATCATTGTCATCTTGGCGGACGAGGACAAGCCACGCACGAGGCAGATTATTGACAAGATTGTGTCGGCGGAAGTACCGGATCCTGACACCAACCCCGGCCTTTATGAAACGGTCATGACGAATATGATGCACGGGCCCTGTGGCGCGGCGAATCCATCGTGTGTCTGTATGAAGGATGGCAAGTGTACAAAGGGCTACCCGAAACCGTTCGTGGAGACAACGCGGGTGAGCGAAGACGGTTTCCCGCAGTACAGACGCCGACGACGACCGGAAGGATTTTACATTCAATGGAAGACGGTACGACAATGCTACGCTGAATCAGTGGGTGGTGCCATACAACCCATACTTTTCATACAAGTACAACTGCCACATCAACATTGAAATCTGCACAGCACTGTCAGTGGTGAAGTATCTCTACAAGTACGTGTACAAGGGATCCGACAGAGCTGTGATTACAGTGGAGACGGTGCAAGACGAAGGTAATATCGACACACGGGAACCCAACGAGATCATCCGATACTTAAGCGCGAGGTACATCTCTCCCATTGAGGCGTGTATGCGTCTCCTCGGGCACGTAGTGCAAGGGAAGTCCCATGCGGTTTTCCAGCTCACGGTACACCTCGAAGGTGAGCAGATGGTGGTATTCCGCGAGACCGAAGATCCGGAACGCGTCATGGATCGTAGTGAGCGCACGAAGCTTACTGCCTTCTTCGACATATGTGCGAGTAGAGCGCCCGAAGACCAGGTAGCTAAGACAATTGTGTATCAGGATGTGCCGAAGTACTTTAGATGGGACAAACACAAGATATGGGTCCGCCGCAAAAAGTATCAAGCTGCACTAGGACGAATGATTCACGTGTCTCCGCGAGATGAGGAGAGGTTCTACTTACGCGTCTTGCTATGCCATCGCAAAGGACCTACTTCTTTCCAGGATATCCGGACTGTGGATAACGTCGTATGTGGATCGTATAAGGATGCCGCGTTACGTCTAGGATATCTCGAGAATGATGAGGAGTGGGCAGCCTGTATGGAGGAAGCCGCGACGTTCCAGATGGCGTATCAACTGCGTCAGCTATTTGCTACGCTGTTAGTATACTCTCAGGTTGCGCAGGTGCGTCAGCTATGGGATAATTACTACGGAGCATTGTCTGAGGATTTCCACCGTCGATTCCGCGCCATGGAAGGCCAAGCGAAGGACGACGTGGTGATGTTTAACACGCTCAAGAGTCTGAACGAGTTGCTTCAAGTGAGTGGGAAAGCGGTACATGAGTTTGACCTTCCACAACTTGCCGATTTCCCTGATCTGCTTCTTCGAGACGCACTCCAGACCAACACCAGTTTGATTGACCGCGAGACCATGGCGTATGACTATCACATGCTTCAAGAAATTGTGGAGCATGAGGATGGACTTAATGAAGGTCAACAAGCTATCTACGCGAAAGTCATGGCGGCTGTCGACGGATCTTCAGAAGGCAACAAGTTATTTTTTCTGGATGGACCTGGTGGTACTGGAAAATCAACCTTGCTCAAGCACATCCTGGCAAAAGTTCGTTTGTCTGGGAAAATTGCCATTGCGGTAGCTTCGAGTGGAATTGCCGCACTTCTACTAATGGGTGGTCGCACTGCACATTCTACCTTTCGAATCCCGCTAAAGCTGAATGCGGAGTCTACGTGTGCGATCAATAAGAACTCCGCCCTGAAGGAACTTATCAAGATGGCCAGTTTAATTATCTGGGACGAAGCTCCGATGGCCCATCGTCACGCTTTTGAGGCTGTGGACCGTTCGCTACGGGATATCTTGGACATCGATGAACCATTTGGCGGGAAAGTGGTCGTCCTTTCAGGAGATTTCAGACAAATTCTACCGGTGGTACTGCAGGGAACGCCTGCGGATACCATCGACGCGTGTCTAAAGTCTTCGGAGTTGTGGAGCAAATTCGAACAAGTTCATCTTACGGAGAACATGCGTGTGAGGTCGGCTGCGAATGAAACGACAGCGGAAGAACTGGCAGCATTCTCTGAGTTTCTCCTTCAAGTGGGCGAAGGAAGGCACCAAGTGAATGCTGGACTTGGACCAGATTTCATCAAGATCCCGAACGACATGTTGGTTGAGAGCGAACCGGAGGAAGAGCCGGAAGAAGAAGATGAAGAGGTTCGGCCTGGCACCACTCCCAGAGGCATGCGACGCATCATTGACGAGATGTATGCAGACATTAATAACCCTGAGATCGCCACGGATGAGTACTTTGCCAACCGAACGATATTGACGACTACGAACATGATCGTGCAGCGTATCAACGAAGCTGTTTCTCAGAAGCTGGAAGGTGACGCCCAGGAGTATTTGTCCAACGATTCAGTGGATAATGACGGTGACGCTGATTACTTTGAGCCTGAACTCCTGCATTCAGTGAATATGAACGGAATCCCGCCGCACAAACTAACTCTGAAGAAGGGTGCGCCGATCATGATGATGCGCAACCTGAATCCCAATCTTGGACTGTGCAACGGAACGCGCCTCCGTGTTGTGGAGCTGAAACCTCACGTGATCCATGCGACCATCATGACAGGGGAACGCCACGGCCAGCATGTGTTCATTCCGCGGATTGTGTTCCTCAGTGACGGGGACACGCGTGAGTTCCCCTTCCGTCTACGTCGTAAGCAGTTCCCAGTGCAACCAGCGTTTGCGATGACAATCAACAAGGCCCAAGGACAAACGCTACAAAATCTCGGACTATACTTGGCGACTCCTTGCTTCTCACACGGACAGCTGTACGTGGCGTTATCGAGAGTGACAGCGCGGTCGAGACTCAAGGTGATGATCGAGTATCCTGACCAGGTGGACGCCGATGGAGTGTACACACAGAATATTGTTTATCGACAGATATTCGAGATGTAAGCAAGAGGAAGAAGGAGATCACTGCATTTTTCATAACAACAAATACATGTTCACTGTGCATATGAAACACTGTGTATGTTTTTGTCCCCTCCGAGCGAAGCGAAGGCAGGGGCTACAGAGTAGTAGGGCGAGCTGGAACAGCGAGCACTACGGGTTGGGACCTAACACATACACACCGCCCGCAAAGCGGGCGGCACTCAACTAGTCTCTCTCTACACTCTAGGCTAGTGCGGCGTCTGTCTGTCCGTCTGTCTGTCCGTGTGTCCGTCCGCGCTGCGTTTTTTTGCTGCCGAGCGCAGCGAAGGCGGCCTCGGGATTTTTTGCTGCCGAGCGCAGCGAAGGCGGCCTCGGGATTGGCTAATATTATATTTATTCGACTGTATTTTGATTCAACTGTATTTTGTTAACGATTCTACAGATTTTATCGTGCGTTCGATAGTATACGTTCACCAAGAGACCACATATGTGTGGATGCGATTTTATCGACCACAAATTTTATTGGTGTCTTCGCAATCTTTACATATCCAGTAATACGATTGGTCAAAATACAATTTAACGATTTTATTTAATAATACTTGCCTGCTTGAAATGCTCACTTTCCAATTTGACATGGCCATCCGTATCCGCGACCCCGACACCGATGTCGACGAGAGGGCTCGACCTCGCCGCTACCAACGTCGTGCGGCCGACCTCCGCCTCGACACCATCAACAACATTTCGGTGTTGAACAACAACATGACTGATGAAATCAGTGCTTTGTTGAACGCTCTTCGTGATGCACATCGCCTGATTGCGTCCCTGCAACGTCGGCTCTCTGCACGCGAAATGTTCGGTACAAGCGATGAGGAGAGCGACAGCGATTACGACAACGAGCCTTGGTTCATCGACACGTTCAGCCAATCGGATTCCACTGACGATGACAGCGTCATCGACCTTACCTCTGACAGTGAATAAGCATTTATCTACATTGTTTTTGGTTAATTACGAATGAAGTAGTTAACTTTGATTTTCCATTTAAAACATCTTAGTGTAGGTTGTGTCATATTTTGCATTTTTGTATTTTTTACTGTTTTTATATTGATTTGTTCAATATAGCGACATTGCGCTTATATGTTTTACGTAAGAATTTCCACAGGTTACATATGTGCGAAAAAAATAACTTCAATGATCTCCTTTCAACACCGGCGCGTCATGAGTCCAATTTGAGTTATGTAGAGGCGCTTCACGATCGAACCGCGCTGGCTATATTCGTGGAACATCGTGCCCAGACTCCGTGCCTTACTTGGAAGCTCTCACTTCTCAATTTGCCTCCAACAAGGCAATGGCTAGCCAGAAGGACTGGCGCGTACTTGAAGCCCGCTACCGAACTCCGCCTGACCCCGAAGACGATGCCGTCAGACGTCGCCGCGAGGCTAATCGCCGCCAGGCTCGATCTCGCCTTCAGGACCGGCAGCTATCGCATCGCCTTGCCCACCAACGCGATAGGGTAGCTGCTGGACGTTTGTCGCAAGTCCACGTTACTCAGGCAGAACAAGAGGTTTTAGAACGCCGTTATGCTTCCCCTGAAGTTCCTGAGACTGAAGAGCAACGTAAACGACGGTTGCGGAATAAATCTCAAGCTGCTACCCGACTACAACAGCGCATGCGCGCTCGACGTTCGGCGCGTCAATCGATAATTACTGCTAATCGATCGCAACCTTCAGATTCATCGTCCGTCAATTTACCTGAGATCATGCGTCACGGAACAGGAAGGCAAACAAGAAGAATATGACCCTGCGGAACATCAACGTCGGTTTGCTGCAGCGTATGCGGAGGGACTTCGTATTGGTGCCGTGATTCAAGGCCGAGATGTTGCCACAGCGGGATCTTCGGCCGCACCAGCCCCCGCCAACAGCGTCCCAGGTATTCCAACAGATGCTTTACCTTCCGACATACGTACAGAAGATCGTGCGGCAGCAAAGAGAGCGAGGGATGCAAAGCGTACACGAGCACGCCGTGCAAATATGACATCTTCACAGCGAGAGGCTGCGAAACGAAGAAACACTGAACAACGACGCGCCAGCCGAGCTCAGCAGAGTGAAGAACGGCGCCAAGCCGAAAGGGACCGTAACCGTATTGCAGGACAAAGAAGACGGGCGAGTCTTAACGACCAAGGGCGTCGTCAAGAACAAGAAGCAAATACCGCCGCGCGAGTTCGCCAGCGTTCTCTTCCAGGATGAGGATGAGCGTAATCAAGCGAGGCCATACAATGCAGCGGTTAAAGCTGTCCGCAGGTCCCAGATGACTGAAGAGGAGCGCGAGATCCAGCGTGACGCTGACCGTGTGCGACATGCGAATGCTAGAGACGCGCGGGAAGATGATGAGCGCGCTACACAGCGGGAAGCTGACCAAGTGCGTCGCGCTATTGCAAGGGATCTACAGTCGGCCGTTGAACGCGAGTCGCAGCGTGAAGCCGACCGAGAACGCCGGGCCGATGCAAGAAGGCAGATGCCAGAAGTGGAGCGCGGGGACGAGCGAGAACGGGACCGAGAGCGCCACGCCATTCGAAGGGCTCTACAGACAGAAGAAGAACGCGAAGAGGGGCGCGAGCGAGTTCGCGATCGTCGGCGAACCACCCGCCATCGCCAAGCACTCGCGAACCACGAAGACTTCTTACCGTCCATGGTCAGGGTCCAGATGTTCACAAACACACCAGGCGCCATCGCCTTCCCCACTGTAGTCTGTGGCCACTGTAACGCGTGGAAATGGCCTGGTGAAAGCAAAACAGCCTGTTGTATCGAGGGAAAAGTCAGACTACCACCTCTGGCTCCTGCTCCAGAAGAACTTCTCCAGCTTTACGGTGACCCCGATTTTCGAAAAAAGATACGGGCGTACAACCAGGCGTTTGCCTTTACGTCTATCGGTGCTTCAAACCCGACCACGGGTAGGTTTCAGAACGTCAACCAGGACAACAGCGTCGCGGGTGAACGTGGCGTATACTCCTACCGAATTCAAGGTGCTATGGGCCACTACATGGGTTCTTTGTTGCCATACATTGATCGTCGAACTGGCCAAAGGACTCAGCCCAAGTTTGCGCAGATCTATATCGTCGATCCGGACATGGAGCGCCGAGCTGAGAGACGTATGGGGATTTTCGCAGACCTGGACCCTGTGGCTTTGTTAGACATCGAGCGGGTGATGCAAAGGTACAACCCGTTCGCTCAGCAGTTTCTCACGTTTGGCGAAAGGGTGCGTCAAAGCGATATGCAGCAGCCAATCGACTTGGTGTTCCGTCTGAGAAACAATCCTTCCAGACCTCGAACGGAAAATCTGCCGACGGTTTCTGAAGTGGCCGTCACTATGATTGAAGACGGCAACCTCGCACAGCCTCGCGATCTCTTGGTATATACAAAAGACAGAAATCTCATGCGTCTCTGGGAAACAAACGCCAACTACGACCCCTTCAGTACCCGCTACTTCTTCCGTATGGAGAACTGGGGTGGACGTATACGGATACGTACGAAGGTGATGTGGTGCGCAGGAACAAACGCGCTATGCCTCTACGTGAGCACGTCGCGTATCGACTCTTCCAAAAGGACGATGACCGATCAGCTTTACATAAAGGGGGGCGCCTTTTCCAACAGTATTGTGTGGACCAGAGAGCCAAATGCGAGCAAGAAGAACTTCGTTGGATAGCAACTCACCAAAAGGAGATCCGTGCTTACCAGTACAATGGACTGCGAGATGCGTACCTGAGCGAAGCTATGGAAGAGGCTAGGACTATCGCTTGGCGATGGCGAAGGACTCCTGGCGGAATATGATCGTGACACTGGAGAGCTGGCTCACCCCGACCGAGCCCGAAACAGGCACTTTCTCAATCAGGTTGGGAAGAAGATCATCTTACCGTCTTCTCACTCAGGAGCCCGCGTCAGATGTACCAATCGTACCAAGACTCGATGGCAATCGTTAGGAGTACGGCAAGCCAGATATCTTCGACACGATGACTTGCAATCCAAAGTGGGAAGAGATCCAAGAGCAGATTCGCGATCCTACCCAGAGCGCCCAAGACCGCCCAGACATCGTCGCGAGAGTATGGCAGCAAAGCTGGCTGCTCATTTAAAAGACTTAGACGAGGGTGTGCTTGGGCGGGTTTCCGCGCGGATTTACGTGGTGGAGTTTCAAAAGCGTGGACTTCCTCATGCGCACATCATTGTCATCTTGGCGGACGAGGACAAGCCACGCACGAGGCAGATTATTGACAAGATTGTGTCGGCGGAAGTACCGGATCCTGACACCAACCCCGGCCTTTATGAAACGGTCATGACGAATATGATGCACGGGCCCTGTGGCGCGGCGAATCCATCGTGTGTCTGTATGAAGGATGGCAAGTGTACAAAGGGCTACCCGAAACCGTTCGTGGAGACAACGCGGGTGAGCGAAGACGGTTTCCCGCAGTACAGACGCCGACGACGACCGGAAGGATTTTACATTCAATGGAAGACGGTACGACAATGCTACGCTGAATCAGTGGGTGGTGCCATACAACCCATACTTTTCATACAAGTACAACTGCCACATCAACATTGAAATCTGCACAGCACTGTCAGTGGTGAAGTATCTCTACAAGTACGTGTACAAGGGATCCGACAGAGCTGTGATTACAGTGGAGACGGTGCAAGACGAAGGTAATATCGACACACGGGAACCCAACGAGATCATCCGATACTTAAGCGCGAGGTACATCTCTCCCATTGAGGCGTGTATGCGTCTCCCTCGGGCACGTAGTGCAAGGGAAGTCCATGCGGTTTTCCAGCTCACGGTACACCTCGAAGGTGAGCAGATGGTGGTATTCCGCGAGACCGAAGATCCGGAACGCGTCATGGATCGTAGTGAGCGCACGAAGCTTACTGCCTTCTTCGACATATGTGCGAGTAGAGCGCCCGAAGACCAGGTAGCTAAGACAATTGTGTATCAGGATGTGCCGAAGTACTTTAGATGGGACAAACACAAGATATGGGTCCGCCGCAAAAAGTATCAAGCTGCACTAGGACGAATGATTCACGTGTCTCCGCGAGATGAGGAGAGGTTCTACTTACGCGTCTTGCTATGCCATCGCAAAGGACCTACTTCTTTCCAGGATATCCGGACTGTGGATAACGTCGTATGTGGATCGTATAAGGATGCCGCGTTACGTCTAGGATATCTCGAGAATGATGAGGAGTGGGCAGCCTGTATGGAGGAAGCCGCGACGTTCCAGATGGCGTATCAACTGCGTCAGCTATTTGCTACGCTGTTAGTATACTCTCAGGTTGCGCAGGTGCGTCAGCTATGGGATAATTACTACGGAGCATTGTCTGAGGATTTCCACCGTCGATTCCGCGCCATGGAAGGCCAAGCGAAGGACGACGTGGTGATGTTTAACACGCTCAAGAGTCTGAACGAGTTGCTTCAAGTGAGTGGGAAAGCGGTACATGAGTTTGACCTTCCACAACTTGCCGATTTCCCTGATCTGCTTCTTCGAGACGCACTCCAGACCAACACCAGTTTGATTGACCGCGAGACCATGGCGTATGACTATCACATGCTTCAAGAAATTGTGGAGCATGAGGATGGACTTAATGAAGGTCAACAAGCTATCTACGCGAAAGTCATGGCGGCTGTCGACGGATCTTCAGAAGGCAACAAGTTATTTTTTCTGGATGGACCTGGTGGTACTGGAAAATCAACCTTGCTCAAGCACATCCTGGCAAAAGTTCGTTTGTCTGGGAAAATTGCCATTGCGGTAGCTTCGAGTGGAATTGCCGCACTTCTACTAATGGGTGGTCGCACTGCACATTCTACCTTTCGAATCCCGCTAAAGCTGAATGCGGAGTCTACGTGTGCGATCAATAAGAACTCCGCCCTGAAGGAACTTATCAAGATGGCCAGTTTAATTATCTGGGACGAAGCTCCGATGGCCCATCGTCACGCTTTTGAGGCTGTGGACCGTTCGCTATGGGATATCTTGGACATCGATGAACCATTTGGCGGGAAAGTGGTCGTCCTTTCAGGAGATTTCAGACAAATTCTACCGGTGGTACTGCAGGGAACGCCTGCGGATACCATCGACGCGTGTCTAAAGTCTTCGGAGTTGTGGAGCAAATTCGAACAAGTTCATCTTACGGAGAACATGCGTGTGAGGTCGGCTGCGAATGAAACGACAGCGGAAGAACTGGCAGCATTCTCTGAGTTTCTCCTTCAAGTGGGCGAAGGAAGGCACCAAGTGAATGCTGGACTTGGACCAGATTTCATCAAGATCCCGAACGACATGTTGGTTGAGAGCGAACCGGAGGAAGAGCCGGAAGAAGAAGATGAAGAGGTTCGGCCTGGCACCACTCCCAGAGGCATGCGACGCATCATTGACGAGATGTATGCAGACATTAATAACCCTGAGATCGCCACGGATGAGTACTTTGCCAACCGAACGATATTGACGACTACGAACATGATCGTGCAGCGTATCAACGAAGCTGTTTCTCAGAAGCTGGAAGGTGACGCCCAGGAGTATTTGTCCAACGATTCAGTGGATAATGACGGTGACGCTGATTACTTTGAGCCTGAACTCCTGCATTCAGTGAATATGAACGGAATCCCGCCGCACAAACTAACTCTGAAGAAGGGTGCGCCGATCATGATGATGCGCAACCTGAATCCCAATCTTGGACTGTGCAACGGAACGCGCCTCCGTGTTGTGGAGCTGAAACCTCACGTGATCCATGCGACCATCATGACAGGGGAACGCCACGGCCAGCATGTGTTCATTCCGCGGATTGTGTTCCTCAGTGACGGGGACACGCGTGAGTTCCCCTTCCGTCTACGTCGTAAGCAGTTCCCAGTGCAACCAGCGTTTGCGATGACAATCAACAAGGCCCAAGGACAAACGGTACAAAATCTCGGACTATACTTGGCGACTCCTTGCTTCTCACACGGACAGCTGTACGTGGCGTTATCGAGAGTGACAGCGCGGTCGAGACTCAAGGTGATGATCGAGTATCCTGACCAGGTGGACGCCGGTGGAGTGTACACACAGAATATTGTTTATCGACAGATATTCGAGATGTAAGCAAGAGGAAGAAGGAGATCACTGCATTTTTCATAACAACAAATACATGTTCACTGTGCATATGAAACACTGTGTATGTTTTTGTCCCCTCCGAGCGAAGCGAAGGCAGGGGCTACAGAGTAGTAGGGCGAGCTGGAACAGCGAGCACTACGGGTTGGGACCTAACACATACACACCGCCCGCAAAGCGGGCGGCACTCGGCTAGTCTCTACTCTCTAGGCTAGTGCGGCGTCTGTGTGTCCGTTGTGTGTCTGTTCAACGTCGTAGCGCATAAACCTGCGTAGCTACCTGTCTCTCCATTTCGTACATGTACGTATTCTATACTGTATTGTCCCATGGTGTAGCCTATCCCTATGTTCTAGACTGCTCTCAGGAATGCCAAAATTACAAATATAGCCCACTAATGATAACCCTCTCAATGGCCTCTGATTGGTCCGCACACCCGGCCACAAAATATTTGATTGGACAAAATGAAGCAAAGTACGATTAAAATGCTGAGCTGCCTCGCTTTACAGACCGGTGATTGGCTAAAATACATCCTACCGAGCGAAGCGAAGGTAGCACCTCGGCCAACTGGCGCGCGCCGAAGGTGTGGCGCCGATGGAGAGTAGTGGGGCGAACTAGAACAGTGAGCCCCACGGGTTTCAACCAAACACATACAAACCGCCCGCAAAAGCGGGCGGCACTCGGCTAAAATTGCTTCGATAAGTATGAAATAGTAGCTGCGAGCTCGCGAGCTCGCAGCCCCCACTGGTGATTGGCTAAAATACATCCTACCGAGCGAAGCGAAGGTAGCACCTCGGCCAACTGGCGCGCGCCGAAGGTGTGGCGCCGATGGAGAGTAGTGGGGCGAACTGGAACAGTGAGCCCCACGGGTTTCAACCAAACACATACAAACCGCCCGCAAAAGCGGGCGGCACTCGGCTAGTCCTAAAAAATGAGGAGAGCATGGTGTCCGTCCGTCCGTCACACGGATCACCATATCGATTTTAGCCAATTAAATAATTGGAAATTATTTTTACCAATTAACGTTCTTTTTGCTGCCAATGGTGGCCTGAAAGCGAGTTTTGGGCCGCACGGAAGAGCGAGAACAAGTGAGTCTATCGCTAGAGCGTTTAGAGCACGGTATGAAATTGTGTGAAGTAGTTATTTACTAGCACGGCATGTAGCTATTTCAGTGCTATTTGCATAAGTTGAATAGAAGAGCTTACTACCAGGAATGTGTGGTGGACATGCTTACACGGTGATGTATTCTATTATGGGCATGATGTTATACTTCAGCAGCACAATGACGGTGGGGGGGGGCAGAGGGTGAAAAGATGTGAAACTCTGCGTGTTTACCTCAGTAGATATCCACACAAAGCTTCAATATGCATATTCCAGTTGCGCTGGTTTAATTTTCAATACATTATTCTAGAGGAAGGAAGTGACGTTGGACGCGGTGTCAAACAGCATGTGAATGCACGGAGTCACCTACATCAGTGAGTCAGGGTCGGTGACCACATTAGGGCACGATACATGTACACAAGGATGTAGATGTAGGGATATAGAGGTGGGCATGTAAATGTGATATGTAGGAAAGAGAATATGTACTACATGGTATGGCAGGCTTAGAACATTTGTGCATATACAACCTGTAGATTAGTAGGAAGCGTGTATGTACGTCCAATATAGCCAAGTAGACGTTCATGTACAACCTGGGGTACGTTAAGTTACGAGTGCATGATCCACACCTGATGGTATACGAATAGATACGTGTGCAGCGAAACAACACGCGCTTACCGCCGCGTAGCGGCGGCGCCCGACTAGTACAAGTACTAAGTATACACAATGCACAAGAAAGCATGATGCAAGTGGCGCTGGACGACCGCGCGATCGATGAAGAGCGCCAATTGCTACTGGGTACCATCGCTCCAGACAGCAAAGCGGTTGCGATAGCAATCCATTGCGTAACGCGCGTGATAGATATCAGCTGTAGCGTCGAACGAGTGCTGTAGTGAGTGACCTGGGACCCGCGAAAGAAGGTGGATATTGAAAACTCTGGACGTGTTGTTGGCCGCGAGTCTGCTGAGGTAGCGATGGATAGCTGTCAGTGGCGGCGCCGACGTGAGCAATTACACACGGATAATCCAGCGATGGGGCTCGGAATGTACTGTGGCGACGTCAAGGGATGTGTCTGCCTAAATGCGCTCGCAAACGCACCGCCAGCCATTACAGAACCAGGATCAAATCACCTTCCAGAGATTGTTTATGGTGAGCTTTGTCGTTCCTGCGTCCATCCAACGATGTTGGCAAACCTGCAGACATTGCCAAGCAAAGCGTTCACTAGATACAACATTGCATCGCTGCAAGCAATTTACCTGGGTCGTCGGAAGAAGCAACAAGTGCAGTTGTACTGTATCTGCCCGAGCCTTGCGTCAGTCGTGTCGCATAACTTTTGTAAACCTGAGTTCAATGTACATTTTTTGCCGCTAGTTTTTGAAAAGGCAACTTTTGTTGCCGCTGCCGTTGACAGCGAGTTGCCGGGCGGACGACGCGGCTTCAAGGAGTGCAGCCACGTTACTCGCTGAGCTGAAATGACAGCGAAAGTTTCTCCTGTCCAGGTGGGGTCGGAGCTCTCTTCCAACGCAGCCGCGATGTTCGTGTGCGGCCCTGGTTTCTGGCTTGCTCCGGCGGCAATCACAGACAAGAAACACGTGCGAGTCGCCATCAGCTCGGTGCGAGCGCAACCAGACAGCCGCCAAATGCATGCACAGCGAGTTGGTGTACAGGATAACGAACATCTTGAAGGCATCGCCAATGTGTGGCCAATGGGCTAGCAGCCAACAGCGGCAGCGCGGTTTCGTTGCCTGCAAAAGGACGGCGGATCCGTCATCGCCTCTCGGATCGTGACGACCTTCACTAACGCTACGCGAGGAGAAATGGCAGCAAGTCGAGGCACAAGCAGTCTCTGCTGGTGGCTGGTGCCTGGGTAAGATTATCGTCTGGCAAACGTTGCAATTGCGCCTCGCCCTTCTCTGGCAGTGGCCTTTGCGCAGCCATCTCATTCGCAACACTACGAGAGTCTCGCAAGAACGTCGTAGTGCTGCATGATCTTCGCAGGGCAAAGTCCAAATCTGCCAAACACATAAGCTCTCGAAGTTGTCTGGAACCATCACTAGTGTTGCCCAGATACTTTCGCCTCAGTTCAGGTATCTCGGCGTCGCTTCAACGGGCCGAGCTCGTTTCCGCCTTTTCTCTGACCCGGTTACTTACACTGTGTATGGTTGTGAGGCCCGGCTCTACGCACCTCGAAATGTCTCTGGCTATCGCTTCTCTATGGCCAGAGGAGGAATCCGCTGGAAACGACCGCCGCTTTGAGCCCCGCCACACTCCAACACGCCGCGGCACGCGCACTACCACCTCAGCAATGGCGTTCGCATCCTCCGCAGTCGAGACTATGCGACCTATGAAGCCCGTGTCGCCCTCTGTCACGGCCCCCAAGCGGCGTCCAGGCGTGAACGGCCCCAGCTCCGTCAAGGACCGCACGGTGGTCGTCTTCGACTGGGACGACACGCTCTGCCCCAGCTCCTGGCTGCACGCGCAGGACCTGCTGCCCAAGTTCCGCGGCCACCAGATCTCCGTCACCCCCGAGCAGCGCGAGGTGTTGACGCTTATCGGCGCGCATGTCGCACAATTGTTGCAGAAGGCGGTGGCGTATGGCCCCGTGTTTGTGGTTACCGCTGCCGAGTACGGCTGGGTCGAGATGTCCGCTGCGCTGTATTTGCCGGCCGTACAGAGCGTGTTAGACCTTGCTGACGTGCACATCGTTTCTGCGCGGAGCTGGTACGAACAGACTTACGGGCTAGGAGGCGACTCGGCTGCCTGGAAGCAAGAGGTCATGCAGCTGATTGCGCGCAAGTGTTTTGCGACTTCTGCAGCTCAGGAGCCCAGCGCGCGGACGTTCAGGGAACCTACCGCCCCTCAGGACGCGTACTTCAACTTCCTCTCGATCGGAGACTCCATGGCAGAACGAGACGCCTGCTTCGCCGCTGTGCAGAATGTAGGTCGCACTTTTGCCAAGACGCTAAAGTTCGTCGAACATCCAAACGCCGAGGAGGTTTTGCAGCAAGTGGAACTCACACACGACTCGTTCGAGCAGATGTGCGGCTGGGATAGCAATTTGGACCTACGACTATCTCGCGCACAGCTAGCTGAGCTTCGCGGTTCGCCTATTTAAGCTGGCGCCTAAACCGACGCCACATCCGTACACTATGGCAAGACCAATGCTAGGATTGTCCACTAGGGACGCAAACGATTTTTTAGACAAGCATCAGCTCCATGTAGAACGAATACGTCGGGGCGTTTTTTATAATAATATGCAACACAACGATCAAAGAACAAGCGTCATTTCATGAGTCCTCATAACTGCCATCTTCGGCTGCTTGGAGTGATCCATTGAAGCGTCGCTGGAGCGATGACGAGCGCGAACCAGCTCGCTGATCTCCGGCGCCTACGTGTGAGACTATATCGCTGCTTTAATCGATCACACTGTGATAAAATTCACAGTCGTGCTTGATGGTGTCTTTTCCTTTCATGTGTAGAGACTCGAGAACCAGCGGTTAGAAGAAGCGGCTCGCCAGCGTCAGGAAGATCTCCGGAGGAAACAGGAAGCTGAATGCAAGCGTCTTGAGGACGGTGAGCAAATCAAGATTGCATTTTTGAAGTTGAAGGTCATCTTCATCTCATGTCCATGTCGTTTTAGAGCGAATTGCTGAAGAACAGCGGCATCTGCAGGAGCGAGAAGAGATTCGCAGGAAGAAAAAGGCGGAGGAGGATCGCATCACCAACCGTGAGCATGAGGAGCAAATGATGATCTCTAATATCGAGAAGCAGCTAAAGCTAGTTGGGGCTTTCTGGACGTCGACGCTTCAATTACCAGGACGAGATGAAGGAGCTTTACCGATTTCTGCTGCAGTGGTAGCTGTTAAAGCGCTGGAGAAGCCGATTGTAGGCTTGGAAGATGATGTTGTCCTCATTGGAGATACCACAGCGAAAATTCATGGATTCGATCTGAAAACCAAGAAGTTGATGTTCACATCCTCTTGGAGTGATGGTAACGTTGGAAGTATACCAGAACGAATGCCTTTAGCGATGGCAACAACTCGCTGTGGCCGTCTTTTAGGTGAGTGAACGAGATTTTGGCATGAAGAGTTAAAGAGTTAAGCTAATGTTGCTAGTGTGTGAGCAGATGTGCGCTCGAATCTCGATCATTGACCTTCGTGTGCTCTTTCAATTGTTTTTCGCCCAAGTGGTTGTGGGGCAGACCTGTAACTTGGATGCATCGACCGCCCGAGCAGGTTACATGGATGGCAGCCCACATCTCTCATTACCGCATGGGCTTGCGGTGGATGACGCGGCTGGGGAGTTTTACGCTAGTGATGAAGCAAGTAATTGCGTTCGGGTGTACAAACTTCCAACAAGAATTGTGACAAAAGGACTTACCCTAGAGCGGAGTATTTCAAGTTCTCGAGAAGTTGTGCTAAAGCGACCGACGGGATTATCTCTCTCTCATTATCACGTTGTTATCTGCGATACTGGGTATTCGCGTTTGGCTGTATTTGCAAAGCGAGGAGCGTTTGTACAGACTTTTGGTAAAAAGGGCATGAATGGTGGCGAGTTTTACGACTTGCGCGATGTCAAATTGGCAAATGTTCGAAAGGTAGGGGATCTCCTAAAGCAAATACGTTCGTAGTTCTAACTTTTGGTGCTTAGCGCGCCATCACCCGCGGGATTGAACCTGAAAGGGATGCTGGCGTCTCAAACGAGCAGTTCGAAGCAATTGTGGCGGACTGTGGGAGCTTTCGCGTGCAAATACTCAACGAGCGGGGCGAGTTTCTTCGTCAGTTGTCGCTTCTTGGAAGTCTGGAGCAAGTATCTTTCCAGCGTGATAAATTTGCTACCCTACGTGCGGAACTTGCGAGAGAATACGCTGCTCTTCGTCATCCTCCTCCTGTTCTAGCTGGTG
Organism: Phytophthora colocasiae; assembly: GCA_018806915.1. NCBI lineage: Eukaryota > Oomycota > Peronosporomycetes > Peronosporales > Peronosporaceae > Phytophthora > Phytophthora colocasiae. Next base: position 805,445 of record JAGKQI010000102.1, on the reverse strand, counting down.
AAAGCATGAATGGCATCTACAGACTTGCGACTTTACTGCATCCGACGTGCAAACTGTATTCCAGTATAACCACTAGGCAAATGAGGTGGCGTGGAATGCGTTCGCGCTTTCACCATCCATTCTCGCTGGCGTACGCACCAACTGATAGAGAAATCGTAGTGGTTGACCGTGAAAATGCCAGTGTGTACACGTACAATTTCGATGCAGCCGGGTGCAATTGGCTTAAACTTTTGAAGAACCAACTTGGAGGAATTTGCAGCGTGCACAGCTGTCTGCAGCTCAACTTTAGCAACTCTGAAGAGGTGAAGGACTCACTACAGAAACGATGGTTGTATGTAAGCGATCCGGTAGCGCACCGTGTAGCTGTGATCGACTCCAGTAATCTCTCTTCACAGTTTTTCATTGGAGCAACTACTTATGGTGATCGTGAACTTTGTTCAAACGGATTTTTACCTGGAGAACTGAATCGCCCAACTTTCATTGCAACTTATACTGTCGATGATGGCGATACAGTGCTAGCAGTGAGTGATAGCGGTAACCACAGCGTTTCGCTTTTTAACGCCCGAAGCGGTTCATTTCGTGGTCGGATTGGCGAAGGGTTTGGCCATTTGGAAGGATTTCTTGATTCGCCACAGGGTGTTGCAGTTTGGAAAAACGAATTCCTTTATGTCTGTGACCAATGCAACCATCGCATCCAAGTTTTCAGCGTAGTAACTCGCAAGTTTGTGCATGCTTTCGGTCGTCTGGGTACGTCACCGGGTGAATTTAACTTTCCAACGGGTATAGCACTCTGTCCAGCACTACCCACAGCTCCAAAATGCAACTTTGGTTTGCACCGTTCGGATAAAATTTGTATCGCGGACACCGGCAATTGTCGGGTGCAAGTGCTCGACCTGAATGGATCCGTACAGTTGGTCTTTGATGGTAAAACTACACCATTCGATCAACCTCTTTCACCTGTTGGAATCTGGATCCAGCAGCGTAGCGGATACATACTCGTCGGTGACATTGCCAACCGCTGTGTAGCCATTTTTACAAACGCTGGTGTATTTCTTTCAGCATTTGGCGCTACAGGCGAGGTAGACACTCGCTTCGTTCAGCCTATGACTCTTGCTATCGCCCCACACTATGCAGGTGTTGACTTGCTGATCGTTGCCGATGCTAGTCGATGCGACGTGAGCACTTTCCAACTCAGGTTGTAGTTTTAACGCGCAAAACATACAAAGTCTATTGTTTTGACTCCACCATTAGTGAAATGACAGTGCCGTTTAATTCAAGTTGATTTCACTCAGCTCTACCTCATCTTCGCTGCTCTCAGCATCCGAATTCAACCTCTGGATGCGAGCTGTTGATGTTGTTGTGGACACAGGTGCAGTGGGAGTGACATTGCCAGTAGCAACATCTTCAAGGGGTGTGTACTGGTTCCTCCATCTCTTGATCACTGTCACCACCACCACCAGACCGATTGCAACGTTTGCTGCTACTGCCGCAGCAAGAAGCACCATCGTAAATGTACTCATTTCGCTGATACCAGTCGTAGCCGCCGCATTGTTGTTCACATCTGCTATTGCGGAGTTATTGGACTCGCCCAGTTGAGATATGTTGAAGTGATCCTCAAGATTCGCGATGAAATCGGAGATCACTGGGAAGTTGGGCGTGCCCACTCCAGATACTGCATCCCAGCCAGCAGCAGCACTGAAAGAGTCTGCACACGGCGTGTTCCCACCGCGTGGGGCTCCATTGTTACCTACGACCACGTCGTTGAATGCGTCTGGATGGGTCTCAGCAAGGTAGTAGAGCAATGGATTGATGAATCCAAGTGGACTTTTACCAGCATTCATCCGCATGTCGTTCCACAATGTTACCATGGCACCAAGAACGGGTGTTGAAGCTGATGTGCCCGACACCGATGAAAGACGTCCATTCATGTACACTAGGAAGCCCGCACCTAGTGCAGATACATCAGGATAGGCGCGGCCACTAGCATTGAAGAAGCCTGGTGTTTTTGGGATATTCCTCGTTGCCAAGTACCTTTCCACTGCTGTGCGTTGGTACTCTGGAATTCCGTAGATGTTGGAAAACCCGCCTCCTGAAGTGATAATGCCTCCATTCTCTACGCTACAGATCACCTCCTCCTTCGTGCGGAAGAACGGCTTGGCTGCTTGTTGCGCACTTGTCAGAAGCATTGTGGCACCAACAGTTGTGATATACGGGCTTGAAGACGGCCACTGCGGGCCACTCTGCTTGCACATATCCTCGATAGGCACCTTTTCGAACTCAGTGCGCAGTCCAGTTACACCATCATCTCCACCAGCAATAAGTACAGTGATCCCGCGCAGACCCATTTTAATAAGAAGCGTGTCCAAAGTACGCGCGTAACCCGGTGAGACATCAAATATGTGCTCTTCGTCATCTGAGTAGCTGATTGAGACGACAAGCGGGGGATTTTCCAGTGCAAGCACATCTTGAGCAAACTCTACAAACGGCTCATCTTCCGATGAGTACGGGTTGCTTCCGTTCATGGTCCACACGTAAGTCGTAGCATTGCGGCCAACACCTGTGATGTACTGCACGTCGAGCGATGCCTCGGTACTCGCACTATTAGGATGGTTAACTCGACCTCCTTTCTCAATGATCTGAGGCGGAGTCTCCCCCGGCAAGTATTGAGCAAAGAACATATCCAAATCCGCTGGGTCATAGGATTCGTCGTAGAACGACGGGACACACTGTGTGTTGCTTGGGTTGGTCACCACGAGATTATCCGGAATGCCGTACGTTTGTCGTACCTGGGCAAGCGTTCCTCCTCCCTTTCCAATCATTTCTGCTACTTCTGATGTTGCTGCTCCTAGTGCTCGCAGTCCCAACGGATGCGTATTCACGCTCAAAAACGACACAACATCCTGTAGATGTTCAGGAACCGCTACAGCACTGGAGGCTCGCATCAACCTCCGCTGCTTCCACGCAGGAAGGTTATCTGAGCCTCCCTTTATGTCATAGTGGTGGATTTCAGTCCCCAGTAGCCGCTCCACGTGCTTTACCTTCATCGGCACTTTGTACAAGTTCGACGTGGTTGAAAATGCCCCTGCGCTGTTTTCATGCGCGAATTCTCCAGTCCAACTGCGAATTGCATCAAGTGCACCTTCAGCTGGTCGAGATAGATTGTCGGTTTGTTCCTGTACGAGGTATTTCCCATAGTCTGTGTGTCTAGAGTTCATTACACCAAATACAACATCGAATCAACGTCTTTACCTGATCTACAGCCATAGTCATTACAGAACGTACGCTGGATCAGACACACTGTAAAACGTTCGTTCTAACGTGTCAAAGTCGCCCGGGAGCAGTCCGATAACAAGTGGAACAACAAGTTCAGGATCCGCTCGACTCTGACGGATGTAGTTGTCGCTGGAGAAACCCATGAAGCGCGAGGAGGGGTCGTATATGGTGGCTGAAGTGCTTGCGGGGAGGGAGGCCAGACCAACCGCCAATGAGAGCAAGAGCAGCCACTGCATTGCCATCCTCTTGGAAGAGCTCCACGTACACTTGATAAGTGCAGAGGCAGAGACGATTTGATGAACCAATACTTTAATCAAGTTTAGATCAAACGGCCGTTTACCTTGAATAACGTATGTGACAAAATAGGAGTATATTAAACATGTTGAAGTGGTTTGCAGATTCGGAACCCCATTACGTTGCGGTTGCTACTGCTACTGAAAGCGTCAACGTTGTGAGCCATAATTCGTGGTGCATGACCATCAACATATTCTAGTACGTGTAGCCGGGGAGCGAGGGTTTTCTACATGGTCAACATCGAGCAGCTGTAGCCAGTGTGCACTACACACGAGGTAAACAGCAACAGCCCACCGAGATATTGCAATAATAGAAGTAACATACGCTTGCATGTAGTTAGTGTTCATACAGCACTTGCTACTTCTTGCATGCACCGACAAGCGAAGCTGTGGATTTACATGGATTTTGTATGAACTCGTCGTTTTGACAATAAGCGCACATTAGTTGAAGCTATCCGTTCAAGCTCATTGATTGGCTGAATGTGGATACGTAAAATGTCTTCACAAGCCCCCCTCCTTAATGCTCAAGTCCGTCCCGTTCGTGCCGCCTGCGTGGGCGTCAACGCTCCGCAGTCCTCCAGCGAAAAAGCTGCTTCTAGGCCACTTCCCCACGCCTATTATGCCGTTCTCACCGCCAGGACTGCCTGAGGGCGTGCGCATGTTTATCAAGCGTGACGACTTCAGCGGAATGGAGACGTCGGGAAACAAGATCCGCAAGCTTGAGTTCCTACTGGCCGAAGCTTTGGAACAGAAAGCCGACTGCATCGTCACATGTGGGGGTATCCAGAGCAACCATTGCAGAGCTACAGCAGCCGTCGCCAGGATGCTTGGACTGGATTCGTATCTGCTGCTGCGCACCAACAAGCCTGACGAAAATCCGGGGCTGGTTGGCAATGTACTGTTCGACCGGTAAGGAGAAACATGCATGAGTATGAATATATCAAAGGCTAATTTGTATTTGTAGAATGCTGGATGCAAACCTGATTCAGATGTCTCGCCAGGAGTACGGCAAGTACGGCAGTGAGGCGATGATCAAGGTGCGGTGGAAACAGGAACTGGAACTGGTGTTATATGACTAACTTCTTTTCATAGCGGACTTGTGATCGATTGAGGAGTGAAGGTCGCCGCCCCTATGCGATTCCGGTCGGTGGGAGCAATGGTCTGGGCACGTGGGGGTATATTCAAGCCATCGACGAGATCAACAACCAACTGAAGGTTCGTGCTTGAGGTCTTGAAAGGGATGAAGATCACATGTAAATGGTTGCTTGTGGATAGGAAAATGATCTCTCAATAACGGATATCGCATTTGCATGTGGAAGTGGGGGAACCGCTGCAGGCATTGGTCTTGGGTCGTATCTGTATTCGAAGGCCCACGCCAACGCAGCTTTGGACTTTGACGGAAAAATCCCTGGTGCGATGTAGCTCTGTGCTCTAATTAGGTCTCGAGTTCGCTAACTTTGTTGCTCTACAGTCCACGCGTATATCGTATGCGATAACGACGAGTATTTCCACGGCCACATCGACGGCCAGATTCTGCCTACGATGGGGGCTCCGTCCGACATATCATCTCGACAGTTTCTCCAAATCACCAACGCCCAGGGAACAGGTTACGCTCGTAGCACGAAGAAGGAGCTCGAGTTCATTTACAGTGTAAGCCGCAAGACCGGTGTGCTGATGGACCCCGTATATTCCGGCAAAGCGCTCTTCCACCTCATTCGCGAGCTCAGCGAAGCGCCAGAGGTATGTCAATGTCAGAAGTGGTCATACTGCTGCCTGCTAATGTTGTTGCTGAGCGTAGAAATTCGTGGGGAAGGACATTCTGTTCGTGCACACGGGTGGGCAGTTCGGTATGTACGACAAGGTGGACGCACTGCAAGAGGTTATCCGCCAAGGCCAAGTGTCTCGCTTTGCGATGGAGTAGTCGCGCGTCTACTCAAACAGTTTCAAACAATAATAACTGATACAATAAGAAGTCGCTTGATGTCTTCCTCACTAACTGAGCTTCAAGCTCCTGATTCCTCCTTGAAAACACTTACTCAGTATGTCCAGGCTGCTCCGTACGTGCTGCTCAGAAGCCCTTAACGCGCGCAATCCCCTCCGCTGCACAAAAGTACCGGTTACGGAGGTTATGGTGACTTGCCATCCGTCGTCCTATCAGGAGTTTGGACTTTGGCGAGATGGTTTTAACGCTGACGCGTTCTGATGACGCACTCCATACAAAAACGAAGTCATTTTCACATTGAAGTGCCGACATAGACCTGTTTTTGTTCCAATGAACACCTTGAGCAGTCGCATCCCCGTTAGGTAGCCACTGCAACGTGGTCACTCGGTGCTTGGGCAGAGCGAGCTCTAATGCCTTGGACAGAGCTCACTTCTCATTTCTCCACGATGCTGGCAACCAAAACGTGCGAGTTGATTCTCTTCTATCTGCTTCTTCTCCGTTCTGACGCTGTGTTGTTGCGCTCTACAGACTGCAGACTGCTGGATTGACGCGTACGCTGACCAAGCGTGGTTTTCGCTTCGCAAGTTCTGTTTCGACCGACGAAACGCCGTACTACGATGTGGTAGTTGCGGGTGGAGGCGTCATGGGCTTCTCCACTGCCTACCACCTCGCTACTGCTGTCCCTCATCTCAAGATCGCCGTCGTGGAGAAAGACCCTTGTGTACGTCACCTGTCCGTGTCTGTACTCTTCTGCTTGGTAAATGGCTAACGTTTGTGTTCATGTTTCGTTTCGGTGATACAGTACAAGTACGCGTCCGCTATCCTCTCGGCCGGTGGTATTCGTCATCAGTTCTCGGAGACGGAGAACATCGAGATGAGTCTCTACGGCACCGAGTTCCTGCGCAACATCGGCACCAACATGAAGGTGGATGGCCACGACGCTCCTGACGTGCAGTTCGTCGAAGGAGGGTACATGTTCCTGGCTAGTGAGCGAGGGTTAAATGTTCTTCAGCAGAATTACATCACGCAAAAAGCCACTGGTGCTGATGTACAACTACTGGACCCAGTCGCGCTCAAGAAGCGGTTCCCGTGGATTAACACGGACGGAGTCGAGCAAGCCATTCTGGGTATGAAGGATCAAGGATGGTTCGATCCCTGGGCTTTCCTCAATGCCATGAAGCGCAAGAGCATTGCTCTGGGTGTGGATGTGCTGGAAGGCGAGGTCAAACACTTTGATCTCGGCGGACAAAACCAGATTGAGAAAGTTCACATTGAGGTCAACAACTCCCCGGAATGTGACGGAAAACGTTTTAACTCGATTCGTTCCGGTGTCGTGGTGAACGCTGCGGGCTGCTGGTCAAGCAAACTGCTGGAGGCTTGTGGCGTATTCGATTACCCGGTGAAACCTCGTAAGCGCTCCATGTTTGCTTTCCACTGTGATGCAGAGGAGATCTGGAAGGGTGACGCTGCTACACCACTTGTGGTGGACCCAAATGGAGTGTACTTCCGACGTGAAGGCGCTGGTGGTCGTTTTGTGTGTGGCTGGTCACCTGAACCGGAGGATGACTACGACGGACAATCCACAGACGAACTCGATTTCCCGGATCATGAGCATTTCGAGCAGCAGATCTGGCCCACGATCGCAAACCGTGTCCAGAAATTCGAGGCTATTAAGGTGTTGAGTGCTTGGGCTGGTTACTATGACTACAACACCCTCGACCAGAACGCTATCATTGGTTTGCACCCGGACGTTCCGAACATGTATCTCGTCAACGGATTCAGCGGCCACGGTCTGCAGCAGTCTCCAGCAGCCGGACGTGCAGTTACCGAGCTGATTGTGAACGGAGAATTTAAGACAATTGACTGCTCTCGCTTCAGCTACGACCGTGTGCGTGCCAACGAGCCTTTCCTAGAGCAAGGCATCGTGTAGAAGGCTTGAGTAGCAATAAACCATGTCGTTTTCCCAGTCGCTAAATCAATAAAGTTCGCAAGTTTTAATGGCGATAAATACATAGTGACGTCTTCGACTTGCTAGCATCCGGTGACAATGACCAGGCGTTGCTCTGAATTACATCACTGAGCTCCTGAACTTCTGTAAGCCGAGCGTTCACCGCATAAATAACCTTCTTGTACCCGGATATCTCTTCCTTCCGTAGTTGTGCCAGCTCCTCAGCGCAGCGTTTACTGTCTCGGAGCTTCTGTGTGCGTAAGACGAGCTGTGCCTCGCGTTTACGAGCTGTCTGCTTGTATTGTGCCGCTAGTAGTTCATGTTTATCCAGCAGATCTGCAAATTCGGTTTTGAGAGCCAACAGTTCTTCAGTTCTTTCTTCCAGTGCTTCCTGAGCCTTGCGAGCGTCATGCACCGCCGCTTCCCGCTCTCTAAAAGCAGCCTCTTCTCTTTGCATGTGCAACTTGCACTCACTCTTTGCTTGTTGCAATTCCAGTTCCGTACGATGCTGCTTGTTACCCAAGCTTTTCTCCTTCAGCCGATCCATCTCCTGCTGCTCCAACGAACGTGATCGTTCGCTCGTCGCAGTGGTAAGCTGTTCCTGCAACGCATTATTCTCTTGTTTCGTCACTTGCAACGTTTCCTCCAGCTTCTCAATCTTCCGATGGCACTCAGTCACATCAGTCTCCACACCCGACGAAGCTTGTCGAGCATTCATCAGCTCCTGTTTGAGTGCCTCCACCTTCACTTCATGTTCACGAGCGATCTGCTGCCACAGTTCTCGGACACGTTTAGCGTCACTCTCTGTGCGTTGTACAAGTTGATCTCGATCTGCCTTTAGCGTTCGAACCTCCTCAGCAGCCTGCTCAGCTTCTGCCACTGCTATCTCTTTCTTCTCCAATTCCTTCTTCCACTTGGTCTCCATAGCCTTGAGTTCTGCTGCTAATGTTGTGTTCTTCTGTGTGGCAGCGTTCCTGCCCAGCACCGCCATCTTATGCATTGCTGTCTCGTCCTCTAGCTCCTTCTCCAGCGCCATTTGCTTGTCTCGAGCCTGTTGAGCCGCTTGTGAGCTGCGTTGCTGTACGTGACGCAGCTCCAATTCGCGCAACTGCGCCTCGTTTTCCAGTGTGGACCTTGCAGCTCGTTCCTGAGCCAACCGACGCGTCAGCTCCTCCACTTCCACTCGAAGTGCATCTCGTTCGTCTTGGAGTCTCCGCGTGAGCTCTGGTAAGCTCCCGGGGGTCGGGACAGCGGCCGCATCCATCTCGAGTGCGTGTCAATTTGATGGCGCCAACTTTTTCAAATTTGAAATGCTGCCTTGAAATGAATATAGCTACATTTGTAGCATTTTGAGAGGATAATTGCACTTCGTAACGGATATTTTTTTCTGATCTCCACGAGTCGTGGACACGACAAATACGCCGAGTTTCGGTGCCGCAGTCGGCTGGCTACGCTGTCGTTGGGGGAAATACGTTGCAGTTGAAGCAGAGAGCACAGGCGAGACCGTTTTGCAGAGATATTCAAGATGTAAGCAAGAGGAAGAAGCGCGTTATCCGGGTTTCTGTTTGGCTATGACCTCTGCGTCATGGTAGTGGCACTGCCACTTATCGAAAAGGTGATGGGTGTACGCTAAGCTTTTGCGTTGGTAAAAAAATACTGAATTTTTTTTTATACAGGACTTTTCTCTCTCGACATCTCAGGCTGAGAGCATTGTGAGTACGTTAATGCTCGGTGCAGTGATCGGGTCGCTGGTTGGTGGAATCGTTGCAGACTGGTACAAGTTGATTTTCAGGACTCGATAACTTTAACGCTATTGTATTGACTGTTGAGTTTATGTTAATTGATGCAGGATTGGGCGCAAACCTGCCAACCTGATCACTGCTGCTCTCTTTTTGGCTGGATCATTGTTCATGAGTTTTGCCGGGTCGTTGCATACGATGCTAGTTGGGCGGTTTATTGCTGGCTTGGCGGTTGGCAGTAGTGGGCCTTGTGTCTCGACGTACGTCGCTGAAATTGCACAGCCGAAGACTCGCGGCACGCTGGTTACCGTTAGTGAGGTGCGTGCTGCAAGGTACCAAGAGTATGTGATTCTAGCATTTATGGTGTGTTAGGTTATGGTCTGCTTCGGCTGTCTCGTATCAGTCGTCGTGAGCTCCTCCCTACAGGATAGCGAGGTCTGTTGAAGCAAAAACTGGGAGAATTTAACAATGCAGCAACTAATTTGTATTGTTCCTGGCAGAATGGTTGGCGAAAGATGCTTGGCATGACGCTTTTCCCTCCAATTGTCCAATTGGTACTTGCTTCGCTTTTAGTTCCACTTGCTCACATCTAACGCGTGGTTTTATGGGAAAAAAACTGTAGGTCGGAATGCCATTTCTACCAGAATCTCCTCGTTGGTTAATTTCGGTTGGTTCATGCGGACACCAATGCTTTAGTACAAGTTGCTAACATTTTTGATGGTAGAAATACCGGACGAAGGAGGAATTCGCTTTTGACGTCGGGGTACGTTTGCAAGTCATTAGAGCAACATGTTGATTCCCATTATGGTAACGTTTTTGCATTCGTTCCTTTGCAGACATTTCATGATAACTTTTTTCATGCTATGATCGAATTGATAACTGACGAACTCACTCGAAAGTAAGTGCATGTGTAACATCACTGAAGTATCGCTCTAACGAATATGATGTCTGTATCTGTAGACGCGTCCTATTCTGCATGACCATTGCGTTTTGTCACATTTTGACGGCAGCGAACGCGATGCTGTACTATTCGAGCTACATTCTGAGTGAACTTCAAACTGGCAATACCCACCCAGTCTCTCCCCTCAGTAAAGAAATTTATGTGGGTATCGCCAAGCTCGCCGGTGTTTGTTCCGCCGTTGCTGTAGTAGACCGAGTCGGTCGTCGGCCTCTTCTTCTCATTGGGACAAGTTTAATGCTGGCTTGCCACTTCACCTTCGCCGTCTGCTTCTGGTCCCTCATCGCGACGCACTCTGAAACTGTCCAGACAGTTGGCGAATGGAATCTCTACGTGTTCATCTTCGCGTGGAATCTGAGTTGGGCGCCGTTGATGTGGGTCGTGTGTTCGGAGCTCCTCCCGGACGAATTTCGCTCCATCGGCATGGGTTTGACGTTCGGTATGTTCTGGCTCGGGAGTGCATTAGTCAACCAGACGTTGCTGTCAGTGTTTCATGCCTTTGGGACTGGGAATGCTTTCTTGTTCTATACTATTCTCACGACTGCTTCACTCTGCTTCGTCTACTTCAAGGTACGAACATTGATCTCCAACGTCGAGCAACTGAAACTAACAGATATTGCTTGCTGTAGGTTCCAGAGACTACAGGTCTCACTTTCGAGCAGATTGCGATGCTTTTTAACGAGCAGGTGGCCCACGTTTCACTGGTAAATGTTCATGAAGTGTAGGTCGAAGTACAAGTTTATCACTACACTTGTCCAATTATCGGTTTTTCAATTCCATTTTTTCTCTGTGATGGAGGATGCCTTAGGAGTCTATCTGTCTTACAGCTATAGCTACAACTACGGCTAGCAGATACTCTTGGGCCTTTAACGCTAGTAGTCTAGCAGGACGCCACTTCGCCGGTAAATGAGTTCGTTGGCGGCGTTCACGTCTCGGCTGCGAGTCTTCCTCTTCTTGGACAGGCTTGGACTTTTATTCGGGGTAGACTCGGGTGGTAGCATCTGATGCTACGTCCATCCACTACGTGTCCGCCGTCGTCTGAATTGGCAGCAGAAGCACGCTGTTGTAGTGGGCCGACAGCAGCTGACCAGATGGAGCGACATCGACTACTCCTTCTAATTGCGAGTTCGAAGTTGAAGTGTGAAGTGATCCTGACTGTGGGGAGCTCTTGAATGTGAATTGTTCGGTCCGGCCGTACGGAATATTCACCCTGCTTTGATCTAACCTGTCCGATACTCTGCTACTTCCTACCTGATCCACTATCTGTGCGTTTCGAGTGGTTCAATTACTTCGACTGTCTCTTTACTGTGGTGAACTCTACGTCGGCCAGTGTCGCCTGGGCAAGAAGCCCTACCGAGTTGAACGAGGACGTTCAACGTTTTGGTCGGGGAGTATGTCCCGTACCCGGGAATTCTACGTGTGAACCAGCTTCGGTTGTGCTTCTTGCCCGTTGACTTTGTCGACTTCGAGTTCACCACGGTGCTGGGCATTGTGATTTGTCCAGACACTGAAGTGACTGAAGTGGCCGGTAGGCCTAGTGTACTGTCCGAGGTCCACTTCCGTGGTACTCTGTTCGAGTACCTCTTGCGTGCTCTTCGTGCTGAGGACGGAGGTCGTCTCTCGGTCTCTAGGTCATCCAAGTTGGAGGTGTGCCACCCCTACAAGTGCTGGTCAAGACTTCGCGTGAATCTAGTCAGTCTCGAATTTACCTGCTGAACAACAAGCCAGAACAAGAACTTTTGCATTTTACACTCTCGTCTACTCTTCTACTACTAGTCTAGTCTTCGTGCACCCCGTCCGGGTCCGTACTCTTCAACAGCCCGCGGGTACCTGATCCTTAGTGACCCACCGAAAGGGGGTTGCGACAAGTGGTGGAGAAGCAGGGTACTCGTCCGCCGGAGTAGGAGTCGCACGGTGCACACTGACGAAGACTACACATACGGATAAGTCCATCCGGAGAAGGAGCTGCTTTCACTTGCGAGAAGTGGGGGGGTCGCGTCGCTGCTAGTTCGACAGGGGTCAATAGGGAGGTGCTCGGCGACTACACTTGAGGTCGAGACCAACTCCGATTCGGAAAGCGTCCACTAGTGTGTGGAAGTGGTCAGAAGAGAAATACCTGTGAAGGTCTACTCAACTAGACAAGCTACTTTGCAGTAGCAACCAGTTGTGTGTTCGGTAACAAGAGTGGATCACCCGGGCGGGAGTGTTAGAAGAAATAGCCCTGACAGAAGTAACCAAGATGCAACTCGCAACTATGATTTCCGAGTTACGCGCGAAAGTGACTCAGGGAGTTCAACGAGCGAGGGGTCCAATTTGAGTGGACCGACCATGCTATCTTACGGAGTCCTACCGCAAGTCATCTCATCTCAACCGTCAGATTCTCATCAATACCAGTTCGAGTACTCCCAAGCACTCCAAATCCTACCACAGTACTACTTGAAGAACCAGTTTCGAAGTGATCAGTCGCCTTTCCCGAGAGCCATTCCATCCTACCAGAACTGTACAGTCTACTCTGCCTCTAGTGCGCCCGTGTTTGACTTCGGAAACAGACAAGTTCGTCCAGTTCATCAAGTTGAGTTCGAGTTGCAACAAGTAACCAGTTACGAACTAGTCCAAGTTCTTGAAGACTACTCAGTTCACTCTGGCCTTGGAGTACTTGGAGGTGATGACTTCCCACCGAGTCATCTGTCACAGAACCCACAGTCCCTGTACCAAGTGTTTCCGAGTGACGGTGTGATGCAGTCACCAGTCTTGAGTCGAACGTATTTCCTGTGCGAAGTCGCTGGTCACGCTGCCGTCGACTGCCCTACGAGAGTTCTTCTCAACGACCGAGTGGCTAAGTCGAAGTTTGGAGCTACGGTGAATCTAGGGAGAAATGAACAGAAGTGCACCAGTGAGCAAGTGACAGTGACTGTGATCCCCAGTGCACCAGTGACGAGAGAGTCCCCGTCAAGAAGAGCGTTTTCGGTGAGTTCAAGGAGAACGTTAGCGTTTCCGAGAGTCCAGGACAAATCCTGAAGGAGAGTCCTGTGTTTGTGCCGAGTGAGCGAGTTCATGTACCTGATACACCTGGAGAAGAACTACCCGAAGTGACTGGTGTCCTAACTACTCCTGGTGGAACCCGTAAGAGTAACTCAGATGAAGTGACCTGTGATATACCCGAAGCCGGTAGAGCTGACGAAGTAGTTCTGATGAGGAACCTCAACCAAACAAGTGGGAGACCGAACAGTACTGAAGTCGCTACTGGATTATGTCGAGGGCGGGGTAAAGCGTCTACTACTGGCGAACTGAACTACTCACTCGGAGAAGTAGCTGATGAGCGACTAGATGAAGATGAAGTGGACGACAAGGAAGTCACCCATCTACTGTTTCAAAGTGGAGATGTCTGTGGAAGTACCTCGAAGAGTTCACTACCTGAAGTGTATCTTGGTGGAGGCGAAGTGACTGGAGCTGTTCATGTGAAATGTGAACTGATGGAAACTGGAGTGACTGAGACTGAACATGATAGAAGACTTACGAAGCGAGAACTGACAACAACTGGAGTGAACATGATTGGAACTGAAGAGCGAAGACTGTGTGAAGTAGAAGATGCGTACTGGATGAACACTTACGTGAGTGGTCTGATGATGGTGCCAGGAACATGGTCCGAGACAGTATCAAACGGCGTGAAACACCTCATTCGTAGAACTCAACGGAAATTTTGTGACAAGACCCGTGCTGCGAAAACAACAACAACTACTACTACAACAACTACTACTATCGAACCTGCATATTAAGACCTAAGGACGACGGACTGTCCTAGCAGAAGATGGGAGCGCGATGACCAGCGGGTCGTCGTGCTCGAAAGAGGAGTGACTACGAGTATGAGAGTGTGACTGCCAAGTTTGAAGAGTCGAACAAAGACGAAGTGACTGTGCCGGGCAAAGAAGTGATTGCCCCAGACGCTCTTGGAGAAGAGCAACGAGAAGTAACAAGTGAATCATCTACTTCTGACGGAAGTGGATTAGACTCGAAAATTATTGAGGACTCAGTGTCCTCTGACCGACCCGAAGAAATACCATATAAAAACAGAGTTGAGTGGACTACCACTGACGGGACTGGTGGGGGGTCGATAGCCACATCAGATATGCAGCGGGGCTGCGTAGGTGTGCACAAGTTTAGTAGAGTCCTGCTTGCAAGGCACTAGCCTTCGGTTCTATACAAGAACCAAGTAGTCCAATCAGTGTCCCTATAATAAAGGAACTAACACTAATTATGTAAAATGCAAACTGATTTTTATTGATTTTATTGCCCTAATCCTAAATGTAACGGATTTAGTATCTAACTTACTAAATCCTAGTCTAAATGCAATGTGTGGCTCTGAGCTAACTGCCAACAAGTGGCTACATATGTGACGTGTGGGAAACACGCCGTGTAACCCCGTTACACCCTCCCCCACCAAACCGTGGATACGCAGTATCTACAACTCCAGGCATAACTGCCTTGTCAAGGCCTGTCACCGGCAACTTTCCGATAAAAGAACTCTCTCGACGAGAGTGCGCGTGCGCGCTGGCTCAACGAGCACATTCTCCCATTCGCCCCAGCGATCCTACCGCTCCTCGGGTGTCCCGTGTTCTGGCTTCCCAGCCTCAGCGCCTCCGCGCTTTCCCGCCCGAGCCCTCGGCTCCTCTCACGCTCTCCGTCTCGGAGTACTTCGCGGCGTCTCGCCTTCGCTACGGAGCGATGTTCAAGAGCAGCCCGACTACAAGTGGTAGTGGTGGCTCGCCGTTCGAGTACACGACAGCGTCGCCGACGCGCGACCCGCGTCGCTCTCCTGTCGAGGACGGCGAGATCGAAGTGGACTATGAGGAGTCCGTACCGGGCGATGCCCCTGCGTCTCCTGCTCCTGCGAGCCCTCGGACGACTCGATCTGAGCAGCGCTCTCCACGCGATCCGCGTCGGTACTCCATTCCACGGCAATTGCGACAGCCTAATCCGTTCCCTGAGGGACCCTCGAGCCTGGTGCTCAACGCATTGCGCGACGCGCCACCACTTCCTGCTCGCGATGAGCCCGAACCGCCCGGAGGCGTAGAGGTCACGATCTCCAACCCGCTCGATGAGGCGCAGGAGGCCTCCATGAGCAGTCCCCCAGGGACGCGTCGACCGGTTCCTCGGAGTATCGTAGGGACTTCGTCGCGGCGCGACTACGGCTTCGAGCCTCGTGACCCTGCCGAGCAGGTGAAACAGTTGATGGCCCAGCCAAACCTGTATGGTTACACCATAGGCGGACCTCCTCGTACGGTGGCTGAGACTCAGCAGCGACAGGGGCTCCATGAGCGTTTCTTGACCCCGCAGGTGTGCACACTCGCCGAGTATCGGCAACGCTTAGATAAGCAACGACGACGGGAGTCTGTGCCTCAGATGAGGACTTATCCACTCCTGCTCCAAACCGGAGAGACCACCCGGGACTACATGGTCCATGTGGCCACCTGGGCCGAGGCTTCACGGAAGCTCGCGTCGTTCGATCGGCTCATGGAGAGCTGCGACGTCCGCCTCGCTCGAGGTCTACTCTTCCAGTACGCGATGATACGCGTGCGGCCCGGCCGCTTTCCTCGCCACACGACGGCAGTGGCTCCCGCCTCTCAGGCCACTATCCCTGCTTTGCAGGACGCTCCTTCAGTCTCCGAGGGAGGCTCGCTGGCTGTGCCAGCCACGGACCAGAGCCTGAGCTCGGCTGCTAGTCCGTCAGCTTCTCACACTAGTGGTGAGAAGCGGGTGTCGACCGAGTGGTCGACCTCGAGCCCTTCGGGCGCCTCCGATCTTCGCGATCAAAAGCGTCCACGACGTCAGGGCAGTCCTGCCTTAGGGGCCCTTCAAACTCCCACGAGTTTTGGGAATGAGGATACCCACGCCACTTCACCAGATACTGGTTTTGACTACGGTGGCGACGCCGCGCCATCAGGCGCTCCACGTGGTAATGGGGGGTCCCCTGCTCGTCGAGCAACGGTGGAGGAGGCCGATTCGCTGCGGAACGCAATACTCGATGAGTGTGACGAGCGTTATTTGTCGCAGCGTGCCTGGTATCAACTCGATCGCTCGATCGATACTCTCCAGAGTCAGACTCAGTCCCTTCAAGGGAACGTGGAGAGTGTTTGGCATTCGCATGCCCGTCTCGCTCACGACATGGAGGAAATCGAGAGCCGAGTGGCTTGGCTCGAAGGGCCTCAGTCTCTGACCGCTCGCCTGCATCAGCAGGAGATTCAGCTCGCTGAGCTGCGGGGTCAGGTGACGTTGCTGCTGCAGATGACGCAGCCTGGGCGCGTGCCGTCGGCGCCAGCGCCTCCGCGCTCACCCCCGCGGGGTCCCTTAAGTAAGCCGACGTAGAACACGGGGTGTGTTCGCATCCGCTTTGGCAAGTCAAGCGTGTATGCCCGGACGCAATTTCGTCTTAAAGACACTCGACACTGCATGTGTAGGTAGGTTCTTAGCGTTTAATAAAACTTGGTCACCGACCTTAAATTCCCACACATTGCCTCTACCTTTTGCATCAGCTTGTTCCTTCTGAACGTCTTGGCTTTCGGCCATCGCGTCACACACACGGCGTAATACGCTCAATCTCACCGAGAGGAAGTCATCGACTTGTTTACGCACAGCAGAAGGGCTGATATCAGCAAGCTCGGAGTCGAGCGACGGCACAGCCTCTCCCCCACTAAGCCCGAGGCCACCGCGCGGCGGAGTGAGCGGGACGCGCGGATGCGCAAGGCCGTTCACGTAGAACGGGGTGAAGCCTGTCGAGGCATGCACCGCATTGTCCATTGAGAACTCAACGAGAGGGAGCATAGCACTCTAACGCTTCGGCGTTTCAGCGCATATGCTGCGGAGGATGTCCTCCAAAACACGATTTACGCGTTCGGTCTGACCGTCGGTCTGCGGATGATCCGCCGTGGACATGTCCAGTCGAGTGCCAAGCGCTTTAAAGACGGACGTCCAGAAGTGACCCGTGAAACGGGGGTCTTGATCCGAGACAATGGTCTCTGGCAGCCCATGCTGGCGGAAGACCCGATCGATGAAGATCGTCGCTGTACCAGCGCCATCGATGGTGTCCGGCACAACCGCTAGGTGAGCCATCTTGCTCAGACGGTCAACAAAGACCACAACGCCCGTGTTGGCTGCCGAGTCCTTCGGCAGACCAAACACAAAGTCCATACTGATGGACTGCCAACACCCAGAGGGTACAGGCAAGCTCGCCAAAGGCGCTGCCGCATGCGGTGAGGGTTTAACCCGCTGACACGTCTCGCACGTGTGCACATACGTGCTGACCCACTTGTACATCTTTGGCCACCAGTACATGGAGCTCACCGAGCCGTAGGTCTTCTCACGGCCGAGGTGGCCGCTGGTGGGTGTGTCGTGGGCCTCATAGAGGATGCGATACTTCAGGTCCTCATCGTGGGGAACCACCACACGTGGTGGGTCATCCTGACCCGTGCTGTAATACAGCAGACCACCTTCCAGGCTATAGCGTTGGAGTCTCGCCTTTAGGCGTCGTGACAGAGTCACCTTTGAGTCCTTAAACTCATCGCTCCCTAGAGCTTGAAGCAGCGCGACACAGGAGTCGTCCTGAGCGTACGCTGCTCGAACCATGTCCGTCACGGACGATGTCACCGAGGTGACATGAGATAGCTCATAGTCCGGGCGACGTGATAACGCGTCAGCGAGGACGTTCTGCCTGCCAGGCTTGTACTTCACCTCGAAGTTATACTCCGCAAAGAAGGAGAGCCATCGGGCCATCCTCTGTGAGAGGTGAGGCGACTGCGTCGCGGTGCGTAGCGACGCATGATCCGTGTAGATCACGAATGGCTTGGAGCCGAGAAGGTGAACCCTGAATTTGACGAGAGCGTACTTCATCGCAAGTAGCTCCTTGTCATGAACTGGATAGTTCTTCTCAGCAGCCTTGAGCTGCCGAGACTCAAACGCAATGACGCGTTAGCAAAGCACTGCCGATGGCAAAGTCCGAGGCGTCACAGACGACGATGAACGGACGATCGGGGTCTGGCAACGCCAGTATCGGTGCCTGAAGCAGGCTATTCTTGATACGAGTGAACGCACTCTCGTGCTCAGCACGCCATACCCATTCGGCATCCTTCTTAAGGAGATCCGTCAGTGGCCGAGCCGACTCAGCGTAGTTCTCGCTATACTTGTGCAAGTAGTTGGCTAAGCCCAGCCACTTTCGCAAGTCCTTCTGGTTCAAGGGAACCGGTCATTCCACAATGGCCTTGACCTTTGCTGGGTCAGCACGAAGGCCATGCTTCCCAATGAAGCACCCTAGGAAGGGGATTTCTTCCGCGCCAAAGACGCACTTGTCTGCGTTGGCGTACAATTTGTTCGTGCGCATGCACTCGAGCACAGCTCTCACGTGTTCCACGTGCACCTCGACGTCAGTCTTGCCGTGTTCGGCCTGACTGTGGACGAACACGTCGTCAAAGTACGTCTGTGCGAATGCCCGCAGGGGCCTGAACAACTGCGTCACTAGACGATTGAACGTTGCAGGCGCATTCGACAGCCCTTGGGGCATGACGAGCCATTCCCAGAGCATACCGCTCGGGGTCCTCACCGCTGTAAGCGGAATATCACTGGCTCGCATGAGCAGCTGATAGTAGCCATCGACTAAGTCGAGCGCACTGTACATGGTGCAACCCACCATGTTGTTCTGAAGAACATCCTTCCTAGGAATCGGCGTCTGCGCCGGTATCGTGGCAGCGTTGAGCTTGTTAAAAGCGTGAACGATACGCCACTTGCCATTCGGCTTTCTGACACAGAACGTTGGCGCGGAGTGTGGAGACTTGCTCTCGCGCACGACCCGCCGCGTGCTTCGCACGGAAGAAGGCGTCAATGACTTCGCATTGCTCTTTAGGAAGAGGCCACTGCCGGGTCACGCAGTACTTAGTCCCGGGAACTAAGTCGATCTCGTGACGAACGCCTCGGTCAGGAGGCAGGCCACTCGGTGGTTCCTTCGAGACAACGTCTCCATATTCCTTCAGCAAGGAGTAGAAGGGATCCGAGGGATTCTTGAGGATCTCCGATCCACTCCTGGCGCTCAGCGCCTTCTTGATCTCGGCCAAGACGGACTCGTCAACGAGGGACGATGAGTTTAACTCCTCTTTAGGTCGAACGATGACCACCTCGGCGAGTTCGCCAGCCTTCAAGGCATCGCCAAAGTCGGCGAACGATATCTCCTCTAGCTCAAGGAGCTTGTCAACACTCGGCAGTTCGTCCAGCCGGACGCTGCCTTCGGCACTGCCGTCCACTCCATCAACCAGAGTGTACAGCTGTCCACAGCCCTCCTGTGCGTCGGCACTCGACGTCACGGATGACTCAGACGCAGAGCGTCTCGCCCAAAGGGCCTTACGACGTCGTCGTCTAGCCGACGAGCGTCCACTCAACGGAGTACGTGCCGCCGCACAAGTTTCGGCCTCTCTCAGTGACACTCAGTGACTGACTCGGTCTACCGCCGACGTCACTAGACGGAGTACGTGCCGCCGCACAGGTTTCGGCCCCTTCAGGCCCAGTGTCAGTGACACTCAGCGATCCACTCGGTCGATGACCGATGTCGCTCAGCGGAGTACGTGCCGCTGCACAATCAATGACCGTGGCTGGTCCAATGTCAGAGACATTCAGCGATCTACTTGGTCCACGACCAGCATCGCTCGGCGGAGTAAGTGCCGCCCCACAGGGATTACGTGGGCTCTGCCCACACGTTTACTCACTGTCAACCAGCGCTACGCGCTCAACAGGACTGTGGTCCTCGCACTCGGTGCTGTCCACCAACTCGGACACACCGACCTCCAACATCATAGCCGACTCGGCTCGATGCTCGCGCCAATAGCGCTTCTGCTTCCTAGCAGAGGTGGGTTCATGACTCGCCAAAGCTCCACTAGGAGAGAAGTGCGTAGCACCTAAGGTCTTCGACCTCCAATCGATCCATGGTTCGTGGCGCTCCAGCCACGCCATACCAAGGATGAGGTCGTACCTCGAATCCAGGTCCAAGACCAAACAGCGTTCTACGCTGTCGAAGTCTAAGAACTTCAGCCGCAGGTCCATGGAGACCTTGGCTGCCGTGACACGGACGCCCGTCGCTAGACGGACAGTGACGGTGTCACCTCTTCGCGCTCGAAGCGCCTCAGCATATTGCTGACTACCCTCAACGGTGGAGCGTCTGACATAGTTGCCAGACGCTCCCGAATCGATCAACACGATCCACGGCTTCTCGAAGCCCTTCACGTCCACCTGGACGACCAGCAAGCCCTGCTTGCCCACACGTTCCGTGTTCAAGAGCACGGAGCTCTTCGGGGCTGAGCCCCGGTGCCTCTCACGCACTGCAGAACTCAGTTCTTCCCCAGTAGACCGCCCCGCGTCTACTGGGAGCCGTCGTTTCCCTGGGCAGAGCCCAAAGCGGGACCCGCGGCAGGGTTGCGGCCATTCTGGCCGGCGCGCTCTTTGCGCAGGGGGCAGTTGGGCCTCAGATGTGTGGGACTACCACACGTGTAGCACCGGCGGGTGCTCATACGCTGCACCGCAGCTCGTAGCTCGGCTACTTCATCTTCAGCATAGCTGAGGTCCATGGGCTCGGGTCCCCCGGACCCCGTGCTGTTAGCACCGACCCTCGACAACTTAAAGTTGTGTTCGGCATTCAGTGCCACGCTGACAGCGTCCTCGAAGGTGCGAGGGTTCTGACGGAATGCCTCCGTCCTGGCCACGCCAGCTCGCAAACCTTCCATGAAGATGGTCACGGTGACCTCCTCAGGTAGAGGGTCGGCAGCCATGCCGGCAATGAGCGTGCGCAGCTCTTAGTCCACCAGATCCTTCTTGCCCTGGCGACAAGCAAGGAAGCGTGACCGCACGCGATACGCCTGGTTAGGCGGAGCAAACACTTGCGTAAGCTTGGCCTTAAGCTCACCCCAAGTGGGGAAGGCCATTTCTACCGACGTCCCAGACGTCAAGGCCCATTCTCGTGCTCGCCCTTCGAGCTTAGAGATGGTGAACGCCACGCGTTGGCCTTCCAACTGGAGCATAGCGGCTCCCATGGCCATTTCGACCTCTCGGGTCCACAACAGGAGGTTCTCTTCTTCGTGCCCGTGAAAGGTCTTCACGCTGAGCGTGACGGGCTTAGCTCTCGGAGCGGGGTTAACCCCTTTTACATTCCGTTGGATGTGCTCAACGAGAGCGTTTTCGTACGAGGCGAATGCCTCGAGGCGCGCGTTGACGGCCTCCGGCCCTTGGGACGCAAGGTGCGCCATACCTTCCGGGCCTAGCAAGGACGTAAGCTTGTTAAGCGTGTCCCGCTGACTCGGAGTCAAGTGAGCGTATGCTTCTGGCTCCATTCTCACAGAGAGACGGTCTTCAACTCAGGAGTTGATTGACTACGAGTGCTACCAGATGCAGCGGGGCTGCGTAGGTGTGCACGGCACAGAGGAAGTTTACTTGACTCGTAGAGTCCTGCTTGCAAGGCACTAGCCTTCGGTTCTATACAAGAACCAAGTAGTCCACTAAATACGGGACTCACAGAGTCAGTGTCCCTATAACAAAGGAACTAACACTAATTATGTAAAATGCAAACTGATTTTTATTGATTTTATTGCCCTAATCCTAAATGTAACGGATTTAGTATCTAACATACTAAATCCTAGTCTAAATGCAATGTGTGGCTCTGAGCTAACTGCCAACAAGTGGCTACATATGTGACGTGTGGGAAACACGATGTGTCATACACAGATCTGTGACGTGTGATAGTCGGTGTGTACCACACCAACTGTAGCCAAGGCGCGCAGCGCCGTGTAACCCCGTTACAAGATACTTACCGAGAATTCCCGGACGCAACCCAGGCAGACGCTCATGACGATCGGACTGAGTCGACTACTACCAGAGGGACTGAGATTATTGTGACTAGTTGGGAAGTGGACACTACTGGAGTGGACAGGACGCAGACTAGAGTTTTCGATCCGGGGGGACTAGCCATCCTGATTGCTGCAGTGACTACGAAGTAGATTGGTCTCGACAAGACAGTCGATGGCTCATGGGGGTGAGCACACACTGACTATCAGTACGGCTAAGTAGGATACTGAGTGGATGAAGTCGCGAGGTGACGTGTTGATCGATCTCGACTGTTAGTTGGTGGAGTGATACACGTTTTGGTCGGGGAGGCGGCAACATTATCTTGGAGTTCTCAAAGGGATGATTTAGTTGTGGTCGGTGAGTACCACATACCTGAAGTACCTGCTGCTAGTCGACTCAGCTACTGACCGAAGTAGCTGATGGAGATCTACTACTCTCACTGACCTAAGTAGCCGCTGGTGATCCACTCCGTCACTGACCGAAGTAGTTGATTATGATCGACTCAGCCACTGATTGAAGCAGTTGATTCTGATCGACTCCACCATCGCGCGAAGTAGCTGGTGCTGGTTGACTCCGCCACTGCGCGAAGTAGCAGCTGGTGATTGATCCACTCCATCCGCTGACTGAAGGACGTACTGCTGATCAACTCTACCCGCGTTGATGCTGATCTACTTCGAGGTGAACACTGGCTGAAGTAAAGTACTTGCGGAATGAACTACTTGCTACCTTTCAACTCTGACGTGAACACTGGCTGAAGTAAAGTACTTGAGGAATGAACTACTTGCTACCTTTCGACTCTGACGTGAACACTGGCTGAAGTGAAGTACTTGCGGAATGAACTACTTGCTACCTTTCGACTCTGACGTGAACACTGGCTGAAATGAAGTACTTGCGGAATGAACTATATTTCGACTCTGACGTGAGCACGGACCAAAGTTGCTGACGTTCGACTCCACAAGTCACGGAGCACTAGTAGCCTGGAGTACTAGTTGCCTGAAGTACTAGCTGTCTGGAGTACTTGTTGCCTGGGGAACTTGCTGCCTGAACTACCTACTCTTTGTCGACTCCAGGATCTGACTGGTCTACTTGCAGCCATGCGTTTTGGACGAGAATACTGATCGAATTACTTGGACCTTGGATTCGAAGTGAGCCCTGGCTACTTGCTGCTACCAGGACTTGAAGCGAAACACTGGCGCTGAGAGTGAAGCCGAACTACTGAGTGGAACTCAAGTTGAAGTGAGCAGAGGTTGTGTCTGATGAGCCCACTTGGAGAAGCGGCTTTGATACCCTCTTGCTCATGTGACTTCGAGATGAGTGGCTGGTAGAACATCTACTTCGTGACGAGTGACTGGCCGAGCTACTTCTAACTACTTCGTGATGAGTGACTGGTTTGAGCTTGAAACACCTACTTGGATAAGTGACCGAGTGCTGTGAGACTGCTTGGTGAAGTGACTTCGAGAACTGTGCGAACGTACTGCTGGATAGTTAGAGGGGATCTCTTCGATGACTCGCTGAGGCTTATGGAAGCCGTGTCTTGACAATACCAGATGGTTCTCTTTGACAAGGATTCTGGGCCACTACTACTACTCTAAGTGACTACCTGTTTTTCGAGGGGAGTACTCTATACTGTTCGAGCGACATCGACTACTCCTTCTAATTGCGAGTTCGAAGTTGAAGTGTGAAGTGATCCTGACTGTGGGGAGCTCTTGAATGTGAATTGTTCGGTCCGGCCGTACGGAATATTCACCCTGCTTTGATCTAACCTGTCCGATACTCTGCTACTTCCTACCTGATCCACTATCTGTGCGTTTCGAGTGGTTCAATTACTTCGACTGTCTCTTTACTGTGGTGAACTCTACGTCGGCCAGTGTCGCCTGGGCAAGAAGCCCTACCGAGTTGAACGAGGACGTTCAACGTTTTGGTCGGGGAGTATGTCCCGTACCCGGGAATTCTACGTGTGAACCAGCTTCGGTTGTGCTTCTTGCCCGTTGACTTTGTCGACTTCGAGTTCACCACGGTGCTGGGCATTGTGATTTGTCCAGACACTGAAGTGACTGAAGTGGCCGGTGGGCCTAGTGTACTGTCCGAGGTCCACTTCCGTGGTACTCTGTTCGAAGGTACTAATTACCTCTTGCGTGCTCTTCGTGCTGAGGACGGAGGTCGTCTCTCGGTCTCTAGGTCATCCAAGTTGGAGGTGTGCCACCCCTACAAGTGCTGGTAAAGACTTCGCGTGAATCTAGTCAGTCTCGAATTTACCTGCTGAACAACAAGCCAGAACAAGAACTTTTGCATTTTACACTCTCGTCTACTCTTCAACTACTACACCTTTGCCCGTCCTATCTTAAGTAAAACGGCATTCAAAGTTGGCAGCTTTTATTTTGGGGTCCCCAAAATGTACCCAAAATTGAGTGTCCCACTACCTTAGCGCAATCAAAGTTGACTAATCTGCATTCCAAGTTGGCAGTTTTACTTAAGCGCCGTACGACATGTCTTCGTAGCGGATCGCGGCGTTCACGAAGTCTCGCGCGTGCAGCTCTATCATCACCACAAGCTGCTGGGTAATCTTCGGCATGGAGACGTGGGCAGCGCGCTCCAGAAGCCTCATCCTCGCTTCATCAGGTCGTCGCGAGCCGTAACAAGCGTCTCATTCTGGCTGTGCGCAGGCGCGTTGTCGAAGACAACAACAATCTTCTTGCCGTTGAAGTCGTTCTTGAACACGTCGGAGTCCTTGACAGTCGCATACAGCTCATCCACGAAGTCAGCGTTGTCTTGCATTTTGATGCTGCCGCGTTGAGTTCGATACGCAACAACCCCAATGGCAGAGAATACAGCGCATTGAATTTGCAAGCTCGCTCCTTTCGACGGGGGAAGCCTTTCAATAGCACGTTTGCCCTTCTTGGCTCGACCACGTGAACGCTTGGTGTACAAGTTGTACATGTAGTTAGTCCCGTCAAAGTAAATCACGAGGTTACCTTGTCGTTGGTGATTGACCAAAGCTTGAGCAAACTGCTTGCGCTTCTCCTTGAACATCGTTGTTGCAAGTGATGGTCTCGATGCGGCTTGAGAGGGCATCCGCGTTGTTGGAGGCAAATTGGGGAATGAAGACACTGCTCAACTGCGATTGAGTTTCGCGCGCGCGCGAAAAATCAAGTGCCCGGGAGGATGCATCAACACACGTCGGGTTTTTGCCAACTTTGAATGCAGATTAGTCAACTTTGAATGCGCTAAGGTAGTGGGACACTTAATTTTGGGTATATTTTGGGACCCCAAAATAAAAGCTGCCAACTTTGAATGCCGTTTTACTTAAGTTTGGACGGGCAAAGGTGTAGTCTAGTCTTCATGCACCCCGTCCGGGTCTGTACTCTTCAACAGCCCGCAGGTACCTGATCCTTAGTGACCCACCGAAAGGGGGTTGCGACACGGTGACCGCAGCGTAGCCGGCAGCGCCGGAGATGCTTGGTCGTCGAACTTGATGTGGGGTGGTGCTTCTTAGGGGGGTTGGAAAATGTAGAAGTGAGAAGAACTTGGCTCAGCCGTCGCTCAGAGCCGTGAGGAAGCGCAACCTTTGGCAGCCTTCAAGTTCAAGGCTTCCGTAGATACTAGGTTCATGATGAACTTCGATCACATACGCTTCTGTAGGCATGACTTCTGATGGACAGGGGTCAAGAGTACTGGCCATTTTTTCAAAGTGATGCAGCAGTTTGGGCTACGGACGATGTGAAAGTGATTAAGTACTTCACGTCGCACACAAAGCAAATGAATTTATGCATTACTCAAGTACTAGTCAATCGATCTCGACACCTTGACCGGATTGTTTCATACGTCGGATCTTCTTCTCGTTGTGCTTCAACAATACCTGCTTTTCTGCCCGTTCATTGTCGGTTTGAGTCCGCAACAAATTCATTACGAACCCGCCTGTAGTGTATACGCGTCCCTGAAACGCGTTGGAAGCGCTTCTTCCCAGCCAAACTCGTGCCAGTGCAGGAAATCACAGTTTCATCATTCACGCTAGGTACAAGATCTACTTCGAGGCGATAATTTGCCACGCTTTCCGGCTGACAGTACGTGGGTGAGTAAAGAGAGCAAAATACCTCGCGGTGTTCATTGTAAAGCAGTGATTTGCCAGAAGAAGGCACGCTTTTCACATCCTGTTCGATCTTGAGCGCCTCTTTCTTAGCTTCTTGGGAGAGATATGCTTGGTTCCATCGTCACCTTCACTTCGTACGCGTGGGCAAACCAGCATATCAACTGTAGATTTTGTCATTGGGTCAAGCAACCAGGTGCCAAGTGTTTCGCACACACACGCACCCGCAACTAGCAACTATCAGCGCCGTGAGGCGCTTAATCTTTCAGTTGTGAGTGCAAGTGATACGTCAATGTTGAAAAGTGATGCATCAACGTTGAACGCAAGTGATAAAGTACTATTTTTGAGTTCTGATTTAGCGATGCAAATTAATGAAGTACTACATGTATGGCAAAGTACTGCTGATATAGTACTGATTTGCACACTCTAAGTACTCTTGACCCCTGCTGATGGAGGATGGCGGGTTGTCAACTGCACAACAGCAGCTCGAGGAACTCGAGTGTATGTTGAGTATGTTTCCCGATGACCAGGAGCTACACGTCGACATGGTGGCCAAGTCTTCTCTCGAGGATTTCGCTGCTAGCGATGGAATGCAACGACCAGAATGCCAAGTCCAGTACACGCTTTTCTACAATGTAATTTGCAGATAAAATATCTCGTGGCATCTGTACTGATACTGGTTATTATTTTAGGATCTAGCATTTGAACGTCAAGTGCCCACTTTGACGCTCACATGCCCTCCAGGCTACCCAGAATCCGAGCCAATGCTATTCGAGGTAAAATGTCCTCAGCTCTCTCGAGTGGATATGGATAATCTCAGTACAGAGCTGAAAGACCTAGCAGTTGCTGCCTGTGGAACCAAAGAACTAGTGGGTTTGCAACTGTACCAGCAGATGAGTGACTTTTTATCCCAAGTGCAGTCTAGAGAACTCGTGGAGGTTGAACAAAGTGATGCTGCACCCCAAGAAACTGCTGAAGTCGTGCTAGGTCGACGTGCAATCTACTTCCACCACATCATCGCGTCCAACAAGCGGCGTGTAGTAAAGGAATGGGCTCGAGAGTTACAGCTTGGAGGTTTTAGCAAGATCGGATGGCCTGGCGTCGTAATTGTCGAAGGTGCCGAGTCCAATGTTCAGGAATATGTGCGCAGGCTTCAGCATCTTCGTTGGAAACAGATCACAGTTCGTGGAGAGCAAACAGAAGAATTAAACGAGAATTCTACCGGAAGTATCGACTCGTTGAGGCGACTACCATGCAGCTTCCACGAGTTCCCTGAGAATGGCATGTCGGACTTGGCTGCAGCTTGTCAAGATGCTGGACTAGAGGAATTATTTCTCACTATCATGAAGATCTACAGCAGAACTGAGGACACTTCGCTTTAGTTCCACATGCCCACATCTAACGCGTGGTTTTATGGGAGGTAGCATCAGACACTACTACCCGAGTCTACCCCGGATGAAGACCCAAGTCCTGTCCAAGAAGAGGAAGACTCGCAGCTGAGACGTGAACACCGCTGCAAACATGGAGAGGGCTATGATAGCCTACGTCGAGGAGACCTGTCAGACTACTGACGTTATAGGCCCAAGAGTGTCTAGGCTAGCTATAGCGATAGTTGTAGTTGGTAATCTAGGTAGACTCATAAGGCGAACTGAGGACTAGGAGAAAAAAAGAATCATGAAAATCGAGGACTCTATGAGGGATCTACTTACACTCGCTGTTTCTTGGTCTTTCCAGTGGCAGCAGCCTTGCCACGCTTCCGCTGCTGTTTGGCTTTTGCTGGTGTCGGTTCCTTGACCTGTTGCTTAGCTTTCGTTGGTATCGGTTCCTCGACTTCGCTATCGCTGTCCGTTTTCTCGACGGCCGACAGGCTTTCACCAACTGGTAGCAAACTTTTCATAGTCACAACACTAAAGTCCACGAGGTACGACTTCTGCAGCATACGGTCGATGCGCTGGAAGTGACGCTCGCTGTAGGCAATCAGAGCTTCCACGGTTTTGGCTGCGCCTTCTAACGCCTTGATTCGAGTCGGAGGCAACTCACGCAAGATTGTGCTCACCAGTACTTGACAGACACCTGTATTGCGAGCGTTCGTGTTCCAGTCACGTAGCCACTCCATCAGCGTTGTCAGCTGTTCGTCTTTCAGGCTGAGCACCACGGGAGCAAAAATGTCCTCAGGTGCAAAATTGTCCGGGTCTATAGGTTTGCCACCAGGGAGCGTGGGCTGGTCCTTGTGTCGCGGGCCTTCGAGCAGGTCACGCAGAATCTGAAGCATGCGGTTCGGGTGGTTAAGCTCGAATGCAAGTTGAACAGCATCCAGAAGCTTGTTGTTGCGGAGGCAGTTAAATAGTTCCTGCTCCTTCAGCAGCTTGGCATCACGGTCGTCTTGCTGAGCTCTTTCCTCCTCTTCCGTGAAGTCCTTCCACAGGTTAATAGCCGAGTCTGCACCACCGCTGACCATCTCGGAGCTGTCCTTGGCCACAGCGAGAGCCCAGATCTTGTCCTCGTGGTTGTCCAGCGTCGCCTCGCACTCGTTGCTCTTGATGGTCCAGAGCTTGACGAGTCCGTCAGCTCCAGCAGAGAGAAGCTGCATACCGGCACAAGCGAACTGCACGTTCAGCACTGAGGCAGTGTGGCCCTCGAACGTCTTGAGACACGAAAAGTCCTTGGCGGACCACACCTTCACGGTCTTGTCACCACTGGCAGACGCAAGACACTGGTCAACAGGGGAAAACTCGACAGCCCAGACTCCACGCTTGTGGCCGCGGCAAACACCCGCCAACGTCAAGAGACGGCCAGCGCCAGCCTGCTGCGAGTGCCACACCTTAATGAGCTTATCCTGCGAGGCACTAGCAATGAAGCGGTCGTTGGGAGATACTGCGATCGCATTCACATCTTTCTCGTGCGCTTTAACAGCACCAAGCGTAGAAATCGTTAGCTCCGTCGGCGACGGCTTGGAAGAAGCAGCGTACGCGCCAGCAAGCGGTTGAAGACTCCAAAGCTTAAGTGTTTTGTCCGAACTTCCAGTCACAAAGAAAGCAGCACCTGTAGCGAAACTTGTGGCCCGCTGCGAGATGGCGACTGCACCGAGAGCCTCTGTGTGGCCTGCGCACGTAGCCACACAACGTGGAAGAATTTTCTTCATCTTCTTGTCACCAGTAGGGCGTAAGTCCCAAAGCCGAGCGGTACGATCCTTTGAAGCACTCACCAGCCAGCGACCATCGGGGGACACAGCTAGTGCCATAACAATGTCCGTATGACCCGAAAGTAGCTCGCAAGACAGGGTTTCACGGTTCAAAAGACGGATCTGTTCACTGTTTGTAGCCACAGCCAGCATATCCGAGGGCTTCCCGCTAGCATCAGCTTCTGGGATGTACTTGAGGTTGAGGATATCGTCGTTGTAGCCAATGATCTGTGTACGACGCTTTAACTTCTCATCAAACACGAGGAAGTTCTGTTCAGAAGAAATCACGACAACTTCGCGACGGGAAGCGCTCAATAGTAGATCCATGTAGGTGAGAGCGGACGACGCATCCGACTTTTGCTTGTACAGCGTCTCGCACGAGCTCCCGCTGCTCTGCCATAGACGCAACAGTCCCTTCTCTCCGGCCGTGATGAAGTAAATAGCCTTATCGTCCTGAGCCTTGTCCGCTTTGACGCACTTGAAACTCGAAGGCACAACCACGAGTCCTTCCACTGATTCATGAACCAACACAGTCTTACTGAGTTTTTGATCCCTCAAGTCCCAGAAGTTGACGACCTTGTCGCGTCCAGCAGACAACATAGTGTAGCCATCCTCCGAAAATGCCACGCTGGTGACTAAACTCATGTGGTCCTGGATGCACGCCACCTGCTTCTGCGTGTACAGGTCCCAAACACGCACAGTGGTGTCGTCACTAGCCGACACAAGCTGTAGACGCGCTGCATCTGGATGGAACTGGACAAGCGTCACGATACCCGCGTGGCCACGGAAGTTGTGCGTACAGAATCCCTTGTCCACGTCGAAAACCTTAACGGCTCGGTCGCTCCCTCCCGTAGCCAATAGCGTGCCTGACGGGTCGAAACCCATGGCCAGTACGGGCGTCTCGTGAGCCTTAATCGTACGGACACACTTGAACGTGTCCAGGTCCCATACACGCAGCAGCAAGTTGCGTCCGGCTGTTACAAGCTGGTTCTTCTTGCCTGGACGTACAGCGAACACCACGAAGGATTCCTTGGCTTCTTCGTCCTCTATATCCTGCTGCAGAGTGCGCTGAAGCTCTCCAGTCTCTGCATCGATGATGGCTACATCGTCATGCAGCATACAAGCCATGAGAGCACGTGGTTCCTCATCGGTGCTTGTGCGACCTGTGAAAATCTCCGCTTTGCCACCTGTGTACACACCCGCATGTGTCTTGACGGTGCGCCAGATCTTGGACAGACCCGAGCGGGTCGAATAACTGCCGGAAGGAGCTTGCGCCGAGTCCGCGGAGCTGCTCATCGTCAGTTCAATAGGGAAATAGACACAGCGCTTCCAGTGGAATTTGACTGGAGTGGAAGCGTGAGTACGTTGGTGTACTCAAAACAAAAACTTGAGGTACTTAGTGTGGTGCACTTTAAGTTGTTTTAATTCCGGTGTACGACAGATGGCTACTTCTGAAGTTGAAGTGATTGTTTCTTGTCGCAGTAGTTCTCTACGTCAATGAACATCTCCGTGCCCTTATGCTGCTAAATTAGCAGTGTTAACGTCTGTCTACCTATATATGCCGATTAATTGTCAAAATGAAGGACGGTATCAGCTTCTGACCGCATTACTGGTAGGTTGCAGTTTCAATCCATACCAGCACGAAAGCTTTGTGGCTGTTGCATTTTAGTTTGATCCGAATGACGAGGCTGTGGGACTTTACCTAGAGCTGCCCCAGTAATTCAGTCTTCGCTGTACCGGATGACCGACGTCCACACAAATTAACACGTGCATAAATTGCGATAGTGAACAAGTACATGCCGAGTTTCCCGTATTACACAACATCTACAGCAAGCAACAGAGCGACTGCGGCGGCATTAACGAAGCGTTTTTTAGGTCTCATCTACGCGATCAACGAACAGTACGAGACGAAGCCAAAACTCCTCGTCCAGCACAAGCATCACACAGCTTTACGACAATTTTATGCGCTTTTAGACCACAACTCACCGGATCTCAAGCCCATCTTCCGTCCTCCATGGTTATTCGTAGCTGGTGCATATTAACGCTGGCTTACGGAATATTCTCAAAGGCGACAACCATGGTGTAGCGTATCGAGAGTCTTACTGCGCTTTGGTGTTAAGATGGCCAATAGTAATGAACTTTTATTGTAAATTGCGTCTGTTATTGTCAAAATCGAGTATAGCAAGTAAATAATGGAGACCGAGACGCAGACGGCTGTGAAGACTGGCGACGTGGCTAAGCTGCGGGGGATGTTAGGCTCCGGCGTCAATTTAGACGTCAAGGACGAGGATGAGCGCACGCCGCTGCATTGGGCCTGTGCTCTGGGTCGACTGGAGGTGGCAGAATTCCTGCTAGAGCACGCGAAGGCCGGTGTGAATGTGCAGGACGATGCCGGGTGGACGCCACTGATGAGTGCTGCCTCTGCAGGCCACGGGGACATTGTCGGGCTATTGCTCAGCAAGTGAGCACAGATATTTTAAGTATCTTAGTGGTGGTGTTGTGGGTATGAATTAATGTCTGTCATCTCTCCAGAGGTGCCGACCCAAATCTTCCCAACGAGAATGGACAGATCCCGTTGCATTACCACAAAGGTATTACAGTAGATAGCAGCGCAGAGGAGATGGATTCAATGGATCTAAGCTTAGGTGTATTATGGCGCAGGACGGCAGGAAATTGCAGAATTACTGCTGGACTACACGCGAGATGTTAATGTTGCGGTACGCTGGAGCTGAGAGCCTGATCCTTAAGTTATAATTGACAGTGGTTTCTATGCCTTGATATTGCAGGATAACACCGGAAGTACACCGCTGATGCGAGCCCTGGGTGGTAAGCCCAGTCCAGGTACGCTTTTTTCAGTAAACTTGAGGTTAATAATGTTGGTGTTGTACTAACATCACTTTGATGAATCAAAGTTATCATCGCTCTTTTGCTAGATCATGGTGCTAAGGTTAATACTCGCGACGTGGGAGGTAACACCCCTTTGCACTTGGCTATCAGCGAAGGGTATGAAGATATCGCTAGGTTTTTGCTGGAGAATGGAGCCAATCCGAACGCGAAGAACAACGACGAGGAGCGGTGCGTTGATTTGGCGAAACCTGCCTTCCGTGCAGAAATCGAGATGCTCATGTCAAAGAAGAAGTGAGCTGCCTGCGAAATTGGTTCCACGAATCGATATTTTCTATCCACAACAGAAAAATTTCTATTGAGAGCCTTGATCTCACTTTGTTCTTATCATCCAGGAATTGACTCTTAGTCGTCCGAACCGCTGAGGTCGAGGTCTGGAATATTGACTAGTATGAGAATTGCAGCATGACAGTAAATTCTTGTCCATGCGAGTTCAACTCTCTCGTTCCAGTCATCTCCACAAGTAAGATGCATCGCTTGAATGAGTGAATCACCAAGTGGGTCGAAGTCGTCGGGTTTTACACCGATCTTTAGATGAACTAGCGCTAGATTCATCACCTTCTGCACGAGGTCTTCTGACGATAGGAGAGACTTCATACCACTACTGATGTGGACAATCACGCGGCTCTGGATCTGGACGGATGCTTGGAAAAGAGGTTTCATGTGCGGATAGTTCTCGAAGAGGTACTTGTAAAAGTTCTCATAGAGAAGACCGATCTTGGTACCGGAACCGACAGCGTGATGTGCATCAGTATGGATGTTTTCCTTGAAGACTCGTTCCCAGTGCTCGAAAGCTACAAGTCGGTCTTCATTGTCGGACGGTTCAGTGATCGGGAAGTGCGGCATGTAGCGCTTAATGATCCGACAGTAATGTTTGGAAAATTTTGGCCGGCTTGGTATGCCGTGATGGTGACTCAAGCTTGCACCAACTCCCATTGTGTCAGTTGCTTTGTAGTTTCTTGGGCTTCTCGGGAGGAATAGCGAAGTGTGTCAGGCCAGCGAACGTTTTCAAGCAATTTTTCTGGGGGACTAACGAGGAAGAGATGATAGGGTTAACAAAGGCGAAAGCAGGTACTTCACGAAATGGATAAGATAACTAGGACGCTAGGACGTAAGACAAGTGTTGTAAGAAGTAACTCAACTTCAAAGTATGTCCATGCCAATTTGACATAAATATAGTCGTGACAAAGTCATGAACAACGCCATTGTTGCTGGTCAATTCGTCCTTGAACGAGTTTCATGAAATGCAATCTGTATTTGAAGGTTCAAAGTTCGTAATGCCGAGATAATAAAACTGCGATCTCATTGAATCTCTCTACCTGGGAACTACCTCCACCTAGAGTAGAGTTCCTCCTGCTCGACGGTGTAGAGGCTTCCAAAGTTTGCCAACTTTCTCGCGGGCAACTGGAACCTGCGTGGCTTGTTTTTCTACGATAAGTCTTGCACTACTCACTGCTTTTGCTTTCGCGATATCCAAAATTGCAGCAGCAAGATCATACTGCTCACTGGCTTCCGTAGCTGCAATCTCAGCACTAGCTGCGGTCAGTGCAGCTCGACACTTCTGGAATGGATACTGTAACCACGACAAGGTTAGCTTTCAGCTTCTATCAACGAGATCACCGTTGCATCTTACCTTGGACCGGTTCACGACGAACACGTACGTGATGCAGAGCTCAGCCTCAAACTTCTTGGCTTGTGGGTCTGTCGTGCGGTGGCGATACCCTGGAAACAGTTTGATATTAAACTTGCGTCGCTCCTTCATGACAAACCCCGCGGCCTTAGCTTGATCTTCAATGAACCAGTTGGAGTACGGTGGTCTTGTCTTGAGCGTCACATGAGCCTCTCCGTGGACAGTAAGTCGGTCCCTTGCACTCTCAAAGAAATTCAGCAGCAGTGCCCTGTTGATGTGGACGCGCTGTTGTCCACTGTGGGGGAAATTGAAGATAATGTATTGGAAGAAGTCGGGGAGGGGCTTCAGTCCTGTACCAGTCTTGGCCTTTTGTGGCAACTCAAGCAGCTTGGTGGCGTCCACATCGTGCAACACTAGACCATGTGCCGACCGCACAGCAGCAACACACTCTTCTGCATTCGGATATTTACTGCGCACTTGCTTTTCCGAGTCGAACGAGGTCGCGAATACGCCGCGACCAGTTCCTCGGTGCTTGACAAGTCCGCGGGAAAAGGAAAAATCGCCATCTCCAAGCACCAGAACGGGGTCTTCAGGTGCGTACAGCTGAGTGGGCGTCTCCTGTGTGTCGTTTCGTTGACGCTTCGTGCTGTGGCCTCCTCGAACCTCTGGCAGATGACGCTTCCGCGACGAGTTATCGCGCTTGTTGCGTGCCATTCTTGCCAGTCAAAAAGTGAGCTTTTCAGCCTAAAGTTGCACTTAGATTTCCATAAGTTGCTGTAAGGGAAGAATACGAGAACTAACGAGATCGACATTTCACTTATCCATCTGCAACTACGAGCCTGCAGACTACGTGAACCACACGGTCTTGACGTCGTCGTGACCGAACATCTTTTTACACGTGGGGCACTTGCGGTTGCGCGACTTGAGGTTGTTCTCAATGCACTCCTTGCAGAACATGTGGAAGCATTTGGAGATGATCACGTCCTTGCGGCGATCCTGGCACACCGAACAGTTCACGAGTTTTTGCAAGTCGCGCAGCTCAAATCGCTCGAGGTCTGTGAGCTCGCCAGTAGAGGAGACCGATTTAGCTTGCTGCAGCTTGTGCTCCATCTCTTCCATCTTCTTCTGATGAGCCTCACATTTCTCGCATGGCGGACGCTTCTCCTGCTGTAGCTGCTGCTCGCGTTGCGATTTTTCCGCCGTCGCACAAATCTTCTTGGCTACCTCTGCATCTCGCAACAGCTTGCGCTTTTCAGCGTCTGAAGCCTCACGCTCCGCCTCGATGGTCTTGACGTACTCCTTCATCTTCTCCAATTCGTTATTTTTCTTAGTCAATGATTCCTGTATCACCATGCCAAAACTCCTGTCAGTAACAAACATTCACGATCCGTACGAGTACGATCCAAAAGGTACCTTCGACGATTCGATGAATGCCTTCTGGTGTTTATGTACTGTGCTCAGCGAAGAGACCTGTAGCCGGGCAGCCGCCAACTCTTCAAAGCAGTGCGACTTCGCTTGCTCCTCCCTTGCCAGCAATGTGTGAAGTTTCTTATTGGCATTGCGCTTCTCTTCAATCTGCTGAATAATCTTCTTACGGCCGTGACGAAGCGATTCCACATCCTTTGCCATCGTCTCAATTTCCAGCAACAACGCATCGTTTTCTTCTCTTGAGGACTCGCTTGATGCCTTCATATCTTCGATCAGAGCACGTAGCTTATCTCTGTCAGAGCTACATTCATGCAGCTTTTCTCGTTCTTGCTCAAAATCAGTTTCTACTTCAGATAACCGCTTCAAGGCATCGGATAGTTTCTCGTCGGAACTTTTCCTGTAGTAAGAAACATTCGTTAGATGCCAAAGTCACTACGACGCATGCTATCTGCACACTCTTACATTTCTGCTAGCTTTAGCGTGTCGTATGATTTCTGTAGCTGGGTCTTTTCCTGCTCGAGTAGTGTCACCTACAAATAAATTTGCAAAAACATTAGAGACCGAGAGTCTAGGAAACAAGATGTAAAAGCAATACCTTCTTCGAGAGTGTTTGGGTTTCGTGGTTGTCTGCTGAGGCTTGTGCACGATCTGCTCGGCTCCGTTCACGTTCGATTTGCGCCTTCAAATTCGCGTTCTCACGTTTTACCGACCCCAACTCGGACTTCGCTTCAGATAACTGCGCGTTCGACGAAAAAGCAGCAAAGTCAACGACAAATAGCTAACAGCTAAAAGAGAATTGAATAACCCACCTGGTCTCGATGTGTTGATGCGTTAGCGAGTCTTTCTCGTAGTGATACGTTTTTCAGGTTCAATTCGTCCAGCTGTGACTTCGTTTTGCTCATTTCAGCCTGAATTTTCGTGATCTTCTTCTCCCATTTCTCCGTCATGTGGTGCTCCAGGTCCTAGATAAAAACGAATACGCGTAGGCATTAGTTTTCAAAAGCAAACACGTTCCTTGCAGCAGCACAATGGTACCTTCGCCTTATGAAGAAGTGTATCGTATTCTTCATCCACGTGAGCCTTTTCATCACGAAGCTGACTGATTTTTTCCTCGTGATCTTGGATTAATGCTGCTTCGTCATTTTTCCACTGTCAAAACGCCATCAAAATTAAATTAAAAGCATTGGAACAAAAGCTGGCATCGGACTTACCGCTGTTTCCAATGCTTTGAACTTTTCCAGTTCACGCTTCATGGCATCAAGGTTATGACGCTCCTGGTACAATTTGTTACTCAATACCCCCATATTCTCCCTCAAAGTTGCAACAACCTTGCTGTGCTCCTTTTCTTGTTTCTCAAGAACCTCTTGCTTCACCGTTTCGGTATTAGAAGCCCCTGACGGGGTCTTGTCACGAGAATTGTCGGCATCAGCCTCCTGCTCCATGTTTACGTCAGGGTCATCACCACTCTCTCTATTTACACCACCTCGCTGCTTCACAAATGCGCTTAGTCGGTCATAGTCTCGACATGCTTGGTGGCGCTCTGTTTCTTTTGCTTCTACGTCCCGCTCGAGCTCAGCTATTCGGGTTTTATACTGTAGCACAAAACGAGTCACCAGCCAGTCAGCACCATAAATCTGCAAGCGCCATACTTCCCTTTGTTAACGCACCGCCTGCAGCTGACTCTTTAAGTCCAGAGTCTCTGCAACTGCTGCTCGTTTTTCCTGCAAGATATGAGCATACTCAATGGATTTCGTTTTGTCTTCAGACACGCTGGCAACTGCTGCTAGTAGTTTCTGCAATAACTCCTTTGTCTTGCCGCTCTTTTGCTTCAGCTGTTCATACACGTCCTTTTCCATTTTGGATAAGTCATCTGGCCTAATAAATGCGCTGTCATCATCAGCATCGTCTGAGGGCAAGGACACGTCAGCGTCTGGCTCCTCCTCCTCTGCGTCTTTGGCCACAGTGATAAACCACTCTGGCAGATTTAACTTGAGCTCATCCGCGCGAAAGCGAGTCTGTCCAAAGGCGTCTACAGCCTCTAAAGCAGCCTGCCAAGGGGCCTCATCTGACACATCGACGGGGTTTACTGTTTTAATTGCAGTGAGAAGCTCGTCTTGTAGCTGAAACCACTGTCTCCTCAAGCAGCGGAAGGACGCGCCCGTCACTCCTCGCGAACGGTAGAGCGCCTCGCATTTCTTGGTTAGGAAGGCGATACGTCGGTTCTTCTCCTTCATGTCGATCTCCAGTGCCTTATTTTTCTCTCTCACAGCCTCCATAGTGTTGGGGTTGGCCTCGGGCGGAGTGTCGTCTTCTACTTTAATCTTCTTGGGCGCCGACTGGCCGCTGGATAGCGCCTCACGCCGCTTCCTGTGGTTCACGCCGTTCTCCCGCGCGTGGGCTCCGGTGTCCGCCATAACACGCTCGTTGTACCTGTCGGCGTCCCTGCTGCTGCTCGGATCTTCGCTCCCCCTCTCCCTGGTACCAGTAGTATTGTCTCCTTTCTTTCAATTGGAGCAAATTTTTGGTCCATAATGTGCTGTGAAATAGTCCTCACCAATTTTTGAATACTTCACGCCTTAGGAGTCTACCTGTCTTACAACTATAGCTATAGCTAGCGGATACTCTTGGGCCTGTAACATCCACCAGAAGGTGGACAGGTCTCCGCGACGAAGGCTTCGCCGGTAAATGAGTTCGTGGGACACTATGGAAGCAATGCCACATTCTTGTGGAAGATGTTCCTCGCAGCGTTCACGTCACGGTCGTGTCTCGCGTGGCAGTGCGAACACCGAAACACGTCGCTTCCACCAAGATTTTCCTT
This sequence comes from Phytophthora colocasiae, assembly GCA_018806915.1. Classification (NCBI taxonomy): domain Eukaryota; phylum Oomycota; class Peronosporomycetes; order Peronosporales; family Peronosporaceae; genus Phytophthora; species Phytophthora colocasiae. The sequence continues at coordinate 767,379 of JAGKQI010000102.1, read as the reverse complement.
GATCTCGCCGCAGCTGGAGCAAGTCTTCGAGATGTACTCTTCCTCACAAGTGATTAAGCGCCCGCCAGCTCGTTCCATCTTGTACTTCAGAAGCATCTTGAACTTGTAATGTGCCTTCGCCAGCATTGCTCTCGCGGTGGGGCTCCTGATTTTTCTTCTTTGGAAGGTGGCAGGGGTCTGGGGTGGCGTCTGATGCCACCTCCAGTTCATACCTGCGCACCATCTCAGATGTCTGGAACGACGGCAGGAGGACATTTTGATAATTTGAGGCCAGCCAACTGGAGAGCTTGTGATGCATGTCGTTCGCCACGCGAGTTGCCTTACGAGACGTGTAGCGGATACGTCTGCGCATACGATACCGCAATCGGTGCTTAGCTGTCTTGCAGCTCTTTGACCCCTTCTTTGCCTTCGTTTGAACTTTCGTCGGGTGCCTCGCCTTGCATTCGTTGTCCATCACCTGCAGCATGGATTTCATCTCGTCCACCGCTGCGAACTTCTTCTTCAAGACATTGCTCGAGTCCTTCACGCTGAACGTCCGGCCATTTGGATCATACACCGTGATGAAGTTACGCACGCCGGGATCGATCGCACATGATCTCGTGCACTCCGGCTGGGGGAACTCACGCAACCTAGGGACGATGATGTAGAACTCTCTGTGGTGAAGCGGACGAGAATCTTTCCCGGAGAGGCGATATCAGGCACGAACCCGAATAGAGACGGAACGAGCGACAGGGGGGACCTGTGATCCCCAGATCTGAGTCGAATCAGACGAAGGTACGATGGGTCCCGCCGGGGAACAGGCAACAGAGACACCGGTGGAGGAGTAAGTGGAGCGGTGTTCGTGGGTGATCCGAATCCTACCGGAGGAAGAAGGGGGAGATCAAGGATGTTCTCACGCGATCAGCGATGACGGGGTCCCAAGTGAGCACGATCGGCTCACCCCGGCATCCCGAAGTCTTCTAACAGCTTGATCCTGCTTCCCCGGGCGGCGACGAAGTGGGATCACGCGGTGATCCTCTCCCGTTTAAGTACGATATCAGCTCCGGACCAAGTTCAGTTCCAGGCGCGACGCAGACTTGATCCGGATTCCCCGAACGACTACCAAGCAGGATCAGGCAGCGATCAAGTCCCGATCAGGCAGCGATCAAGTCCCGATTAAGTACGAGATCAAGCTTCGGTTAAGTACGAGATCAAGCTTCGGTTAAGTGCGGAATCGGCTCAAGATCAGGGTTAGGGGAACCAATCTAGGGATCAGCTCTGTAGCCAGTGTCATGTGATCGTAGGATAGTAAATCAGGATGGGATTAGTAGGCATAGGAATAACCATAAACAGAATCGAATTTGCCCTGAACCACTCAAGTGTCTTCGCTGCGCCTGGAACCGGGAACTACATTGGCCCTACAAGCGTCAAGGAGGTAAGGATACGTGACCTAGTATAGCGGTTAAGTCTGGATAATATATTGGCCAGCTTTGCCCTATCTAGTGAGCTATCCTTTAAGTGCATACATCGGATCGGAAGGAATTGGTTGTTTAGCCTGACGATCCCGTCGAATCTCACCCCCTTAAGACCCCCGCTAAAGGAAGCGGCAAGCAACGAAAGGAAGGGACTGAGTCCCGAACACTGGACTATTGGAAGACCTGGATCAAGAACCAGGCACCCGGATCAAGGCTCGAGAACTCGCCTACGACCGGGATCAAGTACCCCGAGGTGGAGTGAAGAACTCCCACGCCACCTCAAGCCCCTGCGTCACAAAGACCTTCTTCCGACCCTCAAGACATCTTCAGAAGTCACCTGGAAGAGCGTAACTCGCCTACCGACGGGTACACAAGGTGAAACTACACACAGCTAGATCACGGATCATCGGGGGACCCCCTCCGGTAGTCGGTGTCTGGGCGCAAGTGGTGATCGAGACCTGCCTCAACGAGATTTTGGCAGATCCGCTCCACCACATCTCCTTCTCGAAGACGCTGCAGTCTAACGGACGTCGTCAACTCGGGGAGCGTCTCATGCAACACGATGCCCTCGTTCTTCTTAAACCCGAAGAACGTTTTATGAAATCGGACAAGCTGCTTTCCTTCCCGGTCAATTCGCCTAATACTTCGACTTCTGATCTCGATCGTGTTGGACGGAGCGACCTTACTCTTGAACTTCATGTCCGGGTACTTGGTCTCCTCTCCCTTCGCCCTCAACCCAAAGAACAATGCTCGAGACGCCTTCACTGCTTTCTTAAAATCACGGTACGCCGAGTTGCTTACCTCCTCGTTAACCTGGCGATGTCTCGCAAGAGCTTTCATGTTATTCTTGAAGTACTTCGACATGCTCATCAAGACAGCGATCGGCCGGTACTTTGTGCACAAGGCTGACAAAGACATCCGCTTTCCAGTTGTGATCCCGAGTCTGTCGTCTTTGGAGCACGCGACCAGCTTGTTGTAGATCGCACGATCAGAAGCGAACATTTGGTCCAGCTTCTTCTTCTGGCTGGAGGTCGGGAATAACCACAGCTTGAGAATGCTGTTCACGGGCATACTGCCTTCTTCATCTTCATCTTCGTCATCGGTGTCGGCCATTTCTTCGTCCGGTTCGATGGTGTCAGCGGGAGGCGGCATGTTGTGCGTTCTCCAGTCTCCATGGACATCGTCGTTAGCGAAGTTCCCGATGTCGAACCAGGAAGTAAGTAGTGACTCCACCACACGCAAGTGATCCTGAATGGGGTCGCGGACAAAAGTCGGTGGTCGCTTCGGATAAAGTCCTCTCTGCTGTCGCTTGCGCCGCTTGAGCTTCTTCGGGCGTACTCGACGGTATCTCCGTCTCCGCCGTCTCCTTCCCGCACCCTCAGTGACTTCAGGCATCCAGAGGTCGTCAGCGATACCACTCGCTGGAGTGTACGAAGTCCTCGCGCGGCCGTGAACGAGGCCGCGCCAAAGCCATCTCTCTCGGTGCGCTTGGTCGGCTTCTTTGGGGCTTGGCAAATCCGGAAGTGAGAAGAGCTTGGATCAGCCATCGTTTAAAGTCGTGATGAAGCGCAACCCACCTTCCTTTGGCAGCCCTCAAGGCTTCCATAGATACTAGGTTCATGATGAACATCAACATAATTTACTCCCAAGCTTATCGTTCACATACACAATGAGCCTACAGCAGCTGTATCCAGGGTTGTGAAAAAAACAATTTGACTTTCAAATAATTCAATTAAAACACACTAAATTATTGATTGAGCGAGGTCCCAATCAGTCCAAATAATCCTCCATTTCACTGTGGCGTTTAACTCGCGTTCTGGTGAAGTCACGAGCTACTTGAGTACTCTTAACGCATCAATAATGAGCAAGCAGTGGTCTTCTGGGCCTGTACGACGTAAACAACTTCGACGAGACAGCTCTGAGGTAGCGCTCGACACTCCAGCAGTCTCCTCACTTTGCAAATTTCTGCAAGACCCAAACATGCGACTATATTGGACGTGCGGTGTCTGTTTGATGCCATTACGAAGGAGTTCACACCAACTGCGAAATACCTCAGCCCACAAGCCATCGTCGTTAAAGCACCACGCTTTGAAAGCGGTGTAGTTAAAGTTCTCGCAAAGCTATAACGAGCGTCAAGGGGTTTGGGTTAAGGTTACGGTTAGGTGGGTTTCTACCAATCAGAGCTCGATGATATGATTGAAAACAAAATTGCAAATTATTGATTGACCCGAGTCATGGGGCTCAATTAAATAACAATCTTATTTTTCACAACCCTTGCTGTATCTATTAAACGCTCGATGCTCATGGCGACGGCGCTGATAAGGACGATTTCTGCCATAGAGATGATCATTGACGGGCAATTGTAGTGACGCCCGACTACTTCAAGGTCATGTTGTATGGTTGTCTGCCTAGATTTATGCTCTGTTGGAATGTAGTTAGCACTCCAACACAAGAAAACACTTACGAATCTTGGCGGTCCTCACGAACGTAGCAATAGTCTAGCTTGACTCGATAGCAGGTCAGCAGATTCTTGTGAACTACTTGAAGTAACTCTTAGAAGCCAAACATCGAACGAAGCACCATGAAGCTGAGTGGCAATACGCTGATGAACATCGCAGCCGTAATAGCAAACAGCAGCAGCGTACGCGATTTGGCCTTGCGGACGATTTTAATCAGGCACAAACGGCCGAGCAGCGTCATCACGAAACCAAGAGGCATCAGCTCTTTAGCCAAATTCAGGTTTAACTTGCCCCACAGGAAAAAATCAAAGCTCGCCACTGCAAACACGAGTTCTTAGTAAGCGGGAAAGCTATGAAGCACCACGTCGGACAACTTACTGCCACTGACAAAGAATACGGCCGTAGCGGACATGGCGGATACTGCTGCTGGGGAGAAGTTGACGCCACGCAGCAAACGCGACGTCGCTCCTTCACCTCCAACTCCAAACGCTCCGGCGACAGCTCCAATACCGAGGAGGCGAAGCGGTAGTTTTCGGATTGAGTCCGGTGACCACTAAGTGGAGGTCAAAACGCAAAAGTTAGAGTTATTAACATCAATGCGAAAGCAAGATGTATGGTACCTGAACTTCATTCGGCGCGAGAATGAAGCGTGGGTTCTGCTGTCTCTGGTAAGTTGCCACCACATCTTTCATCTGGTAGTGCGAGACGACCGACAAGAAGATGAATGGTAGCAGCGAAATGATCAAGAAAAAGAAAGAGGTCGGAGGAATTCCTAACGGACTAGGAAAATATTTTCCGCCCTGGAGCGATGTGAGCAACACTGTGGCACCAAAGAGGCCGAAGTTCATCCCGAGTTTGCGCCAAGGAAGGCCTCGTTTGTACTGGAAGCCCCCGTCATCGCCCTAACGTTTCAAGAGGAATAGTTTAGTGGCCAAGTTTACATAACTGAGGAAGTAAATAATTGCTGAAGGCACCTACCTGGTGGAAACTTGTGGACGGTGCGCCAAGCAGTGACACAGATTCACCACTACTGCACCACCGCCACCCCTCTTCCGTTCCAACAGCACGGGTTTTCTTAAAAGCTTTCTTCCCGATGTACACCAAATACACAATCAGCGCGATGGTAAGCAGCCAAGCAGAAAACCACGAGATCATTGACGCTCCAAACCCAGCTCCCACTGCAGAACCCAAAAAAATAATAATCAGGCTTTGAACAAACATCAACCGAATTGCCTCTATGCGTGATCTTACTCAGTAGCATAGGCTGCATCATCAGAATAAAATCCCAGTTGACTAAAGAGAAGTTTGAATTCATGGGTTTCTTCCAGAGATTCAAAAAGAGGTCGCATACAGCTGCACAACAACAACAGCACAATTAGAACACTATCATTGATCCAATATCGTTAGTAAACAAGACTTACCTCCTCCGAAGATCGTAATGCTTGCTAACGGGATTGCCTCCTGCATTTACAGAACAGCGATTTAATCACTTCATACCAATTCAATTCTTCCATTACCACTTACATCCGGTCCCAGCTTCAGCACTAGAATGTAGACTGCATCTAATACAGCCCCACCACCAGTTTTGGCCCCTGATGCAATTAGCACCACCAACGCAGCTAGCAGAATTCCGAATAGCTGATGGGGTCGCTCGACGGAACGCAACACTTCGCGCGGCTCGTAGTGCTCGCCCTGCGGTGGGAACGTCGGTACGGGACCAAACTTGACAGGTCCTCCCTCATCTTGTGGGGGTTGCGCTGCCACGAACGCTGTGGCGAGCGCCAGTAACGCTAAGCCACAAGTGAGATTTCGGCCCATCGTTCACTTTGTTGAAGCGAATCTAAAAATGACGTTGGTGAAGGGAGAGACTTTCCAAAGAAGCATTTTGATTGGTCATATTATGTAAATGTTCGCGCAATTGCGCGATTTGGCTAATGTAAATAAGGATTTTAAGAGAGCAACGCTCGAACACTTTCGATGCTCATGGCGACGGCGCTGATAAGGACAATCACTGCCATAGAGAAGATGATCATTGACGGGCAATTGTAGTGACGCACGATCTTCAGCAGGCAGGCATGGCCAATGTATGTCGTTAAAAAGCCCATCGGTAGCATCAATTGTGCGAGGTCCAGATCCAACTTCCCCATTGCTGCGTAGTTGAGTGACGACACTGCAAGCACCACGGAAAATTATCAGCACAAGGATCCAAAAAAGCAGATGAACATTGAGCTTACTGCCGCTGGAGAAGAGTACTGTCGCAGCAGTCATAGCAGAAGCTGCTGAAGGATCAATTCCCACTTCGAGCAGAAGCGGACCGTTGATGATACCTCCGCCGATTCCGAACATACCGGACGCAGCTCCGGCTGCAAGCGAAGATATCGGGAAGAAGCAAACCGATGATGTCGTCCACTGTAGTCGGAAGCAATAGCAAGTTAGGAAATTCAAGAGTAGGTAGAACGTGCTGCAAACGGTTCTTGCTCACCTTGATTTCATGATTGCCAAACTCATATCCAGGGGTCAGTTGCTTTTCATACGTAACCCTCAGGTTCTTCAGCGAGAAAAAACTAATGATGACAAGGGCAATGTAGGGCAATGCTACGAGAATTGGATACAGTGATGACGACGAACTGATACCCATCGGGCTTTCAAAGGTCTCCCCTCCACGAAGAATCCTCATCCCAGCGACAACCATGAACAGGCTACCAAGCGTAGTAAGCTTCCCCCACGGCACATCTGCGCGGTAAACCGTTTTCTCGGATATGTCGTGAAGCTTGGATGAATCAACCGCAAGAAGCGATGTTGCTTCAGGCGAGACACCGCATTGCCAGCGCTCTTGTTGCCGGGCTTTGATGGCCTTTTGCAGCGTACGCGTGCCAGTCACACTGAGCAGCAACACTAGCAATATGCACAAGAGCCACGTGGGCATAATCTCATTGAGGAAGGTACCGCAAGTTGCTCCCACTGTAACAGCACACACTCGTCAAAACCCGATATATCATTGCCAGTGAGGATACTTCGACGTACACAAAAGAAGTGGTTGCATGACAAGGATGACATCCCAGTCGATAAGCGGCTCAGTCGAGTTGTCCCGGGTTCGGCGCAGATTCATGAAGAAGTTTCCGATCGCTCCACCAAGAATTGTGATGCTGGAGAGAGGGATGGCGGTCTGTCAGAGTTTAACCAGACTGGATCAGTTAACAACACGCTATCAGACCAGCAGTACAAAGAATCGCGCACCTTAGCATCGAGACCCATAACGAGAATGTAAATCGGGTCCAACACACCTCCACCGCCGGTGCCTCCTCCAGCAGCGACAAAAATGACTAGTGCCGCCAGAGCCATACCAAAGATCTCACGCTGGGCCAAGCCCACGGACGTATCGACCTCTGGGACGATGGCTTCATCTGCAGGCGATGACACAGCCATTGTCGGTTCACTACGCAGCGTCTCGGCATGAACTGCAGCAAGTGCCAGTGCTACCAGAAGCGGAACGGCGAGAAAATGCTTTTCGAGTTGCATATCAGCCCTAAAAGGTCGGAATGCCCCCTACACTCGGAGCGGCAAGACTGGAAGTGGCCATGAGCGACAGCTGCAATGCGCGTGAGCGGACGTGAATCTTGCCGTTGGGCTCGCGTTAACCAATGATAGCAGAGACCATGGCCAAGTCACAGCCGCCACAGTGTCGCTACAGCTGCGATGACGCTTGGGATTGGTCCAAATTGGGCGCGACCTTTCGGTCTGATAAAGCGCCAATCGTGTCGCCATCTTCAGCTTACTTCAACGTACGGAATCGCTCCATTGGTGGCACGTATCGTGGAAACATACGATGCTGATGGTAGCACAAGAGAGCTATTACGGCAGCCTGTAATTGTTGTGAACATGTTGAAGATCGTCATGAACCTAGTATCTATGAACTTGCTGCCAAGGAAGGTGGGTTGCGCTTCCTCACGGCTCTGAGCGACGGCTGAGCCAAGTTCTTCTCACTTCCGGATTTGCCAAGCTCCCCACAAGCACCACCTCACCAAGTTCGACGACCAAGCATCCCCGGCTCTGTCGGCGGCTACGCTGCGGTCAACGGCGGCGTTTTCGGACCCACGTCTCCAGAGGCGACACGACGTCCCTCCGGCATGCTCCATCTGGTCAGCATGCTGTCGGCCCACTACAACGTCTTGCTTCTGCTGCCAATTCAGACGACGGCAGACACGTAGTGGATGTGTGTAGCATCAGACGCTACCTCGAGTCTACCCCGGATGAAGACCAAGTCCTGTCCAAGAAGAGGAAGACTCGCAGCCGAGACGTGAACGCTGCCAACGAACTCATTTACCGGCGAAGCCTTCGTCGCGGAGACCTGTCCACCTTCTGGTGGACGTTATAGGCCCAAGAGTATCTGCTAGCTATAGCTGTAGCTATAGTTGTAAGACAGGTAGACTCCTAAGGTGAAGGACTGCTAGGGAACAAATAATCTGCAAAACGAGAAGTCGTCGTTCACATGTCAGTTAGTCGCCTTATGAGTCTACCCATCTGCAAACGAGAAGTCGTCGTTCAACTCCACTGCAAAACAGACTGCGAGTCGGCCGAACTTCGCCGAGTTCGTCCATCCAGGATACTCCGACCGAAGCACGATAGACACGCAGTCACCGAGCTTAACATGCTTCAACAGACCCGCAGAGCTGGTATAATATCTGCGGTGGTGGCGGAAATTTCTTCCGGCACGAAGGTTCGGACAGAACTGCTCGACCCTTGACTGAGTCAGGTCTCCCTCCTCTCTGTTAGTTGATGTGACAGCAATCTCACACCAAGAACTAGATCCGCGATAAGTGCCGTTGTGCTCGGGCATGTCGGTGGCCCATCCTTGGTCCTTGGACACGCAGTCCACAACTAGCAGGGAGCACTTGCTCACGTCCACTCCAGGCGGGATTTCCAACTCCTCGACAGTAGGAAGTTGCAGTCGCAAATATTCTTCATTCATATCGCTGTGCCCACGACGGAACTCAGACGTCTCTGCCTGGAAAGCAAGCAGCACACCTGCAAACTCGAGGATATTGTTCACCGCATCCACTGGGAGCTGACGCTGTGCCACGATAGACGCAATGTAGAGGATTTCGCTTAGCAATCGCGGCTGGATTGAGGCCTGCTCCTCTTCCTGCGTCAACCTGTGCGATTCACTGGCTGAGAAGATATCGTCGCCAACGAGGAACACACCTTCGTCCGTGGCAGGCGTCACCATATTGCTTCGGTCTGATCTTCTTTCTCGTTTTTTCTTGATAATATTTTCAGTCAATCAAAACAAGTTGTCCGTTCTCAGCATACTGCATTTCATCGGTAATTATAAAGAAATGCTTGTAATTAGCTAGATTTATGATCCGAATTACACTTAAATCATGGCTATAAATGCGTTCCGGCTCAGCTTTATTTGAGTCAAATTTAAAATTACCAGTTGAAGGTCGACTCGTCGGAGAAAATGAGAAATCTGATTCCACCTTCCAAGTGGTAATTCGACGATGCAACAGCGCCGGGAGAAGGACGCGCGCAAGCCGCGCCAGCAGCAGCTCGTGTTCTCCACGAAGAAGGTGGAGCGCAAGGCCAAGGCGCGTCAGCAGCAGCAGTCGACAGCGGGGAACTCAAAGCCGGCGTCGCAACGCAAGCAAGACGAGCGCCAACATGAGGTCGGTGCCTCATCCCAGGAGCGAGCGCGGCACCGCTCCAGTCGCAGCCACAGCGGCTCTGTGAAGCGTATGCGGCCGTCGCGCGCACTGCTTCAGGGGGACCACGCGACGGTAGCGCAGTGTGTGCGCACAATGGTGGAAAGGAATACCGATGCTGCACTGCTTGTTGACAGGAGCGGGCTACTCACAGGTATTATAACGGACCGAGATGTCGCTGTAAAGGTGGTGGCGGTGGGGAGAGACCCTAATAGGACATTGGCACATGAGGTCATGACGCCCGATCCGTCGTGTGTCTCTGTCAATGCCAGCGCGATCGACGCGCTCAAGACGATGATTTCAGGACAGTTCCGCCACTTGCCAGTGACAGACAATGATAAAGGTGGGGGAGTAGTTGTAGGGCACAAAAATGGCGGCGGAATACTGACGTGGGTTGGTGTTGTTCTTACAGTTGTGGGAATTCTTGACATTGCAAAATGCCTGTATGAAGCCATCACAAAACTTGAGCATGCATACCGGAAATCATCTGACCGACTGGAAGAGACTGTGAAAAAGGTAAGGAAATGTGTATGAAATCAAGCGGTCTGGGGTTGACGTCTATGATATTGCGGCAAATTTGTAGCTGCAGGCAAGCTTATCGGGTTCTACTGAGGCGAACTTATTCGAGTCTTTGCGGAAAAAGGTATGCGTGTAGCGGTAGACATTTGTATGCCTGCATTCTTCCATGCTGACAGATTATCGTGTGTGCAGCTTTTCCTGCCAACTTTATCAGCGATCATCATGGAAGGCTCCGAGGTGCCTGTTCTCGGACTAAAATCCACTGCCATGGATGCAGCGCGCATGATGCTAATACAGAAGACCAGCGCTGTTATGATTTGCGATGCGGCAGGCCGGACGGTTGGTATTTTCACGACGAAAGATTTGATGCGGCGAGTGGTTGCCTTGTCGCTTGAGCCCAGTCAGTGTGTGCTGTCAAGAGTAATGACCCCCAATCCACAGACAGCTACGCTAGGGACGACGATTTTGGAAACGCTGCATTCAATGCACAACGGAAAGTTCCTACACGTACCCGTGTTTGACGATGGCAGCAGCCTTGTGGGTATCGTAGACGTGTTGCAAGTGACGCGTGGTGTTGTTCAGCAAATGGCCACATTCCAAAGTGTGAAAAGTGACGGCGTACAACCGCTGTGGGATCAATTTCGGAGTAGTTTGACCAGAACAAACACTGAAGAAGTCGAGGATGATGAATCAAACGTTGGTGTGGATGATTCGGATGATGTGGATATCGCGTCTTTGGTGGGACGGCAATCCTGGAGTGACTTTCAGTCATCCACAGGACGAAGTTCAGTTGGCGAGCCGTCCCTGGTCGACGAAAACCCTCTTAACGAAGGCGAGCATGCACCTGATGCGTTTGTGTACAAGCTTGCGGATTGCTACGGCAACAATCATCGCTTTACAAGCTCTGCTGAATCAGTGAATCAGCTTTTGGTGGATGTCCAAAATCGGCTTGGTGACAACACTATTCGCCGGATTCTATACGTGGATGACGAAGGCGACCATGTACGCTTTTCGACTTGACCTACTACCCCATATTTTCTCTGACTGATTAACGTTTGCTTTGCTGTGAATTGGATCCAGATTCTGCTTTCAGAAGATTCGGACTTGAAAGATGCTGTTAACCGAGCGCGCACTTGGGGAAACAAGTATATCCGACTTAAAGTCCCTCACTACCGACTTGCTGTCCGCCGAGCGCTAGCACACAATAGTGACACGGCGATCGGTATGGTCGTCTACGCCGCCGCCGTGGCTGCTCTTGCTGGCGCGTCGTTTTTCCTGAGTAGACGGAACAAGTGACACAAGTCAAGTGTTGTGCGTAGTGGTGGTCGAGGAAGTGCTGTCTTCGTCGTAGTGACGGCTTAGTTGCTGGAATCAGGTTCATTTACCTACTGAAATGACGTTTATTATCGAAACTAAGCAAAAACCGCGGCGCTTTGAATAAATATGAGCTGCCACGACAATGATCGACTCGATCAGATCGAGAAAACAAAAAAATGGCCTTGAGTTGACTCTGGCCAGGCCCATGAGGAAACCTTACGAGGTGAAGCGTGAGGCCAGAGCTGAAATATGCATCACGGTGAAGAGCGCAAGCACGACGGTTGACTTCCATGAAAAAAATTGCGGAAAATAGTAGAACAGCGTCCAGAGGCCATACAGGAAAATACCTGTGAGAACCAGCAGAGAATTTTGTGGGTTCAAGCCCTTGAGGTTCGCTTGAAGAGCTGCTTGCGGGCTGGGAGAAGGTGCTGCATGCAACCATTACACAACGTGTTAGTCGTCATATGGTGAAGCGCGAGAGAAATTAGCACCTTTAAACTTACGCGCATCGGTAATGACGCTGTGGATCACGCCGTTCTCCTCGACGCCGTACTCACCCAGGGACCGACTGGGGAGCAGCATCATCCCCATATAAATGAGCCTTATCTTCTTTCCACTTGCAAGCTCCTCCGCAAAAAACTGCAACAATGAAATGCTTCAATTTAGTCGTGCGAATACATTCGATGATGATGGAGACATCACACACCTTGCTAACAAAGTCGTCCACTTTTTGTGTGGGATTGAACCACGCTGATCGGACCTCCTCGCCTTGCCGCAGTCGAATGGGCACGCAACCATCTGGAACTTCATGCTTTACGGACTGCTTCACTTGCTTAGACCCTTCCAATTTCTACATCAATCGGCAGACAGCGTCAGAATGAAAGTCAAAGGCATGTAGGCGATTTAGTGGTGTCTGACCTCTGTAGTAGCCACCGAGGCGACGATTCTGAAGCAGTAGAACAATAGACAACCATTAGCTTCGACCATCGGAAAAGTCATTTAACGCTACATACTCTGCGTCCTCATTCACGAGCGCCCACTCATCATGTAGAGCTGTAGAAGGAGGTGAAGAAGCTGCAGTTTGCGAGTCCATTGTACTGGTCTGGATGAAGTGAGGAGTGGCGAGGTAGTTGTGAGAATCTCCTCTGCTTCTCTGAAATGAAATGAGGGATGGATGGGGTGACCAGAATGTGTGCACTCAAAAGACTAAAAACGTTTGGTCACTTCAACTTCAAGGGACTATATATATGGACAAGTTTTGCATCGGCGATAGCCACCTCACTGCGATGCTGCATCGGCACTTTTGTTGCACCGAGCATTCCTAATAGCCATCCATAAATGCAACGATGTGCTTGAGAAGTCTCTGTTGTGTCACACAACTTGTGTGATGCCTTGCGTGCACCATTATCACATTGCAACTTTCTTGAATGCACAGCTATCATTGGACTTACTTCCTACTTCCATGTATTTTGCTGTACCGTACATACCATCGTCGGAACGCATTAAAAAATCCCGTCGAGTCAAAGTGCTTCATCGCTCTTGGCTTAGGTAACGATACAAGTTGACAAATGACTCAAACCTTTTACGTCGGTAAACCAAGGTAGCGCGAGTTATTTTGAAATGATTAATAATGCAAAGACAAAGCTACTTATTGACACTACGAAAAACGACATTGTATGCAAATAATGACACCCTTCGTGTTTTTGTTTCAGGCCAAGATCGTGCGAGTCAAGCAAGCCTCACCATGGCCACCTTCCTGGAGCGCACGCAGAAGCTCCGCCAGCACATCGAGGCGTTGATCCGCCATGATGCCGCCAAACGCTCGTTGACTGTGGATGAACGCGCGCTTCGTCGCCGTGTGGATGACTATTACCTACCAATGTTCAGCTGGACGACGGAGGTCGTCGAGGCCGCACAGAAGAAACAGGGCGACGCCAAGCGCTGCATCTGCATCGGTCTAAGCTGTCCGCAAGGTGGTGGTAAAACGACGGCCTCCGTGTACATGCAGGAGGCATTAACTCTCATGGGTAAAAAGTGTGCCGTCTTGTCACTGGATGATGTGTACTGGAAGTACGAGCAGCAAGTGGCCCTTGCAAAGGCTAATCCAGGCAACCCGCTGCTTCAAGTACGTACCAGTAGTTCATAACTCTTGTGCAGTAACGCTAACTGTACTAGTACCTCAGTATCGTGGAAATCCGGGCACGATGGATGTACCATTTCTGATGGACTTAGTTCGTGAGTGCAGAACCTCAACGCAAGAAATTGCTTTGCCTCGCTACGACAAGTCACAACACAGTGGCCGTGGTGACCGTGCTCCTATGTCTGAGTGGGACCGTCAGCAAGGTACAGCACAACCAGGAGATAACAAATTTCAAAGCGTTTCTGATGGCTGGTGCATGAACTGCAGGCCCACTTGATGTGCTGTTGATCGAGGGCTGGTGTATGGGTTTCCAATCGATTGACGACAATAACTTCGATCTGAGGTACGTTTATCCTGCTAGCAACGGATGTGGCCCGCAACTAACAGTAACCCTTCATTTTGGCTATACATCAGCGAAAACATGAAGGCCGTGAACAAGGAGTTGCGTGCTTTTGACAAGTTCTACGAGGAGCTGGATGGTTTGATTGTGATCAAGATTGGCAACCTGGATTGGGTCTACCAGTACGTTGCTAACTCAGTCTTGGTACTCGCCGCATTGATCCACACTAACCAATTTTTTTTGCGTCTGGTCAGGTGGCGCGAGCAACCCGAGCAGCTCCTGCGGGAAGCTAAGAAGCCAGCTATGACTCCTGCCGAAGTGCGCGCCTTTGTGGACCGCTTCATGCCGGCATACAAAACGTACCTCAATGGTTTGTACGCGGAATCAACGGACTCAACGTCACCTCTAGCGTCGGTGCCGCGCCTCATTTTCTCCATCAATTCGGCGCGTGAACCAGCAGCTAAACCGGTAGAATTCACTCCCGAGCCACTTTGAGTACGTGAAAATCGTCGAGCAACTGTGGAGGGATTTACTAGCGCTAACTCTACTATCCACTATTGATTCAATGAAGGACTGCTGCTTATGCTTGCTGACGCACTGCATTCGTGCCGTTTCGGAACATTCTTGTTCGATTGCAAATTGCAATCGAACAAGAAATTTGCAAAAAGCATCGCCAGCAAATCATGTTGAAGTTCATCATGAACCTAGTATCTATGGAAGCCTTCAAGGCTGCCAAAGGAAGGTGGGTTGCGCTTCATCACGACTTTAAACGATGGCTGATCCAAGCTCTTCTCACTTCCGGATTTGCCAAGCCCCAAAGAAGCCCTCCACGCGCATCGAGAGAGATGGCTTCGGCGCGGCCTCGTTCACGGCCGCGCGAGGACTTCGTACATTCCAGCGAGTGGTTCCAGCGAGCCATCGCAGACGACCTCTGGATGCCTGAAGTCACTGAGGGTGCGGGAAGGAGACGGCGGAGACGGAGATACCGTCGAGTACGCCCGAAGAAGCTCAAGCGGCGCAAGCGACAGAAGAGAGGACTTTATCCGAAGCGACCACCGACTTTCGTCCGCGACCCCATTCAGGATCACTTGCGTGTGGTGGAGTCACTACTTACTTCCTGGTTCGACATCGGGAACTTCGCTAACGACGATATCCATGGAGACTGGAGAACGAACAACATGCCGCCTCCTGCTGACATCGTCGAACCGGACGAAGAAATGGCCGACACCGATGACGAAGATGAAGATGAAGAAGGCAGTATGCCCGTGAACAGCATTCTCAAGCTGTGGTTATTCCCGACCTCCAGCCAGAAGAAGAAGCTGGACCAAATGTTCGCTTCTGATCGTGCGATCTACAACAAGCTGGTCGCGTGCTCCAAAGACGACAGACTCGGGATCACAACTGGAAAGCGGATGTCTTTGTCAGCCTTGTGCACAAAGTACCGGCCGATCGCTGTCTTGATGAGCATGTCGAAGTACTTCAAGAATAACATGAAAGCTCTTGCGAGACATCGCCAGGTTAACGAGGAGGTAAGCAACTCGGCGTACCGTGATTTTAAGAAAGCAGTTAAGTCGTCACGGGCTTTGTTCTTTGCGTTGAAGGCGAAAGGCGAGGAGACCAAGTACCCGGACATGAAGTTCAAGAGTAAGTTCGCTCCGTCCAACACGATCGAGATCAGAAGTCGAAGTATTAGGACAATCGATCGGGAAGGAAAGCAGCTTGTGCGATTCCACGAAAAGTTCTTCGGGTTTAAGAAGAACGAGGGCATCGTGTTGCATGAGACGCTTCCCGAGTTGACGACGTCAATTCGGCTGCAGCGCATTCGAGAAGGAGAGTTCTACATCATCGT
Organism: Phytophthora colocasiae; assembly: GCA_018806915.1. NCBI lineage: Eukaryota > Oomycota > Peronosporomycetes > Peronosporales > Peronosporaceae > Phytophthora > Phytophthora colocasiae. The sequence continues at coordinate 751,599 of JAGKQI010000102.1, read as the reverse complement.
CCCTAGGTTGCGTGAGTTCCCCCAGCCGGAGTGCATGAGATCATGTGCGATCGATCCCGGCGTGCGTAACTTCATCACGGTGTATGATCCGAACGGCCGGACGTTTAGCGTAAAGGACTCGAGCAATGTCTTGAAGAAGAAGTTCGCAGCGGTGGACGAGATGAAATCCATGCTGCAGGTGATGGACAATGAATGCAAGGCGAGGCACCCGACGAAAGTTCGAACGAAGGTGAAGAAGGGGTCTAAGAGCTGCAAGACAGCAGAGCATCGATTGCGGTATCGTATGCGCAGACGTATCCGCTACACGTCTCGTAAGGCAACTCGCGTGGTGAACGACATGCATCACAAGCTCTCCAGTTGGCTGGCCTCAAATTATCAAAATGTCCTCCTGCCGTCGTTCCAGACATCTGAGATGGTGCGCAGGTATGAACTGCAGGTGGCATCAGACGCCACCCCAGAGACCCCTGCCACCTTCCAAAGAAGAAAAATCAGGAGCCCCACCGCCAGAGCAATGCTGGCGCAGGCACACTACAAGTTCAAGATGCTACTGAAGTACAAGATGGAACGAGCTGGCGGGCGCCTAATCATTTGTGAGGAAGAGTACACTTCAAAGACTTGCTCCAGCTGCGGCGAGATCAAGGAAAATCTTGGGGGAAGCAACGTTTTTCGGTGTTCGCACTGCCACGCGAGACACGACCGTGACGTGAACGCTGCGAGGAACATCTTCCACAAGAATGTGGCATTGCTTCCATAGTGTCCCACAAACTCATTTACCGGCGAAGCCTTCGTCGCGGAGACCTGTCCACCTTTTGGTGGATGTTACAGGCCCGAGAGTACCTTCTAACTGTAGCTATAGCTATTTGTAAGACAGGTAGACTCCTAAGGCGGTGGAATTCAACTTCACATCTAAAAGCCCTGAAGGATTAGCTCACACAAATCTCATCTCATGATAAAAAATGGAACCGTTCCACCCATTCTTTCTGATATTTCAACCATAACACCCATTTCAGAACCGGGTTTTATTTTCCATTACAACCACCCAGGAGGCTTGGTGCATCAGAGCCTGTCAGATTCGTCCTACTTTCCATCGTCTTCGGCACAGGCAGCAGCGCTTCTCGCAGACACTCAGACCCATGGAGCGTTATCAGAAGCTGGAGAAGATCGGTGAAGGCACGTATGGTGTAGTGTACAAGGCCAAGGACCGCGTGACGGGCGAGGTGATCGCTCTCAAGAAGATTCGCCTAGAGGCCGAGGACGAGGGCATACCCAGCACAGCCATTCGCGAGATCTCGCTGCTTAAGGAGCTGCAGCACTGCAACATCGTGCGGTTGTACAATATTGTGCACACGGAGCGCAAGCTCACGCTCGTGTTCGAGTACCTGGACCAGGACCTGAAGAAGTACCTGGATGTCTGTGAGAAGGGATTGGAAAAACCCATTCTCAAGTCATTCCTGTATCAGCTGCTGCGTGGAATTGCCTACTGCCACCAACACCGTGTCCTGCATCGGTACGCGTGTTTATTTTGCGAAGAAACGATGAGGTTGTTGACTAATTCTTGTGTTATAGTGACCTGAAACCACAGAATCTATTGATCAATCGCGAGGGAGAACTCAAGCTTGGAGACTTTGGTCTCGCACGTGCGTTCGGCATCCCTGTAAGAAGCTATACGCACGAGGTCGTGACGCTTTGGTATCGTGCACCTGATGTTCTCATGGGATCACGGTGCGTAATTGCTTCTTCCTTTGGCTAGTGAGCAATCACATTCCTCACCTGGTCATCTAAATCCGCAGGAAATACTCGACGCCCGTTGATATCTGGAGCGTGGGCTGTATCTTCGCTGAGATGGCGAACGGTGGACCGCTGTTTGCAGGAACGTCGGAGACAGACCAGCTCGATCGCATCTTCCGCCTGCTGGGCACACCTACGGTCGACATTTACTCGGCCATCGTCGACCTTCCTGACTACAGAGTGAGTCTTGCTGTTCGATGATTTATCTTAACATTTAACCAACTGTGTCTTCTTTTCTTGCAGCGGGACTTCCCAGTGTACCCTGCGCCGGAAAACTTGGCTCACCTCGTGCCAACATTGGATGCGGATGGCGTGGATTTGCTAGAGCAAATGCTGCAGTACGACCCCACAAAGCGAATCACTGCTGCTGATGCCATGCTCCACCCGTATTTTAGCGACTTGTCCCCAGCTCTCACTGAGAACCAATGAAGCGAGGAGCGGCAGCCCCGCGTATCTGGCAACACAAGAACAAGTGCAAGTTTGGGAGGTTGGTGATAAACGTCATTTCCCTGACGAAGTTTTAACTGTATTGCCTGTCCGTCCATAGAAGCTTTAGTTCTTGTCGTTCAAGAAGAAAGTGAAAATGCAGTTGGTTCGATGGCTCGACTGGGACGCCTTCTTTCTATTCTTCTTCCTGTATTGATCGCTGTTCAACCTGCAAGAGCTGTGGCAAGGAATGACGCATGGAACAAGTGTATTCGCAGTATACCGAGATGTTTCACTCTGTCCCAGCAAGAACAGCTATGCGCAGCAAGTTTTCAAAGTGGACAAGATTCAACGATACCTGGGCAGTGCGCAAAAATTGCTCTTGGGGGCAGATCATTGCAGACAGGAAAGTTTGCTTCACGAGTGGAACTGCTACGTGCTGTGTCAATTATCCAGTTATGCTCCGGAGCGCAGTCAATAGCCCCTGCAAAATGTTGGAATGCAGTTCCTAGCCAAATGCGCCAACAAATGCTCACTGCAAATCTGGGCGTTGAAGTTATGATACCTTTGGTTCAAGTTTGTCGACACGCCCACGACAATCTCCCTGCCCATTCCTTGGTATTGTGGCTCGAGATAAGCAAAGCCTTTAACAAACGAAGCGCTGAAGATGCGCTTGTGGTTGCAGTTGAGCTTTGCAAAAGCTTTAGTGGACAGATGACAGCTTTGCAGCAATGCGTAAAGCAAACTTTACCTCATATGAGACTTAGTACAAGTTCTGAACTAAGTATTTTTCAGCTTTGCCAGCATGTTGGAGATGGTTCGAATCTGCCTGCTATCGTGGAATGTGCGTCCAAGCTCGGAAAAAAACAAATTTCACCCACACTATCGCTCAAGTTTGTGCTGAAGCCAATGGTGCTGTTCAGCCACACACCTGCTTCCTCGAAGCTCAACAGAAGCTCCGTTGGATGGGACAAGATGCACAAATTACTTTGTGTGTGGGCGCTGTTGTTCAAGTTGCAATTGCTCCGATAACGTGCGCTTTGGAGATGAAGAGCACAGTACGAAAACTGCAGTATTCGAATCCTCCGACTGCAGAATTTGGCGAATTTGTGGCCAATTTGTGTCGTGGTACTACGTATGTCACCACAGTAATCGAATGCGTGCAACTTGTACCAGCTCGTGCATTTACTACCAGTCAAGTTCTGCGCTTATGTGCAGCTTCCACGATGCCTGCTCCAATATCTGAAGACAAATACTCAATCGCTCTTTATCCTACGAGCTGCGCATCTCAAGCTCTGCAGATATTTCAACGATTAAAGCTTCGCTTGAACGATCTGGATATGTCTGCATCAGTAGCCGCCGTCCTCGTGTGTGAGAAGACTACATCGATATCGCCCAGCAAATGCTTAGCTGATACTCAGCATGATGGAGCACTTTCAACCAAACTTCGAGTTCAACTTTGCCAGCGAGCAACCACCGACTCGCCGCAGTTGTGCCTGCGAGCCCTACGTAAATTCATCAATATCCAGCGTATGGACATTTACGATGCTGTAGTGACATGCCAGCAAACATCGATAAAAGTCTCTGTATCGGTGGTAGGAAGAATTGCTGCTCGGCTTTGCCAAGCTGCGAACAGTTCAGAGCCCGCACGTTGCTTTATGGCGTCTCCAGTTTTTTACGATGATGAAGTGAAGGTATCGCTTTGCAGTCAGGCGGAGAGCTCAGCTCCATCGTTGTGTGTGAAGACAGCGATTACTCGCTTCAGGAATCAACCGGCGATGAAAGTTTCCTTATGCCGAGGAGCAACCTCTGCAGCACCTGCAGCTTGTGCCATTGAAGCTCCTTTGGCTATGGATGGAGCGGACGTGGTAGAGCTATGTCGATTCGCGGTGAGTATTGCACCTGCAAGGTGTGCATTGGAGTTACCGGTACCGCTATCTCCGAGTATGTGCTAACGCCACTTCAACCACTCCAGGGCGCTGTTTGGCGTATCATGTCTATCGATCGCGTTCTCTTCGTGATGCTCTTGATTACGAACAGCTCAGGACTGAGTGTCGATTTGCCGCGGCGCGACCAGCAGCACTGGCGATTGCCAAGGCATCGTACAAGTGCCCCGAATTTCGCCCCATGTGTCCCATGCAGATAGAGTTGAACGTATTGGATCAATATGGAGATTTCATGGTCGATAACTACAACAGCGTTGATATTGTCTACATACACGCCGTGTTTACCGGAAGTCACGCCCCACACCACGACACGCGTCGCAGCCAGCCAGTGCTACAAGGTCCATCGTATGCCACGATCAGCAACGGATCCGCGGTCTTCTCAAACTTAATTTTTACAGGAGCTGGTGATTTTGTGCTCACGTTTCGTGCTGGAGAAAATATCATCGAAGAGGTAGCACGCGTGCTCGTACACCCGGATCTTGCTGTCGAAGTCTTGCAGTCTCGTTGTGACAAGTTGTTCACCCGTTTTCAATGCCACGCTACGCTTCCACCACAGCTGAGGCGTTACAATGACCGCAACGAGCTACAACACTTGCTCCTACCGCTTAAATTCCACCTCAACGCGATCTCTTGTGTCGACTACTGGATAAACAGCATTGGTGGTCTCATTTTCAGCGGGTTCTCCCCTCCCAGCCAAGTATTGTACACACTCCCACGCCTACTCTATGTGTTGTTCATGTACGTAAGCCTTTCTTCACTTGCGACTTGGCTCATATTCATATCTCTGTGCTACTACGATAGAAGCATGAACGTCCCGCATGCAACGATGAGTGCGTATACGCTGCTAGGACTAAAAGACGGCGAGACGAATCGCAGCGCCATCCGCCGTGCCTACCACCAGCGGTCGTTGGAGTGGCATCCAGACAAATGGCACGCGTTGACAGCGACGTTACCTCCAATATGGCAGCAGGAACTTGATGGAGCGTATGCTCTCATAACGCAGGCCTATGATGAACTGGTCAAGGCGACCAGTTAAACTACAACTTCAACATGAAAAGTAACGATAACAAGCCAATCTGACCAGGTGGTGAACGTAGGTTCGACCTCACAACAGAAGCGCAAGCCCAATGCAAGAGGCGCTGCTGGCGATTCTCCGTGGCGTCCGCAATGGCTCGTTCTACGGCACCAAAGTGCGCGCTCCGCATGGTACGACCTCCGTCTTGTGTACACCTGTTTTCTGGTAATCTGACTCCGATGCTATTGTATCCGAACAGCGATGGTTTAATACAGCTGCTGTAGGATCATTGATAAGCTTGCGAGCAAATTATGTTGAAGTTCATCATGAACCTAGTATCTATGGAAGCCTTCAAGTCTGCCAAAGGAAGGTGGGTTGCGCTTCCTCACGACTCTGAGCGACGGCTGAGCGAAGCTCTTCTCACTTCCGGATTTGCCAAGCCCCAAAGAAGTCCACCACGCGCACCGAGAGAGATGGCTTTGGCGCGGCCTCGTTCACGGCCGCGCGAGGACTTCGTACACCCCAGCGAGTGGTTCCAGCGAGCCATCGCAGACGACCTCTGGATGCCTGGAGTCACTGAGGGTACGGGAAGGAGACGGCGGAGACGGAGATACCGTCGAGTACGCCCGAAGAAGCTCAAGCGGCGCAAGCGACAGAAGAGAGGACTTTATCCGAAGCGACCACCGACTTTTGTCCGCGACCCTATTCAGGATCACTTGCGTGTGGTGGAGTCACTACTTACTTCCTGGTTCGACATCGGGAACTTCGCTAACGACGATGTCCATGGAGATGTGGTGAAGCGCGAATAAGAAATCCGAGAAAAGGCAACGTCAGGCCCAGAGAGAGTCGGATCAAGCGACAGGGGCCTCTGGCGAAGCAAGATGTCAGTTGATGACCCCAGATTGCGCGAACGATGGCTGACGAATGGATCCAGATCGATGTTCGTCTGGATCTCGCCAGCGATGAATGGATGGCGTCTTGGTCAAGTGAGACTAAGTGATTGGAGAACCCGTCGTGCGGTCCCGCGTGGCGGCTCAGGGTCGGAGGAGAAAAGGGCGCCTTGCCTGAGATCGCATGAGAAGGAGATCAAGGCAGCAGAGGGTCGGGACCGGTGCGATCTATGGTGGGCCGGTGACCACATAACCTTGAGATGTTGCCGAGGGGACCTGATGGCAGTGTTAGTCGCATGGGGAGTGGTGATCAAGTCCGGGAAGCTCAAGACCTGAAATGTCGACGACACAGGCACGCGAGATCAAGTATGAAGGCTGCTGATCGAGATCATTGTTCAAGACGGTGGACCAAGATCGATGACCGAGATGGTTGATCGAGATCGGCTGATCGCCAGATCGACAGATCAGCTGATCGCCAGATCGGCAGATCGAGATCGCGATCAGGGGTTAGGTGAGATCGAGATCGAAGATCGGAGGGGCAGCTGTGTAGCCGGATGTCAGGTATTCGTAGGATAGCAGATGAGGATGGGATTAGTAGACATAGGAATAACCATAAACAGAATCGAATTTGCTCTCTAGTGCGCAAGTGGACTACTTCAGGGACCAAGACAAGGGAAGAGGATAGCATATTGGCCTCCCCTTAGTGTTCCTACACTTCGCGCACCTAGCTACAGCTAAGACCGGATCCCCGATTTGGCCGGCTTACCTTACGCTAGTGTGAGGATCTCTCGGTATCTCAACAACCCCCAAGAATCGAATTTGCTCTGGACCTCACAAGTGCCTTCATCCAAGACTGGGACCGGGAATTACATTGGCCCACCAGCATCAAGAAGGTAAGGAGAAGAGATCTAGCATAGAGGTTAATTCTGGATAATACATTGGCCAGTTTTACCCTATCTAGTGATCTGTGGTGAAGCGCGAATAAGAAATCCGAGAAAAGGCAACGTCAGGCCCTAAGAGAGTCGGATCAAGCGACAGGGGCCTCTGGCGAAGCAAGATGTCAGTTGATGACCCCAGATTGCGCGAACGATGGCTGACGAATGGATCCAGATCGATGTTCGTCTGGATCTCGCCAGCAATGAATGGATGGCGTCTTGGTCAAGTGAGACTAAGTGATTGGAGAACCCGTCGTGCGGTCCCGCGTGGCGGCTCAGGGTCGGAGGAGAAAAGGGCGCCTTGCCTGAGGTCGCATGAGAAGGAGATCAAGGCGGCAGAGGGTCGGGATCGGTGTGATCTATGGTGGGCCGGTGACAACATAACCGTGAGATGCTGCCGAGGGGACCTGATGGCAGTGTTAGTCGCGTGGGGAGTGGTGATCAAGTCTGGGAAGCTCAAGACCTGGAATGTCGACGACGCAGGTACGCGAGATCAAGTATGAAGGCTGCTGATCGGGATCATTGCTCAAGACGGTGGACCAAGATCGATGACCGAGATGGTTGATCGAGATCGGCTGATCGCCAGATCGACAGATCGGCTGATCGGCTGATCGCCAGATCGCCTGATCGCCAGATCGCCAGATCGGCTGATCGGCTGATCGCCAGATCGGCAGATCGAGATCGCGATCAGGGGTTAGGTGAGATCAAGATCGAAGATCGGAAGGGCAGCTGTGTAGCCGGATGTCAGGTAATCGTAGGATAGCAGATGAGGATGGGGCTAGTAGACATAGGAATAACCATAAACAGAATCGAATTTGCTCTGGACATCACAAGTGCCTTCGTTCAAGACCGGAACTGGGAATTACATTGGCCCCCCGGCATCAAGAAGGTAAGGAGAAGAGATCTAGCATAGAGGTTAATTCTGGATAATACATTGGCCAGTTTTACCCTATCTAGTGATCTATCCTTTACGTGCGAACTACGGATCGGAAGGAATTGGCTGCTTGGCCTGACGATCTCGTCGACTCTCAACCCATCAAGACCCCCGCTATAGGAAGCGGCAAGCATCGTAAAGGAAGGGATCAGATCCCCAACATTGGACCTTTGGAAGACCTGGATCGAAGACCAGGTGACCGGATCAAGGCTCGAGAACTCGCCTGTGACCCGGATCAACCCCTCCGAGGTAGAGTGAAGTATTCCCACGCTATCTCAAACCCCTGCGTCACCCAAGACCTTCTTCTCGTCCCAAGACATCTTCAGAAGTCACCTGGAAGAGCGTAACCCGCCTACCGACGGGTACACAAGGTGAACACTACACGCAGCAAGATCACGGATCATCGGGGACCCCTCCGTTAGTCGGTGTCTGGGCGCAAGTGGCGATCGCGATCGGCCTCAACCAGATTTTGGCCAGATCCGCTCCACCACAATGGTGCGCGTGCCCGGATCTTCTGGTGACTTCGGATATCACCGTGAGTCCCAAGAAGATGTCAAGATTAAGGAAGAACAAGGGGAAGAAGTGCCTACGAATGTTGGATCGGCGGAGGCACCACTGAAAACGGAAAGATCCACAGATCAGCAGAGTTCTGGGAGGATCTCTACTGACAGGCATGAGGCAGACCTGGATCGCAATCCAGATCTTGAAGAAAAACCTCGAATTCCTCCCAAGGCCCCTTCGAGGGCCACCGCGGATCTCGATGAGAATCGAGATCCGCACACGAGCGATAAGGAATCAGCAAAGCTGAAACCTAATCTGCTCACCAAGTCCACTGTTGCCTCAAGATCGACCAAGAAAAAGAAGATCAAGAGCACCCGGACGAAATTGAAAGCTCCAGACTCAGAGCCAGAAGACATGATCAGCCCGGGATCGACGATTACCAAGGACGCGATCGAGCAGGCCTATTACAGGAAGATGCTAAGCGAGACCTTGCTTAACGACCCCGTTCTTACGATCATACAAGTCCGCCAGATCGGTAACCTCACCGGCCCAGTGTCGAGACCCCGGACTAGCTCGGACCGCCTGAACGCGGTGAAGATTCTACTGGATCTGCTCCAAGAGGCTGGTTTAGTGGCTGGAGAATTCGACCCGAACTCTCTATTTGATCTGGAACTGGAAGCGATTCAATCTGCGACCCATGACCTATTCAACTCTCTCAAAGTCTTGGTCGGCGAACGCCCACTGACGCCCGATCTAGGTTATCAGACTGGATCGTCATGCTACGCGTCAGCGACCTCGGAACCAGATTCCGACAGCCCGAGAAGGCTGCAACGCATGTCGTTAGGCCCCTCCGGTGCCAAATTCGTGAAATCGCGTATGAAGAAACAAGATACACGATCGGTGACCACGAAACTGGAGGCTAAGACACCTGATCAGCAAGAAAATCGCCGGATCCGGACAGACCAGACCGCGCCGACGACTAATTCCACTGGATCGAGCAACAAGTTGGACGACTACTTTCAAATGGCGATGGATCGTTTCTTAAAAGAACGGAATCTCGCGACACCCCGATCGCCGATCAAAGGGGAGTTGGATGTTGAAATGGAGTCCGTTACGGCCTCGGATCCGGATGCATGGGAATACGATCCGGACGATATGGGCATACCAAGTTCCGGTGAACAGATGTCGAGCCGAGCAGCGATCGCATCCGCGGCGATCGGTCAAGGAGGATCGTCGATGATCCAGCGGGTCCGGATCTCAGCAATCTCAGATCTGAAAGATTTTGCGGGTAAAGATCTGGACGAAGATCGCGCTCGGGCCTGGATCAGTAAGGTCAAGTCAGCGTTCCAGCGTGATCAGGCTACGGAAGAAGAAAAATGCCTCACGTTTGCAGATCTGATGGTGGGACCGGCAAAGAACTGGTACAGGCAGCTCAGTCGAACGACGAAAACCAAGTGGGCGGATCTGCTGGACAGTTTCCAGACCCAGTATTGTGGGTTGGGTATGTCGGTCGCGTGGCAATACTATCACGCTCGCAAGCGATCGGAAGAAACTCCCCTTGATTACCTCTACCGGCTCAACGTGGCGGCTTTACGTGCTAGACTGAAGATCAAGGATGGGAGCCCTAAGGCCCGCCGGGAACATGTAGACCACTACATCGAGACATTGGGAGATCCGGAGTTAGCTGATCGGCTGACCCTACTCCGACTGAGCGACGTCGATGAACTGGAGGAGGTACTTCGTGCCCGGGAACGGGCGAAAAGCAGACAACGTAAATCTGCGTTCGGATCGAAGTACAGACAAAGGCACCGGCCAGTGCCCCGGCGGCACCCACCCGAGCGGTGGTACGGGCGATCCAAGCCCAAGATCCGAGCTCGGAATCAGAGGAAGTATCCGGATCGGACGGATCCGATTCTGAAGGCGATCTCCGGAGGATATATCTTGCCGCGTCGGAAGACAAGCAGATCGGCACTGGGGGCGTTCCCCACCAACAGGATCAGTCGCGATCGCAGGTGAACGCGCAAGATCGAGGCCGGATCGCGGATCGCAGGGGTACGTCAGACCACGATCGAGGTCGCTGTTCACACTGTGGATCGCGGAAGCATACGGATCTGGACTGCTGGAGACGTCTAACTTGTGAAAAGTGCGGGAAGAGGGGTCTGTGGTGAAGTGGATTCAAATCAAGCCGGACAGGACGCAGAACGACCACGATGATGGGTGACGTGCGACAGTGGTGCTACGATAAGGACAGATCCCTGGAACTGGTACCTACTCTAGGGCGGACCCTAAGTTAGGATCCACTTGGCCTGGCTGACTTAAGTTCGGATCCCACAGTCCTAAGTGCGGATCCTTCAGACCCAAGATCCTCGGATCCGGACGTCGAGATCCAGATTCAAGATCCTCGGCTCCCGAAGCCGGATCCCCAAGATCCGAGATCCTCGGATCCTGAAGCCGGATCCCCAAGATCCAGAGATCCAGATCCAAGATCCCCAAGATCCAAGATCCTCGGATCCAGATGCCAGAGATCCAGATCCAAGATCCTCGGATCCTGAAGCCGGATCCCCAAGATCCAAGATCCAGAGATCCAGATCCAAGATCCCCAAGATCCAAGATCCTCGGATCCAGATGCCAGAGATACAGATCCAAGATCCTCGGATCCTGAAGCCGGATCCCCAAGATCCAGAGATCCAGATCCAAGATCCCCAAGATCCAAGATCCAGAGATCCCGAAGCCGGATCCTCGGATCCCGAAGCTAGATCCTCGGATCCAAACCCGGATCCTCAAGGTTTATGACATCAACGTGGTGAAGCAGTTGGAAGAGAGCCAGCATGATCTAAGATAGAGATTTGCGATGGGAAAGATAGGGTACAGGATGAGAAACTGGATAGCCATAAATCAGAGAATCGAATTTACCTTCTAGTGCGCAAGTGGTTTTCCTCAGGGCTCACCAAGGGAAGAGGATAGCGTATTGGCCTCCCCTTAGTGTTCCTGCAAGTAACGACGCACACCTAGCTACAGCTAAGACCGGATCCCCGATTTGGCCGGCTTACCTTACGCTAGTGTAGGGATCTCTCGATATCTCACCCCCCCCTAGAGAATCGAATTTACCTTCTATTGCGCAAGTGGTTTTCTTCAGGACCTAAGACAAGGGAAGAGGATAGTGTATTGGCCTCCCCTTAGTCTCCCTGTAAGTTTCTTCGCATACCTAGCTACAGCTAAGACCGGATCCCCGATTTGGCCGGCTTACCTTACGCTAGTGAAGACCCCGGATCCAACGGTGTTGATTGCTTAACCGTAGGATCCCTCGACCTCTCAACACCCTTAAGACCAACCGCTACAGGAGGCGGCAAGCAAGACAGTAAAGGAAAGGAAAAGGACCCCCACACCCACCAAAGGCAACCCCGGATCCAAGGATCCACAAGATCTCGAGTCCAAGACCAAGATCCCCCCAACCAGGACCTGTGTGCAGGAATACCCACGCAAGTCCAACCTCCCAAGTCCCTGCCAAGGACGTTCAAGCCCTCACGCCTGTGTACACTCTCCCGTTCCTGAGAGAGCAGATCCCGCCCACTGACGGGTACACAAGGTGAGCCTCAGCAACCCCACGGTTATCGGAGTACCCCCTCCGTTAGTCAGTGTCTGGGCGCCGTGTGTGAACGTTGGATCCCTGCTCATTCCAGCGGATCCACTACACCACAATGGTGCGCGTGCCCGGATCTTTTGGGGACGGCGGATATCACCGTGAGTCCGAAGAGACTGTACAAGTGAAGGAAGAACCGGGAGAAAAAGTGCCGACGGTCGTTGGATCGCCGTCAGCACCGCTGAACGCTAGATCCACGGATCGGCGGAGCCCTGGGAGGAGCTCTGCCGACAGGAAGGAGGCGAGTCTGGCAACAGACTCGGAAGAAAAACCTCCCCCTCCTCCCCAGGTCCCTTCGGGGACCCCCGCGGACCGGAACGCGAGTTCTGATCCGCTGGGTGGGGATTCAGCAGCGAAAGTTGTTGGATCTTCATCCACCACCACCACCCCCGCGCAGATCTCAGGTGGTAAAACGTCGAAGAAGAAGATGAAGACTGCGCGGAAGAAGCTGAGGGCACCAGGATCTGATGTCGACGAGAAGCCGGTGGTGAAATCGGAATGGTCGTCGACCCAGCTAGAGGCTTCATATCGCCGGATTGCGCTCGAGGACTTCCTCCGGGAAGACCCCGTGATGAGGATCCTACAGCCTCAGCTGGTTGGATCTCTCACCGGCCCGATCACGGCACCGGCACAATCCACGAACAGCCTGGACAGCGCCCTGGACCTCCTCCGCCTGTTAGAAGAAGCTGGTTTCGCGGCAGGAGCCTTCGATGGGGACTCCCTCTTCCGCTTGGACCACGACAAGATCCGCATCGCAGCGGCTTCACTCTTCAACCGTCTGAAGCCCCTTGTCGGTGAGCGACGAGCGACCCGAGATCCGATGTCCAAGCTAGCGCAGTCCCCCGAATATCAGACTGGATCCTCTCGATACGCCTCGGCGGAGTCTGAGGCAGGATCCGACAGTCCGTCTGAACCCCGACGTATGGCGCTCGGCCCTGCAGGCGCCGCTATGCTGGCAGCTCGTATGCCGACCGACATCCAAGAGGCCAAGCCGACACGAACGTTGAACGCCTCGCGTGATCAGCCCCGTGCCATGGATCCACCGCATGCATCCACCAACAGGCTGCAAACATACTTCCAATCGGCCATGGATAAGTTCTTGAAGGAGCGGCAGATGACCGCGGTTCCACGAGTTGCGACGCACACTGCGGATCCTGTATACCGGGACGTCGAGATGGAGTCAGTAGGATCACACCCCGAGAACTGGGAGTATGACCCGGACGACCTTGACGGATTAGCTCCCCGGCGTACGGCGACGACCACCGCTGCATCCGTTACGGCAGGATCCAGCACGATTCAACGGATCCGAATCTCTGCGATATCGGACCTGAAGGAGTTTACGGGCAAGGATCACGACGAAGAACGAGCAAGATCATGGATTAGTAAAGTCAAGTCAGCCTTCACGAGAGATCAAGCATCGGACGAAGAAAAGTGCCTTACCTTTGGAGATCTTCTCACTGGTCCAGCGCGGAACTGGTACAGACAACTCAGCCGATCCACAAGGCTGAAGTGGAGTGATCTGCTGAAGGCCTTCCAGACGCAATACTGTGGCCTCGGAGTCTCGGTGGCGTGGCAATACTACCACGCTCGCAAGAGATCCGATGAGTCGCCATTGGAATACTTGTATCGTTTGAACGTAGCAGGTCTCCGTGCGAGGGTGATGATCAAGGATGGAGATGCCAAAGCGCGCCGCGAGCACGTCGAACACTTCATCGAGACGCTTGAGGATGCAGATCTGGCAGACCAACTGACATTACTCCGACTTGCGGACGCGGATCAACTCGAAGACGTACTGCGGGCCCGGGATCGCGCGAGATCCAGACAGAAGAAGCCGTCATCAGGATCCAGCAAGTTCCGGCCGAAGACCACGAAGGCCCCGCAGCCAACCGGTCCAACGCGTGCGATCCGCTCCATGCAAGTTGTGGAATCTGAGGGATCCGACTCCGAGGACTCCGGATCCGATGGCGAGCTTCGCAGAGCATACGTAGCAGCCTCGAGTGAGCGACCGATTACCTCGACGACAGCCGGATCAACAGAGACCAAGACGGGAACTTCGGATCCTAAGATGGATCCGGATCCAACCCAAGCCAGCTCGGATCCAACGCCACAAGATCGTCGACCACGTTTCTCCAACGAAGGGCAGCGCTGCTCGCACTGCGGATCCAGGAAACACTCGGATCTTGGCTGTTGGAAGCGCCTCACCTGCCAGAAGTGCGGCAAGAAGGGTCATCCGTCGGATCGCTGTTTCTTCGTGTGTCGCGGCTGCGGAGAACTTCACGATCACGGCAAGTGCCAGATGGAGGAGTTCTACAACCTCATCCGGCAGTGGTTCGATCCAAGTAAGCACATGCTTCCAGAAGCTGCCGAGAAGATGTTAAACTAGAACGCTCGCCGGGTTTGAATCCGGTACGAGACGAGCGTTCAACGTCTTACATCTACGCATATGTGAACAAGAAGGCCATGGATCAAGTTAGCAACAAGCGAACGGATCTATTGGATAATACATGTGAACTTCATGGGAAACGTACGGCTAGAGTTGCAAGCTTCCGCTCTACAGACGATGAATACCAGAGATCCGAGATCGCCATGTCCTTGGATCTCATGCCTGGAGAGTCACGCGGGTACTGGAAGTACCATGTCCCCAGCAAACACTTCAAGCAGGCCAAGGCAACGTGCAAGATCAACAATGCCAAGTCCACCGTGCTTCTTGACTCGGGATCCGAGGTGTCGATCATCGATGCCGCCTTTGCTCGTAAGGTTGGATCCCAGATTGATACTAGTCAAACACAAGAGTGCCTCGGAATTGGTGAGCAGCTGTATATTGCAGCAGGCAAAACAAGGATCAAAGTTACCTTGGCTGGGTACTTGGTATACTTCTGCGATGTCTGGGTCGGCGAGGATCTTCCACCCGACTGCGACGCGATCCTCGGCATGGACTTCATGGTACCGGCCGGGATCCGACTCGACCTGGGTGACGGGTCCGTATGCTTGCACGACGAGATCCGTGTGCGACTTCATGGGCGACGGCAGATCTTCAGCGGCCGGGCTCGCCCGCTACTCCTCCAGGAAGGTATACGACTGGAGCCTGGCGAGACCTTCGAGCACCCGGACCGGATCCACCTCAAGGAGTATGAGGAGCTGTGGTTACGGAGAGGAAAGCAATGGGTACCGACGTTAGTACAAGGCCCAGGCAAGATCCGCTATCTACAACTTACCAACATTGGTGAGAAGGCGGTCTCTCTCAACCACAACGAAGAGATCGGCATGTGGCTGGCCGGGGATCACGTTCCCGCACTCCAGGCTTCATCTCTGTCGGATCCAGGCGCTACCACGAATGGCAGAACCTCGCCATGAGCGCCACGACGGAGATCCCGCCGCCACCGCGTCCGAAGGAGCCATGGGAGCTTGAGCCGGCGGTGGATCGCCCGAAGTACACCGAGCCGAAGGGAATCTTGAAGCGCCCTGTCCACACCGCTATCGTGTCGCGCTGCCCCGGCTCGCCACCTACGTCGGACCGGATCCTTGAAGGAACGGCCGACTGGCGAGACAAGATCCAGTCCGGTGGATCCGATCCGTCAACGGCTAAGCTCCAAGCGCACCGCCGTGTCCGATTTGAGCCAGAGGCCACAAAGGACGTTGCGCCAGCCTCATCGGACCAAGGGGCGTCCTCACACACCCGGATCCGAGATCCACAGGCTCAAGGATCCTCCGGATCCTCTTCAGCTTGTCTGATTGAAGATCCGGCAACGTGTACTGTCTCTGGCCAGAGACTGGACGCCACCGTTGAGGATCGGCAGCATGTCCGTACGACGGGCGACTACCATCACTCCGACAAATCAGTCGGAGATGACGTTTGGATGCGCCCTGGGGCGAATATGCATGCCCCACTGCCAAAGTTGGTATGGGCATGCAGCGCGATGCAAGGCGCGTCTAACGAGCCATCGCACGCCTCCAACGGAGCTCTAGAAGCCGAAGGGGCCATGTCGACACGCCTCCTTGAAGATCCGGAGGGCTGCCCTGTCTCTGCACAGAGCCGGGACAATGATGCCGAAGGGTCGCCCCATAATCATGGGACAGGTGACCATCATCCAGATGGCACAGTCGGACCCAAGGTTTCGGGGTGCCCCGGAGCCCACAGGAATGCCCAGGAACTCGGAGCGCTACCATTATACGCGCCCGATCAAGACCTTTCAAATGAGGTGCCTCACGCCTCCCAACTCCATCTACAAGCAAAGTCGGATCCTCACCTGACACAGCTTGAAGATCGGTGTCGCACATGCGACATGGGTCAAGGACGGAGCAGGTCCGAACAGTCGCCTGATTCCGCACTTAGTAGGGATCTGAGCCCCTCACATTCACACAAATATGAGCGAGCGGCGGAGACGGCCTGCAGGAAGGGCGCCGCCGATTGCGAGGCGCCCAGGGCGATCTACGCGTGTACCAAGGGTGCTACAGATGCGCCTCGCCGAGGCGAAGACGATGGTGTGCGCCAAGGCAAGATTGAAGACTCAGGGGCGCCAGGGGATCCAGATCAAGGCGTGCCGGCACAAGAAGAGCTGGACCAACGGACGGCGACGTACGTGGAAGCGACGAAGACCCCAGAGGGCGATCCGAGAACTGGATGTGGTGCGCCGAAGGGTGATCCTGCTCGTGGAACCGGATTGGAAGCGGGGAGTGAAGTTAGAAGACTTGCCGAAGGAGGTGCCGCTCGTGGACCGGATCCCGCAACAAGAAGGCTGGATCCTGGGAGTCGCTCAACAGCCAGTGATCCGCCCGGAGTGGAGATGAGTGAGGATCCGTCATCGGCGTCAGGACATGAAGATCATAAGGACGCCTCAGACAAGGATCTCGTGGTTGGATCCCGACCGGATCTCGTGGCTGAATCCCAGCCGGATCTCGAGGTTGGTGCCCGGCCGGATCCCAGTACTGCAGGAGATCATGACGACGATGGGGTGTTCGTCCACGAAAATGGCGGATCCTACGCGGAGGATCTCGAGAAGGAGATGGCGGTGTTGCCAGAGGTTGTGACGGCGACGGTCGACGTGAAGATCGAGGATCTCCAAGTGGGGGATCCAGCCTCCAACACACCTGAGGAGATCCAACGATTGGCGAACGAGATCTGGAAGTACAAGCACTTGTTGATTGGGAAGGGTAATGCCCTGCCCCCTCCTGCCGTGGGCGCGATCTGCGATATTGACGTGGGAGACGCGAAGCCAATTGCCCAGCGAGTGCGTAAGGTGGCGCCGCAGTATCGCGAGAAGCTCTCGGATCTAATCAAGGGATTGTTGCAAGCGAAGATCATCCAAGTCTCTACGTCACCATGGGCCTCGCCAATTGTCGTGATCATCAAGAAGAATGGCGTTGACATTAGGCTCTGCATCGACTACAGGCTGGTGAATAGCTTGACAAGGCTGATGGTATATCCTATGCCTCTCATCAATGATCTACTGGAGGATCTCGACGCCGTGTTGTGGTACTGCTCTCTCGATATGGCTAGTGGTTTTTGGGTTGTCTCTATGACGGATCGCGCAAGGGCCATCTCGGCATTTATCACTCCGTTTGGATTGTTTGAGTGGAACCGGATGCCGTTTGGTCTCAAGAATGCCCCGCAGATCTACCAGCGTTTATTGGACAACGCACTCTATGGATTCCTACGGATCCCGCCTACGGCCGGATCCGGATCCGCGTTGGATCTTTTCCGAGATGGGATCCCAGAGACGAACGGTGAACGGTCTGTGCTGGGACGAAGATCGTATATTGATGACATCTTAGTGACCGCTGGATCCTGGGATCACCTGTGTGAACGAGTGCGTTTGCTGCTAGAAGCTTGTGACAAGTGGAACCTGTCGATCAGCGTGGCCAAGAGTTTTTGGGGCCTGAAGAGGGTGGATTACCTGGGACACAGAGTGTCTGGCGAGGGACTAGAGGCACATCCGAAAGACCGAGAAGCGCTGGTGAATCTTGCATTCCCGAGATCGCTGCGGGCTATGCAATCTTTCTTGGGTAGCCTAAATTACTACGCGCGATTCATAGAAGATATGGCAGTCTACGCGTCGGTACTCTACGAACTGAGGGAGGTCGACTTCGCGAAGCTGAGATACAGCCGCAAGATCCTGCTGCCAACCGACTCCGTGATCAAGGATCCTAAGGATCCATCAAGTCCGAAAGATCCAGATGAGAAGTGGATCCGTGCTTCAACCGCTTTCGAGGCCTTGAAGAGGAAGATCGCTATGACTCCTACGCTTCGGCATTTCGATCCCGGCAGGCAACCGGCGGTGATTGTCTACGCCAGCGAATGGGCTGTTTCAGCTTCCCTGACGCAGGATCACGATGGAATCTACATGCCGGTGATGTTCGCTAGCAGATCTCTGAAGCCGAACGAAGTGAACTACGGGATCGTAGAGAAGGAAGTATTGGCTCTGTTAAGGATCCTGGACCTCGGATATTCCATGTTAGTTGGACGACGGATCCGGATCCTAACCAGGCACTCTACACTCGGATGGTTGTTCCGCTCTACCGGACTACAAGGAAGGTTGGGCCAATGGGCAGCGCTGTTATCACCTTGGACCTTGGAGATCACGAAGTGTACGAAAGGGGAAGACGAGATCCTTGGATCCTCGCTGCCAGTATCACCCGAGATCCGAAGTAGATCAAGCTTTGGTGAATATCGCCCCACGAAAGGAGCCACGCCGAGCGATCCAGATGCCAGTACCGACCGTGGAGCCGGAGGAAGAATTGTGGGTGGTTAGTTTCGACGGATCCGCCAGGGCGAAACGTGGCGGAGGATCTTTCAGTGCGATTGTATGGAAGTTGCCTGAATGGAAGGTGGTCAAGGCAGCGTCTCGGTATGCAGAGAACCTGACGGTCAACGAAGCGGAGTACAACGGACTTCTATTGTGTTTCGAGTTACTCGAGGATCTGACCAATGGACGACTCATTATCTGCGGAGATTCGAATCTAGTGATCCGTCAGATGCGCGGCGAGATCGACTGCAAGGCGCCAGCCCTGACGCTACTGGAGACAGAAGGCGCTAATGCTGCTTCGGGATGGCCGGATCATGACCTGCTACATGTGAAACGAGCGTGGAACGCAAGCGCCGACAGCTTGGCCAGTGCAGCGTTGCAACGAGGAAGCGGGACTACAATCGACCAAGGGGCGGATCGCGACGATCTTGTCACTCCTGAATCGGCTGGATGAGATTCTGACATCGGGATCCGAGGATCCGACACCACGTATCAGTGTAGTTGCTACTCGAAGACAAGCTAGAGAGGGGCGACCCCGAGTACTCGACGAGGAGTCCGTGCAACGGCTGAGGATCGACCGGATCCGACAAGCCCAGGACGAAGAAACATGGATCTCCAACCTGAAGTCGTTCCTGCGGGGACAGCTGACGGATCTGACTGCGGCCGAAGCCAAGACGTGCCGTCTGCTAGCAGACAATTTCGAGTTGGACGAAGATGAATTGTTGTTCTATTGTGCACCTTCGCGAAGGGCCGAAGCCGATCGAGATGGGTTGTTACGACTGGTTATACCGGAGACGCTCCAGACGGACCTGCTTCATCACTATCATAGCAGTTTAGAAGGAGGTCATCAAGGGATTGGCCGCACGTACCAGAGGATCAAGGATCACTTCTACTGGAGAGGACTTTTCAGATCTGTGCAACAGTTCGTCGGAGAATGCGTGGACTGTGAGACGGGCAAGGGGCGACCTACGATCCGTGGTGTGTCGCCAGGCAACATTCAAGCCACTTACCCGTTTCAAGTGATCGCCATGGATCCACATACCCTCGCTCCCAAGATCCGAGAACGGGAATACCGAACTTCTGGTATGGGTGGATCTCTTTACCGGCTACGTGATCGTCAATGCCAATAACTCGCGAACAGCACAAGCGGTGGCGGAGTCCTATGAGATCTGTGTGTTTCGTCGTTTCGGCGCCAGCCAGGTGATCCGGCACGACCGAGAACCCGGGTTCATGTCTGACTTCTTTCGTGCTTTCAACCGGATCCTAGGCCAGCGCCAGAGAGCCACTATGGCTTATCGACCACAGTCGAACGGCACGGCTGAACGGATGGTGCAGACGATTACTCGAGCAATCAAGATGTATGTTCAGGATCCCGACCAGAGAGATTGGGACGAGTATGCCGAACGCTTGACATTTGCTTTGAACACTGCACAAGACCGGACTAGGGGCGACACGCCGTTCTACCTCGCACACGGTTGGGATCCCAAGACGACTCTGGAAGCAACGCTCTCCGTGGGGAATACCGGACGTCGAGATACAGATCCACGACGCTGGAGGTATAAGATCCAGCGACACTACCAACTGGCCAGGGCTGAGGTGAATGACCGCCTGAAGCAGGCGATCTCGGATCGTGCCGACCGGCAGAACGAGATGGCGACGCAGCACCCCATCGAGGCCGGATCCCAAGTGTGGCTGTTCTTAGACAGAGTGAAGGAGGGATACGCCAAGAAACTGGCTCACCTGTGGCATGGACCGTTCCGTGTGGCGGAAATGACGAACGAGTATGCAGCCCGCCTGGAGATCGCCGGTACTGACTACCAGTTGTTCCCGGTGGTGCACATCTCCAAGTTGAAGCCAGTCAAGACATTTCCGGATCGACCGAAGATCCAGTTGACGGTGGACGAGACGGATCGTCTAGATTTTGACGAAGCCTTATTACCAGAAGACAGCTGGGATCGGGATCTGGAAGACGGCGAGTTCGAGGTTGAACAGATCGTGGATGTCAGGACGGGACGACCCACGCGATATGGCCGGATCCGGCGAGAATTCCAAGTTTTCTGGAAAGGGTACGAGGATCCTACCTGGGTAGATGAAGCAGATCTGAACTGCGGCGCGTTACTGCATGAATTCCTCCAAGAACGAAGCAAAAAGAACCGGTTCCAAGCGATGCAGTCGCACGAAGAAGAGTAGGCGACGGGGGGTAGATCTTCACTGGTGAGGGCGCTCGTCAGTGTGGAGAAGAGAAGACTGGCAGTTTACTGCGAGTGGACGCGATGTATGTTTGTATATGAAGAAAAGAAGACCGATTTCTGGAGAGGGCTGGAAAGCAGGATCAGAACCTACGCTCGGATCCCGTCTAGAGCTCGACTTTGGGACGAATTTTCTACCTGGATCCTCGGGGCTCATAATGGGATATGTCTCGGAGTTGGATCTTCGGATCCCGAGGCTGGATCCTCGGATCCTCGAAGCGGATCCATTTTGGAAGTTGGATCTCCGGATCCCGAGGCCGGATCCTCGATTTTGGAAGTTGGATCTCCGGATCCCGAGGACGGACCCTCGGATCCTCGATTTCGGAAGTTGGATCTCGAAATGCGTCTTAGCAAAACTGAAGATGGGGACATGGAGGTTGAGCCGCAGAGCGATCCTGACCGAAGAACACCGTGGCGTACGCGGAGGAACTGGTGTCGGCAGACCGATCCATTTTGCAGAGGTCGCGATTTGAGGAATGACGAGCCAAATTGGAATTTTGTATGGGAACGACGTGATGCCGTTGTGCGGCAACAACCTCGTCCCAGGGGCGATTGTGGTGAAGTGGATTCAAATCAAGCCGGACAGGACGCAGAACGACCACGATGATGGGTGACGTGCGACAGTGGTGCTACGATAAGGACAGATCCCTGGAACTGGTACCTACTCTAGGGCGGACCCTAAGTTAGGATCCACTTGGCCTGGCTGACTTAAGTTCGGATCCCACAGTCCTAAGTGCGGATCCTTCAGACCCAAGATCCTCGGATCCGGACGTCGAGATCCAGATTCAAGATCCTCGGCTCCCGAAGCCGGATCCCCAAGATCCGAGATCCTCGGATCCTGAAGCCGGATCCCCACGATCCAGATGGCAGAGATCCAGATCCAAGATCCTCGGATCCTGAAGCCGGATCCCCAAGATCCAGAGATCCAGATCCAAGATCCCCAAGATCCAAGATCCTCGGATCCAGATGCCAGAGATCCAGATCCAAGATCCTCGGATCCTGAAGCCGGATCCCCAAGATCCAAGATCCAGAGATCCAGATCCAAGATCCCCAAGATCCAAGATCCTCGGATCCAGATGCCAGAGATCCAGATCCAAGATCCTCGGATCCTGAAGCCGGATCCCCAAGATCCAAGATCCAGAGATCCAGATCCAAGATCCCCAAGATCCAAGATCCTCGGATCCAGATGCCAGAGATACAGATCCAAGATCCTCGGATCCTGAAGCCGGATCCCCAAGATCCAGAGATCCAGATCCAGATCCAAGATCCCCAAGATCCAAGATCCAGAGATCCCGAAGCCGGATCCTCGGATCCCGAAGCTAGATCCTCGGATCCAAACCCGGATCCTCAAGGTTTATGACATCAACGTGGTGAAGCAGTTGGAAGAGAGCCAGCATGATCTAAGATAGAGATTTGCGATGGGAAAGATAGGGTACAGGATGAGAAACTGGATAGCCATAAATCAGAGAATCGAATTTACCTTCTAGTGCGCAAGTGGTTTTCCTCAGGGCTCACCAAGGGAAGAGGATAGCGTATTGGCCTCCCCTTAGTGTTCCTGCAAGTAACGACGCACACCTAGCTACAGCTAAGACCGGATCCCCGATTTGGCCGGCTTACCTTACGCTAGTGAAGACCCCGGATCCAACGGTGTTGATTGCTTAACCGTAGGATCCCTCGACCTCTCAACACCCTTAAGACCAACCGCTACAGGAGGCGGCAAGCAAGACAGTAAAGGAAAGGAAAAGGACCCACACACCCACCAAAGGCAACCCCGGATCCAAGGATCCACAAGATCTCGAGTCCAAGACCAAGATCCCCCCAACCAGGACCTGTGTGCAGGAATACCCACGCAAGTCCAACCTCCCAAGTCCCTGCCAAGGACGTTCAAGCCCTCACGCCTGTGTACACTCTCCCGTTCCTGAGAGAGCAGATCCCGCCCACTGACGGGTACACAAGGTGAGCCTCAGCAACCCCACGGTTATCGGAGTACCCCCTCCGTTAGTCAGTGTCTGGGCGCCGTGTGTGAACGTTGGATCCCTGCTCATTCCAGCGGATCCACTACACCACAGGTCACCCAACGGATCGCTGTCTGTATACCTGCCGTGGTTGTGGGGAGATCCATGAAGCTGGAGAATGCCCCATGGAAGAATTCTACAACCAGATCCGCAAGTGGTACGACCCGACCCGACATGCCGGATTGTTCCCCGAGAAGGTGGTGAAGATGTTAAACTAGGACGCTCGCCGGTTTGGAAACCGGTACGAGCCGAGCGTTCTGAGTACTGCATCTATGCATATGTGAACAAGAAATCGAGAGATCAAGATAGGGAGAATTCGGATCTGCGCGGTAATACATGTAAGTTGCATTCGTATACTGCTAAGATCGCGAGTCTTCCCCGGATCGATGAGTTCTCTCGATCTGGTGCGGAAGTGGCTCTGGATCTCAAGGAAGGAGAGTCCAGGGGGTATTGGAAATACCACGCACCCGGAAAATGGTTCCGCCAAGCCAAGATCTCAGGCAAGATCAATCACGAAAGAGCGATCTTGCTCCTGGACACTGGCGCCGAGGTATCCATCTTGGATACCGCCTTTGCTCGTAAGGTTGGGTGCCACTTTGACACTAGTCAGAGACAGGAGTGTGTTGGGATCGGTGATAATGTGTACACCACCGAGGGAAGAACGAGGATCAAGATCACGCTTGCGGGATACTTGGTCTACTTTTTCGATATTTGGATCGGGGATCTATCCGGGCAAGATGCGATCCTGGGTATGGATTTCATGATCACGGCTGGAGTCCGGATGGATCTGGCGAAGGGATCGATGTGCTTACCTAATGAAGTGGGGATCCCACTTAGTGGTCGCAAGAGATTATACGGGGAGAAGGTAAGATCGGTAAAATTGGAGGAAGATCTACATATCCCAGTTGGGGGATCCGAAGAGATCGCATCGAGAGTGAAATTATCGGCGACAGAAAAATTGTGGGTGACCAGAGGCGACCAATGGGTACCTACAGTGGTGAATGGACCCGGCCGAACTCGGTACTTAGTGATCACGAATTTGAGCGAGAAGATTTTACGACTGGATCACAGATTACATGTTGGAATGGTACTTGATCAGGAAAAAGTGCCTCGATTCCCCGGGTTTGTGTCGATCGGATCCCGACGTTACATGGAGTGGCAGAATCTAGCTCTAGAAGCGACTGTGGACGCAAGACCAGAACCTCAGGAATCCGTGGAGATCCCCTTACCGTCGGTCGAACGGCCGACCTACGTTACGCCGCGATCCATACTCCGCCGAGGTGGGGCAACCAGGACCGACCCTGATCCTGCACCAATATCGACACCGGAACCGCGATCACCAACCGATACAGCCGAAGTCAAGGTCGCATTCATCGATCCCCAACCGGATCCCATGGATACCCCACAGATCACGATCAGTTCCGACAAGACCCCGAGTGGCGAAGCTGGGGGCGGTGAGACTGAGACGAATGAGAGCTTGCCAGATCAGGCCCCAGATCGGACAGATCGGACATGCGAAGAAGAGATCGAGGTAAAAACAGAAAAACCAGATTTTCAAATCGAGATCAAACATGAATCCGACGCCGATGCCGTCCCCATGGTTAAAGACACCCCGATCTTGACAGCCAAGGACGATAGGCTGCGTGATAAATCAACGGACGAACCGGATCCGACATCTCCTGAAGGGATCGAGAACGCCGATCAGACCCACTTACACGAAAGTGGCGATTTTTCGGCCGAAGATCTAGCCGATAATCTCGCAGTAGTACCAGAGATCCAGATCTCCACCACTGAAGAAGTCAGGATTGAAGATCTGCAAGTAGGAAATCCGGGATCGGCTACCCAGGAGGAGATCGAGAAACTTCGACAGATTATTTGGAAGAAGCGACATCTCCTGATCGGAAAGGGAAACGCACTTCCTCCAGCGGCCAAGGGTGTTATATGCGATATCGACGTGGGTGATGCAAAGCCGATCGCACAACGAGTCCGAAAGGTGGCGCCACAGTTTCGCGAGAAAGTATCGGATCTTATCAAAGGACTCCTAGCTGCCAAGATCATCCGGCCATCGACCTCGCCATGGGCATCGCCGATCGTGGTGATCATCAAGAAGAACGGTGTAGACATCCGACTATGTATCGATTATCGGCTGGTGAACGGTCTCACGAGGCTGATGATCTACCCAATGCCTCTGATCAATGACCTGTTAGAAGATCTTGACAAAGTTCTGTGGTACTGTTCATTAGACATGGCGAGTGGATTCTGGGTCGTATCAATGACCGATCGAGCTC
Organism: Phytophthora colocasiae; assembly: GCA_018806915.1. Taxonomy (NCBI): domain Eukaryota; phylum Oomycota; class Peronosporomycetes; order Peronosporales; family Peronosporaceae; genus Phytophthora; species Phytophthora colocasiae. Next base: position 726,229 of record JAGKQI010000102.1, on the reverse strand, counting down.
GCGCGATCTCAGCTTTCATCACCCCGTTCGGCCTCTTCGAGTGGAATCGCATGCCGTTCGGGCTGAAGAACGCTCCTCAGATCTATCAACGCCTTGTGGACAATGCCCTATATGGATTTCTGAAGATCTCCCAGTCCGGAGATGTGGAAGGCTCTGCGGATGTGTTCGAATCAGGGATCCCGGAAGATCCCGGTCGTCCGTCGGTGCTAGGTCGGAGATCATACATCGACGATATCTTGATCACGGCTGGATCATGGGATCAAATGTGCGATCGGGTGGAAGGCCTATTGGAGGCCTGCGATAAGTGGAATCTCTCGATCAGTGTGGCAAAGAGCTTCTGGGGCATGGATAAGGTGGAATATCTCGGACACAAAGTGTCGATCGATGGATTGGAGGCAAACCCGAAGGACCTGAAGTCTCTGACGGATCTACCATTCCCTGGATCACTCCGATCCATGCAATCGTTCCTTGGAAGTTTGAATTACTATAGTCGGTTCATCGAGGATTATGCGATCTATGCATCGGTCCTATATGAACTACGTGAGGTGGAGCTCGCAGAACTGAAGAAGCGACCAGATCTACGAAAGATCATGGATAGCATGGACCTGATCACTCAAGATCCCGTCGCGCTTAAGTCGGATCGGGATAGATCACTAGATATCCCGACTCGAAGAAGCGATAGTACACCGGATCCTGACTTGGGGGCGATGTCTTCACCCTGTTCAAGCGAGATCGGAGCCAACCTGGGCCTAAAGACTGGTGATGAGAGGTGGGGTAGGGCATACAGGGCGTTTACAGCCTTGAAGACCAAGATCGCGTCGACCCCGATCCTTCGTCACTTCGACACGACGAAGTTACCCGTGGTGATCGTGTACGCTAGTGACTGGGCGATTTCCGCCGCACTAATGCAGGAACACGACCAGATCTACCACCCGGTCGCGTTTGCCAGCCGAACCTTGAAGACCAACGAGCTGAATTATAATGTTGCCGAAAAGGAGGTGTTGGCTCTACTTCGGATCTTGGATCTACACTACACCTTGTTGGTGGGACGTCGGATCAAGGTCCTAACCCGACACTCAACGCTTGCCTGGCTGTTCAAGTCTGCCGGCCTCCAAGGACGTCTGGGACAATGGTCTGCTCTTCTGTCCCCGTGGACACTCGAGATCACGAAGTGTACGAAGGGGGAGGATGAAATACTGGGGGCGATCGCAGCTAACATAACGCCCAGATCGGAGATCGACGAAGCTCTGATCGCGATCGCGCCGCGAAAGGAGCCAAAACGTCGGATCCAGATGCCGATCCCCACCGTAGACTCAGATGAGGAGTTGTGGGTTATAAGTTTCGACGGATCGGCACGCGTGAAACGAGGAGGAGGCGCTTTCAGCGCGATCGTGTGGAGTTTACCGGAGTGGAAAGTGATCAAGGCTAGATCGGATTATGCGGAAAGCCTTACTGTCAATGAAGCGGAATACCGTGGACTCTTGCTAGGTCTTGGCATGATCGCACAGTTAGAACGCCGCCGTTTGGTCATTTGTGGCGATTCGAATTTGGTGATCCGACAAGTCCGGGGCGAGATCGACTGCAAGGCGCCAGGATTGACGTTACTGAAACAGAGGGTGCTAGATCACTTGCGGAATTGGGGAGATCATGAGCTGGTCCATGTGAAGAAAGACTGGAATGGGAGCGCAGATAGCTTGGCGAGTGCCGCGCTGCAGCGAGGAAGCGGGATCGAAGTCCACGATGAGGCAGATCGATGCGATCTGATCACCCTGAATCGGCTTAATGAGGTGTTGATCCCTCGAGTTGAAGATCGATCTGTGCAAGTGTCGGCAGTAGCCACGCGTGCAGCCCGAGCGCGACCTGGCGCCGCTGTCTTCCGAGAGGAACTGATCCGGGAGATGCGGGTTGATCGGATCAGGCGAGCCCAGGACGAGGAGGTCTGGATCGCAGGACTAAAGAAGTACCTGGCTGGGCAGATCGCGGATCTTACTCGAGCCGAATCCGGATCCTACGCCAAGATCGCCTCCGAGTATGAGGTAGATGAGCAAGATCTGCTGTTTTACTGCCCACCAGGGCCGAGATCAAGTGGTGATCGCGATCGCCTGATGAGACTTGTAGTTCCAGAAACGCTACAGCAGGATGTCCTCCACCACTATCGTACGACTCTGGAAGGAGGACATCAGGGGATCGGACGCACTTATCAGCGGACCCGAGATCATTTCCACTGGAGGGGATTATATCGGAGCGTGCAGCGATACGTAGGCGAGTGTGTAGATTGTGAGACCGGGAAGGGGAGACCCACGATCCGGGGCGAGTCGCCGGGGAATCTGCAGGCGACATACCCATTCAAGATTATAGCGATGGATCACATACCTTCTCTGCCCAGATCCAACAAAGGCAACACCGAACTACTGATCTGGGTCGATCTGTTCACGGGATATGTGATCGCAAAGGCTCCCGATCGGCCCAGACCGTCGCGGAATCTTATGAAGAATGCGTGTTCCGCAGATTTGGTGCTAGCGAGATGATCAGGCACGATCGAGAACCGGGTTTCATGTCCGACTTCTTCAGATCGTTCAATAAGATCCTGGGACAGCGACAACGGGCGACGATGGCCTACCGGCCACAAGCCAACGGGACTGCGGAACGGATGGTGCAAACGGCGACTAGGGCGATCAAGATGTATGTTCAAGATCTCGATCAGAAGGACTGGGATGAATACGCGGAGAGACTGACGTTCGCCATTAACACGGCTCACGATCGGGTTCGGGGAGATACCCCCCATTACCTGGTACATGGATGGGATCCGAGATCGACGTTGGAGGCAACGATCCCGATCGGATCGACCAGACGCCACGATCGCGATCCAAGACGGTGGAGGTATCGGGTTCAGAGATACTACCAGCAGTCGCGAGAACAGGTCAACGCTAGACTACGAGAGGCGATTGCAGATCGAGCCGATCGGCACAATGAGGACGTCGATCCGCATCAGATCGAAGCTGGATCACGAGTTTGGCTATACCTAGATCGTGTGAAGGAAGGGTATGCACGTAAACTCGCTCACCTTTGGCACGGCCCGTTCCGTGTTGCAGAGAAGCTCAACGAATTCACGATCAAGCTGGAGATCGCGGGATCTGATTACCATATCTTTCCAGTGGTCCATGTTTCTAAGCTAAAGCTGGTGCGGAATTTCCCGGATCGACCGCGGATCGAGTTGACGGTAGATGAAGCAGATCGGCTCGATTTCGATGAGATCCTCCTTCCGGAGGACAGTTGGGTCCCAGATCTGGATGCCGATGAGTACGAGGTCGAACGGATCTCGGACATGAGAAGTGGGAAACGAACTCGCTACGGCCGGATCTATCGTGAATTCCTGGTGCACTGGGTCGGTTATGATAAACCAACTTGGGTCGACGAAGCTGATCTTAACTGTGGAGCCATACTGAGCGCGTTCCTACGTGATCATGCTAACCGAAATCGATTTGGCGTGATGCAGTCGCACGAAGAGGTGTAGACGCAGAGAAGGCGACGTGACCGGGTCACAACGCCGAGATCGCGGATGCTGATCTGGATGTCTATCTGGATCGGATGTGGAGATTTTATGTTTTTCGTGGAGATTTTATATTTTTCTTGTATATGCATGTTGAGACCGGAGTGATTGGATGGAAGGTGTGGAGATTTCGAAGATGCTAAGTGGGATCGAAACTGTGGAGTAAGTATGGAGAAGAACGCTGGTTTGAAGCTGGAAAGATTACGTGGAATTGAAAAGAGGCTAGGCTGGAGTCAGGATCGCGTGGCGAAGTACCGGATCGTGATAGAGAATATGTAAGCGTGCTGACCGACTCCGGGCTCAGCTGATCACCTCCGGACTGGTCGAGATCGCGGGATCAGGGAGTCCCAGGAGGTGTAGGTGGAGCAGGCGGGTTAAACTTGTTTTCGAGCCGTGGGATCTGCCGGGACGGGTGATCTGCCGGCCGATCGCGGTAATGGTTGCGCCAAAGGTCCTCCTGATCGCATTCTGCCAACGCAGAGATCAGATCGGTGGGCTCCGGTCGGTTCAGAGTCGGCTGGGCCAGGTTAGCCATTCGGGAGACCGATCCGGGGTACCAGTATACCCGATCACGGATAGTAGGGAAGTGCAGGAAGTAGGGATCGAGCAGAAGATCGATGTCCGCCCACATCGCCCGCATCATGGGCAGGAATCGTCCCAACAGCAGCCGCCAACGTTCTCCGGTACGGCTACGCCGTTGCCGACGCTCGAGGTAATACCGACGGAGATCAGGATCAGCTTCATACATCGCCTTCGTGATCTCGAGATAATGGGTCGATTCCCAGTAGGCCTGCAGGTGATCTGACTCGAAGGCGGCGTAGGCATCCGCGATCTGCCCCAGCATGGTTCCAGCACGACGATGTAGACCGAGATCGAAGGTGAGGGGGGCCGGTCGGTTGCGGAGCACCTCCCAAGGTCGGGTAGCAAGTAGGGCCTGCACGTTGGGCCCAGTGATCAGGCTAACCAACCAACCGACCCCGGCTCGGGAAGGGCGATTAGCCGGTGATCTCGCGGGGTAGAGGAATCCGGGAGGTAGCAGCAGCCTCTTGGACAATGTGGAGAGGATCATACCGACGATCGCCAAAGTTCCGACGAACATCGGATCCCACGGGAAGACATCACCAGCCGCAAACTGCCGGACGTTCGCATACCCGGGAATAGACGAGCTGATCGCGAACAGGGGAGGGTGCAGCTGGGGGCGTGGCGAGCCGCCGGGAGAGCCGCCACCCGGAGATCCCCCACCGGGAGGGCTCCCGCCAGCTGGACTACCCCTCGGGGACCCCTGAGGAGAAGTGATCGGAGTCTGTGGGGAACTGCCGCCCGGAGGTGTCGGCTGCGCCGGAGGCGTCGATGGAGCAGGCCCCCCTTGATCACCGGATGCTGGAGGAGGATTTCCATGCCGGCGGTGCCACGACAGCGATCGGAGTATCGTAGCCCGAAGAGCGTCGTCGGATCCAGCGCCAGAATCCTCCGCGTCATCGTCATGCTCTGGATCGGGTTTACGTTTGGACCGATCCGAGCCACCCTTCTTCGGGGAAGGTGCTTCCACGGTCACTTGCGAGGTGGCCTGGGTGCGATCTGCTTCCTCCGCATCCGTCCCAGTCGGGATCGCGGTTCAGGACCCAGATCGAAGGGGTCTGGGCTTTCCTCGTGCTTTTCTTCGAGATCGGTCGCCTGGGCCTGGCCACCGGGTTGGTCTCCAGCGGGAACATCAGGTGGGGCCGCGTCGTGATCGGCCGGGGGAGGCTCCGTCCGCGAGGTCTTGTGCGGGGGCGATGTAGCAGGAGATGGGGGCGGACTGAGAGCACGTTTGACCCCCCGTTCATCTTGAGCAGCGCGGAGCCGAGACACCATTTCGGTCAGGACGTTGGTGGTCGCCATTACGTCACCTTCTGCCTGATCGTAGTTCTCCTGCAATGCCTGAAGACTCGCTTCTAACTCCTGCACTTCGGCATGGGTACCGATCAGATCATCCTCTACGACAAACAGAATATGAGTGATCATGGTCAGGTGGAGGGGGATCTAGACTATATGCGCACCTAGACGAGTGGATCGTTGTCGCTCGGCGCTGAGATCCGCCTGTGCTCTGTCACGATCTGCGAACGCTTGGTCTCGTTCCACGAGTAGGCGATCCCGCTCCGAAGGGACTCGGTTCAGTTCGGAGTTAGCGTGGGCGAGTTGATCGGTGGCTAGGTCACGTTCACCAGCGATACTGGTCAGGGAAGCGATCGCTCGGGCGGAGTCCGCCAAGGCTCGATCTCGCTCAGCCAGGGTCAATCGGGTGGGAGCCCCTGTCGAAGGCGTGGGGCTGGAATCCAGTTGGAGATGTGCAAGATCAGCCGAGATCCGGTTGTAGCTGGCCTTGGCAGTGATGGAGTCTTGCTTCGCCTCAGCCAGATCGCAAGCATGGATCCGGGCTTCCGCCTGGAGATCCTGGATCTCGTTGGTGGCTTGTTCCACCTCTTCGGTCAGACGATCCCTGTCCTCTGTAGCTCGATCTAGGTCTGCCTGGGCAGAGTTGAGACGCCGCGCGAACTCGTCGCGTTCCGATCGGAGCTGGTGAACCTGCATACGCAATCCATCGAGATCAGAGGCTTCCTCCGCGAGATCAGCGATCTCGCGCTCCAGACGCGCAATCTCGCCCTGCTGGTCTGCCCGGAACCGCTCCATGGCGTCGACATGCGCCCGAAGTTCCATGGCTTCACGACTTAGTTGATCACGTTCGCGCACCAGGCGATCCCACCCTGGACTGCCCGGCATCGGCCCAGCCTCATCGGATGAGAGCGGGCGTGCGTGGTCTGGAGCCGGACCCGATGAACGTCGCGAGATGTCGGAATGGGGAGATGGCGGACCGTCGGGGGATCTTGGGGAATCGGGAGGTGTAGGCAAATAATCGCTCCCGGGATCACTTCCTTGCTGGCTCATGGAGACTGGAAGGGATCCGTTGGTGGTGGTCGAAGTGTTGTCGGGGTGACTTGTGCCTTGGGCTGAAGATTGGAGAATGAGACCTGAAGTGGACCGAGACGGACCAACTTGCAGGCTGGGGGCGGATGTGGTGAAGCGCGAATAAGAAATCCGAGAAAAGGCAACGTCAGGCCCTAAGAGAGTCGGATCAAGCGACAGGGGCCTCTGGCGAAGCAAGATGTCAGTTGATGACCCCAGATTGCGCGAACGATGGCTGACGAATGGATCCAGATCGATGTTCGTCTGGATCTCGCCAGCAATGAATGGATGGCGTCTTGGTCAAGTGAGACTAAGTGATTGGAGAACCCGTCGTGCGGTCCCGCGTGGCGGCTCAGGGTCGGAGGAGAAAAGGGCGCCTTGCCTGAGGTCGCATGAGAAGGAGATCAAGGCGGCAGAGGGTCGGGATCGGTGTGATCTATGGTGGGCCGGTGACAACATAACCGTGAGATGCTGCCGAGGGGACCTGATGGCAGTGTTAGTCGCGTGGGGAGTGGTGATCAAGTCTGGGAAGCTCAAGACCTGGAATGTCGACGACGCAGGTACGCGAGATCAAGTATGAAGGCTGCTGATCGGGATCATTGTTCAAGACGGTGGACCAAGATCGATGACCGAGATGGTTGATCGAGATCGGCTGATCGCCAGATCGCCTGATCGCCAGATCGCCAGATCGCCAGATCGGCTGATCGCCAGATCGGCAGATCGAGATCGCGATCAGGGGTTAGGTGAGATCAAGATCGAAGATCGGAAGGGCAGCTGTGTAGCCGGATGTCAGGTAATCGTAGGATAGCAGATGAGGATGGGATTAGTAGACATAGGAATAACCATAAACAGAATCGAATTTGCTCTCTAGTGCGCAAGTGGACTACTTCAGGGACCAAGACAAGGGAAGAGGATAGCATATTGGCCTCCCCTTAGTGTTCCTACACTTCGCGCACCTAGCTACAGCTAAGACCGGATCCCTGATTTGGCCGGCTTACCTTACGCTAGTGTGAGGATCTCTCGGTATCTCAACAACCCCCAAGAATCGAATTTGCTCTGGACCTCACAAGTGCCTTCATCCAAGACTGGGACCGGGAATTACATTGGCCCACCAGCATCAAGAAGGTAAGGAGAAGAGATCTAGCATAGAGGTTAATTCTGGATAATACATTGGCCAGTTTTACCCTATCTAGTGATCTATCCTTTACGTGCGAACTACGGATCGGAAGGAATTGGCTGCTTGGCCTGACGATCTCGTCGACTCTCAACCCATCAAGACCCCCGCTATAGGAAGCGGCAAGCATCGTAAAGGAAGGGATCAGATCCCCAACATTGGACCTTTGGAAGACCTGGATCGAAGATCAGGTGACCGGATCAAGGCTCGAGAACTCGCCTGTGACCCGGATCAACCCCTCCGAGGTAGAGTGAAGTATTCCCACGCTATCTCACACCCCCTACGTCACCCAAGACATTCTTCTCGTCCCAAGACATCTTCAGAAGTCACCTGGAAGAGCGTAACCCGCCTACCGACGGGTACACAAGGTAAACACTACACGCAGCAAGATCACGGATCATCGGGGGACCCCCTCCGTTAGTCGGTGTCTGGGCGCAAGTGGCGATCGCGATCGGCCTCAACCAGATTTTGGCCAGATCCGCTCCACCACAGATCTATCCTTTACGTGCGAACTACGGATCGGAAGGAATTGGCTGCTTGGCCTGACGATCTCGTCGACTCTCAACCCATCAAGACCCCCGCTATAGGAAGCGGCAAGCATCGTAAAGGAAGGGATCAGATCCCCAACATTGGACCTTTGGAAGACCTGGATCGAAGACCAGGTGACCGGATCAAGGCTCGAGAACTCGCCTGTGACCCGGATCAACCCCTCCGAGGTAGAGTGAAGTATTCCCACGCTATCTCACACCCCCTACGTCACCCAAGACATTCTTCTCGTCCCAAGACATCTTCAGAAGTCACCTGGAAGAGCGTAACCCGCCTACCGACGGGTACACAAGGTAAACACTACACGCAGCAAGATCACGGATCATCGGGGGACCCCCTCCGTTAGTCGGTGTCTGGGCGCAAGTGGCGATCGCGATCGGCCTCAACCAGATTTTGGCCAGATCCGCTCCACCACAGATCTATCCTTTACGTGCGAACTACGGATCGGAAGGAATTGGCTGCTTGGCCTGACGATCTCGTCGACTCTCAACCCATCAAGACCCCCGCTATAGGAAGCGGCAAGCATCGTAAAGGAAGGGATCAGATCCCCAACATTGGACCTTTGGAAGACCTGGATCAAAGACCAGGCGACCGGATCAGGGCTCGAGAACTCGCCTACGACCCGGATCAACCCCTCCGAGGTAGAGTGAAGTATTCCCACGCTATCTCATCACCCCTGCGTCACCCAAGACATTCTTCTCGTCCCAAGACATCTTCAGAAGTCACCTGGAAGAGCGTAACCTGCCACTACCGACGGGTGCACACAAGGTAAACACTACACGCAGCAAGATCACGGATCATCGGGGGACCCCCTCCGTTAGTCGGTGTCTGGGCGCAAGTGGCGATCGCGATCGGCCTCAACCAGATTTTGGCCAGATCCGCTCCACCACAGATCTATCCTTTACGTGCGAACTACGGATCGGAAGGAATTGGCTGCTTGGCCTGACGATCTCGTCGACTCTCAACCCATCAAGACCCCCGCTATAGGAAGCGGCAAGCATCGTAAAGGAAGGGATCAGATCCCCAACATTGGACCTTTGGAAGACCTGGATCAAAGACCAGGCGACCGGATCAGGGCTCGAGAACTCGCCTATGACCCGGATCAACCCCTCCGAGGTAGAGTGAAGTATTCCCACGCTATCTCACACCCCCTACGTCACCCAAGACATTCTTCTCGTCCCAAGACATCTTCAGAAGTCACCTGGAAGAGCGTAACCCGCCTACCGACGGGTACACAAGGTAAACACTACACGCAGCAAGATCACGGATCATCGGGGACCCTCCGTTAGTCGGTGTCTGGGCGCAAGTGGCGATCGCGATCGGCCTCAACCAGATTTTGGCCAGATCCGCTCCACCACAGATCTATCCTTTACGTGCGAACTACGGATCGAAGGAATTGGCTGCTTGGCCTGACGATCTCGTCGACTCTCAACCCATCAAGACCCCGCCATAGGAAGCTGCAAGCATCGTAAAGGAAGGGATCAGATCCCCAACATTGGACCTTTGGAAGACCTTGATCGAAGACCAGGTGACCGGATCAAGGCTCGAGAACTCGCCTGTGACCCGGATCAACCCCTCCGAGGTAGAGTGAAGTATTCCCACGCTATCTCACACCTACGTCACCCAAGACATTCTTCTCGTCCCAAGACATCTTCAGAAGTCACCTGGAAGAGCGTAACCCGCCTACCGACGGGTACACAAGGTAAACACTACACGCAGCAAGATCACGGATCATCGGGGGACCCCCTCCGTTAGTCGGTGTCTGGGCGCAAGTGGCGATCGCGATCGGCCTCAACCAGATTTTGGCCAGATCCGCTCCACCACAGATCTATCCTTTACGTGCGAACTACGGATCGGAAGGAATTGGCTGCTTGGCCTGACGATCTCGTCGACTCAACCCATCAAGACCCCCGCCATAGGAAGCGGCAAGCATCGTAAAGGAAGGATCAGATCCCCAACATTGGACCTTTGGAAGACCTGGATCGAAGACCAGGTGACCGGATCAAGGCTCGAGAACTCGCCTGTGACCCGGATCAACTCCCTCCGAGGTAGAGTGAAGTATTCCCACGCTATCTCACACCCCTACGTCACCCAAGACATTCTTCTCGTCCCAAGACATCTTCAGAAGTCACCTGAAGAGCGTAACCCGCCTACCGACGGGTACAAGGCGTAAACACTACACGCAGCAAGATCACGGATCATCGGGGACCCCCTCCGGTAGTCGGTGTCTGGGCGCAAGTGGCGATCGCGATCGGCCTCAACCAGATTTTGGCCAGATCCGCTCCACCACAGATCTATCCTTTACGTGCGAACTACGGATCGGCAGGAATTGGCTGCTTGGCCTGACGATCTCGTCGACTCTCAACCCATCAAGACCCCCGCTATAGGAAGCGGCAAGCATCGTAAAGGAAGGGATCAGATCCCCCAACATTGACCTTTGGAAGACCTGGATCGAAGACCAGGTGACCGGATCAAGGCTCGAGAACTCGCCTGTGACCCGGATCAACCCCTCCGAGGTAGAGTGAAGTATTCACGCTATCTCACACCCCTACGTCACCCAAGACATTCTTCTCGTCCCAAGACATCTTCAGAAGTCACCTGGAAGAGCGTAACCCGCCTACCGACGGGTACACAAGGTAAACACTACACGCAGCAAGATCACGGATCATCGGGGACCCTCCGTTAGTCGGTGTTCAAGGCGCAAGTGGCGATCGCGATCGGCCTCAACCAGATTTTGGCCAGATCCGCTCCACCACAGATCTATCCTTTACGTGCGAACTACGGATCGGAAGGAATTGGCTGCTTGGCCTGACGATCTCGTCGACTCTCAACCCATCAAGACCCCGCCATAGGAAGCGGCAAGCATCGTAAAGGAAGGGATCAGATCTAACATTGGACCTTTGGAAGACCTGGATCAAAGACCAGGCGACCGGATCAGGGCTCGAGAACTCGCCTACGACCCGGATCAACCCCTCCGAGGTAGAGTGAAGTATTCCCACGCTATCTCATCACCCCTGCGTCACCCAAGACATTCTTCTCGTCCCAAGACATCTTCAGAAGTTACCTGGAAGAGCGTAACCCGCCTACCGACGGGTACACAAGGTGAACACTACACGCAACAAGATCACGGATCATCGGGGGACCCCCTCCGTTAGTCGGTGTCTGGGCACAAGTGGCGATCGCGATCGGCCTCAACCAGATTTTGGCCAGATCCGCTCCACCACAATGGTGCGCGTGCCCGGATCTTCTGGTGACTTCGGATATCACCGTGAGTCCCAAGAAGATGTCAAGATTAAAGAAGAACAAGGGGAAGAAGTGCCTACGAAAGTTGGATCGACGGAGGCACCGCTAAAAACAGAAAGATCCACAGATCAGCAGAGTTCTGGGAGGATCTCTACTGACAAGCACGAGGCAGACCTGAATCACAATCCAGATCTTGAAGAAAAACCTCGAATTCCTCCCAAGGCCCCTTTGAGGGCCATTGCGGATCTCGATGAGAATCGAGATCCGCACACGAGCGATAAGGAATCAGCAAAGCTGAAACCTAATCTGCTCACCAAGTCCACTGTTGCCTCAAGATCGACCAAGAAAAAGAAGATCAAGAGCACCCGGACGAAACTGAAAGCTCCAGACTCAGAGCCAGAAGATATGATCAGCCCAGGATCGACGATTACCAAGGACGCGATCGAGCAGGCCTATTACAGGAAGATGCTAAGCGAGACCTTGCTTAACGATCCCGTTCTTACGATCATACAAGTCCGCCAGATCGGTAACCTCACCGGCCCAGTGTCGAGACCCCGGACTAGCTCGGACCGCCTGAACGCGGTGAAGATTCTACTGGATCTGCTCCAAGAGGCTGGTTTAGTGGCTGGAGAATTCGACCCGAACTCTCTATTTGATCTGGAACTGGAAGCGATTCAATCTGCGACCCATGACCTATTCAACTCTCTCAAAGTCTTGGTCGGCGAACGCCCACTGACGCCCGATCTAGGTTATCAGACTGGATCGTCATGCTACGCGTCAGCGACCTCGGAACCAGACTCAGATAGCCCGAGAAGGCTGCAACGCATGTCGTTAGGGCCCTCCGGCGCCAAGTTCCTGAAATCGCGTATGAAGAAACAGGATACACGATCGGTGGCTGCGAAGCTGGAGGTCAAGATGCCCGATCAGCAAGAAAATCGCCGGATCCGGACGGACCAGACCGCGCCGACGACTAACTCCACTGGATCGAGCAACAAGTTGGACGACTACTTTCAAATGGCGATGGATCGTTTCTTAAAAGAACGGAATCTCGCGACACCACAATCGCCGATCAAAGGGGAGTTGGATGTTGAAATGGAGTCCGTTACGGCCTCGGATCCGGATGCATGGGAATACGATCCGGACGATATGGGCATACCAAGTTCCGGTGGACAGATGTCGAGCCGAGCAACGATCGCATCCGCGGCGATCGGTCAAGGAGGATCGTCGATGATCCAGCGGGTCCGGATCTCAGCGATCTCGGATCTGAAAGATTTTGCGGGTAAAGATCTGGATGAAGATCGCGCTCGGGCCTGGATCAGTAAAGTCAAGTCAGCATTTCAGCGCGATCAGGCTACGGAAGAAGAGAAATGCCTCACGTTTGCAGATCTGATGGTGGGACCGGCAAAGAACTGGTACAGGCAGCTCAGTCGAACGACGAAAACCAAGTGGGCAGATCTGTTGGACAGTTTCCAGACCCAGTATTGTGGGTTGGGTATGTCGGTCGCGTGGCAATACTATCACGCTCGCAAGCGATCGGAAGAAACTCCCCCTGACTATCTCTACCGGCTCAACGTGGCGGCTTTACGTGCTAGACTGAAGATCAAGGATGGGAGCCCTAAGGCCCGCCGGGAACATGTAGACCACTATATCGAGACATTGGGAGATCCGGAGTTAGCTGATCGGCTGACCCTACTCCGGCTGAATGACGTCGATGAACTTGAGGAGGTACTTCGTGCCCGGGAACGGGCGAAAAGCAGACAGCGTAAATCTGCGTTCGGATCGAAGTACAGACAAAAGGCACCGGCCAGTGCCCCGGCGGCACCCACCCGAGCGGTGGTACGGGCGATCCAAACCCAAGATCCGAGCTCGGAATCAGAGGAAATATCCGGATCGGACGGATCCGATTCTGAAGGCGATCTCCGGAGGATATATCTTGCCGCGTCGGAAGACAAGCAGATCGGCACTGGGGCGTTCCCACCAACAGGATCAGTCGCGATCGCAGGTGAACGCGCAAGATCGAGGCCGGATCGCGGATCGCAGGGGTACGTCAGACCACGATCGAGGTCGCTGTTCACACTGTGGATCGCGGAAGCATACGGATCTGGACTGCTGGAGACGTCTAACCTGTGAAAAGTGCGGGAAGAGGGGTCACCCAACGGATCGCTGTCTGTATACCTGCCGTGGTTGTGGGGAGATCCATGAAGCTGGAGAATGCCCCATGGAAGAATTCTACAACCAGATCCGCAAGTGGTACGACCCGACCCGACATGCCGGATTGTTCCCCGAGAAGGTGGAAAAGATGTTAAACTAGGACGCTCGCCGGTTTGGAAACCGGTACGAGCCGAGCGTTCTGAGTACTGCATCTATGCATATGTGAACAAGAAATCGAGAGATCAAGATAGGGAGAATTCGGATCTGCGCGGTAATACATGTAAGTTGCATTCGTATACTGCTAAGATCGCGAGTCTTCCCGGATCGATGAGTTCTCTCGATCTGGTGCGGAAGTGGCTCTGGATCTCAAGGAAGGAGAATCCAGGGGGTATTGAAAATACCACGCACCCGGAAAATGGTTCCGCCAAGCCAAGATCTCAGGCAAGATCAATCACGAAAGAGCGATCTTGCTCCTGGACACTGGCGCCGAGGTATCCATCTTGGATACCACCTTTGCTCGTAAGGTTGGGTGCCACTTTGACACTAGTCAGAGACAGGAGTGTGTTGGGATCGGTGATAATGTGTACACCACCGAGGGAAGAACGAGGATCAAGATCACGCTTGCGGGATACTTGGTCTACTTTTTCGATATTTGGATCGGGGATCTATCCGGGCAAGATGCGATTCTGGGTATGGATTTCATGATCCCGGCTGGGGTCCGGATGGATCTGGCGAAGGGATCGATGTGCTTACCTAATGAAGTGGGGATCCCACTTAGTGGTCGCAAGAGATTATACGGGGAGAAGGTAAGATCGGTAAAATTGGAGGAAGATCTACATATCCCAGTTGGGGGATCCGAAGAGGCCGCATCGAGAGTGAAATTATCGGCGACGGAGAAATTGTGGGTGAACAGAGGCGACCAATGGGTACCCACCGTGGTAAATGGACCCGGCCGAACTCGGTACTTAGTGATCACGAATTTGAGCGAGAAGATTTTACGACTGGATCACAGATTACATGTCGGAATGGTACTTGATCAGGAAAAAGTGCCTCGATTCCCCGGGTTTGTGTCGATCGGATCCCGACGTTACATGGAGTGGCAGAATCTAGCTCTAGAAGCGACTGTGGACGCAAGACCAGAACCTCAGGAATCCGTGGAGATCCCCTTACCGTCGGTCGAACGGCCGACCTACGCTACGCCGCGATCCATACTCCGCCGAGGTGGGGCAACCAGGACCGATCCTGATCCTGCACCAATATCGACATTGGAACCGCGATCACCAACCGATACAGCCGAAGTCAAGGTCGCATTCATCGACCCCCAACCGGATCCCATGGATACCCCACCGATTACGATCAGTTCCGACAAGACCCCGAGTGGCGAAGCTGGGGGCGGTGAGACTGAGACGAATGAGAGCTTGCCAGATCAGGCCCCAGATCGGACAGATCGGACATGCGAAGAAGAGATCGAGGTAAAAACAGAAAAACCAGATTTTCAAATCGAGATCCAACATGTATCCGACGCCGATGCCGTCCCCATGATTAAAGACACCCCGATCTTGACAGCCAAGGACGATAGGCTGCGTGATAAATCAACGGACGAACCGGATCCGACATCTCCTGAAGGGATCGAGAACGCCGATCAGACCCACTTACACGAAAGTGGCGATTTTTCGGCCGAAGATCTAGCCGATAATCTCGCAGTAGTACCAGAGATCCAGATCTCCACCACTGAAGAAGTCAGGATTGAAGATCTGCAAGTAGGAAATCCGGGATCGGCTACCCAGGAGGAGATCGAGAAACTTCGACAGATTATTTGGAAGAAGCGACATCTCCTGATCGGAAAGGGAAACGCACTTCCTCCAGCGGCCAAGGGTGTTATATGCGATATCGACGTGGGTGATGCAAAGCCGATCGCACAACGAGTCCGAAAGGTGGCGCCACAGTTTCGCGAGAAAGTATCGGATCTTATCAAAGGACTCCTAGCTGCCAAGATCATTCGGCCATCGACATCGCCATGGGCATCTCCGATCGTGGTGATCATCAAGAAGAACGGTGTAGACATCCGACTATGTATCGATTATCGGCTGGTGAACGGTCTCAGGCTGATGATCTACCCGATGCCTCTGATCAATGACCTGTTAGAAGATCTTGACAAGGTTCTGTGGTATTGTTCATTAGACATGGCGAGTGGATTCTGGGTCGTATCAATGACCGATCGAGCTCGCGCGATCTCAGCTTTCATCACTCCATTTGGCCTCTTCGAGTGGAATCGCATGCCGTTCGGGCTGAAGAACGCCCCTCAGATCTATCAACGTCTTGTGGACAACGCCCTATATGGATTTTTGAAGATCTCCCAGTCAGGGAATACGGAAGACTCTGCAGATGTGTTTGAATCAGGAATCCCGGAGGATCCTGGTCGCCCGTCGGTTCTAGGACGGAGATCATACATCGACGATATCTTGATCACGGCTGGATCATGGGATCAGATGTGCGATCGGGTGGAAGGCCTATTGGAGGCCTGTGATAAGTGGAATCTCTCGATTAGTGTGGCAAAGAGCTTCTGGGGCATGGATAAGGTGGAATATCTCGGACACAAAGTGTCGATCGATGGATTGGAGGCAAACCCGAAGGACCTGAAGTCTCTGACGGATCTACCATTCCCTGGATCACTCCGATCCATGCAATCGTTCCTTGGAAGTTTGAATTACTATAGTCGGTTCATCGAGGATTATGCGATCTATGCATCGGTCCTATATGAACTACGTGAGGTGGAGCTCGCAGAACTGAAGAAGCGACCAGATCTACGAAAGATCATGGATAGCATGGACCTGATCACTCAAGATCCCGTCGCGCTTAAGTCGGATCGGGATAGATCACTAGATATCCCGACTCGAAGAAGCGATAGTACACCGGATCCTGACTTGGGGGCGATGTCTTCACCCTGTTCAAGCGAGATCGGAGCCAACCTGGGCCTAAAGACTGGTGATGAGAGGTGGGGTAGGGCATACAGGGCGTTTACAGCCTTGAAGACCAAGATCGCGTCGACCCCGATCCTTCGTCACTTCGACACGACGAAGTTACCCGTGGTGATCGTGTACGCTAGTGACTGGGCGATTTCCGCCGCACTAATGCAGGAACACGACCAGATCTACCACCCGGTCGCGTTTGCCAGCCGAACCTTGAAGACCAACGAGCTGAATTATAATGTTGCCGAAAAGGAGGTGTTGGCTCTACTTCGGATCTTGGATCTACACTACACCTTGTTGGTGGGACGTCGGATCAAGGTCCTAACCCGACACTCAACGCTTGCCTGGCTGTTCAAGTCTGCCGGCCTCCAAGGACGTCTGGGACAATGGTCTGCTCTTCTGTCCCCGTGGACACTCGAGATCACGAAGTGTACGAAGGGGGAGGATGAAATACTGGGGGCGATCGCAGCTAACATAACGCCCAGATCGGAGATCGACGAAGCTCTGATCGCGATCGCGCCGCGAAAGGAGCCAAAACGTCGGATCCAGATGCCGATCCCCACCGTAGACTCAGATGAGGAGTTGTGGGTTATAAGTTTCGACGGATCGGCACGCGTGAAACGAGGAGGAGGCGCTTTCAGCGCGATCGTGTGGAGTTTACCGGAGTGGAAAGTGATCAAGGCTAGATCGGATTATGCGGAAAGCCTTACTGTCAATGAAGCGGAATACCGTGGACTCTTGCTAGGTCTTGGCATGATCGCACAGTTAGAACGCCGCCGTTTGGTCATTTGTGGCGATTCGAATTTGGTGATCCGACAAGTCCGGGGCGAGATCGACTGCAAGGCGCCAGGATTGACGTTACTGAAACAGAGGGTGCTAGATCACTTGCGGAATTGGGGAGATCATGAGCTGGTCCATGTGAAGAGAGACTGGAATGGGAGCGCAGATAGCTTGGCGAGTGCCGCGCTGCAGCGAGGAAGCGGGATCGAAGTCCACGATGAGGCAGATCGATGCGATCTGATCACCCTGAATCGGCTTAATGAGGTGTTGATCCCTCGAGTTGAAGATCGATCTGTGCAAGTGTCGGCAGTAGCCACGCGTGCAGCCCGAGCGCGACCTGGCGCCGCTGTCTTCCGAGAGGAACTGATCCGGGAGATGCGGGTTGATCGGATCAGGCGAGCCCAGGACGAGGAGGTCTGGATCGCAGGACTAAAGAAGTACCTGGCTGGGCAGATCGCGGATCTTACTCGAGCCGAATCCGGATCCTACGCCAAGATCGCCTCCGAGTATGAGGTAGATGAGCAAGATCTGCTGTTTTACTGCCCACCAGGGCCGAGATCAAGTGGTGATCGCGATCGCCTGATGAGACTTGTAGTTCCAGAAACGCTACAGCAGGATGTCCTCCACCACTATCGTACGACTCTGGAAGGAGGACATCAGGGGATCGGACGCACTTATCAGCGGACCCGAGATCATTTCCACTGGAGGGGATTATATCGGAGCGTGCAGCGATACGTAGGCGAGTGTGTAGATTGTGAGACCGGGAAGGGGAGACCCACGATCCGGGGCGAGTCGCCGGGGAATCTGCAGGCGACATACCCATTCAAGATTATAGCGATGGATCACATACCTTCTCTGCCCAGATCCAACAAAGGCAACACCGAACTACTGATCTGGGTCGATCTGTTCACGGGATATGTGATCGCAAAGGCTCCCGATCGGCCCAGACCGTCGCGGAATCTTATGAAGAATGCGTGTTCCGCAGATTTGGTGCTAGCGAGATGATCAGGCACGATCGAGAACCGGGTTTCATGTCCGACTTCTTCAGATCGTTCAATAAGATCCTGGGACAGCGACAACGGGCGACGATGGCCTACCGGCCACAAGCCAACGGGACTGCGGAACGGATGGTGCAAACGGCGACTAGGGCGATCAAGATGTATGTTCAAGATCTCGATCAGAAGGACTGGGATGAATACGCGGAGAGACTGACGTTCGCCATTAACACGGCTCACGATCGGGTTCGGGGAGATACCCCCCATTACCTGGTACATGGATGGGATCCGAGATCGACGTTGGAGGCAACGATCCCGATCGGATCGACCAGACGCCACGATCGCGATCCAAGACGGTGGAGGTATCGGGTTCAGAGATACTACCAGCAGTCGCGAGAACAGGTCAACGCTAGACTACGAGAGGCGATTGCAGATCGAGCCGATCGGCACAATGAGGACGTCGATCCGCATCAGATCGAAGCTGGATCACGAGTTTGGCTATACCTAGATCGTGTGAAGGAAGGGTATGCACGTAAACTCGCTCACCTTTGGCACGGCCCGTTCCGTGTTGCAGAGAAGCTCAATGAATTCACGATCAAGCTGGAGATCGCGGGATCTGATTACCATATCTTCCCAGTGGTCCATGTTTCTAAGCTAAAGC
The DNA here is from genome assembly GCA_018806915.1 of Phytophthora colocasiae. Classification (NCBI taxonomy): domain Eukaryota; phylum Oomycota; class Peronosporomycetes; order Peronosporales; family Peronosporaceae; genus Phytophthora; species Phytophthora colocasiae. Next base: position 707,217 of record JAGKQI010000102.1, on the reverse strand, counting down.
TGGTGCGGAATTTCCCGGATCGACCGCGGGTCGAGTTGACTGTGGATGAAGCAGATCGGCTAGATTTCGATGAGATCCTCCTTCCGGAGGACAGTTGGGTCCCAGATCTGGATGCCGATGAGTACGAGGTCGAACGGATCTCGGACATGAGAAGTGGGAAACGAACTCGCTACGGCCGGATCTATCGTGAATTCCTGGTGCACTGGGTCGGTTATGATGAACCAACTTGGGTCGACGAAGCTGATCTTAACTGTGGAGCCATACTGAGCGCGTTCCTACGTGATCATGCTAACCGAAATCGATTTGGCGTGATGCAGTCGAACGAAGAGGTGTAGACGCAGAGAAGGCGACGTGACCGGGTCACAACGCCGAGATCGCGGATGCTGATCTGGATGTCTATCTGGATCGGATGTGGAGATTTTATGTTTTTCGTGGAGATTTTATATTTTTCTTGTATATGCATGTTGAGACCGGAGTGATTGGAAGGAAGATATGGAGATTTCGAGGATGCTAAGTGGGATCGAAACTGTGGAGTAAGTATGGAGAAGAACGCTGGTTTTTGAAGCTGGAAAGATTACGTGGAATTGAAAAGAGGCTAGGCTGGAGTCGGGATCGCGTGGCGAAGTACCGGATCGTGATAGAGAATATGTAAGCGTGCTGACCGACTCCAGGCTCGGCTGATCACCTCCGGACTGGTCGAGATCGCGAGATCAGGGAGTCCCAGGAGGTGTAGGTGGAGCAGGCGGGTTAAACTTGTTTTCGAGCCGTGGGATCTGCCGGGACGGGTGATCTGCCGGCCGATCGCGGTAATGGTTACGCCAAAGGTCCTCCTGATCGCATTCTGCCAACGCAGAGATCAGATCGGTGGGCTCCGGTCGGTTCAGAGTCGGCTGGGCCAGGTTAGCCATTCGGGAGACCGATCCGGGGTACCAGTATACCCGATCACGGATAGTAGGGAAGTGCAGGAAGTAGGGATCGAGCAGAAGATCGATGTCCGCCCACATCGCCCTCATCATGGGCAGGAATCGTCCCAACAGCAGCCGCCAACGTTCTCCGGTACGGCTACGCCGTTGCCGACGCTCGAGGTAATACCGACGGAGATCAGGATCAGCTTCATACATCGCCTTCGTGATCTCGAGATAATGGGTCGATTCCCAGTAGGCCTGCAGGTGATCTGACTCGAAGGCGGCGTAGGCATCCGCGATCTGCCCCAGCATGGTTCCAGCACGACGATGTAGACCGAGATCGAAGGTGAGGGGGGCCGGTCGGTTGCGGAGCACCTCCCAAGGTCGGGTAGCAAGTAGGGCCTGCACGTTGGGCCCAGTGATCAGGCTAACCAACCAACCGACCCCAGCTCGGGAAGGGCGATTAGCCGGTGATCTTGCTGGGTAAAGGAATCCGGGAGGTAGCAGCAGCCTCTTGGACAATGTGGAGAGGATCATACCGACGATCGCCAAAGTTCCGACGAACATCGGATCCCACGGGAAGACATCACCAGCCGCAAACTGCCGGACGTTCGCATACCCGGGAATAGACGAGCTGATCGCGAACAGAGGAGGGTGCAGCTGGGGGCGCGGCGAGCCGCCGGGAGAGCCGCCACCCGGAGATCCCCCACCGGGAGGGCTCCCGCCAGCTGGACTACCCTTCGTGGACCCCTGAGGAGAAGTGATCGGAGTCTGTGGGGAACTGCCGCCCGGAGGTGTCGGCTGCGCCGGAGGCGTCGATGGAGCAGGCCCCCCTTGATCACCGGATGCTGGAGGAGGATTTCCATGCCGGCGGTGCCACGACAGCGATCGGAGTATCGTAGCCCGAAGAGCGTCGTCGGATCCAGCGCCAGAATCCTCCGCGTCATCGTCATGCTCCGGATCGGGTTTACGTTTGGACCGATCCGAGCCACCCTTCTTCGGGGAAGGTGCTTCCACGGTCACTTGCGAGGTGGCCTGGGTGCGATCTGCTTCCTCCGCATCCGGCCCAGTCGGGATCGCGGGTTCAGGACCCAGATCGAAGGGGTCTGGGCCTTCCTCGTGCTTTTCTTCGAGCTCGGTCGCCTGGGCCTGGCCACCGGGTTGGTCTCCAGCGGGAACATCAGGTGGGGCCGCGTCGTGATCGGTCGGGGGAGGCTCCGTCCGCGAGGTCTTGTGCGGGGGCGATGTAGCAGGAGATGGGGGCGGACTGAGAGCACGTTTGACCCCCCGTTCATCTTGAGCAGCGCGGAGCCGAGACACCATTTCGGTCAGGACGTTGGTGGTCGCCATTACGTCACCTTCTGCCTGATCGTAGTTCTCCTGCAATGCCTGAAGACTCGCTTCTAACTCCTGCACTTCGGCATGGGTACCGATCAGATCATCCTCTACGACAAACAGAATATGAGTGATCATGGTCAGGTGGAAGGGGATCTAGACTATGTACGCACCTAGACGAGTGGATCGCTGTCGCTCGGTGCTGAGATCCGCCTGTGCTCTGTCGCGATCTGCGAACGCTTGGTCTCGTTCCACGAGTAGGCGATCCCGCTCCGAAGTGACTCGGTTCAGTTCGGAGTTAGCGTGGGCGAGTTGATCAGTGGCTAGGTCACGTTCACCAGCGATACTGGTCAAGGAAGCGATCGCTCGGGCGGAGTCCGCCAAGGCTCGATCTCGCTCAGCCAGGGCCAACCGGGTGGGAGCCCCTGTCGAAGGCGTGGGGCTGGAATCCAGTTGGAGATGTGCAAGATCAGCCGAGATCCGGTTGTAGCTGGCCTTGGCAGTGACGGAGTCTTGCTTCGCCTCAGCCAGATCGCAAGCATGGATCCGGGCTTCCGCCTGAAGATCCTGGATCTCGTTGGTGGCTTGTTCCACCTCTTCAGTCAAACGATCCCGGTCCTCTGTGGCTCGATCTAGGTCTGCCTGGGCAGAGTTGAGACGCCGCGCGAACTCGTCGCGTTCCGATCGGAGTTGGTGAACCTGCATACGCAATCCATCGAGATCAGAGGCTTCCTCCGCGAGATCAGCGATCTTGCGCTCCAGACGCGCAATTTCACCCTGCTGGTCTGCCCGGAACCGCTCCATAGCGTCGACATGCGCCCGAAGTTCCATGGCTTCACGACTTAGTTGATCACGTTCGCGCATCAGGCGATCCCGCCCTGGACTGCCCGGCATCGGCCCAGCCTCATCGGATGAGAGCGGGCGTGCGTGGTCTGGAGCCGGACCCGACGAACGTCGCGAGATGTCGGAATGGGGAGATGGCGGACCGTCGGGGGATCTTGGGGAATCGGGAGGTGTAGGCAAATAATCGCTCCCGGGATCACTTCCTTGCTGGCTCATGGAGACTGGAAGGGATCCGTTGGTGGTGGTCGAAGTGTTGTCGGGGTGACTTGTGCCTTGGGCTGAAGATTGGAGAATGAGACCTGAAGTGGACCGAGACGGACCAACTTGCAGGCTGGGGGCGGATGTGGTGAAGCGCGAATAAGAAATCCGAGAAAAGGCAACGTCAGGCCCTAAGAGAGTCGGATCAAGCGACAGGGGCCTCTGGCGAAGCAAGATGTCAGTTGATGACCCCAGATTGCGCGAACGATGGCTGACGAATGGATCCAGATCGATGTTCGTCTGGATCTCGCCAGCGATGAATGGATGGCGTCTTGGTCAAGTGAGACTAAGTGATTGGAGAACCCGTCGTGCGGTCCCGCGTGGCGGCTCAGGGTCGGAGGAGAAAAGGGCGCCTTGCCTGAGATCGCATGAGAAGGAGATCAAGGCAGCAGAGGGTCGGGACCGGTGCGATCTATGGTGGGCCGGTGACAACATAACCGTGAGATGCTGCCGAGGGACCTGATGGCAGTGTTAGTCGCATGGGGAGTGGTGATCAAGTCCGGGAAGCTCAAGACCTGAAATGTCGACGACACAGGCACGCGAGATCAAGTATGAAGGCTGCTGATCGAGATCATTGTTCAAGACGGTGGACCAAGATCGATGACCGAGATGGTTGATCGAGATCGGCTGATCGCCAGATCGACAGATCGGCTGATCGCCAGATCGACAGATCAGCTGATCGCCAGATCGGCAGATCGAGATCGCGATCAGGGGTTAGGTGAGATCGAGATCGAAGATCGGAGGGGTAGCTGTGTAGCCGGATGTCAGGTAATCGTAGGATAGCAGATGAGGATGGGATTAGTAGACATAGGAATAACCATAAACAGAATCGAATTTGCTCTCTAGTGCGCAAGTGGACTACTTCAGGGACCAAGACAAGGGAAGAGGATAGCATATTGGCCTCCCCTTAGTGTTCCTACACTTCGCGCACCTAGCTACAGCTAAGACCGGATCCCCGATTTGGCCGGCTTACCTTACGCTAGTGTGAGGATCTCTCGGTATCTCAACAACCCCCAAGAATCGAATTTGCTCTGGACCTCACAAGTGCCTTCATCCAAGACTGGGACCGGGAATTACATTGGCCCACCAGCATCAAGAAGGTAAGGAGAAGAGATCTAGCATAGAGGTTAATTCTGGATAATACATTGGCCAGTTTTACCCTATCTAGTGATCTATCCTTTACGTGCGAACTACGGATCGGAAGGAATTGGCTGCTTGGCCTGACGATCTCGTCGACTCTCAACCCATCAAGACCCCCGCTATAGGAAGCGGCAAGCATCGTAAAGGAAGGGATCAGATCCCCAACATTGGACCTTTGGAAGACCTGGATCAAAGACCAGGCGACCGGATCAGGGCTCGAGAACTCGCCTTCGACCCGGATCAACCCCTCCGAGGTAGAGTGAAGTATTCCCACGCTATCTCATCACCCCTGCGTCACCCAAGACATTCTTCTCGTCCCAAGACATCTTCAGAAGTTACCTGGAAGAGCGTAACCCGCCTACCGACGGGTACACAAGGTGAACACTACACGCAACAAGATCACGGATCATCGGGGGACCCCCTCCGTTAGTCGGTGTCTGGGCGCAAGTGGCGATCGCGATCGGCCTCAACCAGATTTTGGCCAGATCCGCTCCACCACAGAGACTGGAGAACGAACAACATGCCGTCTCCCGCTGACACCATCGAACCGGACGAAGAAATGGCCGACACCGATGACGAAGATGAAGAAGGCAGTATGCCCGTGAACAGCATACTCAAGCTGCGGTTATTCCCGACCTCCAGCCAGAAAGCGAAGCTGGACCAAATGTTCGCTTCGAATCGTGCGATCTACAACAAGATGGTCGCGTGCTCCAAAGACGACAGGCTCGGGATCACAACAGGGAAGCGGATGTCTTTGTCAGCCTTGTGCACAAAGTACCGGCCGATCGCTGTCTTGATGAGCATGTCCAAGTACTTCAAGAACAACAAGAAAGCTCTTGTGAGACATCGCAATGTCCACGACGGCGTACGTGATTCGGCGTACCGCGATTTTAAGAAAGCAGTGAAGTCGTCACGGGCTTTGTTCTTTGCGTTGATGGCGAAGGGCGAGGAGACCAAGTACCCGGACATGAAGTTCAAGAGTAAGTTCGCTCCGTCCAACACGATCGAGATCAGAAGTCGAAGTATTAGGCGAATTGACCGGGAAGGAAAGCAGCTTGTCCGATTCCATAAAACGTTCTTCGGGTTTAAGAAGAACGATGGCATCGTGTTGCATGAGACGCTCCCCGAGTTGACGACGTCCGTTCGGCTGCAGCGCCTTCGAGAAGGAGAGTTCTACATCATAGTTCCCAGGTGGCGCGAGTTCCCTCAGCCGGAGTGCACGAGATCATGTGCGATCGATCCCGGCGTGCGTAACTTCATCACGGTGTATGATCCGAACGGCCGGACGTTTAGCGTAAAGGACTCGAGCAATGTCTTGAAGAAGAAGTTCGCAGCGGTGGACGAGATGAAATCCATGCTGCAGGTGATGGACAATGAATGCAAGGCGAGGCACCCGACGAAAGTTCGAACGAAGGTGAAGAAGGGGTCTAAGAGCTGCAAGACAGCAGAGCATCGATTACGGTATCGTATGCGCCGACGTATCCGCTATACGTCTCGTAAGGCAACTCGCGTGGTGAACGACATGCATCACAAGCTCTCCAGTTGGCTGGCCTCAAATTATCAAAATGTCCTCCTGCCGTCGTTCCAGACATCTGAGATGGTGCGCAGGTATAAACTGGAGGTGGCATCAGACGCCACCCCAGAGGCACCTGCCACCTTCCAAAGAAGAAAAATCAGGAGCCCCCCCCGTTAGTGCAGCGGGGCTGCGTAGGTGTGCACGGCACAGAGGAAGTTTAGTTGACTCGTAGAGTCCTGCTTGCAAGGCACTTGCCTTCGGTTCTATACAAGAACCAAGTAGTCCACTAAATACGGGACTCACAGAGTCAGTGTCCCTATAACAAAGGACTAACACTAACTATGTAAAATGCAAACTGATTTTTATTGACTTTATTGCCCTAATCCTAAATGTAACGGATTTAGTATCTAACATACTAAATCCTAATCAAAATGCAACGTGAGGCTCTGAGGCCATCTACGTATCTACTCGTGTGTGCCACACCATTATGTACCTACATAAATGTATCATGAGTGTCACACACTATTATGTACCCACATAAATGTATCCACGTGTGTCACACACGAACAAGAAACATTCGTGTAACATCCCCGTTACACTCTCCCCCACCAAGATTCCGGATACCGTATCCGGAAAGTGTAAACACACGACGCGATTATCGGCCGATGGCCACGGCACCTTGCCTTGCGCGGACGGCGCTGTCTCTCGTGCGTGTTACACGCCTCCGTACGCGATGCCACTTGGTACACACTTGGGCCCAATGCTTACCAAGCATAGGAGCCTACTGGCTCGAGTCAAGGGGCTCTACGGGCATGGAAAGAAGGCCACAGGTGGCGTATCTATGATACTACTGGATCAGTGATCCACAGGGCATGCCTTCCAAGCTACCAACGGTTCCACGAACCACACAGCCGCGGGCCCCACTCGCTTCACAGTTAATGTGACCCTCGGATGAGCACTGTGTGCAGGGCTTGATGCCCAAGTTGTCCTTGAAGCAGGCGCAAGCGCCACTATGTGTCACAGACACTGTGTCTTGTGAATACACGTGCTGTAGACACGACAACGAGCACCAGACAGCTAAGCTGTCGCTCAGGAGGAGCTTACCTACCTCCTACTGCTATGCAGCATGCGGGGTCCAATGCATTGGCATCCCTGGCATCCACAGTGCCTCATGACATAGTCATACCCATGGAACGCTTCTAGCGTCAGGTGATCGGATAGAATCCGTTTCCATCACCGCTTGTCGCTTAGACAGAACGTCATTAAGACGGTTGTTCATCACGAACCATCTTCGCTTCATGATCGCGAAGCTCCGGGCCATAGGCCAGTGTTGTTAAAGGGTCATAGACCCTTGAAACACGCGCGCGAGGCGCATGTAGCTCTACTGCACTTGCAGTTTGAGCATTCGATGCCATGTCGACGGCACCGACGTGCTCGCTGCAAGTATTGCAGCTACGGGTCAGAGCCTGAGCTCAGCAACGACCCTGTGGACTCCCACCTTAGTGGGAGGTGCTTGGCACCCGGCGACTCCGTCGCACCCCCATCGGGCGGTCTGACACCGGGTGTGCCCGATCATACGCGTCAACGACGTCGGGGCAATCCTGCCGTAGTGGCACCTCAAACTCCCACGAGTTCTGTGAGTGAGGGTAACCTCGCCACTTCACCAGATACTGGTTGTGACCTCGGCGACGACGCCGCGCCATCAGGCGATCCACGTGATAGTGAAGCTCACCTTGCTCATCGAGCAGAGCAGGAGGAGGACGAGCGGTCGATGGGTTCTCGCGCTGCGAGTGTAGACGCGCTGCATTGCTTGCAGACCCGCGTGGGCTCGGTGAAGGAGCACGACCACCACGTCGGTCATCCGACCCATCGCTTAGCGACTGGTCTCGAGGAGACCTAGAGTCGCGGGGACCGGTCTGAGTCGCCTCTAGTGCTGCATCAGCGGGTCTATGACCTCGAGCATCACGTTGCTCCGGATCGACAAGACCTGTTGGTTCGGATGCAACCACCTGTGGCTCTGCCACCTGCTGCCGTGCAGCCTTCGTCCGACTCGGCGCCAGCGCCTCAGAACTCACAAGAGCAGGGTCCCGATATGGCTTAAGCAAGCCCACGTAGAACACAGGATGTGTTCGCATACGCTTTGGCAAGTCAAGCGTGTATGCCAGGCCCTTCTTGGCCACGACCGTGAACGGTCCAATGAAGCGTGGCCGCAACTTCGTCTTGAAGACGGCTGACACTGCGTGTGTAGGCAGGTTCTTAGCGTTTAATAAAACGTGGTCACCGACCTTGAACTCCCACATGTTGCTTCTGCCTTTGGCATCAGCTTGTTCCTTTTGAACATCTTGGCTTTCAGCCATTGCGTCACGCACACGGCGTAAGACGCTAAGCCTCATCGAGAGGAAGTCATCGACTTGCTTGCGAACAGCAAGGGGTCTGACATCAGCAAGCTCGGAGTCGAGCGACGGCACAGCCTCTCCCCCACCAAGCCCAAGGCTACCGCGTGGCGGAGTGAGCGGGACGCGCGGATGCGCAAGGCCGTTCACGTAGAACGGGGTGAAGCCTGTCGAGGCATGCACCGCGTTGTTCATTGAGAACTCAACGAGAGGGAGCATAGCGCTCCAACGCTTCGGCGTTTCAGCGCATACGCTGCGGAGGATGTCCTCCAGGACGCGGTTCACGCGTTCAGTCTGACCGTCGGTCTGCGGATGATCCGCCGTGGACATGTCCAGTCGAGTGCCAAGCACTTTGAAGACGGACATCCAGAAGTGACCCGTGAAACGGGGGTCTCGATCCGAGACAATGGTCTCTGGCAGCCCATGCTGGCGGAAGACCCGATCGATAAAGATCGTCGCTGTACCAGCGCCATCGACGGTGTCCGGCACAGCCGCTAGGTGAGCCATCTTGCTCAGACGGTCAACGAAGACCACAACGCCCGTGTTGCCTGCCGTATCCTTCGGCAGGCCAAACACGAAGTCCATACTCATGGACTGCCAACACCCAGAGGGTACAGGCAAGCTCGCCAAAGGCACTGCCGCATGCGGCGAGGGTTTAACCCGCTGACACGTCTCGCACGTGTGCACATATGTGCTGACCCACTTGTACATCTTCGGCCACCAGTACATGGAGCTCACCGAGCCGTAGGTCTTCTCGCGACCGAGGTGGCCACTTGTGGGCGTGTCGTGGGCCTCATAGAGGATACGATACTTCAGGTCCTCATCGTGAGGAACCACCACACGTGGTGGGTCATCCTGACCCGTGCTGTAGTACAGCAGACCGCCTTCCAGGCTATAGCGTTGGAGTCTCGCCTTTAGGCGTCGTGACAGAGTCACCTTTGAGTCCTTAAACTCATCGCTCCCTAGAGCTCGAAGCAGCGCGACACAAGAGTCGTCCTGAGCGTACGCTGCTCGAACCATGTCCGTCACGGACGACGTCACCGAGGTGACATGAGATAACTCATAGTCCGGGCGACGTGATAACGCGTCAGCGAGGACGTTCTGCCTGCCAGGCTTGTACTTCACCTCGAAGTTATACTCCGCAAAGAAGGAGAGCCATCGGGCCATCCTCTGCGAGAGGTGAGGCGACTGCGTCGCTGTGCGTAGTGACGCATGATCCGTGTAGATCACAAACGGCTTGGAGCCGAGCAGGTGAACCATGAATTTGACGAGAGCGTACTTCATCGCAAGTAGCTCCTTGTCATGAACTGGATAGTTCTTCTCAGCAGCCTTGAGCTGCCGAGACTCAAACGCAATGACGCGTTCGCGCCCGTCGGCGTCGGCTTGTAGCAAAGCACTGCCGATGGCAAAGTCCGAGGCGTCACAGACGACGATGAACGGGCGATCGGGGTCTGGCAACGCCAGTATCGGTGCCTGAAGCAGGCTATCCTTGATACGAGTGAACGCACTCTCGTGCTCGGCACGCCATACCCATTCGGCATCCTTCTTAAGGAGATCCGACAGTGGCCGAGCCAACTCAGCGTAGTTCTCGCTGTACTTGTGGTAAAGCACATCTCGATTTTTCGTACTTACTCGAGAAATACATGGGATTAGTATGGTGGACCGATGGCTGCTTCCGATCGCTTTGGACGACGCTAGTTCAGTGAGATTTTGCTTGATCCAGTGCCGTAAACCCATGATCACTGCAGATATGGGTGGATATTTCTCGATCACGCTTCGAGTGTATACTGTATACTCAGTCCAAGCCAAAGTGTGATCTGCTGATGATCACGGTTAATCAAGTGTAATCGGTGGCAGTGGAGTGGTGATTGACAATAATCAAGTCATATCGAGTGGCAAGAAGGAAGGAGCAAGGGTGTTGCCACGTGATCGGCTTTGGCATGGTCCTAGGTGGATACGATCTTGGCTCACGGTCCAGCCCGGCGCTCGCGACCCTCCCATTGGCCTGATCCTGATTCCCTGGAGGACGACCAAGCGGGATCACGCGCGATCAAGTCCCGATCAAGTGCGAAATCAAGTCCCGATTAAGTGCGAGATCAAGTCCCGGTTAAGTACGAGATCAAGCTTCGGTTAAGTACGAGATCAAGCTTCGGTTAAGTACGGAATCGGCTCAAGATCAGGGTTAGGGGAACCAAGCTAGGAATCAGCTATGTAGCCAGTGTCATGTGATCGTAGGATAGTAAATCAGGATGGGATTAGTAGGCATAGGAATAACCATAAACAGACTCGAATTTACCTTCTAGTGCGCAAGTGGATTCCTTCAGGACCCAAGACAAGGGAAGAGGATAGCATATTGGCCTCCCCTTAGTGTTCCAGCAAGTCACTTCGCCCACGTAGCTACAGCTAAGACCGGATCCCCGATTTGGCCGGCTTACCTTACGCTAGTGTGAGGATCTCTCGATATCTCAACAACGCCCAAGAGACTCGAATTTGCCCTGAACCACTCAAGTGTCTTCGCTACGCCTGGAACCGGGAACTACATTGGCCCTACAAGCGTCAGGAAGGTAAGGATACGTGACCTAGTATAGCGGTTAAGTCTGGATAATATATTGGCCAGCTTTGCCCTATCTAGTGAACTATCCTTTAAGTGCATACATCGGATCGGAAGGAATTGGTTGTTTAGCCTAAGGATCCCGTCGAATCTCGCCCCCTCAAGACCCCCGCTATCGGAAGCGGAAAACAACGAAAGGAAGGGACTGAATCCCGAACATTGGACTATTGGAAGACCTGGATCAAGAACCAGGCACTCCGGATCAAGGCTCGAGAACTCGCCTACGACCGGGATCAAGTACCCCGAGGTGGAGTGAAGAACTTCCACGCCGCCTCAAACCCCTGCGTCACCCAAGACCTTCTTCTCGTCCCAAGACATCTTCAGAAGTTACCTGGAAGAGCGTAACCCGCCTACCGACGGGTACACAAGGTGAACACTACACGCAACAAGATCACGGATCATCGGGGAACCCTCCGTTAGTCGGTGTCTGGGCGCAAGTGGCGATCGCGATCGGCCTCAACCAGATTTTGGCCAGATCCGCTCCACCACAATGGTGCGCGTGCGGATCTTCTGGTGACTTCGGATATCACCGTGAGTCCCAAGAAGATGTCAAGATTAAAGAAGAACAAGGGGAAGAAGTGCCTACGAATGTTGGATCGACGGAGGCACCGCTAAAAACGGAAAGATCCACAGATCAGCAGAGTTCTGGGAGGATCTCTACTGACAGGCACGAGGCAGACCTGGATCGCAATCCAGATCTCGAAGAAAAACCTCGAATTCCTCCCAAGGCCCCTTCGAGGGCCATTGCGGATCTCGATGAGAATCGAGATCCGCACACGAGCGATAAGGAATCAGCAAAGCTGAAACCTAATCTGCTCACCAAGTCCACTGTTGCCCCAAGATCGACCAAGAAAAAGAAGATCAAGAGCACCCGGACGAAATTGAAAGCTCCAGACTCAGAGCCAGAAGATGTGATCAACCCAGGATCAACGATCACCAAGGACGCGATCGAGCAGGCCTACTACAGGAAGAGACTAAGCGAGACCTTGCTTAACGATCCTGTTCTTACGATCATACAAGTCCGCCAGATCGGTAACCTCACCGGCCCAGTGTCGAAGCCCCGGACTAGCTCTGACCGCCTGAACGCGGTGAAGATCCTACTTGATCTGCTCCAAGAAGCTGGTTTGGTGGCTGGAGAGTTAGACCCAAACTCTCTATTTGACTTGGAACTGCAAGCGATTCAATCTGCGACCCAGGATCTATTCGATTCCCTCAAGATCTTGGTCGGCGAGCGCCCACTGACGCCCGACCCAGGCTATCAGACTGGGTCGTCATGCTACGCGTCAGCGACCTCGGAACCAGACTCAGATAGCCCGAGAAGGCTGCAACGCATGTCGTTAGGGCCCTCCGGCGCCAAGTTCCTGAAATCGCGTATGAAGAAACAGGATACACGATCGGTGGCTGCGAAGCTGGAGGTCAAGATGCCCGATCAGCAAGAAAATCGCCGGATCCGGACGGACCAGACCGCGCCGACGACTAACTCCACTGGATCGAGCAACAAGTTGGACGACTACTTTCAAATGGCGATGGATCGTTTCTTGAAAGAACGGAATCTCGCGACACCCCGATCGCCGATCAAAGGGGAGTTAGATGTTGAAATGGAGTCCGTCACAGCCTCGGATCCGGATGCATGGGAATACGATCCGGACGATCTGGGCATACCAAGTTCCGGGGGACAGATGTCGAGCCGAGCCACGATCGCATCCGCGGCGATCGGTCAAGGAGGATCGTCGATGATCCAGCGGGTCCGGATCTCAGCGATCTCGGATCTGAAAGATTTTGCGGGTAAAGATCTGGATGAAGATCGCGCTCGGGCCTGGATCAGTAAAGTCAAGTCGGCGTTCCAACGCGATCAGGCTACGGAAGAAGAGAAATGCCTCACGTTTGCAGATCTGATGGTGGGACCGGCAAAGAACTGGTACAGGCAGCTCAGTCGAACGACGAAAACCAAGTGGGCGGATCTGTTGGACAGTTTCCAGACCCAATATTGTGGGTTGGGTATGTCGGTCGCGTGGCAATACTATCACGCTCGCAAGCGATCGGAAGAAACCCCTCTCGATTATCTCTACCGGCTCAACGTGGCGGCTTTACGTGCTAGACTGAAGATCAAGGACGGGAGCCCTAAGGCCCGCCGAGAACATGTGGACCACTACATAGAGACATTGGGAGATCCGGAGTTAGCTGATCGGCTGACCCTACTCCGACTGAGTGACGTCGAGGAGCTGGAGGAGGTACTCCGTGCCCGGGAACGGGCGAAAAGCAGGCAGCGTAAATCTGCGTTCGGATCGAAGTACAGACAAAAGGCACCGGCCAGTGCCCCGGCAGCTCCCACCCGAGCGGTGGTACGGGCGATCCAAACTCAAGATCCGAGCTCAGAATCAGAAGAAATATCCGGATCGGATGGATCCGATTCTGAAGGCGATCTCCGGAGGATATATCTTGCCGCGTCAGAAGACAAGCCGATCGGTACTGGGGGCGCTCCCCACCAACAGGATCAGTCGCGATCGCACACGAACGTGCAGGACCGAGGCCGGATCGCGGATCGCAGGGGTACGTCAGACCACGATCGAGGTCGCTGTTCACACTGTGGATCGCGGAAGCATACGGATCTGGACTGCTGGAGACGTCTAACCTGTGAAAAGTGCGGGAAGAGGGGTCACCCAACGGATCGCTGTCTATATACATGCCGTGGTTGTGGGGAGATCCATGAAGCTGGAGAATGCCCCATGGAAGAATTCTACAACCAGATCCGCAAGTGGTACGATCCGACCCGACATGCCGGACTGTTTCCCGAGAAGGTGGAAAAGATGTTAAACTAGGACGCTCGCCGGTTTGGAAACCGGTACGAGCCGAGCGTTCTGAGTACTGCATCTATGCATATGTGAACAAGAAATCGAGAGATCAAGATAGGGAGAATTCGGATCTGCGCGGTAATACATGTAAGTTGCATTCGTATACTGCTAAGATCGCGAGTCTTCCCCGGATCGATGAGTTCTCTCGATCTGGTGCGGAAGTGGCTCTGGATCTCAAGGAAGGAGAATCCAGGGGGTATTGAAAATACCACGCACCCGGAAAATGGTTCCGCCAAGCCAAGATCTCAGGCAAGATCAATCACGAAAGAGCGATCTTGCTCCTGGACACTGGCGCCGAGGTATCCATCTTGGATACCGCCTTTGCTCGTAAGGTTGGGTGCCACTTTGACACTAGTCAGAGACAGGAGTGTGTTGGGATCGGTGATAATGTGTACACCACCGAGGGAAGAACGAGGATCAAGATCACGCTTGCGGGATACTTGGTCTACTTTTTCGATATTTGGATCGGGGATCTATCCGGGCAAGATGCGATTCTGGGTATGGATTTCATGATCCCGGCTGGGGTCCGGATGGATCTTGCGAAGGGATCGATGTGCTTACCTAATGAAGTGGGGATCCCACTTAGTGGTCGCAAGAGATTATACGGGGAGAAGGTAAGATCGGTAAAATTGGAGGAAGATCTACATATCCCAGTTGGGGGATCTGAAGAGATCGCATCGAGAGTGAAATTATCGGCGACAGAAAAATTGTGGGTGAACAGAGGCGACCAATGGGTACCCACCGTGGTAAATGGACCCGGCCGAACTCGGTACTTAGTGATCACGAATTTGAGCGAGAAGATTTTACGACTGGATCACAGATTACATGTCGGGATGGTACTTGATCAAGAAAAAGTTCCTCGCTACCCCGGGTTTGTGTCGGTCGGGTCCCGGCGTTACATGGAGTGGCAGAATCTAGCTCTAGAAGCGACAGTGGACGCAAGACCGGAACCTCAGGAAACCGTAGAGATCCCCTTACCGTCGGTCGAACGGCCGACCTACGTTACGCCGCGATCTATACTCCGTCGAGGTGGGGCAATCAAGACCGATCCTGATCCTGCACCAATATCGACATTGGAACCGCGATCACCGACCGATACGGCCGAAGTCAAGGTCGCATTCATCGATCCCCAACCGGATCCCATGGATA
Source organism: Phytophthora colocasiae (assembly GCA_018806915.1). Lineage (NCBI taxonomy): Eukaryota > Oomycota > Peronosporomycetes > Peronosporales > Peronosporaceae > Phytophthora > Phytophthora colocasiae. Next base: position 692,215 of record JAGKQI010000102.1, on the reverse strand, counting down.
CCCCACCGATCACGATCAGTTCCGACAAGGCCCCGAGTGGCGAAGCTGGGGGCGGTGAGACTGAGACGAATGGTGAGACTGAGACGAATGAGAGCTTGCCAGATCAGGCCCCAGGTCGGACAGATCGGACATGCGAAGAGGAAATCGAGGTAAAACAGAAAAACCAGATTTTCAAATCGAGATCCAACATGTATCCGACGCCGATGCCGTCCCCATGGTTAAAGACACCCCGATCTGGACAGCCAAGGACGATAGGCTGCGTGATCAATCAACGGATGAACCGGATCCGACATCTCCTGAAGGGATCGAGAACGCTGATCAGACCCACTTACACGAAAGTGGCGATTTTTCGGCCGAAGATCTAGCCGATAATCTCGCAGTAGTACCGGAGATCCAGATTTCCACCACTGAAGAAGTCAGGATCGAAGATCTGCAAGTAGGAAATCCGGGATCGGCTACCCCGGAGGAGATCGAGAAACTTCGACAGATTATTTGGAAGAAGCGACATCTCCTGATCGGAAAGGGAAACGCACTTCCTCCAGCGGCCAGGGGTGTTATATGCGATATCGACGTGGGTGACGCAAAGCCGATCGCACAACGAGTCCGAAAGGTGGCGCCACAGTTCCGCGAGAAAGTATCGGATCTCATCAAAGGACTCCTAGCTGCCAAGATCATCCGGCCATCGACCTCGCCATGGGCGTCTCCGATCGTGGTGATCATCAAGAAGAACGGCGTAGACATCCGACTATGTATCGATTATCGGCTGGTGAACGGTCTCACGAGGCTGATGATCTACCCAATGCCTCTGATCAATGACCTGTTAGAAGATCTTGACAAGGTTCTGTGGTATTGTTCATTAGACATGGCGAGTGGATTCTGGGTCGTATCAATGACCGATCGAGCTCGCGCGATCTCAGCTTTCATCACCCCGTTCGGCCTCTTCGAGTGGAATCGCATGCCGTTCGGGCTGAAGAACGCCCCTCAGATCTATCAACGTCTTGTGGACAACGCCCTATATGGATTTTTGAAGATCTCCCAGTCAGGGAATATGGAAGACTCTGCAGATGTGTTTGAATCAGGGATCCCGGAGGATCCTGGTCGCCCGTCGGTTCTAGGACGGAGATCATACATCGACGATATCTTGATCACGGCTGGAACATGGGATCAAATGTGCGATCGGGTGGAAGACCTATTGGAGGCCTGTGATAAGTGGAATCTCTCGATCAGTGTGGCGAAGAGCTTCTGGGGCATGGATAAGGTGGAATATCTCGGACACAAAGTGTCGATCGACGGATTCGAGGCAAACCCGAAAGACCTAAAGTCTCTGACGGATCTACCATTCCCCGGATCACTCCGATCCATGCAATCGTTCCTGGGAAGTTTGAATTACTATAGTCGGTTCATTGAGAATTATGCGATCTATGCATCGGTCCTATATGAACTACGTGAGGTGGAGTTCGCAGAACTGAAGAAGCGACCAGATCTTCGAAAGATCATGGATAGTACGGACCCGATCACGCGAGATCCCGTTGCGCTTAAGTCGAATCAGGATGGATCACCAGACACCTCGACTCAAAAGGGGGATAGTACACCGGATCCCGACTTAGGGGCGATGCCTCCCCCCTGTTCAAGCGAGGTCGAAGCCAATCTGGCCCAAAAAGCTGGCGACGAGAGGTGGGGTAGGGCACACAGGGCGTTTACAGCCTTGAAAACCAAGATCGCGTCGACCCCGATCCTTCGTCACTTCGACATGACGAAGTTACCCGTGGTGATCGTGTATGCTAGTGACTGGGCGATTTCCGCCGCACTTATGCAGGAACACGACCAGATCTGCCACCCGGTCGCGTTTGCCAGCCGAACCTTGAAGACGAACGAGCTAAACTATAATGTTGCCGAAAAGGAGGTGTTGGCTCTACTTCGGATCTTGGATCTACACTACACCCTGTTGGTGGGACGTCGGATCAAGGTCCTAACCAGACACTCCACGCTTGCCTGGCTGTTCAAGTCTGCCGGCCTCCAAGGACGTCTGGGACAATGGTCTGCTCTTCTGTCCGCATGGACACTCGAGATCACGAAGTGTACGAAGGGAGAGGATGAGATACTGGGGGCGATCGCAGCTAATATAACGCCTAGATCGGAGATCGACGAAGCCCTGATCGCGATCGCGCCACAGAAGGAACCAAGACGTAAGATCCAGATGCCGATTCCCACCGTAGATCCAGGTGAGGAGCTATGGGTAGTAAGTTTCGACGGTTCGGCACGCGTGAAACGAGGAGGAGGCGCTTTCAGCGCGATCGTGTGGAGTTTGCCGGAGTGGAAAGTGATCAAGGCTAGATCAGACTATGCGGAGAGTCTTACTGTCAATGAAGCGGAATACCGTGGACTCTTGCTAGGTCTTGGCATGATCGCACAGTTAAACGCCGCCGTTTGGTCGTTTGTGGCGATTCGAACCTGGTGATCCGACAAGTCCGGGGCGAGATCGACTGTAAGGCGCCAGGATTGACGTTACTGAAACAGTAAGTGCTGGATCATTTGCGGAATTGGGGAGATCACGAGCTTGTCCATGTGAAGAGAGACTGGAACGGGAGCGCAGACAGCCTAGCAAGTGCCGCTCTACAACGTCAAGGCGGGATCGAGGTTCGTAGCGAGGGAGATCAGCAGGATCTAGTCACCTTAAATCGACTAGACGAGATCCTGATCCCCAAGACTGAAGATCTCGTGGTCCGAGTGTCCGCGGTAACTACGCGAGCCGCTCGAATGAGGTCGGACGCCGCTGTCCTACAAGAAGAGTTGGTCCGAGAGATGAGGATCGATCGGATCAAGCGGGCGCAGGACGAAGAAGCTTGGATCGCAGGATTGAAGAAATACCTGATCGGGCCGATTACGGACATCACTCAAGCGGAATCGCGATCCTGTAGTAAGATTGCGTCCGACTACGAGGTAGACGAACATAATCTACTTTTCTACTGTCCCCCAACGCCGAGGTCGGACGTCGAACGAGACCGACTGATGAAGCTGGTGGTCCCAGAAACGCTACAACAGGATGTCCTGCACCACTATCATACGACTCTCGAAGGCGGACACCAAGGAATCGGGCGTACCTACCAACGGATCCGGGATCACTTCCACTGGAGAGGACTGTATCGGAGCGTGCAACGATACGTGGGGGAGTGCGTGGATTGTGAGACAGGAAAAGGTAGACCCACTATCCAAGGCGAATCCCCAGGGAATTTGCAAGCGACTTACCCGTTCCAGATTATAGCAATGGACCATATACCGTCCTTGCCCAGATCCGATAAGGGCAACACCGAGTTGCTGATCTGGGTCGATCTGTTCTCGGGATATGTGATTGCCAAGGCCAGTTCCTCTCGATCCGCCCAGACGATCGCGGAATCTTATGAGGAGTGCGTGTTCCGAAGATTTGGTGCCAGCGAGATCATCCGACACGATCGGGAGCCAGGTTTCATGTCCGACTTCTTCCGATCCTTCAACAGGATATTGGGGCAACGGCAGCGAGCGACGATGGCATATCGCCCCCAAGCCAATGGAACAGCAGAACGAATGGTACAGACGGCAACGAGGGCGATCAAGATGTATGTCCAGGATCTTGATCAGAAGGACTGGGATGAATACGCTGAGCGGTTAACGTTCGCGATCAACACCGCCCACGACCGGATCCGGGAGATACCTCATTATCTGGTACACGGGTGGGATCCGAGATCGACGTTGGAGGCTACGATACCAGTTGGGTCCACCAGGCATCACGATCGTGATCCTCGTCGATGGCGATATAGGGTCCAAAGATACTATCAGCAGTCGCGGGAACAGGTCAATGTCCGTTTGCGGGAAGCGATCGCTAATCGGGCGGATCGGCATAACGAAGAGATCGACCCCCACGGGATCGAGGTTGGGTCCCGTGTCTGGTTATACCTCGATCGCGTGAGGGAAGGTTACGCACGTAAATTGGCACATTTATGGCATGGTCCGTTCCGAGTAGCAGAAAAGATCAATGAGTTCACGATCAAGCTGGAAATTGCGGGATCCGGGTATCACATATTCCCGATAGTCCATGTCTCGAAGCTGAAACTGGTGCGGAACTTTCCCGACCGACCCCGAGTCGAGCTGACCGTGAACGAGGCCGATCGCCGAGATTTCGACGAAACCTTGCTCCCGGAGGATAGTTGGACCCCAGATCTGGATGCCGACGAGTACGAAGTTGAGCGGATTTCCGACATGCGATGCGGAAAGCGGACTCGCTACGGCAGGATTTACCGAGAGTTCCTGGTACACTGGGTCGGATATGATGATCCGACTTGGGTCGATGAGGCGGACCTCAATTGCGGAGCTATACTGAGCACGTTCTTGCGAGACCACGCGAACCGAAACCGATTCGGCGTGATGCAGTCACATGAAGAGGTGTAGGTGGACGGCAGGTGAAGAAACCGGGTTGCTTCACCGTGACCGACGAAGCTGGTCCGGAGTAAAATCTGGATCAGGATGAGAATTTTATATTTGTGTATATGCATGTGAAACAGGGCGGTCGACGCCAGTGGAAGGTGATCCTGGGCGCTCTGGTGAAGATGAAGGAGGGTCACGACTTGGAGGCGATGGGTACAGGCTATTCTCGAATGGTGACTATGGTAGATATTTGAATTACGTGGGTTATTATCAAGGACTGGGGACTGATGAGGGATGCGATACCCAAAACGAAGATCGAGTGTGGGCCTGGTCGTATTGCGCGAATTGCCTCAGAAACAGGCCAGCAATGAGTATTGGACTTATTTTACTGTCAACAGTAAGTGGTGCTTGAACTTAGATAGAGCTTACACTTCGATATCGCGGAACATTGGAGGTGATCATGCTGGGTGTATCGAGATCGGCAGTGAGGGCTGGATATGACAATACCGAGTGCAAGTTTGGCTCAATTACGCGAAACACCGAGTCGTTATTGCTTATTTACGATCGTTTGTTCAAGAACAAGTTTGTTTCAAGCTTATCACAGGTGATGTGTCGAGATGACGTACCAGCTGCACCTGATCACGCCCAACATTACATTACCGACGTTTTGTACCCATTTGAAGTTGATACGATGGGACGTACTATATTACGACCTCAATCACGTCGAACGTCGCCGAATTTCTTTGAGTATGGGGCACCAACAAGGTAGCTGTGCCGGGAGCGCCGGTGTATTATCCTTTTTCCTGCGGGAACAACAAGACAAGAGGACATTGCTCGATTACACACTTACGTTGTAGTCCACCGGACTGAATGGGGTTTTCGTCACGGTTCACTGCATACGTCAATACCAGTCGTTTCTAACGCAGCGAGTTCGAAGTGAATCCCCGTGTGATACAACTTGCGAACTGGGGGCGGATGTGGTAAAGCACATCTCGATTTTTCGTACTTACTCGAGAAATACATGGGATTAGTATGGTGGACCGATGGCTGCTTCCGATCGCTTTGGACGACGCTAGTTCAGTGAGATTTTGCTTGATCCAGTGCCGTAAACCCATGATCACTGCAGATATGGGTGGATATTTTGTGGTGAAGCGGACGAAAAAATTTTCCCGGAGAGGCGATGTCAGCCACGAACCCGAATAGAGTCGGAACGAGCGACAGGGGGGACCTGTGATCGCCAGATCTGGGTCGAATCAGACGAAGGTACGATGGGTCCCGCCGGGAACAGGCAACGGAGACACCGGCGAAGAAGCAGGTGGAGCGGTGTTCGTGGGTGATCCGAATCCTGCCGTGGTGTTCGTGGGTGATCCGAATCCTGCCGGAGGAAGAATGGGGAAATCAAGGATGTTCTCGCGCGATCAACGATGACGGGGCCCCAAGCGAGCATGATCAGCTTACCCTGGCGCCCCGAAGCCTCTAACAGCACGATCCAACTTCCCCGAGCGGCGACGAAGCGAGATCACGCAAGATCGCGCAATGATGCTCTCCCGTATAAGTGCGAGATCAGCTCCGGATCAAGGTCAACCCCAGGCGCGACGCAGACTCTTCTTGTGGCCTGATCCGGATTCTTTGAAGGATCACCAAGCGGGATCAGGCAGCGATCAAGTCCCGATTAAGTGCGAGATCAAGCTTCGGTTAAGTGCGAGATCAAGCTTCGGTTAAGTGCGAGATCAAGCTTCGGTTAAGTGCGAGATCAAGCTTCGGTTAAGTGCGAGATCAAGCTTCGGTTAAGTACGAGATCGGCTCAAGATCAGGGTTAGGGGAGCCAAGCTAGGGATCAGCTACGTAGCCAGTGTCATGTGATCGTAGGATAGTAAATCAGGATGGGATTAGTAGGCATAGGAATAACCATAAACAGACTCGAATTTACCTTCTAGTGCGCAAGTGGATTCCTTCAGGACCCAAGACAAGGGAAGAGGATAGCATATTGGCCTCCCCTTAGTGTTCCAGCAAGTCACTTCGCCCACGTAGCTACAGCTAAGACCGGATCCCCGATTTGGCCGGCTTACCTTACGCTAGTGTGAGGATCTCTCGATATCTCAACAACGCCCAAGAGACTCGAATTTGCCCTGAACCACTCAAGTGTCTTCGCTACGCCTGGAACCGGGAACTACATTGGCCCTACAAGCGTCAGGAAGGTAAGGATACGTGACCTAGTATAGCGGTTAAGTCTGGATAATATATTGGCCAGCTTTGCCCTATCTAGTGAACTATCCTTTAAGTGCATACATCGGATCGGAAGGAATTGGTTGTTTAGCCTAAGGATCCCGTCGAATCTCGCCCCCTCAAGACCCCCGCTATCGGAAGCGGAAAACAACGAAAGGAAGGGACTGAATCCCGAACATTGGACTATTGGAAGACCTGGATCAAGAACCAGGCACCCGGATCAAGGCTCGAGAACTCGCCTACGACCGGGATCAAGTACCCCGAGGTGGAGTGAAGAACTTCCACGCCGCCTCAAACCCCTGCGTCACCCAAGACCTTCTTCTCGTCCCAAGACATCTTCAGAAGTTACCTGGAAGAGCGTAACCCGCCTACCGACGGGTACACAAGGTGAACACTACACGCAACAAGATCACGGATCATCGGGGGACCCCCTCCGTTAGTCGGTGTCTGGGCGCAAGTGGCGATCGCGATCGGCCTCAACCAGATTTTGGCCAGATCCGCTCCACCACAATTTCTCGATCACGCTTCGAGTGTATACTGTATACTCAGTCCAAGCCAAAGTGTGATCTGCTGATGATCACGGTTAATCAAGTGTAATCGGTGGCAGTGGAGTGGTGATTGACAATAATCAAGTCATATCGAGTGGCAAGAAGGAAGGAGCAAGGGTGTTGCCACGTGATCGGCTTTGGCATGGTCCTAGGTGGATACGATCTTGGCTCACGGTCCAGCCCGGCGCTCGCGACCCTCCCATTGGCCTGATCCTGATTCCCTGGAGGACGACCAAGCGGGATCACGCGCGATCAAGTCCCGATCAGGCAGCGATCAAGTCCCGATCAAGTGCGAGATCAAGTCCCGATTAAGTGCGAGATCAAGTCCCGGTTAAGTACGAGATCAAGCTTCGGTTAAGTACGAGATCAAGCTTCGGTTAAGTACGAGATCAAGCTTCGGTTAAGTACGGAATCGGCTCAAGATCAGGGTTAGGGGAGCCAAGCTAGGGATCAGCTACGTAGCCAGTGTCATGTGATCGTAGGATAGTAAATCAGGATGGGATTAGTAGGCATAGGAATAACCATAAACAGACTCGAATTTGCCCTGAACCACTCAAGTGTCTTCGCTACGCCTGGAACCGGGAACTACATTGGCCCTACAAGCGTCAGGAAGGTAAGGATACGTGACCTAGTATAGCGGTTAAGTCTGGATAATATATTGGCCAGCTTTGCCCTATCTAGTGAACTATCCTTTAAGTGCATACATCGGATCGGAAGGAATTGGTTGTTTAGCCTAAGGATCCCGTCGAATCTCGCCCCCTCAAGACCCCCGCTATCGGAAGCGGAAAACAACGAAAGGAAGGGACTGAATCCCGAACATTGGACTATTGGAAGACCTGGATCAAGAACCAGGCACCCGGATCAAGGCTCGAGAACTCGCCTACGACCGGGATCAAGTACCCCGAGGTGGAGTGAAGAACTTCCACGCCGCCTCAAACCCCTGCGTCACCCAAGACCTTCTTCTCGTCCCAAGACATCTTCAGAAGTTACCTGGAAGAGCGTAACCCGCCTACCGACGGGTACACAAGGTGAACACTACACGCAACAAGATCACGGATCATCGGGGGACCCCCTCCGTTAGTCGGTGTCTGGGCGCAAGTGGCGATCGCGATCGGCCTCAACCAGATTTTGGCCAGATCCGCTCCACCACATACTTGTGCAAGTAGTTGGCCAAGCCCAGCCACTTACGCAAGTCCTTCTGGTTCAAGGGAACCGGCCAGTCCACAATGGCCTTGACCTTTGCTGGATCAGCACGAAGGCCATGCTTCCCAATGAAGCACCCTAGGAAAGGGATTTCTTCCGCGCCAAAGACGCACTTGTCCGCGTTGGCGTACAACTTGTTGGTGCGCATGCACTCGAGCACTGCTCTCACGTGTTCCACGTGTACCTCGACATCAGTCTTTCCGTGCTCAGCACGACTGTGGACGAACACATCGTCAAAGTACGTCTGTGCGAATGCCCGTAGGGGCCTGAACAACTGCGTCACTAGACGATTGAACGTTGCAGGCGCATTCGACAGCCCTTGGGGCATGACGAGCCACTCCCAGAGCATACCGCTCGGGGTGCTCACCGCTGTAAGCGGAATATCACTGGCTCGCATGAGCAGCTGATAGTAGCCATCGACTAGTCGAGCGCACTGTACATGGTGCAACCCACCATGTTGTTCTGAAGAACATCCTTCCTAGGAATCGGCGTCTGCGCCGGAATCGTGGCAGCGTTGAGCTTGTTAAAAGCGTGAACGATACGCCACTTGCCATTCGGCTTTCTGACACAGAACGTTGGCGCGGAATGCGGAGACTTGCTCTCGCGCACGAGACCCGCCGCGTGCTTCGCACGGAAGAAGGCGTCAATGACGTCGCATTGCTCTTTAGGAAGAGGCCACTGCCGGGTCACGCAGTATTTAGTTCCGGGAACTAAGTCGATCTCGTGACGAACGCCTCGGTCAGGAGGCAGGCCACTCGGTGGTTCCTTTGAGACAACGTCTCCATATTCCTTCAGCAAGGAGTAGAAGGGATCCGAGGGATTCTTGAGGATCTCCGATCCACTCCTGGCGCTCAACGCCTTCTTGACCTCGGCCAAGACGGACTCGTCCACGACGGACGATGAGTTTAACTCCTCTTCAGGTCGAACGATGACCACCTCGGCGAGTTCGCCAGCCTTCAAGGCATCGCCAAAGTCGGCGAACGACATCTCCTCTAGCTCAAGGAGCTTGTCAACACTCGGCAGTCCGTCCAGCAGGACGCTGCCTTCGGCACTGCCGTCCACTCCATCAACCAGAGTGTATAGCTGCCCACAGCCCTCCCGTGCGTTGACACTTGACGTCACGGACGACTCAGACGCAGAGCGTCTCGCCCATAGGGCCTTACGACGTCGTCGCCTAGCCGACGAACGTCCACTCGACGGAGTACGTGCCGCCGCACAGGTTATGGCCTTGCCCGGCCCAGTGTCAGTGACACTCAGTGACTGACTCGGTCTACCGCCGACGTCACTAGACGGAGTACGTGCCGCCGCACAGGTTTCGGCCCCTTCAGGCCCAGTGTCAGTGACACTCTGCGATCCACTCGGTCGACGACCGATGCCGCTCAGCGGAGTACGTGCCGCTGCACAATCAATGACCGTAACAGGTCCAGTGTCAGAGACACTCAGCGATCGACTTGGTCCACGACCAGTATCACTCGACGGAGTACGTGCCGCCTCACAGTTCACGGCCTGGTAAGGCCCGATGCCATCGGCATCCAGTGACGGTCCATGACCGGCGTCACTCGGCGGAGTACGTGCCGCCCCACAGGGGTTACGTGAGCTTTGCCCACACGTTGACTCACTGTCAACCAGCGCTACGCGCTCAACAGGACTGCGGTCCTCGCACTCGGTGCCGTCCACTAACTCGGACACACCGACTTCCAGCATCATAGCCGACTCGGCTCGATGCTCGCGCCAATAGCGCTTCTGCTTCCTAGCAGAGGTGGGTTCATGACTCGCCAAAGCTCCACTAGGAGAGAAGTGCGTAGCACCTAAGGTCTTCGACCTCCAATCAATCCATGGCTCGTGGCGCTCCAGCCACGCCATGCCAAGGATGAGGTCGTACCTCGAATCCAGGTCCAGGACCAAGCAGCGTTCCACGCTATCGAAGTCCAAGAACTTCAGCCGCAGGTCCATGGGGACCTTGGCCACCGTGACACGGACGCCCGTCGCTAGACGGACTGTGACTGTGTCACCTCTTCGCGCTCGAAGCGCCTCAGCATATTGCTGACTACCTTCAACGGTGGAGCGTCTGACATAGTTGCCAGACGCATCCGAATCGATCAACACGATCCACGGCTTCTCAAAGCCCTTCACGTCCACCTGGACGACCAGCAAGCCCTGCTTGCTCACACGTTCCGTGTTCAAGAGCACGGAGCTCTTCGGGGCTGAGCCCCAGTGCCTCTCACGCACTGCAGAACTCAGTTCTTCCCCAGTAGACCGCCCCGCGTCTACTGGGAGCCGGCGTTTCCCTGGGCAGAGCCCAATGCGGGGCCCGCGGCAGGGTTGCGACCATTTTGGCCGGCGCGCTCTTTGCGCAGAGGGCAGTTGGGCCTCAGGTGTGAGGGACTGCCGCATGTATAGCACCGGCGGGTGCTCATACGCTGCACCGCAGCTCGTAGCTCAGCTACCTCATCTTCAGCATAGCTGAGGTCCATGGGCTCGGGTCCACCGGACCCTGTGCTGATAGCACCGACCCTCGACAACTTAAACTTGTGTTCGGCATTCAATGCCACGCTGACAGCATCTTCGAAGCTGTGGGGGTTCTGACGGAATGCCTCCGTCCTGGCCACGCCAGCTCGTAAGCCTTCCATGAAGATTGTCACGGCGACCACCTCAGGTAGAGGGTTGGCAGCCATGCCAGCAATGAGCGTGCGCAGCTCTTGGATATAGTCCACCAGATCCTTCTTGCCCTGGCGACAAGCAAGGAAGCGTGACCGCACGCGATACGCCTGGTTAGGCGGAGCAAACACTTGCGTGAGCTTGGTCTTTAGCTCGCCCCATGTGGGGAAGGCCGCTTCCACCGACGTCCCAGACGTCAAGGCCCATTCTCGTGCTCGTCCTTCGAGCTTAGAGATGGCAAACGCCACGCGTTGCCCCTCCAACTGGAGCATGGCGGCCCCCATGGCCATTTCGACCTCTCGGGTCCACAAAAGGAGGTTCTCTCCCTCATTCCCGTGGAAGGTCTTCACGCTGAGCGTGACGGGCTTAGCTCTCGGAGCAGGGGTAACCCCGTTTACATTCCGCTGAATGTGCTCGACGAGAGCGTTTTCGTACGAGGCAAATGCCTCGAGGCGCGCGTTGACGGCCTCCGGCCCTTGGGACGCAAGGTGCGCCGTACCTTCCGGGCCCAGCAAGGACGTAAGCTTGTTAAGCGTGTCCCGCTGACTCGGAGTCAAGTGAGCGTATGCTTCTGGCTCCATTCTCACAGAGAAACAGTCTTCAACTCAGGAGTTGGATTGACTACTAGTGCTACCAGATGCAGCGGGGCTGCGTAGGTGTGCACGGCACAGAGGAAGTTTAGTTGACTCGTAGAGTCCTGCTTGCAAGGCACTTGCCTTCGGTTCTATACAAGAACCAAGTAGTCCACTAAATACGGGACTCACAGAGTCAGTGTCCCTATAACAAAGGACTAACACTAACTATGTAAAATGCAAACTGATTTTTATTGACTTTATTACCCTAATCCTAAATGTAACGGATTTAGTATCTAACATACTAAATCCTAATCAAAATGCAACGTGAGGCTCTGAGGCCATCTACGTATCTACTCGTGTGTGCCACACCATTATGTACCCACATAAATGTATCATGAGTGTCACACACTATTATGTACCCACATAAATGTATCCACGTGTGTCACACACGAACGAGAAACATTCGTGTAACATCCCCGTTACAGTTAGAGCAATGCTGGCACAGGCACACTTCAAGTTTAAGATGCTGCTGAAATACAAGATGGAACGAGCTGGCGGGCGCCTAATCATTTGTGAAGAAGAGTACACCTCGAAGACTTGCTCCAGCTGCGGCGAGATCAAGGGAAATCTTGGTGGAAGCGACGTGTTTCGGTGTTCGCATTGCCATGCGAGACATGACCGCGATGTGAACGCTGCGAGGAACATCTTCCACAAGAATGTGGCATTGCTTCCATTGTGTCCCACGAACTCATTTACCGGTGAAGCCTTCGTCGCGGAGACCTGTCCACCAAGAGCTTGTGATGCATGTCGTTCACCACGCGAGTTGCCTTACGAGACGTATAGCGGATACGTCGGCGCATACGATACCGTAATCGATGCTCTGCTGTCTTGCAGCTCTTAGATCCCTTCTTCACCTTCGTTCGAACTTTCGTCGGGTGCCTCGCCTTGCACGCGTTGTCCATCACCTGCAGCTTGGATTTCATCTCGTCCACCGCTGCGAACTTCTTCTTCAAGACATTGCTCGAGTCCTTCACGCTGAACGTCCGGCTATTCGGATCATACACCGTGATGAAGTTACGCACGCCGGGATCGATCGCACATGATCTCGTGCACTCCGGCTGGGGGAACTCGCGCAACCTGGGGACGATGATGTAGAGCTCTCCTTCTCGAAGGCGCTGCAGCCGAATGGACGTCGTCAATTCGGAAGCGTCTCATGAAACATGATGTCATCGTTCGTCTTAACCCGAAAAACGTTTTGTGGAATCGCACAAGCTGCATTCCGTCCCGATCAATTGTCCTAACATGTCGACTCCTGATCTCGATCGTGTTGGACGGGCGAACTTACTCTTGAACTTCATGTCCGGGTACTTGGTCTCCTCGCCTTTCGTCTTGTCGGCCAACGACAACAACGTGCTTCTGCTGCCAATTTAGAGACGCGTAGTGGATGGAGGTAGCATCAGACGCTACCACCCGAGTCTATCCCGGATGAAGACCTAAGTCCTGTCCAGGAAGAGGAAGACTCGCAGCCGAGACGTGAACGCCGCCACGAACTCATTTACCTTCGTCGCGGAGTCCTGTCCACCAGCTTCTGGTGGACGTTACAGGCCCAAGAGTATCTGCTAGCCATAGCTGTAGCTATAGTTGTAAGGCAGGTAGACTCCTAAGGCGTGCCTACCACCAGCGGTCGTTGGAGTGGCATCCAGACAAATGGCACGCGTTGACAGCGACGTTACCTCCATTATGGCAGCAGGCAGGCCTATGGTGAACTGGTCAAGGCGACCAGTTAAACCACAACTTCAACATGAAAAGTAACGATAACAAGCCAATCATATCACTTGAATCCGACCAGATGCTGAACATCTCGTCTCATAAGGCGAAGCGCAAGCCCAATGCAAGAAACGCTGCTGGCGATTCTCCATGGCGTCCGCAATGGCTCGGTCTACGGCACCAAAGTGCGCGCTCCGCACGGTACGACCTCCGTCTTGTGTACATCTGTTTGCTGGTAATCTGACTCCGACGCTATTGTATCCGAACAGCGATGGTGATGATCTTCCTGTTTCAGAAGGGCTCTATTCGCCAAAAGCTTCATGGCGTTGTCCGTCTCACGTTTGAGCACAGCAAGAACTTGGCGCTGTTTGTGGGTGTCTACAAGGCGGTTTTGGCGGTGATGCGTGCGCATCAAGAACATGCGCTGGGGCAGCACGTATCAGCGGATGTGGGGAAGCCTGGTGCCCATTGGCACGCAGCCGTGGCTGGTGCAATTGGTGGCTATTTGGTGTGGGGACGGTATTCGGGCGTGAACTTCCAGATCATCATGTACTTGATGTCACGCTCGCTCATTAGCATGGTGCGCGTCCTGGCAGCTAGGGGCTACCATCCGTTCGCACAGCACCACTTCAAGCACGTGTACCCGTTGCTGGCGACTGTTGTATGGGCCTGTGTCATGTGGCTTTACGAGAACGAGCCGAACACGCTCCACCCGTCGCTGCTCAAGAGCATGCAGTTTCTCTACGACGAGTCGTGCCGCTGGAAGGACGGCATCGTGGAATTTCTCCCGTCGCCAGCCACAGCCACCGTCTTCTTGCTGACCTGGCTGCGGTTCTGAAAAAGTGACACCTGCAACTTCGTCCCAGAGCTGCTGCTAAGGCTTACAAGTTCCTTCGCAGAGATTATCGCGGCTCGTCTCCGAAGATGATACCTATCAATCGACCCCTTATGTTGAACCGATATAATAGCCGTGGGCTCGTCGTGTGTGTTAACTTCCCCTCATGATTAACATTTGAGTAGAAAGGCGTAAGTATTGCGGAGACCTATCGACACAAAATCGTGCAGCCTTGCATTCGACCCCACCACTTCATGCTCTTCGCTAATCAAGCATTTGCAAAGCAGCATGGAGACGCGGTGCCTTATATCGACGAAATGGTCTCAGTCTCTAAAAAGTTGAGGTTCGTATACAGAGGTCGTTTGGATGGATTCGTGTTGTGTTCCTGTAGGAAGACGAGGGAAGTGTACCGCTTGGCTGCGACAACTCGACTGCAGAAACTTCGCCATCACTGGTGCGATGGCATCAGCGAGTCGCGCAACTTCTAGCAGCGCTGCGGGCTACTAGTATATCTTGAGCTGGCTGGACCTATGGGCACTGCCACCGATTGTTACCACTGATAAATGAGCTATCTTTTTGGCGGCAGCTCAGTTGAATGTCGCGCGAAAGAAAGAGATCGGAACTTGAGACAAGTGTCTTCTAATTCGAGCCATATCATGTATGTAATAACATACATATTTCAGTAAAACCGCCAATTCTTGTGATGGAACAGTTCCAATACGTCGAACAGTTTTGGCACACCTCTGACGAAAAGAAACCTTCCTGGTCATCCATTCCAACAGCACAACACTTGTTTAATAAATGTTCAAGTTTAGGTGTAGAATTTCTGCTCTGCAAAAGATTCTTGTGCTTGTCCAGAACTCTAGCACCTACACCGTAGGCTACAGCACTGTACAGTAGTTAGTGATTAACCAATAAGAAAGCGAGAGGTAGGCACATCATATATCGGACATACAAGCAGAGGGCGGAAGGGCACATAGAGCAGCAGCTCCTTTCGGCATGCGACGTCCTTCAGGTCAGTTTCTGCTCCGGCAGCAGCGCTCAAGGCGGCATCCGCTCGCTCCACTTTCCAAGACGTCGCGCGCAGAGGCATTTCTCACTGGGGCGAGAGCGGCGGAAAGAGACTGTGAGCAGCGCGGGCCGTGAGGCATATGAGCGAGTGTTAAATTGGTTTTCTATTCCTTGGATCTACTGGAAACCCGCGACACGCCGATACGACAATTGAAGTGGCGAGCGCCTCCAGACCAGAAACGATTAGGAACAGACAGGAAACACACACACACACACACACACACACACACGACATGGGAAACGTCTACAGCGCAGACTCCAGCAGCAGCGATGCCCTGCAGCCAACGGAAAAACCGGAGGAGAAGCTGCACTCGTTGTCAGACACAACGGTCTCGTCTTCCCAAGGTAGCGACGACGGTAACGAGCCCACGCGGCGGCTCTCGGGCCGACGCAGACGAAGAGAAAGGTCTGAGAGCTCAGTGAGCCCTAAGGACAAGCTGGATACCACAGGGATTCACTATGCTGAGAAACAGAACAGGAGGACACAAGCCGGCAGCTCGCCGTTCTCATTTGTGAACGGTGTATTGACCTGGATCAAGTCGTGCGCCGGTGGATCATCGAGTCATGACGATGTTGACGACCATGTTGACTTTGACGAGCGCTATTTAACAGAGCAGAAGCATCGAGCCTTTTGGGAACTAGTGCAGCGGATCTTGGAGCTGAATGACGTGGTGTTGATGATCCGTTTGTTGCTAGACTTCCTTCAGGACGATCTAGGGGCTGCAGGCGCCGCAGTCTTTCTGGTAGACCAGAACTCGCAGAATATGTCCCGCATTACGCGTGGCACTCCGACGCAGTCAGGACTGGCCCCATCTCGAGGACTTGTGGGGGAGGCGCTGCGCTCGAGGGTAGCTCAATTTCTTGTGAACTTTGACTCAGAAGCAGGATATGATCCTGAGGTGGATTTAGTGCATGAATTCCCAGGCCAGAAGCTGTTCTGCGTGCCTTTAATGGAGCACGACTCCGTGTACGCGATTATTGAAGCCACCACTGCACATCCTACGCGACGTGTGATGGATGAGCTGTTCGTGAAGTTGTTGACGTGGCTTGGACCTATCTTGAGCTCGTGCATGCGGAAATGTATTGAGTTCCACGACGTGCTGCTGTCCGAGCGCACGCAGAAGGCGCTGTTACACATTATTAGCTCGTCAGACACGGAAGACACGGTGCTGAATCTTGTGGACGGGGTGATCGATGGAGCCTGCCACATCACTAAGGCGGAACGTGTAACATTGTTCATGATCGACTGGGAGACAGAGGAGCTCTGGTCACTTTCGTCCAGCTACTACGACGAGACTCTTCGCGTTCCTCTTCGAGCGAGCATGTTGGGTCTTGCAGCTACGACACAGCAAACGCTCAATGTCAGAAACCCGAGCACGGATCGTCGATATAACTGGATGACGGACCAACGTCGCGGTATTCACACGCGTTGTGTGCTTTATGTACCTGTGGGCATTCAAGAGTCTTCACAAGCTATTGAAGGGGCTGCAGCCGGTAGCAACCGCCCCATTGGTGTGCTGGAGATTATTAACAAGGTGGAGGAAGAGGTACCAGCTGGAATTACTCCCGGGTGCCCTCCAGGATTTACGCTTGACGATGAGTGTGCGCTTGACGCCTTCGCGTGCGAAGTTGCCGTCATCTTGCGTCGACGCAGTAACGAAATTGAGTACATCAAGTTGTTGGCAGACACGCGAGCAGAACAAGTTCTGGCCAAGCGTGCTCGAAGTCAAGTAAACCTATTGGAGTGCTACACCAGCTACGCATCTGCCGCTCGTGCGCACCCTGAAGCATGTCTTCGCAACTCGTTCGTACAAAGTGACCGACATGTGGCAGATTGTCCTGAGTGCGCAGCCGCCGCTAAGCTCGAGGCACAAAGGCAGCCAGCGGTTACCAAGAAAGAAAAGAGGGGGCATGTTCACCCTATGGATGTCGTTGAACAGCGTATTGGCAAAGTGATTGCAACCACTTCCGGACGATTGGGCTACGAGTTTGCAAAAAGCGATGAAAATACCCCGTCTGGATTGCAGTTCAGTGCCCCAGCAGGATCTCGTTTTCCGTCCTGGGACTTCAACGTGTTTACGACGGACTCCGCAGCCCTCCCTAAACTTCTGGAGGAAATGTATCTGGATTTCAAGGTGGACGAGGTTCTGAACACGAGCAAGCACCGCCTGCAGAACTTCATTGTGGCCATGAAAGAGCACTATCACCCGAACCCCTTCCACAATTTCTTGCACGCCTTCTCCGTAGTTCACGCGTCTTACCTGCTGCTCAGTACGACGGATGCAGCCCAAATGTTGCAGCCGTTGGACATTGCAGCTTGTCTTGTCGCGTCCCTCGGTCATGATGTGGATCATCCCGGTCACACAAACGACTTTGAAGTGAAGTCTGGTTCGCAGTTGGCGATGCTTTACAGCGACGAGTCCGTGCTGGAGCACCACCACGCCTATACGACATTTCGCTTGATTTCCAAGGAGAAGAACGCCAATATCTTGCAGAATCTGGCGCCGGCTGACTACCGCCTCTTTCGTAAAATGGTGGTCACTGCAATCCTAGGGACGGATATGGCACACCACTTTAAGTTCTTGGAGTCGATCGAGAAGGTTCTTCGTCCGACAAACCATCATGTCGACACAGCGACGATTTCGACTGCCAAACGTGACAATTCGAGTGTGACAGCTATTATCGCGGTAAGCAGTGGAGCAAAGCCGATGTTTGACATAACGGCCGCTAAGGAGCAAGAAAAGCAAGGTTCGGAGATTCTGAATGTCTTACGCGACGCTGTCATGCAACCTGAAGGGCCTGTGGTAAGTACCCCTCGTGAAAGTATGAGTGGATCCGCTCCGAACAGTTTCCACTCAACCAACGGGGTAAAGTTCACGCCTGGACGCACATCTAGTGGGCGGGTAACGAAGGGCGGTTGGGCGTATAATGGGACTGTGGACGAGCGGATCTTCCTGGTGAAGACACTTGTTCATGCCAGCGATCTGTCAGGCCAAGTCTTCCCAAAACCTGTCGCATTGAAGTGGAGCAACATGATCTCAAAGGAATTTGCGTACCAGGCGCTCATGGAGCAAGCAGAGAACATCCCGATCTCGTACAGGAACATCGATGACCCGCTGAAGATGGTCGAGGGCCAGCTCTTTTTCGCGCAGAAGATCGTATCGCCATTGTGGGATCTTATGTACATCATGTTCCCAGATATCGATGAGTGCATGTCGAACTTAAGGTCGAACGTCGCACACTACGAGCAGGAGCTGCAGCGTCTCAAAGATGCACGATTCGAAGAAGGTGTCAACGCAGATCACATGCGACAAAAGCGAGATGAACTGGAAAGACAATTCGATAAGGAGAATGACTCAGTTCAGCCTAGCAGGAGGGCACGCCGTGATTCTATGTGCGGGTGCGAGGACGAGGGTGTGGCCGTCCCGGGGCTGGCGAGGCATAACCCAGCCAAGTTTAACTCGTTCCGAACGATCCCTGAGGATGACAGCAACAGCAATAGTAATAGTGAGGGCGTTGGGGCAGGTTCCGACTGTGAGCCTGGTGTTCGAGCTAGCGTGCTCGCAGCGGCCGAGCAGTCTCGCCAGATGACCCGTTCGAGGTCTAGTAGCGTCAATAGTAACAGCAGCAGCGACTTGGAGATAGACGAGCAATCGCTCGTCGTGTATGAATAAAAAAGGTTTCCTCGTCATTTGTTTTTCTCTCTACATGCAACAAAATAGTGTGTTGGTTGATAAACAGAGGCACAAAGAAGTCTTACGACTGCTTGATGGCAGTGCTTGTGGAGAGTGAGCGGGGAGAACAAACCAGATCTCGTCGGCATTCGAAGCAGTACTTGGTTTTCCCGTCCACATGCTCTGAGCAAAAGAATCCGTCACAGCGCAAACACTTGACGGCTTGAGAAAATAACGCGAAGACGCAGTGACACTCTCGAGCATTGCAGTACCATTCCGGACGATCAGGGAACTCGAGCAAAGGGCGTATAGCTATCTGCCAGCTCGGTCGAACCTCTGGAGCTTCCATTGCATCGGCGTCTTTGTCACTTTGGACTGGGTCGTCAGTCTGTACAGCTGACCCAAACCATGACCGCGCAATTGGAGACCCTAAGAGAGGTGGCGATGTTAACAACTCAAGCGAAGATGCCACCGATACACTTCGACTGAGGGTCACGCTGCTCGACCCAGCAGTGGACGTGCTTGACCCTCTGGATCGACTGTGACTTGGTTTCGGTAGATCCAATGCTGGCTCCTCATCGTTGTTGTTTTCCAAAACTTCGTCACAAATGTTGAACAGTGCTATCGTTGGCTCCGATAGCCGCCGGTCCCTTCCAAAACCACGAACCCGACCACCTTCCGCGCTGTTAGCCTTTGGGCATTGATGCTTGAAGATACAGAGAGAGTGTGGCGATCTACAGCAGAATCGGAACTCGCAGTGACCACACACTGCTGTCTCTAGGGTCAGCACGTCGAACTTCACGTTGCAGTACAAACACACGTCTTCCCTTTCTAATACAATCCGCGACGCCGTTGTGTCCCGCCGCTTCCAGCGATGTGCCAATTCCAGCGGCGAAAGCCTCCTCATGCTGCTTTCCTGCATACGCGCACCGTGGGAAAGCAGTAGACGAACCATGTCGGGCTGATTTCGGATGACACTAAAATGCAGTGGTGTGAGACCGGCGTCGTCTCGATTGTCGATGTCAGCGTTGCAACGCTCAATTGCCAGACACGCGATCGCAACACGCCCATACCAGATCGCGAAGTGAAGGATCTCGTTTGCCAACACAATGCTGGCTGTAATGCTGTGATGACGCCGAATCACATGGGCCTCCCACAACTGACGCACAAGCGACCCATTCCCTGTACGGACTGCTTCTGCCATCTCCGGTGGTAGCGTCCGATGCAGTCCGAAGCCGCCTATCGACGATACTGCTTCTTCGTCCCCACTCACAGAGCTGCTATCACTGCTAGATGCACCAGCATCGATGCAAGATGGAGCAACAGCACCCATAGTCCGGATAAAATGCTTGCGAGACACATGTGCAGTGGTGTCTTCACGATTCATCTTGGAGTTCGGTCGTAGTGCGAGAGCTTGCAGAACCACCTGATACGGATCCAGCTGACGTACCAAAGGCTTGAACTCGCGCAAAAAATCCTCGAATGTCATGCACATGAGCTTGGCCTCTAGCAGTTTGAGAATAGCCAATCCAGCGCGGAGGAAAATATCCTGTACTCCAACGAAGAACAGGTCGAATATGGCGCATGCCAGGTCAGTCTTTGTTGACAAGGAGAAGAGCGTGGTGAACCACTCGATGCCGTACATAGGGATAGTAAAGCCCTGGACTAGTAAATGGGCATGCAGGTTCGGCAAGTCGCGAATAAACATTTCCTCGAAGTGCTGAAGATATTCGTCCAAGAACGTAGAGCTACGGTGATAAATCCCTGCTAAATGGCGCTTTTTCAGCATGTAAAGGAACAAGGCGTAGGCGTCAGCTTCAGACAACCCTTCCACCAGGAATAGTGCCGCGATGAAGTTCATACCCTGGCAATAACCAGCTTCGGCCTCTGCAATGGCATTCAAAACTCGAAACAGTGCATTCTGTTGTGCAGCAAGCTGGTGCTGATGGCTGCGTTCGAAGATACTGAAAGTGCGTGTAACATCTCTTCCAATCGCACCCGAGCGCTCATACTCAGGTGTAGAGATAAGATAGTAAATCTCTCGATGGCGACGCACAAAGTCTCTGGGCAACACTCGCATCTGCATCCACGAGATGCCTCCGGTGAGTGACAGAAGCAGCTCCCGCTCCGATTGGTCCGTGAAGTTGAACTGCTTGACCACATTGCGCCAGAACAGCTGCCGCTTCTTCTCGGGCTCAGTACATCTCGTCATTTGCTGTGTCTGGGTAGTACAGCTCTCACTCAGATCGCAATTGGAGTGGCGACGACGTCTAGTACTCATTAGCAGAGCAGAAGCTGCTGTAGGCGCAGAAGTGGAAACTGAGTCATTAGGGTCCTTAGGAACCATCACGAGCCGTTGTCACGCCAGTGGCGGCTGGTAAAAACGCCTTGCGCTGTCTCTCGCTACTATGCGGCACGTCGAGTACTGACGAGGGCAGCAGCTTCGTTCTGCTTGGCGCTGAGGATCGTCCGTTTCTTGGTGCTCTTGTGCGCTTCAACAGTCACATATGCATTTTATGACCAATAATACTCTTGCAACATATCAGTGTAATATGATTGGATAAAAAGATGCTTCGAAATTCAGGTGTCAGTTGTGTATAGCTCATTAGGAGAAAGATGGCGGCTGCGGTGACGTCTAAGCCTGTAAGGGATGAGGCTGAGTCTACGCGCGAGAAGCTGCCGCTTAAGCCGCAGGTGGTGCGTATTGAAGTGCTGGGAGATGAGAAGGTGGGCAAGACATCGCTCATCTGCTCGCTGGTGTCCCGCCACTTCAGTGAGAAGGTACCAAGTGTACTACTCAATGTGCAGATTCCGGCAGAAGAAAGCGACGAGAACGTTGTCATCTCCATTACTGATACGTCCTGTGCGTTCAATTATTTTTGCGTATCTGTATTTTACAATAATTCACTAACGAGGAGATTTTTGGTACCGCAGCTCGAGTGTCCGATTTGATGCGCGTGACGAACGCGGCTAAACGTAGCGATGCTATCTTACTGGTATATGATTTGACGAGGCCAGAGACGTTCCAGCGACTACGTCGCTGGCTGGACTTTATTGCCAAGAACAAGGAGATCCCTGTCGTGCTGGTTGCCAATAAAGTGGACATTAATGCTGTCACACCCACTACTGACGGTCCGTACGCAAGCCAGGTCCGACACTTGGTCAACACATATCCGGTATGTTGAAGTCTTTATTGCACTGCTAACGAGCAATAGAAACTGATGTTGGTTGTTATAGTTTGTCGTTTCAGAAGTGGAGTGCTCGGCAAAGAACTTCACGCAGGTCGCGCAAGCGTTCTTCTTGGCACAAAAGGCAGTGCTGTACCCTGTTGCCCCACTCTACAATGAAAAGAAGCGGGTAAGTTGACCAGGAAGCTTTCAATGTGTTTTTATACTGACACTTTTCAATTTCATCCATCACAGCAATTACAGCCTAAGTGCCTCAAAGCGATCAAACGAACTTTCCGTCTGTACAACCGAGACCGTAGCGGTCTCCTTAGTCGGGAGGAGCTCAATGAGTACCAGTATGACTGCTTTGGTGTGCGGCTTCTTTCCACTGAGATCGATACACTGATGGAGTACCTATCGTCGGAGGTACCGGCCGGAGTGGCCCCTGATCGCAGTGGACTTTATGTTGATGGTTTCATTTACCTGTGGTGGTTATTTATCGATCGCAACCGACCAGAATCCGGCTGGCAAGTGCTGCGAAGTTTAGGATACACCAACGACCTGTACTTGGAAATCCCTCCAGAGAGACTCCAATTGCCACCATATGAACCTGACCAGGCTGCACAGCTCACCCCTCAAGCTGTCGAGTTCCTAACAAACTTGTTCCGCCAGTTTGACGCGAACAAGGACAACAGTATCGCGGAAAATGAGGTGGAAGCCATTTTCTCCATTTGTGAGGATGAGAGTGCACCTTGGACAACTTGTTCGGCTATCTCGTCGCCTTTGCTCTACGAAAGAACCATGGTGGATGGCAAGCCCACGTTGTCCCTAGCTGTGTGGCTAGCATGCTGGAGTTTTGTGGCGCAAGAAAACCCGCAGAAGCTTCTTGAAACGCTGTTTTACCTTGGGTATAACGACAAGGTCTTCCCAGCGATTGAGTTTGTCAAGTGGGTGTCTGTTTGTGGCGAGATATTTGCCAGACAGTAGCCTTACTAACGTTGTTTCTCTTTCTGGAAATAGGAGCCGCAGTTTGACCCGCAAAGCAATGAGAATTGAGCGCAACGTTGTTTCATGTTACATTTTCGGCTCGTCTGCGTCCGGAAAGGAACACTTTGTGCGCACTTTTGTTGCTGGCAAAGACTCAGCCTCAGCAGACGAAGATCAATTCATTCTCCGAGCTATCGGCGCTGTCCCAGACCGGGACACAACGAAATACCTCTTTGTATGTGACAACGACTACTGCTTTAGAGGTGAGGTTAAACATGTCGACTTACTCGTTCGTGCAAATGCTTGCAGATCACGGAAGCGTTGTCCGATGACGAAATTGAAATGAAGGCGGATGTTCTGCTCTTGGTCATGAACCCTGAGGATGAACCAAGTAAAATACTCGTCGAAGAACTGGACCGGAAGCTGCCTGCATCGATCCCACGTGTGGTGATCAGCTACAAGCCGGAGAGTCAAGAGGAGGCCACAGAGGTCGCAGACGAAAGTAGCGCCCTGGTGAAGGAAGAGCCAGTCGATTTTGCGATGGATGCGATGCTGAAGCAGTATCTCACGTCCCTGAAGTGCTACGACACACACAGCGTCAAGAACGAGGTCGCCCGTATTCTTGTGGCGACCGCTCTGCGACCGTACGTAGTCTGCTGACTGGTTTGCTTGATTTCGCTAACTAACGTACTTTTTTGCTTTGTAGTCCTAAGAACGCACGCTCCAAGTCCTCAAGCATTTGGTTGCCCGGTCGGAAGACTAGTATGGGTATGATCGGGTTAACTGCAGTCGCTGTCGTTGCGTTCGTCGCGAAACCGGAGGAGAGCAAAGCGGTTCTCAATGACTTGGCGTCCAAACTCCGACGCTGAGTCTGGCTCGGTGTTGTAATGATATCTTGTCAGCGTTGTTGTGTGTTGACCAGATAGGTAAATAATCGAGCCGTACCGACACCCAATTGTTCTGTCGAGAAGCGCCCCCGACAACTTAACTGTCTGCCCTGTTATCAGGTTTAATTCATCCATGATTATGGTAATGAGAAAAACAAGACCGCCGGTACGTGTGCACGGAGCACGCCATCGCTAAACCCAAGCGTAAGCATGGCCTTTTAAAGCTCCACGCACGCTTGGAAAGCCGGTACGTTGTGCTGCTCTCTAGTAGAGTCTCTACTACCCCGTGCCTCAACAAGCATATATTTGGCTATCCCTCGATGGACACTTTGGAATAACTACCGTAGTTCGTGGTCAAGTAACTTGACTCAAGTTGCTCGTGCTCAAGTTGCTCATTGAAGTGTCATCCATGTTTACGCCACATAGGACTGAAATGGCTCACCATGGAAGAGCCATTTTTGGCATTTTGCCGCTGCATTCCGGTAACTCTATCTACGTTCTAGCCCAGGGCATTCGCGCGAAGTTATTATATTGTGTTGTTGCTAGATGTCAATGTCGATAGCGTAGGTCTGCAACCCGTAGCCAAAACTGAAGCGATTATGATTTGGTCCCACCTTGTGTGGCGTTTACGTAGAAGCTCACACCGTCGCTCGCGATTACGCCGTTCATGGCGGATGAAACCTCTGCACCATTCGAGTCATTCTGCAAGTTGCAACTCACTGAACAAGTCAATTCACGCGAGGCCCATGCAAGCGCCGCAGCTCACACGCCGTAAACCGAAGGACCTACCGAGGCTCATTGTTGAGCCGGAAGATGAAGACGAGGCCTTCTCCGCTGTCCCGGTGGAGCAGATGACTGCACGTAGCATTTTCTTGCTCACTATGGCCGTCACCTCCTTCGCGGCCTTCACACTGTTCGCACTGGCCGAACTCACGCATCACCACCCAAGATTCCTGCTGGCCAACGTCCTGCAGGGAGACACGCACTACGCTGCTCAGTGGATCCTACTACTGACTGTGCCTGCCACCAGTGCCGCCGCGTGGTTCCCGATCTCCATCTCACACGCACCAACTGGAGTTCTACGGATTAAGTCAGCGGTGCCTCCACCAACTCCCGATTCGCCCGCGTTGTCGTATTCGCCCACGTCGTCGCTGCTGTCCAAGGTGGCTAGACGTTATCGTCGCAATCACATGTTTGCTATCTACCAGAGCGTGGCGTGGACGCTGTATGGCTTGTTCGTAGCGCTGCAGCTCATCTGCTTCAGTTCGGACCACGTGCGCGAGTTGCCGTTCTGCAGACCTGGCAGTCGTTCCGTTCAGGCCGTGGCGGCGTTCATCGCTGAGGTGTTGATCATCTCATCTGTGCTGACGTTGGAGAAACGTCGAGACCGGAATCGCCAAAGACGGAAGGACCGCTTCGTGGTGCAGCTCAACAACTTCAACAATATGTTGCTGCTGGTCGGTGCGACGCTGTTGGCCATGGCCTCGGAATACACTCGAGTATTTCCCCACCCGTCGGGTAGTAGTGGTGGATACCCGATGGCAACTGGATTGGGATCTCTTGCTCTTTTCGTGACGGCTCTTTTCAACACGTATGGTCTGGGTGGAGTTCTTTCGACAAAGGATGGCTGGAACTTCTATCAGCCATTCATGGGCGGTGCTCGTTTTGTGATGTTCCAGATTGTATCTTGGACATGTTTCGGTGCTGGCGCGGCGTTGCAGGTTTTGTATCTGCTTTCTCTTGTTGTTGTGGAGCTGGAGTTGTTTGTGGGTGCGATGGCTGTTGCTGGGTCCCTGTTTGTGGTGGCGGAGATTGGAATGATGATGTCTTTGCTGGTTTTCAGGAAGACCGGCCAGTCGCCTAAATGCACAAGTGATATTCATTTGGCTGGTGGAACGAAGAGCATCGAAAAGGATACTACTTCGGTGGAAACGATTGATGAATTAGCGATAGCTACCTTGCACGTTCCCATTTTGAGCTTTCATGAAAGGATGCGCGACTTTGCCGACGAGTGCCTGGGCGTCCTTGTCGTCGGAGTTTTGGCCAACATTCAGTGGATTCCGAATACGCTGGTATTCGTATTTTTCGCTGCCACGACTAACTTAAGTCCTACTGGTGTTGCCTTCTACGGGTTTATGGCTGCTGGTGTCGAGTTTATCACGGTAGTATCGCGCTCAATCGCGACTCACTTGTACTTGAAAGACTCGAAGAATGGCTTGCTGAAAGAAGTCAATCGATACCATGTGAAGTATGTGTTGCCCCAGATCATTACCGCGTGCCTGCCTGCTGTGATCACGTACCGCCACTACATCTACGACATGGAAGCGTTTGTTCCGGTGCTTGTCCTTACCATCTTCATTTACATTTATGAGTTCACGTACCGCGGAAACCCACAGCAAACTGGATGTCGCGAGCGAGCTAGTTGGATTACCGGCCGCAGCTTCCTTGTTGATACGGTCAAGAAATATTTCAGCGGGACGATTATTCGTACAGCCCCCCTTGACCCCAAGAAGCAGTACGTGTTAAGCTTCCACCCGCACGGCATTATGCCCATCTCGGTCATGTGGCTCCAGTTCACAGCTCAATGGCGAGAACTGTTCCCGAATTTCTATGCGCATATCTTGACGGCGAGTATTCTTCATCAAATTCCGCTCGCCCGAGATGTGCTTCACTTTTACGGTTCGCGTGAAGTTACACGAACAGCATTTGCGCATACGTTACAGCAGAAGGAGAGTGTATTGCTTGTGCCCGGTGGACAAGCCGAGATGCTACAGCAGCAGTCAGCAAAGAAAGAGGTGCGCATATACACCCACCACAAAGGTTTCATTCGTCTTGCAATCGAACACGGCGTACCGCTTGTACCCGTGTTGAGTTTCAAGGAGGGCGAGATGATGGACAATGTTCAAGCCCCCATGCTCCAGCGCTGGTTCGTCAAGAAGCTTGCTTTCCCGTTCCCGTACTTCCCATACGGCCGCGGAATGCTGCCGATCCCCCGCAAAGTTGACATACCCATCGTAGTTGGTGAACCTCTTGAAGTGCCCCACATTGACCATCCCACACAGGACGACATCGACAAGGTCCACGCCAAGTATTTCTCCATACTACAGGAGATGTTCCACAAGCACAAAGATGAAGTCGGTTGCGGGGACTACAAGCTCGTCCTGATTTGAGCAGCCTATTTCATTGTGTACCCGTGGGTACTGTATAAGAAAAGAAAGTAGACGCCATTTTTGCCAGCAAGTTCTGGCGCTTTGCCATTCAGTTTCCGGTACAGGGTTTGTAGCTTGTACAAGTCCGCCCCGAAGCATACACCTGCAGCATTTACAGACAGCCCTGGCGTCTTTGGAGGACTAAATCAAGCAGCAAGTGAAATTCTCCAACAACTTTGAAGAAGAATACTTCGAAGTCCATTTTAATTAAAGAAACGTTGCAACCATAGCTGGACAGTGCCCAGACAACACTATGAACACTATGAACTACACGTACCCAGAGCGAGGGTTGAAACTGGTCGGCGATTGCTGGGTGGTACGGGCAAAAGGCACTCAGTCTCACGACCTGACCTGACATTGAAGAACTTGCAAAGTTCGTGGCGTCGTCAGTCAGGCCCTGAGCAGCAAACACTGCTGAAACAATGACTGTTCCTGCCCGAACATACCAGCAGCTGTATTAGACGCTTTACATCGCTGCCGCCTCACTCTCCAAGTCGCACCTCGCTACCCAGAAGAGTAATGCGTCGCGGAAGGACCTTACAAACGCAGCCAACGCAGCATAAGCGCAGCGAACTGCCTCCTATCGTCACGCACGACGATGATGCAGCATTCACCACCTCCCCTGTCGAGCAAATGAACAGCCGCAGCGTCTTCCTACTCACTATGGCCGTCACCTCCTTCGCGGCCTTCACACTGTTCGCACTGGCCGAACTCACGCATCACCACCCAAGATTCCTGCTGGCCAACGTCCTGCAGGGAGACACGCACTACGCTGCTCAGTGGATCCTACTACTGACTGTGCCTGCCACCAGTGCCGCCGCGTGGTTCCCGATCTCCATCTCACGCGCACCAACTGGAGTTCTACGGATTAAGTCAGCGGTGCCTCCACCAACTCCCGATTCGCCCGCGTTGTCGTATTCGCCCACGTCGTCGCTGCTGTCCAAGGTGGCTAGACGTTATCGTCGCAATCACATGTTTGCTATCTACCAGAGCGTGGCGTGGACGCTGTATGGCTTGTTCGTAGCGCTGCAGCTCATCTGCTTCAGTTCGGACCACGTGCGCGACTTGCCGTTCTGCAGACCTGGCAGTCGTTCCGTTCAGGCCGTGGCGGCGTTCATCGCTGAGGTGTTGATCATCTCATCTGTGCTGACGTTGGAGAAACGCCGAGACCGGAATCGCCAAAGACGGAAGGACCGCTTCGTGGTGCAGCTCAACAACTTCAACAATATGTTGCTGCTGGTCGGTGCGACGCTGTTGGCCATGGCCTCGGAATACACTCGAGTATTTCCCCACCCGTCGGGTAGTAGTGGTGGATACCCGATGGCAACTGGATTGGGATCTCTTGCTCTTTTCGTGACGGCTCTTTTCAACACGTATGGTCTGGGTGGAGTTCTTTCGACGAAGGATGGCTGGAACTTCTATCAACCATTCATGGGCGGCGCTCGTTTTGTGATGTTCCAGATTGTATCTTGGACATGTTTCGGTGCTGGCGCGGCGTTGCAGGTTTTGTATCTGCTTTCTCTTGTTGTTGTGGAGCTGGAGTTGTTTGTGGGTGCGATGGCTGTTGCTGGGTCCCTGTTTGTGGTGGCGGAGATTGGAATGATGATGTCTTTGCTGGTTTTCCGGAAATCTGGACAGTCTTGTGGGTATAATGCCGGCGAACCCAAAAGCAGTGCGATGATCGTTACGACACAAGAAGGTGTTAGTTTTTATGAACGTCTGCACGATTTTGCTGAAGAATGCCTCGGAGTGATGACTATTGGAATATTGGCAAACATCTACTTCATCCCCAATATATTCATCTTCGCGCTGTTCACAATTACGACGGATCTTAGCCGATACGACGTTTTCTACTATGGTCTCATGGCGTGGAGTGTCGAAGGTGCAATGCTGATGTCTCGCTCGATCGCGACACACATGTACATTAGAGATTCGAAGAACGGTTTGCGAAAAGATGTGAGTCGTTATCACGTCAAGTACGTTTTACCTCAGATTATCTCCACCTGCCTTCCTGCTGTCGCTACATACCGCCACTACATTTACGACATGGAGGCTTTCATCCCCGTACTGATTCTTACTATCGTGGCTTATAGCTACGAGTTCACGTACCGAGGGTACCCAGCACAAACAGGTTGTCGAGCACGCATGAGCTGGATTGCTGGACACAGTTTTCTCATTGAGACCGTCAAGCGATATTTCAGTGGCAACATCATTCGAATGGCGCCTCTGAATCCAAATAAGCAGTACGTACTGAGTTTTCACCCACACGGAATAACTCCGACGTCCGTTATGTGGCTCCAATTCAATGCGCAATGGCGCAAATTGTTCCCGAATTTCCACGCGCACATCTTGACGGCCAGTGTCATGCATGAACTGCCTCTAGCCCGAGATATTATTCAATTTCTGGGGTCACGGGAAGTCACACGACAAGCTTTCAGCTACGCGCTCCAGCACAATGAAAGCGTATTGCTAGTGCCTGGCGGTCAGGCCGAGATGATAGAGCAGCGATCGGGACGGAAAGAGGTGCGGGTGTACACTCATCACAAAGGTTTCATCCGCCTCGCCATTGAACACGGAGTGCCTCTCGTCCCTGTTCTCAGCTTTAATGAAGGAGAAATGCTGGACAACGTGCAGGCTCCAGTGTTACAACGCTGGTTTGTGAAGAAGCTCGCAGTCCCGTTCCCGTTTTTCCCTTATGGCCGTGCGTTTTTGCCGATCCCGCGTAAGATTCATATCCCTATTATTGTGGGAGAACCTCTCGAGGTACCTCATATCGAGAAACCAACGCAGAAGGATGTGGATGCAGTCCATTCTAGATACTTTGTCGTTCTTCAAGAAATGTTCGACAAGTACAAGGATGAAGTTGGCTGTGGTGATTACAGACTCGTCTTTATTTGAGCAGTGAGCTGCAGATGTAAAAATCGCAGATTGAGTTGCCTGCATAATGTCCATAGAGCTCTTCGATGTTGCAATTTCCTCTACAATCCTATTCTGTAGGAAGTTCTTCGACAACATAACAAAGAAATTCATGAATACAAGCAAAAAAAGTGGCATTACCTTGCTTGGTAACCCAAGCCAAGCATCTCACGCGCGAAATAGCTCTTTACGGATTAAACACACCGGCTAGAGCTTCAAAGCGACCACGACGTTGATTCGACTCAGGAAATTGCTTCCACGCTGCTTCCACCGTCCCCAGCACCTTCGTTAGATCAGATGGCACAGGGCGTTTGAACTGCTCGGCGTATTGGTGCCAAATGTTAGGTGGCACTAGTGCCGAGTATGCCAGCAAGATGCACGCCCGCCACTTGCTGAGACTCTTTTCCCACACAGCGAAAGTTGCAACATCACCAGGAGCCTCACACGCGCGGCCTGAAACCTCCTGTACCTCGTCGTAGGTCGATTCAAACGCAGCTTCGCAGGACACCGCGTTGTAGAAGGCAGCGTCAAATGGAGGTAGCGACGCATTCCACGCCGCCAGTGCCTTGTTCAAAGGTTCCGGAAGTTCACTAGGATCCTCCCCACCAATTTCAGCAGATGCGGTCGAGTTGCCACCTGTAGGATCCAGGTTTGGTGCCGCAAATTTCTGAAGGAATGCGAGGCAGTCTTGCTTTCGCGATGGAATATACTCACTGGCAAGTTTTCCTAGCTGAAATATCATAATTGCAAATATCACCACACAAAACTACTTAGTACCTCGGTCAATAGAATACTGAAGGAGCTTATTGTTTGACGAACCGAATTAGTGGCGGTGACGTTCACATGCTTGTCACTCATGAGCTCCTTTAGTATCTCCACCGTGACGACGTCATTTTCACACAGGTAGTGAACAGGGGTATTGCCAATCTGTTTAGAAAGACACCACAATTAGTAGGACGCAGCTTTATAGTGTATCACCGTGCACATACGTTGTTCTTGATGTTGAAATTGGCCTTAGCGTTTAGCAAGTCCCGGACCATAAGTTGCGTCACGCGACTATTCTGGCAGATGTAGTGAGCTGGCGTAGATTGGAACTAGAGTCGTAGTTTTGTCAGCATTAGCTATATACAAAATCAGCCACAAGACATCGTACATTGTTCTGGATGTTTGGGTTCGTCTTCGCTGCCAGCATGAGGCTGAACATGCCGTCCGACACGTAAGTGTTCTCAGCCAGATAATGTAGCGGAACATTGCCATCCTATCATCACAATTTCAACAAGGATTTAGTTATATACCAGTACGTCAAAGTTCAATTTACGATGTCTCACCTCATCCAGAGTGTTCACATTCGTTTTGGCCTTCAGCAGAGTTTCCAGTAAATCCACTGACACCGCTTCATTCTCACACAGGAAATGCAGCGCTGATTTCTTGTTGTCCTGCACAATAAAAGTATTAATAAGTCAAAATTCCACATAGATCATTACAAGCATACCACGTACTGAGGTCTGCATGTTCACGTTGGCTTTAGCCGCAAGGAGTTCCTGAATACTCGGAACAAGATCTTTGTCACTTCCACTCTTGTTCTTGCACAGCAAATGTAATGCACTCCATCCATTCTAGCGATGTCAGCAAATAACTCGTATCAGTAACCCATCCTCATTCACCAGTACCAACGTCAAATGTCCACCTCATCCACGGCATTGACATCAAAGCCCGCACGAATCAGCAGTCGCAAGCCTTCAGCACGCGCCGAGGGCTCCACCGATCGGTTCTCGCACAGGAAATGGAGCGGTGTCCACCCATCCAACAGCACAGACACGTCCACACCCGCACTGAGCGCCGCCTGCAGCTTAAGCGTCTCACAGGAGGCCTGAACTTCGTCCCATAGCGCTGCGTGCTTGGAACTCATCTTCAAAAATGAGGGAATCAGATACTGAATCTGAGTCTGTGAACCGGTGTCATATTGAATTCTGATTGGTGGATATTAGTGGATACACTTAGCCAATGTAGACGAAGATCATAGTCCATTGAAGATGACGGGCGAGGCGCGAGATCCTGCGACGTGTGCGGCGCTCAGCGAGTTCCTGACGGACCACGTGGACCTGGAACTGGAGGTGCACATGGCCACTAAACGCGTTTCTGGTGTGGCCACTTTGTCCGTTAAAAGACTCAGCGAGACGGCGAAGATACTGAATGTGGACGTTTTCCACTTAACTATCCACTCGGTTTGTGTCGCGTTACCTGAGGAGGACACTATTGCGGCTCAGTGGACTGTGAAGCCCTTTACTGTTTTTGGAGAGACCTTGGAGGTCGAAATTCCAGACGAATTGGCCCTTGCAAGCGTCTTTGAGCTCACGATCCGCTACGAGACAGACCCAGACAGTCCAGGAGTCTGCTGGCTCGAGAAGGAGCAGACCGCAGGCAAGAAGCTACCATTCGTGTACACTCAAGGGCAGGAAGTGCTGAATCGCAGCTTTTTTCCGTGTCAGGACTCTCCGTCCGTTCGTGTCACGTATACCGCCTCGGTCATCGTTCCAAAGGAGGTGGTGTGTGTTATGAGTGCCAAACGCTGTGGTGCGGAGGATTACGTACCTGACAGTGAAGACGGACAAGAGGAGATGATTCCAACCAAGAAAAAGTTTACTTTTGAGATGAAACAGTCTATCCCAGTGTATCTGGTAGCTATGGCAGTTGGTGATCTAGTTGAAGCCGAAGTAGGCCCACGATCGAGTATCTGGACCGAGCCGTGCATGATCGAAGCGGCAACCAAAGAGTTCGATGGTGTGTTGGAGGAATATTTGACTACTGGTGAACGGCTCTTTGGTGATTATCTATGGGAACGGTACGATATGCTGGTTATGCCACCCTCTTTCCCGTACGGTGGAATGGAAAACCCGCGACTTACTTTCGTGTCTCCCTCCACGATTGCTGGCGACAAGTCCCTTGTGTCGAGTACGTGATCATGCTTTGTCTATTGTGTAACTGAACGTGTCTGATCCATGTCTGTTGTGCAATCTAGTTGTGGCACACGAGCTTTCCCATTCGTGGTTTGGAAACCTCGTGACAAATGCAACGTGGAGTGACTTCTTCCTCAATGAAGGCTTTACGATGTATGCAGAACGGCGCATCACTGAGGTTTCAAACGGCAGGTAAGGGTTAGAAGATTTATTCTACATTGGATTTCTATCTGCTGATAATACGTTTGATCACAGGGCATTGAGCTGCCTTGATGCCAAACTTGGAGAAGCTTTGCTCCGGGAGGAGATCTCTTCTCTTGGAGAGCAATCGCCTTTGACGCGGCTACGTGTACCGCTTCACGAAGGGATTGATCCCGGTGACTGCTACAATATGTGTGCGTACGAGAAAGGATACGCATTTGTCTGCTATCTCCGAAGCCTTGTCGGGTCCGATCAGGTTAGACCATATCTCTTGTGCCGATTTTAAATTTGCGAGCGCTAAAATGTAAACGCTGTTATCTGCAGGTATTCGATGAGTTCCTCAAGCAATACTGCGCCGAGTATCGTTTCCAGTCGATTCCTGCCGAAACAATGATTGCCTTTTTCTTGAAGACCTTCCCAGAACTCGCGAACACTTCAGGGACTGATCTCAAAGTCGGCATTTCATTCGATACATGGCTAAATGAACCTGGTTATCCTCTCTTCACCCCAGACCTGTCCGACGCTCAAGAAATCATGCAGAACTGCGAGTCGTTGGCGTTCCACTGGAGCTCGTCGTCTATTCCAGTCCAATCCAGCGTGCTCTACCTGTCAGAAGAGGCCAAACAGTGGAAAGCCCTACCGATCCTCTACTTCCTGGACTGTTTCCTTGAAACCCAGTTTTCTAGTGTTGACGTGGTGATTGCCCTGGGGGACACACTTTCACTGTGGGATTCGAAAAACTCGGAGATTCTGTTCCGGTGGGCGCTAGTCCTTATCAAGAATGCGGTCGTCAGTAAGTTGTTCGTGGTGCGTCGGTTTCTGGAGATGCAGGGCAAGCAAAAGTTCCAGTTGCCGGTCTACCGCCTGCTCACAGCCAGCACCAGCGATGAAGTGCGTAAATTCGCCTCTGAAACGTACACAGTCACGAAGAGTATGCTGCATGTCATGGTCCGCGACCGCATCGAACTGCTTCTCTCGGCCATGCAGAAGTGAATGCAAGCTGCTCCACTCGAACGTTTTGATTACTGGTATGCCTCAACTGATAACAGCAAGCAAGCACTAAATCTGCGTCAATTGATATTCCTGCAGAGAACAGGTAAGATTCTTGGACAGCTTCATCCATTACGTAGTTCATAATCGCATTCACTCGATAAGAACAGCTATTGCAATCTATTGCCGCTTGTTCTTCATTGTTGTTCGTAGTCGCTCCAGCTCTTGTGAAAACTCGTTGACACTGAAATTCACACGAAGAAAACGTCACTTATCACTGGGTATCTGCTTGTAGTTCTCCACTAACACTTACCTCTTAATAGAGAGCTCTAACTCCTCCTTCTCCCGGTCATTGAAGCTCTTCTTCCAGTCTTCACTCAGCGTTGGCGTTAGCGTTTTCGCCTCCTGGTTCTCCATCGTATTGCAAATTTGACAATATTTTATCAACTTCTGGTTACCATTTTCAGGTTTCAATAAAAAATTAAGTTAAAAATGCAGCGAGGTCGACGGAGGCTCCGACAGCGGTAAGTGGGCGTCAAGCGCTCGATCCAGCGACTTGTGAGATGAATGCAATGTACTAACGTTCCGCTGTGCTGATACTACTCAGCGTTGAGCAAGAGAAGGAGTCAATGGACAGCAGTAGCGACTCAGATGTGGTGCTGGTGACGAAAACAGAGGAGATCCAGCCATTGTCGCAGGAATTGAAGGCCAATAAGGGAACGAACGCTTGGGAATGCCCCATGTGTACGTTTCTGAATGAAAATGCAAGTGCCACTAGGTGCGAAGTGTGTGATAGTAAGCGTCCAGGTCTACCGAGTAAAACGCGGAAGTTGAGTCAGTGGCTCTCGCAGCCAGTGGAGAAAATTGAGCCAAAGAGCAAGAAGAAACACGCAACAGGTGCACAGGCGGCGCCTATTGAAGTCATTGACAGCAGTGACAGTGGAGACAGTGACGATTCTAGTGCCACCTCGGTTGCTTCGTATCACGATGGACAACGAAGCAATGGAAATCTTGGCAAGCCAATGCGGTTAAATCAAGGTCTCTGGTCAGATATATATGCTCCAAAGACGGTGGATGATCTCTGTGTGAACAAAAAGAAAGTGCAAGAGATATCGGAATGGTTGAAACAGAATGCATCCCCACGTTCTGGAGCGTTTCAGAAGCGATTGTTGTTTTTGTGTGGTCCGCCTGGATCGGGGAAATCGACGGCTGTACGTTGTATTGCTCGGAAACTTGGTCTGATTATTAAAGAGTGGGAAGATAACTCTGCTGCTGGAAAACTTCATTATGAACGCATGCTTCGAGAAGATGTTTGGATACCGCAAGTATCTGGTGTAGACGATTTTTCCGATTTTATTCATCGTTCGTCGGCGTACGCAGCACTTCCTGTTGCTACATCCAGACACTCTTCTACAATTGGTCGAAAGCGAGGGTTGCCTTCAGGCCAACGAGAGTCTGTAAATGGAGCAACCAGTGCTGGACAGCTGATTTTGATCGAGAGCTGGCCCCAGTCGTGGTTGAAAGAGCAGTCACTCTACGACGAAAAACTTCAGCGAATTTATCGGCACGTGGTAGATCCGGTTGGCGGTTGCCAGTACCCTGTAGTTTGTATCTACAGTGACGTACAAGGAAGCAAGGTTGACTTAGATCATTTGAGCCGGAGGTTTTCTCGCGAAGTGATGTATTCGCCGCTGACTTCAGTTATTAACATTAACGCAGTAACCTCGGCACAGCTCAAGAAGCATCTAACTCGCGTTGCTGCAGACGAGAACTACCCTTGCTCGCCATCAACTATTCAGAAGGTAATCGACTGCAGTAATGGGGATATTCGGCACGCGGTGAACATGCTTCAATTGGGACAAAACCCCAACGTGAAGAAACAAAAGGTGGCTTCGACAATCCCACGCAAGAAGAACAAAAAGAGAAGCTCTTCTTCCGAGACTTCTCGGGTATCAGCACCAAATTCTAGTGGCCGTGATCCATTTCTCTCGGATTTTCATGTGGTTGGGAAGTTGCTGCATGGCAAAACGGTGCAAAACAAGCCTGCTGATGAGAGAGAATTGGAAAGCGAGACAGTTGATGGTCAATTCGATCAGATAATGGCTGCATCTGCAATGCCCTTGGATCGTGTACTTGGACTTATTCACGAGAACAGTATCGCGTACTTCTCGCAAGTGGAAGACCTTTCAGGTGCTTTGGAGCTGATGAGTTTGTGTGAAGTGATGGTTGCCGAAGCGTACAGTGGAGTTAGCAGTTCAGAGGTACGACTGGAAATGTATTTTGTTGTCAAGCTGGACAAGGCTGAGAAAATGTTGTGGTGTGAATATAGGCCTTTAAGCGCTCTCGTGATGTGGCTCAAGCCATTCTGATGCGAACAGTGGCGGTCACAAACGAGAATCCAGCTCCAAAAGCGTTTAGGCCGATCACACGGCCGCGAACATTCACCGCAAAGCAGCGAATCGTGTCACGGCGTGAAGAAATGCTGGTAGTTACTCGAGGAGGTGATCATGGTCTTCAATACGCATGCACAGGCGATGCTTTTGCTTTCGAAGTGGAACCCTTTTTGACAATTATGGATCAAGTCGGACCCGCGACTCGACAAATCCATCGTGGAGGCACTTTTACAATGGATGCACTTTCAATTCAAGAAGAGGTGGACGATGAAATTGAGAACAGTGACGACGAGTGGTAATTACATGCTTCGAAGACACATTTAAACAATTTTGAACTCTAATACTGCTACGGTTCGGGCGGTGAGGTCGAGTGTGAGGCGTTCGCCATGGCAGCAGCAACTGATTTCCTGATGCTGCTGTCGTACTCTTTCCTCTTGGCAAAACTACTGTTCTTCAACTTGTCACTTTGACCCTCGGCTGCAGTGCTATTTGCTGTCGCAACAGTCGAAGTACTCATTGAGGCGGTGGTAGAAGCCCGATCTTTCTCCTTCGTCTCCATGGGTGCGCTTAGCTTGACCTTCTTCAGAGTTGAGGTGACACTGAACGGGAATGGCAATCCTTGTGAAGAGGCTGCTACAAGATGTCCAGAACGGGACTGGCTGTCATCTTCGACACGCACTGCTGGTGATGGTAATTCCAGTAGTAAACTCGTTTCGTGTCCAACCCAGCGGACAATGTACTCGCCGTTGTGTTTGCGATTGAGATCGCCCTGTAATCGACGGGTTGCTGCGTAATGGTGACTGTGGCCTGAGTTCGGCCCATTCTTGTGAGCTATTCCGTCGCCATCCCGTAACTTTTTCTCCAAGTTTGCAAGACGCTGGTGGCAGTTTAGTTGGCCAAGAGAATGTTTATACCATTCGTACAGTGTCAACGCCTTTGTAAAGCAGTTATGTGCTCCCCGTAGATTTCCGTTGCGGGAGTGGATCATGCCGATCCCGCTCAAAGACGCTGCCTGGCCAATTTTGTTCCCCACCGTCTTGTACAGGATAAGCGCTGTGCCAAATTGAGCCTTCGCTTCATCAAACTTGGTCTCAGTTGTGAGCAGAATGCCCATCAGCTTACGAATACTTGCCTGGCACATGGTGTTTTTGTGTTGCTTAGCGATGTGTAAAGCTTTGTTAGCAGCGTTCCACGCGCCGCGGTGACGCCCCGACAGGAACAGAGAGTGGGCAAGGTAACACGCTACGTCCATCACGTAGCCAGCAATCTTCTCGCGTAAATTGATGCCGTCAACGCTGTCATTCTCTGTGACATCAGTTGGTCTGGGTATGGGTGCCTTGCTTTCTGCTTGCCACTCTTCGATCATGCGAATATGAAGGTCGAGAATCATCCACAGGTTGGATTCGTGCAAGTCCAAGATCAAGTAGGCAGCACTGGATTCGATTGTAAGCGT
This sequence comes from Phytophthora colocasiae, assembly GCA_018806915.1. Classification (NCBI taxonomy): domain Eukaryota; phylum Oomycota; class Peronosporomycetes; order Peronosporales; family Peronosporaceae; genus Phytophthora; species Phytophthora colocasiae. The sequence goes on along the minus strand of JAGKQI010000102.1, from coordinate 654,100 downwards.
GCAGATATGTTGGAAGATCCAATAGCTCACTTTCCGGAAGTGTCTCGACGTGTTATACAAAAAGAAGTCGCGGTCTGTAACGCAGAGCGACTCCAATACATCGTTCTTGGCACCATCTCCATCGTACATGCCGAGCAAACTGCGTGCGTAACTGGCAATGAACGGGAAGGTGGAATACGACACACACACGGCCATGATCTCTGCCTGGTCATCCATACGTTCGACATGTTCCGATACTCGAGATGCGCGACCACTTCGCGTGAGCGAGTTAAGCATGTTCCTGTCGTTCAGCACACGCCGAGATCCTCCCCTACCGTTCGGGATGTCATAGTCTGCGCTCTCAGCATTAAAAATCTCAGTTGCATTGCTGATGAAATCGCTGTAAGCCTTCAAAGCGGCCAGCAAAGACTGGTCATACCCACGACTGGACGAGTTCCGCGACCTGGACCTTCTGGAACTACTACCAATGCCGCTTCGCTTGGGTAAGCCCCGCTTAGCTAGGGCAAACCCTGGGATTCGATTCCGCTGAATTAAAGAGAATCGAAGTAGTGTTTCGACCAGTCCCTCCCATTTACTCCCCCACAGGCTCTTAAAATCTGCGGGCATAGCTCCAGCAGGAAGCAACCCTAAAAGCGCAAAGAACCGGATCGCATCTTGCCCATGATGCATTCGAACTTGTTCTAAGGACACATCTAGCGACGCCACGAGAGTATTCAAAGCGCTACGGTCATGTGCAGCCAACCCCACAACTTGCAACTCACTTACACCACGGGATAGCACAGCTCGCGTTAGCTCTGATAAAGATCGATCCTGAAGCAATGGTGCGCAAAGCGAAATAGCTTGTGGGTGACCATCAAGGAATGCCATTAATGGGTGAGCCACCAGAGCTTCCAGAATTGACGTTGACGAAGATTTTCCGCCGTTTGTACCAATATCTCCGATTTCAGACACAAGAAGAGCGCGTGGGGACTTCTTGATGAACAGATCCGCGGCATGGTAATGCGACAAACGATTGAGCGAGACTACTTTTTCGTCGAACTCGTTGATTCCTCCACCCATTGCTTGTCGTGCAGTCATTAAAAAAGACAAGGACGGCGTATTTTGCAGCAATTGCAACAGAAAGTCACGAATCCCAGCTGGGTTCGCATTGATTGGATCCTCCATGTTGTCCATCACAAGCAAGACCTTAAGGTCCGCCAAAGCTTGGTTAAGCGGTATGTCCTTCTCGCGACCACCTTCGGGGAACAAGGCGCTCTTGATGGCAGACTCCATGCCTTCGAGCGATTGCACAGCACGTAAACGGATGAATGCCACTCCATCAGGGAAAGCATTCCGATCTGACAGGAAGTGGGCCAACTTGATTGACAAAGTACTTTTGCCGATACCAGGAGGACCACGTAATGTCACAAGACGCCGCGTATTGACTAGTTCGGCTAGCATGTGCAGCTCCTGCTCTCTGCCCACAAACGACTCCGATACTGCTGGAAGAGTTTTGCCGAACTTGTTTGACGGACTTACGTCTACCCATTTGCCAACGGAAATGTCGGAAAATACAAACTGCTGCGTAGACGCATTGCACTTGCAAGCCTTCTCGTCGAAATCCACTTCAATTGTCTGCGGGAGATCTTCGCTAGACCAGAGTGGACAGGTTTCCGCATGTAGTTGTGATGATTCCAAAAGTACAAACTTATCACCCTCTCCATCAGGAATCCGCATCTCAGCACTCACACGAACACGCGCGATCTCGAATGCCTGCTGAACGGTTTTGCCAGTTAAGGCAGCATGGTAAAATGAATATGAAAACATAGCTGACGACTCGTCCAGTACTCTTCCCTCAGAACGCACGCACACAACGTGCGCAACGCCAGCTTGGATAAATACTTCACCGATATCTCTTGAATCACAAGACGAAACAAATACCAGTTTCAGGGTACCGTTGATCGCAGGGCGGCCATCATTACTACGTGATGAGTTCTGGGACGCAGAACGTAAAGGGAAGCCATTGTCACTAGCTGGTAGAGCACTACCCTCGGCAATCTCTAACGAAGCACTGTCATCATTAACACCAGCCTCCTCAACAACTGGAGAACTTATGCCGCCATTCAAAATACTCCGTAGAGTAGCGAAATCCACCAAGTGCGCTAACCCAGAGCAGTGTGTGTCTTCAAACATCAGATATTGACTTTGTCCAGCAATACGACCGCCGTGGCCGCTAAAATGCAGCACGGTAACGCCACGATCCAGCACTTTTCGTAGTGCATCCACTGTCGCCACCGCTCGCATCGTATGCACTGCACGCTGACATTCCTGGAAGATCTTGTTGAGGTGGCTCTGCTCCTGAGAAATATTTAAAGGCGGCACAGGCTTCAAACGGTGGTTGCTGTCGCTCATAACGAACGGCAGCGAGTAGAGTGTAGCGAGATCCACCCACGTGTTGTGGATCCCGTAGACACTGGATGTCTCGGTGGTCGTTGTGCAGTCGGATAGTGTGTCGCTCTTGTCTTCACTGGTGCTAGCTGTTGCTGCGCCTCTAATGGGCTGTACCACGCCGTCAATCATGCGACGAGCGATTCGTTCGTTCACGGCCTCGTACATCTTCTCCTGGGCTTCAGAAATCGCTGCAAGCTCGCCATTTTCAGTCTTAGCTTCTGCTTTACCTTCTACGTCAATGTCCACAGTAATTAAAGTAGCGGGGGCTGCTGGAAACCCGCCAATTCCGTTGATCGACGCCGTGTCGCGCCTTCTAGCCAGAAACTCACGAGCCTCCAGCTGAATTTGCTCCAGTCTCGCCTCTGAGGACAGCGCTGGAGCCTCTGGAGACGATGCCAAACGCTCCACAAACGCCCAAAGCTCTTGACCAAGTGAGAGCGACGATACATTAGCGTAATTCATTGCGATCGCCACGCAATGAAGCGCAATTGACACACCGTGAGCTCTATATCTACTTGAGGAATGCAAGAGCAAAATAATTTCCAATATATTACCATCATTCTCACAATTGCTTGCAAATACATGGCTACATTATCATCGATTGGCCGTAATGAGTGACGTAGAGGATTCTGGTGATGATGATCTTTGGGGGCGTACAGAGCGGCGTGAATTCTCGTATGCAGTTGCAATTCCTGGTGTTACAGATAAAATATCGTTAACGGCAGTACAAGACCGAGATGTGTGCGCAGATACGCCGACGTTCCCTTCGCACGGCCATTGCGTCTGGGACGCCGCTCTGCTGCTTGCGGACTACCTGCAGACCAAAGCTCAACAACCGACAGGTGACGGTCGCTTCACAATTCGAGGTAAAAAGGTGGTGGAGCTTGGTGCTGGGGTCGGATTAGTCGGTATGATGTTGGCTGTTTTGGGGGCTCAAGTGACGCTGACGGATCAGGAGTACGCGCTGCCGCTGCTGAGCAAGAACGTGGCTATCAACTTTGGTGGGGATGGCAAGGCGGCGAACATTGCTACTTCTGTACCAGCAGTGGAGGAGTGTCAGTGGGGAGAACCTTTCCAGGCTGGAGGCATTCTGACCTCTTGGAAGAAGAATACCGATGTGGTGGTGTTCTCGGATGTGCTTTACCACGCTTCGGCGTCCTTGCTTCTCATCAAAACGTTGCATGAGTTGGTGTCGCCAACCACCCACGTGTACTTCAGCTTTGAGACTCGGAATGCAACGATCGAAGCCAATTTTCTGCAGGAGCTGGGGAAAACTTTCGTTGTCGAAGAAGTTTCTCGTAATGAAAACAACCAGGTTTATGCCAATTTCGAGTATCCGGACGAGCTGTTTATCTATTACGCGCATCTGAAGAGTTAAAGGCACATGTAGAAAGCTTGTGATACTATATTTCTGCTACTTGTATTACATGCCTTATAACCTTGACAATGAGATCGAAGGCAGCGTTATATTCGTCTGTTGTGCTAGTACACTTTCCTCATGGCAGGGGAGAACACGAGCTTCGAGCGGCACATCCTTGGTCTTCTGGTACACGTTATCGAGGAAGGCACAAACAGCATCGTTATGCGCCATTGCTCGTGGAGAGAGTAAGAAATTGAACATGTGGCTTGCGTAGGGCACCTTGACGAAGACGTCCTGTACGCCGCCAAGCTGTGTTTCCTGGTACGAAGCGATATCTAAAGGAAGATTCTGACGGTAGTGGCACAGGCGATCAAAGAACACTTGCGAGTCCTTGAACGCTACGGTATTGTCATGAGTACCGTGTGTGATCATGAAGGGTGGAATGATATCACGGCGACAAGCTGCACGGTCATCATCTAAGTAGGCGATAGGCGACGCACGCTCGAAGTCCTCGCTATTATCCTTGAGCTTCTTCTGCATCACCAAAAACTCGAGGTAGTGAACAAGCCCGCGGGTTTTGTCACGGGAGTAGTAGATTCCGTGTCGATCTGTGAAGTCATGGACGCCGTAGTTGTCGACAACTGCACGAACACTCGTGTCCACATCCTCGAAGCCAGGTTGGAGATACTTATCGTCGGCAGTCAGACCGACAAGGCTAGCCAAGTGCCCTCCAGCTGATTCACCACCCACCACAATAAATTCAGGATTGGCATTGAACTCGGCGCGTGCATTTTGGCGAAGATACGCTACAGCGCGTTTGGAGTCAATCAGGTGTGTTGGGAACGCCACTCCAGGAGATAACCGATAGTCGATGACGCACACGATCCAACCCATGGAGGCGACCTGATAAACGCAGGCGAACGGTGGGATACGACGATCACCGATGACCCAACCCCCTCCGTGGATGTACAGGAAGATCGGTGCATCAGGCGGTGTGTCTTGGTGCTTATAAACATCCATCAGCAACTTCTTCGTCTTGGTTTTACCGACGTGAGCGTACGTGACTGTACGAATCTTGCTAACACCAGGGTAGCTTAGAGACACGGCCATGGGCTGTGGCAACGGCAGAAACACGCTCAACCATCGCTTCAGTGTCATGTGGCCGATATCCTTTAACTGCTCTGGTGCAATATCTGACGAGATAAATGCCTTGCGGATGACCTCTTTCGATGAAAGGTTCTGTCGGTACCAATTCGCAAGGTTTGCGGCTACTACACACTGCACCAGTCCTGCAAATGCGCCACTCCAGCGGGAGAATATAGGCACTTTCTTCTTGAGTAGGAACCCCATTACACACGCGTGCATGACCGCGATCTTGTGTGAGAGCTCAGTGGGCAACAACGATGCAGCCATCCCGAAGAAGTTCTGCACGAAAAGCCAACGCTTAGAAAGCTGTATATCTGTGCGGCAACAACATTGGGACTCACCTCGCGCGGGATTCTGTTGTTCTTGGCTCGCTCCACGACGTAAAGCGTAGAGACTGCAAAGGCCAGGTACGCCCAGCGCGTTAGACGCTCACCATTCAGGTACGGCGTCGGCTCGAAGGGCTTTACAACCTTCATTTCGACTGCAAACTGTGTTCTGGCGGTGATATTTCGTGCTGTTCACTGCAGTTAGACACTGCTGCCACTGTCGGTGGACCTTGAAGGGAGGACCTTAGCAACCGGGTGGCAAAGCTGCGGTGGGCCTGTGGACGAGTGCACTGCAGTTAGACACTGCTGCGGCAGTGCTGCCACTGTCGGTGGACCTTGAAGGGAGGACCTTAGCAACCGGGTGGCAAAGCTGCGGTGGGCCTGTGGACGAGTGCAATTCACAGATGACTTGAATCTTTTTGATCAATAAATGATTTTTATTTAAATTTCAACTAATAGTTCGGGATCACTAAAACATGTTGAGTCAACAGAAATTAATGCTAGTGCTGACCTTGCACGAACCATTGTCTACAATTTGTAGACACCACTGGTCCACACCAGCAAGGTACCTGTACAATGTGGTGTTTCCTTCCCGTCCAACGACCAACTAGCCACATCTACAATGAATCACAGTCGGGCTGCAGGAATGGTGAGTGCTGCGGAAGCGATTTCCTCCAGCTCTTCTAACTGTGGTGGTGACACCCCCTGCAGCGGAATATCCTTGGTTTTCATGTACAGGTTGTCCAGGAAGGCGACCACAGCTTGACCATGTGCGATCGCACGTGGTGACATCACATAGTTGAATGCGTGGTGGGCACCTGGGATCTTCAGGAAAACATCGCAAACACCGCCCACAGGGCCTTGTTGAGCTCGCTGGCGATATAACTGCAGCTGCTCGAAGAAAACCTGCGAGCTGCCGAACGGAACCAGCGTGTCAAGAGTCCCGTGCGAAATGAGGAATGGCGGGATTGTGGCTGGAAGATCACTAGCCTTCTCTTCACGTAACCATCCGACAGGAGACGCCTTCTCCCAGTCTTCATCTGCGTCGCTCATCTTCTTCTGCATGACCAGCAGTTCGATAAAACGCACGAAGATGTGATCCTTGTCCTTGTAGAAGTACACACCATGCCGGTCTTTAAAATCATGTACACCGTAGGTATCGATACAACCTCGCACACTTGTGTCGACCTCTTCGAATCCAGGCTGGAGAGATTTGTCGGCTGCTGTGAGTGCCATCAAGCTCGCCAGGTGACCGCCAGCCGATTCTCCTCCAACGACAATGTAGTCTGGGTTTGCGTCGAATTTCTCACGTGCATTCCGGCGCAGGTATGCGATGGCTCGTTTTGCATCTATTAGGTGCTCTGGGAAGGCGATCTTGGGAGATTTCTGGTAGTCGAACACACAAACTACCCAGCCACGAGCTGCAATTTGGTAGATGCATGGGAGCGGCGGGGTCTCGCGGGTGCTCATGACCCAAGCACCACCATGGATGTACAGCACGATCGGAGCGTTAGATGGCGCATCTTGATGCTTGTACACGTCCATCAACAGGCCTGTGGTCTTGTTCTTCCCACCTTGGAAACACCCGGAAATGCCATCGCGAGTCCCATCGGCTGAGGAACAGGCAAGAAGACGGCTAGCCACTGCTTCCAGCTCAGCTTACCAATGCTCTGCACACTATCTGAAGGCATATCTGAGGCGTGCATGGTGTCACGGATGACGTGCTTAGTGGAGAGATTCTCGTGTGAGTCGGCAGTGACGTCCGTCTAAGAACGAACGTGCCACGCTCAGAAAGCACGATACGTGCCCTGGAAGCAGCAGATCAGCTGCATTGCTTGTTTACCAGCCTTCATGGCTGCTGCATATGCTTGACGTTCAAGAGGGAGTTAGTTGTCCATAGTTAGAGGTAGCCAAGGGCGAGAGTAGCTTAAGACGACCAACTTAATCTCAGTTCTACTTTTTACTCCAAGAGCTCAAGTCTCAACGTCACCCACGTGACATTTTGATTAATCAAAACGTAGCGTGCGGCTACGACAAAACAACAAGATGGCGGAAGAGATCACTTTCGCTAAAGTGAAGCAAAACGGTACCACCGTGAAAAAGAAGATACCAGTTTTCAGGCAAGGCACCAGCAAGGAATGGCTGCAGTGGATCCTTCGCCTGCAAGAGTACGCAACGTTCATGCAGTACGGACAAGACCCAGAGGACCAGTATGCGTTTGTCGAGGACATTCAGCTGCTGCTCTTCGATGAGGACTTGAATTTTTTCAACGACTTTGTGCGAGACGAAGCACACCTTCGCCCAGACGTGGCGATCGCTGGCCTACGCCATCTCACTGCACGACACTGTCCAGCGGGCACGAGAGGCCTACTGATGGACGAGCTAACGCAGCTGAAGAAGGGCTACAACAAGACGGTCAGGCAGTACAGTGGGGAGTTCCGAATGATCCTCCGCATGATCCCCTTTCTCGAGCACGGGGAGAATGAGTCTGTACCCGAGGCCGATACGGTTCGCATGTTCCGACAAGGTATGCCGATAAACTGGCAAGTCGAGATCAACAGAATTTCTCGCATCTGGGACCTGGCGTCCATTGAAGCACAGTTCGAGCTGATCGAGCGGAACGAACGAGATGAAGCAATTCTCCGAAACAATCGCCAACCACGCAGCGATAACAAGCAACAACGCAATAGCAACCGCAAGAACGCGAAGAAGGATGGCGGCAATAACCCGCGAGACAACGGTAACCGCGACTCAGCAAAAAGGTACTGCAACTACTGCAAGATGGACAACCACAATGACGATCGTTGTTTCCGGAACCCCGAGTCGCCAGCTTATCGCCCGCGTAACAAGCCGAACCATGGCGACCGACGCAGCAATGGCCCCAATACCATGGCGGCTATGCAAGAACAACTCGCTGAGATGGCTGCGATGATGAGCGCAATGAAGAAGCGACAAGATGAAGAGTTTGCAGCGATGCGCTTTTACAGCAGTGACTATTCCAACACCTTGGCGGCGATGAGTCCCCCTATAGCTCAGACTTCAGGAAAGGAAGACCCCAAGATGATAGTGCAGATTCAGCTGGGAAAAACCCGAGTAACGGCACTGTTGGATACGGGCTGTACCTCGTCGGCGATGGACCGAGCGACGGCTACTGTGGCAAAGCAGGATATTAATCTGCGACCCGCGGTCGCCAATTTTCTCAATGCTGATGGATCTCCAGGCATGACCACACACAATGCGGAAGCAACCTTCAAGATGTTGGACTTCTCGCATTCGCGGACGTGCTCACACGAATTTCGGGTGGCTGAAAAACTCCTCTACCCAGTGATGTTGGGTCGCGATTTCATGCAGCAACAGAGGATGGTGCTGGACTTCGATCGTAGTGTTATCGAGTGGGATGGCATCGAAATACCAATGACGAAGCCAAATGGAACCAAGACTTTCCAGGCAGCGGTGCTTGCGTCTGACGCGGAGTGCCGTGCCGAGATTAACGTGGACGAACCCGAAGAAATTCCATTGGAGTCGATGTTTTCGGAAGCTGAGCTTACGCCTACGCAGAAGGCAGAGATGATGAACTTGGTCAATGAATTTTCCGATCTGTTTACGGGCTCTCTCGGTACGATGAAAAAGGAGCCCTATGTGCTTCCGTTGACACCGGACGCAAAACCCATTGCTAGCCGACCATTTCCGATTCCACGAGCTTACTACGACGCGACGCGAGCAGAGATCCAGCGCCTCATTGACATTGGTGTTTTGGTGCGGGATTCAACATCCTTGTGGGCGTCACCAGCATTTGTAGTACCGAAGAAGGATGGATCGGTGCGCCTCGTGTGCGACTTCCGGAAATTGAACAAATTCCTGCAGCGCAACCACTACCCGACGAAGGATGTCAAAGAGATGGTTCGCTCGGTGGAGCAGCCGAAATACAAGTCGGTGTTCGATGTCCCGCTTAGCTACTACACACGTGTGTTAGCGCGAAAGAGCAGAGCTGCAACGGCAATTACTACACCTCTCGGCAAGTTTGTCTTCGCTCGTTTGCCGATGGGCGTGTCGACTGCACCCGATGAGTTCCAAGCTTGCATGGATGAGAAACTTGGCGACCTGGAGTACGTGCGCGTGTATCTCGATGACATAATGGTTACATCGTGCTCTTTCGCCGAGCATCTAGAGCATCTAGCGGTGGTTTTCCATCGCCTGCGCGACTTCGGGCTGACACTCCATCGCAAGAAGTCCAAGATCTGCGCGAAGGTGGTGGAGTATCTCGGCTACCAGCTGACTGAAGACGGTATAGCGGCGCTGCCAAACAAGGTCGCAGCGATTACTGCAATTGCTCCGCCCCGCAATCGCCGAGAAGTACGTCGATTTGTCGGAATGGTGAATTTTTACGGCGACATGATTCCTCGTCGAGCTGAACTACTTGCACCGTTGACTCGACTCACGTCACCGACAAGAAATTTCCAATGGACAAGCGCCGAAAGCGAGGCGTTCGAGGCAGTAAAATCTGCGCTAGCGAAGCGCGTACTACTTGCTTTCCCAGCTAGTAGACGACCATTTCACGTGTTCACAGATGCGTCGAAGCTGCAATTGGGTGCGGTGATCACGCAAGACAAGAAGCCGCTGGCATACTGGTCCAAGAAGTGCAACCATGCTCAGACCGCCTACCCGGCCAATCGGCTGGAGCTGCTCAGCATCTTGCTGTTGCTGCGAGAGTTTCGCAGCATGCTTCTGGGTCAAGAACTACACCTGCATACCGATCATCTGAATCTGACCTACTCGACTTTTCACGACGTCCACATGATGCGGTGGCGTCTCGAGATTGAGGAGTTCGGCCCTATCTTCCACTACATCCCAGGTACCAGCAACGTCGTGGCGGACGCGCTGTCACGGCTGCCGATCAAAGATGAAGATCGCTCCGATCTGGAGGCGCCTGTGTCAATCGCGGCACTTGCAGCGGCAGTGGTGGATGAATCATGCCCAGTGGATATGCGAGTTGTGGCTGCTAGCCAAGCTGATGACCCGACACTCGTGGAGGCCGAGGTCCAAGAAATAGCGGGCACGGTGGTAAAGGTGCACCCCGTCACCAAGAAGGTGTTGGTCCCCACACCACTACAGCATCAACTCGTGCAGACCTACCACGACCTGCTCATCCACCCCGGCGCCGCCACAATGAAAAACACTATCGCCCAAGTGTTTCACTGGGAATGGAAACAGATATCCGAAAGTTCGTCGACAAGTGCATCACCTGCTTGAAGGCTAAGCATCCTACGACTCGTTATGGATTGCTACCACCAAAAACGGTGGAGGTGTGGCCATGGTACGAAATTGCAGTCGACTCAATCGGACCGTACGGAAGGAAGGGCTTCAGGGAGCTGGCGATTATCGACACAGCTACGCGCCTAGTGGAAATCCTTCCTACACTCGATGCCACCAGTGCAGAAGCGGCATACCTGATGGATCGCTACTGGTTTGCTCGCTACCCACGCCCAGCGAGATGCGTTCACGATGGAGGTAGCGAGTTCAAGAAGGAATTCGCCGAGCTGCTCGACAGCTACGGAGTGGAGCGCATTGTCACGACGACAAGGAACCCGCAGGCAAACGCGGTCATCGAACGGGTCCACCGAGTTATCGGTGAGAAGATGAGGACCAAAAGCATCGCCACATCGGACGACTGGGCCAACTTCCTGAACAACACCATGTTCGCCATGAGAGCGTCCAACCACTCAATGCTGAAGGCTTCACCGGCTCAGCTCGCCTTTGGTCGAGACATGCTGGTCGACATGGCCCACAAGACAGACTGGGCAGCCGAGCACCAGCGTAAGGTGGACCAAGTGCGCGCGCATAACAGACGCGAAAATCGAGGACGCTCTGAGTGGGCATATCGGCCTGGTGACCACGTGCTGTTGCGCCGCGACGCCGGTGTCCAAGGAAAAATGCAGCCTCTATTCGACGGACCGTTCGAAGTCGTTGCAGTCCAAGAGCATGGGACGCTTACCCTTGACAAGGGTCGCTACCTTGAAAAGGTGCACATCCGTCGAGTGCGCCCCTGCAAGGCCAAGCGTGGAGGAGACTGTGAGTCGGCAGTGACGTCCGTCTAAGAACGCACGTGCCACGCTCAGAAAGCACGATACGTGCCCTGGAAGCAGCAGATCAGCTGCATTGCTTGTTTACCAGCCTTCATGGCTGCTGCATATGCTTGACGTTCAAGAGGGAGTTAGTTGTCCATAGTTAGAGGTAGCCAAGGGCGAGAGTAGCTTAAGACGACCAACTTAATCTCAGTTCTACTTTTTACTCCAAGAGCTCAAGTCTCAACGTCACCCACGTGACATCTCGCGATAGATTCTCGCCAGTCGGATCATGACGATGCATTGCACGAGTGCAGCAATGGAGCCCACCCATTCCGATAGAACAGGTCGTTTGGACCTGTGTAGATTGTAGATAATGGCAGCATTGATAGCCAACAAGTTGTGCGAGAGCTCCGTGGGCAGCATAGCGGCAAAGAAACTCAGCACGTTCTACAAGACACAACGTCAGGATTTGGGTCGTCAATACCAAGAGTTCCAAGTCAACGTACCTCACGTGGAATGTCCTTGATCTTTGAGCGCCGCAGCAAGTACAGCATCCCCGCCATCAATGCCAGGTACCCCCATCGCGGGGGAGGTTCTCTCTGCACCACCGCCTTGATGATCTTCATCACACCGCACTGGTGCTTGGGCCGCACTTCTGGTTATGGCCGAGATGTGTCCATTCGCCGCCAGACGGACGGTGCGGGATAGGCGTGTATCCAAGTGAAGGATCCCTCAGAAGTCAATGACAGCACTGCATCAGTAATTGTCATTCGGTTACTGCTACATTGCTACTCAGGATTCTACTCCACCTTGATGGTCCGATAGATTTTGTTGACGAAGAAGAGTGAGCTCTGGAATCCGATAAACCCCAGCATAACGAAGAAGCAGTAGGCTATCATGCTCGAGTAGCCGAAGTAGAACGCCGCCTGGAAGAACCCTGTCATGTCCGCAACATGCGTGTAATACCACAGACTGTACGCAAGCACAAACAGCCCTGTGGTGCCGCCTGAGATGTACGACCGCCACCACCACCGATGGTCTTCAGATGAGAGCTGGATGTAGGTCAGCGAGATGGTCGTGAACGCAGTCACGAACACCAGCATGACGAACGACAAGAACAAGATACCGAACAGCTTGTAGATCGAGTGGCCCCAGATCGCCGCGAAAATGTGGTGCAGCTCAATGTAAACGGCGCTGAATGGGTTCATTCTGCGCGGATATACCGCCAGCTTGGAGGGAAGCGATGGGTGTGGAACATTTTAATGTGCGTGCTGGTCATCCCTGGACCACTTGTTGTCATCTTCTCATTCCTGAATACGGTAGCTATCTGGAACGACTCGTCGGCAGCTCTTCCTTTTGGAACTATCATGATCGTGCTCGCCCTGTTCATTACCGTGGCCCTGCCTTTGACGATTATTGGAGGAGTTGCAGGGCGGAACTCGACGGGTGAATTCAAGTCTCCATGCCGCACGAACAAGATCGCGCGTGAGATCCCGTCCGTTCCTGGCTACCGCAGTCCGTTCATCCTGATCATTGCGGACCCTCCAACACCTGCAGTGAGCGCATAGAGAACGATGAAGGCAGTCATCATACCACCGCGTTTGTTGGGCTTCACGATACCGAGTAACGAGGAGACGAGGACCACCGACACCATCACAAACAATTGAGCACCGGCGCCGTTTAGTGCGCAGAAAACACTCAAGTTGGTGGGGAACCTGAAGACATCGGCATGCAACAATTTCCAGCCGGAATCGTCCTCCAGTGTGTGGTCATCTCCAGTCTCCAAGTCAGTGTACCGAGAGAAATCGCGCTTGAGGATCCGAATCATCACAATCGACAGAAAACCCGTCAACATCATCACCAGGATAAACGAGTTAATCACTGAAATCCAATGGAGCTCCAGGTCGTCGGGCTCAATCAGGTCATTGTCGACATTGCGGTTCTCGTACAGCAGATCCGGTCGATTGTGCCACTTCACAGAGTATGTAAAAATGGCTTCTGGTGATTTGGCAATGTTCTCGGGCGATAGCGCGTAGTGGTATTCAAGATCAGGGTCAGAGGATGCCATCGTCATGTTCACAGCTACAATCTGCATCAAAAGTTAATATATATCTCCAAAAAGTACACACGTATTTACTATTTGTACCTTGTTTCTGCCTTCAACTGCCTCCACGTCGTTGTAGGCGATGTCGAAGTGCAGGTGCGTGTTGAGGTAGTAGTGCATTTTCATCCCTTCTCGGATGCCTTCCTGAATGAGGTACCCCACCTGTCCTCGAAGTCTGATGTCATCCACATACATCTCGAACTCGTAGTCTTCATCTACTGCATCTGTGAATGCCTTCATGACGTCGGGTGTGACTGGTAGTTTGCAGAGTTGCGCGTACGTCTGGTCCACACCAAAGTAGAGACGGTAGTCTGTCACAACTTTGCGGCTGCCAGTGAGCAGCTCACCCAAGTTGTGATCGTCCCATTGACGCTCCTTGGGCTTGCAATACGGCAACTTATAGTACTGGTATGTCTCGGTCGGATTCGCGTAAGGACGGATCTACAACAAGCACGAGACTCAGCATTCAGAAGACGTGAACGTAGTCTACTTATGCAATTATGGTGTTATATAAACTGGTACAGCAGACGCACCGTGTTCGCTACGACATCCACCTCGTCGCGCATCTTGTAGCCATCTTCAGCCGCCACAGACGCGAGCGTGGCAGCCACAAGCAGCAGCTTCGTCCACATGGTCGGTCACAAGTGAGCTTCAAATGAGCTTTACCACCCCCTGTTACATCTTCTTCATCCTGATTGGTGGAAATTCAGGTGTCGCATTTTTTTCATCATAGCTACATTCCACATGAGCTCGTCATTCCGACGAGTCAGCCAAATCAGACCAAGAAGAACACGACACCAAGGCGGCCACATAGCCATTTAGACACCGCAAGCTATGGCATCGACGTCTGCAGTATCGTGTTCGACCAAGAAGCCAAAAGAAACTGCTGAAAATGGCCCCAAACGCGCGTGGTGGTGGACCGACTCGGCTGTAGATAGCGACCAGACGAACGCAGTGGCATCTAGCGAGACGGAACTACTGAACGCTGCAGTGCTGTGTGCAGCATTGTCTGCTACTCAATCAGATCCTTCAGATTCCGACAAACAGGCCCACGAACGCGCCGTCCGAGAGCTGGAGATACATGTGCGCAAGTCACCGCTGCCGCATAGTCTGCAGCTCCCAGTGCTGGCGTTCACACGTGACTACGTGCTTATGCAATCCGAGCTGGCGGTGATCTGTGCTGTGAGAGCTACTAAGCCTGCAGACATATTACAGACAGTTGTGGGATCCACTGTACTGCTCTCGCAGCCGTACGTGCACAGATTCGGCGGCGCTAGGATCCACGCTCCATTCTGGACACGAACGCAACGACTGGACCTGCAAGGCATACACTACCAAGCACGACAAGTCAAGAAGATGCTGCTGCTCTGTGGTCATTCCATTGGCGGAAGCATTGCGCAACTGGCGTTCTGTGAACTGGTGTACCAGCACTTACCCACGAAGACGCGACTGTTTCTCGAAAAACGCGACTATGACCAGCAAAAGCAACAAGAAAGCAAAGAAAATAGCCCTGGATCAACTGGTCAGTTGGACTTCAGATTGATGCTTCAAGATATGTCTGACCAAGACCGCGCGACGATTCTTCGCAGTACTCCACACATACTGGCGGTTGGTTTTGGAGCTCCGTATATTGGATCCACCGGCTTGGCGTCGTTTCTTGAACCACTGAAGCTTAACAAGCGTGTGATTACTTTTGTCAATGAGTTTGACTGCATACCGAGCATTCTTAATGTGGCACAGTCGACTGCGATTGCTGCGAAGACTACGGAGCGTTTTGTCACGATCACAAAGGCGACAAAAACACTGGTGAACTTGCTACCTATTCAAATGCAGCAGCGCTTTGTCGACTTGGCTGCAACAGCGAATACCGGGACGGTTCCTAGTGCGAGTTCGGCGTATTTATCGATGAGCCTGAACATTCTTCAGAACACGTTCCAGAAGTTCCGCGACTATAATATCGTGAAGGAAATTGATTACCAGTATTCTCCGTGCGGGACGTACATTTTCCTGTCAAAGACCGGAGCAGACTATACAATTTACTCAGACCCGAATGCCATCAGCAAAGAGTTACATAAGGACGGCGGTGCCAACTCCAGTCTGACCGGCAACGCCATCTTGCAGCACTTGATGAGCGCCTACGTGGATGCCGTCGCGCGACGTTCGAATTCCATCCAGATCAATGCCTCCATGGACTTTTATGAACGTCTTGGTGTACCTCGAAATGCGACGGAGCGGCAAATACGGAGTGCTTACAAACAACTTGCTTTAAAGTGGCACCCAGATCGGTGGGCGAACAATTCCGCTAACCCACAGGAACAGTCTTCCGCGGAGGAGATTTTTAAGTTATTGGCGGAATCTTATGAGGTGCTATCAGATGCTGAAGCGCGAAAAGTATACGACGCTCACCTGAACGACTCAATGAGCCTGAAGGACGAGTTTGTACGCAATGGCACGGTGAATGGGATGACTCTTGACGAGGCAATTGCAACGTTCCGTGACGTGATTGACAACCTCTCCGGTGCAGTCTCCAAGGTGACGTCACGCTTTTCTACCCCAAGCTCCACCGTAGTAAACCCTTTGCGTACCCCATCTTCTGTCCGAAGTGGGCTTATTCCGAACAACCACGACAATATTTTTGCACCGGACCGGATTCGGGTGTCGAGGACGGTGGGAATTGGTGCCGACCAAAGCGAGCAAATCCTGTACTTGGAACCAGAAGAAATCATCGCGGGCGATGTAGCAGCACCTACTCCAGGAAGTTCTGGTGCGAGTGTAGGGCTACGAACGGTTTCTGTGGTGGGTGGTGCTGTCGCTGTGGGGGCTAGCGTCGCATTGATTGTGAACGCGTGGTCGCAGTACTCGGAGATGTCTAAGAAGACGCGGCAGGCAGCAGTGGTGAGAGAAATGCCTGCAGATTGCTTACTACTGCTCCTAGAAGATCATCGCAGCACGCAGCATGTCGATACAACACAACTGCTGCTTCAACAGAGTGATGACCGGAGGAAGAAGAAAGATGCTGCTTCTCTCGTCAGTACAGATTCCAGCAGAAGCATGGATGCTAACACCGCAAAACAGCTTTTCGTTCGAGGAGCTCAGCAGGCACTCGTTGCGTTGAAACAGCAGGAAGATGTGGAAGAAGACAAGCTCGTCGAAGAGTTCTTTGAGTGCGCCACAGAGTACGACAATGCCGCAATGGAAGCAATGGCTGAGGAAGAATTTTTCGATTGTATTGATATTATGGATGACGTCGCACTCCACTTCGGTGTTGATGCGTTAGAAGAAGAAAAACTTATGGAGGAGAAGCTGAACACGTCAAATGCCATTGTCCCTGCTGCCAAACAGATTGAGTTCCCTCCTGGATCAACTGTCAGCACCCCATTTGGTCTTGGAACTGTGGACGATTGGAGAGAAAGCGAATCATGCGCAGTCGTGAGATTCGCAGTCCCGAAGTTCATGGTTGGCTACATCCAGAAAGCGAATATTTCGCGTGGTGCATCCCTGGCAAAAACTGCGAATAGTGAAATCTTAGAGTCGAAGCGAACGAAGCTTGCAGATCGTGTGGTGTCCCGATATCACTTGGACGCTGGCGCTGCGGGTGGTACTCTCAAGAGCTTGGTCGCTGCGAGTGGTGACGGCGCTTTAGACAGTGGAATTCGTGCCGCTGGTGGTGTAGCCTTAGCAAATGGAATGGCCCGGACATCGTCTGTGTTAGGTGGAGCTGTAGCTGCGCCACTAACGATCGCTTCGATTCTCGTCGATATTGGAAAGGAGTACTACGACTATCGCAAACGGTACACCGACCGAAAGTCTCTAGGTGTGCTATCGACAACCACAGAGCAGTTAATGATGCAAGACTTTCGGCTGAAAACTGGCGAAGTTATTGCCAGCCGTACTGCAGCTGCAGCAGGGGCAGGTATTGGTGCTTATAGCGTGGGCTCGGCGTTGGGGATGTGGGGCACCGCTGGCCTTGCGGCTGGTCCAGTGGGTATTGTGGCCGCTACAAGTGCAGCCGTTGTTGGGGGTATGTTAGGTTTCTTTGCAGGATCCAAGGCGTATTCTGTATCAACGGTGGGTTATTTCACGAGTCAGCAGAATGCCAAAGAACATATTGATCGCTTGGAGCTTGGCGCACGGATTCTCTTTGACGAGTTTGATCCAGAAGCCACCGGTACCATATCAAAAGAAGACTGTATCAAGCTGATGAAGAAGTTGTATGGTGCGATGGGCTCTATCTCTGAGAGCGGGTATGAAAGGACCATGGCCGTGATCGAAGGAGATGATTTTGAGGGACCCGTGACGTGGGGGATGTTCTGGGAGTGGGTGAGTACGGAAGCGGCTCAGGCGCTGCGTGAGTTGGAGCATGAAGAGTCAAAGAAGCTATCGGAACCTGTGACAAGCGAGACGTGGTGGAACAGCTACATGGCGTATTTTTCGTACTTGAACTCGAAGAAAACGACCCCATTACTTGCAGAGCCTCAAGCGGCGATGTATCCGTCAGTCATTGCCGTGTTAGGACTAACTGTACCGACGAATGATTCGACATTGGTGGCTGCTGATGAAGAAACTGATAAAGAGGAAGAAGAAAGCTTGGTTCTAAAGGCACAGGTCGAGTTTTTAGTGAACAACGACCATCTGACGGTAGGGGATGCCTTCCAGCTTCGAGAGCAATTGGCGTCTGATGACTTAGTGCTGAAGGAGTCCGCACGGAAGACGATTACAGCCATGCACGAGGGTTTGTCGGACGCGGGGCCAACTCTCGTATGTGAGGGATTCGGCTTTACAGGTGGCGACACGATGGAGCTTCCGGGTGATGAGCCTGAAAAGGAGAAGGATGCAACTCAAACACCTGGATCAAATGCCACTACGTCAACTCAGAGCGATGAGAAGAAGTACAGTCCCCAGACCGATGAGAGTCTGGATGTCATGTGCTCGTTGATGTCTACGCAGGGTCTCCAGCGTTTCTTACAGCGGCAAAATATTATCGTTCCCGCGGAAAGTGAAGCACCTGTACGACACGAAGACTTGCACTGCTTAGCGCTGATGGCTGCAGCTCCCTCATCGTCCACACCGGCATCTGTACAATGATCTTGTTCGCATTGTTGAAAATGGAGATGTTTGCTTCACCAATCTATGAATCAAAACGAAAAGCCAGTTGAATACATGTAACTATCGTTCCGTCAAATGTTGTCTACATGTCATTGCTGAGGTGTTGATCAGTGCTGGGCACTAACAGATATGACTCGACATTGTGATTGCTTAGAAAATAGAGAGCTTCACTTCCATCGCCTCGTGGACACGGAACGTGTTTTCAGGGTGCTCATCAGGGTCTATAGCAACAAAACACACATTAGAACCGTCCCCATTACTCTATAAAATCAGTCACTCGTACTGTTGAGGAAGTCGGAGAATTCGAGCTGCTCGTCGGCACCTGTAAGCGTGTCTAGACCTGCGTGGGAGCTCGGCAGACCCGGAAGACGCTGCAAAAATCAATATCGTTAGCCATTTATCCAACTGCATCTCGTTAGATCCTATCGTTAGCGCACCGTAAATTGTTCGAGCACCGCCTTCTCCGTGCGCAGACGCATGGCCGCTCCCTTTCCGTAGACCTGCTCCACGGTCGCCATCTTGAGCTCCCAGTTCGTCTGACGGTGCTGCAACATACAAGTCAGTATTACGCACTTAATATCATAAAATACAAGGCATGCACGACGTACCGTGGTCTGTAGGCGCTGCACCTCGTGTACCGGTCGCACGTCCTCACTGGCGCTGTAAAAGCCGAAGCGTAGGGCGTCAGGGGGCGCACGCACGAGGGGGAGGCTGGCAGCGTTCTGAGTGAAGGAAACACATGCACATATAGGAGCACAAACTGTCAGCAACGAACCCATACAACCGTCGTCAGCGCTGCGTGCCTCACCATTTTTGTCTGAGCTTTTGAGCTTCTTCGCGAGATCCAAAATGGAACCCCCCCGTCGTTACCGGTAATACCGGTAACGATTCCGGTAATACCGAGCCACCGAGATAAGGACAGCGGCCAGAAAACCGAGGGACCTCCTTTGCTGATGTTCAACAAGGTAGAGAGGTTCACTGCAATATTGTTGGGGCAAATGCTCAACCCACGCAGCGCACTCAATACAGCGAAAATGAGCGGCGAAACGTGGCTATAATTGGAAGGCATGCTCACGAACATACCTGCCTCGCTTCACGGCGGAGACGCTCTTGCAGCGAGCACACTACTGCGATGTAACACGAAGTGAATCTCTCTATCTTTGTTGAACGTATACACTTCTGGATGAAATAATATCCGGAATGTAATGTATACAGATACGGTTTGGAAGGGGGTCGGCATAATGCGGCCATGGAGTTCCTCGCCGAAGAGAACGACTGTGGGCAGACGCTGCTGCGCCTCGTGAGTCGCGGTAGCGCTATTATTGCCGAGCTGCTACGCTTGTCGATGGGGGCGTCGCCCTGCTTAAAGTAATGCAAAGACTGTGATTTCCTATACAAAATCATGTTATAAGATATGACAAATGGCATCAGTTATCACGAAACGGGGAGCGAGCTCTAGCTCGAATCCCGCGCTGCAACTTGGCTCAGACATGTACTTCGATGTACTTGTGTACCTGCAAGATTGTCTTGGCGGCGATAGCGCGCGAATACTGTCCGCGAGATAGCATTATAGGCATATAGAGCCGGGGTATTCTCCCGAAGGAGAAGGATTAACTCTTGTGGAGGTTTTTGTGTTGGCTGCCCCTGTATAAGTAAACGAAGGGGTGGGAAAATTACGTAGAGGGTTAAACCTTATGTACTGTATCGGTACGTTTTTAGAGCATCTGTAATAATAATGGTTATCTAAACGTTTTTAGAGCATCTGGAGCAGCCATTCGAGGCGATGGCACCAGGAAAGTCGCACGGCACGGACAAGTATGGGCTCAGACGATCTTCCGGCGTAGACTACAGCCAAGTGAGTGACCGCCAGATCGACGATCACCGCTTTGAGCGGCAGCGCGCCATCCGAGCAGCTCCAGCAGCGGTGCGTGCCTCATTCGTCTGGATGTGTCAATAGCACCTCAAAGCCTGATGCTCTTGTTTCTGTTGTTTCATTCGCCTTGCAGCCACCAGTTGAACAACCGAAGAATGCCGCGGTTAAAGGCGCAGGTCCTCAGTCCGCCACTATGGACGCCTTTATGCGTATGGTGACGGGCAAGGAGGAGCGCACCATTGCCGACCGCATCAGCGACCCGAACCGCCCCACGTGGGAGCAGTACAAGAAGGAAAACGCTGACAAGCTGGACCTCAGCGGTAATGGGGCGAAGGAAATGAAGGAGTATAGAAAGAAGCTGGATGCTGCCAGAGAGAAGGTGGGGAACTATGAGTTGTTATGGACTGAAGGTGAGGAAGTTCTGACTGATGTTTGTTTGGTGTTGGGTAGAAACTCGCAGGAGCAAGCAGTTCCAAGAGAAGCAGGAAGAAACGCAAGAAGCGCTCGAGTTCGTCTTCATCCGACGGTTCTAGCAGTGAGGATGAATGTCGGCGCTCCAAACACAAGAGCCGCAAGAAAAAGTGAGTCGTTTGATGGTCAATTCGTTGCGGCCGCTCTCCAGTGTTTCCTCATTGTCGGTGTGGTATGTTTGCTCGTGCAGGAAAAAGAGCAAGCGTCGACGGAGATCATCAGACTCGGATGACAGCGACTCGGACTCGGATAACGACCGTTCCCGACGACACAAACGCTCCAAACGGAGCAAGAAGTCGTCGTCGTGCAGGAAGGACCGAGATGCGTCGCCTTCACCTGTGCGTTTGTCCTCCTTCCTGCAGCAATCCAGCGACTCGGAAGACGAGTCTTCCTAGTTGACGACATGTAGCATGGTCGTCCGCTGTTCGCGCTCTTAGACTGTTCATACACTTTTACAACAAAACGTTTGATCTCACCCCATCTTTGCAACTCGAACAGTTCAATCGCAAGGTGTCGTCGCTCTCATCTGTCGCAGTCCCCGCTGTCACTTGCGAACCCGACGTAGCAATGGCGGACGCCGACAATCGGAAGAAGTTTATGCAGTTGCTGCGCCAAGGCGTGCAAGACAAGGTCCAACAGCAGCAGCAGAACTTCAAAGCGGTCACTCAATCTGTGGTTAAAGAAACCGTTTTTCAAACTCAGACGAGCGATGAAGTGCGCCACGCTTCGCTACCAGAGTGCAACAACACCAATGGCAATGACGTTGCAGCATGGCAGACGCTCGCGTGGCGCGACGCCTTCTCGATGGATCCGTACTTCAAGGAGACTGTGAATGGGAAACGTTTGCGCGTCAAGCAGATCTTGCAGGGGGAGCTCAATGGATTCGGTACGGGGCTTACAGTGTGGCCTGCAGCTTGTGTGCTACTAAAATACTTGGAACATCGAGCAGAGAGTAGCCGTACGGCGCTGGTAGATTCAAACAACCCATTCGTACTGGAGTTGGGTAGCGGAACAGGAGCTGTTGGAATCGCAGCAGCGATGCTTCTTCAAACTGGGAGAGTGGTGCTCACAGACATGGACAATGTCCGCTTCATCATGCAGACAAACGCAGAATTGGCACAGCAAGACGGTGGAATTAAAAGTGATGTCGTGATTGATGTTGAAGAGTACGAATGGGGGAAACCTCCATCGGAGACTCTCGTCCCGACGTCGTATCCTGACCTCATTCTAGTGTCGGACTGCATTTTGCCGCGCCTGTACCCGATCGAACCGCTTGTGGAGGCACTTATAATGCTCAGCGGACCTCACACCCGCATTCTCATTTCGTACGAGCATCGTCACTACCAACATTTTCAGCCGAAACACAGATTCTGGGAGCTTATGGAAGCAAAGAAGTTCTCGTTGCGCGTGATCGGTACGGATGAGTACCATCCACACTATATTGCAGAGGATATTGAGGTGTGGGAAGTCACACAAGCACTGTAAAATTTTGAGTTCATTAAACGCAAGTCAACATGTACTAGTTATTTCGAAGCCTTCCCCAATCTGGCGTTGCTCGATGAAGCCGGTGGCACAGCCGAAGCGAGCGCTAGGCAATGCAAGTCTTCATGACGAGTTATCGCTTCATCCTCCGGAATGATGTACTGTGTCTCGAGAAATCGCTTCAGGCCATCCGTGGACATTAGCGAGCACATCGCATCCAGACGTGGATCAACTGCAGGAGGCTTCGACATCTTTTTCTTCTGTTCACGCGAGGACGGGGCTAGCGGAGGTAATTTTGATGACGACAGTGTTTCCTTGGTAGTGGCTGGGATCAAGTCTTGAGTCTTGTTTTCTCCAGGCTTAGCAACAGGAAATAGCTCAAAGTCTTCCGTAGTCTCAGATTCAGGCTCTGCGCTTGCGAGTTCTAACTGTAACGCAGCGATAATTTCACGGGCTGACACCTGGTCCACCGGATCGCCTGAATCAAGCTGCGAGCATAGCGAAAATGCTTGTCCTGCAGTCAAATGGTGGTTGTGCACGAGAGCTTCGACCGCCGCTTTTTCATCATCAAAATTATCCTCTTCACCAGGCAGAACAGGGGCAAAGGCTGCCCGAGCATGAATGTCCTTCTCGACATCTTTAAAATCCACTGGTTTTGTGTTGCCATCTTCTGGGTGATGCTTTTCATGGTGCTTTTGCTTCGCTTCTCGAAGCTTCCGCATCACTTTATCTCGCTTTCTCTCGCCTTCACTTGATTGTGCTGATCTCAGTTCGTGGTCATCCAAACTTTTAAGTGACCTCGCAGCCTCAGTGCTAACCCAGATCCAAAACATACGCCACGTCACGGGTCCTTCGAAACTGGGGTCTTTGATCGCTTCGACGCTCGCCTCGTACGCGAAGTCTGACGTGTCACCTGATATTTCATACAACTTATGCATTATCGAGAGACATGCTTCCTTCGAAATCTCTCCAGTCCCTGCCGGGTCATGTTCTTCAAACAATACACGAGCACCCAACTCCAGTCGGTCGATGTGTTCTGTTGCGTGCTTCTGACTTTTGAAGTATGAGGCAGTGGACAATGAGTACACCTTTGCGCCACCAAAGTACCCTGCAACACCACCAACAACGGCAGCACTCGTTGCTGCCACGATTCCGATGGGTCCAGTAGCAACACCTGCAGCTGCCCACATTGTCATAGCTGATGCTACTCCGTACGCGCCGAGACCTGCACCGGCCGCAGCTGTCGTGCGGCTAATAACCACCTCGCCAGTTTTCAAGCGGAAATCGCGGCGCATTAGCCGCTCGCTCGTCGAGGAAAGAACACCCAGCTCCTTACGCTCTGTGTGCTTTTTACGGTAGTCGTAAAACTCTTTCCCGATATCTACAAGGATTGACGCGACGGCTAACGGAGCTGCAACCATGCCACCAAGAGCTGTCCCAGATCTTGCCACTCCGTTGGCCAGTGCCAATCCACCTGCTGCTCGAATTCCACTATCGACAGCACCCCCGGCTCCAGCAAGCGCCACATTTGTGATTTGGTCCCCGGTCTTGGCTTCTTCCAACCCATATTTCGTTATCACACGTTCAGCCAATTCGGCCCTCCTCTCTTCCACAACAGTGCTCGTTATTTCACAAGCTATTGACGCGCCTCGGGTAATTTCGTTCTTATCGATGTAGCGGAGAGACTCGTCTTCGAATCGAATTGCTGCCACCGTGGTGTTCTCTCGCCAATCCTCTACCACACCAAGTCCAAATGGGGTATTTACTTTGGAGCCTTTCGGGAACCTCACGCCAACTTTCGATTTGCCGTGTGACAGGTAAAGCTTCTCGTACTTTTTGGCAAAATGTTGATCAACATCTTGAACAAGTTTCACACACTCGAAAAACTCTTCCTCGGCCATCGCTTCAATAGCAGCATCGTCACCTTCGGTAGCGCACTCGAAAAATTCATCTATAAGCTTGTCATCTTCGTCTTGCTCCTTATCATTCTGTGTCAACTCAACGATGGCTTGTTGGGCTTCTTTGGCAAGATACAAACTGCTGTCGCCAGAGTCTCTCCTTGCATCGTTAGCTGGAGAACTGGCGATCGCGAACGCCTTGATCTGTCGAGCTTTAGATTCTTGGAGAAGTTGGATACTTGGAGTTCGACTTTGTCGCTGCTGAACAGTTTTGCGATCTTCCAAGAGCAACACCAAACTGTCACCTGGCATGTCACGCACAGCAGCAGCTTGTCGTTTCTTTCTGGAGGAATCTGAGAACTGAGACCACGCACTCACAATAATTGCCACACTGGCAGCTACAGCCACTGCGCCTCCAACCACAGAGATTGCCTTAAGACTTGAACTTGTTAATTTCGAGCTTGAACCGATACTGTCACTGCTCGAGCGGGTGTTAATCGATAAAGTGGTGGTCTCCGCATTATTATTTGCCATCAGGTCCCCGGTCTTGCCTAGGGCAATAGAAGGGTCTTGTGTGGAAGCTGGAACTCCAGCTGACGATGCAGAAACTGTGCTCGAGGGGGTTGCAACTCCACCCGGGCCAACTTGAGCAGAAGATGCCACCTGACTTGTTGAAGTTGGTGCAGCGGCTACACCGGTCGCGGTATTGTCAGATGTAACTGGAAGCTTAGGCGAGGAAGTGTGCACGCCACTGGAAGACGTTGGGTGCTCAGTGTTGCGAGAAGAAGCTGTTGCCTTGCCTCCATTGTGTTGAAGAGAGTGTCCAACACTTGTAGAACTCGACGAGCTGAAACGATCCGTCATGCGGTGTAGCTGACTAGAGAAGTTGTCAACGACGTCCTTAAATGTTGATATCGCTTCGTCTAGAGTTATTCCATCCACTGTTCCATAGTGCATGAACTCCTCTCTACGACTTAGAGGTCTGTCCAAGTACGCGTCATAGGCGCGGCGGCTCTCTTGGCTCGAAAGAACTTCGTAGGACTCTGCCAACAGCTTGAAAATATCCTCCGCCACTTCTTTTTGCTGATCGGTAAGAGATCCGTGAGCAATGCGATCGGGGTGCCACCTCAAAGCTAGAGACCGGTACGCTCTACGAATCTCACGGTCGCTTGCATTCCGAGCTACGCTTAGGCGCTCGTAATGGTTCATGGTAGCATTGATCTGGATGGACCTGGACCGCCGAGCGATCGCGTCGACATACGCACTCATCATGTGCTGTAAAATTGAGTTTCCAGTAAGTCCAGTGGTGGCTTCATCTCCATCTTCGCCTAGAGCCTTCCGAATTTGTACGGGGTCAGCGAAAATGTTGAATTCCGCGTTTTCTTTCGCCATGAAAATATAGGTTCCGCATGGGGCATACCTATAGTCAACTGTCTTGACGACATTGAACTCACGTAGCTTGTCAAATGACTTCTGAAGCATCGTGATGCTCATGGATAAATATGCCGAAGTGGCGCTAGGAACTGCTGCTGTACCAGCACCTTTTGCCATGTCTGCAATTCGTTGCTGCATTGGAGCCGGTAATAGGTTGAGCAATGCCTTCGTTGCCTTCGCAATAGTCACCAGTCTTTCCGTCGTCTTGGCAAGCATCGCAGCCGAATGGGCAATGTTTAAAACTCCAGGGATACAGTCGTATTCGTTGACAAAAGTCACCACTCGGTCGTTCATTTCCAGTGGCTTCAAGAAACCAGCGAGAGCATCATTACCAGTATACGGCGCGCCAAACCCGATAGCCATTGCCACGGGAAGGTTTCGAAGCGCAACTTCACGCTCGTTTCTACTAACTTTCTGCATCCAGTCATCGATCTTCTGTTGCTTGTGTTTGCGAAAGTGTTTGTCCTTGTGGCTGTGCTCCTTACTGTCAGATTTCGTCTGATCTGCATCCAACTTCTCAAGAATCTCTCGCATACTCGCAGGCAAACTGGAGTACACCAATTCACAAAACGCCAACTTGGCGATACTACCGCCGATCGAGTGTCCACAAAACAGCAATACTTTATTCCCTTGTTGCGCATGGTTGTGGAGTTTAGAGAGATCCAGTCGTTGCGCGCGCTTCCAGAACGGCGCGTGCACTCGAGAACCGCCAAAACGGTGAATATACGGCTGTGACAGTGGTACTGCAGACCCCATTACAGCCTGTACGATATCACCAGGGCTGGTGGCTCGCATGGCACAAATGACAGCGCCCTCAGACTCCACAAGCACGTAATCCGTTGTGAATTCGATCGCCGGGAGCTGCAGTGTGTGCGGCAGTGGAGACTTCCGCACATGCATCTCCAGCTCGCGGGCAGCAGAAGCATTGGCCAACGCATCAGAGGCAGAAGGCGATGCCTTGGTAGTGGACAGCGCAGAGCAGAGCACAGCAGCGCTCAGCAGCTCTGGCTCACTGGAGGTGACTGTGCGCGTTGCGCTGTGGCGACCATTGGTGCTGCGCCACCACCAGGCTGGGCCTACCTGCTGTTGTTGCTGGCATTGATCCTCACTTTGTGCCGCCATAGCACTCTAATCTGCAGTGCGTTTGCCACGGGAGGTTTGGATATGAGTTCTGCGCACTGAAGAATATCTGGGTCTTGCGCAAGCGAAGCCATATTAGAAACAATTTGAAGTGGAAATCTATTTTGACGCGTCAAATCAGCCATTAGTGTTTTTAGGGTGACCACATAACGTACTGTAGATACCGAATAGTACGCGGTGTTCTATTGTTATTAAACGCCCTCTTCAACCATGTATTTGATGGGCGTTCAATTCGTAGGGAGTTCTATTCGATTCCGCATTGTTGAATAAAAACAACGAACAATGAATTTATCATCAACGCCAGCAAATGGATTTAGTAGGGGGAGTCAAAGTTAGGATTCGCGTGTCAAAATATACAAGCAAGCGCGCCAAAATATCACAGAAACCCGGTCAAAATATAATATGGTTACACGCCAAGAAATAAAGGGGCTCCAACTTTGACAACCCCAACATGGTGGCCACTGCGATGCACGGCACTCCAACAGAAAGGCAACACAACGATCATCACACTGCATTCCGCACTCCATCAAGCATGCCAAGACTAAGCGAGAGGCAGCAGTTCAGCCAGAACCCTAAAGCTCCTATCTGGCTTCAGCTGGCCGTCGCGTTTGACCGGCTTGGAATCAACGGCAATGGGGCGTCTCTCGGTCGCACTAGAAAACTGTGGGGGGGGCTTAGAAAGGGAACGGTTCCCATTTATACAGCACGCGTCATAATCGCTCTTAATGACCTTTGTGACGAGTTTGTACTATGGCCAGACTCAGCAGAAAGAAGACGAATCTCACGCCGCATGGAACACGAGTGATTTCCGGGTTGTGTTGGGTTTATTGATGGTTGGAAGATTGGCATTAGTTGTGTGGGTATTCAAATAAGCGGCTAGGTCGTTGAAGGCCTGCGTCTTCGTCCGCAGCGGTTTACCAGAGACTGTAGTCTTCTTGTTAGTCCCGTGAGTAGCATTAAAGTTCTCTTGTATCTCCATCCAAGTCACTAGAAGGCCGTAGTCTCCTCTGGTAAGATGCACCTTCGCGGACGCGCCGTTCTCATCGTTGGCGGCCATCCCTACTTGGATGCAGCATTATCCTAGCGTGGCATAGCATACGGGTGGGTGTACGTACTGGAAGGTAGCGTATGGCGGAGGGAATCTAGCTAGTGGCACGGACCTTGTGATGATGAGTACTCGCCAGTGCGGAATGCCCCGAGCCGTGTTGGGTACAGGCGTAAAATACCGACTGACAGCACTTTGTTATTTTCGGGCCGATTTTGCATCTCTGGAAATCACCTGTGATCCCTGAAATCGTTCAGGTCTGGGGCTGAATGATTTCAGAAATCACAGGTCATTTGGCCGAAAAATGACATATTTCGCGCCAAAATATACAAATAAACGTGCCAAAATATCACTGGCAAAAATGCCAACTTTGACTCCCCCTAGTGTTATGTTCTTCGAGAGCTACTCATCGATACAGATCTCATCGAGCGTGTCCAGCAGCTCGCTGAAGCTGTCGCCGCCACTGTCACTGTCGCTGTTGTCATTGAGTGTGGCCCAGGCCACTCGAAATTGTGAACCGTAGGCGTCATGCTTACTGATGAACCAGTCGTTTGGATCGTCAAGGAACCCGCACTTTCCTTTCGGCGAGCTTGGGCAGCGATCCAATCACGAGTCACCTTCTCCTTGTTCAAGCGCAGATCGTAGATCATCTCGACGAGAATTTCCTCTGCCTCTCCCAAGACAGGACGCCGTCCAGCACCCTCAAGACGCCGGCTCTCGAGCTCAGCCCAAATTATCTCCCTTGTAGACCGCAGCAAGGCCATGCGCTGTGGCGGGTGAGTTCTCCCGGGAGCAAGCGCGACTCACACGTGTCGCTTTGCACGGCATGGAGCCTCGTACGTGGCGATAGGTTTGGGCGCGGATAAGGCGGATAAGTTTGGATGGTGTGGGAAGTGGGTTGAGCGAGTAGGATGAGCGCGTGGAGCAGCGTTTGGCGATGCGGAATGGCGTGGGTTGGCGTGCGTGGTTGTGTGTGGTGGTTGTGTGGTTGTGTTGTGTGTGCATGTTGTTTGCGTGGTGGTTGTGTGTGTTGTTGTGCGGTCGTATAGCTCAGTCGGTAGAGCACAGTGCTAATAACGCTGCGGTCCAGGGTTCGAGCCCCTGTATGACCATTTTGCCATTTTGCCCTTCGCGCGTACCTTCCTGGCGCGCTTGGCACGCTTCTTTAGCCCTTTTCGCCGTGCGCGTCGCCGTGCGGGGTATGTCGGGACCCGTTGCCGCACGGAGGAAAGTCTCCATCTCGCTTGGTGAGGTCAGCATTCAGGTCCGACCAACACCTCGATATCGGCCAAGTGGTCCGTAGGTCCGGCCTTGTAGACCGCAGCAAGGCCATGCGCTGTGGCGGGTGAGTTCTCCGGGAGCAAGCGCGACTCACACGTGTCGCTTTGCACGGCATGGAGCCTCGTACGTGGCGATAGGTTTGGGCGCGGATAAGGCGGATAAGTTTGGATGGTGTGGGAAGTGGGTTGAGCGAGTAGGATGAGCGCGTGGAGCAGCGTTTGGCGATGTGGAATGGCGTGGGTTGGCGTGCGTGGTTGTGTGTGGTTGTGTGGTTGTGTTGTGTGTGCATGTTGTTTGCGTGGTGGTTGTGTGTGTTGTTGTGCGGTCGTATAGCTCAGTCGGTAGAGCACAGTGCTAATAACGCTGCGGTCCAGGGTTCGAGCCCTGTATGACCATTTTGCCATTTTGCCCTTCGCGCGTACCTTCCTGGCGCGCTTGGCACGCTTCTTTAGCCCTTTTCGCCGTGCGCGTCGCCGTGCGGGATATGTCGGGACCCGTTGCCGCACGGAGGAAAGTCTCCATCTCGCTTGGTGAGGTCAGCATTCAGGTCCGACCAACACCTCGATATCGGCCAAGTGGTCCGTAGGTCCGGCCTTGTAGACCGCAGCAAGGCCATGCGCTGTGGCGGGTGAGTTCTCCCGGGAGCAAGCGCGACTCACACGTGTCGCTTTGCACGGCATGGAGCCTCGTACGTGGCGATAGGTTTGGGCGTGGATAAGGCGGATAAGTTTGGATGGTGTGGGAAGTGGGTTGAGCGAGTAGGATGAGCGCGTGGAGCAGCGTTTGGCGATGTGGAATGGCGTGGGTTGGCGTGCGTGGTTGTGTGTGGTTGTGTGGTTGTGTTGTGTGTGCATGTTGTTTGCGTGGTGGTTGTGTGTGTTGTTGTGCGGTCGTATAGCTCAGTCGGTAGAGCACAGTGCTAATAACGCTGCGGTCCAGGGTTCGAGCCCCTGTATGACCATTTTGCCATTTTGCCCTTCGCGCGTACCTTCCTGGCGCGCTTGGCACGCTTCTTTAGCCCTTTTCGCCGTGCGCGTCGCCGTGCGGGATATGTCGGGACCCGTTGCCGCACGGAGGAAAGTCTCCATCTCGCTTGGTGAGGTCAGCATTCAGGTCCGACCAACACCTCGATATCGGCCAAGTGGTCCGTAGGTCCGGCCTTGTAGACCGCAGCAAGGCCATGCGCTGTGGCGGGTGAGTTCTCCCGGGAGCAAGCGCGACTCACACGTGTCGCTTTGCACGGCATGGAGCCTCGTACGTGGCGATAGGTTTGGGCGCGGATAAGGCGGATAAGTTTGGATGGTGTGGGAAGTGGGTTGAGCGAGTAGGATGAGCGCGTGGAGCAGCGTTTGGCGATGTGGAATGGCGTGGGTTGGCGTGCGTGGTTGTGTGTGGTTGTGTGGTTGTGTTGTGTGTGCATGTTGTTTGCGTGGTGGTTGTGTGTGTTGTTGTGCGGTCGTATAGCTCAGTCGGTAGAGCACAGTGCTAATAACGCTGCGGTCCAGGGTTCGAGCCCCTGTATGACCATTTTGCCATTTTGCCCTTCGCGCGTACCTTCCTGGCGCGCTTGGCACGCTTCTTTAGCCCTTTTCGCCATGCGCGTCGCCGTGCGGGGTATGTCGGGACCTGTTGCCGCACGGAGGAAAGTCTCCATCTCGCTTGGTGAGGTCAGCATTCAGGTCCGACCAACACCTCGATATCGGCCAAGTGGTCCGTAGGTCCGGCCTTGTAGACCGCAGCAAGGCCATGCGCTGTGGCGGGTGAGTTCTCCCGGGAGCAAGCGCGACTCACACGTGTCGCTTTGCACGGCATGGAGCCTCGTACGTGGCGATAGGTTTGGGCGCGGATAAGGCGGATAAGTTTGGATGGTGTGGGAAGTGGGTTGAGCGAGTAGGATGAGCGCGTGGAGCAGCGTTTGGCGATGTGGAATGGCGTGGGTTGGCGTGCGTGGTTGTGTGTGGTTGTGTGGTTGTGTTGTGTGTGCATGTTGTTTGCGTGGTGGTTGTGTGTGTTGTTGTGCGGTCGTATAGCTCAGTCGGTAGAGCACAGTGCTAATAACGCTGCGGTCCAGGGTTCGAGCCCCTGTATGACCATTTTGCCATTTTGCCCTTCGCGCGTACCTTCCTGGCGCGCTTGGCACGCTTCTTTAGCCCTTTTCGCCGTGCGCGTCGCCGTGCGGGATATGTCTGGACCCGTTGCCGCACGGAGGAAAGTCTCCATCTCGCTTGGTGAGGTCAGCATTCAGGTCCGACCAACACCTCGATATCGGCCAAGTGGTCCGTAGGTCCGGCCTTGTAGACCGCAGCAAGGCCATGCGCTGTGGCGGGTGAGTTCTACCCGGAACAAGCGCGACTCACACGTGTCGCTTTGCACGGCATGGAGCCTCGTACGTGGCGATAGGTTTGGGCGCGGATAAGGCGGATAAGTTTGGATGGTGTGGGAAGTGGGTTGAGCGAGTAGGATGAGCGCGTGGAGCAGCGTTTGGCGATGTGGAATGGCGTGGGTTGGCGTGCGTGGTTGTGTGTGGTTGTGTGGTTGTGTTGTGTGTGCATGTTGTTTGCGTGGTGGTTGTGTGTGTTGTTGTGCGGTCGTATAGCTCAGTCGGTAGAGCACAGTGCTAATAACGCTGCGGTCCAGGGTTCGAGCCCCTGTATGACCATTTTGCCATTTTGCCCTTCGCGCGTACCTTCCTGGCGCGCTTGGCACGCTTCTTTAGCCCTTTTCGCCGTGCGCGTCGCCGTGCGGGATATGTCTGGACCCGTTGCCGCACGGAGGAAAGTCTCCATCTCGCTTGGTGAGGTCAGCATTCAGGTCCGACCAACACCTCGATATCGGCCAAGTGGTCCGTAGGTCCGGCCTTGTAGACCGCAGCAAGGCCATGCGCTGTGGCGGGTGAGTTCTCCCGGGAGCAAGCGCGACTCACACGTGTCGCTTTGCACGGCATGGAGCCTCGTGCGTGGCGATAGGTTTGGGCGCGGATAAGGCGGATAAGTTTGGATGGTGTGGGAAGTGGGTTGAGCGAGTAGGATGAGCGCGTGGAGCAGCGTTTGGCGATGTGGAATGGCGTGGGTTGGCGTGCGTGGTTGTGTGTGGTTGTGTGGTTGTGTTGTGTGCATGTTGTTTGCGTGGTGGTTGTGTGTGTTGTTGTGCGGTCGTATAGCTCAGTCGGTAGAGCACAGTGCTAATAACGCTGCGGTCCAGGGTTCGAGCCCCTGTATGACCATTTTGCCATTTTGCCCTTCGCGCGTACCTTCCTGGCGCGCTTGGCACGCTTCTTTAGCCCTTTTCGCCGTGCGCGTCGCCGTGCGGGATATGTCTGGACCCGTTGCCGCACGGAGGAAAGTCTCCATCTCGCTTGGTGAGGTCAGCATTCAGGTCCGACCAACACCTCGATATCGGCCAAGTGGTCCGTAGGTCCGGCCTTGTAGACCGCAGCAAGGCCATGCGCTGTGGCGGGTGAGTTCTCCCGGGAGCAAGCGCGACTCACGTGTCGCTTTGCACGGCATGGAGCCTCGTGCGTGGCGATAGGTTTGGGCGCGGATAAGGCGGATAAGTTTGGATGGTGTGGGAAGTGGGTTGAGCGAGTAGGATGAGCGCGTGGAGCAGCGTTTGGCGATGTGGAATGGCGTGGGTTGGCGTGCGTGGTTGTGTGTGGTTGTGTGGTTGTGTTGTGTGTGCATGTTGTTTGCGTGGTGGTTGTGTGTGTTGTTGTGCGGTCGTATAGCTCAGTCGGTAGAGCACAGTGCTAATAACGCTGCGGTCCAGGGTTCGAGCCCCTGTATGACCATTTTGCCATTTTGCCCTTCGCGCGTACCTTCCTGGCGCGCTTGGCACGCTTCTTTAGCCCTTTTCGCCGTGCGCGTCGCCGTGCGGGATATGTCTGGACCCGTTGCCGCACGGAGGAAAGTCTCCATCTCGCTTGGTGAGGTCAGCATTCAGGTCCGACCAACACCTCGATATCGGCCAAGTGGTCCGTAGGTCCGGCCTTGTAGACCGCAGCAAGGCCATGCGCTGTGGCGGGTGAGTTCTCCCGGGAGCAAGCGCGACTCACACGTGTCGCTTTGCACGGCATGGAGCCTCGTGCGTGGCGATAGGTTTGGGCGTGGATAAGGCGGATAAGTTTGGATGGTGTGGGAAGTGGGTTGAGCGAGTAGGATGAGCGCGTGGAGCAGCGTTTGGCGATGTGGAATGGCGTGGGTTGGCGTGCGTGGTTGTGTGTGGTTGTGTGGTTGTGTTGTGTGTGCATGTTGTTTGCGTGGTGGTTGTGTGTGTTGTTGTGCGGTCGTATAGCTCAGTCGGTAGAGCACAGTGCTAATAACGCTGCGGTCCAGGGTTCGAGTCCCTGTATGACCATTTTGCCATTTTTGCCCTTCGCGCGTACCTTCCTGGCGCGCTTGGCACGCTTCTTTAGCCCTTTTCGCCGTGCGCGTCGCCGTGCGGGGTATGTCGGGACCTGTTGCCGCACGGAGGAAAGTCTCCATCTCGCTTGGTGAGGTCAGCATTCAGGTCCGACCAACACCTCGATATCGGCCAAGTGGTCCGTAGGTCCGGCCTTGTAGACCGCAGCAAGGCCATGCGCTGTGGCGGGTGAGTTCTCCCGGGAGCAAGCGCGACTCACCCGTGTCGCTTTGCACGGCATGGAGCCTCGTACGTGGCGATAGGTTTGGGCGCGGATAAGGCGGATAAGTTTGGATGGTGTGGGAAGTGGGTTGAGCGAGTAGGATGAGCGCGTGGAGCAGCGTTTGGCGATGTGGAATGGCGTGGGTTGGCGTGCGTGGTTGTGTGTGGTTGTGTGGTTGTGTTGTGTGTGCATGTTGTTTGCGTGGTGGTTGTGTGTGTTGTTGTGCGGTCGTATAGCTCAGTCGGTAGAGCACAGTGCTAATAACGCTGCGGTCCAGGGTTCGAGCCCCTGTATGACCATTTTGCCATTTTGCCCTTCGCGCGTACCTTCCTGGCGCGCTTGGCACGCTTCTTTAGCCCTTTTCGCCGTGCGCGTCGCCGTGCGGGATATGTCTGGACCCGTTGCCGCACGGAGGAAAGTCTCCATCTCGCTTGGTGAGGTCAGCATTCAGGTCCGACCAACACCTCGATATCGGCCAAGTGGTCCGTAGGTCCGGCCTTGTAGACCGCAGCAAGGCCATGCGCTGTGGCGGGTGAGTTCTCCCGGGAGCAAGCGCGACTCACACGTGTCGCTTTGCACGGCATGGAGCCTCGTACGTGGCGATAGGTTTGGGCGCGGATAAGGCGGATAAGTTTGGATGGTGTGGGAAGTGGGTTGAGCGAGTAGGATGAGCGCGTGGAGCAGCGTTTGGCGATGTGGAATGGCGTGGGTTGGCGTGCGTGGTTGTGTGTGGTTGTGTGGTTGTGTTGTGTGTGCATGTTGTTTGCGTGGTGGTTGTGTGTGTTGTTGTGCGGTCGTATAGCTCAGTCGGTAGAGCACAGTGCTAATAACGCTGCGGTCCAGGGTTCGAGCCCCTGTATGACCATTTTGCCATTTTGCCCTTCGCGCGTACCTTCCTGGCGCGCTTGGCACGCTTCTTTAGCCCTTTCGCCGTGCGCGTCGCCGTGCGGGATATGTCTGGGACCCGTTGCCGCACGGAGGAAAGTCTCCATCTCGCTTGGTGAGGTCAGCATTCAGGTCCGACCAACACCTCGATATCGGCCAAGTGGTCCGTAGGTCCGGCCTTGTAGACCGCAGCAAGGCCATGCGCTGTGGCGGGTGAGTTCTCCGGGAGCAAGCGCGACTCACTCGTGTCGCTTTGCACGGCATGGAGCCTCGTGCGTGGCGATAGGTTTGGGCGCGGATAAGGCGGATAAGTTTGGATGGTGTGGGAAGTGGGTTGAGCGAGTAGGATGAGCGCGTGGAGCAGCGTTTGGCGATGTGGAATGGCG
Organism: Phytophthora colocasiae; assembly: GCA_018806915.1. NCBI lineage: Eukaryota > Oomycota > Peronosporomycetes > Peronosporales > Peronosporaceae > Phytophthora > Phytophthora colocasiae. The sequence goes on along the minus strand of JAGKQI010000102.1, from coordinate 619,047 downwards.
TGGGTTGGCGTGCGTGGTTGTGTGTGGTTGTGTGGTTGTGTTGTGTGTGCATGTTGTTTGCGTGGTGGTTGTGTGTGTTGTTGTGCGGTCGTATAGCTCAGTCGGTAGAGCACAGTGCTAATAACGCTGCGGTCCAGGGTTCGAGCCCCTGTATGACCATTTTGCCATTTTGCCCTTCGCGCGTACCTTCCTGGCGCGCTTGGCACGCTTCTTTAGCCCTTTTCGCCGTGCGCGTCGCCGTGCGGGATATGTCTGGACCCGTTGCCGCACGGAGGAAAGTCTCCATCTCGCTTGGTGAGGTCAGCATTCAGGTCCGACCAACACCTCGATATCGGCCAAGTGGTCCGTAGGTCCGGCCTTGTAGACCGCAGCAAGGCCATGCGCTGTGGCGGGTGAGTTCTCCCGGGAGCAAGCGCGACTCACACGTGTCGCTTTGCACGGCATGGAGCCTCGTACGTGGCGATAGGTTTGGGCGCGGATAAGGCGGATAAGTTTGGATGGTGTGGGAAGTGGGTTGAGCGAGTAGGATGAGCGCGTGGAGCAGCGTTTGGCGATGTGGAATGGCGTGGGTTGGCGTGCGTGGTTGTGTGTGGTTGTGTGGTTGTGTTGTGTGCATGTTGTTTGCGTGGTGGTTGTGTGTGTTGTTGTGCGGTCGTATAGCTCAGTCGGTAGAGCACAGTGCTAATAACGCTGCGGTCCAGGGTTCGAGCCCCTGTATGACCATTTTGCCATTTTGCCCTTCGCGCGTACCTTCCTGGCGCGCTTGGCACGCTTCTTTAGCCCTTTTCGCCGTGCGCGTCGCCGTGCGGGATATGTCTGGACCCGTTGCCGCACGGAGGAAAGTCTCCATCTCGCTTGGTGAGGTCAGCATTCAGGTCCGACCAACACCTCGATATCGGCCAAGTGGTCCGTAGGTCCGGCCTTGTAGACCGCAGCAAGGCCATGCGCTGTGGCGGGTGAGTTCTCCCGGGAGCAAGCGCGACTCACACGTGTCGCTTTGCACGGCATGGAGCCTCGTACGTGGCGATAGGTTTGGGCGCGGATAAGGCGGATAAGTTTGGATGGTGTGGGAAGTGGGTTGAGCGAGTAGGATGAGCGCGTGGAGCAGCGTTTGGCGATGTGGAATGGCGTGGGTTGGCGTGCGTGGTTGTGTGTGGTTGTGTGGTTGTGTTGTGTGTGCATGTTGTTTGCGTGGTGGTTGTGTGTGTTGTTGTGCGGTCGTATAGCTCAGTCGGTAGAGCACAGTGCTAATAACGCTGCGGTCCAGGGTTCGAGCCCCTGTATGACCATTTTGCCATTTTGCCCTTCGCGCGTACCTTCCTGGCGCGCTTGGCACGCTTCTTTAGCCCTTTTCGCCGTGCGCGTCGCCGTGCGGGATATGTCTGGACCCGTTGCCGCACGGAGGAAAGTCTCCATCTCGCTTGGTGAGGTCAGCATTCAGGTCCGACCAACACCTCGATATCGGCCAAGTGGTCCGTAGGTCCGGCCTTGTAGACCGCAGCAAGGCCATGCGCTGTGGCGGGTGAGTTCTCCCGGGAGCAAGCGCGACTCACACGTGTCGCTTTGCACGGCATGGAGCCTCGTACGTGGCGATAGGTTTGGGCGTGGATAAGGCGGATAAGTTTGGATGGTGTGGGAAGTGGGTTGAGCGAGTAGGATGAGCGCGTGGAGCAGCGTTTGGCGATGTGGAATGGCGTGGGTTGGCGTGCGTGGTTGTGTGTGGTTGTGTGGTTGTGTTGTGTGTGCATGTTGTTTGCGTGGTGGTTGTGTGTGTTGTTGTGCGGTCGTATAGCTCAGTCGGTAGAGCACAGTGCTAATAACGCTGCGGTCCAGGGTTCGAGCCCCTGTATGACCATTTTGCCATTTTGCCCTTCGCGCGTACCTTCCTGGCGCGCTTGGCACGCTTCTTTAGCCCTTTCGCCGTGCGCGTCGCCGTGCGGGATATGTCTGGACCCGTTGCCGCACGGAGGAAAGTCTCCATCTCGCTTGGTGAGGTCAGCATTCAGGTCCGACCAACACCTCGATATCGGCCAAGTGGTCCGTAGGTCCGGCCTTGTAGACCGCAGCAAGGCCATGCGCTGTGGCGGGTGAGTTCTCCCGGGAGCAAGCGCGACTCACACGTGTCGCTTTGCACGGCATGGAGCCTCGTGCGTGGCGATAGGTTTGGGCGCGGATAAGGCGGATAAGTTTGGATGGTGTGGGAAGTGGGTTGAGCGAGTAGGATGAGCGCGTGGAGCAGCGTTTGGCGATGTGGAATGGCGTGGGTTGGCGTGCGTGGTTGTGTGTGGTTGTGTGGTTGTGTTGTGTGTGCATGTTGTTTGCGTGGTGGTTGTGTGTGTTGTTGTGCGGTCGTATAGCTCAGTCGGTAGAGCACAGTGCTAATAACGCTGCGGTCCAGGGTTCGAGCCCCTGTATGACCATTTTGCCATTTTGCCCTTCGCGCGTACCTTCCTGGCGCGCTTGGCACGCTTCTTTAGCCCTTTTCGCCATGCGCGTCGCCGTGCGGGGTATGTCGGGACCTGTTGCCGCACGGAGGAAAGTCTCCATCTCGCTTGGTGAGGTCAGCATTCAGGTCCGACCAACACCTCGATATCGGCCAAGTGGTCCGTAGGTCCGGCCTTGTAGACCGCAGCAAGGCCATGCGCTGTGGCGGGTGAGTTCTCCCGGGAGCAAGCGCGACTCACACGTGTCGCTTTGCACGGCATGGAGCCTCGTACGTGGCGATAGGTTTGGGCGCGGATAAGGCGGATAAGTTTGGATGGTGTGGGAAGTGGGTTGAGCGAGTAGGATGAGCGCGTGGAGCAGCGTTTGGCGATGTGGAATGGCGTGGGTTGGCGTGCGTGGTTGTGTGTGGTTGTGTGGTTGTGTTGTGTGTGCATGTTGTTTGCGTGGTGGTTGTGTGTGTTGTTGTGCGGTCGTATAGCTCAGTCGGTAGAGCACAGTGCTAATAACGCTGCGGTCCAGGGTTCGAGCCCCTGTATGACCATTTTGCCATTTTGCCCTTCGCGCGTACCTTCCTGGCGCGCTTGGCACGCTTCTTTAGCCCTTTTCGCCGTGCGCGTCGCCGTGCGGGATATGTCTGGACCCGTTGCCGCACGGAGGAAAGTCTCCATCTCGCTTGGTGAGGTCAGCATTCAGGTCCGACCAACACCTCGATATCGGCCAAGTGGTCCGTAGGTCCGGCCTTGTAGACCGCAGCAAGGCCATGCGCTGTGGCGGGTGAGTGCAAGCGCGACTCACACGTGTCGCTTTGCACGGCATGGAGCCTCGTACGTGGCGATAGGTTTGGGCGCGGATAAGGCGGATAAGTTTGGATGGTGTGGGAAGTGGGTTGAGCGAGTAGGATGAGCGCGTGGAGCAGCGTTTGGCGATGTGGAATGGCGTGGGTTGGCGTGCGTGGTTGTGTGTGGTTGTGTGGTTGTGTTGTGTGTGCATGTTGTTTGCGTGGTGGTTGTGTGTGTTGTTGTGCGGTCGTATAGCTCAGTCGGTAGAGCACAGTGCTAATAACGCTGCGGTCCAGGGTTCGAGCCCCTGTATGACCATTTTGCCATTTTGCCCTTCGCGCGTACCTTCCTGGCGCGCTTGGCACGCTTCTTTAGCCCTTTTCGCCGTGCGCGTCGCCGTGCGGGATATGTCTGGACCCGTTGCCGCACGGAGGAAAGTCTCCATCTCGCTTGGTGAGGTCAGCATTCAGGTCCGACCAACACCTCGATATCGGCCAAGTGGTCCGTAGGTCCGGCCTTGTAGACCGCAGCAAGGCCATGCGCTGTGGCGGGTGAGTTCTCCCGGGAGCAAGCGCGACTCACACGTGTCGCTTTGCACGGCATGGAGCCTCGTACGTGGCGATAGGTTTGGGCGCGGATAAGGCGGATAAGTTTGGATGGTGTGGAAGTGGGTTGAGCGAGTAGGATGAGCGCGTGGAGCAGCGTTTGGCGATGTGGAATGGCGTGGGTTGGCGTGCGTGGTTGTGTGTGGTTGTGTGGTTGTGTTGTGTGTGCATGTTGTTTGCGTGGTGGTTGTGTGTGTTGTTGTGCGGTCGTATAGCTCAGTCGGTAGAGCACAGTGCTAATAACGCTGCGGTCCAGGGTTCGAGCCCTGTATGACCATTTTGCCATTTTGCCCTTCGCGCGTACCTTCCTGGCGCGCTTGGCACGCTTCTTTAGCCCTTTTCGCCGTGCGCGTCGCCGTGCGGGATATGTCTGGACCCGTTGCCGCACGGAGGAAAGTCTCCATCTCGCTTGGTGAGGTCAGCATTCAGGTCCGACCAACACCTCGATATCGGCCAAGTGGTCCGTAGGTCCGGCCTTGTAGACCGCAGCAAGGCCATGCGCTGTGGCGGGTGAGTTCTCCCGGGAGCAAGCGCGACTCACACGTGTCGCTTTGCACGGCATGGAGCCTCGTACGTGGCGATAGGTTTGGGCGCGGATAAGGCGGATAAGTTTGGATGGTGTGGGAAGTGGGTTGAGCGAGTAGGATGAGCGCGTGGAGCAGCGTTTGGCGATGTGGAATGGCGTGGGTTGGCGTGCGTGGTTGTGTGTGGTTGTGTGGTTGTGTTGTGTGTGCATGTTGTTTGCGTGGTGGTTGTGTGTGTTGTTGTGCGGTCGTATAGCTCAGTCGGTAGAGCACAGTGCTAATAACGCTGCGGTCCAGGGTTCGAGCCCCTGTATGACCATTTTGCCATTTTGCCCTTCGCGCGTACCTTCCTGGCGCGCTTGGCACGCTTCTTTAGCCCTTTTCGCCGTGCGCGTCGCCGTGCGGGATATGTCTGGACCCGTTGCCGCACGGAGGAAAGTCTCCATCTCGCTTGGTGAGGTCAGCATTCAGGTCCGACCAACACCTCGATATCGGCCAAGTGGTCCGTAGGTCCGGCCTTGTAGACCGCAGCAAGGCCATGCGCTGTGGCGGGTGAGTTCTCCCGGGAGCAAGCGCGACTCACACGTGTCGCTTTGCACGGCATGGAGCCTCGTGCGTGGCGATAGGTTTGGGCGCGGATAAGGCGGATAAGTTTGGATGGTGTGGGAAGTGGGTTGAGCGAGTAGGATGAGCGCGTGGAGCAGCGTTTGGCGATGTGGAATGGCGTGGGTTGGCGTGCGTGGTTGTGTGTGGTTGTGTGGTTGTGTTGTGTGTGCATGTTGTTTGCGTGGTGGTTGTGTGTGTTGTTGTGCGGTCGTATAGCTCAGTCGGTAGAGCACAGTGCTAATAACGCTGCGGTCCAGGGTTCGAGCCCTGTATGACCATTTTGCCATTTTGCCCTTCGCGCGTACCTTCCTGGCGCGCTTGGCACGCTTCTTTAGCCCTTTTCGCCGTGCGCGTCGCCGTGCGGGATATGTCTGGACCCGTTGCCGCACGGAGGAAAGTCTCCATCTCGCTTGGTGAGGTCAGCATTCAGGTCCGACCAACACCTCGATATCGGCCAAGTGGTCCGTAGGTCCGGCCTTGTAGACCGCAGCAAGGCCATGCGCTGTGGCGGGTGAGTTCTCCCGGGAGCAAGCGCGACTCACACGTGTCGCTTTGCACGGCATGGAGCCTCGTACGTGGCGATAGGTTTGGGCGCGGATAAGGCGGATAAGTTTGGATGGTGTGGGAAGTGGGTTGAGCGAGTAGGATGAGCGCGTGGAGCAGCGTTTGGCGATGTGGAATGGCGTGGGTTGGCGTGCGTGGTTGTGTGTGGTTGTGTGGTTGTGTTGTGTGTGCATGTTGTTTGCGTGGTGGTTGTGTGTGTTGTTGTGCGGTCGTATAGCTCAGTCGGTAGAGCACAGTGCTAATAACGCTGCGGTCCAGGGTTCGAGCCCCTGTATGACCATTTTGCCATTTTGCCCTTCGCGCGTACCTTCCTGGCGCGCTTGGCACGCTTCTTTAGCCCTTTTCGCCGTGCGCGTCGCCGTGCGGGATATGTCTGGACCCGTTGCCGCACGGAGGAAAGTCTCCATCTCGCTTGGTGAGGTCAGCATTCAGGTCCGACCAACACCTCGATATCGGCCAAGTGGTCCGTAGGTCCGGCCTTGTAGACCGCAGCAAGGCCATGCGCTGTGGCGGGTGAGTTCTCCCGGGAGCAAGCGCGACTCACACGTGTCGCTTTGCACGGCATGGAGCCTCGTACGTGGCGATAGGTTTGGGCGCGGATAAGGCGGATAAGTTTGGATGGTGTGGGAAGTGGGTTGAGCGAGTAGGATGAGCGCGTGGAGCAGCGTTTGGCGATGTGGAATGGCGTGGGTTGGCGTGCGTGGTTGTGTGTGGTTGTGTGGTTGTGTTGTGTGTGCATGTTGTTTGCGTGGTGGTTGTGTGTGTTGTTGTGCGGTCGTATAGCTCAGTCGGTAGAGCACAGTGCTAATAACGCTGCGGTCCAGGGTTCGAGCCCCTGTATGACCATTTTGCCATTTTGCCCTTCGCGCGTACCTTCCTGGCGCGCTTGGCACGCTTCTTTAGCCCTTTTCGCCGTGCGCGTCGCCGTGCGGGATATGTCTGGACCCGTTGCCGCACGGAGGAAAGTCTCCATCTCGCTTGGTGAGGTCAGCATTCAGGTCCGACCAACACCTCGATATCGGCCAAGTGGTCCGTAGGTCCGGCCTTGTAGACCGCAGCAAGGCCATGCGCTGTGGCGGGTGAGTTCTCCCGGGAGCAAGCGCGACTCACACGTGTCGCTTTGCACGGCATGGAGCCTCGTACGTGGCGATAGGTTTGGGCGCGGATAAGGCGGATAAGTTTGGATGGTGTGGGAAGTGGGTTGAGCGAGTAGGATGAGCGCGTGGAGCAGCGTTTGGCGATGTGGAATGGCGTGGGTTGGCGTGCGTGGTTGTGTGTGGTTGTGTGGTTGTGTTGTGTGTGCATGTTGTTTGCGTGGTGGTTGTGTGTGTTGTTGTGCGGTCGTATAGCTCAGTCGGTAGAGCACAGTGCTAATAACGCTGCGGTCCAGGGTTCGAGCCCCTGTATGACCATTTTGCCATTTTGCCCTTCGCGCGTACCTTCCTGGCGCGCTTGGCACGCTTCTTTAGCCCTTTTCGCCGTGCGCGTCGCCGTGCGGGATATGTCTGGACCCGTTGCCGCACGGAGGAAAGTCTCCATCTCGCTTGGTGAGGTCAGCATTCAGGTCCGACCAACACCTCGATATCGGCCAAGTGGTCCGTAGGTCCGGCCTTGTAGACCGCAGCAAGGCCATGCGCTGTGGCGGGTGAGTTCTCCCGGGAGCAAGCGCGACTCACACGTGTCGCTTTGCACGGCATGGAGCCTCGTGCGTGGCGATAGGTTTGGGCGCGGATAAGGCGGATAAGTTTGGATGGTGTGGGAAGTGGGTTGAGCGAGTAGGATGAGCGCGTGGAGCAGCGTTTGGCGATGTGGAATGGCGTGGGTTGGCGTGCGTGGTTGTGTGTGGTTGTGTGGTTGTGTTGTGTGTGCATGTTGTTTGCGTGGTGGTTGTGTGTGTTGTTGTGCGGTCGTATAGCTCAGTCGGTAGAGCACAGTGCTAATAACGCTGCGGTCCAGGGTTCGAGCCCCTGTATGACCATTTTGCCATTTTGCCCTTCGCGCGTACCTTCCTGGCGCGCTTGGCACGCTTCTTTAGCCCTTTTCGCCGTGCGCGTCGCCGTGCGGGATATGTCTGGACCCGTTGCCGCACGGAGGAAAGTCTCCATCTCGCTTGGTGAGGTCAGCATTCAGGTCCGACCAACACCTCGATATCGGCCAAGTGGTCCGTAGGTCCGGCCTTGTAGACCGCAGCAAGGCCATGCGCTGTGGCGGGTGAGTTCTCCCGGGAGCAAGCGCGACTCACACGTGTCGCTTTGCACGGCATGGAGCCTCGTACGTGGCGATAGGTTTGGGCGCGGATAAGGCGGATAAGTTTGGATGGTGTGGGAAGTGGGTTGAGCGAGTAGGATGAGCGCGTGGAGCAGCGTTTGGCGATGTGGAATGGCGTGGGTTGGCGTGCGTGGTTGTGTGTGGTTGTGTGGTTGTGTTGTGTGTGCATGTTGTTTGCGTGGTGGTTGTGTGTGTTGTTGTGCGGTCGTATAGCTCAGTCGGTAGAGCACAGTGCTAATAACGCTGCGGTCCAGGGTTCGAGCCCCTGTATGACCATTTTGCCATTTTGCCCTTCGCGCGTACCTTCCTGGCGCGCTTGGCACGCTTCTTTAGCCCTTTTCGCCGTGCGCGTCGCCGTGCGGGATATGTCTGGACCCGTTGCCGCACGGAGGAAAGTCTCCATCTCGCTTGGTGAGGTCAGCATTCAGGTCCGACCAACACCTCGATATCGGCCAAGTGGTCCGTAGGTCCGGCCTTGTAGACCGCAGCAAGGCCATGCGCTGTGGCGGGTGAGTTCTCCCGGGAGCAAGCGCGACTCACACGTGTCGCTTTGCACGGCATGGAGCCTCGTACGTGGCGATAGGTTTGGGCGCGGATAAGGCGGATAAGTTTGGATGGTGTGGGAAGTGGGTTGAGCGAGTAGGATGAGCGCGTGGAGCAGCGTTTGGCGATGTGGAATGGCGTGGGTTGGCGTGCGTGGTTGTGTGTGGTTGTGTGGTTGTGTTGTGTGTGCATGTTGTTTGCGTGGTGGTTGTGTGTGTTGTTGTGCGGTCGTATAGCTCAGTCGGTAGAGCACAGTGCTAATAACGCTGCGGTCCAGGGTTCGAGCCCCTGTATGACCATTTTGCCATTTTGCCCTTCGCGCGTACCTTCCTGGCGCGCTTGGCACGCTTCTTTAGCCCTTTTCGCCGTGCGCGTCGCCGTGCGGGATATGTCTGGACCCGTTGCCGCACGGAGGAAAGTCTCCATCTCGCTTGGTGAGGTCAGCATTCAGGTCCGACCAACACCTCGATATCGGCCAAGTGGTCCGTAGGTCCGGCCTTGTAGACCGCAGCAAGGCCATGCGCTGTGGCGGGTGAGTTCTCCCGGGAGCAAGCGCGACTCACACGTGTCGCTTTGCACGGCATGGAGCCTCGTGCGTGGCGATAGGTTTGGGCGCGGATAAGGCGGATAAGTTTGGATGGTGTGGGAAGTGGGTTGAGCGAGTAGGATGAGCGCGTGGAGCAGCGTTTGGCGATGTGGAATGGCGTGGGTTGGCGTGCGTGGTTGTGTGTGGTTGTGTGGTTGTGTTGTGTGTGCATGTTGTTTGCGTGGTGGTTGTGTGTGTTGTTGTGCGGTCGTATAGCTCAGTCGGTAGAGCACAGTGCTAATAACGCTGCGGTCCAGGGTTCGAGCCCCTGTATGACCATTTTGCCATTTTGCCCTTCGCGCGTACCTTCCTGGCGCGCTTGGCACGCTTCTTTAGCCCTTTTCGCCGTGCGCGTCGCCGTGCGGGATATGTCTGGACCCGTTGCCGCACGGAGGAAAGTCTCCATCTCGCTTGGTGAGGTCAGCATTCAGGTCCGACCAACACCTCGATATCGGCCAAGTGGTCCGTAGGTCCGGCCTTGTAGACCGCAGCAAGGCCATGCGCTGTGGCGGGTGAGTTCTCCCGGGAGCAAGCGCGACTCACACGTGTCGCTTTGCACGGCATGGAGCCTCGTACGTGGCGATAGGTTTGGGCGTGGATAAGGCGGATAAGTTTGGATGGTGTGGGAAGTGGGTTGAGCGAGTAGGATGAGCGCGTGGAGCAGCGTTTGGCGATGTGGAATGGCGTGGGTTGGCGTGCGTGGTTGTGTGTGGTTGTGTGGTTGTGTTGTGTGTGCATGTTGTTTGCGTGGTGGTTGTGTGTGTTGTTGTGCGGTCGTATAGCTCAGTCGGTAGAGCACAGTGCTAATAACGCTGCGGTCCAGGGTTCGAGCCCCTGTATGACCATTTTGCCATTTTGCCCTTCGCGCGTACCTTCCTGGCGCGCTTGGCACGCTTCTTTAGCCCTTTTCGCCGTGCGCGTCGCCGTGCGGGATATGTCTGGACCCGTTGCCGCACGGAGGAAAGTCTCCATCTCGCTTGGTGAGGTCAGCATTCAGGTCCGACCAACACCTCGATATCGGCCAAGTGGTCCGTAGGTCCGGCCTTGTAGACCGCAGCAAGGCCATGCGCTGTGGCGGGTGAGTTCTCCCGGGAGCAAGCGCGACTCACACGTGTCGCTTTGCACGGCATGGAGCCTCGTACGTGGCGATAGGTTTGGGCGCGGATAAGGCGGATAAGTTTGGATGGTGTGGGAAGTGGGTTGAGCGAGTAGGATGAGCGCGTGGAGCAGCGTTTGGCGATGTGGAATGGCGTGGGTTGGCGTGCGTGGTTGTGTGTGGTTGTGTGGTTGTGTTGTGTGTGCATGTTGTTTGCGTGGTGGTTGTGTGTGTTGTTGTGCGGTCGTATAGCTCAGTCGGTAGAGCACAGTGCTAATAACGCTGCGGTCCAGGGTTCGAGCCCCTGTATGACCATTTTGCCATTTTGCCCTTCGCGCGTACCTTCCTGGCGCGCTTGGCACGCTTCTTTAGCCCTTTTCGCCGTGCGCGTCGCCGTGCGGGATATGTCTGGACCCGTTGCCGCACGGAGGAAAGTCTCCATCTCGCTTGGTGAGGTCAGCATTCAGGTCCGACCAACACCTCGATATCGGCCAAGTGGTCCGTAGGTCCGGCCTTGTAGACCGCAGCAAGGCCATGCGCTGTGGCGGGTGAGTTCTCCCGGGAGCAAGCGCGACTCACACGTGTCGCTTTGCACGGCATGGAGCCTCGTACGTGGCGATAGGTTTGGGCGCGGATAAGGCGGATAAGTTTGGATGGTGTGGGAAGTGGGTTGAGCGAGTAGGATGAGCGCGTGGAGCAGCGTTTGGCGATGTGGAATGGCGTGGGTTGGCGTGCGTGGTTGTGTGTGGTTGTGTGGTTGTGTTGTGTGTGCATGTTGTTTGCGTGGTGGTTGTGTGTGTTGTTGTGCGGTCGTATAGCTCAGTCGGTAGAGCACAGTGCTAATAACGCTGCGGTCCAGGGTTCGAGCCCCTGTATGACCATTTTGCCATTTTGCCCTTCGCGCGTACCTTCCTGGCGCGCTTGGCACGCTTCTTTAGCCCTTTTCGCCGTGCGCGTCGCCGTGCGGGATATGTCTGGACCCGTTGCCGCACGGAGGAAAGTCTCCATCTCGCTTGGTGAGGTCAGCATTCAGGTCCGACCAACACCTCGATATCGGCCAAGTGGTCCGTAGGTCCGGCCTTGTAGACCGCAGCAAGGCCATGCGCTGTGGCGGGTGAGTTCTCCGGGTCGCATGCGCGACTCACACGTGTCGCTTTGCACGGCATGGAGCCTCGTACGTGGCGATAGGTTTGGGCGCGGATAAGGCGGATAAGTTTGGATGGTGTGGGAAGTGGGTTGAGCGAGTAGGATGAGCGCGTGGAGCAGCGTTTGGCGATGTGGAATGGCGTGGGTTGGCGTGCGTGGTTGTGTGTGGTTGTGTGGTTGTGTTGTGTGTGCATGTTGTTTGCGTGGTGGTTGTGTGTGTTGTTGTGCGGTCGTATAGCTCAGTCGGTAGAGCACAGTGCTAATAACGCTGCGGTCCAGGGTTCGAGCCCCTGTATGACCATTTTGCCATTTTGCCCTTCGCGCGTACCTTCCTGGCGCGCTTGGCACGCTTCTTTAGCCCTTTTCGCCGTGCGCGTCGCCGTGCGGGATATGTCTGGACCCGTTGCCGCACGGAGGAAAGTCTCCATCTCGCTTGGTGAGGTCAGCATTCAGGTCCGACCAACACCTCGATATCGGCCAAGTGGTCCGTAGGTCCGGCCTTGTAGACCGCAGCAAGGCCATGCGCTGTGGCGGGTGAGTTCTCCCGGGAGCAAGCGCGACTCACACGTGTCGCTTTGCACGGCATGGAGCCTCGTACGTGGCGATAGGTTTGGGCGCGGATAAGGCGGATAAGTTTGGATGGTGTGGGAAGTGGGTTGAGCGAGTAGGATGAGCGCGTGGAGCAGCGTTTGGCGATGTGGAATGGCGTGGGTTGGCGTGCGTGGTTGTGTGTGGTTGTGTGGTTGTGTTGTGTGTGCATGTTGTTTGCGTGGTGGTTGTGTGTGTTGTTGTGCGGTCGTATAGCTCAGTCGGTAGAGCACAGTGCTAATAACGCTGCGGTCCAGGGTTCGAGCCCCTGTATGACCATTTTGCCATTTTGCCCTTCGCGCGTACCTTCCTGGCGCGCTTGGCACGCTTCTTTAGCCCTTTTCGCCGTGCGCGTCGCCGTGCGGGATATGTCGGGACCCGTTGCCGCACGGAGGAAAGTCTCCATCTCGCTTGGTGAGGTCAGCATTCAGGTCCGACCAACACCTCGATATCGGCCAAGTGGTCCGTAGGTCCGGCCTTGTAGACCGCAGCAAGGCCATGCGCTGTGGCGGGTGAGTTCTCCCGGGAGCAAGCGCGACTCACACGTGTCGCTTTGCACGGCATGGAGCCTCGTACGTGGCGATAGGTTTGGGCGCGGATAAGGCGGATAAGTTTGGATGGTGTGGGAAGTGGGTTGAGCGAGTAGGATGAGCGCGTGGAGCAGCGTTTGGCGATGTGGAATGGCGTGGGTTGGCGTGCGTGGTTGTGTGTGGTTGTGTGGTTGTGTTGTGTGTGCATGTTGTTTGCGTGGTGGTTGTGTGTGTTGTTGTGCGGTCGTATAGCTCAGTCGGTAGAGCACAGTGCTAATAACGCTGCGGTCCAGGGTTCGAGCCCCTGTATGACCATTTTGCCATTTTGCCCTTCGCGCGTACCTTCCTGGCGCGCTTGGCACGCTTCTTTAGCCCTTTTCGCCGTGCGCGTCGCCGTGCGGGATATGTCTGGACCCGTTGCCGCACGGAGGAAAGTCTCCATCTCGCTTGGTGAGGTCAGCATTCAGGTCCGACCAACACCTCGATATCGGCCAAGTGGTCCGTAGGTCCGGCCTTGTAGACCGCAGCAAGGCCATGCGCTGTGGCGGGTGAGTTCTCCCGGGAGCAAGCGCGACTCACACGTGTCGCTTTGCACGGCATGGAGCCTCGTGCGTGGCGATAGGTTTGGGCGTGGATAAGGCGGATAAGTTTGGATGGTGTGGGAAGTGGGTTGAGCGAGTAGGATGAGTGCGTGGAGCAGCGTTTGGCGATGTGGAATGGCGTGGGTTGGCGTGCGTGGTTGTGTGTGGTTGTGTGGTTGTGTTGTGTGTGCATGTTGTTTGCGTGGTGGTTGTGTGTGTTGTTGTGCGGTCGTATAGCTCAGTCGGTAGAGCACAGTGCTAATAACGCTGCGGTCCAGGGTTCGAGCCCCTGTATGACCATTTTGCCATTTTGCCCTTCGCGCGTACCTTCCTGGCGCGCTTGGCACGCTTCTTTAGCCCTTTTCGCCGTGCGCGTCGCCGTGCGGGATATGTCTGGACCCGTTGCCGCACGGAGGAAAGTCTCCATCTCGCTTGGTGAGGTCAGCATTCAGGTCCGACCAACACCTCGATATCGGCCAAGTGGTCCGTAGGTCCGGCCTTGTAGACCGCAGCAAGGCCATGCGCTGTGGCGGGTGAGTTCTCCCGGGAGCAAGCGCGACTCACACGTGTCGCTTTGCACGGCATGGAGCCTCGTGCGTGGCGATAGGTTTGGGCGTGGATAAGGCGGATAAGTTTGGATGGTGTGGGAAGTGGGTTGAGCGAGTAGGATGAGCGCGTGGAGCAGCGTTTGGCGATGTGGAATGGCGTGGGTTGGCGTGCGTGGTTGTGTGGTTGTGTGGTTGTGTTGTGTGTGCATGTTGTTTGCGTGGTGGTTGTGTGTGTTGTTGTGCGGTCGTATAGCTCAGTCGGTAGAGCACAGTGCTAATAACGCTGCGGTCCAGGGTTCGAGCCCCTGTATGACCATTTTGCCATTTTGCCCTTCGCGCGTACCTTCCTGGCGCGCTTGGCACGCTTCTTTAGCCCTTTCGCCGTGCGCGTCGCCGTGCGGGATATGTCTGGACCCGTTGCCGCACGGAGGAAAGTCTCCATCTCGCTTGGTGAGGTCAGCATTCAGGTCCGACCAACACCTCGATATCGGCCAAGTGGTCCGTAGGTCCGGCCTTGTAGACCGCAGCAAGGCCATGCGCTGTGGCGGGTGAGTTCTCCCGGGAGCAAGCGCGACTCACACGTGTCGCTTTGCACGGCATGGAGCCTCGTACGTGGCGATAGGTTTGGGCGCGGATAAGGCGGATAAGTTTGGATGGTGTGGGAAGTGGGTTGAGCGAGTAGGATGAGCGCGTGGAGCAGCGTTTGGCGATGTGGAATGGCGTGGGTTGGCGTGCGTGGTTGTGTGTGGTTGTGTGGTTGTGTTGTGTGTGCATGTTGTTTGCGTGGTGGTTGTGTGTGTTGTTGTGCGGTCGTATAGCTCAGTCGGTAGAGCACAGTGCTAATAACGCTGCGGTCCAGGGTTCGAGCCCCTGTATGACCATTTTGCCATTTTGCCCTTCGCGCGTACCTTCCTGGCGCGCTTGGCACGCTTCTTTAGCCCTTTTCGCCGTGCGCGTCGCCGTGCGGGATATGTCTGGACCCGTTGCCGCACGGAGGAAAGTCTCCATCTCGCTTGGTGAGGTCAGCATTCAGGTCCGACCAACACCTCGATATCGGCCAAGTGGTCCGTAGGTCCGGCCTTGTAGACCGCAGCAAGGCCATGCGCTGTGGCGGGTGAGTTCTCCCGGGAGCAAGCGCGACTCACACGTGTCGCTTTGCACGGCATGGAGCCTCGTACGTGGCGATAGGTTTGGGCGCGGATAAGGCGGATAAGTTTGGATGGTGTGGGAAGTGGGTTGAGCGAGTAGGATGAGCGCGTGGAGCAGCGTTTGGCGATGTGGAATGGCGTGGGTTGGCGTGCGTGGTTGTGTGTGGTTGTGTGGTTGTGTTGTGTGTGCATGTTGTTTGCGTGGTGGTTGTGTGTGTTGTTGTGCGGTCGTATAGCTCAGTCGGTAGAGCACAGTGCTAATAACGCTGCGGTCCAGGGTTCGAGCCCCTGTATGACCATTTTGCCATTTTGCCCTTCGCGCGTACCTTCCTGGCGCGCTTGGCACGCTTCTTTAGCCCTTTTCGCCGTGCGCGTCGCCGTGCGGGATATGTCTGGACCCGTTGCCGCACGGAGGAAAGTCTCCATCTCGCTTGGTGAGGTCAGCATTCAGGTCCGACCAACACCTCGATATCGGCCAAGTGGTCCGTAGGTCCGGCCTTGTAGACCGCAGCAAGGCCATGCGCTGTGGCGGGTGAGTTCTCCCGGGAGCAAGCGCGACTCACACGTGTCGCTTTGCACGGCATGGAGCCTCGTACGTGGCGATAGGTTTGGGCGCGGATAAGGCGGATAAGTTTGGATGGTGTGGGAAGTGGGTTGAGCGAGTAGGATGAGCGCGTGGAGCAGCGTTTGGCGATGTGGAATGGCGTGGGTTGGCGTGCGTGGTTGTGTGTGGTTGTGTGGTTGTGTTGTGTGTGCATGTTGTTTGCGTGGTGGTTGTGTGTGTTGTTGTGCGGTCGTATAGCTCAGTCGGTAGAGCACAGTGCTAATAACGCTGCGGTCCAGGGTTCGAGCCCCTGTATGACCATTTTGCCATTTTGCCCTTCGCGCGTACCTTCCTGGCGCGCTTGGCACGCTTCTTTAGCCCTTTTCGCCGTGCGCGTCGCCGTGCGGGATATGTCTGGACCCGTTGCCGCACGGAGGAAAGTCTCCATCTCGCTTGGTGAGGTCAGCATTCAGGTCCGACCAACACCTCGATATCGGCCAAGTGGTCCGTAGGTCCGGCCTTGTAGACCGCAGCAAGGCCATGCGCTGTGGCGGGTGAGTTCTCCCGGGAGCAAGCGCGACTCACACGTGTCGCTTTGCACGGCATGGAGCCTCGTGCGTGGCGATAGGTTTGGGCGCGGATAAGGCGGATAAGTTTGGATGGTGTGGGAAGTGGGTTGAGCGAGTAGGATGAGCGCGTGGAGCAGCGTTTGGCGATGTGGAATGGCGTGGGTTGGCGTGCGTGGTTGTGTGTGGTTGTGTGGTTGTGTTGTGTGTGCATGTTGTTTGCGTGGTGGTTGTGTGTGTTGTTGTGCGGTCGTATAGCTCAGTCGGTAGAGCACAGTGCTAATAACGCTGCGGTCCAGGGTTCGAGCCCCTGTATGACCATTTTGCCATTTTGCCCTTCGCGCGTACCTTCCTGGCGCGCTTGGCACGCTTCTTTAGCCCTTTTCGCCGTGCGCGTCGCCGTGCGGGATATGTCTGGACCCGTTGCCGCACGGAGGAAAGTCTCCATCTCGCTTGGTGAGGTCAGCATTCAGGTCCGACCAACACCTCGATATCGGCCAAGTGGTCCGTAGGTCCGGCCTTGTAGACCGCAGCAAGGCCATGCGCTGTGGCGGGTGAGTTCTCCCGGGAGCAAGCGCGACTCACACGTGTCGCTTTGCACGGCATGGAGCCTCGTACGTGGCGATAGGTTTGGGCGCGGATAAGGCGGATAAGTTTGGATGGTGTGGGAAGTGGGTTGAGCGAGTAGGATGAGCGCGTGGAGCAGCGTTTGGCGATGTGGAATGGCGTGGGTTGGCGTGCGTGGTTGTGTGTGGTTGTGTGGTTGTGTTGTGTGTGCATGTTGTTTGCGTGGTGGTTGTGTGTGTTGTTGTGCGGTCGTATAGCTCAGTCGGTAGAGCACAGTGCTAATAACGCTGCGGTCCAGGGTTCGAGCCCCTGTATGACCATTTTGCCATTTTGCCCTTCGCGCGTACCTTCCTGGCGCGCTTGGCACGCTTCTTTAGCCCTTTTCGCCGTGCGCGTCGCCGTGCGGGATATGTCTGGACCCGTTGCCGCACGGAGGAAAGTCTCCATCTCGCTTGGTGAGGTCAGCATTCAGGTCCGACCAACACCTCGATATCGGCCAAGTGGTCCGTAGGTCCGGCCTTGTAGACCGCAGCAAGGCCATGCGCTGTGGCGGGTGAGTTCTCCCGGGAGCAAGCGCGACTCACACGTGTCGCTTTGCACGGCATGGAGCCTCGTACGTGGCGATAGGTTTGGGCGCGGATAAGGCGGATAAGTTTGGATGGTGTGGGAAGTGGGTTGAGCGAGTAGGATGAGCGCGTGGAGCAGCGTTTGGCGATGTGGAATGGCGTGGGTTGGCGTGCGTGGTTGTGTGTGGTTGTGTGGTTGTGTTGTGTGTGCATGTTGTTTGCGTGGTGGTTGTGTGTGTTGTTGTGCGGTCGTATAGCTCAGTCGGTAGAGCACAGTGCTAATAACGCTGCGGTCCAGGGTTCGAGCCCCTGTATGACCATTTTGCCATTTTGCCCTTCGCGCGTACCTTCCTGGCGCGCTTGGCACGCTTCTTTAGCCCTTTTCGCCGTGCGCGTCGCCGTGCGGGATATGTCTGGACCCGTTGCCGCACGGAGGAAAGTCTCCATCTCGCTTGGTGAGGTCAGCATTCAGGTCCGACCAACACCTCGATATCGGCCAAGTGGTCCGTAGGTCCGGCCTTGTAGACCGCAGCAAGGCCATGCGCTGTGGCGGGTGAGTTCTCCCGGGAGCAAGCGCGACTCACACGTGTCGCTTTGCACGGCATGGAGCCTCGTACGTGGCGATAGGTTTGGGCGCGGATAAGGCGGATAAGTTTGGATGGTGTGGGAAGTGGGTTGAGCGAGTAGGATGAGCGCGTGGAGCAGCGTTTGGCGATGTGGAATGGCGTGGGTTGGCGTGCGTGGTTGTGTGTGGTTGTGTGGTTGTGTTGTGTGTGCATGTTGTTTGCGTGGTGGTTGTGTGTGTTGTTGTGCGGTCGTATAGCTCAGTCGGTAGAGCACAGTGCTAATAACGCTGCGGTCCAGGGTTCGAGCCCCTGTATGACCATTTTGCCATTTTGCCCTTCGCGCGTACCTTCCTGGCGCGCTTGGCACGCTTCTTTAGCCCTTTTCGCCGTGCGCGTCGCCGTGCGGGATATGTCTGGACCCGTTGCCGCACGGAGGAAAGTCTCCATCTCGCTTGGTGAGGTCAGCATTCAGGTCCGACCAACACCTCGATATCGGCCAAGTGGTCCGTAGGTCCGGCCTTGTAGACCGCAGCAAGGCCATGCGCTGTGGCGGGTGAGTTCTCCCGGGAGCAAGCGCGACTCACACGTGTCGCTTTGCACGGCATGGAGCCTCGTACGTGGCGATAGGTTTGGGCGTGGATAAGGCGGATAAGTTTGGATGGTGTGGGAAGTGGGTTGAGCGAGTAGGATGAGCGCGTGGAGCAGCGTTTGGCGATGTGGAATGGCGTGGGTTGGCGTGCGTGGTTGTGTGTGGTTGTGTGGTTGTGTTGTGTGTGCATGTTGTTTGCGTGGTGGTTGTGTGTGTTGTTGTGCGGTCGTATAGCTCAGTCGGTAGAGCACAGTGCTAATAACGCTGCGGTCCAGGGTTCGAGCCCCTGTATGACCATTTTGCCATTTTGCCCTTCGCGCGTACCTTCCTGGCGCGCTTGGCACGCTTCTTTAGCCCTTTTCGCCGTGCGCGTCGCCGTGCGGGATATGTCTGGACCCGTTGCCGCACGGAGGAAAGTCTCCATCTCGCTTGGTGAGGTCAGCATTCAGGTCCGACCAACACCTCGATATCGGCCAAGTGGTCCGTAGGTCCGGCCTTGTAGACCGCAGCAAGGCCATGCGCTGTGGCGGGTGAGTTCTCCCGGGAGCAAGCGCGACTCACACGTGTCGCTTTGCACGGCATGGAGCCTCGTACGTGGCGATAGGTTTGGGCGCGGATAAGGCGGATAAGTTTGGATGGTGTGGGAAGTGGGTTGAGCGAGTAGGATGAGCGCGTGGAGCAGCGTTTGGCGATGTGGAATGGCGTGGGTTGGCGTGCGTGGTTGTGTGTGGTTGTGTGGTTGTGTTGTGTGTGCATGTTGTTTGCGTGGTGGTTGTGTGTGTTGTTGTGCGGTCGTATAGCTCAGTCGGTAGAGCACAGTGCTAATAACGCTGCGGTCCAGGGTTCGAGCCCCTGTATGACCATTTTGCCATTTTGCCCTTCGCGCGTACCTTCCTGGCGCGCTTGGCACGCTTCTTTAGCCCTTTTCGCCGTGCGCGTCGCCGTGCGGGATATGTCTGGACCCGTTGCCGCACGGAGGAAAGTCTCCATCTCGCTTGGTGAGGTCAGCATTCAGGTCCGACCAACACCTCGATATCGGCCAAGTGGTCCGTAGGTCCGGCCTTGTAGACCGCAGCAAGGCCATGCGCTGTGGCGGGTGAGTTCTCCCGGGAGCAAGCGCGACTCACACGTGTCGCTTTGCACGGCATGGAGCCTCGTGCGTGGCGATAGGTTTGGGCGTGGATAAGGCGGATAAGTTTGGATGGTGTGGGAAGTGGGTTGAGCGAGTAGGATGAGCGCGTGGAGCAGCGTTTGGCGATGTGGAATGGCGTGGGTTGGCGTGCGTGGTTGTGTGTGGTTGTGTGGTTGTGTTGTGTGTGCATGTTGTTTGCGTGGTGGTTGTGTGTGTTGTTGTGCGGTCGTATAGCTCAGTCGGTAGAGCACAGTGCTAATAACGCTGCGGTCCAGGGTTCGAGCCCCTGTATGACCATTTTGCCATTTTGCCCTTCGCGCGTACCTTCCTGGCGCGCTTGGCACGCTTCTTTAGCCCTTTTCGCCGTGCGCGTCGCCGTGCGGGATATGTCTGGACCCGTTGCCGCACGGAGGAAAGTCTCCATCTCGCTTGGTGAGGTCAGCATTCAGGTCCGACCAACACCTCGATATCGGCCAAGTGGTCCGTAGGTCCGGCCTTGTAGACCGCAGCAAGGCCATGCGCTGTGGCGGGTGAGTTCTCCCGGGAGCAAGCGCGACTCACACGTGTCGCTTTGCACGGCATGGAGCCTCGTACGTGGCGATAGGTTTGGGCGCGGATAAGGCGGATAAGTTTGGATGGTGTGGGAAGTGGGTTGAGCGAGTAGGATGAGCGCGTGGAGCAGCGTTTGGCGATGTGGAATGGCGTGGGTTGGCGTGCGTGGTTGTGTGTGGTTGTGTGGTTGTGTTGTGTGTGCATGTTGTTTGCGTGGTGGTTGTGTGTGTTGTTGTGCGGTCGTATAGCTCAGTCGGTAGAGCACAGTGCTAATAACGCTGCGGTCCAGGGTTCGAGCTTCTGTATGACCATTTTGCCATTTTGCCCTTCGCGCGTACCTTCCTGGCGCGCTTGGCACGCTTCTTTAGCCCTTTTCGCCGTGCGCGTCGCCGTGCGGGATATGTCTGGACCCGTTGCCGCACGGAGGAAAGTCTCCATCTCGCTTGGTGAGGTCAGCATTCAGGTCCGACCAACACCTCGATATCGGCCAAGTGGTCCGTAGGTCCGGCCTTGTAGACCGCAGCAAGGCCATGCGCTGTGGCGGGTGAGTTCTCCCGGGAGCAAGCGCGACTCACACGTGTCGCTTTGCACGGCATGGAGCCTCGTGCGTGGCGATAGGTTTGGGCGCGGATAAGGCGGATAAGTTTGGATGGTGTGGGAAGTGGGTTGAGCGAGTAGGATGAGCGCGTGGAGCAGCGTTTGGCGATGTGGAATGGCGTGGGTTGGCGTGCGTGGTTGTGTGTGGTTGTGTGGTTGTGTTGTGTGTGCATGTTGTTTGCGTGGTGGTTGTGTGTGTTGTTGTGCGGTCGTATAGCTCAGTCGGTAGAGCACAGTGCTAATAACGCTGCGGTCCAGGGTTCGAGCCCCTGTATGACCATTTTGCCATTTTGCCCTTCGCGCGTACCTTCCTGGCGCGCTTGGCACGCTTCTTTAGCCCTTTTCGCCGTGCGCGTCGCCGTGCGGGATATGTCTGGACCCGTTGCCGCACGGAGGAAAGTCTCCATCTCGCTTGGTGAGGTCAGCATTCAGGTCCGACCAACACCTCGATATCGGCCAAGTGGTCCGTAGGTCCGGCCTTGTAGACCGCAGCAAGGCCATGCGCTGTGGCGGGTGAGTTCTCCCGGGAGCAAGCGCGACTCACACGTGTCGCTTTGCACGGCATGGAGCCTCGTGCGTGGCGATAGGTTTGGGCGCGGATAAGGCGGATAAGTTTGGATGGTGTGGGAAGTGGGTTGAGCGAGTAGGATGAGCGCGTGGAGCAGCGTTTGGCGATGTGGAATGGCGTGGGTTGGCGTGCGTGGTTGTGTGGTTGTGTGGTTGTGTTGTGTGTGCATGTTGTTTGCGTGGTGGTTGTGTGTGTTGTTGTGCGGTCGTATAGCTCAGTCGGTAGAGCACAGTGCTAATAACGCTGCGGTCCAGGGTTCGAGCCCCTGTATGACCATTTTGCCATTTTGCCCTTCGCGCGTACCTTCCTGGCGCGCTTGGCACGCTTCTTTAGCCCTTTTCGCCGTGCGCGTCGCCGTGCGGGATATGTCTGGACCCGTTGCCGCACGGAGGAAAGTCTCCATCTCGCTTGGTGAGGTCAGCATTCAGGTCCGACCAACACCTCGATATCGGCCAAGTGGTCCGTAGGTCCGGCCTTGTAGACCGCAGCAAGGCCATGCGCTGTGGCGGGTGAGTTCTCCCGGGAGCAAGCGCGACTCACACGTGTCGCTTTGCACGGCATGGAGCCTCGTACGTGGCGATAGGTTTGGGCGTGGATAAGGCGGATAAGTTTGGATGGTGTGGGAAGTGGGTTGAGCGAGTAGGATGAGCGCGTGGAGCAGCGTTTGGCGATGTGGAATGGCGTGGGTTGGCGTGCGTGGTTGTGTGTTGTGTGTGGTTGTGTTGTGTGTGCATGTTGTTTGCGTGGTGGTTGTGTGTGTTGTTGTGCGGTCGTATAGCTCAGTCGGTAGAGCACAGTGCTAATAACGCTGCGGTCCAGGGTTCGAGCCCCTGTATGACCATTTTGCCATTTTGCCCTTCGCGCGTACCTTCCTGGCGCGCTTGGCACGCTTCTTTAGCCCTTTTCGCCGTGCGCGTCGCCGTGCGGGATATGTCTGGACCCGTTGCCGCACGGAGGAAAGTCTCCATCTCGCTTGGTGAGGTCAGCATTCAGGTCCGACCAACACCTCGATATCGGCCAAGTGGTCCGTAGGTCCGGCCTTGTAGACCGCAGCAAGGCCATGCGCTGTGGCGGGTGAGTTCTCCCGGGAGCAAGCGCGACTCACACGTGTCGCTTTGCACGGCATGGAGCCTCGTGCGTGGCGATAGGTTTGGGCGCGGATAAGGCGGATAAGTTTGGATGGTGTGGGAAGTGGGTTGAGCGAGTAGGATGAGCGCGTGGAGCAGCGTTTGGCGATGTGGAATGGCGTGGGTTGGCGTGCGTGGTTGTGTGTTGTGTGTGGTTGTGTTGTGTGTGCATGTTGTTTGCGTGGTGGTTGTGTGTGTTGTTGTGCGGTCGTATAGCTCAGTCGGTAGAGCACAGTGCTAATAACGCTGCGGTCCAGGGTTCGAGCCCCTGTATGACCATTTTGCCATTTTGCCCTTCGCGCGTACCTTCCTGGCGCGCTTGGCACGCTTCTTTAGCCCTTTTCGCCGTGCGCGTCGCCGTGCGGGATATGTCTGGACCCGTTGCCGCACGGAGGAAAGTCTCCATCTCGCTTGGTGAGGTCAGCATTCAGGTCCGACCAACACCTCGATATCGGCCAAGTGGTCCGTAGGTCCGGCCTTGTAGACCGCAGCAAGGCCATGCGCTGTGGCGGGTGAGTTCTCCCGGGAGCAAGCGCGACTCACACGTGTCGCTTTGCACGGCATGGAGCCTCGTGCGTGGCGATAGGTTTGGGCGCGGATAAGGCGGATAAGTTTGGATGGTGTGGGAAGTGGGTTGAGCGAGTAGGATGAGCGCGTGGAGCAGCGTTTGGCGATGTGGAATGGCGTGGGTTGGCGTGCGTGGTTGTGTGTGGTTGTGTGGTTGTGTTGTGTGTGCATGTTGTTTGCGTGGTGGTTGTGTGTGTTGTTGTGCGGTCGTATAGCTCAGTCGGTAGAGCACAGTGCTAATAACGCTGCGGTCCAGGGTTCGAGCCCCTGTATGACCATTTTGCCATTTTGCCCTTCGCGCGTACCTTCCTGGCGCGCTTGGCACGCTTCTTTAGCCCTTTTCGCCGTGCGCGTCGCCGTGCGGGATATGTCTGGACCCGTTGCCGCACGGAGGAAAGTCTCCATCTCGCTTGGTGAGGTCAGCATTCAGGTCCGACCAACACCTCGATATCGGCCAAGTGGTCCGTAGGTCCGGCCTTGTAGACCGCAGCAAGGCCATGCGCTGTGGCGGGTGAGTTCTCCCGGGAGCAAGCGCGACTCACGTGTCGCTTTGCACGGCATGGAGCCTCGTGCGTGGCGATAGGTTTGGGCGTGGATAAGGCGGATAAGTTTGGATGGTGTGGGAAGTGGGTTGAGCGAGTAGGATGAGCGCGTGGAGCAGCGTTTGGCGATGTGGAATGGCGTGGGTTGGCGTGCGTGGTTGTGTGTTGTGTGTGGTTGTGTTGTGTGTGCATGTTGTTTGCGTGGTGGTTGTGTGTGTTGTTGTGCGGTCGTATAGCTCAGTCGGTAGAGCACAGTGCTAATAACGCTGCGGTCCAGGGTTCGAGCCCCTGTATGACCATTTTGCCATTTTGCCCTTCGCGCGTACCTTCCTGGCGCGCTTGGCACGCTTCTTTAGCCCTTTTCGCCGTGCGCGTCGCCGTGCGGGATATGTCTGGACCCGTTGCCGCACGGAGGAAAGTCTCCATCTCGCTTGGTGAGGTCAGCATTCAGGTCCGACCAACACCTCGATATCGGCCAAGTGGTCCGTAGGTCCGGCCTTGTAGACCGCAGCAAGGCCATGCGCTGTGGCGGGTGAGTTCTCCCGGGAGCAAGCGCGACTCACACGTGTCGCTTTGCACGGCATGGAGCCTCGTGCGTGGCGATAGGTTTGGGCGCGGATAAGGCGGATAAGTTTGGATGGTGTGGGAAGTGGGTTGAGCGAGTAGGATGAGCGCGTGGAGCAGCGTTTGGCGATGTGGAATGGCGTGGGTTGGCGTGCGTGGTTGTGTGTTGTGTGTGGTTGTGTTGTGTGTGCATGTTGTTTGCGTGGTGGTTGTGTGTGTTGTTGTGCGGTCGTATAGCTCAGTCGGTAGAGCACAGTGCTAATAACGCTGCGGTCCAGGGTTCGAGCCCCTGTATGACCATTTTGCCATTTTGCCCTTCGCGCGTACCTTCCTGGCGCGCTTGGCACGCTTCTTTAGCCCTTTTCGCCGTGCGCGTCGCCGTGCGGGATATGTCTGGACCCGTTGCCGCACGGAGGAAAGTCTCCATCTCGCTTGGTGAGGTCAGCATTCAGGTCCGACCAACACCTCGATATCGGCCAAGTGGTCCGTAGGTCCGGCCTTGTAGACCGCAGCAAGGCCATGCGCTGTGGCGGGTGAGTTCTCCCGGGAGCAAGCGCGACTCACACGTGTCGCTTTGCACGGCATGGAGCCTCGTACGTGGCGATAGGTTTGGGCGCGGATAAGGCGGATAAGTTTGGATGGTGTGGGAAGTGGGTTGAGCGAGTAGGATGAGCGCGTGGAGCAGCGTTTGGCGATGTGGAATGGCGTGGGTTGGCGTGCGTGGTTGTGTGTTGTGTGTGGTTGTGTTGTGTGTGCATGTTGTTTGCGTGGTGGTTGTGTGTGTTGTTGTGCGGTCGTATAGCTCAGTCGGTAGAGCACAGTGCTAATAACGCTGCGGTCCAGGGTTCGAGCCCCTGTATGACCATTTTGCCATTTTGCCCTTCGCGCGTACCTTCCTGGCGCGCTTGGCACGCTTCTTTAGCCCTTTTCGCCGTGCGCGTCGCCGTGCGGGATATGTCTGGACCCGTTGCCGCACGGAGGAAAGTCTCCATCTCGCTTGGTGAGGTCAGCATTCAGGTCCGACCAACACCTCGATATCGGCCAAGTGGTCCGTAGGTCCGGCCTTGTAGACCGCAGCAAGGCCATGCGCTGTGGCGGGTGAGTGCAAGCGCGACTCACACGTGTCGCTTTGCACGGCATGGAGCCTCGTGCGTGGCGATAGGTTTGGGCGTGGATAAGGCGGATAAGTTTGGATGGTGTGGGAAGTGGGTTGAGCGAGTAGGATGAGCGCGTGGAGCAGCGTTTGGCGATGTGGAATGGCGTGGGTTGGCGTGCGTGGTTGTGTGTTGTGTGTGGTTGTGTTGTGTGTGCATGTTGTTTGCGTGGTGGTTGTGTGTGTTGTTGTGCGGTCGTATAGCTCAGTCGGTAGAGCACAGTGCTAATAACGCTGCGGTCCAGGGTTCGAGCCCCTGTATGACCATTTTGCCATTTTGCCCTTCGCGCGTACCTTCCTGGCGCGCTTGGCACGCTTCTTTAGCCCTTTTCGCCGTGCGCGTCGCCGTGCGGGATATGTCTGGACCCGTTGCCGCACGGAGGAAAGTCTCCATCTCGCTTGGTGAGGTCAGCATTCAGGTCCGACCAACACCTCGATATCGGCCAAGTGGTCCGTAGGTCCGGCCTTGTAGACCGCAGCAAGGCCATGCGCTGTGGCGGGTGAGTTCTCCCGGGAGCAAGCGCGACTCACACGTGTCGCTTTGCACGGCATGGAGCCTCGTGCGTGGCGATAGGTTTGGGCGCGGATAAGGCGGATAAGTTTGGATGGTGTGGGAAGTGGGTTGAGCGAGTAGGATGAGCGCGTGGAGCAGCGTTTGGCGATGTGGAATGGCGTGGGTTGGCGTGCGTGGTTGTGTGTGGTTGTGTGGTT
This sequence comes from Phytophthora colocasiae, assembly GCA_018806915.1. Classification (NCBI taxonomy): domain Eukaryota; phylum Oomycota; class Peronosporomycetes; order Peronosporales; family Peronosporaceae; genus Phytophthora; species Phytophthora colocasiae. The sequence goes on along the minus strand of JAGKQI010000102.1, from coordinate 593,579 downwards.
GTGTTGTGTGTGCATGTTGTTTGCGTGGTGGTTGTGTGTGTTGTTGTGCGGTCGTATAGCTCAGTCGGTAGAGCACAGTGCTAATAACGCTGCGGTCCAGGGTTCGAGCCCCTGTATGACCATTTTGCCATTTTGCCCTTCGCGCGTACCTTCCTGGCGCGCTTGGCACGCTTCTTTAGCCCTTTTCGCCGTGCGCGTCGCCGTGCGGGATATGTCTGGACCCGTTGCCGCACGGAGGAAAGTCTCCATCTCGCTTGGTGAGGTCAGCATTCAGGTCCGACCAACACCTCGATATCGGCCAAGTGGTCCGTAGGTCCGGCCTTGTAGACCGCAGCAAGGCCATGCGCTGTGGCGGGTGAGTTCTCCCGGGAGCAAGCGCGACTCACACGTGTCGCTTTGCACGGCATGGAGCCTCGTGCGTGGCGATAGGTTTGGGCGCGGATAAGGCGGATAAGTTTGGATGGTGTGGGAAGTGGGTTGAGCGAGTAGGATGAGCGCGTGGAGCAGCGTTTGGCGATGTGGAATGGCGTGGGTTGGCGTGCGTGGTTGTGTGTTGTGTGTGGTTGTGTTGTGTGTGCATGTTGTTTGCGTGGTGGTTGTGTGTGTTGTTGTGCGGTCGTATAGCTCAGTCGGTAGAGCACAGTGCTAATAACGCTGCGGTCCAGGGTTCGAGCCCCTGTATGACCATTTTGCCATTTTGCCCTTCGCGCGTACCTTCCTGGCGCGCTTGGCACGCTTCTTTAGCCCTTTTCGCCGTGCGCGTCGCCGTGCGGGATATGTCTGGACCCGTTGCCGCACGGAGGAAAGTCTCCATCTCGCTTGGTGAGGTCAGCATTCAGGTCCGACCAACACCTCGATATCGGCCAAGTGGTCCGTAGGTCCGGCCTTGTAGACCGCAGCAAGGCCATGCGCTGTGGCGGGTGAGTTCTCCCGGGAGCAAGCGCGACTCACACGTGTCGCTTTGCACGGCATGGAGCCTCGTACGTGGCGATAGGTTTGGGCGTGGATAAGGCGGATAAGTTTGGATGGTGTGGGAAGTGGGTTGAGCGAGTAGGATGAGCGCGTGGAGCAGCGTTTGGCGATGTGGAATGGCGTGGGTTGGCGTGCGTGGTTGTGTGTGGTTGTGTGGTTGTGTTGTGTGTGCATGTTGTTTGCGTGGTGGTTGTGTGTGTTGTTGTGCGGTCGTATAGCTCAGTCGGTAGAGCACAGTGCTAATAACGCTGCGGTCCAGGGTTCGAGCCCCTGTATGACCATTTTGCCATTTTGCCCTTCGCGCGTACCTTCCTGGCGCGCTTGGCACGCTTCTTTAGCCCTTTTCGCCGTGCGCGTCGCCGTGCGGGATATGTCTGGACCCGTTGCCGCACGGAGGAAAGTCTCCATCTCGCTTGGTGAGGTCAGCATTCAGGTCCGACCAACACCTCGATATCGGCCAAGTGGTCCGTAGGTCCGGCCTTGTAGACCGCAGCAAGGCCATGCGCTGTGGCGGGTGAGTTCTCCCGGGAGCAAGCGCGACTCACACGTGTCGCTTTGCACGGCATGGAGCCTCGTGCGTGGCGATAGGTTTGGGCGTGGATAAGGCGGATAAGTTTGGATGGTGTGGGAAGTGGGTTGAGCGAGTAGGATGAGTGCGTGGAGCAGCGTTTGGCGATGTGGAATGGCGTGGGTTGGCGTGCGTGGTTGTGTGTGGTTGTGTGGTTGTGTTGTGTGTGCATGTTGTTTGCGTGGTGGTTGTGTGTGTTGTTGTGCGGTCGTATAGCTCAGTCGGTAGAGCACAGTGCTAATAACGCTGCGGTCCAGGGTTCGAGCCCCTGTATGACCATTTTGCCATTTTGCCCTTCGCGCGTACCTTCCTGGCGCGCTTGGCACGCTTCTTTAGCCCTTTTCGCCGTGCGCGTCGCCGTGCGGGATATGTCTGGACCCGTTGCCGCACGGAGGAAAGTCTCCATCTCGCTTGGTGAGGTCAGCATTCAGGTCCGACCAACACCTCGATATCGGCCAAGTGGTCCGTAGGTCCGGCCTTGTAGACCGCAGCAAGGCCATGCGCTGTGGCGGGTGAGTTCTCCCGGGAGCAAGCGCGACTCACTCGTGTCGCTTTGCACGGCATGGAGCCTCGTGCGTGGCGATAGGTTTGGGCGTGGATAAGGCGGATAAGTTTGGATGGTGTGGGAAGTGGGTTGAGCGAGTAGGATGAGCGCGTGGAGCAGCGTTTGGCGATGTGGAATGGCGTGGGTTGGCGTGCGTGGTTGTGTGTTGTGTGTGGTTGTGTTGTGTGTGCATGTTGTTTGCGTGGTGGTTGTGTGTGTTGTTGTGCGGTCGTATAGCTCAGTCGGTAGAGCACAGTGCTAATAACGCTGCGGTCCAGGGTTCGAGCCCCTGTATGACCATTTTGCCATTTTGCCCTTCGCGCGTACCTTCCTGGCGCGCTTGGCACGCTTCTTTAGCCCTTTTCGCCGTGCGCGTCGCCGTGCGGGATATGTCTGGACCCGTTGCCGCACGGAGGAAAGTCTCCATCTCGCTTGGTGAGGTCAGCATTCAGGTCCGACCAACACCTCGATATCGGCCAAGTGGTCCGTAGGTCCGGCCTTGTAGACCGCAGCAAGGCCATGCGCTGTGGCGGGTGAGTTCTCCCGGGAGCAAGCGCGACTCACTCGTGTCGCTTTGCACGGCATGGAGCCTCGTACGTGGCGATAGGTTTGGGCGTGGATAAGGCGGATAAGTTTGGATGGTGTGGGAAGTGGGTTGAGCGAGTAGGATGAGCGCGTGGAGCAGCGTTTGGCGATGTGGAATGGCGTGGGTTGGCGTGCGTGGTTGTGTGTTGTGTGTGGTTGTGTTGTGTGTGCATGTTGTTTGCGTGGTGGTTGTGTGTGTTGTTGTGCGGTCGTATAGCTCAGTCGGTAGAGCACAGTGCTAATAACGCTGCGGTCCAGGGTTCGAGCCCCTGTATGACCATTTTGCCATTTTGCCCTTCGCGCGTACCTTCCTGGCGCGCTTGGCACGCTTCTTTAGCCCTTTTCGCCGTGCGCGTCGCCGTGCGGGATATGTCTGGACCCGTTGCCGCACGGAGGAAAGTCTCCATCTCGCTTGGTGAGGTCAGCATTCAGGTCCGACCAACACCTCGATATCGGCCAAGTGGTCCGTAGGTCCGGCCTTGTAGACCGCAGCAAGGCCATGCGCTGTGGCGGGTGAGTTCTCCCGGGAGCAAGCGCGACTCACTCGTGTCGCTTTGCACGGCATGGAGCCTCGTGCGTGGCGATAGGTTTGGGCGTGGATAAGGCGGATAAGTTTGGATGGTGTGGGAAGTGGGTTGAGCGAGTAGGATGAGCGCGTGGAGCAGCGTTTGGCGATGTGGAATGGCGTGGGTTGGCGTGCGTGGTTGTGTGTTGTGTGTGGTTGTGTTGTGTGTGCATGTTGTTTGCGTGGTGGTTGTGTGTGTTGTTGTGCGGTCGTATAGCTCAGTCGGTAGAGCACAGTGCTAATAACGCTGCGGTCCAGGGTTCGAGCCCCTGTATGACCATTTTGCCATTTTGCCCTTCGCGCGTACCTTCCTGGCGCGCTTGGCACGCTTCTTTAGCCCTTTTCGCCGTGCGCGTCGCCGTGCGGGATATGTCTGGACCCGTTGCCGCACGGAGGAAAGTCTCCATCTCGCTTGGTGAGGTCAGCATTCAGGTCCGACCAACACCTCGATATCGGCCAAGTGGTCCGTAGGTCCGGCCTTGTAGACCGCAGCAAGGCCATGCGCTGTGGCGGGTGAGTTCTCCCGGGAGCAAGCGCGACTCACTCGTGTCGCTTTGCACGGCATGGAGCCTCGTACGTGGCGATAGGTTTGGGCGTGGATAAGGCGGATAAGTTTGGATGGTGTGGGAAGTGGGTTGAGCGAGTAGGATGAGCGCGTGGAGCAGCGTTTGGCGATGTGGAATGGCGTGGGTTGGCGTGCGTGGTTGTGTGTGGTTGTGTGGTTGTGTTGTGTGTGCATGTTGTTTGCGTGGTGGTTGTGTGTGTTGTTGTGCGGTCGTATAGCTCAGTCGGTAGAGCACAGTGCTAATAACGCTGCGGTCCAGGGTTCGAGCCCCTGTATGACCATTTTGCCATTTTGCCCTTCGCGCGTACCTTCCTGGCGCGCTTGGCACGCTTCTTTAGCCCTTTTCGCCGTGCGCGTCACCGTGCGGGATATGTCTGGACCCGTTGCCGCACGGAGGAAAGTCTCCATCTCGCTTGGTGAGGTCAGCATTCAGGTCCGACCAACACCTCGATATCGGCCAAGTGGTCCGTAGGTCCGGCCTTGTAGACCGCAGCAAGGCCATGCGCTGTGGCGGGTGAGTTCTCCCGGGAGCAAGCGCGACTCACTCGTGTCGCTTTGCACGGCATGGAGCCTCGTGCGTGGCGATAGGTTTGGGCGTGGATAAGGCGGATAAGTTTGGATGGTGTGGGAAGTGGGTTGAGCGAGTAGGATGAGCGCGTGGAGCAGCGTTTGGCGATGTGGAATGGCGTGGGTTGGCGTGCGTGGTTGTGTGTTGTTGTGTGGTTGTGTTGTGTGTGCATGTTGTTTGCGTGGTGGTTGTGTGTGTTGTTGTGCGGTCGTATAGCTCAGTCGGTAGAGCACAGTGCTAATAACGCTGCGGTCCAGGGTTCGAGCCCCTGTATGACCATTTTGCCATTTTGCCCTTCGCGCGTACCTTCCTGGCGCGCTTGGCACGCTTCTTTAGCCCTTTTCGCCGTGCGCGTCGCCGTGCGGGATATGTCTGGACCCGTTGCCGCACGGAGGAAAGTCTCCATCTCGCTTGGTGAGGTCAGCATTCAGGTCCGACCAACACCTCGATATCGGCCAAGTGGTCCGTAGGTCCGGCCTTGTAGACCGCAGCAAGGCCATGCGCTGTGGCGGGTGAGTTCTCCCGGGAGCAAGCGCGACTCACTCGTGTCGCTTTGCACGGCATGGAGCCTCGTGCGTGGCGATAGGTTTGGGCGTGGATAAGGCGGATAAGTTTGGATGGTGTGGGAAGTGGGTTGAGCGAGTAGGATGAGCGCGTGGAGCAGCGTTTGGCGATGTGGAATGGCGTGGGTTGGCGTGCGTGGTTGTGTGTGGTTGTGTGGTTGTGTTGTGTGTGCATGTTGTTTGCGTGGTGGTTGTGTGTGTTGTTGTGCGGTCGTATAGCTCAGTCGGTAGAGCACAGTGCTAATAACGCTGCGGTCCAGGGTTCGAGCCCCTGTATGACCATTTTGCCATTTTGCCCTTCGCGCGTACCTTCCTGGCGCGCTTGGCACGCTTCTTTAGCCCTTTTCGCCGTGCGCGTCACCGTGCGGGATATGTCTGGACCCGTTGCCGCACGGAGGAAAGTCTCCATCTCGCTTGGTGAGGTCAGCATTCAGGTCCGACCAACACCTCGATATCGGCCAAGTGGTCCGTAGGTCCGGCCTTGTAGACCGCAGCAAGGCCATGCGCTGTGGCGGGTGAGTTCTCCCGGGAGCAAGCGCGACTCACTCGTGTCGCTTTGCACGGCATGGAGCCTCGTGCGTGGCGATAGGTTTGGGCGTGGATAAGGCGGATAAGTTTGGATGGTGTGGGAAGTGGGTTGAGCGAGTAGGATGAGCGCGTGGAGCAGCGTTTGGCGATGTGGAATGGCGTGGGTTGGCGTGCGTGGTTGTGTGTTGTGTGTGGTTGTGTTGTGTGTGCATGTTGTTTGCGTGGTGGTTGTGTGTGTTGTTGTGCGGTCGTATAGCTCAGTCGGTAGAGCACAGTGCTAATAACGCTGCGGTCCAGGGTTCGAGCCCCTGTATGACCATTTTGCCATTTTGCCCTTCGCGCGTACCTTCCTGGCGCGCTTGGCACGCTTCTTTAGCCCTTTTCGCCGTGCGCGTCACCGTGCGGGATATGTCTGGACCCGTTGCCGCACGGAGGAAAGTCTCCATCTCGCTTGGTGAGGTCAGCATTCATGTAATGGGTCTACCTAGACCTATTAGGTGGCGTACACGTGCGCTTACGTGTATGAGGAAGCGTGCAATTAGAATAGACTTAATTTAAGTATACTTATTTAAATAAGTATAATTAAATCAAATATAACTAAATTAAACTGCAAAATACCGTAAAATGAGAACTGTTATTGAATTTGGCATAAGCCAATTATGGACCTCCTAAAACTGTTTGTTATCTATTTCTAAAGGGTCTGCCAACGTGTGGTTGGCAGAAACTCTGCTCAGTGATTGGTAGAAATCCGTTACTTTCTACCAATAATATGCACAAATGCACACGAACCATCCAATAATGTGGTTCGCCCATGTATCCTTTGGTGTGTACAGCACACCAAGGTCTGAGGCCCATTTCCAACCTCTAACAGTTAGGATAACTGTTAGAGTTACAAGTGGTACAACCACTTGTACGTGTAACCCCGTTACACCATCCCCCCGTTAAGATTCGACGTATCGGTCTCGATACGTCAATCAACAGAACTTGACAAGACCGTCAAGTTCCCAAGAGAAATCCGAGTTCATTTCGCAATGGACTCGCCAACGCCCACGTCTCCGTCCGCTACTGCGGACGCGCAAGCCTCACCTGCTGCCTCTGCAGCAGGAACAACGACCTCAGCAGTGCTCACTAGCACTGCTGCTTCCAGCGGTCCGACAGAGAAGCTCTCTGTCACCAAGTACCATGCTCTCCATAAGGAGAAGCATGAGAAGAAGAAGAAGTCTTCTTCTCTAGCAGAGATTAAGAATCCTGCTGTCCCTCTCAAAGAACTCTTTGGAGAGGACTACGAAGACATCCTCGACTACGAGGAGGATGTCGAGGAGGGGGAGGTTGATGTCAAGGCTCCCGCTCCCGTGTCTTCGTCTGAAGACACGTCAGACCCACCCGTGGGATCTCGACGACCTCGTGATGAGGCCTCGGACGCTTCAAGCTCGAAGCGTCCGCGCAGTGATGATGAAGCGTCCTCCATGTCGAGGGCGCTCACTGCACCGCGCACTGATCCGCCAGTGCGCACACCATGGATGCCTACTGAGGCAGAAATCCATGACCGGTTCGGTGCTAGTTCACCACCGAACCCGATACTGTTGTACTCATGCAACAGTATCAACGACGACGACGTCGCCGCTAAGGTTGTCTTTGAGTCCGAGACTCAAAGACGCGACTACTATATCGGGCTCTTCCACGAGCTCCGATACTATGCAGCGAAGAAGACTTCGCGCAAGAGCAAAGTGCCAGAGTGGCAGGCACTTTGTCAGTCGTGGAACGCCTTTGTTGATAACTTCAACAAAGACCCGAAGGCATATCGCGATCGCGTTGCTGCAGCTCGCGATCGCTACTACACTTACACTACACGTGGTAAGTGTGAACGCCTCCATGATCAGTCCATGGAAGCGGGGATCCCATGTGCCGTTCCCTTTGGCACACCCTGTCCGTGTTGCCCACCCTTGGCAACACGCCTCACCGAAAGTGATCTCCTGGGGTACACGGTCGTCCGTGTACCCGATCACATCAAGGAACTCCGTGGTCGCATTGTGCCACGCGAAGCTCCGAGTGCTGTGGCTGACCGCAGCACTGGTTTAACCCTGCAAGTTATGGTGGGCTTCGTACGCCCTCACCATTTCCGGAACGTCCTCCATCAGGACGTTCCGCGGCTCCCATGTATCTCGATGGGGAGGAAATCCTCTCCAACGAATACGAAAACGAACCCCTTGAGAGTTCGTTCTCTTATGAGCCACGATCCGCTCCACAATCCAGCGGATCGCTCCACGCGCGTCGCGCAACGGCGGCGGAGGGGGTGGGAACACTCCCTCCGCATGGTCAACGCTATGACCATGACGATCGTGCCCTGCACGATCGAGTTGCTGCGCTGGAGCAGACACAGAGCGCTGAGATAGCGGCTCTGAAGCAGGAGGTTCGTGTCCTCCGTGCTGAGGTCTGCGAGGCAGCTCAGACTGCCTCGAACCTCTCGTCCGGTCTTGGGACGAGAGTGAACCGGTTGATCGACCGTGTCGACGGTCTCGAGAAGGCCTTCCAGGCCTCTCGCACTCCTCAGTCGGACTACCAACCCTAGGTAGTCCGTGCTGCACGTACGGCTTCAACTGCAGCGGGGCTGCGTAGGTGTGCACGGCACAGAGGAAGTTGGGTTGACTCGTAGAGTCCTGCTTGCAGGGCACTAGCCTTCGGTTCTATACAAGAACCAAGTAGTCCACTAAATACGGGACTCTCACAATCAGTGCCCCTATAATAAAGGAACTAACACTAATTATGTAAAATGCAAACTGATTTTTATTTATTTTATTGCCCTAATCCTGAATGTAACGGATTTAGTATCTAACATACTAAATCCTAATCAAATGTAATGTGTGGCTCTGAGCTAACAGCCAGCAACTGGCTACATATGTGACGTGTGAGAAACACTATGTGTCGTACACGGATCTGTGACTTGTGACCTGGATGGTGTATACCACACCTATTGTAGCCAAGGCGCGCAGCGCCGTGTAACCCTGTTACACCCTCCCCCACCAAACCGTGGATACGGAGTATCTACAACTGTAGATATAACTGCCTTGTCAAGGCCTGTCACCGGCAACTTTCCGATAAAAGAAATCTCTCAACGAGAGTGCGCGGGCGCGCTGGCTCAACGAGCACATTCTCCAATTCTCCCCAGCGAGCCAACCGCTCCTGAGGTGTCCAGTGACCAGGCGTCTACGCCCCAGCGCCTCAGCGCTTTCCGGTCTGAGCCCTCGGCTCCTCTCACGCTCTCCGTTTCGGAGTATTTCGCGGCGTCTCGCCTTCGCTACGGAGCGATGTTCAAGGCCAGCCCGACGTCAAGTGGTAGCGGTGGCTCACCCTTCGAGTACACGACAGCGTCGCCGACGCGCGACCCACGTCGCTCTCCTACGGAGGAAGGCGAGGTCGAAGTGGACTACGAGGAGTCAGAAAATTGCGATGCCCATGCGTCTCCTGCTCCTGCGAGCCCTCGGACGACCCGAACTGAGCTGCGCTCTCCACGCGATCCGCGTCGGTATTCAATTCCTCGGCAGCTGCGGCAGCCCAATCCGTTCCCGGAGGGACCTTCGAGCCTCGTGCTCAACGCGTTGCGCAACGCACCACCGCTTCCTGCTCGCGATGAGCCAGAGTCACTCAAGGGAGTCGAAGACGCGATCACCAACCCTCTGGATGAGGCACAGGAGGCTTCCATGAGCGGTGCTCCAGAGTCACGTCGACCGGTCCAACGGGACATCGTGGGGACTTCGTCGCGGCGCGACTACGGCTTCGAGCCTCGCGACCCTGCCGAGCAGGTGAAGCAGTTGATGGCGCAGCCAAACCTGCATGGTTACGCCATAGGCAATCCTCCACGTACGGTGGCTGAGACTCAGCAGCGACAGGGCTCCAGGAGCGTTTCCTGACCCCGCAGGTGTGCACACTGCCGAGTATCGGCAACGCTTAGATAAGCAACGACGACGGGAGTCTGTGCCTCAGATGAGGACTTATCCACTCCTGCTCCAAACCGGAGAGACCACCCGGGACTACATGGTCCATGTGGCCACCTGGGCCGAGGCTTCACGGAAGCTCGCGTCGTTTGACCGGCTCATGGAGAGCTGCGCCGAGGTGGACGTCCGCCTCGCCCGAGGTCTACTCTTCCAGTACGCGAAGATACGCGTGCGGCCCGGCCGCTTTCCTCGTCACACGACGGCAGTGGCTCCCGCCTCTCAGGCCACTATCCCTGCTTCGCAGGATGCTCCTTCAGTCTCCGAGGGAGACTCGCTGGCTGTGCCAGCCACGGACCAGAGCCTGAGCTCGGCTGCTAGTCCGTCAGCTTCTCACACTAGTGGTGAGAAGCGGGTGTCGACCGAGTGGTCGACCTCGAGCCCTTCGGGCGCCCCCGATCTTCGCGATCAAAAGCGTCCACGACGTCAGGGCAGTCCTGCCTCAGGGGCCCTTCAAACTCCCACGAGTTTTGGGAATGAGGATATCCACGCCACTTCACCAGATACTGGTTTTGACTACGGTGGCGACGCCGCGCCATCAGGCGCTCCACGTGGTAGTGGGGAGTCCCCTGCTCATCGAGCAACGACGGAGGAGGCCGATTCGCTGCGGAACGCCGTACTCGATGAGTGTGACGAGCGCTATCTGTCGCATCGCGCCTGGTACCAACTCGATCACTCGATCGGTACTCTCCAGAGTCAGACTCAGTCCCTTCAAGGGAACGTCGAGAGTGTTTGGCATTCGCATGCCCGTCTCGCTCATGACATGGAGGAGATTGAAAGCCGGATGAAAGCTTGGCTCCGAAGGTCCTCAGTCCCTGACTGCTCGCCTGCACCAGCAGGAGCTTCAGCTCGCTGAGTTGCGAGGTCAGGTGACGTTGCTGCTGCAGATGACGCAGCCTGGGCACGTGTCGTCGGTGCCAGCGCCTCCGCGCTCACCCCCGCGGGGTCCCGATATGGCTTAAGCAAGCCGACGTAGAACACCGGGTGTGTTCGCATCCGCTTTGGCAAGTCAAGCGTGTATGCCAGGCCCTTCTTGGCCACGACCGTAAATGGTCCGATGAAACGCGGACGCAATTTCGTCTTAAAGACACTTGACACTGCATGTGTAGGTAGGTTCTTAGCGTTTAATAAAACCTGGTCACCGACCTTAAATTCCCATACATTGCTTCTACCTTTTGTATCAGCTTGTTCCTTCTGAACGTCTTGGCTTTCAGCCATCGCGTCACGTACACGGCGTAATACGCTCAATCTCACCGAGAGGAAGTCATCGACTTGTTTACGCACAGCAGAAGGGCTGATATCAGCAAGCTCGGAGTCGAGCGACGGCACAGCCTCTCCCCCACCAAGCTTAAGGCTACCGCGTGGCGGAGTGAGCGGAACGCGCGGGTGCGCAAGGCCGTTCACGTAGAACGGGGTGAAGCCTGTCGAGGCATGCACCGCATTGTTCATGGAGAACTCAACGAGAGGGAGCATAGCGCTCCAACGCTTCGGCGTTTCAGCGCATACGCTGCGGAGGATGTCCTCCAGAACGCGGTTCACGCGTTCGGTCTGACCGTCGGTCTGCGGATGGTCCGCCGTGGACATGTCCAGTCGAGTGCCCAGCACCTTGAAGACGGACGTCCAGAAGTGACCCGTGAAACGGGGATCTCGATCCGAGACAATGGTCTCAGGCAGCCCATGCTGGCGGAAGACCCGATCGATGAAGATCGTCGCTGTACCAGCACCATCGACGGTGTCCGGCACAGCCGCTAGGTGAGCCATCTTGCTCAGACGGTCAACAAAGACCACCACGCCCGTGTTGCCTGCCGAGTCCTTCGGCAGGCCAAACACAAAGTCCATACTTATGGACTGCCAACACCCAGAGGGTACAGGTAAGCTCGCCAAGGCGCAGCCGCATGCGGCGAGGGTTTAACCCGCTGACACGTCTCGCACGTGCGCACATATGTGCTGACCCACTTGTACATCTTCGGCCACCAGTACATGGAGCTCACCGAGCCGTACGTCTTCTCGCGACCGAGGCGGCCGCCTGTGGGTGTGTCGTGGGCCTCATAGAGGATACGGTACTTCAGATCCTCATCGTGAGGAACCACCACTCGTGGTGGGTCATCCTGACCCGTGCTGTAGTACAGCAGACCGCCTTCCAGGCTGTAGCGTTGGAGTCTCGCCTTTAGGCGTCGTGACAGAGTCACCTTTGAGTCTTTAAACTCATCGCTCCCCAGAGCTTGGAGCAGCGCGACACAAGAGTCGTCCTGAGCGTACGCTGCTCGAACCATGTCCGTCACGGACGACGTCACCGAGGTGACATGAGATAACTCATAGTCCGGGCGACGTGATAACGCGTCAGCGAGGACGTTCTGCCTGCCAGGCTTGTACTTCACCTCGAAGTTATACTCCGCAAAGAAGGAGAGCCATCGGGCCATCCTCTGCGAGAGGTGAGGCGACTGCGTCGCTGTGCGTAGTGACGCATGATCCGTGTAGATCACAAACGGCTTGGAGCCGAGCAGGTGAACCCTGAATTTGACGAGAGCGTACTTCATCGCAAGTAGCTCCTTGTCATGAACTGGATAGTTCTTCTCAGCAGCCTTGAGCTGTCGAGACTCAAACGCAATGACGCGTTCGCGCCCTTCGGCGTCCGCTTGTAGCAAAGCACTGCCGATGGCAAAGTCCGAGGCGTCACAGACGACGATAAACGGACGAGCGGGGTCTGGCAGCGCCAGTATCGGTGCCTGAAGCAGGCTATCCTTGATACAAGTGAACGCATTCTCGTGCTCGGCACGCCATACCCACTCGGCATCCTTCTTAAGGAGATCCGTCAGTGGCCGAGCCAACTCAGCGTAGTTCTCGCTATACTTGTGCAAGTAGTTGGCCAAGCCCAGCCACTTACGCAAGTCCTTCTGGTTCAAGGGAACCGGCCAATCCACAATGGCCTTGACCTTTGCTGGATCAGCACGAAGGCCATGCTTCCCAATGAAGCACCCTAGGAAGGGGATTTCTTCCGCGCCAAAGACGCACTTGTCTGCGTTGGCGTACAACTTGTTCGTGCGCATGCACTCGAGCACAGCTCTCACGTGTTCCACGTGCACCTCAACGTCAGTCTTGCCGTGTTCGGCCTGACTGTGGACGAACACGTCGTCAAAGTACGTTTGTGCGAATGCCCGCAGGGGCCTGAACAGCTGCGTCACTAGACGATTGAACGTTGCGGGCGCGTTCGAGAGCCCTTGGGGCATGACGAGCCACTCCCAGAGCATACCGCTCGGGGTGCTCACCGCTGTAAGCGGAATATCACTGGCTCGCATGAGCAGCTGATAGTACCCATCGACTAAGTCGAGCGCACTGTACATGGTGCAACCCACCATGTTGTTCTGAAGAACATCCTTCCTAGGAATCGGCGTCTGCGCCGGAATCGTGGCAGCGTTGAGCTTGTTAAAAGCGTGAACGATACGCCACTTGCCATTCGGCTTTCTGACACAGAACGTTGGCGCGGAATGCGGAGACTTGCTCTCGCGCACGAGACCCGCCGCGTGCTTCGCACGGAAGAAGGCGTCAATGACGTCGCATTGCTCTTTAGGAAGAGGCCACTGCCGGGTCACGCAGTATTTAGTTCCGGGAACTAAGTCGATCTCATGACGAACGCCTCGGTCGGGAGGCAGGCCACTCGGTGGTTCCTTCGAGACAACGTCTCCATATTCCTTCAGCAAGGAGTGGAAGGGATCCGAGGGATTCTTGAGGATCTCCGATCCACTCCTGGCATTCAACGCCTTCTTGACTTCGGCCAAGACGGACTCGTCAACGAGGGACGACGAGTTTAACTCCTCCTCAGGTCGAACGATGACCACCTCGGCGAATTCGCCAGCCTTCAAGGCATCGCCAAAGTCGGCGAAGGACATCTCTTCTAGCTCAAGGAGCTTGTCAACACTTGGCAAGTCGTCCAGCAGGACACTGCCTTCGGCACTACCGCCCACTCCATCAACCAGAGTGTATAGCTGCCCACAGCCCTCCGGTGCGTCGGCACTTGACGTCACGGATGACTCAGACGCAGAGCGTCTCGCCCGAAGGGCCTTACGACGTCTTCGCCTAGCCGAAGATCGTCTACTCGACGGAGTACGTGCCGTCGCACAAGTTTCGGCCTCTCTCGGCCCAGTGTCAGGGACACTCAGCGATCCACTCGGTCGACGACCGATGCCGCTCAGCGGAGTACGTGCCGCTGCACAATCAATGACCGTAACAGGTCCAGTGTCAGAGACACTCAGCGATCGACTTGGTCCACGACCAGTATCACTCAACGGAGTACGTGCCGCCCCACAGTTCACGGCCTGGTAAGGCCCGATGCCATCGGCATCCAGTGACGGTCCATGACCGGCGTCACTCGGGTTACGTGAGCTTTGCCCACACGTTGACTCACTGCCAACCAGCGCTATGCGCTCAACAGGACTGCGATCCTCGCACTAGGTGCTGTCCACTAACTCGGACACACCGACTTCCAGCATCATTGCCGACTCGGCTCGATGCTCGCGCCAGTAGCGCTTCTGCTTCCTAGCAGAGGTGGGTTCATGACTCGCCAAAGCTCCACTAGGAGAGAAGTGCGTAGCACCTAAGGTCTTCGACCTCCAGTCGATCCATGGCTCGTGGCGCTCCAGCCACGCCATACCAAGGATGAGGTCGTACCTGGAATCCAGGTCCAAGACCAAGCAGCGTTCCACGCTGTCGAAGTCCAGGAACTTCAGCCGTAGGTCCATGGGGACCTTGGCTGCCGTGACACGGACGCCCGTCGCTAGACGGACAGTGACGGTGTCACCTCTTCGCGCTCGAAGCGCCTCAGCATATTGCTGACTACCCTCAACGGTGGAGCGTCTGACGTAGTTGCCAGACGCTCCTGAATCGATCAACACGATCCACGGCTTCTCGAAGCCCTTCACGTCCACATGGACGACCAGCAAGCCCTGCTTGCTCACACGTTCCGTGTTCAAGAGCACGGAGCTCTTCGGAGCTGAGCCCCAGTGCCTCTCACGCACTGCAGAACTCGGTTCTTCCCCAGTAGACCGCCCCGCGTCTACTGGGAGCCGTCGTTTCCCTGGGCAGAGCCCGAAGCGGGACTCGCGGCAGGGTTGCGGCCAGTCTGGCCGGCGCGCTCTTTGCGCAGAGGGCAGTTGGGCCTCAGGTGTGTGGGACTACCACACGTGTAGCACCGACGAGTGCTCATACGCTGCACCGCAGCTCGTAGCTCGGCTACTTCATCTTCAGCATAGCTGAGGTCCATGGGTTCGGGTCCCCCGGACCCTGTGCTATTAGCACCGACCCTCGACAACTTAAAGTTGTGTTCAGCATTCAATGCCACGCTAACAGCGTCCTCGAAGGTGCGAGGATTCTGACGGAATGCCTCCGTCCTGGCCACGCCAGCTCTCAGACCTTCCATGAAGATAGTCACAGTGACCACCTCAGGTAGAGGATCGGCAGCCATGCCGGCAATGAGCGTGCGCAGCTCTTGGACATAGTCCACCAGGTCCTTCTTGCCCTGTCGGCAAGCGAGGAAGCGTGACCGCACGCGATACGCCTGGTTAGGTGGAGCAAACACTTGCGTAAGTTTGGCCTTAAGCTCACCCCAAGTGGGGAAGGCCATTTCTACCGACGTCCCAGACGTCAAGGCCCATTCTCGTGCTCGACCTTCGAGCTTAGAGATGGCGAACGCCACGCGTTGGCCTTCCAACTGGAGCATAGCGGCCCCCATGGCCATTTCGACCTCTCGGGTCCACAATAGGAGGTTCTCTCCTTCGTGCCCGTGAAAGGTCTTCACGCTGAGCGTGACGGGCTTAGCTCTCGGAGCGGGATTAACTCCTTTTACATTCCGCTGAATGTGCTCAACGAGAGCGTTCTCGTACGAGGCAAATGCCTCCAGGCGCGCGTTGACGGCCTCCGGCCCTTGAGACGCAAGGTGCGCCATACCTTCAGGGCCCAGCAAGGACGTAAGCTTGTTAAGCGTGTCCCGCTGACTCGGAGTCAAGTGAGCGTATGCTTCTGGCTCCATTCTCACAGAGAAACAGTCTTCAACTCAGGAGTTGGATTGACTACAAGTGCTACCAGATGCAGCGGGGCTGCGTAGGTGTGCACGGCACAGAGGAAGTTGGGTTGACTCGTAGAGTCCTGCTTGCAGGGCACTAGCCTTCGGTTCTATACAAGAACCAAGTAGTCCACTAAATACGGGACTCTCACAATCAGTGCCCCTATAATAAAGGAACTAACACTAATTATGTAAAATGCAAACTGATTTTTATTTATTTTATTGCCCTAATCCTGAATGTAACGGATTTAGTATCTAACATACTAAATCCTAATCAAATGTAATGTGTGGCTCTGAGCTAACAGCCAGCAACTGGCTACATATGTGACGTGTGAGAAACACTATGTGTCGTACACGGATCTGTGACTTGTGACCTGGATGGTGTATACCACACCTATTGTAGCCAAGGCGCGCAGCGCCGTGTAACCCCGTTACATCAACCGCCCGACGTAGAAGGTCGGGTGGAGCCTCATGCTGGACGGTATGTCCAGCCGGTACGCGTTACCATGCCGTTCAAGTACTTTGAACGGCCCAATGAATCTTGGAGCAAGCTTGCTTGCTCCAAAGTCAGACACTGCATGTTTAGGTAGGTTTTGCGTAGCTAACAAAATCAATGAACCCAATTTGAATTCATTTATGTTGCCCCTACCAACATTATCTGCGTTCAGCTTCTGTCGATCGACAGAAGCTGCGATAGCATCCTGGACAAACCGTATGACGGCTTGTCTTCGCTGGACAAAGTCTAGCGCACCCGAGCTGAATTCTTTCAGCTTGTCGCCCTTGTCAGCAGCAGGCCCTGCCTGCTCGCTATCATCTCTCATGTCTGTGCCCGGCACAGACATCGCGCGCTCGGTCCTGCTCGAACGAGACGTCGCACGCGTCACCGCAGCTGATAGTGTGCTGCTATCAGTTGCATTCTGCGGTTGTTCGGACGCAACCGTAGATCCTCCCCCACTTAAGGAGGAAGCTACCCCGCCGAGCATGCTCGGCAATCGTGGATGCCTCATGGCGTTCACGTAGAACGGTGTATGCCCTGTCGAGGCATGCACCGAGTTGTTGATGGCAAACTCTGCCATCGGCAAGCACTCGCTCCAATGCGGGAACGAGTGAGCGTAGCTCTTCAACGTGTCACCCAATACACGGTTGACACGTTCGGTCTGTCCGTCCGTCTGCGGATGATCCGCAGTCGACATTGATAACTGTGAACCAAGAAGTGTAAACACTTCTTGCCAGAACCGCGCTGTGAAGCGTGGATCACGGTCCGACACAATGTCGAGCGGCATGCCATGGTGTTTGAACACCATGTCAACAAACAGTCGCGCAGTCTGCGCGGCTGTAACAGTAGCTGGGACGGCAGCAAGATGAACCATCTTGCTGAATCGGTCCACAAAGACAACGATGCCCGTCCTCCGCTTGCTGTCAGGCGGAAGACCGAAGACAAAGTCCATGGACATGGACTGCCAACACTCCGACGGAGTCGGTAGTGATTGAAGAGGAGCCTGCGAGAACTGCGCAGGCTTCACGCGTTGACAAACCTCGCAAGCACGTACGTACTTGCGCACCCACTTGTACTGGTGGTGCCAGTAGAAGTCACGCGTGAGAAGAGTGTATGTCTTCTCACGACCCGGATGCCCTGCCGTGGGGCATCGTGATACTCGAACATGATCCTCAACCGGAGGTCATGATCATTCGGAACGACAATGCGATCCGCATTGTCGTCTACTGCACTGTACAACAGTAGGCCTTCGTGTACACGATAGCGGTGTACACGAGCTCGAAGATGAGGGGTTAGCTTCCGACGTGCCACGTCGGAAGGTGCTGCGAGGAACTCCAGCAGCCCCTTCGCGTCTGCATCCCTTGCATACGCGTTCTTCACGTCGTCAATCAACGTTGACGACGGCACACTTGTCCTCACGACGCCAACAGCGTTGGCGTCGACCGTCTCCGCATAGTCAGGTCGACGCGATAACGCGTCGGCCACTACATTGAGTCTTCCGGGTTTGTACTCCACCCGGAAGTTGTACTCCGCGAAGAAGGACAACCATCTCGCCATACGTTGCGAGATGTGCGGCGACAATCGCCGTACGCAATGATGCGTGGTCCGTATAGACCACGAACGGTCTACTCCCAAGTAGATACACTCGGAACTTTGCGAGTGCATACTTCATGGCAAGGAGCTCCTTGTCATGTACGGGATAGTTACGCTCAGCTGGCTTCAGCTGACGCGATTGATAGTAGACTACACGATCACGCCCTTCGTGATCGTGTTGCATCAATGCACATCCGATTGCAAAGTCGGATGCATCACACACTACGTGGAATGGACGATCTTGGTCCGCCACGGCCAAGATCGGCGCTTCAGTCAAGCCCTGCTTGACTGCACCGAATGCATCCTCGCACTCGGTCGTCCAAATCCACTCAGCTTCTTTCTTAAGAAGCTGTGACAACGGGCGAATCTTGCCCGCATAGTTCTCCACGTACTTGCACAAGTACGTGGCAAGCCCAAGGAACTGCCTCAGTTCCTTCACATTGGATGGCGTGGGCCATTCATTGATCACTCTGACCTTCTCTGGGTCAGGGCGCACGCCGTCTTTCCCCACGAGACACCCCAGCACGGGTATCTCGCTCGCCCCGAAGATACACTTCTTCAGGTTCGCATAGAGCTTATGTTTCCTCATAAGCTCTAGCAGCCTCCGGAGATGCACCTTGTGCATCTCAATGTCCGTCTTCCCGTTCACAGCTCCGGCTGTGGACGAACACGTCGTCGAAGTAGCTCGGTGCGAAGTCGCGCACCGAGCGCAATAGATGTGTCACGCATCTATTGAACGTCGCAGGGGCGTTCTTAAGCCCCTGTGGCATGACGAGCCACTCCCAAAGCATACCGCTTGGAGTGCTTACCGCTGTGAGAGGGATGTCCCTCTCACGCATGAGGATCTGATAGAATCCATCACGCAGATCTAGAGCACTGAAGATAGTGCTCAAGGCCATCGAATCGATGATAACATCTTTCGCGGTATCGGCGTCTGCGCCGGTATCGTCGCATCGTTCAACTTGTTGTACGCATGAACGATGCGCCAGCCGCCCTGTGGTTTCTTAACACAGAACGTTGGGGCACTGTGCGGGGACTTTGACTCCCGCACTTGACCTGCAAGACGACGACTTTCAAAGAAGTCGTCGATCGCTTGCACTTGTTCACGCGGCAGTGGCCACTGCCGTGTAACACAGTACTTCGTGCCCGGCACGAGATCAATCTCGTGCTGTACGCCCTTATCCTTCGGAAGCTCCGAAGGAATCTCGTCCGGGAGTACATCCTTGTACTCCCGCAGAATCTCGTAATAGGGACTCGACTTCAACGAGTCCCAACTCTGCTCCTCGAAGCGTTGCTTCTTGGTCTTCGCACTGAGGGGGTCATCGCCCTCAGTGATGCCATCGACGACGAGCTGCTTCAGCTCTTCGGCTTCGCGATCCACTCTCTCGATATCCGAGAGAATGCAAATTTGTTCGATGCGTCCATCGTACAAGTCTCGCGCGAAGCGCTTCCAACTCATCGTTGGAAGTGCGGTCAACGCCGACGCACTCGTCGGCGGATTCTCCAACCGCATCCTCTGGTACTGTAACCCAGTACCAGTACGTGTCAAGACGTTCAACGTCTCGACACTCGGTGTCTGCACTGCAGACACACCCGTCTCAGTCCCGGACTGAGACTCGCGCAGCTCCCTGAGCTTGCGCCGCGAAGGTCTACCATGGAGCCCGGCTCCAGGTGCTCCACGTCCAAGGCATCGCACCTTGGACGGGACGTTATCGCAATCGTCAGCGGATTCCTTCCGCTGACTCGCACTATCAAGCCCGGCTTGAGTGCCGCTCATCGCGTGCAGCGCTGCTGCACGTGAGCACGCAGGTTGTTCGGGTGCTGGGCGTTTGCAACCGCCAGCACCTCCTGCCGCGCAGTCGGTTCCCTGAACCGCTGCGCCTCCATCCGCTCCCGGAGCGGATGAAGCAACCGCATCGTCGACTCCCGGAGTCGACGTGCTCTCGCTAGCTTCCTGCGCTAGCGAGTGTTCGCTTGTACACATATCATCCGTTCCCAGAGCGGATGTACGATCGCTAGTTCCCGGAACTAGCAGCGACTGTTCGCTCATACACGTCTCATCAGCTCCCGGAGCTGATGACCGATCGCTAGTTCCCGGAACTAGCAGCGAAGCGCCAGTGGCGTCAGCTCCCAGAGCTGACGCACGCCTTTCGGTTCCCCGAATATTATTTGCTTCGTCAACTCCCAGAGTTGACGCGACGTCGTCGGCGCGACCCTTGGAGGCTTGAACTACCTCCGCGATACCGGTAATACCGGTATTTTACCTTCTCTCAGGTGAATCGCATTCACCTGACCATCACTCATGTGACAAACATCATTCAGATGTTTACGCGTCAGGTGATTCACATTCACCTGACCATCACTCATGTGACCGCGACCCTTCGGCTCAGATTTCTGAGTCGACACATTTTTCTCACCACGACGCCCTGAGTCGTTGATGGTCGCCGGCGGCGATCGGAGGCAGCGGCGGCCGCTGCTGCCTCAACTGGGGATCCACATGCACCGGCCGGTGCATGTGCAGCACTGACAGGGCCATCGCTCTCTGTCGCGCATGTGTTGTTGAAGCGTACGAGCGTACGCTTCTCCCAGTTGATCACCGGGTCATGCCGTGCAAGCCACGGCATGCCTAATCTAAGTCGAACTTATCGTCTAGATCCAAGACGATAAGATCTTCTACAAACATCCTTCGTTTGTAAGAGAAGCGCACACGGACTACGCGCTTCAGTCCTCACGGTGGCACCTGTTGCCAACCGCACCTCCAACACGCCGCGAGGCGTGTCGGCCTCTTCGAAGTCAAACCTTCGAAGACTTCCCTGTCGAACAAAGTTGATCGACGCGCCCGAGTCCACTAGGGCACGAAGAGAGTTCGCTCTCTTCGACATCACGTTCAGGATGACAAGGTTTGGCTTGTCATCTTGCAGCTTACAGTGAGAAACCTTCTCGCTGGGGGCAGCAGTCCTCATCGTCGCGTGTCCAAGCTCGACACGCGAGACTGCATCACCAGTAGGACGCCCCGCGCCTACTGGTCCTTGGCGTTTTTGAACGCCTGCTCCGCTGTGCACTCGCGTGCATAGTGACCGATGTTACTACACTTGTAACATCGAACCTTGCCGTATCTACGCTGCTGTTGACCAGCAGTCGTAGCACTCGAGAGGTCCATAGGTTCCGGACCTCCCGTCTTTACAACAGGACGCGCCGGCTTCGGCGCGTTCGCATGGAGTTTAGCTTGACGCCGGCTAAACTCCTCTTGCATTGCAAGGCTGATCGCCTCCTCGAGAGTATTCGGATACTCTCGGAAGAGATATGTTTTGACGGGACCATCTCTTAGTCCCTTCATGAACGTGACGACCTTGGTCGCCTCGTCGATCGGGTTGGCCACTATGTTCGATACCAAGTATCGAGCACGCTGGGCAAAGGTGTGAACATCATCCTTGCCCTGTTGCAGATCGAGAAACTCTGCTCTCGATCTGAACTCGTTCTTCGGAGGCTCAAACGCAAGCTTGAGTTCCTCCTTGAACACCTCGTACGTGCTGAAGCACGTAGGATCCGAGAGTCGGCGCCCATAGGCCCAACTCCTCGCACGTCCGCCAAGACATGACATGGCGAACGCGACCTTCGACATCGGATCGACGATACGTCGAGCCGCAACGGCTGTGTCGAGTTCGACAAGCCACCGAAGGAGGGTCTCGTCCTCCTTCCCCGTGTAGGTACTCACGTGGAGTTTCAACGACTCCACGCGTGGCTTCGGGGAAGCCACCGAGGCAGCAACATCTCGTTGCTCCTTAACAATGTACCCCAGAGCAACACCGTGTTGCTCTGTCGGCGATAGCGTACGAAGCATCGTCGCTACCGCTGCCTCTCCAATGACTTGTGAAAGTCTTTGGAGAGCTTCCCACTCTGGATCTGACAGGTGGGCACAGTCCGTGCGCGTCACGGACATGTGAGGGGTCCCAGTGGATCCCTCATCCATTGGGGAGTTCTCTACCCCGCGTTCGTATGACTCCATACGAACGAACAGCAGTCGGTCGTGGGACGGACTACAAAGTGCTACCAGGTGTAATGGGTCTACCTAGACCTATTAGGTGGCGTACACGTGCGCTTACGTGTATGAGGAAGCGTGCAATTAGAATAGACTTAATTTAAGTATACTTATTTAAATAAGTATAATTAAATCAAATATAACTAAATTAAACTGCAAAATACCGTAAAATGAGAACTGTTATTGAATTTGGCATAAGCCAATTATGGACCTCCTAAAACTGTTTGTTATCTATTTCTAAAGGGTCTGCCAACGTGTGGTTGGCAGAAACTCTGCTCAGTGATTGGTAGAAATCCGTTACTTTCTACCAATAATATGCACAAATGCACACGAACCATCCAATAATGTGGTTCGCCCATGTATCCTTTGGTGTGTACAGCACACCAAGGTCTGAGGCCCATTTCCAACCTCTAACAGTTAGGATAACTGTTAGAGTTACAAGTGGTACAACCACTTGTACGTGTAACCCCGTTACAATTCAGGTCCGACCAACACCTCGATATCGGCCAAGTGGTCCGTAGGTCCGGCCTTGTAGACCGCAGCAAGGCCATGCGCTGTGGCGGGTGAGTTCTCCCGGGAGCAAGCGCGACTCACACGTGTCGCTTTGCACGGCATGGAGCCTCGTGCGTGGCGATAGGTTTGGGCGTGGATAAGGCGGATAAGTTTGGATGGTGTGGGAAGTGGGTTGAGCGAGTAGGATGAGCGCGTGGAGCAGCGTTTGGCGATGTGGAATGGCGTGGGTTGGCGTGCGTGGTTGTGTGTTGTGTGTGGTTGTGTTGTGTGTGCATGTTGTTTGCGTGGTGGTTGTGTGTGTTGTTGTGCGGTCGTATAGCTCAGTCGGTAGAGCACAGTGCTAATAACGCTGCGGTCCAGGGTTCGAGCCCCTGTATGACCATTTTGCCATTTTGCCCTTCGCGCGTACCTTCCTGGCGCGCTTGGCACGCTTCTTTAGCCCTTTTCGTCGTGCGCGTCGCCGTGCGGGATATGTCTGGACCCGTTGCCGCACGGAGGAAAGTCTCCATCTCGCTTGGTGAGGTCAGCATTCAGGTCCGACCAACACCTCGATATCGGCCAAGTGGTCCGTAGGTCCGGCCTTGTAGACCGCAGCAAGGCCATGCGCTGTGGCGGGTGAGTTCTCCCGGGAGCAAGCGCGACTCACTCGTGTCGCTTTGCACGGCATGGAGCCTCGTGCGTGGCGATAGGTTTGGGCGTGGATAAGGCGGATAAGTTTGGATGGTGTGGGAAGTGGGTTGAGCGAGTAGGATGAGCGCGTGGAGCAGCGTTTGGCGATGTGGAATGGCGTGGGTTGGCGTGCGTGGTTGTGTGTGGTTGTGTGGTTGTGTTGTGTGGTTGTGTTGTGTGTGCATGTTGTTTGCGTGGTGGTTGTGTGTGTTGTTGTGCGGTCGTATAGCTCAGTCGGTAGAGCACAGTGCTAATAACGCTGCGGTCCAGGGTTCGAGCCCCTGTATGACCATTTTGCCATTTTGCCCTTCGCGCGTACCTTCCTGGCGCGCTTGGCACGCTTCTTTAGCCCTTTTCGCCGTGCGCGTCGCCGTGCGGGATATGTCTGGACCCGTTGCCGCACGGAGGAAAGTCTCCATCTCGCTTGGTGAGGTCAGCATTCAGGTCCGACCAACACCTCGATATCGGCCAAGTGGTCCGTAGGTCCGGCCTTGTAGACCGCAGCAAGGCCATGCGCTGTGGCGGGTGAGTTCTCCCGGGAGCAAGCGCGACTCACTCGTGTCGCTTTGCACGGCATGGAGCCTCGTGCGTGGCGATAGGTTTGGGCGTGGATAAGGCGGATAAGTTTGGATGGTGTGGGAAGTGGGTTGAGCGAGTAGGATGAGCGCGTGGAGCAGCGTTTGGCGATGTGGAATGGCGTGGGTTGGCGTGCGTGGTTGTGTGTTGTGTGTGGTTGTGTTGTGTGTGCATGTTGTTTGCGTGGTGGTTGTGTGCAGTCGGTAGAGCACAGTGCTAATAACGCTGCGGTCCAGGGTTCGAGCCCCTGTATGACCATTTTGCCATTTTGCCCTTCGCGCGTACCTTCCTGGCGCGCTTGGCACGCTTCTTTAGCCCTTTTCGCCGTGCGCGTCGCCGTGCGGGATATGTCTGGACCCGTTGCCGCACGGAGGAAAGTCTCCATCTCGCTTGGTGAGGTCAGCATTCAGGTCCGACCAACACCTCGATATCGGCCAAGTGGTCCGTAGGTCCGGCCTTGTAGACCGCAGCAAGGCCATGCGCTGTGGCGGGTGAGTTCTCCCGGGAGCAAGCGCGACTCACTCGTGTCGCTTTGCACGGCATGGAGCCTCGTGCGTGGCGATAGGTTTGGGCGTGGATAAGGCGGATAAGTTTGGATGGTGTGGGAAGTGGGTTGAGCGAGTAGGATGAGCGCGTGGAGCAGCGTTTGGCGATGTGGAATGGCGTGGGTTGGCGTGCGTGGTTGTGTGTTGTGTGTGGTTGTGTTGTGTGTGCATGTTGTTTGCGTGGTGGTTGTGTGTGTTGTTGTGCGGTCGTATAGCTCAGTCGGTAGAGCACAGTGCTAATAACGCTGCGGTCCAGGGTTCGAGCTTCTGTATGACCATTTTGCCATTTTGCCCTTCGCGCGTACCTTCCTGGCGCGCTTGGCACGCTTCTTTAGCCCTTTTCGCCGTGCGCGTCGCCATGCGGGATATGTCTGGACCCGTTGCCGCACGGAGGAAAGTCTCCATCTCGCTTGGTGAGGTCAGCATTCAGGTCCGACCAACACCTCGATATCGGCCAAGTGGTCCGTAGGTCCGGCCTTGTAGACCGCAGCAAGGCCATGCGCTGTGGCGGGTGAGTTCTCCCGGGAGCAAGCGCGACTCACTCGTGTCGCTTTGCACGGCATGGAGCCTCGTGCGTGGCGATAGGTTTGGGCGTGGATAAGGCGGATAAGTTTGGATGGTGTGGGAAGTGGGTTGAGCGAGTAGGATGAGCGCGTGGAGCAGCGTTTGGCGATGTGGAATGGCGTGGGTTGGCGTGCGTGGTTGTGTGTTGTGTGTGCATGTTGTTTGCGTGGTGGTTGTGTGTGTTGTTGTGCGGTCGTATAGCTCAGTCGGTAGAGCACAGTGCTAATAACGCTGCGGTCCAGGGTTCGAGCCCCTGTATGACCATTTTGCCATTTTGCCCTTCGCGCGTACCTTCCTGGCGCGCTTGGCACGCTTCTTTAGCCCTTTTCGCCGTGCGCGTCGCCATGCGGGATATGTCTGGACCCGTTGCCGCACGGAGGAAAGTCTCCATCTCGCTTGGTGAGGTCAGCATTCAGGTCCGACCAACACCTCGATATCGGCCAAGTGGTCCGTAGGTCCGGCCTTGTAGACCGCAGCAAGGCCATGCGCTGTGGCGGGTGAGTTCTCCCGGGAGCAAGCGCGACTCACTCGTGTCGCTTTGCACGGCATGGAGCCTCGTGCGTGGCGATAGGTTTGGGCGTGGATAAGGCGGATAAGTTTGGATGGTGTGGGAAGTGGGTTGAGCGAGTAGGATGAGCGCGTGGAGCAGCGTTTGGCGATGTGGAATGGCGTGGGTTGGCGTGCGTGGTTGTGTGTGGTTGTGTGGTTGTGTTGTGTGTGCATGTTGTTTGCGTGGTGGTTGTGTGTGTTGTTGTGCGGTCGTATAGCTCAGTCGGTAGAGCACAGTGCTAATAACGCTGCGGTCCAGGGTTCGAGCTTCTGTATGACCATTTTGCCATTTTGCCCTTCGCGCGTACCTTCCTGGCGCGCTTGGCACGCTTCTTTAGCCCTTTTCGCCGTGCGCGTCGCCATGCGGGATATGTCTGGACCCGTTGCCGCACGGAGGAAAGTCTCCATCTCGCTTGGTGAGGTCAGCATTCAGGTCCGACCAACACCTCGATATCGGCCAAGTGGTCCGTAGGTCCGGCCTTGTAGACCGCAGCAAGGCCATGCGCTGTGGCGGGTGAGTTCTCCCGGGAGCAAGCGCGACTCACACGTGACGCTTTGCACGGCATGGAGCCTCGTGCGTGGCGATAGGTTTGGGCGTGGATAAGGCGGATAAGTTTGGATGGTGTGGGAAGTGGGTTGAGCGAGTAGGATGAGCGCGTGGAGCAGCGTTTGGCGATGTGGAATGGCGTGGGTTGGCGTGCGTGGTTGTGTGTTGTTGTGTGGTTGTGTTGTGTGTGCATGTTGTTTGCGTGGTGGTTGTGTGTGTTGTTGTGCGGTCGTATAGCTCAGTCGGTAGAGCACAGTGCTAATAACGCTGCGGTCCAGGGTTCGAGCCCCTGTATGACCATTTTGCCATTTTGCCCTTCGCGCGTACCTTCCTGGCGCGCTTGGCACGCTTCTTTAGCCCTTTTCGCCGTGCGCGTCGCCGTGCGGGATATGTCGGGACCCGTTGCCGCACGGAGGAAAGTCTCCATCTCGCTTGGTGAGGTCAGCATTCAGGTCCGACCAACACCTCGATATCGGCCAAGTGGTCCGTAGGTCCGGCCTTGTAGACCGCAGCAAGGCCATGCGCTGTGGCGGGTGAGTTCTCCCGGGAGCAAGCGCGACTCACACGTGACGCTTTGCACGGCATGGAGCCTCGTGCGTGGCGATAGGTTTGGGCGTGGATAAGGCGGATAAGTTTGGATGGTGTGGGAAGTGGGTTGAGCGAGTAGGATGAGCGCGTGGAGCAGCGTTTGGCGATGTGGAATGGCGTGGGTTGGCGTGCGTGGTTGTGTGTTGTGTGTGGTTGTGTTGTGTGTGCATGTTGTTTGCGTGGTGGTTGTGTGTGTTGTTGTGCGGTCGTATAGCTCAGTCGGTAGAGCACAGTGCTAATAACGCTGCGGTCCAGGGTTCGAGCCCCTGTATGACCATTTTTCCATTTTGCCCTTCGCGCGTACCTTCCTGGCGCGCTTGGCACGCTTCTTTAGCCCTTTTCGCCGTGCGCGTCGCCGTGCGGGATATGTCTGGACCCGTTGCCGCACGGAGGAAAGTCTCCATCTCGCTTGGTGAGGTCAGCATTCAGGTCCGACCAACACCTCGATATCGGCCAAGTGGTCCGTAGGTCCGGCCTTGTAGACCGCAGCAAGGCCATGCGCTGTGGCGGGTGAGTTCTCCCGGGAGCAAGCGCGACTCACACGTGACGCTTTGCACGGCATGGAGCCTCGTGCGTGGCGATAGGTTTGGGCGTGGATAAGGCGGATAAGTTTGGATGGTGTGGGAAGTGGGTTGAGCAAGTAGGATGAGCGCGTGGAGCAGCGTTTGGCGATGTGGAATGGCGTGGGTTGGCGTGCGTGGTTGTGTGTTGTGTGTGGTTGTGTTGTGTGTGCATGTTGTTTGCGTGGTGGTTGTGTGTGTTGTTGTGCGGTCGTATAGCTCAGTCGGTAGAGCACAGTGCTAATAACGCTGCGGTCCAGGGTTCGAGCCCCTGTATGACCATTTTGCCATTTTGCCCTTCGCGCGTACCTTCCTGGCGCGCTTGGCACGCTCTCTTTAGCCCTTTCGCCGTGCGCGTCGCCATGCGGGATATGTCTGGACCCGTTGCCGCACGGAGGAAAGTCTCCATCTCGCTTGGTGAGGTCAGCATTCAGGTCCGACCAACACCTCGATATCGGCCAAGTGGTCCGTAGGTCCGGCCTTGTAGACCGCAGCAAGGCCATGCGCTGTGGCGGGTGAGTTCTCCCGGGAGCAAGCGCGACTCACTCGTGTCGCTTTGCACGGCATGGAGCCTCGTGCGTGGCGATAGGTTTGGGCGTGGATAAGGCGGATAAGTTTGGATGGTGTGGGAAGTGGGTTGAGCGAGTAGGATGAGCGCGTGGAGCAGCGTTTGGCGATGTGGAATGGCGTGGGTTGGCGTGCGTGGTTGTGTGTTGTGTGTGGTTGTGTTGTGTGTGCATGTTGTTTGCGTGGTGGTTGTGTGTGTTGTTGTGCGGTCGTATAGCTCAGTCGGTAGAGCACAGTGCTAATAACGCTGCGGTCCAGGGTTCGAGCCCCTGTATGACCATTTTGCCATTTTGCCCTTCGCGCGTACCTTCCTGGCGCGCTTGGCACGCTTCTTTAGCCCTTTTCGCCGTGCGCGTCGCCGTGCGGGATATGTCTGGACCCGTTGCCGCACGGAGGAAAGTCTCCATCTCGCTTGGTGAGGTCAGCATTCAGGTCCGACCAACACCTCGATATCGGCCAAGTGGTCCGTAGGTCCGGCCTTGTAGACCGCAGCAAGGCCATGCGCTGTGGCGGGTGAGTTCTCCCGGAGCAAGCGCGACTCACTCGTGTCGCTTTGCACGGCATGGAGCCTCGTGCGTGGCGATAGGTTTGGGCGTGGATAAGGCGGATAAGTTTGGATGGTGTGGGAAGTGGGTTGAGCGAGTAGGATGAGCGCGTGGAGCAGCGTTTGGCGATGTGGAATGGCGTGGGTTGGCGTGCGTGGTTGTGTGTTGTGTGGTTGTGTTGTGTGTGCATGTTGTTTGCGTGGTGGTTGTGTGTGTTGTTGTGCGGTCGTATAGCTCAGTCGGTAGAGCACAGTGCTAATAACGCTGCGGTCCAGGGTTCGAGCTTCTGTATGACCATTTTGCCATTTTGCCCTTCGCGCGTACCTTCCTGGCGCGCTTGGCACGCTTCTTTAGCCCTTTTCGCCGTGCGCGTCGCCGTGCGGGATATGTCTGGACCCGTTGCCGCACGGAGGAAAGTCTCCATCTCGCTTGGTGAGGTCAGCATTCAGGTCCGACCAACACCTCGATATCGGCCAAGTGGTCCGTAGGTCCGGCCTTGTAGACCGCAGCAAGGCCATGCGCTGTGGCGGGTGAGTTCTCCCGGGAGCAAGCGCGACTCACACGTGACGCTTTGCACGGCATGGAGCCTCGTGCGTGGCGATAGGTTTGGGCGTGGATAAGGCGGATAAGTTTGGATGGTGTGGGAAGTGGGTTGAGCGAGTAGGATGAGCGCGTGGAGCAGCGTTTGGCGATGTGGAATGGCGTGGGTTGGCGTGCGTGGTTGTGTGTTGTGTGTGGTTGTGTTGTGTGTGCATGTTGTTTGCGTGGTGGTTGTGTGTGTTGTTGTGCGGTCGTATAGCTCAGTCGGTAGAGCACAGTGCTAATAACGCTGCGGTCCAGGGTTCGAGCTTCTGTATGACCATTTTGCCATTTTGCCCTTCGCGCGTACCTTCCTGGCGCGCTTGGCACGCTTCTTTAGCCCTTTTCGCCGTGCGCGTCGCCGTGCGGGATATGTCTGGACCCGTTGCCGCACGGAGGAAAGTCTCCATCTCGCTTGGTGAGGTCAGCATTCAGGTCCGACCAACACCTCGATATCGGCCAAGTGGTCCGTAGGTCCGGCCTTGTAGACCGCAGCAAGGCCATGCGCTGTGGCGGGTGAGTTCTCAGGGAGCAAGCGCGACTCACACGTGACGCTTTGCACGGCATGGAGCCTCGTGCGTGGCGATAGGTTTGGGCGTGGATAAGGCGGATAAGTTTGGATGGTGTGGGAAGTGGGTTGAGCGAGTAGGATGAGCGCGTGGAGCAGCGTTTGGCGATGTGGAATGGCGTGGGTTGGCGTGCGTGGTTGTGTGTTGTGTGTGGTTGTGTTGTGTGTGCATGTTGTTTGCGTGGTGGTTGTGTGTGTTGTTGTGCGGTCGTATAGCTCAGTCGGTAGAGCACAGTGCTAATAACGCTGCGGTCCAGGGTTCGAGCTTCTGTATGACCATTTTGCCATTTTGCCCTTCGCGCGTACCTTCCTGGCGCGCTTGGCACGCTTCTTTAGCCCTTTTCGCCGTGCGCGTCGCCATGCGGGATATGTCTGGACCCGTTGCCGCACGGAGGAAAGTCTCCATCTCGCTTGGTGAGGTCAGCATTCAGGTCCGACCAACACCTCGATATCGGCCAAGTGGTCCGTAGGTCCGGCCTTGTAGACCGCAGCAAGGCCATGCGCTGTGGCGGGTGAGTTCTCCCGGGAGCAAGCGCGACTCACACGTGACGCTTTGCACGGCATGGAGCCTCGTGCGTGGCGATAGGTTTGGGCGTGGATAAGGCGGATAAGTTTGGATGGTGTGGGAAGTGGGTTGAGCGAGTAGGATGAGCGCGTGGAGCAGCGTTTGGCGATGTGGAATGGCGTGGGTTGGCGTGCGTGGTTGTGTGTTGTGTGTGGTTGTGTTGTGTGTGCATGTTGTTTGCGTGGTGGTTGTGTGTGTTGTTGTGCGGTCGTATAGCTCAGTCGGTAGAGCACAGTGCTAATAACGCTGCGGTCCAGGGTTCGAGCTTCTGTATGACCATTTTGCCATTTTGCCCTTCGCGCGTACCTTCCTGGCGCGCTTGGCACGCTTCTTTAGCCCCTTTTTCGCCGTGCGCGTCGCCGTGCGGGATATGTCTGGACCCGTTGCCGCACGGAGGAAAGTCTCCATCTCGCTTGGTGAGGTCAGCATTCAGGTCCGACCAACACCTCGATATCGGCCAAGTGGTCCGTAGGTCCGGCCTTGTAGACCGCAGCAAGGCCATGCGCTGTGGCGGGTGAGTTCTCCCGGGAGCAAGCGCGACTCACACGTGACGCTTTGCACGGCATGGAGCCTCGTGCGTGGCGATAGGTTTGGGCGTGGATAAGGCGGATAAGTTTGGATGGTGTGGGAAGTGGGTTGAGCGAGTAGGATGAGCGCGTGGAGCAGCGTTTGGCGATGTGGAATGGCGTGGGTTGGCGTGCGTGGTTGTGTGTTGTGTGTGGTTGTGTTGTGTGTGCATGTTGTTTGCGTGGTGGTTGTGTGTGTTGTTGTGCGGTCGTATAGCTCAGTCGGTAGAGCACAGTGCTAATAACGCTGCGGTCCAGGGTTCGAGCCCCTGTATGACCATTTTGCCATTTTGCCCTTCGCGCGTACCTTCCTGGCGCGCTTGGCACGCTTCTTTAGCCCTTTTCGCCGTGCGCGTCGCCATGCGGGATATGTCTGGACCCGTTGCCGCACGGAGGAAAGTCTCCATCTCGCTTGGTGAGGTCAGCATTCAGGTCCGACCAACACCTCGATATCGGCCAAGTGGTCCGTAGGTCCGGCCTTGTAGACCGCAGCAAGGCCATGCGCTGTGGCGGGTGAGTTCTCCCGGGAGCAAGCGCGACTCACACGTGACGCTTTGCACGGCATGGAGCCTCGTGCGTGGCGATAGGTTTGGGCGTGGATAAGGCGGATAAGTTTGGATGGTGTGGGAAGTGGGTTGAGCGAGTAGGATGAGCGCGTGGAGCAGCGTTTGGCGATGTGGAATGGCGTGGGTTGGCGTGCGTGGTTGTGTGTTGTGTGTGGTTGTGTTGTGTGTGCATGTTGTTTGCGTGGTGGTTGTGTGTGTTGTTGTGCGGTCGTATAGCTCAGTCGGTAGAGCACAGTGCTAATAACGCTGCGGTCCAGGGTTCGAGCCCCTGTATGACCATTTTGCCATTTTGCCCTTCGCGCGTACCTTCCTGGCGCGCTTGGCACGCTTCTTTAGCCCTTTTCGCCGTGCGCGTCGCCATGCGGGATATGTCTGGACCGGTTGCCGCACGGAGGAAAGTCTCCATCTCGCTTGGTGAGGTCAGCATTCAGGTCCGACCAACACCTCGATATCGGCCAAGTGGTCCGTAGGTCCGGCCTTGTAGACCGCAGCAAGGCCATGCGCTGTGGCGGGTGAGTTCTCCCGGGAGCAAGCGCGACTCACACGTGTCGCTTTGCACGGCATGGAGCCTCGTGCGTGGCGATAGGTTTGGGCGTGGATAAGGCGGATAAGTTTGGATGGTGTGGGAAGTGGGTTGAGCGAGTAGGATGAGCGCGTGGAGCAGCGTTTGGCGATGTGGAATGGCGTGGGTTGGCGTGCGTGGTTGTGTGTTGTGTGGTTGTGTTGTGTGTGCATGTTGTTTGCGTGGTGGTTGTGTGTGTTGTTGTGCGGTCGTATAGCTCAGTCGGTAGAGCACAGTGCTAATAACGCTGCGGTCCAGGGTTCGAGCTTCTGTATGACCATTTTGCCATTTTGCCCTTCGCGCGTACCTTCCTGGCGCGCTTGGCACGCTTCTTTAGCCCTTTTCGCCGTGCGCGTCGCCATGCGGGATATGTCTGGACCCGTTGCCGCACGGAGGAAAGTCTCCATCTCGCTTGGTGAGGTCAGCATTCAGGTCCGACCAACACCTCGATATCGGCCAAGTGGTCCGTAGGTCCGGCCTTGTAGACCGCAGCAAGGCCATGCGCTGTGGCGGGTGAGTTCTCCCGGGAGCAAGCGCGACTCTGACGTGACGCTTTGCACGGCATGGAGCCTCGTGCGTGGCGATAGGTTTGGGCGTGGATAAGGCGGATAAGTTTGGATGGTGTGGGAAGTGGGTTGAGCGAGTAGGATGAGCGCGTGGAGCAGCGTTTGGCGATGTGGAATGGCGTGGGTTGGCGTGCGTGGTTGTGTGTGGTTGTGTGGTTGTGTTGTGTGTGCATGTTGTTTGCGTGGTGGTTGTGTGTTGTTGTTGTGCGGTCGTATAGCTCAGTCGGTAGAGCACAGTGCTAATAACGCTGCGGTCCAGGGTTCGAGCCCCTGTATGACCATTTTGCCATTTTGCCCTTCGCGCGTACCTTCCTGGCGCGCTTGGCACGCTTCTTTAGCCCTTTTCGCCGTGCGCGTCGCCATGCGGGATATGTCTGGACCGGTTGCCGCACGGAGGAAAGTCTCCATCTCGCTTGGTGAGGTCAGCATTCAGGTCCGACCAACACCTCGATATCGGCCAAGTGGTCCGTAGGTCCGGCCTTGTAGACCGCAGCAAGGCCATGCGCTGTGGCGGGTGAGTTCTCCCGGGAGCAAGCGCGACTCACGTGTCGCTTTGCACGGCATGGAGCCTCGTGCGTGGCGATAGGTTTGGGCGTGGATAAGGCGGATAAGTTTGGATGGTGTGGGAAGTGGGTTGAGCGAGTAGGATGAGCGCGTGGAGCAGCGTTTGGCGATGTGGAATGGCGTGGGTTGGCGTGCGTGGTTGTGTGTTGTGTGTGGTTGTGTTGTGTGTGCATGTTGTTTGCGTGGTGGTTGTGTGTGTTGTTGTGCGGTCGTATAGCTCAGTCGGTAGAGCACAGTGCTAATAACGCTGCGGTCCAGGGTTCGAGCTTCTGTATGACCATTTTGCCATTTTGCCCTTCGCGCGTACCTTCCTGGCGCGCTTGGCACGCTTCTTTAGCCCTTTTCGCCGTGCGCGTCGCCATGCGGGATATGTCTGGACCCGTTGCCGCACGGAGGAAAGTCTCCATCTCGCTTGGTGAGGTCAGCATTCAGGTCCGACCAACACCTCGATATCGGCCAAGTGGTCCGTAGGTCCGGCCTTGTAGACCGCAGCAAGGCCATGCGCTGTGGCGGGTGAGTTCTCCCGGGAGCAAGCGCGACTCACACGTGACGCTTTGCACGGCATGGAGCCTCGTGCGTGGCGATAGGTTTGGGCGTGGATAAGGCGGATAAGTTTGGATGGTGTGGGAAGTGGGTTGAGCGAGTAGGATGAGCGCGTGGAGCAGCGTTTGGCGATGTGGAATGGCGTGGGTTGGCGTGCGTGGTTGTGTGTTGTGTGTGGTTGTGTTGTGTGTGCATGTTGTTTGCGTGGTGGTTGTGTGTTGTTGTTGTGCGGTCGTATAGCTCAGTCGGTAGAGCACAGTGCTAATAACGCTGCGGTCCAGGGTTCGAGCCCCTGTATGACCATTTTGCCATTTTGCCCTTCGCGCGTACCTTCCTGGCGCGCTTGGCACGCTTCTTTAGCCCTTTTCGCCGTGCGCGTCGCCATGCGGGATATGTCTGGACCGGTTGCCGCACGGAGGAAAGTCTCCATCTCGCTTGGTGAGGTCAGCATTCAGGTCCGACCAACACCTCGATATCGGCCAAGTGGTCCGTAGGTCCGGCCTTGTAGACCGCAGCAAGGCCATGCGCTGTGGCGGGTGAGTTCTCCCGGGAGCAAGCGCGACTCACACGTGTCGCTTTGCACGGCATGGAGCCTCGTGCGTGGCGATAGGTTTGGGCGTGGATAAGGCGGATAAGTTTGGATGGTGTGGGAAGTGGGTTGAGCGAGTAGGATGAGCGCGTGGAGCAGCGTTTGGCGATGTGGAATGGCGTGGGTTGGCGTGCGTGGTTGTGTGTTGTGTGTGGTTGTGTTGTGTGTGCATGTTGTTTGCGTGGTGGTTGTGTGTGTTGTTGTGCGGTCGTATAGCTCAGTCGGTAGAGCACAGTGCTAATAACGCTGCGGTCCAGGGTTCGAGCTTCTGTATGACCATTTTGCCATTTTGCCCTTCGCGCGTACCTTCCTGGCGCGCTTGGCACGCTTCTTTAGCCCTTTTCGCCGTGCGCGTCGCCATGCGGGATATGTCTGGACCCGTTGCCGCACGGAGGAAAGTCTCCATCTCGCTTGGTGAGGTCAGCATTCAGGTCCGACCAACACCTCGATATCGGCCAAGTGGTCCGTAGGTCCGGCCTTGTAGACCGCAGCAAGGCCATGCGCTGTGGCGGGTGAGTTCTCCCGGGAGCAAGCGCGACTCACACGTGACGCTTTGCACGGCATGGAGCCTCGTGCGTGGCGATAGGTTTGGGCGTGGATAAGGCGGATAAGTTTGGATGGTGTGGGAAGTGGGTTGAGCGAGTAGGATGAGCGCGTGGAGCAGCGTTTGGCGATGTGGAATGGCGTGGGTTGGCGTGCGTGGTTGTGTGTTGTGTGTGGTTGTGTTGTGTGTGCATGTTGTTTGCGTGGTGGTTGTGTGTGTTGTTGTGCGGTCGTATAGCTCAGTCGGTAGAGCACAGTGCTAATAACGCTGCGGTCCAGGGTTCGAGCTTCTGTATGACCATTTTGCCATTTTGCCCTTCGCGCGTACCTTCCTGGCGCGCTTGGCACGCTTCTTTAGCCCTTTTCGCCGTGCGCGTCGCCGTGCGGGATATGTCTGGACCCGTTGCCGCACGGAGGAAAGTCTCCATCTCGCTTGGTGAGGTCAGCATTCAGGTCCGACCAACACCTCGATATCGGCCAAGTGGTCCGTAGGTCCGGCCTTGTAGACCGCAGCAAGGCCATGCGCTGTGGCGGGTGAGTTCTCCCGGGAGCAAGCGCGACTCACACGTGACGCTTTGCACGGCATGGAGCCTCGTGCGTGGCGATAGGTTTGGGCGTGGATAAGGCGGATAAGTTTGGATGGTGTGGGAAGTGGGTTGAGCGAGTAGGATGAGCGCGTGGAGCAGCGTTTGGCGATGTGGAATGGCGTGGGTTGGCGTGCGTGGTTGTGTGTTGTGTGTGGTTGTGTTGTGTGTGCATGTTGTTTGCGTGGTGGTTGTGTGTGTTGTTGTGCGGTCGTATAGCTCAGTCGGTAGAGCACAGTGCTAATAACGCTGCGGTCCAGGGTTCGAGCTTGTATGACCATTTTGCCATTTTGCCCTTCGCGCGTACCTTCCTGGCGCGCTTGGCACGCTTCTTTAGCCCTTTTCGCCGTGCGCGTCGCCATGCGGGATATGTCTGGACCCGTTGCCGCACGGAGGAAAGTCTCCATCTCGCTTGGTGAGGTCAGCATTCAGGTCCGACCAACACCTCGATATCGGCCAAGTGGTCCGTAGGTCCGGCCTTGTAGACCGCAGCAAGGCCATGCGCTGTGGCGGGTGAGTTCTCCCGGGAGCAAGCGCGACTCACGTGACGCTTTGCACGGCATGGAGCCTCGTGCGTGGCGATAGGTTTGGGCGTGGATAAGGCGGATAAGTTTGGATGGTGTGGGAAGTGGGTTGAGCGAGTAGGATGAGCGCGTGGAGCAGCGTTTGGCGATGTGGAATGGCGTGGGTTGGCGTGCGTGGTTGTGTGTTGTGTGTGGTTGTGTTGTGTGTGCATGTTGTTTGCGTGGTGGTTGTGTGTGTTGTTGTGCGGTCGTATAGCTCAGTCGGTAGAGCACAGTGCTAATAACGCTGCGGTCCAGGGTTCGAGCTTCTGTATGACCATTTTGCCATTTTGCCCTTCGCGCGTACCTTCCTGGCGCGCTTGGCACGCTTCTTTAGCCCTTTCGCCGTGCGCGTCGCCGTGCGGGATATGTCTGGACCCGTTGCCGCACGGAGGAAAGTCTCCATCTCGCTTGGTGAGGTCAGCATTCAGGTCCGACCAACACCTCGATATCGGCCAAGTGGTCCGTAGGTCCGGCCTTGTAGACCGCAGCAAGGCCATGCGCTGTGGCGGGTGAGTTCTCCCGGGAGCAAGCGCGACTCACACGTGACGCTTTG
Organism: Phytophthora colocasiae; assembly: GCA_018806915.1. Lineage (NCBI taxonomy): Eukaryota > Oomycota > Peronosporomycetes > Peronosporales > Peronosporaceae > Phytophthora > Phytophthora colocasiae. The sequence continues at coordinate 557,812 of JAGKQI010000102.1, read as the reverse complement.
CACGGCATGGAGCCTCGTGCGTGGCGATAGGTTTGGGCGTGGATAAGGCGGATAAGTTTGGATGGTGTGGGAAGTGGGTTGAGCGAGTAGGATGAGCGCGTGGAGCAGCGTTTGGCGATGTGGAATGGCGTGGGTTGGCGTGCGTGGTTGTGTGTTGTGTGTGGTTGTGTTGTGTGTGCATGTTGTTTGCGTGGTGGTTGTGTGTGTTGTTGTGCGGTCGTATAGCTCAGTCGGTAGAGCACAGTGCTAATAACGCTGCGGTCCAGGGTTCGAGCTTCTGTATGACCATTTTGCCATTTTGCCCTTCGCGCGTACCTTCCTGGCGCGCTTGGCACGCTTCTTTAGCCCTTTTCGCCGTGCGCGTCGCCGTGCGGGATATGTCTGGACCCGTTGCCGCACGGAGGAAAGTCTCCATCTCGCTTGGTGAGGTCAGCATTCAGGTCCGACCAACACCTCGATATCGGCCAAGTGGTCCGTAGGTCCGGCCTTGTAGACCGCAGCAAGGCCATGCGCTGTGGCGGGTGAGTTCTCCCGGGAGCAAGCGCGACTCACACGTGACGCTTTGCACGGCATGGAGCCTCGTGCGTGGCGATAGGTTTGGGCGTGGATAAGGCGGATAAGTTTGGATGGTGTGGGAAGTGGGTTGAGCGAGTAGGATGAGCGCGTGGAGCAGCGTTTGGCGATGTGGAATGGCGTGGGTTGGCGTGCGTGGTTGTGTGTTGTGTGTGGTTGTGTTGTGTGTGCATGTTGTTTGCGTGGTGGTTGTGTGTGTTGTTGTGCGGTCGTATAGCTCAGTCGGTAGAGCACAGTGCTAATAACGCTGCGGTCCAGGGTTCGAGCTTCTGTATGACCATTTTGCCATTTTGCCCTTCGCGCGTACCTTCCTGGCGCGCTTGGCACGCTTCTTTAGCCCTTTTCGCCGTGCGCGTCGCCATGCGGGATATGTCTGGACCCGTTGCCGCACGGAGGAAAGTCTCCATCTCGCTTGGTGAGGTCAGCATTCAGGTCCGACCAACACCTCGATATCGGCCAAGTGGTCCGTAGGTCCGGCCTTGTAGACCGCAGCAAGGCCATGCGCTGTGGCGGGTGAGTTCTCCCGGGAGCAAGCGCGACTCACACGTGACGCTTTGCACGGCATGGAGCCTCGTGCGTGGCGATAGGTTTGGGCGTGGATAAGGCGGATAAGTTTGGATGGTGTGGGAAGTGGGTTGAGCGAGTAGGATGAGCGCGTGGAGCAGCGTTTGGCGATGTGGAATGGCGTGGGTTGGCGTGCGTGGTTGTGTGTTGTGTGTGGTTGTGTTGTGTGTGCATGTTGTTTGCGTGGTGGTTGTGTGTGTTGTTGTGCGGTCGTATAGCTCAGTCGGTAGAGCACAGTGCTAATAACGCTGCGGTCCAGGGTTCGAGCTTCTGTATGACCATTTTGCCATTTTGCCCTTCGCGCGTACCTTCCTGGCGCGCTTGGCACGCTTCTTTAGCCCTTTTCGCCGTGCGCGTCGCCATGCGGGATATGTCTGGACCCGTTGCCGCACGGAGGAAAGTCTCCATCTCGCTTGGTGAGGTCAGCATTCAGGTCCGACCAACACCTCGATATCGGCCAAGTGGTCCGTAGGTCCGGCCTTGTAGACCGCAGCAAGGCCATGCGCTGTGGCGGGTGAGTTCTCCCGGGAGCAAGCGCGACTCACACGTGACGCTTTGCACGGCATGGAGCCTCGTGCGTGGCGATAGGTTTGGGCGTGGATAAGGCGGATAAGTTTGGATGGTGTGGGAAGTGGGTTGAGCGAGTAGGATGAGCGCGTGGAGCAGCGTTTGGCGATGTGGAATGGCGTGGGTTGGCGTGCGTGGTTGTGTGTTGTGTGTGGTTGTGTTGTGTGTGCATGTTGTTTGCGTGGTGGTTGTGTGTGTTGTTGTGCGGTCGTATAGCTCAGTCGGTAGAGCACAGTGCTAATAACGCTGCGATCCAGGGTTCGAGCTTCTGTATGACCATTTTGCCATTTTGCCCTTCGCGCGTACCTTCCTGGCGCGCTTGGCACGCTTCTTTAGCCCTTTTCGCCGTGCGCGTCGCCATGCGGGATATGTCTGGACCCGTTGCCGCACGGAGGAAAGTCTCCATCTCGCTTGGTGAGGTCAGCATTCAGGTCCGACCAACACCTCGATATCGGCCAAGTGGTCCGTAGGTCCGGCCTTGTAGACCGCAGCAAGGCCATGCGCTGTGGCGGGTGAGTTCTCCCGGGAGCAAGCGCGACTCACACGTGACGCTTTGCACGGCATGGAGCCTCGTGCGTGGCGATAGGTTTGGGCGTGGATAAGGCGGATAAGTTTGGATGGTGTGGGAAGTGGGTTGAGCGAGTAGGATGAGCGCGTGGAGCAGCGTTTGGCGATGTGGAATGGCGTGGGTTGGCGTGCGTGGTTGTGTGTTGTGTGTGGTTGTGTTGTGTGTGCATGTTGTTTGCGTGGTGGTTGTGTGTGTTGTTGTGCGGTCGTATAGCTCAGTCGGTAGAGCACAGTGCTAATAACGCTGCGGTCCAGGGTTCGAGCTTCTGTATGACCATTTTGCCATTTTGCCCTTCGCGCGTACCTTCCTGGCGCGCTTGGCACGCTTCTTTAGCCCTTTTCGCCGTGCGCGTCGCCATGCGGGATATGTCTGGACCCGTTGCCGCACGGAGGAAAGTCTCCATCTCGCTTGGTGAGGTCAGCATTCAGGTCCGACCAACACCTCGATATCGGCCAAGTGGTCCGTAGGTCCGGCCTTGTAGACCGCAGCAAGGCCATGCGCTGTGGCGGGTGAGTTCTCCGGGAGCAAGCGCGACTCACACGTGACGCTTTGCACGGCATGGAGCCTCGTGCGTGGCGATAGGTTTGGGCGTGGATAAGGCGGATAAGTTTGGATGGTGTGGGAAGTGGGTTGAGCAAGTAGGATGAGCGCGTGGAGCAGCGTTTGGCGATGTGGAATGGCGTGGGTTGGCGTGCGTGGTTGTGTGTTGTGTGTGGTTGTGTTGTGTGTGCATGTTGTTTGCGTGGTGGTTGTGTGTGTTGTTGTGCGGTCGTATAGCTCAGTCGGTAGAGCACAGTGCTAATAACGCTGCGGTCCAGGGTTCGAGCCCCTGTATGACCATTTTGCCATTTTGCCCTTCGCGCGTACCTTCCTGGCGCGCTTGGCACGCTTCTTTAGCCCTTTTCGCCGTGCGCGTCGCCATGCGGGATATGTCTGGACCCGTTGCCGCACGGAGGAAAGTCTCCATCTCGCTTGGTGAGGTCAGCATTCAGGTCCGACCAACACCTCGATATCGGCCAAGTGGTCCGTAGGTCCGGCCTTGTAGACCGCAGCAAGGCCATGCGCTGTGGCGGGTGAGTTCTCCCGGGAGCAAGCGCGACTCACTCGTGTCGCTTTGCACGGCATGGAGCCTCGTGCGTGGCGATAGGTTTGGGCGTGGATAAGGCGGATAAGTTTGGATGGTGTGGGAAGTGGGTTGAGCGAGTAGGATGAGCGCGTGGAGCAGCGTTTGGCGATGTGGAATGGCGTGGGTTGGCGTGCGTGGTTGTGTGTTGTGTGTGGTTGTGTTGTGTGTGCATGTTGTTTGCGTGGTGGTTGTGTGTGTTGTTGTGCGGTCGTATAGCTCAGTCGGTAGAGCACAGTGCTAATAACGCTGCGGTCCAGGGTTCGAGCCCCTGTATGACCATTTTGCCATTTTGCCCTTCGCGCGTACCTTCCTGGCGCGCTTGGCACGCTTCTTTAGCCCTTTTCGCCGTGCGCGTCGCCATGCGGGATATGTCTGGACCCGTTGCCGCACGGAGGAAAGTCTCCATCTCGCTTGGTGAGGTCAGCATTCAGGTCCGACCAACACCTCGATATCGGCCAAGTGGTCCGTAGGTCCGGCCTTGTAGACCGCAGCAAGGCCATGCGCTGTGGCGGGTGAGTTCTCCCGGGAGCAAGCGCGACTCACACGTGACGCTTTGCACGGCATGGAGCCTCGTGCGTGGCGATAGGTTTGGGCGTGGATAAGGCGGATAAGTTTGGATGGTGTGGGAAGTGGGTTGAGCGAGTAGGATGAGCGCGTGGAGCAGCGTTTGGCGATGTGGAATGGCGTGGGTTGGCGTGCGTGGTTGTGTGTTGTGTGTGGTTGTGTTGTGTGTGCATGTTGTTTGCGTGGTGGTTGTGTGTGTTGTTGTGCGGTCGTATAGCTCAGTCACAGTGCTAATAACGCTGCGGTCCAGGGTTCGAGCCCCTGTATGACCATTTTGCCATTTTGCCCTTCGCGCGTACCTTCCTGGCGCGCTTGGCACGCTTCTTTAGCCCTTTTCGCCGTGCGCGTCGCCATGCGGGATATGTCGGGACCCGTTGCCGCACGGAGGAAAGTCTCCATCTCGCTTGGTGAGGTCAGCATTCAGGTCCGACCAACACCTCGATATCGGCCAAGTGGTCCGTAGGTCCGGCCTTGTAGACCGCAGCAAGGCCATGCGCTGTGGCGGGTGAGTTCTCCCGGGAGCAAGCGCGACTCACTCGTGTCGCTTTGCACGGCATGGAGCCTCGTGCGTGGCGATAGGTTTGGGCGTGGATAAGGCGGATAAGTTTGGATGGTGTGGGAAGTGGGTTGAGCGAGTAGGATGAGCGCGTGGAGCAGCGTTTGGCGATGTGGAATGGCGTGGGTTGGCGTGCGTGGTTGTGTGTTGTGTGTGGTTGTGTTGTGTGTGCATGTTGTTTGCGTGGTGGTTGTGTGTTGTTGTTGTGCGGTCGTATAGCTCAGTCGGTAGAGCACAGTGCTAATAACGCTGCGGTCCAGGGTTCGAGCCCCTGTATGACCATTTTGCCATTTTGCCCTTCGCGCGTACCTTCCTGGCGCGCTTGGCACGCTTCTTTAGCCCTTTTCGCCGTGCGCGTCGCCATGCGGGATATGTCTGGACCGGTTGCCGCACGGAGGAAAGTCTCCATCTCGCTTGGTGAGGTCAGCATTCAGGTCCGACCAACACCTCGATATCGGCCAAGTGGTCCGTAGGTCCGGCCTTGTAGACCGCAGCAAGGCCATGCGCTGTGGCGGGTGAGTTCTCCCGGGAGCAAGCGCGACTCACTCGTGTCGCTTTGCACGGCATGGAGCCTCGTGCGTGGCGATAGGTTTGGGCGTGGATAAGGCGGATAAGTTTGGATGGTGTGGGAAGTGGGTTGAGCGAGTAGGATGAGCGCGTGGAGCAGCGTTTGGCGATGTGGAATGGCGTGGGTTGGCGTGCGTGGTTGTGTGTTGTGTGTGGTTGTGTTGTGTGTGCATGTTGTTTGCGTGGTTGTGTGTGTGTTGTTGTGCGGTCGTATAGCTCAGTCGGTAGAGCACAGTGCTAATAACGCTGCGGTCCAGGGTTCGAGCCCCTGTATGACCATTTTGCCATTTTGCCCTTCGCGCGTACCTTCCTGGCGCGCTTGGCACGCTTCTTTAGCCCTTTTCGCCGTGCGCGTCGCCATGCGGGATATGTCTGGACCGGTTGCCGCACGGAGGAAAGTCTCCATCTCGCTTGGTGAGGTCAGCATTCAGGTCCGACCAACACCTCGATATCGGCCAAGTGGTCCGTAGGTCCGGCCTTGTAGACCGCAGCAAGGCCATGCGCTGTGGCGGGTGAGTTCTCCCGGGAGCAAGCGCGACTCACTCGTGTCGCTTTGCACGGCATGGAGCCTCGTGCGTGGCGATAGGTTTGGGCGTGGATAAGGCGGATAAGTTTGGATGGTGTGGGAAGTGGGTTGAGCGAGTAGGATGAGCGCGTGGAGCAGCGTTTGGCGATGTGGAATGGCGTGGGTTGGCGTGCGTGGTTGTGTGTTGTGTGTGGTTGTGTTGTGTGTGCATGTTGTTTGCGTGGTGGTTGTGTGTGTTGTTGTGCGGTCGTATAGCTCAGTCGGTAGAGCACAGTGCTAATAACGCTGCGGTCCAGGGTTCGAGCCCCTGTATGACCATTTTGCCATTTTGCCCTTCGCGCGTACCTTCCTGGCGCGCTTGGCACGCTTCTTTAGCCCTTTTCGCCGTGCGCGTCGCCATGCGGGATATGTCTGGACCGGTTGCCGCACGGAGGAAAGTCTCCATCTCGCTTGGTGAGGTCAGCATTCAGGTCCGACCAACACCTCGATATCGGCCAAGTGGTCCGTAGGTCCGGCCTTGTAGACCGCAGCAAGGCCATGCGCTGTGGCGGGTGAGTTCTCCCGGGAGCAAGCGCGACTCACTCGTGTCGCTTTGCACGGCATGGAGCCTCGTGCGTGGCGATAGGTTTGGGCGTGGATAAGGCGGATAAGTTTGGATGGTGTGGGAAGTGGGTTGAGCGAGTAGGATGAGCGCGTGGAGCAGCGTTTGGCGATGTGGAATGGCGTGGGTTGGCGTGCGTGGTTGTGTGTTGTGTGTGGTTGTGTTGTGTGTGCATGTTGTTTGCGTGGTGGTTGTGTGTTGTTGTTGTGCGGTCGTATAGCTCAGTCGGTAGAGCACAGTGCTAATAACGCTGCGGTCCAGGGTTCGAGCCCCTGTATGACCATTTTGCCATTTTGCCCTTCGCGCGTACCTTCCTGGCGCGCTTGGCACGCTTCTTTAGCCCTTTTCGCCGTGCGCGTCGCCGTGCGGGATATGTCTGGACCCGTTGCCGCACGGAGGAAAGTCTCCATCTCGCTTGGTGAGGTCAGCATTCAGGTCCGACCAACACCTCGATATCGGCCAAGTGGTCCGTAGGTCCGGCCTTGCAGACCGCAGCAAGGCCATGCGCTGTGGCGGGTGAGTTCTCCCGGGAGCAAGCGCGACTCACACGTGTCGCTTTGCACGGCATGGAGCCTCGTGCGTGGCGATAGGTTTGGGCGTGGATAAGGCGGATAAGTTTGGATGGTGTGGGAAGTGGGTTGAGCGAGTAGGATGAGCGCGTGGAGCAGCGTTTGGCGATGTGGAATGGCGTGGGTTGGCGTGCGTGGTTGTGTGTTGTGTGTGGTTGTGTTGTGTGTGCATGTTGTTTGCGTGGTGGTTGTGTGTTGTTGTTGTGCGGTCGTATAGCTCAGTCGGTAGAGCACAGTGCTAATAACGCTGCGGTCCAGGGTTCGAGCCCCTGTATGACCATTTTGCCATTTTGCCCTTCGCGCGTACCTTCCTGGCGCGCTTGGCACGCTTCTTTAGCCCTTTTCGCCGTGCGCGTCGCCGTGCGGGATATGTCTGGACCCGTTGCCGCACGGAGGAAAGTCTCCATCTCGCTTGGTGAGGTCAGCATTCAGGTCCGACCAACACCTCGATATCGGCCAAGTGGTCCGTAGGTCCGGCCTTGCAGACCGCAGCAAGGCCATGCGCTGTGGCGGGTGAGTTCTCCCGGGAGCAAGCGCGACTCACTCGTGTCGCTTTGCACGGCATGGAGCCTCGTGCGTGGCGATAGGTTTGGGCGTGGATAAGGCGGATAAGTTTGGATGGTGTGGGAAGTGGGTTGAGCGAGTAGGATGAGCGCGTGGAGCAGCGTTTGGCGATGTGGAATGGCGTGGGTTGGCGTGCGTGGTTGTGTGTGGTTGTGTGGTTGTGTTGTGTGTGCATGTTGTTTGCGTGGTGGTTGTGTGTTGTTGTTGTGCGGTCGTATAGCTCAGTCGGTATAGCACAGTGCTAATAACGCTGCGGTCCAGGGTTCGAGCCCCTGTATGACCATTTTGCCATTTTGCCCTTCGCGCGTACCTTCCTGGCGCGCTTGGCACGCTTCTTTAGCCCTTTTCGCCGTGCGCGTCGCCGTGCGGGATATGTCTGGACCCGTTGCCGCACGGAGGAAAGTCTCCATCTCGCTTGGTGAGGTCAGCATTCAGGTCCGACCAACACCTCGATATCGGCCAAGTGGTCCGTAGGTCCGGCCTTGCAGACCGCAGCAAGGCCATGCGCTGTGGCGGGTGAGTTCTCCCGGGAGCAAGCGCGACTCACACGTGTCGCTTTGCACGGCATGGAGCCTCGTGCGTGGCGATAGGTTTGGGCGTGGATAAGGCGGATAAGTTTGGATGGTGTGGGAAGTGGGTTGAGCGAGTAGGATGAGCGCGTGGAGCAGCGTTTGGCGATGTGGAATGGCGTGGGTTGGCGTGCGTGGTTGTGTGTTGTGTGTGGTTGTGTTGTGTGTGCATGTTGTTTGCGTGGTGGTTGTGTGTTGTTGTTGTGCGGTCGTATAGCTCAGTCGGTAGAGCACAGTGCTAATAACGCTGCGGTCCAGGGTTCGAGCCCCTGTATGACCATTTTGCCATTTTGCCCTTCGCGCGTACCTTCCTGGCGCGCTTGGCACGCTTCTTTAGCCCTTTTCGCCGTGCGCGTCGCCGTGCGGGATATGTCTGGACCGGTTGCCGCACGGAGGAAAGTCTCCATCTCGCTTGGTGAGGTCAGCATTCAGGTCCGACCAACACCTCGATATCGGCCAAGTGGTCCGTAGGTCCGGCCTTGTAGACCGCAGCAAGGCCATGCGCTGTGGCGGGTGAGTTCTCCCGGGAGCAAGCGCGACTCACACGTGTCGCTTTGCACGGCATGGAGCCTCGTGCGTGGCGATAGGTTTGGGCGTGGATAAGGCGGATAAGTTTGGATGGTGTGGGAAGTGGGTTGAGCGAGTAGGATGAGCGCGTGGAGCAGCGTTTGGCGATGTGGAATGGCGTGGGTTGGCGTGCGTGGTTGTGTGTTGTGTGTGGTTGTGTTGTGTGTGCATGTTGTTTGCGTGGTGGTTGTGTGTTGTTGTTGTGCGGTCGTATAGCTCAGTCGGTAGAGCACAGTGCTAATAACGCTGCGGTCCAGGGTTCGAGCCCCTGTATGACCATTTTGCCATTTTGCCCTTCGCGCGTACCTTCCTGGCGCGCTTGGCACGCTTCTTTAGCCCTTTTCGCCGTGCGCGTCGCCGTGCGGGATATGTCTGGACCCGTTGCCGCACGGAGGAAAGTCTCCATCTCGCTTGGTGAGGTCAGCATTCAGGTCCGACCAACACCTCGATATCGGCCAAGTGGTCCGTAGGTCCGGCCTTGCAGACCGCAGCAAGGCCATGCGCTGTGGCGGGTGAGTTCTGCAAGCGCGACTCACACGTGTCGCTTTGCACGGCATGGAGCCTCGTGCGTGGCGATAGGTTTGGGCGTGGATAAGGCGGATAAGTTTGGATGGTGTGGGAAGTGGGTTGAGCGAGTAGGATGAGCGCGTGGAGCAGCGTTTGGCGATGTGGAATGGCGTGGGTTGGCGTGCGTGGTTGTGTGTTGAGTGTGGTTGTGTTGTGTGTGCATGTTGTTTGCGTGGTGGTTGTGTGTTGTTGTTGTGCGGTCGTATAGCTCAGTCGGTAGAGCACAGTGCTAATAACGCTGCGGTCCAGGGTTCGAGCCCCTGTATGACCATTTTGCCATTTTGCCCTTCGCGCGTACCTTCCTGGCGCGCTTGGCACGCTTCTTTAGCCCTTTTCGCCGTGCGCGTCGCCGTGCGGGATATGTCTGGACCCGTTGCCGCACGGAGGAAAGTCTCCATCTCGCTTGGTGAGGTCAGCATTCAGGTCCGACCAACACCTCGATATCGGCCAAGTGGTCCGTAGGTCCGGCCTTGTAGACCGCAGTAGGGCCACGCGCTCGGATTTTCTACGCCCTATTGTGGATTTAAATCAGGGGTCCTCTGCTGAACAGTGGGTACAAATCAAGTTCGGTCTTGTTGGACACGACCCGTCCGAAAGATGATTTTTTGCTTGGGCCTCCAACCGTGACTCCAATATCCACAACACCAGTCAGGTATCGACCTGTTGGAGGGTCGCGGTCCAGTAATTCACTTGATTTCAGGATGGTAAGGCCAATCGGACATATACCATTTGGAGATCCGACCAGGCTTCACCTGGGCTTTCCGGAATACGATCCATTCATTCTTCCTTGGCTCGCAGCCCCTTTCTCGGGCCAATCACAGCGTTCCAGGGGTATTTACTCGTAAAAATGTGGAGTCACATTCACATATAACTCAGGGGCGTGTTTGACAGAATTGTAATGTTGTGACGTTTCCCATGTACTATTGAGTGTCCAATGAAAGATCAGCTTCTATAGTGCATCTAGTAGGGAATAACAGCATACAACCCTATATCAACTACGTTGTGAAAAGAACTTTAGTTTTTTTCTTTCCGCTTGTGTCATTGATATTATCCTGAGTTGTCGTATGCGAAGTCACTTTAGGTTCTAATTTAAAAAAAGAAGAATTTTGCGTTGCTCAGATCCCTAAGTCACAAATGCTGCGATAGGATCAAGCAGCGCGACCAAGCATCTCATCGCGAACCATTCACGCGGCTTTGGAGGCTTACTGCGGTTTATCTCCTTGAACGTTGCTTAGAAGGTCGGTCTATCGAGGTGAGAAAAAATCTTCAAGTGGTAATTGCATTTCAATCAACCTGGCCAACATGTCTCGACAGGGTTCCAGGGTGTGGGCAATACGTTATTAGATGCAGGACCGGTTGCTTCCAGTCTTTGGCTTAGATTCCGTCGGACATGTTTGTTGCGTTTCGTAAGTTGTGGAAATACGTAGCTAGGTTACGGACCATTAAACGCACTTATGCCATCGCGGCTTTTGGTGCTGTTTCTAGAGCAGCAAATGTGCGAACCAAGAAATCCTCAATTGCATTGATCAAATCCAGATGATCTTGTTCAGATGCTTGCGCAAACTCAGTTTCATTGATGACAGAAGCTTCTCTTTGACCTGTTGTGGCTTGGAATTCATTCTAAATCTTCTCCTGGCAAGATAAAGCACCGGAAAGGACTAAATACAGGGAGTGTGCAATGCACGACATATTTGTAACCTGCATGAAATCGCTTGCGGGATAAACTCTTTCAACTCTTTCAAACCTGTGTCTTCAAGGATGAAAAGAGACCGCATACTTTGCGCAACCTAGTTTGCAAGGGATCCGTTCGAATAGATTTGTTGGTCCTTGGTAACAGTGGTGAGTGTTTTCTTTTTGCCTTCGGGCACGGTGAAAACATTCTGAAGCTGTCGCTTTGCGTTCCGGACCTTCTGTTCTTGTAGCACTTGTTTTGCCCGTAGCAGTACGTCCATATGAAACTTTTCCATGTGGATATTTATCACCAGGCGCCACAAGGAAGGCTGACAGAAGCCACAACGAACAATCTCGCATTTGATTGGCCAATTGGCCATAAGCTAAACGTTAATCCAAGCAACATTCTTCTCCTGCCATTTGTCCATCCAACATCGTCAAGTGTACCGGTACATGTATGAGCAGCATCGACTGTACACTCGCGCAAGACGTGCCCTACGTCAATTCCACCCTCCTACAGTTACTCTTTACTTAACGATTCCCAACGCACGGAATATCTTGCCGTTTACAATGTTCAGTGACATTTCTACATGAAGACTGACAAGGCGCCATCCTGAGCAAACGCAACTATTCATTCTTTGCAGAGCAAAGGCTTTGGAGTACCCAAGGACAGCAGAGTAATATCCGTAGTGTCGAGGGCTGCGTGTATGTGATGAAGGAAATCTAACTAAAGGCCAATGGGAATACGACGCTCAAGGTTTTCAAGTGGTGTTTGTTCACCGTGTTTTTGAAAGCTTACTCTAGAATTTACACCATCTGATCTACCAAGAAAGAAGACGTTCTTTCTTAAATTTAGAGTCACGAGCCGTGCACTTCCATTCCCTGAAATCTCCATTGTTACTGGCATATTCCACGTTCTTGTTGGCATTCAGCGCACAGTCTTTAATAAAGATCCCAGCTACTTTGGCACTAGGAAATACAGCATGGAAAACAATATCCGCGTAGCCGAACTCACCTTATAAGTTGATCGGCATTGCTTCAAAACGAGAAAGCGTACAAAAAATCTAGGACTTTCAATTCTATTAACTACTTCAACGAATTTAACCAATAGAATGCGAGATTGTTCGTTGTGGTATCTGTCAGCCTTCGTTATGGCGCATGGCGATAAATATCCGCCATGGGAACTGGAACCCTGCAGCTACACTCCTTGCAGTATACATACACTGCGTGGTTAGGTACCAACTCCTTCTTCGGGAGCATTTCGTTTAGGCCACACGGACTAATAGCATAAACTCCCAGCGTTCGGGACAGTATGCTTTTTCATCTTAAAAGAGACACTTGGCTATTCAATTATCGGGGGGAAACGTTCTGCATGAACTCTTGAACAACGAAGAGTTTTCTGCCTTGGTGAGCGCCGCGGTGTACGAGAACTTCGAGGGGTTGTACGTGTTCCGACGGCTTTCTTTGTTGAAGCAGAACTACGCAGTGTGCGAGACGGCACTTGGCCCTCCGGAGTGCGAAATCTACCCGAGATTGGTGCTTGATCGCCGCCATGTATCGCTGACGAAGTATGAGGAAGAAGATCTGCATGAGAAATAGGGTCCAGAATATCTGGTGCATCTGACGGTCCTACACACCACTTGTATCAGAACAGAACTTGTGCTTAAGAAACATTTTGATCTCGATCAACCTCGTTAGATATTGTTATAAACTAAAGCTGTGCTGCCCGGAAAGATCTGGATATAGAGAAACACCTACTGAATTCCTTGATGAGTTGTACCCCCGTGGTACATCTACAAAGGGGTTCCCACAGCTCATAGAGAAAACTTTCAGGAGAACTCATTTCCCAATGGTCAAAAGGCTGCAATGGCTCTTGTAGGAATTGCAGACGCGCACCACGTGCAAAACGATAGCGAGAGCCTACAACAGTGCAACGATAAAGCTTCTCATTAAAAGCCGGAACTAGCGCTGTGAAGGGCGTTGGCCGAAAGCACAATATGCAGCCATTCACCGATGGGCAAAATATCCAAGCTAATCTGGAAGCTAAAGTGCCTACAGAGCCAGATAAGGACTCTGAGGTTGGGTGACAAAATTTAGTGATGGATTTACGATCTAAAATGCTAATCCACATGCTGATTTAGGGATTTCACCACTAAGTAAAATGCAAAGAACGTTGTGTAGAATATCTTAGTGGTGCTAGAATCATTTTATCAACGGTTAAGCCTTGACATTTCTCAGTAGTCAGGGAATACGCCAGTACAAGCGGAACTTGGGCAATTGCAGTCGAGAATTCTCTTCCGGGCAACTTGATTTGAACGCCAGTTTCACTTCTTCTGCATATAGGGGCCACGCCAGCGGGAAGGTCAGGTAGAATGTGGTAGACTACCAAATTGAAAGATCCACTGGTAGTTCTTAAGTCATTCAATTTTACGAAAACAATTTCCGGTGGTTGGGAGCGATGGTGGTTTTAATGCCATCCACAGCGTGCACTTTGACATCGTCATTCTGGTCCTGCGTGAAACCATCAACCTTGAATAGCGACCCATTTGCACGTTTAACATGGCCCAATGCATGTTGAGTACATCACGCCCATGCTCACGTCTGTTGCTGGGGTAGACTTTAGCGCTTGGTAGAAGAACGTTATAGAGAAGGTTAAAAAGAAGAAGTGAGATTAAAGGGCTTAGGAGCATGTGTGCTCATGAGTTTGTTGTATGTATTGCTAAAAACTCAGTGAAGAATCGTCTTCACCAACCATTTCACCAAAAAGGTAAAACTGTAGTACATAATATGCACTAAAGTGAGTCGTCAGATAAGCCCGCAGGAGCCTATCTTTAAAAACGTCCTCTCCATGCGCCCTCTCGATGTGCTACCGTCTTCCCTCGTACTAGACGCCTAGGCGTTCAATTCGAGGTCTGAAGAAAATCTCAAACCCCATCACACCCTCAAATAAAAGCTGTACCTAAATAAAACGCCTACTTTACCAAACACGTGTTGTGATGGACATTTACCGTGTCAAAACCATTAGTTCACCAATGCACTTGTGGCTCTACTGTGATCCACCCACTCGCTATATAGCTGGCTGCCCTCTACTGTGATCCACCCACTCGCTATATAGCTGGCTGCCCTCTCCCACCGCATTTTCAGTTTACAATTTAATCATCTCTTTATAGAAACTTTGGAGATGTCCACCAAGAAGAAGCGCAATAGTTACTCCATCAGCTTCAAGTGTCGCGGTTTCGGCTTCGCAGCTCTTGCCAAAAAAAAACACACACACACAAGATTCTCGGCATCGATTGTCCGGAAATGGGTGGAACAGCTCGTTGACATGAGAGTCGCAGTGATCGATAGACAGACTTCGACACGGACTATGCGTCAGCTCCCTGGTGGAGGCAGCAAACCTCAGTTCCAGCAACTCGAGAAGAAGCTAGATGAGTGGGTGGAGACCAGAAATAGAAAAGGACAGTGTATCAAGGACAAGTGCAGTTTCAAGCTCTCAACGTCACTGTACCCCACGCAACGGGAAGAATCTGTCTGGCACGACTAGGACCACAGTTGCCTTGCATAGCGGGGATACAGATATAGAGGGCAACGACAATCCACTTTCTGCTTTGGTAAATTTCTACGATAGGAAATTGAATTCATTATGCCTGCTCTTCAGAGTTTTGGAGATTCACTTGAATAAAACGCCTAGATCTTGCAATCGAATAGTACGCCTACCAGGCGTTTTATTATTTTAGAACGCCTAGGCGTCTACATGTAGTACGAGGGAAGACGGTAGTGTTGTTATGTCCGTCAAATGGATGAATATCATCATCTATCGGACTATACTTGAAAATTGTATTCGAAATATTAACGAATCAGAATGTGAAATCAACATTTTATCCAATAGACGGCTAAAAAAACAAACATTTCTGCGAATCAAATGACTAGGGTTAGGTGAGTCCTCTAAGCCACACGTTCGGACGTATCGGGTCCGAAGGGAGGCCAAAATATCTATATGCGCAGTCAATCTTTAAGTCAGGGACGTATCACTACCATATTTCAATTTTATCGGACCTTTGCAATGGGGTAGAGGAGCTGCAGCCGGGCAACACGTTGCTAAGGCTACCGCAATCGGCGCCTTTAAGAAGTTTTTGAAGGCGGAACAGGTTACAGAAGAGTACATAAAGGAATGCATTGAGTGTGATGAGAGTGGAAAGTGTTTTGTGGTCGTAATGGATAGGTTTGGAATGTATCTTGCATTTAGTAGTGGTGCGAAGGGCAAACAACTAGCTAGAAACACTGCCATGCAGTACTATAGGCAAGCTAAGCTGTGGATGCTAGACCAATTTCCCCAACATCGAGCATCGCTAGAATCGCGATTGCTCAAAATGGGGAAGACACTTGACAGCTTCTGTTTGAAGCGAGAAGGTGGTGGGTATGTTAGCAAAGCCATTCCTTGCCTAAAAGCCGATTTGAAACGAATGCTTGTATATTTGTATAGCAATGCACGTTGTGAAACTGACTACCAAGACGCTGCTGTGTTGTGTCTGCTTTGGTATCTTTTTGGCAGTGCCTCTGATCTCGCTATGCTACAGAAGCAGAACGTGAGTGTTGATGCTGGTGGTGTGCTGTTCCTACGCTTGATCCGGATGAAAACATCGGAGGAACAAGGTCTCTCGCTTTTTCCTGATGCTGACTTCCACACCTGCCCGTTGGTTGCTACTGTGCTCGCCTTGATTGTCCAATCCGCACCGACCCGAGATTTAATTGGCAACCTCCCATTACCGACGACGAAACTGCCGACAACGCTGTCTGCTGATATACCTCTTGTTGAGCTGCTCAACGCCCCAGCTGCCAAAACCACGCTTGTCACTCCGACTGCCAAAGGTTCGAATACCTCACCCACAATATACTCACACGTCAACCGCATATTGGATCGCGTCACACCCGCTGCAGGGGTCGGAAAGGCACTGAGCTCGCACTCGTTTCGCCGCGGAGGAGCTCAGCACGCCAACGGATGTGAGGAGTTGACGGAGCGCTGGATATTTGACCGTGGTTCCTGGAATATGAGCACAACGAACAAGGGATTCAATTACATATTCAACACAAGCAAAGAAGACCACAAAGTTGCAAAGGTGTTGGCGGGGTACAAACCAATGGAAGCCGTGACACTTTAAGATCTTAGCAGCTTTGACTCCCAGACGCTTGAACGAATCGGAGATGTGCAGCGGCTTTTGTTCGCGTCATGTTTCAATCTTGCCACGAATAGCCTCAACGTTGATCGCCAAGTTATCCAAGTTCTCACCGCTGCTGTGTTTCGCCACTTCCCGTATTTGAAGGCTCTAAACCCGGAGTCCAGCCATCACTCGCATCGAAAATTCCGTGACGCTTAGTGGTAGCACATTCGCGGATCTTCTGGCTTGGTCTTCGCACCTCGCGCTTCCAGCTGGTATCTCCTCAAGCATGGCAACTTCTGCGGTCAGCTCTAATAGTAACCCAAGCAACGAACAGAAGATAATCGATCACCAAGCTGCTATCATTAAGCACTTAATCGATCACTCAAAGCGCCAAGATGAGCGAATGGATGCCCTAGAGGGGAAGATCAGCAATAAACCGACCACGACAAGCAAGCGTGATAACTGCGAAACGACACAAGAATCTGACGTGAGTACACCAAAGAAGAAGCAGCGAAGAACCGGGGTCACTCACCTTCATGCAACGTGGTTCGCCTGGTATGCACAACAGCCTCGCTGGCAGGCCGAAGAACCGAAGCGACAGCGGTCGAAAGCTAAGCTCCTCGTGGCCTTCATGAAACTTTTCTTGGTGGAAGGCTTCAGGCTTGATCCAAGCATTGCCAGCTACCGTGACGACGTACTTGAGCTTGGCAAGATTGCAGAACAGGAAATTATCAGCTTCTTACGAGCGCATCATATCTCGTCGCGTGGTTCAAGCGCAGTACTCAAACACCTGCAGACGCTGCATACGGAAGGTAAGCTGAACAGTCACATCACTCGCTACCAGCGTCTACTTCGCTTATCAGCAATTCAAGACCCTGCACCCGGATACACGCAAGATATCCTAGAGATGACCTGCACGACACCGCAGAGGCATTAAATAGAACCAATGAACACGATAATTAACGTACGGGAAGTGCCGGGGATAGAGAAGTGAGAGGCTTCCACGTGTTAAAATAATGAGTGGCTGTCGAGAATAGCAAAAAACCTTATCAGAAGATACCAAAAAAACCTTAATATTGTCGATAATAGCCAAAAACCTTGTCAGGATTACCCGAAAAACCTTGCCACACTTTGTCGAGGATAGCCATAAAACCTTGTCGTAAAAAGCCGAAATAACCTTGTCGTAAAAAGCCGTAAACCATTTGCGTGCTTCACTTTTGAATTCTCCAGAAGCCCCCACAGACAAAATGGAAGAAACAACCCAGCACACAATTGCCGAGAAGATAGAGATCGTTCTTGAAGTGAAGAGACAAATGTGGAGTGCTGAAGAAGCATCAGAAGCGTTGACGATCCCTCGCACGACACTGCTGGGATATTTTGCCATGGAGGAGGAACTAATTTCCACTGACGTCGATCCATTGTCTAAGCGAATCACTCGTCCTGGCCTGCCTGCTCCAACGTTGAGCTCAGAGATTGAGGTCGCTGATCTTATCAAGCGAAACGCTTCGGATGGTGAAATGATGTCGCGCAATGCCATATTGGAGGAGGCCGTTAACAAGATCCCAAGTCTTCAAGGAAAGTCGATCAGCGCACTCAACTCTTGGTTAACACGCTTTATCATCCGCAACAACCTCACAGGAAGCGTCGCACGCTACCCTAAGAAAACCAAATCGAGCGAATCACTCTCCACATTCTGCAAAGAAGGCAAAGAAAACTCACGAGCAAGTTCGAGCGTCGAGTTTACCCGAAAAGACCAAGTCGTCGAGCTTACCCGAAAAGACCAAGTCGTCGAGTATACCCGAAAAGAACAAGTCGTCGAGTTTACCCGAAAAATCGAAGCCGTCGAGTTTACCCGAAAAGAACAAGTCGTCGAGTTTACCCGACAAATCGAAGCCGTCGAGTTTACCCCGACAAATTGCTGGATCTAAACGTTTTCCAGTGGAGTTTGGTGAAAGCGAAGAGGACGAGAAGCCTACTCCAAAGGGAATCACTAAAAAGGTTGATTCTGTAGTGTGCAGTACTTCGGCAGTTTGCTTCAGACCTTGTGAGACTTCCTACACTCTTGTTGTTACGGAGAGGAGCTTGAGGCGACTGAATTCTGGAGAATGGCTGGACGATTCTGTGATGTCGTATTTCATTCGAAAACACATCCCTTCAAACAGCAAAACGTTTAACTTTGACTGCCAATTGTTCGGCACAATTCTGAGCGCGTACAAAAGAAACAAAAACAGTATGAGTGCAATGTACGATGAAGTATGCGGTATCACGGCACGATTTCCGTACGAGAAGTACCGTATTATACTGGTTCCTGTGTGCATGAATCTCCATTGGAGCTTCGTAGTTCTGCAAAATCCAGTACTTGCCATCGATGGGCTAAAGCCATACTTTCTCCACGTCGACTCGAAAACGTATCACTCCACCCAAGAGATCAAGAACCTTCTTGCTGGATATTTCAAGTTGGAGGCGCTGAAAAAGTATGGCACGAAGGCAGTCTCATACGCCACCAAGTTCGTACAGACTACGCCGACTCAGCGCAACAACTTTGACTGCGGCGTCTTCGTGTTGTACTTCATGCGCGAAGTGAATCGAGCTCTTGTTTGCGATCCAAACTTCTTGCTCCTGCTAAACATCAAAAGCACATGCAGCGTTTCACGAAAGATCAAGCTCAACATGGATATCGTTCGCACGAGTTTCAAGAATATCCTGCTCAAGGATCAACAACAGCAATTGTAGGAACATCAGAAACGCAGGCTCAATTCCGTGTTAGAACCACCCAATAGTAATTGCACCTGAATCTTGGACAGCAAGCGCGAGCGTTTACTTGGCCGACTGGGAACCAACGTTCGAGCATCGCGAGAATCTCCCACCAAAGGCTATCGCTGTCTTTCGCAAAGAACGCCGAGCTCTCGTACATCGCACCTACATCGAGCACGAAGCCAAAGAAGACAATTCTCTAAACATAACAGAGGGATAATAAAACACGGCGGTTGGGTTGCAAACGACAGTCTATTACAAGTTTATCAGTAGTGAGCAAGAAGCACTCGCACAACAATGTTTACCGCTAGGAACAAAACACAAAGCTTAACCTCCTTTCGGAACAGCAATGGTAACCTCTGAACCATGCACACAAAGTTGATCCGCAAGAAATCTCAGGTCACTCACACACAAACGCGCACACACGAACAATGGACAGCAGCAACGACTTGGGCACTAGGGAGAAAAAATTGGAGAATGACAAAATTTTAGGGTTGTCGGCACAACCATTGCCCGAGCGCCATCTGATTGTGTACGAAAGGGGTCAAATTTGACCCCTTTCCTAGCCTTGCAGACAAACCGGTCGCCGACTGGCCACGCAGGCAGCCTCCACATTTGATTGGACGATATATCTGTGTAGAACCCTCCCTCGCAAGATTCATATCCAGCAAGTAGGAATTTCTCTCCAGTTTAAACTATATATGTACGTAAAATAATCTATACCTTATCGTACACAATCAGATGAAGTATACTTGACCAACAATCACGACACGAAGAGATCTGATTGTGTACGAAAGGGGTCAAATTTGACCCCTTTCCTAGCCTTGCAGACAAACCGGTCGCCGACTGGCAGCCTCCACATTTGATTGGACGATATATCTGTGAAGAACCCTCCCTCGTAAGATTCATATCCAGCAAGTAGGAATTTCGTCTCCACTTTAAACTATATATGTACGTAAAATAATCTATACCTTATCGTACACTTTCGTACACAATCAGATGGGAAAAGCGCCACGAAAATACCATAACAAATTTGTGCCATAAGTTTCAGTTAAATATTGAACTCTTTCATTGTGTAAGTAATTTAAATCGGACTTCTTACTGCTTTTACTGTATTTTTAAGATCCGTCTAGGTACGACTGCCTCGCAGCCATTCGCGAAGTGCATTCCTGTTTGTTCGAGCTGCACCTTTGTACGAATATGTCGACAGCATTGACCACGATGGAGGAAGAGATTGTATTGCTGGCTATGCTGCCGGAAGATGACCGTGTAATGCTGGTTCAGACGCCTCGCCTGCGCACTATCGCCGACCTGGAGGACTTTATTATTGACGAGTACTCCCGCGTGTTTCCGCACCAGCAACCGCTCAGCCGAGACCTGCGTATCCAGAAGTGTGTGGCACCTGAATTGGTGGTTGACCGCCGTGCGCACACCAAGGTGCGACAGCAGGCGCCTCACTGCTTTGTTGATTTAGCCAAAAACGTGCAAGCTGGAAATGTGTTTAAGAATATGGAGCAGATCTATATCGTGGTAAACGAGCCCAAAAAGTCAAAGCAGCACAGGACCCTGAAAATTACTACCAACTCACACGACGCTTCAGGTAAACCTGCTGCTCAGAGCATCAAGACTGCGGTGAAGGATACTCAGGACAGCAGTAAGAAGAGCGTGGCGAAGGAAACAACTGTGCCGAAGAAGGTTACTGTTCAGAAGCAGCCACAAGACTCGAAGAAGACGACTTTGAGCGAAGCGAAGAAGACTGCTATGAAAGAGACGTCTGAAGTGGCGAAAAACGGCGTAAAAGACGCTAAGAAGGGGGCTGCCAAGGAGAATAAGGACACAAAACAGTCTTCTCCCAAGGAGCAAAAGGAAACAGACGTGAAGAAGGTCTCGGCTAAGGAGCACAAGGAAGCGGAGAAGAAATCTCATGGTGCGGTGAAGGTTGTCACGAAAGATTCTCACGATGCTAGGGTTTCTTCGAAGGAGAATCACGACACCAATACTGCTGCAGTGAAGGACAACAAGGATGCTAAGAAGCTTGAAAAGAAGGCACCCAAGAACTCTGAGAAGTCTGGGACGAAGGAAACTGGTGACTCGAAGATGCTCACTGGTGAGGCAGCAGATCAGACTACTAAGAAGGCGTCAAAAAAAGTCGTGCCGAAAAAAAGTGAGAATGCTTTGCTGAAGCAAATGCTTGCTGCGAAACACAACACCACCGAATCGGGCGCTGCTCTGATTGCGAGCACTCTCCGAAATGCCGAAGGCGACGTATCTTCTTCGAAGAAAAGCGAGAAGGCGCGTACAACCAGTGAGAAGCGTGCCTCTGCGGTTGATAGTGCCCAAGATGTCCAAGAGCCTCCCACGAAGAAAATGAAATCTTCTGTGAACTCACAGAGCGAGCCCGCGGATGGACCAAAACAAACAGAGTCGAAGTCTCAGAAGCCAGCCAAGAAAACATCTCCCACCGCGGCAAAAAATGAATCAGCGACGTCTGGTGAAGCTGAGGCTAAAGCCCCCAAGTCAGCAAAGAAGAAAGAAGCTGCTAAGTCGGTTACTTCCTCCAAGTTGGCTAAAAAGGAAAAACCCGTGACGGCAAGCGAAGCTGAGCCTAAGTCCCCCAAGGCGGCAAAAAAGAAAGAAGCTGCTAAGTCGGTTGCTTCCACCAAGTCGGCGAAAAAGGAAAAACCAGTAACGACAAGCGAAGCTGAGCCTAAGGCTCCCAAGGCGGCAAAGAAAAAAGAGGCTGCTAAGCCGGTTGCACCTACTGGTGATGACTCGTCGACTGCTAGCGAATCCACACCTCCCACCCGGAAGCCAAAGAAAAAAATCGACACTGAGGTGGATAACGTTGAAAAACCTGCAGCCAAACGTGCGAAGAAGGAGGCATCACCGAAGGTTGCTTCAAAGAAAAAGACAGCGGAGAAGACGAAGTCCGATGCGAAAACTACGAAAAAGGTCAAGCGCTCCGAGTCTCCAAAGGCTCGTAAACCAAGCTCTAGTTCTAGTTCCAGTGTATCTAGCTCGTCGACGCAGGGCGGCGAACCTGCTTCTGAGAAGGAGATGAAAACGGCAGTCACTAAAGTGACTACAAAGACTACCTCGGCTGAAACCAGTAAGATCAAGGAAAGGTTTGCGGATATTTTGGAGACGAAGAGAAAAGAAGTTGCGAACAAAAACAAGAATACCAAGACTGAGGATAGCCCGCCGAAGTCTGCTGAAAGTACCGCTAGCGAATCCTCATCTGACTCCAGCGAGCCGACCCCCGTTGTTGTGAAAGCAGCGAAACGCTCTCCGAAAACTGCCACCCCAGTCGAAAGTGCTTCATCTTCGTCTTCTGACGAGGAGGAGCTGGACTACTCCCAGAGCCTTCTGGCTGACTTGACCAAGAACGGTTAGGATTCGCTACTGTATTGTGATTCCAATAGATTGATATGCTTACGCATGTGGGTTCCATTGTAGATACTGACGATGAGGTGCCGTCCGTGGTTGTCAAGAAAGACAAGAAAGCGAAGAACGATGAGAACATGAGCGACGATTCCACTGAAGAATCTTCGCAGGGAATGGAGCAATCGCAGGATATGCTTTCGTCCGAACTTACGCAAAAGAGTACGTAGGCAACATTCGCTTGACTCGCCAGAAGACGCTCAGCATCTAACACGCAATTTCGTACTCTCAATCGTACAGCACAAGAGTCCAACAGTGTCTTGCTGCCGTCTCTCTCTCGGAATCGCTTTTCACTTGATAGCATGCCCGTAGCGAAGCTGAAAAAGTCGTCCAAGAACCCATTCTCATCCTCGAAGAAAGTAAAAGTAAAGGCTGACACGACTACTACACGCCCGCGTGGTCGCCCTCGTAAAGTGAAGCCCGAGTAGGATGGTTCACCCCACCCCAGAAGCTAGATGGGAATTTCTGCGAAAGTGGCTCTGAACTGTTCATAAATTCGCGTTTTCTTTGGCTTCGACACGTACAGGACTTTACGTCTAACAACAGACAAGTACGCAATACTACATGTAGTAGTTCCACGCACCAGCCACTTAACCCCTTTAACCTAGGGCAAAATGCCATTTGTCATTCGCTGGAAAACGTCATATTGGCGCGTGCGATAGCTGTTGTGGCTGCGACGGACGAGGCTGATCACATGCTTGATGACTTGGTTTTGATTATAGTCGAGCCGGAAAAGCTGCTTGGTTGCACTGAGGACGTCCCGCGGGTTTTGCGACAGGAAGCACGGGCAAGACGATTCTTGTGCCATGATTGCGATCATCATCAGAATAGTATCGGCGTGTTGCTATACAGTAATTAACACAGTACACTTTAGTACGCCATCCAACACGTGCAAGCAGTCTACTTAGTCTTACCTGCAAAACCAGAAAGCCTTGGATGAGGAAGATGACATAGGCCTTGAAGTAGTCTGATTGAGTGCCGCCCATGGCGTCAACCATCTCGCCTGTCAGTTTAAATGGCGCTGTCTCCAAGCTAAAGCGCCCGCCAGGGGCAATGCCCAGGATGAAGCCGAAGTCGATGTGAACCACATGACCATCACTGTCGATCATGATGTTGCCGTTGTGTCGGTCTTTGATTTGTAAGAAATAGCACGCCAACGAATAAGCAGCCATACTGCGCACGAAGTTCGTCATGGCCGTTTTGTAGGCCGCAGAATCCACCTCACCATACGTCTTCAAGAAATGGTCCGCGAGTGTCGTGTAGTTGCTCCTTTTCTTTAAAGCATCGAGAGACACAGCGTTCTTGACGTACTCAATCATGCCGGTAGAAGCTGACGTTGCAATAATTTCATACGGCAACAGGCGAAGAGGCAAGTCTGCGCTCTGGAAAATATCCTGCAGTTGACGAATGATCTGCTGACACAAAACTTCTTGCCGCAGGTCGTCGTTAGACTTCACGATGAATGCGACGCAATCCCAATCCTTTGCCTCTGATGTTGCTGATGCTGCGATGTGAGAAGACGTTTCCCGCAACCGCTGCTTTTTCTCTTCAAAGCTTTCTCCAAAAGCCGACTCGACCGCAACGTGAAGGCGCTTCCGTTTGTCGATGACATACTCGTACACAATACTCAACTGCTCTCTTAGTACGTGGAGGTCCTCACCGAGTTGAGCAGCGTTTGCTACGCCCTCTTGTGGCAGAACATACTGTTGCATGGCTTGCTCAACTGAGTTCATCGCTGCAATAGCCACTTTAGGCTCAAATTTCAAAATGAACGAACCGCTGTGAACGTTCATAGCAATAGAACGTCGTTCATCTGAAGAACCGCCGAGGCATTCCTGAAGTGGTCTTGAAGATTTCGACGTAGAATTTGGCGCGCTTTCCGAAGTTACACCGCTCAGGTTGGCATCGATAGCATTAGCCAAGTCAGAGATATCCACCTTCTTTTCTTGCGACTTCAACATGATACGAGAAGACGTGCGCTTTAATGGTTGTTCCCGGTCAGTAAATTCTGAAAGCGAGCCTTTTGTTAACCGTGGAGACGGCTCAACTATTGGCGGAGCATCATATTGCACAGTGTGGCGGCGCTCTGGGGATTGAAACATTGTGCTCGACTCGCTTTTCAGCTGATAGGATGTCTCGTCATTAGCCGCAAAACCACTGAACGAGTTGGATGAAAGTGATGTCTTCTCCAAAGCACCACAACGGAGCAGTTCACTTCCAAGCCAGAGAGCATGAGCTTTATCTGACACGATTTCGTTCTGGGTCATCCACTCAACAACTTGCTTGCCTGTATAAGTACCGTGGCCAGATGGGTTGCTTTCCGACATGCTGATTTCCATATTTTGAGCCATGGAGATCAATTGGTCATCTGTGAAGTTTTCTACCTCACTCAGCAAGGCACCCAAATGGTTGTTCTGCGATCTTTCAAGTCCACTAAGGCCAGACCCTTCACTGATAGAGCGCTTTCGTCGAATCTTGATCGTGTCAGCACATGACGCAATAATGGAGTCCAGCGATTTTGTTGTCGAGTTCATCAGCGAGCCTGATCGACCGCGTTTTTTTTTCTTGCCATTCACAGCTTGAGCAAGGGCAACCAATGCCGGTGGAGGATCAGAGGAAATGCGGTCTCTCAGCTCTTCCTTCTCACTATCTTCTTCATCACTATCGGATGATTCAGCGTCACCTGAATTCTTTTGTGCATCGAGTTCGTCTGGATCACGACTGTCTTGCTCATCCTCAACAGCAGAAAAAGTGTCCATCGCAATTACTTGAGCAATTTCGCTGCTAGTGGCCATTTCAATGGCATTCTTCGCGACTTCAGCTTCAGAAGCGGGGACTAGGACTTCAAGGCCATCAACGTCAATAATTTCCTCCGTATCACTTGTCTTGTCATGTTGGATACTGAATGTGAGCGATCGACCCCGGTGCAACCAAGCACTCTTCTCAGATGCTGTCGTCAGTCTCGCCACCTCGAAGAAAATGAGCGTCGGTGCACGAGCTCTCGTCGTGAAAACGGTTCCTTCTTCTTTTGCAATTGTAAGGAGCCGCTGCAGTGGACGCTCGCAGGAACCTAAAGGACAGAAGGCTCCTTCTGGTAGCTCAAGTTTCTGCAGTTCACTCCTTAATTCCTTCTTGCGTTCATGAGGAGCGCGGAATCTCAGTCGTTCTGTCATATCACAGAGTTCTTGAATGAATTGAACTTGGGTAGTAAAGATCCGACGTTCTTCGCCATCATCACGATGAGTATCTTCGGGAAGTGCATCACTGGGAAGCAAAAACACTTGAGGAATTGAGCAACCACTGACAGCATCGCATATTGCACCAAGTGGGATAGTAGCCTTCGTGTCAGTGTGGACCAGGATCAGCAGCCGATCAAAAAGGCACTTGATGATGGCATTTTGCTCCGGTGAAGCTGGTAAGTCTTTATCTGCTTCAAACGACCAGTCGCCATGGGAAATCTGCATCTCCACATTGATCATCAATAACTTGCACATACTCATCTTCCGGTACAGGAAATCAGGCACGTACAACTCCGACTGACCGAAACCCCAACCACAGCTGTCATCGATCGCTGCGCGGGTTAGCCAATAGATTGCTGTTGCTAGACGAATGTGCAATTGAGTCGCGTAGCAAATAACTCGGAATAGTAGTGCAGCTTTGATGTTGTTGTTCGTCCAGTCCACTGTTAACCACATGTGAAATACCTGCGGCAAAAAGAACTCGAAATCTGCCAAATTGGACGCTGAAAGTTCCAACAGTTTGTTCACAGCGTAGGCGTAGGCTTCATCACATCCATGGCGATGCAAATGAAGCACCTGAATCACGTCGGAAATGCCAAACGAGTCATCTCCAAACATTGCAAACAAAGCTTCTACTTCTTCTTCATCGGCCTTGGATAATGAAGGCCTTTTTACACCGCCTTCTTCAGTTTGGGAAATAGTGAGGCGCTGCAGTAGCATTCCAAGCCATAACACAAAGCGCTGAACACGGAAGCAGCCCATACACAGACGAACTGCGTGGTTTATGTGGAGATGCCGAAGCATTGCGAACCGTGAGCTGTGGTCCGAACAAACAGACCCGCCGCAATTTCTGCAGTGGTGCTGCCTCTTTCCGGTGCTGTCAAATCGTACGTGACAGCCAGGGTGACAGCACGTCACATCGTTCTTAAATTTGGGTGGGCTGTACTTCTTCTTTGCAAACGTGAGACCTCCTGGGGTAAGCTCCATAATATCGGGGCTTATCGAGACGTGTGCGCTCCACTTCTCGACCGCAACTTCTGTTCCTTTCAGCACAGTCTCGATGTACTCGATCCATTGTCGCTTATCCTCCTCCGAGTCAGCATCCACATTAAACACAACGCCAGACGTGAATGACAGCTTGAAAGAGTGGCGGTACGTATGCCACAGGCCTTTGCCGTCCCAGGCTTCCACCTTCTGCACCTCAGCACTAAACAACGCTGAGATCATCGTCGATGCCGCATCTCGCGACGCGAACCTCGAGAAATTAACGCCCACACAGCGACAGTAGAAACGCTTCATGCGGTGGTACGTCACACCTTCGTCGCGCATGCTCAGATACCCCTTGACACCTAGACCGTCGCGCTCGACGCCCAGTGGCCCCAACAACTCCAGCGACGACGACGACATGGCGCTCTCAGACATGGGCGGCCCACAGGACTGCACGGAGCTTCGGCTATCAGCATCTGCTGCCCGCGTAGATGGCGGAGCCGAACCGGCGCCTGCTGGAGACTGGAGATTGTCATTGATGGTGATTTCGTTGGCACTTCGCGATCCTTCACACTCTTCTAACGCGGGCACGGGCGTCCGAGGGGACTCCTGGGTCTCCTCAGTCATGCTGGTGTCATATACAGTTGGGGGTCGTGGGTGGGTTGGTACAACGCTAGAAGAGCTTGTGGGCTTGTCCGCTAGAGTGTGGCGACGAAGATGAAGTGCGATTCAGCAACAACGTGAAGGCGACAGACATGCACAGGGTGGACCAGCGTTGTGTCGACAACACAGATTGTGTTGGAAACGTAATTTTAAGTGGACACACGATATCATATTTGTGTATTTGAACATAAGTTTTTCAAATCGAATACCGCATTTAATTTCACGGTTCTAGACCTGTCTATGCTGCCATCTGTATGCGATACCGATACACGGACCAGCACGCAGGAAGAAGCTGGGCCTGCCAGGACGGAGCAGTTCGAGCTCGAATCCCCTCGTAACTAGGAGCATTCATGACGACGACCAAGAAGAGTGGCGGTCGACGTCGCATGAAGCAGATGCAGGGGCTGCTGCTGCTCTCGAGGCTGGACGAGTCGCCAACACGCCGCAAGCCCAAGCCACAGCGTGTGACAGTGGTGCTACAGCCTCAGCTTCTGGAGCTTGCGTACTCTTCATTAGCAGACCAGGACATGCTTCGCCCGTTGGGGCGTGTCGACTTACGTGACGCCAAACTGGAGCAAGTGCCGGACGGATTTATCATCTACGAATCTGGAAATGGACTTCACAAGGTTGGTAGAAACGTTTTATTTAGGAGTGAAGAAGGCCTTGTATTGACGAACGACCATTGTGTGAGCAGAAGTTTAAGCTGCAGGACAAGGACAAAGCAACCACCGACGCTTGGTTCTTTGCCGTTTACACGGCCATCACTGAGTACGAGCGACTCCCGATCAGCGCCAGCGAGGATGTCGGACACAAGTTTTCGGCTGTGCTCACCTCCAGCATGCGCGACGAGCACACGGAGACGGTTGTGAGTGACATGCGCTGCTTGATGCTGGGAAGCGAAGTCATATGGCGTTACTCAACAATGTGCTGTTTCTGTCTGTTCGAATCGACAGGAGTTCGAGTTGTCGTGTCAACTGGTGCTGCCTGCACGACCCATTGATAAACCAAGCATCAAGTGGAAGGCCTGGAAGACCTTCTCGGAGCTTCAGGCGTTTGATGAGTGAGTTCTGTCAGCGTGTCGTGGTGTTTACTTGGACTGATCTTAGTTTGCCGGTAACAGCGAGCTGCGCGTCTCATTCGGCGCTCATATGACACAGATTGCGTTTCCAAGAGACCGCAAGCGAGACTCGCTTTTTGGTGGCATGCGTAAGAAATCCTTGCAGGAACTGAAGGAGCAGCAGCTTGCTCTCTACGTCGAGCAGGTTCGTTCATGAGGATCTTCTTTTACGTGCACTACCTGTATTCCTGATGCTTTATTTTGTTTCGCGGGCGTTAGGTATTTCAGATGCCAGAAATTTCCACTGAGCCTGTTTTGGTAGGCAAAGTGAAACAGTTTCTTGGCTTCGACTACTTCTTCGAGATTGTTGTAAGTGCTAGCTCTCAGATTTGCACTTTGCGTGTTGACTAATGGGCTTCGTTCTGTTCTGCCAGCCATCTTCGTTGAGTGAAAGTGATGACAATGAAGACCCAGACCCTGTCACGATATCCGAGCCACAAGTGTCGACGTTTGATGGGACTAGTGAATTTTATGAAGATTCGGAACCCCTACCTTCCAATGAGCCGCAGGGTGTTGACCAATTTGACCAATCTGCTATTGAGCCAATAAGCAACGAATCATCTGCTCCTTCAAGCCACTACTCAAGCACCGACTCCACCCATACACCGCCAGCATTACTGAGAAGGACAAGTTCGGCAGCGTTGGAAGACGAGGGTGAAGAGTTTGTGGAGGTCATTCCTGAAACGGACCCAAAAGTTGCGAAAAAGCTTCATAAGAAGATTGTTCAGACGGTCCGTGAACTAGTCTCCTACGATGAAGAGCGTGTGCAGGATTTCCAGGACCAGACAAAAGATTTTGGTCGAGAGAAAACGTCTGCCATGGAGTATTGTGCCTTCCTCCTCGGAGCGATAGGCGCTCAAGAGTGCTGCAAACTGATTCCGGAGATGGCTAGGCTTCTTCCCAACGAGAAAAAGAGAGAGGAGCTCATGCAAGCTCGCGCTGCTATTTGGCGCAGAACTCACAGGCGTCACCGCAGGCGGTCGAAACAGTTTTCTGAGAGCGTTGTCCTGCAAAAGCAAAAGGAAGAGCAGCAGCAAGTGGAGAATGCGCACAATAGAGTCCGTCCAAAGTCTGACAGTCTCAATGCGCTGAACTGGGGTTCGGAACGTGCACAGCCTATTCAAATCCCTGGCAGAAACTCGATGATCGAACGACCGATGCCGACAATTGAAATCGAGTCTCAAAGTCAGGAGAATAATCCACCCGCTATACCTGCCCACCGTGCTGGATTAGCTGACCCGCGACGTCATCTTAACAGAAGAGCATCGTTCAACACAATGTTTGGCGAAATATTGCAAACAGATCCGATTAAAGAGGAAAACCCAGCAGAAAATGAATCTGACGAGGACAGCGACGAAAGTGACGACAATCTTCTGGACCGACCGCGCATGGTGAACACTAATGCTCCGTTAGGAGATAAAATCTCGTCACTAAATGGGAACGTGCGGGCTAAGCCGTCAGACCTCGAGCGTCGTAATTCCTCGTTCCTCGATGAAGATGATGGAGATGAGAGTACTGACGATGACGAGGAAACCCGCATCTCAAGCCGAACTCGATCTCGTCACAGTCGTCATCGCCAGCAAAGTGGAAGTGGTAGTGGCAATCTCGATAAACGGGCTGCAAAGGAGAGGCCTCTATCGCGTAGTGGCAGCGGTAGCGGCAATCTTGAGAAAATAGTCGTGAAGGAAAGGCCCCTATCGCGCAGTGGGCTGATGAGAAGCCGATCTCGTCAAAGCTCTTCGTTTATTGAAGAAAGTGACGACGAGGACCGTAGCAGCGAAGAGGAAAATAGCCACGCTCGATTTCGCCGGAGTCAACGTCGTGCAAGCCGCAAATTCGACGAGGAAGCCAAATCCGGATCTGCACCCGAGGAAGACAACCCCGTGCTGGCACGTCTCAAGAAGCAGGGGGCTATAAATTTTATGATGCAGCTTCCCTAAGGGGCCGTGTACATATTGTTTAGGCAACCTTTGTTGGAAATGCTCCTATTTTTGCGTAAGATTCGAATCAAGTACATAGTCACTTTTGAATGGGATAGTTTCTGCTGTAGTTGATCGGCATTGATTCAGTAACAGTGACTACTTCCTAAGACTTCACGGCCAAACATTGAGCTCCATTTTTAGCAGCATGATGTGGGCGGTGCAGCATCTGTGCCATGAAACTTCCATGGCAGCGATCTCGAGCGACGAGCTACAGGATGCTTGGGAAAAGGTGAAAGCCATGACAATCATCCCAGAGGTTGGTGCCCAAGACTACATGCTAGAGTTGTGGCGAACATTAACTTCCATGTGGATGCAGCCCCCTGAGCCGAAGCTGCCCTCCTTTGGACCCAAGGCGTCTATGAAAAGCAAGTTACACTCTGTCCAGAATGTCATCACCTCTCTCGAGTGCGTATTATCGGGTGATTGTTTGGAAATCGTTCAATTTACCGATGCTATATCAAATAACCAGATACAACTACACCGGGACGCTGTACTTCGACGTTAACAAGAATCGCAGTTTCAAAAGCATAGCGAACACTGCAAAAGAGATCCTCAAAGAGGGTCTACCCATCCAATGTCTGGAAGCGGTTTTTTTAGGGGCTTACCTGACTGCAGGTTTCTCGAATCTCGACCGATTTCCCATCAGTTTTAAGACGAAAGCAGGCACATCGACGCACCGTCACATCGTGTTAGGAGTTCGTCACCAGCAGCAAAAATGGGGAGCGCTGGGTCTAAGTCGATCCGATAAACTCATGAACAAGGAGATCAAGTTCGACTCGCTGAGTGATCTGGTGCTGGACTACTGCCACGAATTTCAAAAGGTCTATCACAAGGTCGAGAAAGTTAACGTAGGCTTTCCATTCAGCCACGATATTCACTCGTCCGAGCGTGTCGAATGGCGGGTTTGTGCATTTTATCGACTGCACTCTCTCTTAGTAACCGTTTGATAATAGGCTTTTGTGAATGTTTCAGGTACTCAACCTTCCTGTGGATACAAGCAATTGGATGGAAGTTGCAAAGCAGTTGGACAACTTTGGGAAAGATGCAGCAGAAATTGAAAGCTTCAAGAAGGCGAAAGGAGAATTACCAGCTTGGTTTGGCACCAAGTATGCTCTTAACGCCCCAGAAGTCGAACTCGGGGTGCGATCGCCAAGAGCTGCTCAACGTTATAACTCGTTCTCTGATGGCTATGACGAAATCGAGGACACTCCGGCTGAAGAGTCTACACCAGTGGAGATAATCCAGAAACCCATAACTGTAACGCCGGACGAGTTTGTGTTCAAGAGGCCTTCATCAGTAAGTGGATCTATGGATATCAGCTTCTCAAATCACCTTAGCTCATCATAGTCTTGCCTGTATGCTTACTTCAGAGTACAGCTCCAGCACCCCCAACCAACATTTTTATTCAGAACTCGTCGCCTTCCCCGTTTTTAATCGAGATTAAGGACAACTCGAGTCTTTTGGAAATTGTCACAAAGACTCAACCAGGTTTACAGGTACGACAAGTGCAATCGGAAGAACGAGATGAGACTACCATAGAGGCTAGTCCTGCGAGGGCTATTTCTACATTCCGGATTTCAGCTGTAAGTTTTCTTGATTTTGCTCGTGAAGTGTTATTATAACACTACGATATGTTTGTTAGAACGGGATGATCGTGGTGGCTATTAAGTACAATCCCCTCATCAAACCTTCGCCACCCGAGAAATCTTCTCAAAAGAAGAAAGCTGCAATTGCAGATGAGTCTGCTGCAGTGAATGAGCCGAATCAAGTAGTCTCGTTCCGTTGCACACCCGAAGCCCGGTCGGGCGAGAACTTACAAGACGCAGTACCTGACAGAGATACCTTTACGCTGGAGACGTCCTTCGTCTTCAAGGATATTTAGGCGAAGTTGCGACACCAACTGAGTAAGAAGTTGGCGGCATGATCTGACTTCACAGCCAACTACATGTACTGCACTAAACGGATCTCCGTCGATACATCTTCTGCTAGCATTCATGTACTTCTCTCTACGGTTGTTAATAGTAAGTACAGCCAACAGTACATACATTTTCTTTCCATTCGTGTAGATGCAGCGAGTCTATTACTTGGAGTAGCTTTCTATCTACAGTCTAATTGGTTATTAGCTCGATGCCCTTCTCAAACACCACAGCCATGACAGCGAAGCCAGCCGCACCCTTGGCAGTGTTTTGCACCAGCACTACAACAAAAATCGCCACGACCAAATGAGCACGAAATTCTACCATCAGCTTAACGATTATCACACAGCAACGTACACTTTGGGCCTGAACTCCGCGCCGCCCACGCACCCAGTGCTCCGCCCGACACACCGCCGGCCAAAATGGGGTTCAAAATGTCGTGAACTGCTCGCTCCCGCTCGATAACACACTCGACTCCAGCAAAGATACTACCAACCAGCGCAAATTCCTGGCCATAACAGTATTTTGTTAGACAGCTACATAGACTTCCATCCGTTGTTTGTTGACTTGCCTTAGAGAAGTAGACACTGCGCACGTAGCCAGCCTTAATTGACTTGCT
Source organism: Phytophthora colocasiae (assembly GCA_018806915.1). Taxonomy (NCBI): domain Eukaryota; phylum Oomycota; class Peronosporomycetes; order Peronosporales; family Peronosporaceae; genus Phytophthora; species Phytophthora colocasiae. The sequence continues at coordinate 525,216 of JAGKQI010000102.1, read as the reverse complement.
GAAACCATTAAACAGCTGCATACATAACGTGCAAAGCAGCCACAAGGTTAGTACATCTAGTTACTTCACACCAATGCCCAGTAGATTGCTCGTACCTGCTCGCGCATGTTGCGGCCCACTAGTTCTCCATGGGCACCTTCGAACGTGCCCAAGAATGTGCCGAGTCCAACGCCCATGGCCGCTCCAGCCACACAAGCTACCACGCTGCGCTTCCAGCAGCTCTCACGTGACTCCTCCGCGAACTTCATGGCGCGGTAGGCCGCGATCTGCCCCATACTCGGTCCACGCGAGTTGTCCATGGTCACTTGGTGGAAATGGACATATTTTTTTAAAGAGAAGAGCATTTTATTTAATATTCAGTATAACAGGTACAATTGACGCCATATTTTGTATGTTATTCAAATTTATTTATATTCTATATAGACGTTCATTAATACAAAGAGGTATTAGGCGTTTTCTGTTATTCCGACACTTTCAACGGAGACAAGACAAGCTGATGCGGATGCGGCTGCGGGCGCCGGACGAACCTGAGGCCGAGAACGGCTACGACTTCGGCGATACCAACGCCAGCGTACCTTCTACACCGGATCATACGCACCTGCCACCTCTAGACGTGGGATCGCCTGAGTACATCGAGGAGCGGTTGGAGAACCTCAAACGCCGCCCCAACTGGAGCGACTATCTGGATCAGTATGTGGAGAATCACCCCGACAGCGACAGTGAAGATGGGGACCTAGATGATATCTCTACAGTTGACAATGCTGGACTCATCCGTTCGACGCTTTGGTCGCTGTTGGTCGTGGCGTTCGCGCCTCTGCTGATACTGATCGCCCCATGCTTGAAACACAAAAGCTATGGGTACGTATATGCTGTGCAATAGATTTACACGGTGGTTGCTAACATTCTATTGTATTTCCATGGTGGTATATAGGTTCTGGCCGTTAGGGTGCCGCTCTATGAAGGAACTCTTCAGCTGTGCAGTAGCCAATGTGATCTTTATGGTGTTCGGGCTAGTGTTGCTGTATTGGGTGATGTGCCGAGAATTGCCGGACGTTTTCAATTCGAATAACACCCTGGTGAAGCTGAACGTACAAGTAGACGAGTTTCAACGCGCTACGGATACCTGTCATGCGGCATTGCTGCAATGGGAAAGAATGGTTGCGCAAGAGTTGTGCATGCCGGTGGGCATTGATGTTGCACTGCTGCTGTTGAACACGTTGCTGCTGCTGCATTACCATCGTCAATGGGCGAGATATCTCATGATCTTAATGGCGGTAATGTTTGTGGTGGATATGCCTACCAAGCTGTACGACGCCACATTCCCCTCCCCGGAAATTCACCAGATGGACCCGACCTTTGCTATGGTGGACGAAGAGATCCTGGTTGCATTGGATGGAAAGAACCTGAAACCTGGAGGAAGTGTAGCTTGGGTGGCATACTGGGGCTGTGCTACTACATCGAACGTCGATGCTTGCGACAAACAATTTACATCTACGTTTGAAGCAGGGAACGTGGCCGTGACGTTCAAGTCGCTGGATCATTTCATTCCGTGCTACCGTGACCCACCAAATCCACTTAAGGCGCAAGACTATCAATGCTTCGAAGATATCCGTATTCGTGTGAAGGATATGCAAAGTATTCCTGGTTGGTCTCGCACTGCACCAGCTGCAGTTGAATTTCAGGCCGTAAAAACGGAGGCTTTGTCTTTCAAGCAGGAAGTGCAGATGGATCACAATACCATTCACCCAGAACCCAGGGAAACGGAGTTGTCACTAAACACGGGTAAAATCGAGATCGACATTTCCCCGACTGGGGAATCATCCTCGGAAGCTCCTTTAACAACGAGAAGCGAGGAGACTGAGCTAAAGGAGAATACAGTTCCGCTTTCGGACGAAAGTGCTCAAGAAATTGAGAGTGACTCTGAAAGTTCACTGGAAGCTGACAATACTGAGGCAGTTACCCTAGACGAGGAGATGAAAGAGGCTGAGGTGGTGCCCGAAGCTGTCGTAAAGTTGCGTGCCATTGACCGCGAGCTGGAAAATACGTCACCAAGTGAAGATGATTTGGCATCAGTAGAAGGAGTTTTGCAGGAACTGCAGGAACTTGCAACAAAAGTAGAAGAGTTGCGGGCATCCGGTGAAACTCAAGTGGACGTCGAAGTGGATGAATCGAAGGTGTACGAGGAAGATATGCCAGGTTACAGTAAAGAAGACCCAGGTTTCTCAATGAGCGAACTTCTGCTTGAAGACGGTGTTGTAAACGAAGAAATTCTGATCATCGATGATGAGGAGGAGCTAAGCACAATGGTCGTGGTCGTAGACGAAGAAAGTGTGCAGGCGGTACCAAACAGCGATCAAGAACTGGAGCTCGTGACTGAAATGGAGAAATATACTGGACAAAGCATATTCGAGGCTCAGTCCGATAAAGTTACTGCTTCTCCGACTACAACGCAGGAGGGAGAACTGGAACTCGTGACAGAAGAAGAGGAACACACTGGATCAAGCACATTCAAATCCCAGTCAGATGAAGCGAGTACTGCTGGTACTGTAGAAGAGGAAGGAGAGCTGACACAAAACACTGAACCCAGCACGTACGAGGCCCATTCAGAAGAGGTGAATATACCTACTGCTGTGGCGAAAGAGGAAGAAGTGGAGCTTGCGACCAAGGTGGCGGAACACCCCGAACCAAGCTACGAGGTTCGGCCAGGTGAAGTGAGTACAACTGCTACTTCAGCACAGGAAGAAGAACTGGAGCTTGTGACTGAAATGAAGGAGGATACCATGTTTGAGGATCAGTCAGATGAAGCGGATGTTTTAATACCTCCTACCACTGCACAGGAGGAAGAAGAAATGGAACTCACGATTGAAGCGGAGAAGCACACTGAACGAAGCACATCCCAGTCAGGAAAGGTGGGCCCATCTATTAACCTGGCAAACGAGGAAGAAAAACTGGAGCTTGAAACCGGAGTAGAAAAACACCCCAAGCCTAGCACTTATGAGGCTCAATCAGATGAAGTGAGTTCTGCTGTTATCGCACTGGAGGAAGATCTGACGCCTTCTGGTTCCAAGGAAATGCTTAGCCCTCAAGAAGATACTACAAGCCCGGCCAAGAAAGCGCTGTCAAAACTAAGTGAAGCGCTATCGAAGATAAGTGATTCCAGTGGTTTTGCTTCCACTTCGGAGACCATTAATAAGAAACAAAAACACTCGACTCGACAAGGTCCACGAAGCCGCCACACCAAGAAGAGTGCAGAGCCAGCTAACGTGGCTGCCGCCGCGGCGGTGTAATGGTAGAAGAGAACCTTTATAGTTTCCGCAATAGTAGTAGTACTGTTCTACTCACCCTGCACTTTGTTGATTGTGCGTATGAAAAAATAATAGCACCGAGGATCTGCGTCCAAACAACTCGACGCACAATGAATATACACAACACCGGACAATCCGCTGAATGTAATTACACAACGGAGGCTCCTTCCGATGGGTTTTGTGCTTCTGCGATCGCGTCGCGCAAAACTTCAGCTAAGCGGTAGAATTTGGCGCTTTCGATCTGTGCGTTTTCGCGGTTTGATTCGCATAGTTTGTCTTGCAAGGCGATCTGCTGTTCCATGTGTTTTTCTCGAAGTGCCATCTCACGCTCGCGCAGTTCAACCTCCTTCTTAAAACGCATCTTTTCAAACTCCAATCGTTCGCGATCCAATGCGATCTGCTCCGTCAAATGCTTTTCGTAGTCAAAATGCGTTCCTCGTGTGTTAGCTGATCCTGAACCCGCGGTTGTCGCTGCACCTGAAGCTGCATCATTCGCGAATTAGTAGGTACTCTACATCACAAAACACATCATCCAAACACCAATATCATTAGCCGTACCGTTGTAAGTCTGCAGTTTGCATGCATCATTCAATCCAAGAGCCAGTTAGAACGATAAAATAGTCTCCAGGCCAACACTTAACCAACTCACCAAAGACGCTGTCATCTGCGTAGTAGTAGTTTGGCTTCCCGCTAGTCCTGCCGGCGTTTGTGTCGCTGGTGCAGTTGCAACTTGGGCGACTACTTGTGCCGCATGATGCGCCTCACTAATTGCAGAAGCTTGGGCCAGTGCATGTGCCTGAGCGTAGGCTATATCTGACTCTGCACTGAGCGCTGAGCCTCCGAGCACCACGTCGTCCACCATCGGGAGGTGATCGTACGTCTGCAGCTCGTTGCCTTGCAGCTGCAGATACCGAGCTCTCACATTCTCCTGCTTAGGTAGCATTTCATATTCTGCCCACCGGCGCGGGTGCGCGCCCTGAAGGTGGCTACGGATGTTGTCAACGCGAAAAGCCCGGAAGAACTTCGTAGTGGTGAGCGAGCGTCTGCGCCGTTTCTTGGTTTCGTTGCCAGACTCCTGGTCCTGCTGTACCAGCTGCTCGTATTTGCCCTCACGTCCAAAGGACTTGCAGAAGCCGCACATAGCGAGCAGCACGTCGTTCGAGACAGGGTCCCGTTCCACGACCAGCAGTCCGAACTCCATCTCGTACTTCGGCTGCCAGTGGTGACGCCGCGTTTGTCTGGTCACGGTTCGCCGCTTCTGTGCCTCCTTGTCTTCCTCCTCTGCCTCCTCTTCCTCGCGTTTGCGCCGCGTGCCAGTGAGCTGCTCGCTGTCCTCGAACTTGTCCAGCGGCGCGGAGAGGAGCTGGTCATTTGTCGTGCGAGGCTCCATTTTGCTGTGATTGCACCACCGACAGTGATCGACATATATTAATGTGGGTCCGCATTAATATGTCTCTCACTGTGCAGAAAATTGCCGCACGGGCGCGAGCGCCATAGCGCTTCTCACAGACCACTTGTGCGCACGAAACTTGGTACAAACATGGACAGCCATTTGCAACAGCTTGTGACGAATTTGCAAGGCGTTAACCTCCCTGTACACACACGGCCATGATATCCTCTTTAAGAACAGCTGCTACAGTTACCGTTGCGAGATAGGTAGTACCGTGAGCGACAGATTAAATTATACGGGAGCGAGGTAGTACCGTGAGCGACGTTTAAACAAAGTGCTTTTTCTAGCTCGAGGTAGGAGGTGTGAATGGAAGCTATTTATGCTCTTGATCTGCTACTTGGGCAGACTTGAATAGTGATGGCGGATGCAAGCTCCTCGGTGACGTCACGTTGCAGCAGCAAGACTCAGCGTGGCTACAGCTCCAGCAGCTCCATCTTAGCGAAGAGCAAGACCGAGGATGAAGCGAAGGAGCTGAGCAAGCAGAAGTATGACTCTCCGTTCGACGCGAGTCTCGTTGCAGCTCGGAGACGTTCGCAACAGGAGCGGCTGTGGGATATTTTCACAGCCTACGCGCTGAAGATCTCCAGTGAGGACCCCACGCGTATCCGCATTGCAAATGTTGTGAAACTCCTCCAGGATTGCGGTATCATCGAAGGGGACAATACCGAAGAGGCCAAGATGATTGAAAAAGAAGTTGCTATCGTGTGTGAGGCTTTTCTCAGGACCCACCCTACTGACCGCGACAGCAGCAAGAAACTTGACTTCACTGCATTCTTGGCGCTACTATTACACTTCGCCAAAATGGTGAGGGGGAATTGTAGCTGCTCTTCATGTACAGGGTGTCTAACCATCGATGATATGTGAAGTCAGGGGACAAGGACCCAAGTCGAGCATACGACTCTCTTGTACGCACGTGTCTAGAGAAGCAACAGAAATCGAGGTACGTTTTGATGCTCTTCAAGTCTTGCAGGATTAGCTGACACTTGTACTGCTTCTAGAAATCGCGTGGCAGTAACGGAAGAACTACAGGACTGCAAAAAGGTGCTTCTAACGTTTGAAGATCCGCTAACAAAGGTACGTCGGATTAATGTACCCGCTCAATCACTTATGCTAACCCAGGCTCCTTGTTAGATTTTCATGTTTTACGCTGGCCAAAGCCATAGTAAACTCGAAAAGATTGATCCTAAAATGGCGCAATTTTGCCCACCACACATGAGCTACGCCATGGCTGTCGCTTTCGGCCGCAAGTACGGTATCATCGCGCACGGAGTTCTTACTACAACCGAATTTGCCAGCATCTACATTGACAGTCTCCCCAAAGCCCCGGCCACGGAATATGATCGCGTTCTGACATACACCGCTTTCTGTGAGATGCTTGTACGATTGTCAAAGAAGACCTGTGTTGACCTAAGCCTTCCTGCAGATAGAAACCTGAAGTACGATTGCATGCTGCCGACTTTTTCCTACTTACCTCACAAACGCATTATCTACGTTGATGCAGGGGTATACTTCAGGTGATGTGGTTAGCTTTGGCATCTACTTCGCCTCGAGCTCTCAAAATTACAGATGTCCTCAAGTCGGATCGAGTTGATGTGCGTATCAGGCCAGTGTTTGACGTTGTGCTTGTGATCCTAACGTTATTGTACGTAAAAGGTAACTAAGCATTTCCTCATCCACTTTGAGAAGTTCTGGAAGAAGGAGCGATACGAGTGCGTACTTAGATTGAAATTTGGTTTGAGTTGTAGTCACTCATGTTTCCTGGCAGGAATTATTTCGGAGATCGGCCAACACCTCGGATTGAGTCGGTCATGGATCCGCCGGTATCCCTACCACGGCCTCTGGTGCCTCGTCGTCTGAGCCTGAATCCACCACCAACGCCCACCAAAACACTGCAGCGAAGAGCAAGTGTTCAATCACAACTTACCCCTAATACATAACCCCTTGAACGCGGATACGTTCCAGCGCCCCCATCCGCAAAAAAAAACTTGTATGTCTGGGTAAGGGTTACAATACAAAAGCTTATACGATTTTATATCGTGTATGCTGGATAGACGCACCGTAACCCTACACCTGCTAATCCGGCTCCTCGTTTATCGTGTATCTTCATGATAAGGAGCGATGACTATACATCATTACAATCAAACGTGTATTAATGTGGACAAAGACCGGTCACAGCACTGGATAAAGCCGCGCGATACAGTACAAAATCGAGATGGAGCAAGGCAGATGTTGTCATTGATGATCCAGCCGCAAAAAAAAGCTACTACTACCATACTGAAAACAACAACAACATGTTGACATCCTTTGCTTAGTCCACAGCATTGTCGGTGCACAATCTCTTTGGTTGACGTCGCCCTCCTGACTCCGGCTCCCCAGCATCCTCGTCTTCACTTGATTTTCCGCTTGACGCCTCACTCTCCCACCTAGCTTCTTCCTCGGAGCGGTTCTTGGCAGGGGTGCGAGCGCGGATCTTCCGCTTTCTCGCTAGCGTCGGCAGCAGGGTCCCGTTCTTCCACACACGATGCCAGATATCGAAGCAGGTCATGGGCACACCGTTGTACTCACGTCGGGCTTTGTCGCACAGGAATACTCGCCATGCTTGGGGCCGCTTTGACGTTGTGGTGAGCTTGCAATCACTACAGTATACCGAGGAGTCTCCGCCTCGCACATCATCAGACCCTTTCAGCAGAGAGCATACCTTGCACACACGCGTCCTCCTCTTGCGCCCAGTCTGGTTGTTGCCAACCCGCCATTCGTCATTCTGGACTCGGTTGTGCCCTATCGACGTTGATTTCGTACGCCTCTTTGATGGCGTGGTGTCTGTATTGCTGCGCAGTGCAAACCAGTCTTCATCACGGAGCTGACAAAGCTCCAAGTGAAGCTTCTTGAGAAACTTCACATGGCTGAGCTTTTTCATGCCGTCAGCAGCACGACGCGCATTGTAGACGATGTAGGCGTTGATCACTGCGAGGTCAACGAGCCCAAGGAACAGGGACTTGTAATACTTCTTGTATTTTATCGCAAGCTGCAACGAGTACCTGAACAGCATGAACATACACGTTTAGCATAGTGGCATAACGTGTACATACATCTTAGTGGACTTACCTTTGTAAGCGGAGTTGGTCGTGAACATCGACGCCGCCCATCAGTGTCTGGTAGTCTTTGAGTACTCGGGGGCACGCCACTTCAGCTTGTTCGCCACTTAGCTTATCTCGCCGGACAACTCGATCAAGCTCTACGCTACCGCCAGAAGCCAGCATGTAAACGGCCTTGTTATCCCACCAGCGGAGCGCTCGTAAGCCAGGAACTTGGAGGTGGTCCGCCACTTCAAACGTGCCGCGCTCAATGGTTTTCGGTCGATTTTTCGGAGGTTTCTTCTTCTTCTTCTCGCCCTCTTTCTTTTCACCAACGATGGACACTGGCAGACCCAGGCGGTCTGTTTGCACAGTCCCAATCGAGTAGAATCCCATGGTCAGCATCTGCAGCGCCAATGGCACTGACGTATAGTAACGGTCGGTCACGATGAGCCTCATGGCTCCTGTTCCTGGTCCAGTAGGGCCGAATACCTCTTGGAGATTCCTCACAACAGCAGCAGGGCCAGCATCATAGTCGGTCAAAGTACCAGAACGTGGGCGCTCTTGCTTCCCGCAGTACACCTCAAACCTGTATGATACACGTTAGAGTTCATGTTAGTATGTCCGGTCCACGATAAAGGTACTTTGGCACCAAAAAAAAATTGTGGCCCTGGCGGACCACTCGAGACTCACCTGATGCAATACGCAGTCGTAGAGCAGCACAGCATGAAAAGCTTCGTTCCCCAACGGTGCGGTTTATCTTTCATGAACACTCGCATTCGATTGAAGCTGGACTGGGAAGGCAGCATGGCCTCGTCGAAGGCCATCGCAGGTGGCGGCAGGTATCCAGCCTGGAATCGTTGTTGCAGGGAGTTGATGACGGGCCGGAGCTTCCATGCTCGATCTTTGACAGCCTCTGGATCTGAGTTATCGCTGAAGTGAAGATTTCTTGACAAGTGCATGAACCGGTCTCGCACCATGTATTGACCGAAGCATCCGCGCGGTATTGCTCCTTCAGTAGTCGTCTTCCAGTGATTCTCCAGTTTTTCTTTGTTTGGGCAGATGGTCCGCGCAATCAGCAGCCCGATGAAGACACACAGCTCTCGTCCAGATGTAGCCTCGATTTTGGCGAAGTCAGCTTTGATTTTGACGCGCTCCTTTCGCTTGAACCCCGGATGCTTCTTCTCTCGGGCAACTTGCTTGTTGTAGATGCCCTCAACCCGCTCATCTAGCTTTTCATTAAAATAATCGTTGCTAGCATTTGCAATATCTTCCCAAAGTCCCGGATTCATGAAATAGAAGAAGGCGCCCGACGGCGTGACAGCAGCTTGCAACGCCCGTGTGGTAGGTCCATATTCACCGTTATACAATCTAGGATAGTCCGTCCTCATACCTGTCGATGGTCGCGGCTCGTAAGGCTCCATAAGGTATTCATACGGCGTCTGCTTCTTCAGCGGTCCCCAGCCATACTTTGCCATTTGTCTCAGCAACGGCGCCTTCACGTTTCCCACAGCGATCCGATCAACGCCCCCAACAGCGTTCAACAGCGATGAATCAAACAGAAGCTCAGGCTGAGGTGGATTATCTTCGTCAATGCCGTAGTACGGCTCGCCCTCTCAATGAGCTCGTCGTAGTCCCATCCAGAGCCTTCATCGTTCTCTCCATCTGAGTCAAGACACGCATACTGCACAACGTCCGAGCTGGTCCCTTCGGGGTCGATAACGACTACACATATCAAATAGAATGAGCATACACGTTAGATTCAAATGATAATCGTGTATGTACAAGTTTGGCGCACCCGGATCAGTTGGAGTCTCGCCGTCTTTTGTCTCTTCGGCTGTGGTTGAGAGACCTCCGCGCTGAGTGATCTGAAAGGGGGGTGGATCAAGTGCCTCAGCAGCGTTCCCGAAGTCGCTACTTAGGTTACGGCGAGTCTCTGGTGAAGGTGCTCCACGTTACCAAAACGTATACACCTTAGTGAGTGTCAGATGTATGGCTAAACGTGTATATACAGGAACTTACCAACTGATGAGTGTCCATCATTGTCGGGTCCTGAGCTCAGCTCATCTTCACCACCATAAGCTGTGTCGTGTGGCGAGACACCTCCAATGACCACCATGCTGCGAGAAGGTGTTGATGGGGCTGGGGTCGAAACGACAGGTTCTACTTCTTCCACGTTGTCTGCTGGACATGATAGCAGGCCAATACACGATTAGGAACGACGCAAACTTGTACATACAGGATGGTTCAGTCCTACCGGTTGGAGGCTGGATTGCATCCGACTCTGCGTCTAATCCGCCGCGTTGACAGTTGGGTCGTAAGCTAGCTGCGGTGGTTTTGCCTCTACCACGGCGTGGGATGCCCGGACGGCTTCTGCAGGTAACGCTATCACTCGCTATACTCGTCTGCTTCTCTGGTGCCTCTGCTGGTGCAATGTCGTTCCTGTTACGTGCCCTTAGTTCAGCTATATCACACCACAATTTGTTAGAAACTCTCCAGACTCATGGTTCTGAGCCATAGCGTACCTAAGTCAATACTGTCCAGGTGCCTCATTAGTTCCTCTTCACCCACGAAGTAATCTTGCCCACGGACTCCGCCACGCTTCTTTTTTCCCGGCACCACATACGTGTAGTCATTGGAGAGGCCTGTTGGTTTGCTGGCCTTCCACCCGAGCTTTGTGAGCTCCCGCCACCTGGCCTGGAAGGCCATCTGTGCTCCACACGGCGATTCTGGAAATGAGGGAGAAAAATGGATGGCGGTCAGAAAACTGCAGTAACATATGAGGGATGTGCAGGAACGTGTCTTACCTTTGTGGTGGTCTCTGTCCATGTGTGCGATCTTTACCCGCAACGGACAAAGTTTGGGGAGCTGTCGGGAGGGATAGGGTATCCTCCCTACCCCTCGGTGACTTGAAAATTGTATGGGGCCATTCAAACTTTAAGTGATAAAAAGCTTAACGTGGACCGGTCCACGTTAAGCTTTTGCTCATAACATGTACGGTCCACGCTCTCGCGTTCAAGGGGATAAGTCATACTACTACTTACCAATAATGCAGAAGACAACGCAATTCTTCTCTAGCTTTACGAACGTGTATATTGTAGGTTGCAGTCATGAAAATATGAACATGGCTCTTGTTGTACCTGCTGCACTTCTATATGAGCTTGTGGTAGTGGACGACTTGTGCTTATAATGCAATAGGCTGCAAAAGCGAAAAGCTGCCAGTACCCACACGCGGTGGCTGGCCCAGCACAATACGGGCCGACGGACTCTCTAGCTTGTCCACCAGGCCACCCAGAGCTGCCTGAGCCATGAACTTCATGGACGTCTCGAACGTAATTTGCTGAAGAGATGAGCCCTTGTTGTTCATGCCCATGCGGTTGAGCGGCATGTATCCGCCCTGTGCGGTCATGTAGTCGGCAAGCAAGCTCAAGTGACGCGGGTCAACACTGATACCGTACACACCGAACACGTCCATGATCTGCTTGGAAACACTAGCACGCGCGGCCTCTACACCGTATGTCTGTAGCACCTGGTAGATGTCGTTGGTAGCGAGGCTGTTGACATCCAGAATATCATCGAAGCCCCAGATCTCCTGGAAGTTAAGACCTTCTGTCTGTACGCACGGTTTCTCCTCCTGTGCCTCACCAATGCGCTGGTTAATCAGGTAGCATCGCGAAATTCCCGGGCAGTACTGTACCAGCACCTGCTTGGCAACCTTCTCAACGAGCGGTACCATCAGCAGTGTTTTGGAGTGCGTAGGGAAACGCAGGTGCAGCTCCACAAAGTTCTCCTTGTCGTTGCGTCCGCAGAATACGAAGTAGGGGTTCTTGCGCACACTGTTCGGGACCTCAAGAGACTCCATACCGTCAGCAGTAAAAGATTTCTTTTGCTGGTTTCCGGAGCCGTTCTCCATTGCCTCGTCATCCGAACCATCCACAGTGGTCCTCTTCTTGTTGCCTGAACTTTCATCATCAGAATCGATGTCCGAGTCATCGGCCATCTGCGACTTGCGAATCTTCTCGTCTTCTTCATCCATTTCGCCGTAGCCCTGAACCTCACGCTGACTGCCAAAGCGAAGCGTGCCCTGCTCGTCATCATCGTCGTCATCGTCACCACTCTTCGTTTTCCTATCTGAGCCAGAAGGAGCACTGAAGTTGTTCTTCTCCGCCGCCGCAGAAACGGTCACACCACTCTTCTTCATCTCACGAGAGATAAGTGTAAGCAGCTTGCCAACAAAACCTCGTCCGACAGAGCTGAACACTTGGTCGGCCTTCAGTCCAAATACACGTTTGATCTCCTTCAGCTGGAAGAAAGTCAGGCGGATGTGGTAGTCGCGCACCCATGTGATACCATTCTCACTATTGTGGAACTGGTCCTTCACACGAATACCGTTCGTGTTGCTGATTAGCTCCGAAAGAGCAACCTGGTTCAGACGCTGCTCCACTTCCTGTGCCCGTGATGACTCGACATCATCGCGAAGAGGGATAGTCATCATTGGAGTGGACATCTTCTGACTAGCCGTCATAATAATCTCACGCAAACGCGGGATACCCAGTGTAACATTAGCGGCACCGTGACCAGCAAGATGGAACGTGTTTAGCGTCATCTGTGTCGACGGTTCACCGATACCCTGGGCAGCCAGGATACCAACGTTTTCGCCAGGAGCAGCCATGCTACGCAAGTAGTTCACCCACACAAGCAGCTGGAAAGCATCAGGCCCCACCACGTGCTTCGATTGCATAACTTCACGGTCAACGTCGTCTGCGGCGTGCTTACTCTTTTTAGATTTCTTCTTTTTCTTCTTCAATTCCAAGCAGTTCGACGGGTTACGCTTGTTGTAACTGCGCAGCTTGTCCTGAATGCGCTCCGAGATCAAACCCACGTGCTCGTTCAGAGGCAGACTTTGCATCACTGGATCTTCAAACGTCACCTTAATGATATCTACTCGGCCAGACATGGCACGAGTAGCGTTTGTCGGCTTGCTAGACTTGAACTTGGTTGTGCGAGGAACGGCAAATGACTTCAAGCCAGTGTCCAGGTACTTAATGTCGTACTTACACTCCTGTCCATCTTCGCTTTCTTCAGCAACTGCCACAATCTCAGCAGCATGGAAGCCCAACTCGATGTTGCCGCGCTTCCACTTCGTCTCACCCTGCTTCAGGCGACGAGCCATGACCTTCACACCAACCTTCAGCGTTGACGATGGAATGACGTAGTCATTTTCCTTAGCCTCACGGACCTCCTGGTGCAGCTTCAATGGCTTCATAATGTCCAGCTTGGTCTTCTCGAAAAACTTCGCGTTGATGCCATACTTGTGCGAAATACTGCGGTGGTTCATCGCCTGGAAGTTAAACTGGTCATCCTTACCAGACAGCATGGCGCTTTGAACAGGGTCAATTCCATCCTCGCCATACAGGAATTGGACAACATTACCATCACTGTTACGCACAGTATGGTCATAGCCAACGTTTAGGTCTTCAAGGTGCTTGATCAGACAACGCTGCAGGTAACCACTACGACTGGTCTTCACAGCCGTATCGACAAGACCTTCACGACCAGCCATACAATGATGGTAGTACTCCTGAGGACGGAGACCAGTAAGGAAACGATCCGTAACGTAACCACCAGCACGCGGAGCAGGGTCAAAGGGCTCGAACGATGGCAGCGAACGACCACTGCAGAGAATGGGGACACGACGACCTTCCAGGGCTTGCTGGCCAAGACCACACGAAATCTGCGAATGGTTCACCATGGAACCCTTGGCACCAGTTAACACCATAAGAGAAAAGTTGTTTTTCGGGAACGCCTTCGATTGGCCAGAGGGCAGACACGTCTTGATAATGTCACTGTTGGATCCGTGCACACAGCCCATCATGTGGGCATCAAGAGCCTTGGCGTTGTAATCAGCGTCGGGTCCAGATAGCAGCGTACGCATGCGATCACGGATCTGTGCGCGCTCTTCTTCGTTCATACGACGCTTCTTGCCATCTTTTTCAGATGCACGCTTCTTCTCGAGCAGCTCCGTAAGACCAGCGAACTCGGCGTAAGCTTCCTCGCCCATAACCTCCGAGTCCTTAACAAGCTTGTGACGGCGTTTTTCGGCAGCTGTGTTCAGCGTCAAATCCTCCATAGCGCAGGTGTGACCAGCAAACTGCAGGTAGCACGTGAACAGGCGGCCAAGAGCAGACAGGAAGTCGGCAGCAATACGAGCACCGTACACTTCATAACATGCGTGGACCATGCCATACATACTAGCACCGAATTGACTCTTGTCAAGCACACCCTGAAGTAGCTCACCATCGCGGAAAATCACGATGTGCTCGTTGTTAGCCGAGCCGTACAAGTCACCCTTAATCTTAGCCTTGCTGTCCAAGTTGAGTGGCGGGAGGCCCTTGGTCAACAGCTTGAGCACCGAGGTAATCACCTGCTTGCCTGTCCAGAGCGGTCCCGGCTTGAGAATAGCAGGTGGCACAGTTTCGATATGCGCCTTCTCCACACCAGCATCCTCCATACTAGCCCAGGCATTGTACAAAAGTTGCATGTACATGTCCTTGTTGAGGAACGTGTCACGCTGAGTGAGCTTCACACCGGAGTCGACATGATCCTGGATTAAACCACGCAGCGGCGAACCATCAGTCGGCACAATGTACTGGTTGTCGTTGCAAGCAATGTTGTAAGCCTCAGACCGCGCCAGCTCGTTTTGCGGGAAGTGCATGTTCATCTCATCACCATCGAAATCGGCATTGAACGTGTTACAGTTGGCGTAATGCATACGAATAGTCTGCATCTTTGGGTTCGTCAGAACACGTGTGGTGTGAGCCATAATACTGGGCTTGTGTAGAGTCGGTTGACGGTTCATCAGCACAACATCACCAGTCTTCAAATGACGCCAAACACGCTTCACACGGTTCTTGCTCGTGCCCTGGGCGCTGGCAGAGCGCGTAAGAAGAGTCTTACTGATAGCCTCACGCTGGTGAGGCGTTCGCTTGCTCAGATCAATCAGGCGTCCATTCTCACTCTCAACGAAGTTCGCACCGGGGTGCACATCTGGTCCGTTGATAACGAGCTGGCGCATTTCCTCCACATTCCACGGCGTCACAGGCTGAGGGTACGTAAGGGTCTTGGCAAAACGAAGGGGTACACCAATCTGACTGGTGCTGATGTACGGATCAGGAGAGATAACCGAACGAGCGGCGTAGTTCACACGCTTACCCATCATGTGCTTGCGGAAAAGACCTTCCTTCTTTTCAATAACCTGCTTGATACCCTGTGCAACTTCGGTACCCGGTTTGGCCTTGCTGCTGTCTACAAGAAGATTTACAGCATTCTGAAGCTCGGTCCACAAGGCAAGCTTGCGCGAGAGGTTTACCTGCTCCTCCTTCTCAGCATCATCCTCGTCCGAGGTAGTAGCGGCCTGGCGCTTGTAGTAGTCACTCTGAACAATACTCTCACTGAGGGTCATAATCTTCGACAGGTGCGAGTTCTGGGCGTGTTCGAACTGCTTGTCTCCCATGAACACGGGAGGACGGAAACGAGACGGCGCAACAGGGATAACGTTGAGAAAAAACTTGCGCCAACCATTGGACTTACGGCCAGAAACACGGCCACTGGCGATGTTGCGGTCACCGTAGAGAAGCTCCATAAGACCGTCCTCATTCTGCCACATCAGTTGCAGCTGAGACTGCACCTCGAGAGGGGGGAGAAACTTGCTACGCGACGACGAGTCCTCCGTGTTTGCGTACTTGTCCTCATCATCTTCCATTTCCGACTCCGAGTCATCACCGCTCACTGATCCATCGTCGTTGTCAGATACATTTCCACGGATCGTGTCCAACGCGGACGTCACCGTCAGGTTCTTGGATCGGTTCACCTTGCGTGAACGCGCGCTAAGTCCCTTCAGGAAGATCTTGGCGTTAGCATCCTGTCGAACAGCAGGCGAGATGGCTCCACAGTTTTCACACTTGTTCTTCATGCCCTTAAGGAACTCGATCGCCAACTTCTCACGGATGACCTCGGATGTACGCTGCAGTGGTTTTAGCAGCTGCGTCTTGCCATTGGTGTTGCTGAAGCTCTTGGACAATGCAAGGCGCTCATATTCATCCAGAATGGCTTGCTGGCGCTGGAACGTGCGCTGCGGAGGCTCATCCTCAACACCGTTGCGCTGTTCGAGCAGCTCGCTAAGCTGAGCTGCCTCCTCATCAAAGTTATTGTCTAATAGGAGGATCTTGACGCGCAACACGCGCGAGCGTGCGCTGGCTATGCGGAACTTGTGGCATGTGAAGCACTTGCGCTTAAGCAGATTGAGCATCTGACCAAAGAGCACAGGATTGTACACAGGCACAGGCAGCTCAATGTGGCCCAAATGGCCAGGACACTCCTTCTGCGTCTGGTGGCACGTGGGGCAGATCATGTTGAAGTCTACGGGGCCAAGTGCTGGGTCATACAGACCACCCACCACGGGATTATTGAGCTGGTCGAAGCTCAAGCGGCTCGTGAGCTGTTTCACACTCAAATCGCGGATTTCGGCATCGCTGTAAAAGCCGAAGGCCACCTCCGCCACTTCATGACGAAGAATGGTCTGGTCTGTGGCCGAGTCCATTGCGGCGAGTCTAGCTGCAGGAGATAAGGGCTCTCTGCCTGCGTCCGCTGCGCACTGGGAAATTTACTGGTGGGCGATGCACCAAGCGACGTCGCCTATAGGATTGTGGCCAGTCAAGTGAGCCTGACAGTTTTTGACCAATAAAAAGCAAGTTGCCGATTTTCGGAAATAATTGAGACTAAGATGGCTACCTTCATGTTTATGTAGTAGCATTTGCTATGGGATCATCACTACAGCTTATGCTTCCTCGTACATGCCACAGTCGGCAATGACAACAGGCTGCGCGGGTTTGTCGCCCTTGTCCGTCTCGAGGCCTTCGATGCGCTTGACAACTTCGAAACCCTCGACCACCTTGCCGAATACCACGTGCTTGCCATCCAGGTGAGGCGTGGGCACAGTCGTGATGAAGAACTGCGACCCATTCGTGCCCGGACCGGCGTTCGCCATCGACAGCAGGCCACTCTCCGTGTGCTTGAGTCGGAAGTTCTCGTCCGGAAACTTCTCGCCGTAGATGCTCTCGCCGCCCGTGCCGTCACCACGAGTGAAGTCGCCGCCCTGGATCATGAAGCTCTTGATCACACGGTGGAACGAGCTACCCTTGTAGTGCAGCGGCTGGCCAGTCGAGCAGTTGCCCTTCTCGCCGGTGCATAGTGCACGGAAGTTCTCAGCCGTCTTGGGGCACACGTCCTTGTACAGTTGCATCACAACTTTGCCGGCATCTTCCTCGCCGATCTTGATGTCAAAGAACACCTTCGGGTTGTTGGGGTCCAGAACAGGTTCGGCCTCCACGGCCGACTTGTCGTCGTACATGGACACCTTGCCAAACAGACCACCGAACACAGCCTTCTCTTTCTGGCGCGCGTCCTTCATTTTCTTCTTGAGCACCTCAAACTCACGACGCACCTCACGGTTGGCAGGATCCAGCTTTCCAGCGGCCAGTAGATCCTCCTTAGCACGCTCTAGATCGTTCATGTGCATGCGACCCACACCACGACGGTACAACGCCTTAACATTAGACGGATCATTGTTTAGCGCCTTAGTGGCGACGGACACGGCCTCCGCGTAGTTTTCGACCTTGAGGTAAGCCATGGCGGCGTTGAGGAAACACGTGGTTTGCAGCTGCTTCATCGTCTTCTTGTCCTCATCAGCAACGTCGTACATATCCTCCATGTACGAGGCGGCCTTGGCGTACGTGGAGGCGGCAGTGTCAAACTGCTTACCCTTGAACTGCTCCGTTCCCTGAGTCTTGAGTTTCGTAGCCTCAGTGATCTTTTCCGCAGCGTCCATCTCCCACATTTCCTTAGCCTTAGGGCTGAAGCCCAGCAGCTCCACATCGAATTTGAGTGTAGCGTTGGCCGGAATCTTGGGCGGGCTTCCACTGGCACCGTATGCGTACTCTGGCTTGCACGTCAGCACAGCTTTCTGCACTCAGAAAAAAAAAGTTAGTCCATCGTCTCCAGCACAACTCGCATCAACCTGTGTCGTACCTCGCCGACTTTCATCGAGGCAAAGGCCAAGTCCCAGGCCTTGATCACGTTGCCCTTGCCCAGCACGAACTTGAACTCCGAGTTGCGGTCGCGTGAGCTGTCAAACTTCGTGCCATCCAGCAGGGTACCGGTGTAGTGGGCTGGCAGTTAGTACCATACAAAATTCAAGTTAGAAACGTCATTTACCAGCGAACAACGAGGCTACGCACCCCGAATCTCGTCACCAGCAGGCGGGAACTCGCCCGAGCCCTCCACATACGTCTCCTTCAGCACACCACCGTCTCCAGAAAGGTCCACAGCTTCTTTCTTGGTAGCGTCGGCCATCTCGCGTTCTCTAATCTAATAACACAAAAGAACAAGTGAGCAACATATCCCTCCGCAATACGGTCTCTCTTAGTCTCTGTTGCTCACCTTTTGTCTAATTGCTGACTGGGGATGGATTTGAGAAGATCTTGGCCGCTAGATCAGTTTGAAGAGGGTATCACAGTTGATTGGTTCGAATATTCTCGAAAAACTCGTCCTGTTCGCTTCACTGCTGGAGATGGAGACGGCATACCTAGCCCCGATTAGGTTGGTTTTGATTGGCTAAAAGACGGCAGGTGTTCAACAACGCATCTGGAGACGTTTCAACGTTTTATGTACCATTCCTCTCCACCTCCGGGAGGTGGAGAAGGAGAGAGAGAGCTGGAGACAGCATCCACAAACACAAAACTTCTAGAACAAAACAACATTCATGAACGACGAAGACTTGGTGCTGGCTGTTTGCGCGGCTGTAGGTCACGCCATGGCATCGATTGGAGCTGATAGAGCGCCGTTTCCGCGAAGGAGTCCTTCACAGATTCTCACCGTGACATCCCTGCATTTTGACGAGATGCTGCAGTCGGCGGCGTGCGCTAGCTGGTTCGAGGACAATTTGCGCTGCACATATATAATAGTTTTTCGCGCAGTACCTTTGATTTACACTGCTTTGAGTCGACGATAACGCCCCCAAAGCGAGAGGTCTCTGCCGCCACGAGCTCCCAAGCAATGGCCAGCTGCTTAGAGCTCTTATTGCGGTGAAAACGGTCCCTCATGGCTCCGAAGCGGACGCGCAACAACGCTTCTGCAGCCCTTGGTGTCCATGCAAAAGTGGTGCTGGGTGAGGACGAGGCTTGCGTAGCGCTTGGCCCATCACCAGCAACTCCACTGGTAGCAGTAAGCACACTACCCCCTCCATCGTTACTTGAGACAGCAGCTTGTCGTTGATACCCCTCACCTCCAGGCGTTGCAGTCAGCGCCGCAGAAAGCTGTGCGAGAGGAAAGCTCAACGTATCCTGGTCATCATCCCCTGGGCTCAGTGACATCGCACGATCTCCACTGTCATTTCCTCGGGCAAAACCGGCATCTTCTGCCAGTTGCGAAGGAGAAAGCGGCGTGTAAGCTGCCCGTGAGGCTTGGTTGCGGGGGGCCATCGCGATGGAGCTGTCTTTGTCTGGCTGTCGAGGTGCTGGACAACTCTGGTGTGTAATTGGTCAAAAGTTTTATGTGGGGATGGAGCTGTAGCAAACGCAGCTCAAGACGATACGGGACTTTTTCTACTGCGATCTCTACCCCAAGGTACAAAGCGAACACGCTCTTAGAGCGTAATAGGATGCATCATGAGGGTATCGCTGTGTTGTCGCTATGGCGAGTGGCGAATGCCACCACGCTTGGCTGGCTGAGCGCAGCTGCATGTAAGAAGGCTTCAATTCGAAGCACTGCAGGCGGAGCTTCCAACAGTCCTATGGCCTTGGTGCCATCCTGTCAATCCGCAATTTGCCGCGATGGAAATACCCCATTCAAGCACGGAGTCCCACCCGCCCGACGAGATCTACCTCTACTCCAGTCCGCCCCGCAACTGTGGTCTCCATGCAGAAATCCTCGAACCTGAAGCTGTCGAACAAGAAGGTTGTGCTAAAATGCAGTCAAATGTTTTGCGCCATTCCAACAGTCGAAGCAAGGCAACCTTCTGTAGATGGATGAGGGCGTTCAAGCGTGGATGGTCATACAAGTAGCGGCGACGGGAACAAATGTGGGTGGAAAGACTCGCAGCGTACGCGTTGTGAGGTTACGTAGCCACCCACATCCATATATCGTAGCATAGGGACACCAGTAGGACATTCCCAGCGCTAACGTAGCAGGTTGTTCTTAGCTGCTGCAGCTGTGAGCGCCATCTCGCATTCCTCTCGGATACGGGCAATCTGTGCTCGATGGAACGCGCGATCTTTGTCATGCCGACGCTGCATACGGCCTCGACCCAGTGGGGTGGTCTCCAGCCTCATGGCCACCTCTCGGTCCATTTCTCGAGCCAATTCCTCCACTACCAGTGCTTGTATCTGTCGAGCGTAGCCCTGTTTGGTCTTCTCAAGTAGCTCTGTCATTAAGCTCAATCGTTCAGATTCGGAGAGTCCGTGACGCTGCAACGCCTGTCGGATACCACCAAGAGACTCACGGAAAGAATTCTCAGCTTTCTATCGACAATAACCCGTTAGGAAACGAAGGGATTGTATGGAAGTGAGACGCACCGCAACTTTGGCGACTTGCTGGCGCTCCCAGGCAACAGAATCACCCAGAACTCGTTGTGACTGCGTTTCAGGATGCACTGCTTGACTCGGTGACGAGGGTTGTGCGGTTACGCAGGATTTCGGCCGTGCTGGTACGAACAGATCGAGTCTCTCGCCGGTCTCGGCATCAAATATCTCGTTCATCTTTGGTTGTGGTGGTGGTGGGGGTCATGGAGGTGAAAGGTTAGCGTCCTACATATTTTTATCGCAGACTGAAAGCTGCAACCGACATAACGAACGAACGTCACATGCCCAGTGTCTGGTTGTGTTCGTCCCTAGGCTCTACAGGTTGAGCATCATCATCAGTGGAGGCAGAAGTACTATGAAGCCTGATGAGAAGGAGGCCGAGAACATTCGCGTCGCTGTGCGATGTCGCCCCATGAACGACCGTGAAAATCGTGAGCAGTCGGTCTCGTGCTTTACGTGCGGCCCGGATGGCACGGCGGTGCTCACAAATATGGATAACCCCACCGAGAAGCATGAATTTGGCTTCGACTTCGTGTACGGGTGTGACTCGAAGCAAGAGAGCGTGTTTAACGACATCGGTGTACCTTTACTGGATCGAGCATTTGGAGGCTATAACGGCACGATCTTTGCCTATGGACAAACAGGAAGTGGCAAGTCTTTCAGCATGACAGGAGTTACGGGGGGACCGGAAGCAATGGAAGGTCTGATTCCTCGAGTAAACCGAGCAATCTTTGAACGAGTTGCGAAAGAACGTGTCGACAGCCCTAATATGCGCTTCTTGGTCGAGTGTTCGTTCTTTGAGATTTACAACGAAATCATTTACGACTTGCTCGATTCCAGCGGAAATGGCAAGAAAAACAAAGGAGGTTTGGAGATTAAAGAACACTCAGTACTCGGAATCTATGTGAAAGACCTGCAGGAACGGGTCGTCGAAACACGAGAAGAGATCGTCGAGCTAATGGCGTTGGGAGCTCAATCTCGAACCGTTGGCTATACCCAAATGAACGCAGAAAGCTCTCGCTCACACTCGATCTTTACTATTAAGATCCACCAGAAAGATGCCGACGACGAGACCAAGAGTGTCTTTGCTAAGATTAATCTCGTCGATCTTGCCGGTTCCGAACGTGCGGCATCTACCGGAGCGCAAGGAGATCGTCTTCGAGAGGGAGCCAATATCAACAAGTCACTTAGTGCATTAGGGAACGTCATCAACGCTCTTGTCGAAGCCTCTCGTGCCGGTAAAAAGGTGTTTATTCCTTACCGCAACTCTAAGCTGACGCGTGTCCTGCAAGAGTCACTGGGTGGCAATAGTCTCTGCTCTATGCTGGCAACGCTGTCACCTGCCAGTATTAACTTTGCGGAAACATTGAGCACCCTCAAGTACGCTAGTCGCGCGAAGAGTATCAAGGTCAACGCAAAGAAAAATGAGGCATCGTCACAGATTTCGCAGCTCAATGAAGAAATCGCAGCACTCAAGCTAAAGCTGCAAGAGCAAACAGAGGCTACACTCGGTCTTGACCCCAAGGAGAAGGACGAAATCGTCAAAAGGTATGAAAAACAGATTCAAGAGATGGATCGGGTGAGGCTGCAAACATGGGAAGACAAGGCAAAACTCTCAAAACAGCATGAAATGGAACGAAAGAAGCTGGCAAGAGAGCGAGCGTTGGCCGATCAACGAATCCGAGAAGAACGAACTAAAAAATGGCGGTTGCTTGAGGAGAAGGGCGATCTGGAGCTCATGCTGCGTGCTCTTCGTGATCTGGACGGTAATAATGCAGTCTCAATGGACGATGAAGCGGCTTCTGTTGCGGTGAAGTGGCTTGAGACTGCACAGAAAGTGAAAACAATGGAAGGTGAAGCAAAAGATTTACGCACACTCATTCAGGTGTTCCGAGATTCCCTTCAGAAGGACGTGGAACTTTGGGCACGACGCTGTGGTCTTAGTCAGGACATCGGCAATTCCTCAAAATCCACTAGAAATCTGGTACCTCAGCGACGCGAAGACTCGGCAGCCGCATCAGCCGGTCATATGACAGCAAGTCAAATGGGAAGCAAATTGCAGAATATTGGCGACGAAAGTGAAAAACTGCTGGCTCTAGAGGGCCAACTCGTGAGCGATCGAAGTGCGTTAATTAACACAATGACCCGAGAGCTTTTGCGTTTAAAGACACGCCACGCCCAGTTGAAAGCCGAGCAAGTGGCAGCTACGGCTGCTGCAGCAGAGAAGGCGAATGCCAATGCTGCTCAGGCAGCAAAAGTTGTGAAAGAGCAAGAACAGCTTCTTGAGGAGCGTGAACGGGGCCTATCCATTACGTTGGCGTTAGTTCGCACACAGCGCACCGTACTTGTCGAGTCCATCAAGAGCGATCGCCAGCGGATATTTGAGTTTGCCACAGTCACCAAACATTTTGCGAGCTTCGCGGACCAGCACATTGTCTTGTCCAAAGATGCTGCAGCTAAAACACCTGAGGTAGCTCAGCAGCTTTCCCGTTGGGAAGAAGCCAAAACGAAGCTTCTTGCCGTGTCGATGGCCTGGGAAGATACCTGGAAGACGAAGTCAAAAGACTCGTGCTCCGCTGAATACGTGGGAGATGGTGAAGTAGCTGCGCTTGGTCTAGAGTCTCGGCTGCTACCGGATGAGTGTTTTTCTGCATCATCAAAAACAAAGGAGGCAAAGTTCGCTCGACTAAATGGTTCCCAATGTTGGGTCCCTGACGCACAGGATGCGACGCCTTCGCTAGTTATTGACTTCGAGCTTCCACGTATTTTCGATTCTTTAGCAGTGCGCGGTGGAAAAGCCCAACCAGGTGGAAGCGAACCCCCTGAGACTCGAGCAGCAACTTCAGCTAGTGCGCCAGCTCCACCGCCTGCTTCAACCTTTGTCTTGGCAAACACTACTGATCTGCAGACAGCAAGAGATCGATACAAACTGGATCAGGTGACTGGGACGAACGAATTAGCGTACGAATTGCTAGCTCATGTCATGTCATGGCAAGATCTACTGAAGACTGATGTCATTCCAGTAAAACTATTTGCACGTCCTCCAGTGCGGTTCCTTCACGATGTGATCTCAGCTGTCATGAGAAGTACAGGCTTCGCTACTGAAGCTGTTACGGTATCACAGCGCGACTACGCACAACTCACGACCAAGGCGGAGAGGTCGGAATATTTGTCAGCTGTACTTAACTATGTACAGGCTTGGTATCAGCGGCAACAACAGAACGTTGAAAACGCTCCTAGTGTTGTTATTGCTGCAACCACCTCCAATATTCTCGCAGGGAAAGAGCCTACTGATACTGTTCAATTCCTCGGCTATTTCGCATTGGCAGCAATTGATCATGCAATACAAAACCCACCAAAGCAACAAGAATCAACAATACAAGAACACCCTCCAGCTGATGATACTCCTTCAGCTGAAGCAGGTCCGGAATCTAATGCAGATATCCCTCAAGATGGCTGGGTCACACACCTTCGTATTGCGACAAGTTTCACGGGAAATAAGGGAGACTGGCGAATTCTGGGCGAGTTTGTGGCGAACACTGATGCCTCAGGTACTGTGTCAATCTCTCTAGCAGCAGGTGACGTGGAAGCAGAAGAAAGCAGAGCTGGCCGCTTTCTCCAAGTTACGTGTATCAAGTGGCACCACCGTCCGGTGCTACAATGCGAAGTTTTCGGCCGAGAGGCTCACGAAAGTGATTCACTGGCCCGAAATGTTCAGATGCTGGCCTCGAAAGCTAAGGCACTGCTTGAACAGCTCCGACACACTGCCGCTTTGGTACTGGAGGAAGCTCGTGCACTATACGATCGAGCGAAGGCTGCGGAGAGTGAGAAACACGCCCAACTAGCAAGCTATGGTGAGGAACTCGCTAAGCTGAGAGCTGCGAGTGCAGCTTGGGAGAAAAAAGAGCGCGAAATGCAGGAGCAACATGCACACCTCACAGCCCAGGTAGAGACTGCAAACCAGCGTGCAGACCGGGAAAAATCTCGAGGAGATTCACTTCAAGGTGAGCTGTCGCAAGCTACTACCCAGAGAGAGGAGCTTAAGCGACGTGGAGATAATTTGCAAACGCAGCTAAGTGAAATGGAACACCAGATACAGACGCTATCTATGCAAGCTGGGGAGCAGAAGCGTTCTCATGAGGCGCTACAGCAGACTAAACAGCAGCTTGAGGAGCTAGCTAGTAGCTTGCGCGCTCAGCTAACAAATAACAAGCAAGAACAAGACGCTAATCAGCAGGAGGGACAGTCACGCATTGCAGACATTAATGGAGAGCTCATGTCTGTGCGTGTCCAGTTGGATGAACAACGTCGTGCTCTAGAGGCAGCTGAATTGCAATCCAAGGAGCAAGAATCATTTGGGCAACAACAGTATTCCCTTTTGCAGCAGACGCGTGCTGCACTGATGGAAAAAGAAGCCGAAGCAGATGCAAAGCTGAAGGCTCGAGCTGCTGAGAGTGAAACTGCTATTAGAACTCTTCACGAAGAAAGAGATCGTGTGAAGCAGGAACTAGAACGTGCTCTAGCAGCTGAGAGTTTGCTCAAAGTGGCTGCTGATAGATTGGAGGCTCAATGTGCTGCTGCTGGCGCTGAACTGGACATTTGGAGACGGAGAGCTGAAGCAGCGGAGGCTGAAGTTCAGGCCCAGGCTCAAACGGATCCTACTGCAGGTGCAGAAACAAATGCTAGCACCGACAATGCCGAGGCAGCAGCAGCAGCACGGGACAACGAGAAGCTTCTGTTAGAGGCACAGACGAATGAACTTCGTCGATTGGCAGAACTGGAGAAAATGGAGGCAAAGGTACAGAGTTTAGAACAAGAGTTAGCTGGGAGTGAGGAGAAGGTTCGCCAAGCAGAACAAGCGTTGCTTGAGTCTGCGAAGCGTGTGAAGGAGCTTGAAGAGACAGAAGAGGAGCTGCAGCTACAGCTTCAGGTTGTCACAGATGAGCGTGACTCGGCTCGACAGAAGGAAGAGCAGCTCTTTGCTGAGACGAATGAGAAGGATCAGGAAATCGAACGCATTCGTGACGGATACGGTAAGGCTAGCCGAGCTGTCAAATGTTGTGCAACTTCTGATTCTCTTGTTTGCGGTTCTGTTGTTAGTGTGGGTTACTGACCGCATGAATTCCAAAGAGGATGAGCTTAGTGAGCTGCAGGAGCAATTGGAGCGCTACCAATCCTTACTCGAAATGACTGGTACGAAGGGAGGAAGTGGTGAGGCCTCCTTAATTACAGCAAAGCCAAAAGATGACAAACTCAAGTCGGAAATTGCCAAGCTTTATACTCTAGCAACCGGTGAGCACTAGAATTGACGTGGCACTTCATCTCTGACACTTCATCTCTGAAGAATATTCACTAATGTAGATCCTGATTGCTATCACAGGCACAGCGGATACCATTGGAGGAATTGACACAATGGTGTTAAAGCTAACAGAGTGGATAGCAACGATGAAAAATTCCGCAACAACAGCACCCGTGAAAGCTCAATCAAAATACCAAGAGCAACAGCAGCAATTGGCAACGAGTGTGAACGATTCTGATGTTAAGTCAGCTAAAGCTGCTGAAGATACAAAATTCAAAGCTAAAGCCGAAGCCAAAGCAGACGCGAAGGAAGTCAATGGTGAAGAGGAAACAGATTACGACGATGACTTCGATGATGATACAGATGAGGCGCGCAAGGCACAGAGAAAAACCTCTAGTTAATCGTTGCATTTAGTACATGACATGTACATTGTATCTGTCCCAGCACTTCCTCTAGTTCTTATGCTTGCTGAAATAGTCTTCATCCTCCGTTCTTACCCAACGCTCACCACATCTGGCATGGGCGTTCGCCAGCCCATTATCCAGTAAACTGCAAGGAGGAGAGCATATCTGTAAAAACACACATTCATACAACAAAGTTGCTTTGACGATGCTACCACTGGAGCTTGTACTGCATTCAGAGCGAGCGGAGAGTGCGTGGCCCAGCCCCCCACGACCTCAAGTTAGAAAACGCCGTTCGTCTTCCTCCCTCGTTCGACGCACTTCGAATCCTCGCTGGCTGTTGTGCTCAGCACAACAGATCAGATCTCCACCAACACCCAAGACTTTTTCTCGCCGTCGATCTCGACACTTCGCAGATCGTCAAAAGCTATGGGTAACGAGGGAGGGTATTCGTCTTGTGGACCTTCCGCGTATCTTCATGCACTACTGCTCAACACTCGTTGAGACAATCGTCTCCACGACGGCGACCATCGTTCACAATGTGTACGAAACTGCGTCGACGCTGCTTCAAAATTGGTGGGGTGGGGATCAAGATATCGATACGACATCACTAGAGGTGGTACAGTATCAGTCCACGGACGTCGATGATATCCTGGAGGAGAACAACCGCCTCAAACGCATTCTCGAGTTCGCGATGACTTCGCATGTTCTCATGAACGAGGCTACTAATATGCTAGAAAACGGAGTTGATGCCTGGATGAAGCAAGCGGAGGAGGTTGTCGATGCGAAAGTTCAAGAGGCGGAGCAGGAGCGCGATGCGCTCACACTTCAATTTGAAGAGCTACAAGAGCAACTCGACGACAAGGATCAAGAGATAAAGAGACTACTCGACGACTTCGGTACGGACCCTCTACTGATTTTCGGCTAGCACTACACTGTATCCTGAACAAATCACTGATTCTTGCTGAAGTGTGGGCGACAGAAAGTCTCAACACCAAGGAAGACGAGATTTGTGAACTTCAGGAGCGACTGGAACAATATGAAGCATTGCTAAGGGCAGCGAAACTTGTGTAAAACATGTATTGTAAGTCCAAACAATTCGTATCAAAGTACTTAAAAAAGGATCGACTCATTCCTCCCATCCGAGTTGATTAGCTGCGACGCTATCGCCATCACCATCGATTTCCTGGCAATTGTATATAGCGTACAACAGTTTCTCACGAAGCACAGCCTCACTTGAGTAGGCCGGAATCTCGATTGAGAAGAAACAAGTGTGAGCCACTGGCATATAGGCGTCAACACTGCGACCAGCACGCTGCTGGTTAAATGACTGGAGCTTGAAACGCTGAGGGAATTCGTCAGCACTAGCTGGTAGACGTGAGCGACCCCAAACGAACCGTAAGAAGGCACTTCGTTCCTCATGCGAGAAATCGCGCAGTGCCCGCCAGAACCAAACGATGTGGTCATCTGTGGGCGAGCAGCTGGAGTATTCAGTGCATTTCTCCAGTAAATCCACGCTCACCTCCGGCGATCCACACACCATAAGCTCCAGCTCGGAGCCTGAGAAGCACGCTAAAAGTTTCGCTGGGACAACCTTAGCGAGACCTCGGAATATCGCCAGGGCTTGCTCATCGCTTTCGTGGAGTCGGGCCTGCTCAACTAGATCAGCGTATTCGCAGCGCGTGCTGAACGTAACCGGCAGTTGAGCACCTCCAGGCTTGAGTTCAAGTACACGGTTATCAGCCCCTAACGTCGTAAAAGTTTCCATGACGATATCCTCAAACATCTCCTCGGTTACACCATAACGATCGATGGTGCGCATTTTCGACATGGAGTTCACAAGCATCGAGTCCACAGCCGCCAGATCGTCCAACGTTAGACGCTCACCGGCGAGTTTCTTCCATACCAATGGCGCAAGATTGAGAGCAAGATATTGCTTACTACGAATAGAAGCTCCCATCAGTTTGCCGAGAAACTCGAGCATTTGAAGCAGCGTGGAAGATAGAGCACCGGGATTCAGCAGCCACTTTTCGCGTCCAATACCAACGTTATGTTGCGAGTTGGGGGTCGGCAGCATTAACGGCAGCTGGGTACTCTGCAGCTCTTCACAGTATTGAGCGAAGGTCTCTCGATACGGACCGCCAGCATCTTGTGCGTTTTCACCAAGAAAAGTCACATGGTACAGCGAATCTTCACGACGAAAGTGTGTGCCGTCCAAAGCTTGCAGCTGTCGAAAGGCTTGGGAAAACAGCATATGACGTCCTTCCACGTCTGTCCTTGCAGTCGCGCGGAACCGCATCGCCTTTGGACGGTTCAGCGTCAACTCAAATGAGACTCCACTTTCGTTTGTACGACCTAGGGCATTTTCCCAGACTGCGCGTTTTACCACGCTCAAGATACGGTGCCGATGCTCCATCACAAAATCGCTCAGCATTAACTTTTTCTCAAACGTTCTAGCGTTGAGTGTATCCACACCTAGAGCATGAAATGCAGTAAATGGCAAAATGCGATAAATCGCGGCGTTGAACTCTTGAAGCACTTTAAATCGCTTCGAAAGTCGACCGTGGGTATCGGCGGTAGTAGGTTTCGGGTCCGTCTTCTCTGCTTTTTGTTCATTGCCTGCTGAAGTCACGATCTCCATCAATGCTGGCCAACGGACCAGCTCGTTTTCTTGCGGCGCAATGTCACTCCAAGGGCCATGCAACAGCTGTGTCGCGTTAAGATTTTTACTTTGGCCCTTTTTGTTGATGAACTTTATAAGCTGGTGATCATGGCGCGGCAACAAGTTGTGAGGACTCTCGGAGAAACGCACTGAAGGTGACTGAAAATGTCGACGGCCAACAGTCGCCATCGAAAAATGCGGGATGACATAAAACTTGTATCCCCATGATGCTTCTGCTTTGCCCCCTGTCTCGCTGTTAGAATTAAATGGGAAAAAAGGCGATGCTGTATTGCCATCCCCTGTGCGCCTGCGTGCTGCTGCTGGTGGAGAAATACTATCATCCCACCATGTACTTTCCCCATCTTTTTCCAAAATCCGAGCGAAAGTACCTTTGTTTCCGGCGATGGTAGCATGGTTTGGTGCGATAAGTCCTTGTTGGCAATTTCCACTAGCATCTTCAACGGTATTCCCTGCGCCTTCATTTAATTTCCACCAACCGATTTGGCGTGGCGTGATCTCCTGAACTTTGTGTCGGTAGACAACTTGATCCCACTGATGTTCGTCGTAGTCAAATATCTCGAAATGGGCTTCTTCTTCAGCACAACCAGAAGCCTGAATGAGTGACAGAATGACTTCACCATCCGGAGCCGGCTCGTACTTAAATGGTCGCTGACCAAAATTCCAGGCCAAACCTTGTGCACCTTGAGGGCCAAGACTAGCAGAAGGATAGAATAGCCTTGCTGTAGCATTTAAGTCTGGAGCCTGGCTCTCGCTGATTGTTGATGCCAGTTGTCCGACAGTGATAATTTCGTCAACCAAAGCGTCAAACTCTTTATCCTTGCTGTTGCCAGTGGTCCGGTTGTGACACACGTAGTTGAAAGAAATACATTCTGCAACCGTCGTGCCATTCACATAGAACGTCAGCTTCCCAGAACTTAGATTAATAGCGCAACCGATGATGTCTCCATTACGACAGAAAATGTCGTTTCCAAATGAGTTTCCTCCTAAAGACCTTCGAGGACTGCCACAAGCGTTGAGATCGACCCTAGTAAACGGAGCTAGAGATTTTTCAGAGGTTGACAAGTGCACCACCTTCCTCCCTAGATCAATACCAAATGAATCGGGCTCTTCTCCGATGTATAGAGACCTATTGTGCATCTTTGCGCCGTCTAAAATCCATCCAACTGTCAATTTACCACTTGATAGTGCATGCGCCTCGTAATAGACCATATCGGAAGAAGTTCCATCAGCTTTCGGCACATTCGACACTTTTACACCTAAATTCAGGCGAACAGTGACAGCATCCTTGCTTGTTCGATTAGCCGTGACCCACTTTCGCATGTTCTGAGGGATCGAAACTGATCGCAACGACGACCGCGGTGACCGTGGTGATGAAAGATAGGTCATCGATGGCGACATAAGCTTTCCACTCGACGATGTTGGAGTCCCCGGACGACTACTGCTCTTAGGCACGTCAACACTGTCCAGCCCTCGGAAATGACTGCGTAGTTGTTCAACGCGTAAAGCAACATCCCACAATCGTATATCGTACAGGTAGCCACACAGCGCTGAGCACAACACTGAAGAGTTGGTGACGTCATTCGGCAAGGCAGCCTGAGTGCACGAATTTCCGAAAACAAGCGCCGCATTTGAGCCCAGAACCATCCTGCCATGCTCCAAACATCTAACTGAGTAAACCACGTCACCATTCTGCACCACAAACACTCTCGATCCTGAAAACACCAGCGCCAAATGAGTCCACTGACCAAACGAGAGATTTCCAAAACTGCTGCTATCACCCACAGTTTCACGGCACTGATGGTGCTTTATCACATTGCCACTAGTATCGACTGCTTCATGCACTATAATGCATTTACCACGTTGATCTGTCAGCAAAATAATCCGGTCGTGGACACTCTCAATACGAAGAATCTCCGTACATCCTTTGTCTCCCATCTTATCCTTCGACATACATGCCCAAAATTCAACGGAGCAATCGCTCTTTGATAATGTGGATTTACTCCCACTCGCAAGTTTCACTTCCAACTTGGTAGACCCGTTTAACTCAAGGCTACCGTCAAACTCCGACGAAATACTCAGATCAAGCTTCGTGGTAGGCGTATTTCGAACCAACTCAAACGACAGGCTGCTCCCTTGAATGATCAATGGTAATCCACTGTACTTCGTGTGCTCTAAACTTTGAACATCGTAACGGTTATTGAGTCCGTAACGATACACACTTTCAAACCCATTCTCTTGCCACTGCACTCGTACTCCCTTTCCAGCGTGGGTTCCCCAAGTAGTAATCTCCTGCACAATGCCGACATTTCCAGCCCCTCCATCTTCATCACTGTATTCCCAATCTGGTGACCTCACCACCGAGTCTCCAGGAGATAACGAATAGCTTGGAGCCTTTGTGCCCTCGTTCACGAAGAGGTGTGGGGTTTCCTTCTCGTCTTCACCACCATTAATTCCGGAGAGAACAATGGCTGGTCCATTAGAGTCACCGAATTTACTCCCACTAAAGAAACGAAGCTCTTCCGTTTTCGACAGCTTGGTTCTCTTGTCAAAACGAATCTCTAATGCTATTGCACCATCAATGTCGATCAGATCACGTACGGGTTTGACTGGTGGTAGGGATGGTAATGGGTGACGGCTCTCACGTAAAACGACTGTAGATGATAGGTTTCCACGAAAGTCGAGCATCATGCTAACCGCGTCTACAACCTTGCTATACCAACTTGGAACTATGGCTTGAGGGATGAGTGCAAGAGGTGAACAGTATAGTGAGCCAAATTCGATCTGATTATCGGAGTTTGCGTGAGAAATAAACAGCCGAATGTCATGTTCTGGATGCAGGGGTAATGCAAGTGAGTCCCATGGAATCAGAGCACCCGAGCTGATAGGTCCCACGACAAGTGCTGCAGCAACATTATTTTTCCGGATAGTAAGTGTTTGTCGGTGGAGATCAAGAAGGATTACTACTGAATCCCCTTCCCGAATTCGATTCTTGTATCCATCGATCTCAAGTAAATTGCTGCCATCACCAGAATTGGAACAAGTGGCAAAGGAGATTTTTCCGTCACTTTCCCACTGCACAAATCCCCCTGGTGTTCCCATCGACAAAACACTCGATCCGCCTGTAAGCCCAATAGTCACAATTGATGCAAGTTTTCTGAAATTTACTTGGAACTGGAAACGTCCTGACGTTGACGTGCTTGGACTGCTCACAAAAGTAGTAGTGCCATTTGATCCAGGTTGATAAGGCAAGAGCTGGATGGACCTCATGTTAGAATTCGAACCATCGTTGCAGTGGCTATCAATCGATAAATCAACAGCGACAGCGCACTGTACTAGCGACTGGAGATAGAGAGATTTTAGTTCCACACGATCTTCAGCTTGATGCTTTGCACGCATCTTCACGTTCATCAAGTCTCGCACTTGCTCAATAAGGACCGTCGGTATTGAATGGAATGCGGTACTCTGAGCCACGTTACTGAGAATTTGAAGCATGCACGTCTTAATGTTTTGAGGTGACTCGTTCAGGCTGAAGATTAACGTCTGCAACGCTTCAGCCGAGTACAATCTCTCGAATACTGTAGGGCTTGCTCGAAGTTTTTCATCCGAAATTGAGCTCAGCACCTCCAACACCCAACCAGCCATTGTCAACATTTTCATGACCATTTCAGGACTGCTGGAGCCCTTAACATGCGATACCATATCGTCATCTTTGAAAATTCCAATAGCATACAACTTGAAACCCCAGTCATTGTTGCTCGAATCAGAGTGAAAATATGCCTCAAAGGAGTCATCGTCAATATACAACGGGGGGCGGTCCCCAGTGCCTGGCCAGTTTTCGCTATCTCCTCGTCCGCCAATTTGGTCAGGGCCAATTGTATCTGTTCGATTTGATCCAGATTTGTAAAGTCGCACCCAGTCACATCCAGCCTCAGTTTTGCATCTGCGATCAAAAACCACCTTGATTTTCGTGGCTCCAGGAATCGATATATCCCAGTATTGGTCTGCGTTATCTTGGTATGGATGCGTACTTTCCAATATCCTCACAGCCCCACGGCCCTTTGGAAGTAATTCAGCCCCACTTCCGAGAACTTCAAGGCAGCGACCGAGGATCGCAGAAAGCATTAAGTCATCAATACCACTTACAACCGTGTGTGTTAAACGCTTTCGAAGTGCAAAAAGCACATCAGACTGCTTGTCGTAGGCTGCTTCTGAAACCGAGAAATAATTTGACAAAAGTAAGAGAATATCTTCGGTGCTGCCTAAAGCGTTTAAAGGAACAGGAACTGTTGTCGGGTCACACGAAAGGAATGTGAGAATGGCTTGGCGCGCAGCCTTTGTGGCCATTGCTCGATGGGAGTCATAAGCCAAACTCTGGATTCGGTCCGTTTGCCCTTTAAATTCATCAAATACAAATGGAGAGCACAAACTGGTGAGAGACTTTTCCTCGTCGTTATTGTCATCCATTTCCAGCACTGAATGCCGGCTTTCAAAGTTGAGGTCATCCACCCCCAGCGTGAGCAAATCCTCTCCATTAGCGCATGCTGTTGAACGGCTAGCATGTATTGCCTCACCAGTACGCTGCCAAACCCAGCCGAACGCTGCCTGATCAAGTAGGTCAACACTCTCAGCGGCAACTTTTAGCCAACCATTCAGACTCACTTCTGCGGCAAATTCAGTTCCAGTTTTCAGTTCGACCAGCACCATCGAATCGCGACTTTTCTCCTTGTAGATCCTAACTCCACTTTCATCACTCACACGAAAAATCTGTGCTTTGTTCAATGCTGTGCTTCCCCACTCACTATTTTTTAGTGCTCTCTTTGACTTGCACTTGGATAGCAGTTGGCGAATTGGATCAACGGATTTTTTCTCCTTGATTCCTTCGTCATTTTCAGCAAAATTTTCAAACTCGCTCTTTAGGGGGATTCGTTGATGGTTCATCTTCTCGTACAACGTCTCAAACAGTCGGTAAGATCGAGCATCAAGCTGCTTTAAGGTTTTATCGCGAGAAAACTCTGGTAGAAACTCCGCTGTGACATTAAACTTCCAACCCCAGTCGACGTTGGAGCCATCAGTGGTCCATAGTAGCGTGAATGAGTCTGCAGGGATAACAAGCGGTGGTCGATCTTCAACGCCGGGCCAGTTAGCGTCACTTCCAACTCCACAGTACTGGTAGGCACCCCACCTGTCAGTTAACGACTTGTCTTTGAAGAAGCAGAGATAATCGCAACCCTGCTCTGTTCGGGATTGTGCATCGAAAGTGATTGTCAGCATCGATGCGCCACTGAAAGTCACTTTCATGTATTCCATCACAGAATTTGCGTATGGATGCTTTGACTCAAATATTTGCGATTTTGGGGATGACTGGATTGGGCGCCCATCACAGGGGGAGTTGGCGATCTTTGTCAACGCAGGCAACAGTGCTGTGAATGTTGGGATAATATCTACTCGCCTCTGTGATTGAAGAATGTGCCCGATAGATTTTATACATCTCGCATGAATATCGCTTAATGCGCTTATCTTTATCGGGGGCGGTATTTCAGGCGGGTAAATCATGGCCTCTTCGAACGCATGAGCTGTGAGTTTAAAGCCCCACTCGGAAATGCCACTGGATGACGCGTCAGTGAAAAAGTGCACATCGACACTCCCGGCTGGAATACAAAGAGGTGGTGTTGTTCCCACACCTGGGAAGTAATCGCCATAATACTTCTCTTCACCCCAATACGAATCAGTTCCTTCACTTTCATTCAGATCGCCTTCCCGTTTCTTAAACTGGATGTAATCATTTGGACCAGCAGTACATGACATTTTATCGAAACGTATCACTATTTCGTTCGCCCCGCGGAAGTTGAGCGAATATGTCACATCTTCACCAGCAGCATAAGGGTGCTCGCTTTCGAGTACCTCAACATTTTCTTTTTTCGTGAGTTTGGGTTGGTAAGTTTCGTCAAATGAGGGTGCATCAACGCTCAGATCTAGTATGCCTTGGTATAGATCTTTCAATTGAGGAGCCAAGGAAACCGTTTGTTTAAGGAAAGAAGCAAACTCAACTTTCTCGATGTCATCCAAATAAGCAACGTCCGTTAAGGGGACATCAACGGTGCTCGATTGATCGCAATCAAAAATGATACGAGCGATCTGAGCTCCACCTTTCATACGGAACTGCACGAGATAGCCAGTCTCAACCATTTCTTTGCCATCGACATTTACACAGCAACTCACCCTGCCTCCAATGTAAGCACCACCGAAATTTCCACCAAGCAATGCAAGTGACGCCAACACGTGATCCACGTCTAGATTCGATAATGCGCTGTCGGATAGTTTCAGCCCAGATAAAAGCAAATCAAAGAGCTGATCGCACCAGCAAGAACACCCAGCCACGCCACGGAGCAGTGATATGTAAGCGGCTATCAAACTCGCTTCCCCTAGTGCCGATGTTTGCAACTCTAGAATTTCACCATCCGTATTATCTTCTTCGCTTTCAAGACCCACAATACCATTGTCGTCGCTGTAAGCCCGCCAAACATTCAAAGCACGCCCTAGATGCTTGAACACAAAAGCCAAAAAGCTTCCTTCGTTATGTGCAAGTGTTTTTGACACTAGCACATCCATCATTTCTGGACTCAGGTTTCCAGCAAGATCTTTTAACACTCTGATGGCCCCCACTCGGATTTCAACTGGAACTCGGACGTCAAACGATAGAAATAGGAGGTTCTGGAGGTTTTCCGGGGTGCCAACGAGGCTCCGCCCAAATGACGTTTCAGCGCATGTGCGAAATAATCCGAGAATGTGCAAAGTACGCTCAGCTGGAACACAGTTCGAAACGATCTCCGCTGACGGGTAGCTGCTCTGTATCTCTGTTGTTAGATCACTCTCCGAAATAGGATAATTCACGATCTTTGGCTGATAGATCCAGCATTTCGCTGCAGGTTCGTCCAGGACGCGACCCGGCGCTTCACCGAAGTAAAATGGGTACGGGTTTAAGTGGGTCACCGGACTCGCAGATTCCTCGGCGGATGTTGCGAATTCTGGCGACGCCAGAATTCGAAAGCCCCAGCTATTGGAGCTGCCTTCGTTGTGAAAGTAAACCAAAAAACGATCCGAAGGAATCTCAAGTATGTTCAAATCCACGCTGGATTCTTCTGCTTGCTGCAAACTTCGAGCACGATTACTTTGAGCGCCAGGAAAATTTCTCTCCGGGTCACTGTACTTGCCGGTATATTTGTCTTCGCCCCAGAACTCAACGCACTTAGCATCTTTATAAAACCGCACAAATCCGGTGGACCCATCAATGTCACACAGGGGGTCGAACGTCAGACGGATCTTGACGGCACCTGGAATATGAACTGGGCAGTATTCATCAATTGAATCTTCGAGTGGGTGAGTGGACTCAATAATTGCAGACTCAGCTGGGTTCACATTTGCGTTCATCACTAAAAAGGACTCCAGCAGGTGCTGCGATACTATTGAGCCGTTGACATATACGCGCAGTATATCTTCGTCCTGAACAATAGCGACATGAGACCATTGATCAGCATCCAGATCATAGTCAGTCTCAAATACGCTTTCTTTGTCAGACCCACATGAAATTTTGTAGACAAGCATCCGCTTATCAGTCAAAAACAACCCAAAGTGGCTCCACGGCTTGGCTGCTGGTGTATCTTTGATCATACTCTTGTTTCCTTTAAAAAATATAGTTCCGCCCACACCCTCATCCACCAAGACCACATCAAACACCCCTTGCTTTGGATCAAAGTCACATTGAGAAGTCAGCCCCGTCGTGTTCCAGCGAACATGAACCTTGGTGGGACTGGGAATGCTAACGACAGTCCCAATTTCCATATCATTCTCTGAATCGTCAGTGCTGCTCCAGTTTGGCCCTCGACGAACTTCATCGCCTAGTTTAAGTGCATACAATGGCCCCTTGCTTGAGCTATACACCCATAGCATTATTGAATGATTCCAACTGATAGCATTTTGCTGTAGGCATGGCGCAGTGAACCCAGGCGAGTTTTCAGGAAGGTATTGGGGCGACGACTTGCCCAAATCATCGTCAGGCTTTGAGTCTAAAGAAGATTTAACAGCGGACACAATTTCTGCAAGTTGATGCCCTACTGCTGCAAAAAGTTGCCGTTGAAAGATCGACACGTCATGCTCGTCGCCAGTAGCCAACCCGTTATCATCGTCATCTTCATTAGCTAAGCTGGACTCTACTCGACCAGCAATGAATCGAGACAGGAGGACCCCTAGAAGTGATTGTGCTGCATTGCGAAGCGAAATTGACTCTGAAGAGAGCAGACGCACAATCCGAGGCAAAACCCGACTTTCCTGTAGCAAGAACGAATCTTCTAAGTCGTAGTCCAATGCACAGCAGCGTAATACACCGGTAATCAATCCGAAATTTGTTTCATCATTGATAGCCACCTCAAGTTGCTGAGCAAAGACCACTAGGCAATGGCCAAAAGCTTCAGCAATGCGTTGACGCAGTGATTCGTCACACCCGGACAGCAAAGCATCAAAATGCAATCGCGGGAAAGAATCTAGGGTTGATATTGAGCCAACAGAGCTCAAACCCGGCACACTTGCAGGAGAGTTAGCTATCGTGAAACTTCTCAAAGCAAATGAGAAAGATTCCAGCAAAACCCCTCGCAAGCGTGAGCTCGGGCAATCCTTCAGAGATTGAACGAAAATCTCAATACCAAGCGCTCGACTTGCTGCTCTGCGATTCCTTATTTCGATCACCTTTCGAATCTCTCCTATATCCACATCGCTCTGGATAAACTCGAGAACTTGTTCAGTAACCGATTTGGCTTGGCCATGCTTCAAACGTTCACTTGATAATCTTCGATACTGAAACAAGCTCCGCAGCTCTGTAGCAGCTTGCAACTCATCCAAAAGGTTGTACCACTTGTCAAGTTGTGTATCAGAAGAGCCTTGCTTTCCTATCGCATGACCATATTTGGCCAATAGCCCCCACCTCCGCTTTGCACCTGTCACGTACGCGAATGACACGGGTGTAATCTCCAGCAGAAACTTTGCTCTTTCAATAACGTTGTTGCACAGAATGGCAAGGGATTCCTCGGAAAGACCCTTGTAAGCTGAAGGCTGACGGCGTAGTCGACCCGAACGTCGTCGATTTGGCACCATTTGGATACCAGCATCTGCAGCATCTCCGAGGTGGAACCAATCACGCATCTTCTGGGCATTTTTCCATCCACGAAGGAGCTGTTCAGAGATATCGGTCCGCAAATTCTGTGTAAAAGCATACGCATCCATTCCCCACATATTGTGGTGCAAAATAGCTGCTGCCACTGCTCGGACAGCACTATTGACGGACTGATTTGGGGCAGAGCTCGTAATTTGATCGAATGATGTGGAACGAGCAAGAGTTGCAGCAGGTCGAGACAGACCCGACTGCTCCTGAAGGGCTTGGACAATCTTTTCAGCATCCGAACACTCAGGGGGATCCACAAAGTCCTGCAGCAACCGAAGAACCTCAGCATTCTTGTTGTCTTCAGAACACACGCCACTCTTCAACAAGTCACTCTGTAAATATCGCTCGTTCTGAATCTCGATATCTTCAATTGGTGCGAACGCACTTCCATCGATTAGAAGTTTGCTACTTTCATCCAGTAGCTGAACTACACTCTCCAACAAATAGACAAGCCAGTGTTGTTGCAGACTCTTCTTCCGCTCAAGAATTTCTGCTGTTGCCGTAAATTTATATCCCCAGTCGGTATTTGACCCATCGGTATGAAAGTAGACAAAGCAGTGGTCACTGTCGATAGTCAAGGGAGGGTTATCACCGACACCAGGCCAATTTTGCTCCGCATCACGTCCAGAGTAAAACTGACATCCATAAAACTCTCCTTGGCTTTTATCCTTGTAAAAAGTCAAATAGTCATAATTGACTTCTGTTCGGCATCTGGAGTCAAATGTGATCACCATTTGAGTAGCCCCCGGCAGTTGAAGCTCAGTTAGTGCATCCATGTTGTTTTCATACTCGTGAGATGATTCCATCGTTTCCGACTTGAGCACCATGAAGTCATTTTCCACTATAGTCTCCCTTTTACCTGGGTCAATCAACGATACCAGTGCATCCAGATTAACCATAAACTTTAGGAACTTGGACGAGTTTTCCTTGAGAAGCCCAAACAGACGTGACGAAATAGGGGAACCTGAAGCAGAATCGGTGTTATCACTATCACTTATCTCCAGCATAGCTTCAACACGTTTTCGATTTCGTAGAAATAGTATTCCACAAGAAAGTACAACAGGCGCCAAAATACCGACAAATCCGTCCTTAAGAGCACTTTCAATATCCGGCCACTGAGCTCGACAATCTTGTGCTTGGACATGGTCGGCTAAACCACTGCAGATCGTCGAGCAAGAGTCACGAATGGTTTCAAATACCATGATAGCGACGTCAACTCCCCTACAGGTATCAAATGCACCCACGAAAGATGCTTGTGTAACCGCATTCACAAGCGAAATTAACTCGAATGGATCCTCATTATTGCCACGGAACAAGGACGGTGCAACACCCTCGTCAGACTCATCAATCGATCTTGCAAGCACATGTCGAAGTTGTCTTTGCTGAATTCCCACTGCGTAGTCCACCAATTTCAGAAACTGTCCTAGTGAATCTTCAGATGATAGCATTGACAGATAAATAGCATCCACGCGAGTGCAAAGATGTGCAAGTAGGCGTGCAAGAATCTTTAACTCCATGTCCGTTGCCTTCGACTGGTGCCATAATTGTAAATACTTGAGGACATGCGTAAATTGATCACTGACGTCTGAATGGGTTATACGAATAGATGTCGTATACAGATCCAGCGCTACTGATGTCACTCGGACGCAAATGTTTTCATCAATCTGCACGGAGGATGACTCAGGTGACACACGGTTGTCGTTTCCTTCGTTTTTGTTGTCTTGTCCACTTAATACCCC
This sequence comes from Phytophthora colocasiae, assembly GCA_018806915.1. Taxonomy (NCBI): domain Eukaryota; phylum Oomycota; class Peronosporomycetes; order Peronosporales; family Peronosporaceae; genus Phytophthora; species Phytophthora colocasiae. The sequence continues at coordinate 485,419 of JAGKQI010000102.1, read as the reverse complement.
CAGTAGTTTTTCGAGAGGAGCTGTTAAACCTGCCTTCACAAGGGATATGGAGTCTTGCTTACGACACCCTTCTCCAACTTTAAGCAGAATTTCCAGATTCTTGTTAAGAATTCCGAGACATGCTTGGAGAATATACACCTGAATAACGTCGGCCTTATTTGTCGTAAAAATATCGACATACTTTGATGTAAAGTTCAGTAGCAGCTTGAATGTCTCCACTTTGACATCAATAGCGAATGGTGCGTTTGTTGCATCGCTGCCCTCTCCATCTTCTGCATCGGCAAGATTGTTTGAAATTGCATTTTTGTAGAGGAAACTCAGCAGTGACAGAGCGGTTGCTTCAATGAAATTCGATTCACCCGTGTCCAGCGAACTTAACATATTGGGTTCCAAATCGTCCTTTCCAATCTCAGCATCTTTGTTTTCTGCTTCACCCAGAAGAGTATTTTCAGCAAATTTCTTCTCAATAACGTTGTCCTCCAAGGTTTCTGGAACACAATCAACACGGTAGGACTGCATCCGCTTCACGAATACTTTCACCCATTCTGCAAACGGATATCCTTGCACTAGAGATCCATCCGCCGTTATTTCACTCGACAACGTAAGTAGACCATCCACAAACTCGAGCAATAAACTGATACGACCGCTGCTGACTCCAATCGCAAGCAGTAGTAAGAGAGTAACCTGACGCTGCATATCCAATGTCACATCTCCTTCCTGAGTTGGATGCAGCATATTCGTGCAAAATCTGTGTACATCGCTCAAGAGGGCGTCTTCAGGAGTCCCTACGACAACATCTTTTAACGCAAACGGCGGGCTATCTAGCAGCGTTTGTACAAACGCCATCGTCCCGTTCTCGAAAAGTTTTGGACTCAATATACGGAACTCGTGTAACATTTCCAGTTGCATGCGTAGTGAAGCGACGGAGAACACACTAGCCGGCGTCACCTTCAGCGATATCTTACTTCCTCCAAGTGTCATGGCAGGCCCAACCGGTAGTGAATTCTCTCTGACTGGTGTCTCAACCTCCTCCACATGGTTTACTCTTGGCGACGGTGATTCCTTCGCTACCTCCACCCTGGTCTGCCGTATCTTCGCAGCAATGTGCTCAAAATACACCTGCAGCAGCTCATCTCGTTGGGTTCGCAGCTTCTCGCTTTCAACACTCTCCAAGGAATCTCTGGACAAAATATTACCCACCATTCCAGCGAAGGCACTGGGTGGGTTCTCCTTGCCCGTAGAGGAAGCAGATGTGCCAGCAACAGCAGACCCTACGTTGGAGGGAGAGGCTGGCCGCGAGCCACTTTGTCCTCCTTCCCCGCCTTCCTCTCGCTTCATGCGGGCGAACAGCTTGATGCGAGCCATGTCCGTCGCGTGCTGCATCTCCTCCATCGGCGCTTCGTCCAGCCCTGATGCTGTTGTCTGTGCCTCTTTTAGCGCCTTGTTATCGCTTAGGGCAGCCGTCGCCTGAGAGTTCGACGCCGCAAGCAGCTCCCTGTACTTCTCCACTACGAAGCCTTCGTTGTGCAGCAGTGTAAACGGAACACCCGTGCGCCATGCACGTGCTGCTGCCCGCTCATCTTGCAGAGAAGCGGGGGGCTCTGCGCCGGCATCGCGTGACGCCTGCGCCCCCATCCTGACTGCTCGATAGTATCGAGTCGATACTGTTGGATCCAAAAGTGAACCTTTCTGATTCGGCATTAAGATGCTTCCTGCAATCTTCGATATGCATAAATTATTGAACCATCTTATAAACTTTGCGAGTTTCTTGTTGAAGAGACGCTAGAAAATAATGAACACGTTCACGAGTGCGGTTGTATCTGTCGAGACAGCATGGATCTGCGCATCTCAAGTGGATGTGCAGCGCGAGGAGGAGGAGCGAGAACTATTGTCGGAAAGACTTCGCAAGCAGAGCGTTAAGGCGAAGTACGAGCTGCCCAGCGCTGCCACGCGCCTGGATCAGGAGCTCCAGGAACAACAATTTCAATGGAAGAAGAAAATGGAAATGCGACGACGTCAGCTACCAACCGATGACAGAGAATTGGCAGCTAAGTCAGCTGAAGTAAGCAGCAATAACAACAGGAAGAAGGGAAGCATCTATGCTATGGAGAACATGCGCTTGGCAATGCTGATGAAAGATACAAAACTGCGACAACGAATGAAGAAGTACGCGATCTGTCCAATTCCACAAAATAATAATCTCATGACTACCTGTTCCGTAGGAGAAAGATTCGGCCTCGGATTGTTCAAGATATGCTGACGTTGGAGTATCGCTATGCTGAGGTCTGGCCAGCATTATTGTGTGTGATGCGGTAACTGAAAACTAAATGTTGATATCACTTCTTCTGAGCAGGCAGCACGAAAATTACAAAAATGGTGGCGAGGACATTTGCATCGACAGTTTTGGCTAATGTACTTTAAGAAGGTTAAAGCAGCAGTGTTTATCCAAAAGTTTGCGCGGGGATACTTGATAAGACAGTGGGTCCGGATTTGGCACGCGAACCAAACAATTCGCGTGTCGAGATTGCAAGCCTTGTTCCGGGGGTATTATATTCGCTACAGGATTTTGCCGACGTGGAAACGCTGGCAATACCTGAACGCTTCCAAGATCCAGTCTATCATTCGAATGTATCTCTCCAAGATGATTTGTCGACGATACAAGAAAGAGATTGCAATAATGCACATTCAGTCGCTCTGGAGAGGATATTGCTCGCGAAAACGATCAGACATGCGCTGGCTAAATTCAGAAGCCACCAATCTGCAACGATTGGTTCGTGGAAGTTTGGCACGAAGGAAAACGCTCAAGAAAACTGCGCGTTTAGAAAAGGCAGCGATACAGATTCAACGTATGTTTCGTGGAATGAAAACAAGAATGGGGATTAACACACTCCTCCGCGATAGAGAAAACAACAATCGGCAGGAATTTATGACCATGCTGGAGGCTGAAGAAGAGTGGCATCGTGTACAACGAGACAAACTCCAAGCAAGACTAAATCGCAAGCAGCTCCAACAACGGTAAAGTCATTCAATTCCATCCACTTCGAATGCGACCTACTTACTTCTTTGTAGCGTCGCTCAACTCGAATACGACTACTACTCCAAGCACGAAAAAATCCATGATGTAAGTATTGTTTCATTTTTTTTACTTTAAAACGAATGCTCTTCTCAATTAGCAGTGTACAGATGGAAAGTATTTATCTCGATATGCAGACACAACGCATGCGCGTTTCCCCGCGTGCCATTGAGCATGGGTGGGTAGAAGAAATGGAGGCAAAAATGAAATTACAACGTGCACTTATTACCAAGCTGAAGCTTGAGACCATTTTTGTCCTTGGCCTGGAATTCAAACGACAAGAAAAAGAGCTTATTGAGTTCCAACAGCGCATCAACGTAATCGAAGAAAAGCGACGACGGGTAACAGCTTCAGCATATCGTTTACGTTTTTAGTCCTAACCATTGCCATTTGTAGTTCGAAATCTGGCGGAATGAAGAATTTCTAGACTACTGGGAGGTAAGGACGATGTTCTACTCCTACCGTGAGCAGTATTTAACGATTCCTTCTCTATGACTGCAGCGCGAATGTCGATTCCGCTATCAAGCCAAACTTAAACGGAAACGTCAGCAAGTTGCTGAAACCCGCAGACAGTGGAAGATTCAACTCTACCGAACTAACGGTAAACGCGACAATCGTTGGCGAGGAACTTGCTGGTCTCAAGATGTGCTGGATACTGCTAAGGAAAAGGAGGTATTCTGCATTGGGTCAACTGATACCCTCGCTTTCGTTCACAACAAATGGTCACGGTTGCTGAAAAGCGAGACAAGCGGACAGGTCCTTGGTGATGAAGACAGGGAGCGAGATACAAGGGAGCACATTAGCGACCTAACTGATCAGGTTGCTCTCATGGCAGCCACAACGCAAATCGAACAGACAAAGACACTATTTGACCCTGTGTTCCAAGATGTCGAGCGCTCGTTCCGTCAAACTCAAATCCAGCAAAGAAGACATGGCGTCAGTCTCGAAGGTAAAGGCCAGGAAAAGAAGGTCTTTGAAGGTGCTCGTAAATGTACTACCGCCAAAGAAGATGAATCAACGGGGCATCATCAACGTGAAAAACCAAGGGACTGGCAACAGCGCAAACGACAACTCGCCTTAGCTGCAAAAGTTCCTTGGCATCTGCTTGATCAGTTAGAGGCGGAGCGACGAGATTTAGCAAACGAGAGAGCTATGTTCAAACTATGGGGCAAAGCCCACTCTGGCGACTGAAAATATGATTTCCTATAAGCATGTGGAAACATGGTAGGTTGGTGGGCAAGCAGCATCTAGTGCCTTGAACCTCTGCGTCCCTTTACTTTTCCCTCTAATACGGAAATGCGTTCTTCAAGATCCTGAATCAACCGAGCTTCGCGATACTTCGAAGTGAGTGCAACATTTAGAGCGTTGGCAGTACCCTGGGGGAGTTGCCATGTAAAAATGCGCTGGGTATTGTCGGAAAAGAAGTTTGTGGTAATCGGAGGCTCTTGCACAAGAGGTTGGCCCGACCAGCGCATGAACATTGCCTCCCAGAGTCCTATCCGCTTGAGTAAGCCTGTCAGCGGAGGATTCAAGACTTGTTTTGGAACATACGTCTGTTCTGTCAGCTGAGGGCGGAATCCATTCACCCAAGTCCACACAGATACAGTACGGTTTTCCAAATTGGCTTCCTGTCGATGCTTTTTGCAATCGAACAAGAATGTTCCGAAACGGCACGAATGCAGTGCGTCAGCAAGCATAAGCAGCAGTCCTTCATTGAATCTATAGTGGATAGTAGAGTTAGCGCTAGTAAATCCCTCCACAGTTGCTCGACGATTTTCACGTACTCAAAGTAGCTCGGGTAAATTCGAACGAGCTGCGATATGCAGTCGAGAAACTGAATAAAGATCGGTGACTCCTGCGTATCTGCCTTCTCTCCGTGAGAGTGGCGAAGATGAAACGGGTGCCCAAACGATAACCACTCTTTTTCAATGAGCACTTGAAATCCCTTCCACGTCCGAAAGTATGGGTCGATAAATATCTGAGCAAGAGATGCGATCTGGCTTGTGCGGTCCCAACCATGGCTGCAGTGTAATAACACTGACTCTCCAGACCGAAGCAACTGCGCCACATGAAGGCCGGATTTCAGAAGCTGTCTGATGTAGATCAGCCACTTTGTGTCTTCGATACTACCCAGCCATCGCAAGTTGTCAGCTGATGGTGAAGCACACAGATTGCGTAGCTTTCTCATGCTAACGATTCATTTTTCAAATAGCAGAAGGAACGGTTAGTGACGCCCGAGTTACGACTATAGCTTCACCAAGAGTACCTTTCCCTCATAGAGTGAATGTTAGGAATTTCCATGAAGGAAACTGTGCAATTTTTGTAGTTGACTGAACTCTCAACACCGTATCCTTTGGCGCGGTTTGCCTGGACGTATCACATAGTGTCAGTACGCGTTATTCCACTACATACAAACCATTGCTAACATCATAGTAGCAAACGCACCAGGGCGCTAGACATTGGTCTGCAATCGATGATCTGCAGTTCATCTTGTAACAAACTTGACGATGCGATCGCAGCAACCAAACTCTCATCAGCCGGTGACGTGGCCTTGGACATTCCAACCTTGGGCTGGCTGGATCTACACAGGGTAGCTCCATTTGCAGCATTCAGCCACGTAAGGCATGGTATACGTCCTAGTGAACGGAAGTTCATCGCATCTAAAAGTACCTGCCAAGTATACCAAAAGTCAACTTACAGCCCAGTACAAACCTTCCCACCTCAATGTAATCATACCTCATCGACCACATCAATGGGTACCACAAGCCGTTCAGGGTATGTCTCGATCGCATGATAGTTCTCATTGCAAGTAGAGACCCGCCACTTGCAATTTTCAAACACACCCTGTCTTTCCCACTCAGTTTGGTCATCGTAGACACCCCAATCGAGCACGCACGGCAGCAACGGTTCTTCTTCCAACATGTTCTCCGACAGTCGGTGGTAAAACGCAAACAAAAACTCAATTTTGTCCGGAAACACGTATGTCATCAATACTGAGTAGATCTGCATGAACACACCAAAACCTGTTAAGAATCTCACTTCTTTGTAAAAAAAAAAAAAAACTGGGATAGGACCTCACCTTGGTGATTTCCACGACGTCGAACCGGAAGGACAATTGACGCAGGTCCTTTGTGCAGATCTCCACAATGGAATTTTTCTTCTTAACGGATGCAATGCAGCCCAGAGGGATGGAAAAGTAACTCTCAATCTCCTCCTCACTTCGTTCGAGCAGATGGTGTCGAACACGGTCGTACTCTTCCTCCTCTGGCACGAACTGGAAGCGGAACGTCGTCATGAACACACGCCCCAGACAGACCGTAGCTGCGGCCGTGTCCTTCTTACTGGCATTCTCGTCCAGAAACTCGCTCGTAATTGCCGCCAGAACGTCCGACTCGCCAATGAGACGGCTACGTGGGGGCTCTTCCTCCTCCCCTGCGATCATCGTCGTCTCTTGCGAAATGTTGGCAAAACCTCTTTAACTTGAAGTTATTATTGAATAATGGTCCGACTATTTTACGAAATTGAATACAAATGTATCATGGCTTCATTAGATGGACCAAAAGATGTCCATTACTTCACTTCAATCCATTACTTCACTTCAAGTTGAACACGAATGGAATTACATGTACTCTGTTGAAAACCTGGCCAAAAGCTCGAAAAAATGGCCTGTGTACCGATGGATGTACTCTCACCTCCTCTGCTTCAGTAATGCCGCAATCTCTCGCAATGCACTCATCTGCTCGATGTGCTGCTGACGTCTTTCCTCTCGATCCTGCGCCAATGACAAACGCATCTGCTCCATGAACTCGCGTGCAGTCTGAGTATCTATCCCTGCGCTAGATATGGCTTGAACACCAGCAAACACCTGGCTTGGTGCCACTTCCTCTTGCATCGTGCGCTGACGCTTTGGTGTGCCTTGCCCCGCTGCTTGGTGAGGTGAATAGTAATTGGATGCTTGGACATTATGCATCGGAGTACTCGAGGCTGGAGTGTTAATCTGTTGCTGCTGCTGCTGCTGCTGCTGGATTTGGTGTTGAAGTATTTGCTGTTGCTGCTGCAATGTGCCATTGCTAGACGTAACGACGGCCGGAGCAATGCCCGGAAGGCGCTTTGCACCACACTCACACGTGATCTGACCAGACTGCCCTCCAGTTTGATTCGTAGCCCTATTGTTTTGAGCTGATTGCCCGACAGCTACACCACTGCTGTTAATATACGCGGATGCGGTGACATTCGAGTTGTGCTGACTGCTTTCCAATTCCACCGACGGCACAGACGTAGACGCAGGTTCAATTGGAGTGTCAGTTGGAGAAACTTGGTTCATTCTTGTCATGAGCATGTCGATCTCGTTGTATACATCTGGAGCAAGATTTGGCACGCGAATCTTGTTTGCAGCACGGATAGCTCGTCGCTGAGGTTTCGTAAGGTCGAACCACGGGATCTTAGGCTCTCCTGTAGTTATGCGTTTCGTCTCGTAGTTCTTCATGAAGCGGTACATCTCTCTCATCGAATGCATCTTATCATCCACAGCTTTCCTGGATCTGTTAGATCCGCCTACTGCCGCCATGAACGCATTATACACATTCAAGCTCAGTGTTGCACCTCTCAGTGCTGGGTTCTCTTTGTGAACACTGTTCCAGACCCTCGCCAGTTGCAGGGTGACGTCATAGCTCCAGTTCCGCTTCACATCAAGGATCTCCTGTGTAATTTCCTGCGGATCGTCATTGGGGGTAGTACCAGCAGGCATAACCGACGTCAGGGCTCTGCCATCTCCTGTAGCTGACATCCCTTGGGCCACATTGACACTAGTTACGCCGTTGGATTCCATCGCAGCCTTCCTCGCTGCCACGGCACTTGGACACAGCACACTGTCGAATACATCATAGACCTCCAGCGAAATATTAGGGATACGCACACGATGCAACACGCGTACCACACGTCGTTCTTCCTTAGTGAGTTCAAACCAAGATGGGGACGGTGCCTTGTCTGGCCCTCCCTGCTTGAATTGGTCCTTCACCTGGGCGATAAATTGGTACATCTGCTTCATAGAGTATAATTTGTCATCTACAGCCTTACGACTTCGTTGCGAGCAGTCTACTGTCTGCTTAAATGCGTCGTACACAGCTTGCATGCGCTGTACACGACTCCAGTCGGGATGTGTCAGGAAAACTCTGCGCCAGATCTTCACAAGCTCCAACAATACGTCGGGACTCCAGTTGCGTCCACTGTCGGTCAATTGGTCATCTACATCTGCCTCCACATGCTGTTGCTGCAGACCCAGCGGCGTCGTGCCCGGCTCTGCTGTGTAGGGCGCGGTCTCTTCCATCTCCAGTTGCGCAATGACCTCGCCAAAACCTACAATATTTTTTCAACCAATAAAACGCAAGTTATAACAATCAACAAGATGGCGCGACTATTCGCGTTCGTAAATGAGCTGACGGATGACCGCGGGGCAATTGTGGCCCGCAGTCGTGAGGTGTTACGCAGTCTTGGTCGCAATGATGATCACGTGGCGCTGTACCTCCCGTTCTCGTCTTCCAGTGCGATAGTGCACGTTCATTCGCCATTGCCAGAGAAACTACAGACTCTCAAGAAGACCGCAATCCTGGAGATCCACAGTCCGACAGCTCGGAATGCGTTGAGTGGCAAAATGATGGCAGATCTGGCTGATATTGTGGCGCTGCTGGAAGATCCTGAGGTGAACGGCAAGCTGAACGCAGTGGTGGTGAGAGGAACGGGTGGTTGGTTCTGTGCGGGAGCAGACTTGAGAGTCGCTCAACAGGAACTGACATCGCCAGAAGCGGGAGCAGCTATGGGAGCACTTATGATCGACACACTGACGAGGTTGCGTCGTTTGCCCCTGGTGAGCATTGCGTGTATTGAAGGTGGTGCTTATGGTGGAGGTGCAGAATTGGCCACAGCGTGCGACTTCAGAGTTTTGGAGGCCAAAGCTGTGATTCAATTCGTTCAAGTGCGTATGGGTGTGTCTCCTGCATGGGGTGGTGGAGCAAGGCTGTACAAGATTGTGGGGCGTCAAGAAGCGCTGAGGTTGTTGTGTACAGCTGAGAAGTTGTCTGCACAACGGGCGTTGGATCTCAAGCTTGTGGATTTCACATTCGATACTGAAAAGGATGGCGCAGACGCAGCAATTCGTAGTTTCGTCAACCCATTTGATGTCATTGCACCAGGTAAGCTTATCAATCCTGTTCATTTCCTATGCCTAAAGATCAGTATCATGGTGCAACTTACAGCGGTATCGCACTGTTCGAAGCGCGTTATTAATCGAGCCGACGATGTGAGTTTGGATGCGGTCCTTTCGTACGAGCATGATGTGTTCAAGTCATTATGGGGCGGTCCAGCAAACCTAGAAGCGCTGGAAGGTGCACTGAAAAAAAAGTAGATTGAGGTCCCAAACATGGTCTGTCTGTCTTCCTAAATGCAAGTGCAAGTTTGGGTTCGTTCTTATCCCAACGCTAGCCATTTTTAGCGGATCGGCGATGCTTTCTAGGGATTTTGATTGTGGCAGGCGTTCTTATTAAGGTGCAACTTATCATTGTAGGTTTAGCTGAACAAGGTATCGAAATGGCGAGTGTGAGTGGAGAATATGAAGAAGACTGGGAGACGGAACAATCCATAACCAAGAAGAATTTGGTCTCGACTACTGACATACATTTTCCAGGTGAAAATGATGAACGCAATGCAACTCGAGATGTGGAGTTGACGCAGCATGAAGATGACTTACCCGACTCTAGTCCTACGATGGTACCACAACAAAAGTTCAAAGCATTAGACGTGGATTTAACGACTGTGGGAATCAAAACAAAAGTTGAAAACACCGTCGCCGCGACTACGCTTGAGGAAGTTTCGACTTCTGCAGGTACTCAGTCCAGCGATGACAAGGTAGTTACCTCGCGTGCGCCAGAACAAACTTATCCCCGCACATCAGACCTACGGGATTTGGTTAGCATTCATGGCCGGCGCTACGATCGCGCAATGCCACCACCCATCCCAGTTAATGTTTCGCTAGCGGAAGTGTCACTGTCACCGTCAAAGCTAGATATCGGTGCACTTCAGTCTCGTGTGGCTGCAAAGCGAGTTGTAGAGTTTAGGAGGCGACAGGAACTGAAAGCATCAGAGGAACGAGACAAGGAGTTAGGACGGATTCAGAAATGTCGTGAAATTCGTCGATCAAACGAGCAAATGCATCAGGCCCTTGGAGTTGCTGGACTGAGTGTACAAGACCACCTTCGGTTGGCACGACGCCAACACAAACAAGACATGAAAATGAAAGAAATTGCAGCAAGTTTAGAGCGTCAGAATCGCTGGTACAATAGTATCCAGAAACGTCCACAAGCTGCACTCAACCACGTCCGCGAGGTACAACTGCAGTATAATCAAGAGAAGCGAGAGTTGGCGCTCAGGATTCAACGTAGACAGAAAACCATCCAGGCTAACCAACTCGAGCTACGTCAAAAGGCCCAAACCATCATCGCGAAGACTAGTGGAGCGTACGTCCAAGGTTCGTATCTCCTTAAAGTGGAGCATCATACCATTAAACAGCAGAATTATCCTCCATCAAGTGATCATCACGACATAATGCCTGACGAAAACGGCAATGCTACCGAGTAAGATCACTATTTCTTACATTTACAGATTATTTCTTCTTTCTCAAAGCCTTTTCTAAAGCTTATAGGTTGGCTGGACCTCCCCAGAGTCTTGAACACGTCATGCTCGAACGCAAGAACGTCGTCCAGACTCACATCATCGGCGTTGTTAACCACTCGCTTGGCACCATGCAAAACAGCTAACATCACCACAAGACACGTTGCACCGAATAGTTGCAAAAGAAGACGTAGTAGTGTTACCTGGTGCTATTGCATCTGTTGAAGTTACCATCTCTGCAGTGATGACACTTATCTAAGGGTATTAAATTGTGCAGTTCCATTTAGAGAAATCCTATTTAACTGGACTGGTTGGTGGAGAATAACTCCCCTCCAGAACACCAGACTCTCTAATTCATCACTTCTTCTTTTACCATCTTCAGCACACAAGCACATTCTTCATCTACACTCAAGACTTCCTCTCCAATATTCTATGCATTATTTTATTCGTCTCCATCCTTCGTCTACCTAACAACTCTGCGCAAATCATTACTTCAACAGCATCGAACGGCTCCATAAACGAGGTGATGGCAGCACTGGAATCTTCCTCACTAACATTGAAAACCTCGTCCGCCAGATTCAGCTGAATAGCTCGGCTGTACACAACAACCGGAGTGCATTTGACACAACACCCATCCGTGACTGAACAAACTGAATCACCGCATTGTTCTCAATAATGCGAAAGTCACAGGCCGTTGCCAATTCCGCTCCACCACCGAATGCTCAGCTCCCGCCTCGGGCGAATTCAGTTCCTGGCGGGCGAAGCGTAGATCTGCCCCAGCACAGAACCAACCTCCAGTTCCTCTCAACACTACAGCATTTAGTTTATCATAAACCATTGGGTTCTCCAACAGTGCAACTGCATCTGACAGCTGCGCCATCATCTTGCCACTTGAAGCATTGCGGGCCGATGGATTGTGGACAGGGGTTCCGAATATTGTACTGATACTCATTTTCTCCATTGGACTCCAGCCCGTAACGCATTGCAGGAAGAAACTCAAAGAAATCAATAATTGAGAACTATCAAAACGTCGCAGTAAATAATTGATATCACCGCGAAGAACCGTGAGAAACATGCACTGCTCACAGTCCCTTGATGTCAGTTCATGTGCTGCTGTACTGTTTTCTAAATGCATCTGTCAACGACTTCCACACCCCAGTAGGAGGCGTTGACTTTCAGGAAAAGCAGCATCTCAACCGCTATAGGCGATAGTGCCTGGCGCTCGTGGCCGATCATAGCCCTGGCAACGCTAAACAAGCGTTCAACTTTGTTTGACGTGGGAGGGATTGCACTGACGAGTGGATAGCTGACTTCCGAAGCCTTCACCTTGCGCTTTTTGAGAATGCGCTCTGCAAAACTCTCCAACTGCAACATTTGCACTTCAGCGCTTGAGCCAGTCTCCTCCACGCGCTCAAACGGCTGCATAGCTGCCTTTTCGGCTCGGGACAGTCTTTCCGATTCACCTGCTAGCACCTTACAGCATCCAGACTCAAATGATGGCGAGTGAATAATATTTGCCGACGTTCCTACACAAAATTATTGTTGGTTAGTGAAATTCAAACTTCCTTTAGAAAAATGCAAACTTACCAAGATACGTCTTAAGTATCGGCTTCACAGCAATCAGACCATCAAGTAGATCTCGAGCCCCGAGAAGATCGACGTCATCCTTCTGCAACGCCAAGGACACCGATTCACAGTCCGATAGCTCATCCAGAAGTACCTTCAGGCGCTTGTGCGTTGCTGGCGAGGGCAAAAACTCAGCGATGTCTTCGTTGTCCATGGAAAGAAAACCACGTAGCTCGAAGTAGCGGCGCAGCATGGCGTGGGTAGAACCCCACCGTGTTTCTTGGCGCAGCACAGGCCGTAAAGGAGTCAATAATCTAATATAGAGGAGCAATTAATTATTATTAGCACAAAATACAATTGGAAAGAGGGCAAAAACTTACCTCAGCTTTGATCCCTCTTTTAGGGTCCTTAGCTTTTTCATCAATCGCTGGATTATGTCTAGATCGTCCTCGTAAGGTGCCAGGAGCTCCTTCATTGCCAGGTTCAGCCGGTGACTTGCACAGCCAACAAGCGGGACATCCATGAGGAGGAATTTCCAGAAAACAGTACAAAGTACTGTTTTCTTGCTAATCTAAACAGTGAACTCATAGTACTGGAAACAGTATGTATTAAGTTCGCGTACGAACTTAATAATCTTCCTACGTTCTTGCAACAGTTCTGGAGCTTCGTCGGGTAGCAGGGGGCGCTCGACGGCGTCGTCCGCGGGTAGCTTGGTATAGCCACACGAAGTTGATTGTTTCTCGCTCAAAATCCATTTTTAGTTGCCAAGGTAAGTTTCTAGCTGGTTCCCACGTTAGCTCTCTATAATTTACCCACTGCACTAAGTAGAATTCAAGAGTGTGGACCCATCGTTTTGCATAAAGGCGCTCAACCTCAAATGTCTCCCCACCTCGCCCTCTTTGTGCTTGCCTTCCTCGAAATAAACCGTTGCCACTCTGCGGTCGAAACGCCGGGTCTTCTTCAGGGGGAGGCCGATTAGTTAGATTTTGGTTGACTCTCAATCTGTAAAAGGAGCCGTCGAGATTACGTTGGAAGTTGCGTGTGTGTTTTCCTCTCTTGTTCAAAGGCGCCATAACAGAAATTGTGGAATGGCATGCATTTAGTGCTATCATAGTTGAGGACGTGTAATGCATAAGAAGCGATGCCGTTTGCTAAAAACAAAATGAATTGTAGACGTCTCCAAAACACAAAACAAATTCACAAAACACAATTACACCTAAAGAATTCAATATTCTAATGTCCAAGTCAGGGACGCTGCAGTCGAGATCTTATAACTTGCAAACAAGAAACACTGTTTCATACAATTTTTTGTATAGACACCACAAGGGAACAACTGAAAATGTTATTGGATCACAATTTCGAAATTTCAATACTGGACGATCTGAAGTGCTTCCAAAACATGACTTGTGAAGCAAAGTTTTAAAGATAATATTCAGCTAAATTTAATTTTTAATTACAAAATGCAAAAACCAATTACTTTTATAGGAAAGAAATTGTATTTTTAATATGAAGAAACAGAGTCGGGAATCACTATAGCTATCCTCATAGAGCATTACGAGCTTGTTTTCGTTTGTGGGAAGGCTTGGGTCCTGGCTTCAGCCCACGTTTACCAATACGTTCTGGGTCACTCTGAAAATGAGGAACAAGCATGGATGAGTCGGATTCGAGTGTGACATCTGTAGGCCAAGGCTTGAACGCGAAAGTGTATGTGTCTTGAAAATGCCCAATTGAAGTTCTAATCTTGTCGTATAGCTCTTCAAATCTGCTACCATTGTGAACGGCAGCGCAAATTGCATGAATGCACGGAAAATTTTTATCCTTCCAATTGCCACACGTACACTCAGTGGCCGGCAGATCAACAACGCGCCAGGGGTGGATATATCCATGCTTGCTCTGGGGACCAAGGTGCTGAACCGAAAAAGCGCCATCTAGGAGAGGAGTTATTGCGCACATTGAAGCAGCCTTGGCTCGATCTTCCAGCTCCCTTTGCAATAGAGGAACCAAACGATGTCCACCGATGTTACTAATCCATTTTGACGCCAATTGTCGTTTTTCAGACGTGAGTTCACTTAGGCGCTTGAAGTACATGTGAAATGCGTCAAGAGGTTTGGAACTCCTCATTTCATTACCCATCCAATTGTTAGCTTGTTCGGACAAATTTGAGGTAATTTCTCCGAACGTTGGCAGTCCGAATGTTTCGCAAAATTTGTGTTTGAACCAATGTTTCTGGTCGATGTTGTCCAGATATTCTACTGCCTTGGGTTTAGAAGCCAGTAATTCACTTCGAAAAAGCTTGTAGTCATTTTCGCAGTCGCTACGAGCCATAGAACAAATAATGCGCCTGTCGTCGATAGAAAGCTTGGCACCAGAACGATTGATGTTATCCATAATATGTCTTAGACAGTAGCGGTGTCGTGCTGAAGGATAAACCTCGGCAACGGCGGACAAGAGGCCCTTTTGGCGATCCGAAATTATTGTGATTTTGTCCAACCCAGTAGCTGTTTTCACAATTTCCATGAACCAATGCCAATTCTCGTAGTTTTCAGTCCCAACAAGAGCAAGGGCAAACGGAACGACATGGTTGTTGAAGTCCTTCGCCGTAGCCACAAGGAAAACACCTCGTTTGTTCATTTCGCCTTTCAGGTGCGCTCCGTCGTAACCAGTTAGTTTTTTGCACATGTTAGCGATATGAATGCCAACACTCGGAACGAAACATGCACGACGAAATGTCATATTATCCGCTTCACGGTCAATTTTCCAGACGCTGCCTGGATTCTTTTCTGTCATTTTTTTGAAATACGACTCCAATTTTTGATAACTTCCCACTAAATCGCCCCGTAGTCTGTCGTCAATATCCATCTTCATACGTGAAATTCCTGTTTTCCCCAGTTTGTGTCCCTTTGAAATTAGAAATTCCTGAATAGCGGAGCCCGTCAAGGTTGCAGTTGTTCGGTCATGCATAGGAAGCATTTCCGTCATAACCAGTGTTGTAAGTTGCTCAATGTCCTGGGTGGTGTTATGCAAGCTGGTTTTCTGAGCAGGAACAGAACCTTCCACAAATGGAACTTGGGTAAAACCAACATGTTTGACGTGGTTATGGGCCAAATTCATCTTTGTCACTTTCCATTTCCCGTTAAATCCAAAAACGTTCACGAAAAATGGGCATTCCAGACTTTCAACTGGAGTGTTTTGGTCAAAAAATTGCGCTCCATGTAGCTTCTTGCATCGGTATTTTGCGTTCCCAGAATTGTTAGGTTTCACACTCGTCTGTTTCACAAATATTAGGAATCCACAGCGAACGGCGAACTCTTTGAAGCTCGATCTGGCTGCCTTCTGGGAGGCGAACTCATGTTTAGCCAAATTTTCTAGACGGTCGTACACCAGACCGTAGTTTTCTGCTACAGAATTCTCAGAGTCCAATACAACGTCATCCCGTAGCAGGCCCAAGTCACGCGCTGCCTGAACATCCGATGTATCAACCACGAAGCGTGCTTGACCGTACTTGGACAACGGTGGAGGTTCGTAGCTTGTGGCCGGAGAAGTCATTTCTAATGTGAAGAACGAAGTAAAAGACAAAATAGATTCGTATGATCTATAAAAAAAAACGAAGGAGCTGAAGATTAGTAAGAAATAAACTATTAATAGAATGTTGTTGGAAAAGTAAATTAAAGTATTAGCTGCGAACTTAAGTGTACTGGTTTTTTGTTCAATAACTGTCTACAAATATGTACTGGATCGGTAGCTATATCCCAGAGTTATTTGTACAGACTAGAAGAAAACAGTACTTTGTACTATTTTTTGGAAATTCCTCCATCCATGAGGTTGGCCAACCGCTTGTTGACTGAGCAGTTGTCGCCGACTAGAAACCGGCATTGCGACAGCTGTTTTCCAAAACACGGGAGGAAAATTGAGAGAGCTTCCATCAACGTCTCTGCTCCATGGTCATCACCAGGTCCTCGCACCACTGGTGCCATCGACACAAGAGGGTACCGCGCGGTGCCTTCGCTCACGTACACCGCAAACACAGCAAGGTAGAACTCACTGCCGTTACTCCAGCCGTCCAGCATCAGGCCAAAATCATTTGGCATTTCAGTACCGATGATAGTTTCCACCTCCCGCGTCACTGCCTCCATGTTGCTTCGCAACGTGTCCACTGACACTGGCGCCAAGTTAGTGTATCTGTACACAAAATACAAGATCCATAAATTAATCTTCAAGTACTGGTACCGATTTAAATTCTTGTCCTTACCGGCGCGAGAGCGGGTTTTCAACAAAGGCCAGTGGGAGATTTGCTTTTACCACCCACTCCATCCACCCAAACCGGTTTGACGCCTTCTGTCGAACCCAGGGGATGAAAGACCCAATAGAAGTAGCGGAAGCGCTCTCCATTTCACGCTCGTACGTCGGATGTTCGACGCGAACATGACCTACTAGGTTAGTGTAGCCAGTTCCTTGAGTTTGTTTACGGGATTTCCCGCACGCCTTGCACTCAAAGTATCCCGTAGGGTCGTTATTGTCGTCAACTATGCGTGTAAAAAAGAACTGAGCCACTTGCTTCGGCGTAAAGATCCCCTGTTTCCCCTGAGGAAGCATAAGAGTGGTTTCGCGCACCATTTCTGCTGGTTAAACGCTGGGTTGGCGGTTGGGAGAAGTTTTCAGCGATGCTGGATAAAAGAAAAGTGATCCTTTATGATGAACTGGTACCATTGAGGCAACTACTGGACACTATTGCTTAATAACTTTTACAGGTTTAAGTAAATGGCGTTTTAGCATGATATACTTGAACTCAAATGAGTAGGTGTGGTTGTACATTAAATATAATGGATGGAAGGTTTTGAATATTAAAATAAATAATTCATTCTAGTCGTGACATCTCCGTAAATAATTTATTCTTGTCCCAGGAACCGTGAAATAAATAATTTCACCGAAAATACGGAATATATTTCCACTTCCGAGTATTTTTCGGAACCCCTGATTGTGGATCTCCACCACCGCTGTCTTCTGCACAATCAATGACAGGTAGATCGCCCTTAAAATCACGAGGAGAGAGTGCGAAGGGCAGGTGCAGTGCCACGTGATCGTCGTGCTTACCCAGATAGCGCATAGTCTCTCGACTTAAATCCACGAGAGCGACTTGATCCTGGTCACAGTCGTTGATAAAGGAAAACACACCACCGGACTGCAGGGACGTTGAGAATTTCAGTTCTGGTACATGTATACACATCTGACGCCATCGAACAGAGCACTGAGTGGTTGCTCCATGAAGCATAGTCTTTCCTCGACGAAGAAACTTATCTGCTAGATCAAATTAAAAAAAAAACAATTCGGAAAGTTTTATTGAAATGGGAAAGTTATACTTCAAGTATTCATCAGCACACTTATAGCGCGAAGGACTCCTTCATGATAGTTTGCAGTCGGAACACCACCATCGGAGCCGAGGGGCGACCGTATGGGTCCAGCGAGACACATTCCTTGCCCAACTGCACCAGCGAAGCCAAACAATGCGGCGAGAAGGCCACTTGCAGAGCACCGGATGCCACTTTCTGTAAGATCACTGCATCCGGGGCCTTCTTCCCTGCCGAGTCGATTCTTGCATGAGAGTATGGCAGCGACTGTAAGTCCAGCTCGGACAGAAGTACACCGAACGAGAAGATATCCGCCTTCTCGTCGTAATGCTCCGCCATCATAACCTCAGGCGCCATCCACAGCATCGTACCCACTCCTGCGGTCATCGTTTGCTCTTGTCGCTCTCTTGAAGCCCCGAAGTCCGTCAGCTTTGCATCCAGATCCTCTGTCAGGAGAACATTCTTGGACTTCAAGTCGCGATGGATCACAATTGGAGAGAGCGAGTGTAAGTACGTCAACGCCTGCTCAATCTGGTACGCGATCAGGATTTTGTCGTGATCGAAACCTTGCGGGTGCTTTTGCTCCTCGAACCCCTTCAGCAGACTTCGGAGATCCCCACCTTTCATCAACTCCGTGAGAGCACACAGGTCTGTGAGAGATCCCCAAGACACGCCAACAAACCGCACGATATGGGGATGCGAGAGACCCGCCATGAGTTTCACCTCGGCCAGAAAAGCGTTCACTTTCTTCAGGTCACTTCTCGCTTCGGGGAACAGCATCTTGACAGCGACGTCTCGGTTGTTGTATTTCCCCCTGTAAACCTCTCCGAACCCCCCACGGCTAATGCATCCTTCGACTCGAACTTGATCTCGAGGGACTCGAGTAGCAATGATGGCTTCATCGTTCCAGAGTCCTGTGCCCAAGCTTGACGGCTCCGAATCAGCAGTGGTGCCACCTGTCCAAGCACTTCCTCTTGGGATAAATGGGTCTTGCAATGACTGCGTGGTCGAACCGCCGCCACGTTTAGATCGTTTGCAAAGGTACCAGATCAGCAAAATAATTGCCACGATAACGACTACCACACCTGCAGCTATACCAGCAATTGCACCTGTAGAGGATCCGTTTCCGGTCGAAGAAGATGACGACGAAGAGGATCGTGATCGTGATTCAAGATCGACTCCCGGGCTGAGATCAGCCGATGTGTTGTAGAAAACAAATCCTCCGACATCCTTGAAGTATTGACAAGCGTTGACACTGATGTTCGAGACAGCAACGTCGAACTCGAAGTAATCAGTTCCGCTTCGTCCTGGACAGTTTAAAGCTGTGCTCGCGTTCCCCATGTTGCGGGTCCAGATCAAAGATCCATTTTTGATCGAAATTTTAGCACTTCGGAAAGGTTTGTTGCCATCGTACAGCGGCTCACATTTGCCACTAGCTCGATAGGCGGCTGTATTCTCGTAATCGGTGCAGTCATCGTCGTAGTGGTAGTCGTACGCCATGTACGGCTCGCCCTCAAACAAGTCATCCAGGCCCGCAGCAGTTCCTTCGTGGCAGCTCTCGTCCACATAACCAACCACATTGTTGCTGTCGTCAAACTTGGCTTCACAATGGGATCCGCTGGAGGCGACTTGCCCAACGCAGTCGTTCCTCCTCATGGCGAAAACTCCAGTTGGTGCTCCATCACACGACGAGTTTGGATAGAGACTCCAAAAGCGATGCATGGCTCCTCACCTACACTTGTCCAGGTTAGCACTAACACCAACGTCTGACGTCCAGAACAAACTTTAAAGAATGAGCCGTGAAAAACGGCTCATGTGGCAGTGGTTATAAACTCGCGAGAGGACGCTTAACACTACATGTAGACGGTTGGGGCCATTTAGATAAGCCATACTACTGACCTGACCTGAACGCCTGTTACTCTTGCGACTGCGTGCCGTTGATTCAACGGTTAAATAGCAGAAAGTTATAGCTCACAACGCGAAGGACTCCTTCATAATAGTTTGTGGCTGGGGCTGGGCCGTGGACTCGGGTTTCACACCTGGTCACGAAGTAGTTTATCGTGTTCGAGACGCCAGTCAAAGGCTACAAGACGGCCGACAATGTCACCTCAAAAGGAGAAGACCCCGGCCTTGTGCGCCGGTTTGTGTACGAGCTTGGCCCCAATGGTTTGGAAGTCCAGCTCCGAGCAGCCCAAGACGAAGCTGTCGTGCATTAGCTCGCAGTGTTTAACACACTAAGTGTATACACTTCGAGATGGCACAATGCAGGAAAATGTCATTCTCGTGCTTTCGTAAGTTATATATTGAGGTTTTGGTCGAAACGTAGGTAGATGGACTTACTTTTTCGCGAATTCCCTAGCACTTGATGTTTGTATACTCGCAATGATTGGGGTGAAAACGTAAGTCGGACAACTTACGAAACAATTGCCCCTTGATTGGACAAAAAGTTGACGAATATCTTTGAACTCACACTCACTTTGGTGCAACAAGCTCCTGCGCTACTTCGAGGAGATGAACTCATTGCTAGATAAAGTGATCAGATACCGCACCAAAAAGGTTACGCGTAAACGTAAATCCATACCATACCATACCGCACCAGACAACTCCAGCGCAGAATGCACTACGATCGTACAATGCATGAAAGGCAAATTCAACTTCCTGCCTCAAAGCCTTTGATTGTTCTAGTATAGACCCTCTCGGTGCGTGGCTCTTGTGGTGGTTTGGAAACTCGAATATCTACCGTATAATGGAATCTTGCCCTATGACCTGGACTCACCTAAGAAAAGAGCAACGCTCTCGGACTGGACGATGACGATGTGTCATATTTCAAACGGGATCAAAGCTACACTTGGAGCACCAACGCCAAATCCACAAGATGAAGCCTAAGCTATTGCGCTGTTCAAAATAGCTACGAGAACCTAGCGTTAAAACCGAGCCAACGAACCCGTAGAGCAGAGTGGATAAAGCTTACCACAGTGTTGAAACTCGTGCGAGAGGGCAGCAACTTGCGGACACGAACTCTGCCATTCATTTCACAAAAGAGGAAAAGGACCGTAGTTAGTAAAGCAGCCCTTGTATCATCGTTTGCACCAACGTGCCGTACAGTATCTGGTCTTGGAAAAGAGCACGGTATCATTACCGCACAAAAATGGCAGCCTTCCGCCCGCCCTGCCGGGTCTTTCTTGCAATATTCGTAGCCTGGAGCTCCTGCAACACCCTTGGGGCCTTGACAGATGACTTGCCCTGCTTGTAGTGCACTTTCACCACCGATGATGGCCTTCAAGCCTGCGCAACGGTCGATGACTTGCGCCGCATCTTCCGAATCGAACTCTAAAGCAACCAAAATAAATCAATCTTTTTGTCCAATCAGATACGCAACAAAAGACGTAGGGGGGCATCTTTCAATGCGCTTTTTTGAAGCGCGATTCCGATCCTTTTTTAACGGAGATCAAACCACTTGACAGTGAAGGTCCCAGAGAATTATCCAAACCTGATGCAGGACACAAGACTCCGTATTTTGTGACGGAGGATATCAAGAAGAATCTCAACGCGCCGTACGGCGTTCAGATCACCAGTGTAGCTATCACTAACGTGAAGCTCCCACCGACGTTTGTAGAGCAAATGCAAAGTCGAACGACGCATTTGAATACTATTAAGGAGCAGAACATGAAGCAGATGAACGATATGCAGCTCCTATCGTACAAAGAAGAGATTGACACAACCAAACTTGCTCGGAAGATGATGCTAATGGAAGAGGAACAAACTGGTAAGGCAAAATGCGCCGAAATCCAGAAGGAAATCGACATGGTGGACACCGACACTCGCGTAATTCAGGAGCAAATTGCTCAGGAAACTCGTGTGCAATGCAACAAAATTGCTGCTGAAGCCTCGTTAGCCATCGAGCAGATCCATGCCGATACGAAGCGCATTTCGATCCGATACGGATATCCGTTTGGTGCAGGCCGAAGAGGAAGCGTGCAATTTACAGCTGCAGGCGGAGATTCAGGAGCTCATCAGTGGTGGAGAAGCAAAAGCAAAGGAGATCGTGGCTCGTGCGGAAGGAGCAGCAGCAAAGAAACTGAAAAAATATCGCTCTCATCAACTTGACATGCAGCGCTTGGAGGTGCTCGCTTCGCTATCTCAGAATCCAAAGATGGTGGTCACTGGTAACGCGTCTAACAGTTTGCTAGCAGAAATAATGGTAGCGAATCATCAAGGTAAATTGCTGCTCAATGTAGGTGAAGGAGGGTTGAAAGAACTCACGTTAGCTTCGTAAAAGGAGGAATACAGGTAGAAAATCGCGTGATGAGTCTATTTCATTTGTTCAGGAGGAAGTATTGTACTGTAGAAGGATTTGCTCGCAAAGTACAGCAGCGTTGCTTCGTCTTGAGAGGACAACGTGCTCTTGGGCTAGATCCAGTGGTGTGCTGCTGTTGTTGTTTCGTGTCTTGACGCTAAAACCGTGATCCAGCAGCCATTGGCAAGCGGCTGGTTGGCCATTTGCTGCCGCTTTGTGCAGAAGAGTGTCTCCTTTTCGATCCACAGCTTCCAGATTAGCGTGACATATTGTCAAGTGCTCCAGCAAGGTGACGTGTCCCTCACGAGCGGCCCAATGTGCCGCTGTCCAGCCCATATAACCAGGCGCGTCAAGTCGAAGATGGTTCTGGATCATTCGTGTACACGCTCGTTGAAATGTTCGAAGGTCTCCGGCTTTAGCACTCTCGATTAGCCTTTCAATCGGCTCCGAGTTGCTGTTGACATCGTTTTCTTCACGTTGTGGTAAGTTCTCGCCAGCCAACGAAATCTCAGTCAGATCTGCTTGGGCAATGGTGTCTTCCTCATTAAACTCGAACTGATTCTGCCTGGCTAATACCCGCCTTCTGTGTTGAACGCGTTTGGACCGTGTAATCGACTCTGTGCAGCGCCTGACCTTATTGATATCTGCGTGATGGTTGTTGGTGCTTCCACTTTTGCAGATAATCGTACGGCGGTGCTCCAACACCATGTTACTACTGACACGAGTTGTTTGCAGCACGATTGAATATGCACTGATGGGGCTTGCTCCTTCTTTCAATCTTCCACTAATAATATCGATGACATAAGATGCCAGCACTTGTGAAGGAACCAATCTCACTTACAAATCTTTAATGGGAAAAATGCGTTGAAGCTGCTTGATCCCATGGTCATTTGCCAACGTAAAAATACAGGTATGTCACGGTACCGCTCGTTTTGGATCAGGGTGTGTAGACGCCATAAGTGTCTTGCACAACTTTTTTAAGTTGCTCGTATGACATATCCAGCATTTGCTCTTCAGTTGACGGTTCCGTAGATTTGTCGGTATTTTCTTCCTTTACCATTGCCACCCTCCTCCGGCATGCCCACTCAACCAAAGGATTACTAGAATCGACTTTCAATCGACCACGTAAGATTTTGCCAATGTATTTACTGGTTGCTCTGGATGTGCAGAGACCCAAAAGCTGGCGACAAAGAGCAAAGACATCGTCGTTGGTAACTTCGATGCTTGTGTCATGCCACGCAATCTCCACAACGAGAGGATTAATATCATCATTAAGTGATGCAGCATTCAGCGCCAAATCCGGCCAGTCTTCATCAGTTTCCTCGTTTGGTCGTTTGCAAGACCCCAAACGAATTAACTCACGCTCCGATTCATTGGCAAGTAACGCAATAACAAGTGGAAGTGGAAGTCTTGAACAACGCAAAAGTTTTCGGTCTGTATCTGTGTCAGCTGTCCCTGAACGTGGGTCTTGGCACGCTTTTGTTCGAGTAGTCGACGGCGAACCTCTGGTTACCCAAGCCAATGAGCGGATCTGCCCATTTTGTTCATGTGGGTGTGCAAATAGTAGTTCACTTGGTGCTAGGAAAATCACGACAGCCACAGTATCCTTAGGGGAGAAAACTCCGCCGTGTTTGTCTTGTAGTGATACAAACGTAATATTTCCACGACCCGTTGAGAAACACTCATTATATCGCCGAACAATTTCTCGACACAGATACTCGACGTTTTCGCGCGGGTTGATCACAACACAAAGTCGGCACTCACCTACTTGAACCAGTACACGTACAACTTCAGGAAGAGCTGCTAACTTAGCCTCACTAAACCCATTTAGCTTCGACAGATGTGTATCTTCACGCGACGATAATACGCCTCGCTTTGAGCTCCCAGTCGCATCTTTCGGCAATAAGTGGGTGCACGATTTATCCTTCGACAAAGTATCGGAACTGGCGGCAGATTCTCGTAATTCCTGTGACTTTCTCGCTGAAGAAAGCTCAACGCCATTGCCATTTGAACATGTTTCAGCTGTTGCAACGTTATAGCAAGCCACTTCCACGACTGGAGCAGCAGATTCGGTGGATGGTCTCCTCCCTGTCGGTGAGAGTGAACGATTTATCGGACCTATTAATTTGTTGATGCCACCTCGAATACTGTCTGGAGTTCGACTCAATGGGCTCATTAATTTGTTGATCCCACCTCGAATTTCCCCGACAAAGTCGCTCGGGGTTCAAAATCATGATTGGACTTAGAATTCCCATATTTGATTTTCGCGGGGAAGGCGTTAGGGGATTGCTGTTCTCGACAGTTGAGCTAATTGGTGGTGGCTTTGTTACAACTCCAAGCTTCGGTTCTTCTTCCGTTACTAGTTGTGTTGAAGTTTGAATAGAATGTATCAGTCCTGGCTCGTAATCGTCCGCTTTAAAATGTTGTTTCTGCTGTCGAACAAGGTTCTTTCGTCGCACCACACGTTGGATACACCGGCACGCATCTTCTCGCTCAAGCTCCGGTGGTTCATCCGTAATTTCTGCATTTGCATAGGTATCATGAGAATCACTTTGAGTGTCGACAACAATATCCTCTTTTTCAGTCAGGTCTGGTTCGGTGATGCCATTTTCGCCAGACGTAAACGATGATCCTGTTTCGATTGCAGCGTTCTCGTTTTCATCATCTCCCGGGTTAGTTTTATCGGAGGTAGGCACTTCCATACGAATGGGAGATACAACATTGGTACGAATTACAGGGGCTTGACGATGTACAAACTGCATCCTCTGAGAGTTCAAAATTGTTTTGAAATCGAGAGAGCTTTGAGTACACAGGAAGCCAAGTTGATTATCGAATACCACAATAGCTTGTTTCAGCAGTGACTTCGCACGGGCCTCTCTGACGCTGTTGTTTTGCAACGTGAACTCCACAGCACGAACCTGCAGTACCCCGAAGAAAAGAGACATCATAGTAGTCCTCGATCGCGATGTTGACTCCCCAGTCTGCTCGAACATTTGTCGGATCAGCTTGATCAGAGTGTCGTCTAATCGGCAGCGCATTTTATCCATGTTCACATGAAAACTCAGTTGAGGCTGAGAAGAGGAACAAATGCGACTGCCGTCCGAGAAACTTGATCGTATTTGAATGTTCTCGACTGCTACAGCAGAATCTTGAGCTGAGATAGAAAAATGCGTGACATCAAGAAAAAGGTGAGCAGGCCAGCGAAAGTTGAAAAGGTCACTCGAACTAGTGTCTTCGTGAATAGTCATTCCCTTATACCCCAAAATGCAACCACATCCTTGTAAAGAGCATTCCAGCATTTGAAAAGCCAACGGGAGGGCTGGAACAAATACTGCACCTCCCGAAAATTCGTTTGATTCTGTAGTCAGCCTCATATTTGATAACTTGGTAGTCATTGTACGACCGACAACGTCTTGCGGTTCTCTCATTCCACACAATCCAAGGAACAGTTTTGCCAATTCGCTCCCTGTCTGCAGCTCCAACTCGCCCATATGTAAAACGGCATGTACTATTGGCGGTCCGTTCATATTTATACTTTTTTCTTCGTCTCCACCAGTCTCGAATGTGCTATTGTCCACGCTTGATGATTCTGCAAAGCTATTGAACAGTTTGACCGGAATGTGGTGTCGAAGGCATAGATCTGCTGCCGCTACGAGGTGGGCAAACGTGAACGTCGATCATATCTAAACTGATTTGTTGGTGACAGGTTCCACAACGGATCACGATGGCTTCCTCCTTCTCATTTACAAAACGGTGCATTTCGATCAGTACGGCTACAAGGTCATCATCAATTCGACAAAGTATGCTTTGCACGCGCCATCGAACAGAGAGTGACCCAAAACGCTGCTCCACGTGGAAAATCTCACGGTCAGGCTTCAGTCGAAATACCACATATCCTCGGAACCGTACGGCTAGCTCATGCAGGCTCATTTGGAACTCACGAACACCGCTCTTATGAAAAATTATATTTCCTGCAGAACGATCGGCAGTGAGTACCAGTTCCTGAGGTCCTTCAGTAGGAGATGTAAATTTTAACTTCGCCTCTATAGTGATGCGGAATGTGATTTGCAGCTCAATATGCGGTTGATCTGCTTTACTCGAACCGAGCGGTTCTCGATCAGAATCCATGCCATCCATAGGCGCAGATAAAGCTAAACTTCCAGGGCTTTTACCATTTAAAATCCAGTTGCAGAGTGTTGATGCGACAGTATACACCTCCATGAACTCCGCAACTCCCAATTCCAGTTTCATCGCACTACAATTTACTTCCACAAGCTGCATGTGCCTTTTCCAAGAGGATGCCATTTCTTTACGATGGTAAAATCGGGTTACTCGTATAATAACAGGTGCCTTCTTCATCATGTAAATAGTTGACAACTTAGCACCCGTGTCAGCAGGGTTTACCCCAACGCTAAGCATAAATGACATGGCCTTAAACCGAGTTTGCACTAAATGATCAGGAGAATAATCCACACAAAGTGTAGGGTCTTTCACGTCCTCCCACAATGCATCCGTTGTTCGCGCATTCAAATCTGCGAGAATAAATTCCACACGAGATACACCACCAACAAAAATCTGCACACGTAATTTGTCCACCACAAGTTTCGTCCGATCATTGACGGCTCGAGCAAATTCAAGCATCGCAGCAGTAGATCCTAAAGGATCAGGCTCCAGTAACGCGGCTTGTATGCGCTCCTCCGCGTTTCGTCGGACCTTGCTGCTGCACTCCCAGATATTCCGTACCTGCACCAGCAGCTCGTTCGCGTGGACTAAAACAGGTTTGTGCGCTGCCTCCTTGTCCTTATTAGTCCATGACGGCACAGCAATCGTCAACTCAATGCAATGGACACTCGTAACTAACAGCGGTGGTGGTAGATGCATCACAGACGCAATGCGGTGCTATGTTAGAATCACTTCAACTTCCACTAAATCTTTAGATTTGCTCACTGATTTCTGGGATCATCAGTTGTGTCTTGGTGTACGATTTAGTCATAAAGTCGCGAGGCAACATGTCATCCTTATAGTTATCCACCCAATAGCGTAGCTGTCTGCGCACGTAGTCCTTCATCATGCTGCTAGTCGTCATGTGTGATTAATGCCTACTGAAGCGGCACTTTCAACAGTCAGATGGCTACATTTTAAGTAAACGTTTTCATCCAATCAGAGATCGCCTGATTATTAGCTGCGACTTGATGTGGATGTGTCGCACTCTCTTCCGTCGCCGCTGGCGGGCGCCACTGTCGATTTGTGTGCTCTGTGGAGTGTTGACAGTGCGTGCAGAGATGGCGGGAGTGGCGCCGAGCCAGGAGCTGCCCGAGATGCACAGCGTAACTGGCGAGCAGGGTATCATGTTGGCAGCAGACGCTGTCTTCCTCTTCGTGGGCATAATCTATGGCACACGCGTATTGGCGCCCAAGCCAATGACTTACTTGTCTGAAATTGCCTTCCCTTTGGACGTGAGTAGCTGTGGTTTGGATGCAGTTTTTAATGTACTAAAGTGCAACTCGTTTTGATATCTTCAGTTCTGCGGGAAGCTAGCAGCATCATTCACGCTGTTCCTGCTCAATGGTTTGCGCTGGTTGTACCAAGAGATTTTCTGCTCGTGGTTGTTATACCACCAACCGTTCGGTCGGAACCAACAGAACGTGGTGACAATGATGGAAACGCTAGTGTGGGTGAGTGTGGCGGATTTGTGCTAGCATTGTTTTACTTATTGATTTACTTCTGTTCAGGGCATGTCATCGAGCATTTTGTGGATGGAGTATCGGCGAGGATTAACGCCGTCGCTGTATTTGCGGTTGTTTTGGTTCCTCAAGTGGCTGGATGCCACTTATTTTTTGATTGCAAACGGAACGTTTGCTGCCTGCTCTAATGAGGGCGACGATGACGCATCGGCGTACATAACCAGCATGGTGTATGGAGGTGTGTGCTACGCTGCATCTGCCATTCTCGTACTTTTCATGATTGTGCGACCTACCATGGTTACTCCGGAATTTATCTCGTATCCGACTGAGGTAAATACTCCATCCGCTTATCTCAACTCGACACACCACCAGCCGCCAGTCTCATTATATGGTTCCTTCAAGGACTGGGAACTCGTGGCTTACGTAAGTGTTGGAAAACAATCGTTGCTTGAAGGATATCGCTGACTATGTCTACTAGCCATCATCTTCGAAAAGTGCTCAAGACCGAGCGACGCTTGACATCACGATCCCATCCACGACTTCTTCCATTTGGGGCAACAAGTACTTCGTCTCTTTTAAAATTGTCGTACGGACAGACGAAGATCATTGGACTCTGCGACGGCCATATAGCGACTTTGCTGCTCTTGATGATGAGGTTAGAACGAAAAGTTACGAAGTCTTGAGTCATTTTAACGTTACTTCGTGGTGTGTTGTGGTGACAGCTCCCTGAAGAAGTTCGCGCAGATTGCCCATTGCCACCAGAGGAATACGACGAAAGGAAACTAATATCGTGGAAGGAACGTCCTCGGTCTCTGAAGTCACGCCTCGAAATGTATCTGAAGCAAGTTTTGCATCACCCAAAGCTGGCTCCGTACACGTCTCAAGCACTCTGCGAGTTCCTCGAAGTGGTACGTGTCCAGGTTGTGCTCTTGTTGGTACTTTTGCTGAACTACAATGGCGATGATCAATAGGAATACTTCGAGGATGT
This sequence comes from Phytophthora colocasiae, assembly GCA_018806915.1. Classification (NCBI taxonomy): domain Eukaryota; phylum Oomycota; class Peronosporomycetes; order Peronosporales; family Peronosporaceae; genus Phytophthora; species Phytophthora colocasiae. The sequence continues at coordinate 456,804 of JAGKQI010000102.1, read as the reverse complement.
TGCCTCTGTGCGCTCGTACCACTCAAATTCGATAATATAAACTAAATGTAAATGGATTAAAGTTTGTCAAGCTTAACACAAAAAAGAATAGAGGTAAAGTCACCCGAAGAAATTTGTCTATGAACAGCATGCCCTATCTAGGATCGACTGGATACCCTTGAAGGGTAAGCGATCTCGCAAGAATTCACCATTTTAGCGAACCGCAACGAATTAAGCGTTTCATCGCGATGCTCGCCAAGCGGTGACAAATTGCAGATCATAAGCGTCTTGCTGTCTCCACCGAGGGATGAACTCAAAAAATGGGTCAGCTTCGAGTCGCGGAAGGGAACATGATTCGACTGGGTAGAGGGAGAGGGGACACCGAATTCTTAGATCATTAAGCTGGGAATTTAAGTCGGTCAACAAAGCGTACCTTTTTAGCGAGTGCACATATCACGTTCCCCAGCGCCGATAGACTCTTGTTGATCGAAGTAGCCTCCTTCAACAGCTCCTTGTTGCTATCACTACCCGATTTTGACAGACGTTCGGATCCCTGTCGTATTTACATTGGTCAGTGCCCGCACATTACACCACTGCAATATTTATTGGAGTTCTGCATACCGCCAGGTCGACGAGATTAACGACACCAGTTCGTTGCTCCCCAGTCAGCGTGTTCACCCCGTTCAGTCTACAGCACAGATTAAGTAGGGAATATTTGTTAGTACTCTGTGAAAAGTATAGCCATAACTAGTAGAGATGCTTACCTAAATGTGATGACGCAATGGCTGCGAGAAGACCGGTCATTCATTTTCGTGGATTTTGTCGACCTCTTGGACATCGCTCCTCTCAGTAAACTCCACGCCTCTTGCTCGTCCTGAACCTTGTGAATACAAGAGTTCACCACAACAATCTTGCCCTCGCTATCCAACCGAAGATCAATTTTATCGGTAGACTATAGAACGGTTAGCAAGCAACTTCATCAGTCAAACACTCCGATACTTTCGAGAAGAGCAAGCAATAGTGTACTTACCTCAGCAGGTGCCAGCAGATCACGAAGCGTTTCGTTGTAAATCTCAACCAATTCTAGGCTGGCAGTAAAATTCCACCCGCATGATCTCAGATCTTCCATTGCAGCGAAAATATGTGAAATTGCTCTGCCAACAATTCCCATGTCCGGAGATGCCTCCATCTGCCTCGAGTCGATGTCTTCTTCCCTTCCCTGCATTGTGTATGTTTTTCCCGATCTATTCACAAGTTAAATTCGTCAATCGAACGCCTCATCGAATTCCTATCAACAAAAACGTACCCAGTTTGTCCATAGGCAAAGATGCACACGTTGTATCCATCCAACGCAGACTGAATCAATGCAGATACTTCCAAGAAAACGTCTTCTTGGGAGCATTTGCTATCGAACACCAGGTCGAAGTCAAAGTTGTACTTTTTGACCACGCTTCTCGATCCATTTTGACCGTAGCCAACATGAGACTTCGGGTTTGCGCTCAATTCAATTTGCCTCCGCTCACTGCGGTAGTCCGGGAAAGCGAAAATCTACACATATTGCGTCGCATTTAAGCACCAATGCATCACAAAGCCAAAAAGAAATGTATACGTACATCTTCGCCTGCCGAACTTTTCAGTTCGTGCTTTAAAACGGGGCGTACCCGGCAAAACACACGGATATTTCCTTTCAGTTCCATCACCTGTACACCAGTAACAACCGTTAGAATGAAAATATATGTTTTCCCTCTGAACGGTAGTCCACTTACCTTATTATGGAGGCTTCGTCGAACTGCTTCAGCCTCAAAGACCCTCTGCTCTAAGAAGGCAGAGCGTTCCTGGAATTGTACCTTAGCGGCTTGCAGCTCTTCGTCTCGCTGTTCAAGCCGTTCCTCGAGGTCATCCACGTGTAATAAGCAACGTCGAAGTTTATCCCTAGTTCCGGACAAATCGTTTTCTAAAGAAGCGATCCTTGCCTTCTTCTCCTTGAATTCAGCCAACTGCGGTCGCAACCCATTCAATTCAGCTTCCAGTTGCACAATGTGTTCCTGGTCCTTGCTGGCAGACTTTAGCTGGCTCTCCACAGTTGATAGATGCTTCTTTTCACTTTCCGAAGCCTGGTGGAGAGAGTCCTTCAAGGTCATGATCTCCTTTCGTAAACGCTCATTCTCTGCAGAGAATTTGACTGACTTTTGGTCATCCTTTTTGACCGAAGACAACAATTCCTGCTTTTCCTGAACCCACTGAGCATGCAGTGCCGTAGTCTGTTCTTCGGCTCGATCCAGTCCAGCCGACAATTTCGATCGGGCAGCTTCACAATTGTCGAAAGCAACATGTAAATCTTTCAGCTGCGTCGTCATTTCAGCTGCTCGTTCCAAAGCTTCCTTCTTTTCCCGTAGTGCAGTTTCCAGTTTTAATTCCATGCTACGGAGCTCACCGCTGGATCGATTGGCTTCGCTCATATTGCTTGAGCCAAGACTTTGTGACATCTTGAGTTCGTTGATCACCTTCGCTGATCGATCCCGTTCTTCATGAAGACTGTTGATAAGTGTATCCCGCTGGCCTAACTGTACCACAAGACCAGTGACTTCCCGACACAACGCCTGGATCTTTTTCTCCTGCTGGTAGTCCGCTGGTTCATTCGAATTCTACAGCAATTGAATAAGTAAGCAGCTTGTCAATCTCAAATCACCTCGTTCGAAACTCACCTGGTTATCACTTATTGTGTTGATAATCTGCGTTTGAGCTTTGATCGTCGATCTCAAGTACTCAAGATCCGATTGTTTGTCTTCCTTTTCACGCTCCAGCGATGCTGCGTGCTTCAGCAGCGCAACAGCGTGTTCGTACGTGTCGGTGTACCTCTGAATCACGATTCAGCGTCAACAGTGCCGTCACAACATTTAGTATATCAATTTGAACCCTACCTTCTTGTACAAATAGGCCTTCTCCCTGTCCGACTTCGAATCAAGCACTCTTTCCTCTTCCTCGGGATCTCTATTCATCAAAAACTCCACAGAAGTCTGCACAGGTGAGTACGCCTCCTCCTCCGCAACTTCATCCTGCTCTTCCTTCCTGTAACCTGCCGTAGACATTGCACTGGACGCCGTCCGACCTGTTGCCTCCTTATTCTTCATACTATGATGTGGCGGTGAGAAGCTCATGGAGTAAGACTTGGGCCCGGAGCTCAGTTCACTGCTGCGGTCACTACTCTCCGTCTGATTGTCCAGCACGAAGTCATCGAACACCTTGACGGGTCTTTGGCTTGGACGAGAAACAGAGCGCGGGCCTGAAGAGCTGGTATTTGACGAACCGGACGAGCGTCGCACACCCACAGACCGCCGCTGCCAGTCAGGCTTCCGCTTGGCATCAGGCGTCGCAATACTGGCGAAGTGGCTCAGCACACGACCGCTGCCTGCCGCGTAGTCCGAGTCCATAGAGCGCCTCCGCTTTTTCCCGCTTCCGAGGATTTTGAACTGCGAAACGACCATAACAAAGTGACTTGAGTTCAGTATCAAGAGCTATTCCGCCACATGGCTACATCGCTAAGAGGAAAGTTTTTTTTTTCAAGAATTCAAGAACGACTTGGTGATCTCCTTACTGCAATCACTAGCAGAGTTAACGTTCCAAGCTCCTTCACGCATTCATTCTCTGCTTGCTTCACTGGTCCACGTCAGTCGAGTCGGCATTGATGTTCATGTCGAGATCCTCGCCTGTGATGCGCTTGTACAGGTCCAACACGTCCTCCGACGTAGTCTCAAAGTGACTCGTCGGGTCGTACGAAGCACTGATGAAGCAGTTGTCCTCCTTGCCATCTGCCACAGGCTCGAAAATGTCCGTGATAGCGTCGAAACGCTCCAGGTATGGGCCCAGAAGCTTTACACCAGGCTCCAGCTCTTGAAGAGGCACCGATGTCTCAGCCAGCGTACTCACAATGGCGATGTAGATACCCTGCGGCGCGACGCAGTGGGCAGAAGACACCACAGCCACGTAGATATCGTTGTTGCGGTTAGCCTGAGCGGCGGGGATAATGATCTGCAGCGACTCGGCGTCGTTCGAGTTGGGGATGGGGTGGTTCAGGATGAAGATGGAGCGGACAGCCACACCATTCTTGCGCGTCTTCTGCGCCGGGAAGTAGGACGGGTCACCAATCACCAGCTTGGCCTTGGCCACTTCGTTGTCGCACTTGATACCCCATGCCTTGCCGTCCTTGTCGGTCAGGATCTCATCCACCGAACGGTTGAGCATGAATGTGCCGCCGTTAATGGCGCACAGGCGCGAAAAGCTCTCGGGCAGACCACCCAGACCATACAACGGGTAGATGTACGGGGACTTACCATAACGTTCCAGTGAGTACGCGTACAGCTTAATGGCACGCACGGTCTCAATGGCAGGACGCTTGTGGTACGACTCGTCGCGCATAAGGGCCATAGCATGACCCATGAAGCTCTGCGTGTTGGCATCCACGCCGTACTTCTCAAAGAGCTCGCTCATAGGCTGGTTGAACAGATCCATGCCCTCGTACGTCTTCGGGTCATCCTCTTCGTAGTTGTAGATGTACATGATGAGTTTGCGGAACTTGCGCTTTTCAAACATGCCCATGAGCGACGAGCGCAGCGCCTCCTCGCCTGTGGCTGGGACCTTGTAGGTGCGTCCACCCTTGACGACGTAGCTTCCATCCACGTTCTTGAACTCCAGGTAGCGCGTCACTTTGGTATGCAGCAGCATCTTCACCAACTTGCCGCAGGCCATGATGAACTTGGGCACCAGGTCCACATTGTAGTCACGGTCAGCTCCCAGGTCAGTGCGTGGCTCCTGGTCAGGCTTGAACTTCTTGTAGAGGTTCGTAAGGTTAGGTGACGCGCACTCACCGCCGTAGTACGGGTTGCGGTCCACGACCAGCACCTTCTTGCCATTCACAGCCAGCAGACCACTGAGGATACACTCCTTCAGGCCCGTTCCTAGCACGATCACGTCGTACTCACCATCAGCCAGCGCCTCGGTGCCCTTGGGCAGCCACGCAAAGTCCAACTTGCTCTCCTCAGCCATTGTCGTATAGGTTCGCCGCTTGGGGGGCACGTTCCTGTATGAGGGGGGCCGATCCTTAGAAGACGACGACGCTTCAACTAAAACAGCTCAAACATAATATCCTTCGATAATTTGTTTACATTATTTGACATTTGTATCAAAATAGCCTGTTATAATTGTTTTACTGTTGTCAATAACTGCTAATTGAACGATTAAATTTAAAGAGATTACGATAATACAGAAAGCGTGGTGCCATTTCTGAACTAGTTTGGACCAATCAGATGCAAGTAGCATTTACGCCATAGTCCTAGTTCGGACAGGAGACGATGTACTGCGGTGACGATGTGGAGGCTGTTGTGGGCGACGTGGGCACGGGACTGAGCAAATTCGGGTTGGCAGGGGAAGACACACCGCAGCTGGTGCTTCCGAGCGTGGTGGGACGTCGACCGCCGCCTCCAGAAGGCTCCAAGGACGCGTCTACTGTGTTGGGAGATCTGTGGCATCGACACGATCTGGAGGTTGTGAGACCCATTGAGGCTTGCGCAGTTGCCAATTGGGATGCACTAGAGAAGGTCTGGAGTTATGCCTTCGAGCGCCTCCACGTTGATACCAAGAGCCACCCTGTTATCACGTCAGCGTCCTCGTGTTTCGCCAATGACGCGTTGCATAATGCGGCGTCAAAAGACGGCGAGAAGTACCTGGAGATGATGTTTGAGACGTTTGAGGTACCAGCATTTTACATGGCTAAGGATGCTGTATTGGATGCATTTGCATTCGGTCGCTCGCTTGCGTTAGTGGCGGAGATTGGCGCTGGAGCTTCTCGCGTTGTACCTGTGTACGACGGATACGTGCTGGAACGACCAGCGCAATACTCGTCGGTTGGGTGTAATCAGTTGTCAGAGTATCTAGAGCACTTGGTGGCCGCGCAAAAGCCAAATCCAGTGACGGTTAGACCACGTGGGACGTTTACAAGGAAGCTAAACACGCTAACTGGAGCACTGGAGACGATTCCATTAGCCAAGAATCTTACGACTCCTCCAGCGATGCCTACCAGCTACCTCAAGTTTTCAAGATCGGATTTGTTTAGGGATATGCGAGAAGCTACATGTATCATGTCAGAGACACCACTGGAAGGAGAGCACAGAGACTCGCCTGGACAAGGACAAACCTCGTCGGAACCTGAGCCGTTGGAGATTACAGAGCAGCAGTACGAGCTGCCTGATGGACAGACCGTTGTGCTAGGTAAAGAGCGGTATGAAGTTCCGGAGTTTTTGCTGCACCCGAAGAATTTCGGTGGTGCTGTGCTTAAGAACGAGCAACATGCTGCCGCTGCGGCGAAGGTTGTCGCGAAGGGCTTGCATCGGACGCTGTACGACGCTGTGCATCTCTGCGACGCCGACTTGCGGAGAGATTTGCTGACGAACATTATCCTCTGCGGAGGAGGAAGTCTCACTCCTGGCATTACCGAGCGACTGCATGCCGAGCTCTCACGTATGGTCCCCAGTACATTTAAGGTGCGCTTCACGACTGTCACGAAGATCGAGAGACAATTCAGCGTCTTCATTGGCGGGTCCATCTTGGCATCACTAGGCTCCTTCCAGCAGTTGTGGGTATCCAAGCGCGAGTATGACGAAGTTGGTGCCCATGCGTTATGTGCGGACCGCTTCTGCTAGGTCATCGGCTCGGTTATATACTTCTAAGGCGCTTGGGTCAATGCACGTGGGTTCCTCTATTATGTTCCAACGCCATTCAATTTCTTGTCGTCAACAGAACTGGACGGCAACGTAGCTATTCTCGTTCTCTAGGGTGTTGGGGATAACGCTTTGGCGTAAGATTCTTCCAGTGGATCGACCAGCTTAGGAATTCGGCACGCACTCCGCTATTTCAAATCTCGCTGTACCAAGGAGCTCACAGTCGCAGTTCTATTTCAATGAGACTGCGTTTTAGCAGCGAAACCAGCACTCAGTCACTCCTCAACTTGCCGAGTCCTGTCCACCTTCCAGCTCTCCGTTCATTTTCAAGAACATGGCTCGCTCAGACTATCAAGTGACCCAGAATGTTGATAATTTCCTGCGGGACAAGCCCAGCACTCGACTGCACGCTCCACCAGGAGGGGGTTCGTCTGTAGGGTCCTTGATCTTCGGTGGTGGTGACCACTCGAGCCAATTCGCTGGTCATGAACGGAACTCAATGCGCAGCAAAGTGGAGAATCCTGAGCTGTCAAACCCTTATGCCAAGGACAGCCGCCGTGGAGGCTTCGATGCTCCCAGCAATTTCAACCAGCCTCCTCCGGGCCAGCAATCTCAGTCCCTGGTACGTGCTGGGGCTTCCTCGAACCAGTACGCTAGCGGCAACAACCAGAACTGTGGCAACGTGCTGACTGACCGACGCATTACTCGGATCCATGCTCCTCCTGGTGGTGTGTCCTCAATCCGCTTTGGTTAGGATGTTAGCTTAGTTCTTTTTAATCCCTGCTATCAATGAAACAACGTACTTCGAAGTATTAGCCAGCGATGTACCTAGACTGCTAAGGCAGAAACATGCTATTGAGGAAGGAGGGTAAAGTTAGCGCAATGGTACACACTCTAAGACTCGTCGTCGCTCTCGACCTCATCTTCCTCGTCTTCAGACCCCTCCTCACCGTCTATGCTGGGCAGAGCAATAATCGCTATGCCATTCTTGACTTTCAACTTTTCCCATCGGCCAAGGCGGTGCTCCTGGCCCACGCCTGCAAGCAAAAACCGAGCCTTCAAGTCGAAACACAGCGCGTTCACGAAGCCTTCCAGCGGGATTGAAGCCACAGGGATCAGCGTGCGTCCCTGTAAGTCAGCCTGCCACAATCGGATCTGACCGTCACTGGATCCGGACGCAACAAGGTCAGTACGAGGCATGACAGCCACACTGCTGATCCACTTGCCGTCGTGGGCGTTCGGGATGACGCACACAGGCTTCTTACGGCCGTTAAACCAAAGTGAGAGAGAACCGTCGTCTCCACCTGTAACATAGTACTCGTCTGTGACCATCTTGACGCAGTCCATGGAGCCCGAGTTGCCGTAGAAGACTAGCTGCGTCTCCTCCGGAATCTTCCACATTCGCACACTGCGGTCCCGACCACAGCTCACCACGCGCTCCTTGTACATACTATCGAGTCCATTCACTTCGCTCTGATGGCCAAACAGCGTCTCGACGTATCCCATCTCTGTAAGGTTCCAGTGCTTAATGGAGCGATCAAACGAGCCAGAGTACAGCGAGTGCGAGCGCAGACGGAATGCCAGAGCTGACACAGCATCACGGTGACCAGCGAAGCTCTCCTGTAACTCGCCCTTCTCCGCATCCCACACACGCACCAGCTTGTCGCGACCTCCACTGGCCAGGAACTTGCCGTCCGAACTGGCTGCCAGCGCCAAAATGCAGCGATCTTTGTCGGTGGTAGCCTTCTCAGCAGCGACATCGTCCTTTGGCAGCACAAGTTTGGTCTTCTTCTGCTGAGCCAAGTCCCATCGGAGAAGCGAGCCGTCCTTAGCAGCGGAGAACGCTGTCTTGCCGTCCTCGAGCAGACAGAGGCTCGTCACAGGCAGACGGTGGCCCTTAAGGAACTTGGTAGAGTCGGCGTCGAACTCGAACTCAGTATAGTCAGCTGCCACCTTCTTGAAGAGCTTGCCCATGGATTCCAGTGCGTCCTGCTGCAGGCGGGTGCCCACACGATCCTCAACGCCGTCGCCTCCTTCGTCATCTTCATCATCAGTGCCACCAGCCTCCTGCGACGTGATTTTGCCCAAATACTCCTTGGCCAATCGCAGTCGCTTCTCCTGTGCAGTTTCCTTCTGCTCCTCGTCACTCTCGTCCTCGCTGGCGCTGGCCTGTTCACTGGCTTCGCTGTCGGACGCGATGACGTCGTTCGAATCGCCCTTGCCCCAGTCGAAAGCGTCATCACCCAGCGCACGTTTCTTACGCTGCGGCTGCGCCGTCGTTCCGCGCTTAATTGCAACGCGTCGCTTCATCTTCACGGATGGATGCAGAGACTTCAGACGACGTCGAGGAAGATGCAGCAAGCTCGGCGATTGGTGTCCTCTGTATTGGTTGGCAACCACTCCGCATGGACTATTTTTTTGCACATTTGTGAGTGACTATTTTATTTGTGTCTATCCTTTTTTGTCTGATTTTGAGCAGGACCAAAAAACATAGCGAGGGCGAGAATGGCGAGCTCTGATGCCGCCGTGTGCGAGGTGCGTGTGGCTGGGGAGGTGAACCGCATGATCCAGAGCGAGGTGGGGGCGTTGTACAGTCGTCTGGAGGCTTTGCGCGCACAGACACGCTTCCCGTCCTTTGCGCCCGTGAATGTTCCCATGGTTTTAGTGCTGGGCAACCATTCTTCCGGCAAGAGTACGTTTATCAACCACATGCTGGGCCAAAGCGTGCAGAAGACTGGGCGTGCACCCACAGATTGCACCTTCACAGTGTTAGCAGGAGGCTCCAGAGAGGAGCGCCTGGACGGTGCAGCACTCGTTCGACATGCGCAGTACGGCTTCGGAGACGTCCAGAGGCTTTTCGGGCAAGATTTCGTATCTCAAGTGGAGTTGAAGGTGGTGGCTGGCAGTCAATTGCTGGATGAAGGTGGTCTAATGATTGTAGACTCACCCGGGATGATTGACCCGCCTGGTACTTCCCTGGATCGCACCGACAAGGATCGCGGCTACGACTTCAAGCGGGTGGTGCAATGGTTCGCAGACCGGGCCGACGTGATCCTCGTCATGTTCGACCCGGACAAACCTGGCACTACTTTTGAGACGCTAGATGTGCTCACCAAGTCACTGCAGGGCATGAGCAGCAAAGTGCTGCTGATCTTGAACAAGGTGGATGACTTCCAGACAGTGCATGATTTCGCTCGCGCCTACGGAGCGTTATGCTGGAACCTAAGTAAGGTAATCGGCAGGAAGGACCTGCCGTTTATCTACACCATGTATGTGCCGCAAGATAAACGGGAGGCGCCGAGGTCATTGCCGACAACCCAGGAGAATGGAGACACGGCGTTTAATGTGCCCAAGATGCTCGAGCACGAGTTCGATGGGATCCGTGGAGAAGTGATTCGAGAAGTGGAGCGAGCACCTGACCGGGCGACGGATAACATCTTGAATCTGTTGAAGGCGACGGCGCTAAGGTTGAAGATGCACATGACTCTGGTGGAAGCCTGTAAGAAGGAGTACCTGGACCTGCGCACGTTCTGGAAGCGCGCGCAGATTGTGAGTATTGCAGCAGGAGTGGGTTTTACAGCGTTCTATTTGATCCGCACGGTCGGCTCAAGAACTCCGCTGGAACCGCTGTCGGCTGAAGATTCGATGTTGACAACATCCCCGTCATCATCATCCACATCATCAGTGTCACGGAGTTCGGCCTCCACGGGTTCTAGGTCAGGTAACACGTGGGAGAAGAACTGGTCCAAGCAAGTGGAGCGCTCCCACTCACTGTTCAAGTTTAGCACTTTTTTCAAGATCGTTCTGTCGTCGTGTGCCTCAAACCTTGCACTGTGGAAGGCCTCGGTGCTGAACCTCGAGTTCAAGCGAGAAAACGTGCTACAATGGCTACCGCTCACGTTCCAGCGTGTATATGGGCCATTCCTTTGCAAATCGGACCGTGCGCACGATGAAATCATGGCGCAGTGGAATGCCGTGCAACCCGGTCTGGAGCTCGCGCTATCATCTACACCGCTCGTGGAATTCCCCACTGTTGACAACTCCAACAAGACGTTTTTAGACGATGTGCTGAATTTGCATGTCCCTCGATTGGATCGTTGTGTTCGTGACCGCACCGGAGATGACCATGCATACCTGCGATTCAAGCACCACAGGATTAAGGCCCCGTCAAGCAAGCCTGCGGTGCAACAACCAGCTACAACGGAGTCGAAGTGAAAGCAGCACAAGTTGTAAAAACAAAATGAAATAGGCGAACAGGTTTTTGGTTGATTGAGTAGTGCACTATGCTGTTAACTAGCCCTGTTCTTTACCGCTCTACCTTGTTATCGTTAGCACTCAGCAGCTTGTCAATCTTTTCAAACTCCTTCTTAAACCGTGCCTTGACATTCCGCAGCTCGGCAGTTGAACTAATACCTGCATCTCCAGTGGCGGGTGCTCCGTTAGCTGCGGGGGCACCGTCTTCTTCTCCAGAGCCAACGATTTTGCGCAGGTTGGGCGAGAGTTTCAAGGAATTCACACCCCCGCGGTCGTCTCCAACTAGCACAATGGGGTCTTGGGAGTTGAAGGCCAAATGCGTGAGCTTGGCACGCTTCACTACCTTCTGTTCACACAAAGGTTCATTCTTGTTCTCCGCAAGGTCGAACACGTGTACCTTGCCATCACTAGTGACAGCAGCAAACACAGTGGACGAGTACGGTGCCCACGCCACGTCACCCACGGCGTTTCCTAGATCAAATGACATTATGGGATCAGGAAGGTTGTGATCCCATAGCTTCACGGTCCAATCAGCACTACAGGACAGGAATGCCCGTTCGTGGAATGGGTTCCAACGAACTGCATAAACCGCCATGTGATGGCCTGCATACGTCTCGAGATATTGCCCAGAGTATGCTTTTGAGCATTTATGTAGCTTGCCCTCCTCCGTTCCGACGACAAACAGGTGCTCACTGAACCGGTTGAAGTCGAAGCAGCATCCACCAGCAAGTCCAGACAACGAGGCTTCTTCTGGGTCATCCTTAGCTGTTGCCACCAACTTCAGCTGCATGACAGGCTCCATCTTCAGCTCATTCTTGCTCAATATCCAGTTCGCTACTCGGCCATCGGAGGAGATCGAGTAGAAGTTAAGCTCCTTTGCCAGGTCCTCCTCCTGCCAGTTGACTTGCCAAACGGGATCTGTGTGTTTGCCGGTCTTGATGGTAGCCACGTAGATTGGACGGTTTGTCTTGCTTCGCACGTCATACACTAGCACTGTACCATCGTAGCATCCAACAGCTAGCAGTGCAGCATGTTGAGGGTGGAAGTCGAGGCACATGACTCCAGACTCCGTTGTAAATGTGAACTCGGGATGCGACGCATTCTTGAGTGAGTAGCAGCATATTACACCACTGCCCTGTTTGAGAAAATCGTAGGATCCGAAGCCGATAGCGAAAAGATCACCGAAGCGAGGGTTCCAACACACTGCAGTCACTTGTTTCTTTTTGGCTCTCTCGCTTGAAAAGCGCCACAAGGGGAGCAATGAACCCTCTCCTTCACGGAATTGGTCGCTAGCATCCTCCCAATACTTGAAATCGTGGAAGATTTCATCATCAGCATTCTGGTTCGCCATGCGCTCGATAATGCGGAGTGTCTTCCCCATTGCTGCAGAATGCACCATATCGTCACCTTTTCCCTTCACTCCACCAGTAGCACCACCGCCTCCGGATGCTGCTGTGGGCGCCGCAGCCAATAGCTCACCACCTCCTGCAGCAGCACCTGCGCCATCTTTCTCATCTTTATCCTTCTTTTGAGCTACCTTCTGGAGCTGTATCTGCTCGCGCTGGTGTTGCTCGTAAGCATCCATGAACGTATCGTAGATCTCCCATTGTGTCACGGTGGCCATGAAACTCACTACTGGTGGAGGCTCCGTCTCAACTGCACGTTTTCGCAACGGATTCGTATACGTCTGCGCCGCTCGCTCGCTGTAGTTAAACTGGTTCTTGCCTGACTCGAATTGCAACGCAGCTTCATCGATCTTTTCTCCTTTGGTCTCTGCCTCCTCTTTCGCCAGTTTGATAGCCACTTCACGCGCCTCTTTCTCCTCCTCAGCGTACTTTTGGTCAAATGCAGCTTGGGTCTTAGCATCCTCGGACTCTTTGTGAATCATACTTCCGTCACAGCACAAGTGCACGTAGAGATGGTCCCCTGGTCCAGGCGGATCCACCTTATATGTTCGTTCCTTGTAGTTGTACTTGGTGATATTGTTCGGAACGTTTGGATCGTTCGCAGTGAGCACCCGCGAGAATTCCTCATTTAGCTCCTGCGGCGACAGCTTCAGTTGATTGTCGGGAATTACAATTTTCTTCACCTGATTGTTCAATCAGCACGTTAGATACGCTCACAATTTTTCTTCAGCATCTGCATCAACGTACTGGCTCGTGATAGGCATCCATCTCGTCGTTATCCTGTCCAGCTCCCGATAGAGATCCGTCTGCAGCACCTCCACTTCCAGCCCCTGCTCCTGCACCCCCAGTGGCCCCGCGTGCATCCTTGTCGTGCCCATCGCCATTGACTAACGCTGCATTCTTGGAGTGATCCTTCGACTTCTTTTTCACCGGACCTGCCAGCGGCTTCTTTGGTCCCATGTTTGTTGTGTCTCTATCTGGCAAATGGTCAGTGCTCTTTCGCAAAAGGATCGCGACTGTTGCTAGGAGACCCTTCAAACCGACATGTATTGAAAGTGTTCAGCGTACCAGAACAGCATGGACTTAGAGACGGGTCCCTAGTGACGGCATTTTCAGACGCTGCACCGATCCATCCGTGCCGCTCGTAAAGAACGCGTCGTTTGTGGCGACAGCATCGGTCACACCCCAGGAAGAATTTGTCTGCAAAAGAATGTTCAGTATCAAATGAACTAATACTGCCACCGTTGCGCATACGTACCACGTTAATTGCCACGTTCGACGCGGCATCACCGAGGAAGTTTGTTGCAGCATCGCCCAGGAACGAAGGTTTGACATGCACCTTGCTTAGAAAAGCCACCTCGCGGAAGATTGGCAGTGACCAGATCTTAACGTCGCCGCCGGCAGATCCAGACAGCACACAGTCTCCGCTTGGATGCAGTGCAAGGGTCTTGATCGGGGTCTCGTGGGCGTTTGAAATCGTATGCAGAACGCGACGCTGTCTCATATCGAAAATGGTCAATGCACCGCCGGTTCCTCCAGTAAGGAGAAGCTGGTGGGTCGACGAAAATGCAACGGCAGTGGCACCTGCTGGATGGCACGCTGGGGCTGCAACGAGCGCTTTCGAGGCAGGAAGGAGCGTATCCCAAACGCATACGTTTCTTTTTCTACACACAACAACAATATACAACCGTCAGCTTGAACACTTCAATCACCAAATGGGGGAGCACGAAGATACGAACTCAGATGATAACCCGATTGTAGCGACACTGCTGCTTGAGTTGAGGAATGTGAGACCCTTGGCGCCCTTATCATGACACTGAAGAACACAATACTGTTAGTTTTTCGATCGCTACTGTAGTGGGTTGTGATCTTACCACTATCTCGCGGTAATACGGGACACGATCCAACTCGGAGAACTTCCACATGAACAAGTGCCCCATAGCATCGACAGCGCCAAGCTACAATCGGTGAAGAGAGGAATTAGACACAATGTCAACTGTGTAGAGAAAGTTAGAAGCTCAACTAATACCTGCTGGCCGAGACTGTCGAATTCCAGTGCTTTGATACTTTGCCAACCAGATAGCATTGACGGACTTGTCGGATACGGCTACATATTAACACAGACAGATCAGCCAAGCTATACTATAGTGAGAGATGAATTTGACCAAACATGAACGTACCGCGACGACATCTTTGGTTTGGAATGAGCAGATAGCACTCAGACGATCGTAAGACCACAAATGCACGCGGCCCTTATGAGCTCCAGATATGAAGAGTGGCAGGAAAGGGTGAGAAGCAATAGCAGTAGGCTTGAAACGTTCCATCTTGGGATCGGATGGCGATGCTAGTAGATGAGCTGGGTTTCGTAAAGGTGATGAAGGGCCACTACGAGTGACCAAAGAGTTCGATGGAGAGCCCCCTCCAAAGCTGCTACCCTCCGGTGTTTGCCTTCCCTTCGCTGGGGACGACATACCAGCGTCGGATGAGAAAAATGCAGTTTGGGGTGACGCGTATATGCCCTTGAACTGGAAACGACAACCATCAGCGTACTCCATACAGCTCGCCCGGAAAATGGCTTTGCTGCTGCACACGCTCACCTCCGCGTCTTCGCCAACAGCGTGATTGAAGCACATCGCTTTGATGTTCGTCTCACTACGGTACACACACTGGACCTGTACAGCTGCTGCGGTGGGCATTGGCGCCATTCGCCGTTTGAGTTGGTCGGTGAGGTTTGCGGCGCGTGAAAATGAAGAAGCATTTTCAGCGACAGTGGACAGAAGCAGTTTTTGTGAGCGTGTCAAGGCAGATTTCCGTGACGCAGGCTCCGGTAGTCGCCCCCATCGAACTTCCTCGTCGATTTTCTCACTGCAGCATTCCAGTTGGGCGTTCAGGCGAAGCAACAGCTCGTTCTTGTTGGTAAAAAGCTCCATGAGCAGAAGCCACGGACACCTCTCGCACTCGCATTTCAGCAATTGTCGTGCGTTTATCCGATGTGGTGATGGAGGAGACCCAGGAGTATCAGCAAGGAATGCACGAGGACTGCCAGGGGCACCACTTCGACTGGGAGAGGGCAATCCTCGAGGAGAACCTGGTGAAACGGCTGACCCAGGTCCTGGACTTGTAGGAGGCTGCGAAATCGAGAACGGGCTGAAGAAGAATCCAGCCAAATCGCACAGTAGATGCTTCAAAGCGAATCCGGACAGACGGTTGCTATAGTTCTTCCACGCTCCGACTAGCTTATTGGACAGCTCGGTTGAAGCTACTCCTTCCCCTGTAATTTTCGAGAGGTGAGATGGCATGGCACCTGCCGCCATCATCAAAACCAGCCCCCAGTACGAACAGTACGAAAATAAGGGCGTTGTGAAATCGCGTGAGGGCATCGGGTGGTGCAGTCTGCTAGTCTTCACTGCCGCTGTAAACTCGTCCAACTCTAGCTCCAGCATACAAACAGCCTGATATAGCACTGGGATATCGTGCTGAAGTGACGTAGCGCCCGGTGAGCTGCGGGATGCCGTCGTTGGACGACGAAGAGACGAGCAACGCACGCAAATATCACCACCAGCGATTTCATTCAGCGCTTCCTCCGAATTGGAAGACAAACCGTGCTTGTGCGGGAAGATGAGCACGAAAACACGATACAAACAGCACGGGTTTTTCAAGTAGCGGCAGCAGATACAGATAGCACTGTGAATTGCTGCAGCTGCAACACGCACGAACTCGCGGGTCGGCAGTGTCGCCCTTTGCTTTGGTGATTTCAGGTTAAAGTACTGTAGCCAGAGTAGAAGGCGTGTCGCCATCGCCAACAAGTTTGAGCATGTCTGATCCACTTTCCGGGTGTGTAAAAAATCAGTGGCGGCAGACATGAGGTCCCCTGATGCTATCATAGCAACGCCATCAGCGATGGCTTCGACAAGTTTTGGTAGCGGGCTGGTAAAAACAAACTCTGTCGATGATTCATTCCACCCAGAGACCAAGAAGTCCAGAGCAGCAAGACGACCAGAGTGGGCAAGCGACTCCACTACTGCTGTTCGCACACTGTGTTCCAAAAGCTCTTTGCTGGTCTCCGGTATTCCAGGGATATCGTAGTCACCTGTGCAGCTAACGATGCATTGAATCTCTTCGTTCAGGCGCTCTTCGAGCTCAAATCGAGTACTGGGTGTTGCCGTGGTAGGTGTTGTCAACGCTTCGCGCATAACCTTCAAGAACGTGGTGTACAGGGAATCCACTTGGCTTCCGATGGCAGCGATTAAGATTTGTTGACGGCATTCTAGGAACGCCGCGACATCAGAACTTGTAGAACATTGGCGGTGGAAGTCCTGAACGAATGATGCAATATCGCGCTGGTGTATCAGCGCAGGAATTCCAAGTCCTGTATCTTGCAGGCGAAACATTGCTGAAGTATTTAGCCGTAGAATCTTCTCCTTGAAAGCCACTTTCATCGGAACGATTGTCTTGCGAAGGAAGCGTAATAGATCGCACGCACCGAGAAGACTTTTGCCAAACGACGACCAATATAAGCCAGACAAGTCCATACCGGAACTTTTCGCTTCGCCAAATATGCTTCGCACCTCCGTAGTCGGGGGTGTCATCAAGATGTTGATAGCTTGGCTGGTCTCCCCAAGGAAATACTTGACTAAGAAGCACATATAAACATCTCCGCAGCTAAAAGCTTTCCCCCACACGGCAGTGCTAAGAAAGTCTTTACAGACATTTATCGCCTCTGTCGATTCACCGTCTCCCATTACCATGCTCGTATTCGATCCAGCAAGTCCACGAAGACTGACGCTAAGACCTGTAAAAGACGACTGTGAGAAATCAGCCACACCGGAGTTGTCGCTCTGACCTCCTAGGTCCCATTTCTCTGAAACTCGAGCAATTAAAAATGATAACACGAGCGTCTCATCCGCTTGCTCCGCTACAGAGATGGCTTCGGTAATCTTGCCACTGAGTAGAAAGAATGCTGCTGACAGCTCGTAGCGCTGCTTTGTTTTCAGCACAAAAGCATTCTTGATGGCAGCGTTTTTCCAGCGCATCTCCGAAAAGTTGTTACTCAAGAGTTCCGAAATGCGCGACTCGTTCGCCATTTTGAAAAGGCTTGCTAGCAGCCGCGTTTTGCCCAACAGCACGTAGAATACAGCAACTGCAAAGGGGTCGCGATTTTCTGCAAATTCGGCCTGTGCCACCTTCTCCGTGAACTGGATAAGTTTTGCTGAGCTCTTTAGCCAGAAAGGAATTCGTAAACGCCTCATCTCTTTCCAAGTCATTGTCGTTGTAGGAAAACATTCTTGAAGTAACTCAGGCTGGAAGTCGCTGAGTGCCCCCCAAGCTACTTGCTCCGAACAAAGTCCAGCCACGCCCTGGTAGTGTGGCGTTAACTTAGGTGGTTCGGTGACTGGTTGCTGATCCGAATCTGTTGTAGTGGCCTGACTGGGTGTATCATTGGTTAGTGCGTCTACAGGCCACAATAAGGAAGCGTGGAAGCGAAGAGCAGCTTCATCTTTCTGACGGCTACTATCACGCTCCCAGCATATCGTTTTCTTAATACCAGCGAGGATTTTGAGGAAAATACCAGACTCGTCAGACGTCATAAATGTCAATGACCCCTTGTGCTCGTTGAAAAACTTCGAGAATTCATCTGTTTCCAGCTTCGAATGGGATGCAGCCACCGGCTGAGTATCAGGTAAGCCCGTGGAAGAAGTTACTTGAGGAGCAAACAGCATATCTGCTCGATCAGCACCGCCTGCATTAGCTCCAAACCGACGAGGAGGCCCAAAATCCATCGCAAATAGGTCGCTAGCTCGAGCTGGGACTGCTGAAATTGCACCACTCGCCCCGTCATCATCTTTAGATTTCTTGCCTTTTAGGTAAATATCCGATCGCTCGTCACTCTTGCTACCAGTAGAAGTGGGTTCTCCGAGAAGCTGGGACAACGACAGCAATGGAAGAGTTCGAAGTACCGTGTCATCCACCATTCGCAGATAGCACGTTTCTTCATGCTCCACAATCTTATCCTTCACGTGATCAAGAACTCTCTCTAGTGTCTTGAAAGACCCACGTGCGAGCAAGTAGATCAGCGTGATTGGGTGGTGAGCAGGAAACCCTCTCACTGCTGAAGAGCCGACAGAGTGCACCGGCTGCTGGAGTGGTGATGGTCCACTGTCATCTATATCTCGGAAGTTGAGGCACGCCAAATTGGATCCGAAACTCAGGAGACCATACGGGTGACTCGATAATGATGAGGTATTCTCAAGTTTTACACTCTTGATCGTCGGTAGTGAACTGTCAATTTCCATGTCAACTGCAGTTAAAACACCTTCCCTTTTCTTGGCCTTCATCATGCATACAGCACTGACTTCGCAACTTTGAACGGAATAGGAAACGAGCCCCCTGCGATTTCCAACAACAGAGGCCTCGAGTTGGAGTTTTAAACTTGCACAGTGCAAGAGACGGTCAGTCGTATTCTGCTGAAACAATATTTCGACAGAGAATTTTGTAGAGCCATTTCCCTGGTCTATCAGCAGTTAGATTGGGTTAATCACTTATCACATTAAAACTACGAAGTCTTCAATACATACCTTGATAACCGGACGAACTGACACTGTACACATGTGCGTCAGCCAACTGCGTGCGAAGGTCACTGTATATGAGAAGAAGCGATAGCTTGGGTGAAACACCCTGCACATATATCCAAGTTCCATAACGATTACAATGCGTTAGCAAAAACGTTAGTCAGGTGTTGAGTTCCCCACGTGACTTACCGTAAACGGAATTGACTCCGCGCGGAATATGCAGAAATCACCGTTGTTGAGCACACCGTAAAGTAAATTCACTGCATACGTTTTCTCGAGCGCTACATTCCCACAAATAAACGTTTCTCCAACGTGAGTGTCTGCTACTGCGCCGTTGCGATCTCCTAGCAGCTTGGCATTCATTTTAGTTATACTGTCCATGCGCTGACTGACCAATTCATTCCGACGTGCTTCGTTCAATGAGCCGTAGCCATAGTGGAATAAACATAACGCATCCATCACGGTGTTTTCACTCAGTAATGCATCAGTTATCGATGATACGGGCTTGGGCTCTCGAACCCAATAGTGGTTTACCAAGCCGAATATCCGAATAGAGCTCTCAAAATCATCTGCCTCAAGTGAGGATTGACATAAATCCGTAGCTGCAAATTGTTTCCAGAGCACAAAAGAGCATAACTGAGCTCCGTTCTCTCTCCACATCGAAATATTTCCTGCTCTGTCAAGTGTAACCAGCATCTCACACGCTCCAGTCGTCGTAGCGGCAGTTTCTCTCGCGTTGTAGGTATTCACGTCCTTTGACCACGCCATGGACACCAGCGCGCGGGTATGTGCAATAAATATCGACATTGGCGCAGCTTCATGCGGTGACAGCTCTCCTAGGTCCCAGAGCTTTACAATCCTGTCATGTTTACCTGCTGTGGCCGCATACCTTCCGTTGGGTGCAACGTCAAAGTGACAAATTGGCACCACCGGTAGCGGCATTTCCATTCCAATGCCTCCATTGTCAGTCAGTGTCACTGTGCGCTGCAAATATACTTGCACGGAGTCGTCTACTATCTTCCAAATGGATAATTTCTCACCAGCACCGAGCAGGAACAAGTTGTCACCGCTCTCTACCCACTCTAGGTGGCTCAAAAGGCGATCATCGCATTTCCAGCGCACTGACTCAGTCCAGCGGGGCATATACAGGTGTAGGTGGGCCTTCACGTAATCTGACTTGGGGGCCAAGTCGCCTGCAGCTATAGAGGGTGGGCTTGAGCCTGCGTAGTCATCCAGCGTTGAGGCTCTGGAGGGTTCCGCCATGGCCGCCGCGCGACTGGACGTGGCACTTGCCGGCATGAGCAGCACGCCACAGCCTTCATCGATGCACAGAGCCAACGCTCCGCGCGCAGCCTTCTTGCTGGGATTGAAGCGCACGCATCGGATGGCGTCCTGTGCGTCCCAGACCTGCCATAGCTCGAAACTAGACGCGCGTCGGCTCTGTTCGGCTGCTGTTGACGCGTGGGGCACCTCTACAAGGACGACTAGTAGCGACTCGACGGTGTACACCAGGTATCGGCTGGACTCGAACACGGCCTGGCAAACGCGGCGCAAGTCCTGCGACCCCATTGAGAATTTCATTTAACCTGTCATGTACGTATGGTAAACCATAAAACCGTTATCCTATGTAAAACTGTTTATCACTGCTGCATGGAGAAGCATAAAACCGTTATCCTATGTAATACTGTTTATCACTGCTGCAGACATTTCCCTGGGAGAAGCATGCCAGGGTCTCAGGACGCGCTGGACGCGTTCGTGACGACCCAACTACTGGACAACGGCATGGATGTGATTGCGAAGAGGATCAACGTGCTGCGTGAGAAGCTCCTGCGTTCCGGGAGCGATGAGGGTGACGCACAGACCAAGAAAAAGTGGGCGCGCCAACTACAGCATTGTCTTGCGCTGGCGTGCCGTTTGCTGGCCAAGCAGCGGCGGCAACTGAATCACTGCATCGACCGCGTAGAGAAGGACTTCAGTAACGGAGAGATTGGACTTGGCGCGTCCAAGCAAGAAGCAAAGGAGGAAGCCAACTTGTATACCCGCACATACGCTCGTCCAAGAGCAGGAAGCTCCTCTGTGGCCACAATAGCAACAGCTACAGAGAGCGACGGTTATGTCGGCGTCATGGTGCCGAACAGGGAGGATATTTTAGCTATTGGCTGCCACGTCGCAGCTAAAGTAGCTCGTAGCCATGAGCTGTGGATCATGGCGCGTGTGGTCAAGTTTAACGCCGACTCGAACACGTACGAAGTGGAAGACGTCGACTCTGGTGACGACGATGAAGATGACGCACCGAGGAGGCATTATATTGTGCCGTGGCAGCAGGTAGTGGAACTGCCAGGCGACTCGTTGTCCGAAGGAGAGTGGATCCACTACGCTGTGAACGAGAGGGTCATGGCCATGTACCCCAACACGACAAGCTTCTTCCGCAGCACTATCCGTGTCCCAAACCCCAAGGTAATGAGTGCTGTGTTGTTGTTAGAATGAGCAGGTGTATTAATATTGGTTGTGTTTGGGCTATTGCTGCTGACAGGGAGCTCCGTACGTGATTCTCAAATTTGACGAGGACGAGGACGAGCAGGGCTTAGTGCCGGACCGAAAAGTGCCCTTCCGCTTCGTAGCACCACTCAAGCCCTGGCATCAAAAGTGAACACGGTAACAACAATCAGACGATAAAGTATTGTACTAGTGTAGTACTTGGTAGTAGCAACCTCGCTGCATCATATCAAGTCGTCCACTTGCAGTGCATGAGGACGACTTCGCTTTCTCCGATGTCAAACTGCTCATGAGACCAGACACGCCATGCCAACTTATTCCACCGTGAACAAAATTCAATCGCACCGTACGGACAACAATTACGAAGGTCGGACTAATAATGCAACATGCACCACTATAAGCAGATCTTTTACGACGTAGTTTCTTTTCGAAAGGGTGATGTTGAAAAACATCAGAGATTGAGTGCAGCGTAGCCAAAGCCACTAACCGCAAAGATAAAGCATCTTTAAGCAGACGCAAGGTTAGTCAACGCAAACTTACCAGCAGCAAGTTGGCCACTGAAACGATCACGATCACCATTCCCAGTTCCTGCTTCACGAAATGCGCGCTTAGTAGTCCTGTGAAGCCGACGACTTGCCCTTCTTGCCAGCCGAAGCAGACTTCTTAGGCAGAAGCACCGAGTGAATGTTTGGCATCACACCACCCGATGCAATGGTCACGTCGCCAAGAAGCTTGTTCAGCTCCTCATCGTTGCGGACGGCCATCTGAATGTGGCGGGGGATGATACGCGTCTTCTTGTGGTCGCGAGCAGCGTTACCGGCAAGCTCGAGAATTTCAGCGCAGAGGTACTCGAGGACGGCGGCCATGTAGACCGGGGCGCCACCACCAACACGCTGAGCGTAGCGTCCCTTCTTCAGGTAACGGGCAACACGACCCACGGGGAACTGAAGACCAGCCTTAGACGAACGAGTGCTTCCCTTTCCCTTCTTGCCACGGCCTCCAGTAGCGGCTTTTCCCTTTCCAGACATATTGACTTGCTTGAACTTCTTGCTGACTTGATGAAGTGCGTGTGAATTTCGATATGAAGCTGCATGTGCGCCAATTTTGCAAGACGTTAGCAAAACGCAGTGTTATTATCTGACGTCCGGAGAGACGACCTCCAGCTAAACTGACTGAGGTTAAAAAAGGCAGGGCGACGTCGTGTGTTACCCTATCCCTTTTCTCAAAAGCGAGGACGTAGGCGAAACAGAAGGTATCTACTCATTGGATATTATTCTGTATCTGCGATTTGATTGACGGAGCCTTATTTTACCTCTTTCTGATTGGCGGAACCAGAAGGGCGGGAAGGAGGAGCTAGTTTGAGTGGCAAGTCAAAAGCTGTCCATGCGCGCCAAGACACCGAGGCAGAATGCGGACGTCTGGATAGATCATTATCGAATTTGCTTCAAAGTCGACCACCAACCACCACCACCACCTCAAGAACCATGTCTGGAAAGGGAAAAGCCGCTACTGGAGGCCGTGGCAAGAAGACCGGCAAGAGCTCTACGCGCTCTGCCAAGGCTGGCCTGCAGTTCCCCGTGGGTCGTGTTGCTCGTTACCTCCGCAAGGGCCGCTACGCTCAGCGTACGGGCAGCGGTGCCCCAGTCTACATGGCCGCCGTCCTCGAGTACCTCTGCGCTGAAATTCTCGAGCTTGCCGGTAACGCTGCTCGCGACCACAAGAAGACGCGTATCATCCCCCGCCACATTCAGATGGCCGTCCGCAACGATGAGGAGCTGAACAAGCTTCTTGGCGATGTGACCATTGCTTCGGGTGGTGTGATGCCGAACATCCACTCGGTGCTTCTGCCTAAGAAGTCTGCTTCGGCTGGCAAGAAGGGCAAGTCGTCGGCTTCGCAGGACTACTAAGCGCATTCGCGTAGTATTCGTCGCAAGTCAATTGTCTTCGATCATTTGTGAGTGCAATGAAAGTTCTCTCCACCAACGCTGAGTAGCCTCGAAAGAGGCTGCTTGGCCTCAATCCCCTGATGTTTTTCAACATCACCCTTTTCACAAGAAACGCTCATTTAATATCTTGTACTATCATTTCAACATGCACTACAAGTTGTAGCTGGTATTGATTAAATGGTTAATTGTCGTCGATGCACGGTTAGTAGTGGTGTGCCAGTGTAACGTTGCTGTTTTCTTTGACGTTATCTTTTTGCCTGGTCTTTTGTTCAACATGGACTAGCGAAGGTAGCAAGCGCGATTTATGCAGCTCAAGCTATGTAGTAGTACGTAGTAAATGAAAGAAGCAACGAAGGTCGAGGTTGATTATTGAAATATTAGTGCGAGTTAACGGAATCATTGACTTCCTTGCAATTGGTAACTTCTTCCTGATGCCGCCCACTCCGCTCGCACCATATTTCGAAGCGTGTTAGTGAACTGGAACATAAAGATGAACTGCTTGTCGCGCTCGCCGTTCGAGGCACGGATCTTTTGCTCTAAGTCCGCGATGAGAGCGCCCATATGGGCCACGTTCTGCATCTGCTCGGGGTTTCCACTCGACACGGCCTCGTCAATTCCTTCACGCAATTTCTGCGCTTGCCGCTCGAATTCACGGATGTCCGAGGCAAGTTCAGCACACTTCTTGTGCGACGCCTTCTGCACCTCCGGGACGTCGCCCCAAATGTTAGAGTTTTCATTTTGCTGAGCGAACGAGCGCACCGCATCTGAGAAAATCAGCACTCGAACCACCGATTCGAACCTCTTCTTGATCGCTGCGTCCCGCCGAGCTCGGAGATTGTTAATCTGCAGCTTCAGTTGCTCTGGAATCGTAATATTGTTTGACCTATGTACAAACGAGTGTCCTTCTTCCGTCCGGTTCGAGATCTCAACCTCCAACTGCATGACTAACGCGTTGACGTTGTCGTAATCGCTTACCCAGATCGCACGTAGCTCGTCATCTCCACCAGATTTGCTTGGACTGAAGCCTCCACTTGCTGGCACGCCTGCTATTCGATGCGGAACCATCGCGTCCGAGAAATCGGATTGCTGCTGCTGTTGTTGACTGGATCCTCTCACGACCATGCGATTATTTTCTTCTTCGTGAACATGAGAAATTGTCTCGAATCTCGACATTGGTGCGCTAGTATGCCCCTGATAAACTTGGGATCCATGCTCGTTTCCAACAGATGAAAATCCACTTGAAGTTGGAGCTCCATGACTAGATTGAGTCCGGAAGCCTTGTGATACATGGGATGGTGACGGTGAAGCATGAAAGCGGGAAGCATGGGTGGGTATGCTGACTGGTGACGGCAGTCGCGTAAATCGATCGTTTGACGTCTGCGGCACTGAAACTGGTATGGTTGGTGGAGCCGAGGAGGATGGGGCAGCATAGCCTGGTTGAGAATGCAAAACTTGTTGAGCCTGACTAACGAACCGGGTGCCTTCGTGCATCAATTGTGCTTCAGCTTGTCGACGTGCTTCCTCTTGCTGCCGCATTATTTTTTCGTGGCGAATTTGTTCTTCAATCAGACGTTTCTTTTTCTCTTCTTGAGCTTGCTTCTGCTTCCGCAGTTCCTCCCGTAGATGTTCTTCTTCACGTTGGCGAAACTCCTCTTCGCGCCGTTTTGCTTCTTGTCGCTGCTGCTCTTCTCGTTGGCGTAATTCCTCCTCGCGCCGCTTTGCTTCTCGCTGTTGTTTCTCAGTCTCTCGTTGCAGTTCCTGCAGCAATCGCTGTTCTTTTTGCAGATGCTCCTCCTCTCGCATACGTCGATGTTCTTCTTGCTGTTGTTTCTTCTCTTGCAGACGCTTCTCCCGTAACTGTCGCTGTTCCTCTTGCTGTTGTTTTTCCTCCTGTCGCTGTAGCTCCTTTTGCTGTTGTTCTTTCTTCAATCGATCATTCCGTTCCTGCTCCTGCTGACAGTTCTGATCCCGCTCTTGCTGAAGTGCCTGTTTTGCTTCTCTTTTTTCTCGCTCAGCCTGCTCACGTACTTGCTGTACAAGATCCTTCTCCGGTTGAGTCAGGATTTGATTCAAACTCATTTTTGGCGATTTAGGCTGTGCAGCGCTGTTCCGAGCTGTTTTCACACGCTGGTCGTGCATTGCCTTGACACGTTCATAGAGACTCATACCTTCGGTCGATGCTGTACCTGATTTCTCACCTGAATGCGATGATTCTCCACTGCGCATCGATTTTTTTTCTCGTTTGTGATCTGGTCCGGGTAGTTGCCGCTTGCGAGACTGTTCTTGGACTGTAGACATAGGCGTTAATGTTGCTGTTGAAGATGAACGTCCTCCTATTGCATTCACGGCAATAGCTGCTGTCGTCGGAGGAACGTCACTAGAACTTTTTGTAGGCGTTGCTTGTGTAACAGCGACTGGGGTTGGTTGCTGTCCAGTAGTTGCCTGTGTAAGCACTTTCTCCTTCGAGGTGTCTGCACGACGAAGTTGTCGATATGTTGACAGCACCATTGCTGTGAAATCACCAGACCACGAAGCTTCTACAAAATATTTACCACTTGCTCCGTCAACAGCGAAACAATGATGAGGCTTAGAGCTCCCGAGCATCAGAACGTGTGGCTTTTTGTAGCAGGTAGAGCAGAAGTACTCGTCGCACTCAACACACCACATCACAGGTTCATTATTCTTGTTACAGCGTAAGCATTTGCCTGCAGAGAAAAGAAATCAACACAAACACGTTAGTCACAAATTAACATATCTCAACCATCTCGAATGCATACGCTGCGTCTTATGCGTGTAGTGGCAGCTAGCACATGTGTTGCTTTCCGCGTGGAGTTTTGCCTGGCACTTGGGACAACGATTCACGCTGATACCGTACACTAAACGCGTCAAAACCAGTTAGCCGTTAGTTACCCGATTAAATCACCATCAGAAGATCGTGTTGGAACGCACTGTAAGTTCTTCGCTCACTATCACGTCCGCATTTGGCCACTGCATCGCTCAACATGCCGCTCCAGGCGTCCGTTCCAGTAGCCGCTGCCATCTTTTTCGCGCCAAATGTCGGAGTGAAAAATATCTCCAATCATTTTGATTGGATGTAATATCTACCAATCAATATCCGGATCTAGTGGATCCCATTCCGTGGCCAGCATGAGTGATGGCCACCTGTATTTGAGTGCGCGCGGCGGTGCCGACTATACGAACGACAGCCGCCACGCCTGGTATGACGCGACGCACCAGAGCGTTCTACTGCTGTCTCCACAGTCGCTCAAGTTGCAGGAGCTTCCCCTCGATGCGTCACTGGATCCTTTAGCCTTAGCCACGGCAATCGCCTCCCGTCCAGAGAACATGACGACGCTGTATGACTTCAATGAGGTTAAGACCAGTGATGATCATCGAAATGTTGTCGCCCTAGCCCCTATTGCATTGCTACAATTATCCGTGGACAGGCACTTTATCGCTATTCAGCGGAGTGACATTGAAATTCAAGTGCTGCATCGCCTCACACGCGCTTCCTACTGGGTCCTGTGCAGATCCAAGGTCGGGAATAGGATTCTACGTGGCGGGGTGATCTGGAATACGCACTCAGACAAGACTACAAGCTCTCAGGATCTTTTTCTCGTGACGAAATTGGGGCTGGAGCACCATCGTGTGAGCTCCAAACGACGGAGCTGCGTCTTGCACAAGACAGTGGGTCTGTATGTTCACGAGTTCTGGTACGCAGCTTCGCATGGGGTACTTCTGGTCAGCTCTGGTTCACGAGCCAACGAGATTGTGCCGTTTGTGCTACATGGAGCCAATGTGGAGAAACTCCAGAAGCTGGTATTCTCCACGTCGGTGAGCAGGCAGGATCTACATCTGGTCACTTTGTATGGGGAGTTGTACGTGGTGTATAGTGATACGAGATCGACAAAGTTGTTGCTGTATTTGGTGGGACGCTCGAAAGTGGCGTGTGTACGCTCGTTGAACCTCATGCTGCCACCAGGGACGACATTGGAATACTCCGTTGTGGATAATCTGCTTGTCTGTCACAGTTTGGATTTCAATGTCAGCTTATTCTTTGACATAAAGTGCGATGGAACTATCAGCGACCCATTCTCCGCTCCACTTCCGATCTCATCACGACCGCCGGGTCATTCTCCAGCCGATAAACGGGCAGCTACGAAGGAAGCACCAGATAAAATGGCCACGGATGCTCTGGATGAATTCAATGTAGATGCTTTAATGACCATCACTGACGAGAATGACCAAGATCTCTTTAACGACGCAACCTCCTGGGCTTCACCGCAGCCAACTCGTATTACCCGACGTGCATTAAGCATGGATGATTTAGATGTACACACCTACGTTGATGGTGTCCTTTACTCTCCGTCATTCAAAACATCGCCAGCATCTCATCTAGCGAGTAGACGGTCAACACGGAGGCTGCAACGGGCAAAATCAGCAGTAAGTCTGGAGAAGAGTGAGGTTACCCAGAATGAGGGCGACGAATCAAGTCTTACCCGGTGGCGCTTCCACGCCCCCAATCTTGTGCAGCGGTCATTTTCAGCTAATGGCCAGGATAAAGTAGAGATCCGAAAGCTGCAGCTGAACCTGGTTGAGATTTGCAAGACCTGCGAACACCATCGTGAAATCTTACCTTTTCTTCTGCGTCGAGGGGACCATGAAGCTGCCAAGATGTTGGTTTTACAATTAGTGCGAGGCTATGTTGTAGAACAGCAAACTTCAATATCGTCGATCATGCAACTGTTGACTACGGTTCAAACTGCACGTGGAAATGAGTCGCGCAGCAAGGTATGGCACTTCAATTAACTGCTAGGTCTCATACTGTGTACTTACCCTTTTGTTCGCGTTCTATAGGATGTTGGCGGTGAAACTTCACCCAGGAGCGATTCTGGTTCAGTAAAACGCGCTGCTGAAACGATGGCGAAGGCGCATGCTCGCAATGTCAAAGGGTTTTTCCTAATCGAGCAGGCAGATTTTTACCACTACGTATGGAGCTTGATACTCCAGCAACCTATCGTACGTAGTTTTTGTAATTGCTGACCTTGGTGTGCTTCATTCTTACAAATTCGCTTCAGGTCGCTAGAAGTTGTGATCTCAGCACCTACATAGTTGAGTTTATCAAGAATCTGAGGGAGAACAAAGTGCTGGTGGAGAGTATAACGTGAGTATGCGAGGATATTAAAGAGTTCAAATGCCTAACGTGAAATATTGACCAGATATATTGCGCTCGCGGAGTGCTTTATAGGTGTTGGGGAACCAAATAAGCTCTACCAGTTCTTGCATTATCATGTGCTAGCCGATTCCGTGGAGCTTGCGGGGCTGATGACCCGACATGGCCAAACATACCCGGCTTTGATGCAGGTTGGGATGGACATGTACTTTCGTTTGAGGGAAATCTGTCCCCTTGTGCGCACTCTATTGGACATCGGTCAGGTACGCTGCGCATCTACCTACACTGGTACAATGAGGACGCGCACTCTTACTTCTGTGGGTTGCTTGTGCTGTTACAGACGGAGCGGGCAATTGAGATCGCTTGGAGGAATATGGGATTAACGTCGTGTGATGCGTCGGTACTTCCGGGTGTTGCGTTCTTTGAATCCCTTGTTCGATCTGGTGCGTTTGATAAGCCGTATACACGAGGTTGTTGTCAAAGTATGAGTTCTAACACATTCGTGTAGTAACCTCTTCGGGGCGGAAGCGTTCGTCTCTGCAAGTGACGCAAGTATTCGGGGATTTACTGTTATTCTTACGGGTGTGGGATCCTGTGGCACTGCAATGCTCCGACGTAACATCACTTTCCACCCTCGCTAGCTGCGCTAGCGTTCCTTTTCCAGACAGCCTAGTATTGCCAGGCAGCCGACGAAAACTCAGGGCTGCGTTTGGATTTGCGACGTAATGTAGCGTTCTGACTCTTCTCTAGTCGTGGTGCCATAATGCATGCCTGGGCGTTGGATTATGCGGATGCGAGGTGATCCACCTGAAGTAAGCGGCCTGCGGTCAACTTTGTGAGGGAAGGACGGTCGCCTTGGACTGTAGCGATTAGAAGTGTTTGGCGCAGTCGAGGGGCATATTCTGCTCATCAGGAGCTCTTCACGGGCCGGATTAACTTGCGATGCTCGATTATTTGATGGAAATTGGCACTTTACAATCGCTCTGGACGTCTGGAGAAGCCGGGAGATCACAGATGTGCTAGTTATCTTACAGTTTTTCGTTGGAGATGTTGCTGCTAACACGTTATCACGTCTCTGGTATCGTGGTGTGCGTGGTGTGCAAACTTTTTCTGGTGATCTGCAATTATCATCTTTTGTGGCCTCAAACACTGTAGTTGTTACTCCATTAGCCCGTGCAGTATTAAGTTTCGTGGGGTTCCGGGTGTACATGGCTAAAGCGATACGCTGAATGCATCGGAGAAACTCGCGAAAATTCAGGTCCGCTGCTTCCCGTCGTTCTGGATCCGTGATACTGATGTCCAGCTTTGAAGCATAATACTCCCGAATGAGTTCAACGAGACTAATTGGGGCAATAGAGGCATTCGCAGACACTTCTCGTGGAGAATTCGGCTCGCCGTCAAAGTCGGACGGAGAACGAATGATATCTGACAAGCCAAGTGGTTAGCCGGTGGTTATGACAGTGAGCAGCAATGTGAAGGTACTCACTAAATGCTCTTGCAAACGTGAGAAACTCTTTCATGTCCAGCCGGACTCTGCTATCAACCTGCGTTGGATACCGTAACGTGCAGTCAGTAGGTGGATGGATGGTATTCTACCTGGATATCATACCTCTGTGAGACTCTGGATCCCGAAATGCGAGAAAATCTGCTTAAATTGCCAGATATGCTCCTTGAGAAGCTTCATTACGTGATTCTGGGAGATGTCGGGGGCTAGCTGTTGTACACGTATAATCTTTGCTCGTGGGATAATGTGGGTTTCTACGAGGTGCTGCACGTCCGCATCGGACAGTGGGCCCTAGTCACCACAACAAGCGTTAGATTCGAGTACGACCCGGCCTGTTCTTCTTACTTACCTGCAAATGCTGTGAACGCTTGAAGATCAGGATGCATGCGGTCAACAATTGAGCGAAATTCATGGCTTTTCCTGTTCCAGAGGCCGCTGCAAATATATTGGTGATGTCAACGTCCTTGAGTGCTGGTGTTGAAAGCAGGTCGAGCTTGCAGTCCTTTACAAACTTGATGAAGTTGGTGCGTGTAATCCAGACGAGGTTGGTCGCGTTCCCCGTCATGGCATAATACGCAAACTGCTTCCGGAGCGTTAGGTTCATGAGCAACGTTTCCAGCATCACCTCTGTTGTCTCCAGTGGGGATGGTGTATGCATTGCTGTCTCTGTATCTGGCTGCAACGAACCACTGACACTGGTGTGGTTCGCACGATACGTTCTGGGTGTCTTGCTGAAAGACTTTGTGTGTTCATGGCTGAGTGACAGGTCCAGCATTTTTCGATATTCGACCGTTGTCTATAGCATGCATTTAATATGGATTCAACGTGAGCACTGAATAACAAGCTGAACCGACATGGCAGAGTTACCTTGAGATGGTGCGGGGGTGCAAGCAACATGGAGTTCAGGATGTTAACCTGCTTTCCTTCCCGTTCCAAATTATAGCGGAAAAGTGTGACATCGTGGAGATTGCAGTATGTAATGAAGTTGTTGAGGCACTCATAAACGTGCTGCTCGTTTTCGTATGTGGCCATGAGGCGTTCACACACTTCTCCCAGCGCATTATTGCTATCTGTGATGAGTTCTTTCTTCATCCGTCGGATTTCACGAGTGATAACGTCAATCTCAATTCGGAGGGCCTCCATTTGATAATCAGGGACGGAAGTGGGTTTTCTCAATCGCTGAACCTGTTGCTGCTGCTGTTCCTGCTGTAAATCAATCACACGAAGCGCCTTTGTGGCAATCACCTGCTCCATCTTCCGATTAACGTCATGGATCGTTGCGGAAAAGTGCTCGAAGGCGATTTCACCATCGCGGTGGTAATACTGTGTACTCTTCACGCCTCCTCTCGTGGCTTCAGCTGCCTGTGTGATGACCTGCTTGAGAATACTAACGCCATGGAGCCCAGTCTGCTCAATCCGCAGCAACACATCGTGTGATAATAAGATACCGTCGGCGTCAGTATCGAGGATCGAAAAGATGCGCTGGAGTTCCATTTGAGTGCTCTCTTCAAGCAACATTCGATAATAAGCACGCGTCTGCAGATATTCCGCAAAGGATAGGTGACCATCTCCATCAACGTCATACTTTTTGAATACGGCTTGAATTTCCCATTCTGACAGTGACGGGTAATCTTCTCGAAAGAGTTGGCATGCTCGAGATGAAGGTAGCCGTGAAAGTGCAGACCGGACCTTCTTGTTATCTGTAGCCGTGTTGCAGAGAGAAAATTTGTGCGTCAGCAATCGGATTTCTTCGAGGCTGAGGACACTTTCAGGCACAATTGTCGATACATCCAAGTTTTCCAGCGCAGAGGCAGGGTTAGCCGATGGCGGACGTTGCTCGAGGTCTTCCATTAGCTGCAGACCTAGGATGGTGCGCCACTGCTGTGGCCCTATTTTCAGAATTATTCAATGTAGACTAAGGATGGTATCATTGGCAACGGACGAACGCAATGGTATCGGATAGTTGGCGAGGTTGCACTGTCACCAAGATGTAAAATCTATTCTCTTTCTGGGATTCCTCCTCTAATGGTGCTGCGGGATCTTCCCCGTCCAGAACTGGACAACCGCCTCCAGTGCCAAGCCGTTGTAGGATCCAGCGCAGAGCCCGACGATGGAGCTGAGTCCGCCCACCATTCCGGCAACTTCTTTTTGGTATTCAGAGCAAATACTCGGTGCGATAATGATGCTGTTAGTGGCCACGTACCCTGTAGTTAGTCCCAGCAACAACACTGCCACGATAATTGTGATATCATTGAAAGGGTGGACCAATGCTGCCATGAAGAGCGGCAGGAACGCGAGCTGAAATGGCCACGGGAGGTGCAATGTCGATTCGTCGAAGTACATTTTGTACACCGGGAGGTTCTTCCCCACAAGGTCACCGAGGTTGTAACACCCGACCAAAACGATGGGGAACCAGTCACCCAGGTGCAGCGTTACCGATGGAATGGCCGAGATGATGCCAGGGAAGCACGACAAGCATACGAAATAGGAGAAGAACAGCGAGAAGAAAGGCTTAAGCGCAGTGTGCAGGACATTCATGACCGTAGCGGCAGCTGCATGCTCTTCCAGCTCCTCCTCAATCTCAAACGCATCTTCCTCGTCATCAGCATCATCCCCCGGATGGTTGGGCGTGCCTCCATTGCGTGAGTTCATGTTGTTCGCTAGCAACGGGCTTCGCTCATTCATCCCATCGCGACTGGAGAAAGAGAACGTATGTGGTCGTCTGACTGGACTAATTGGACTTGACAGGGGCGACAAAGCAGGTGGGGTCAACGGTGTTTCATGCTGCACAAGAGCGTACTCCGTTAGCAGTGGCTGTGCGAACCTGGTCTGCAGCAGAGCCCAGTACAGCACCCAAGTAGCTATCACAATAACCAGCGCGACGCTGAAAAACACTCCCATCGACAGTTTAGCGTGGTAATTCTGCTGCGGAGAGTCAATCCCGTCGCTGGTGTTGCCCTCCAAATACCATTTGAGCCCGAGTCTCACAGCAAACAACAGGGTTGCCCCAAAACCCTTGCCGCCTTCAATGGCTTGAATGAACACGGAGCCGAACACGCCTCCCAGTCCATACATTGATGACTGCATTATCGATGACGATACCGTAGATCCCATCAATGCAAACACCGTCAGAGGGTAGCTGACATCATGGGGCAACTCTACCACATTGACAAGTGGGAATAGTAGCACAAACGCGGCGTAAATCGCCAGAGATCCCCGCACTCGAGCATCTAGAGACAACTGCCGCCCCGCCATAACCATGTACAAGTTTATAATTAACAGCGTGGACATGTTGACGACGGGGAAGACGAAGCAGACACGATCTTCCGAGTATTTCGCATCGAAGAAGGTGAGACAAAGCGTGATGCAGCTCCACATGGCGATGGAGCCTGCCCCGCTGAAGAAGAAGGCGCAGTATGTGACCCAGAAGCCTGCACGGTCGTCCAGATTGCCTGTATGAAGCTCCGGCTCCAGCTCCTGCATCATTGGCGCCTCCAGATCCAGCGTTAGACCTTTGGGCGGCTTGAGCGCCATTGCTTCAGCTTTTGGCGAATGGCTCACCTGTTGAAGCAGTTGGGGAGCTATTTTTAGCCTGATACGGCGTCTGATTGGCTGATTTATTTGACGACTGTTTCAGTGATCGACACATGGCTACATTGAAGGGTGGAACATGAACCAGGCTCTATTGTACTGCTAGCCGATCGACTGCCTCGTTCATTGTTGTGGGATTGCGCTAGAAGACGACGACGAAGAGGAAAATGACGAGGATCAACACGAGGAAGATCTTGAGAATCAGGGATCGGTTGCCCTGCACCATGTTGAAGAGCTTCAACAGCTCGCCATGTGCTGCCTCCACGTTCGTTTGCCTATTAAAAGATGACAACAAAGAGCAGTAATGCGTTAGCTAAGTACAGCAGCAAGTTGGAAGATATGAACGTACGCAATATCCATGTCGTCGTCAATACGCGAGATGATTTCACCTTGCTCAGCGACCATCGTCGCCATCCGTGTGTACATTCCTGTAATCTACACCCAGTGCGATTAGCAAAAATGACAGGATCGATTGTCAGGTGATATCGTCAAGTACATGTACATACCTCCACAATGGTGCTCTCCACTTGAGCCGCATTATTATATCTCGTCTGGGCATCTTCACGTGGACGATACTGCTGTTGCTGCATTCCAGCGCCACTTCCGGGAGGTGTTGTGCGCTGCTGCATAAATGGACTAGCTCCGAGGTTGGCACGGCGACGTAGTCCTGCACCTGGAGCTGGCGGGCTCAACGCTGGTGCAACACCTTAAACAACCACAATATAAACGTCAAACACAACGTCATTAACCATAAATGTTCACGACTGTCGTAGTAATACAGTACCAGGTTTGTCCGGAGATGGGATTGGAGGTGTCTGGAATCCACTTCCAGCGGCAGATTGTCCAGGCGGCTGGTTCCGCAGCGGTTGAAGTGGAGCACCATTGTTCGTCGGTAGTACTTGGTGTCCATTCATACCCGATCCTGTGCGTGAGAATAGCGGGGCATTAATATGCACCATGGGATTGCCTCCTCCATGAGAAAATTTGCTGCGCCTAGAGCTGCGTTCGCGAATAGCCGCTGTATGCTGCTGCAACGCTTGCTGCAGAATACAAACAACACTCAATAGTTAGTGATACCCTCTACCCCTCTCTACTACATCATTCATTGCAACGTACGTGAAAAGCTTTGACGCTCTTGGCACAGCGCGACTTGAGCGATTGACACACGATAGTAAAGTGCGCCTGGTGATGCTGTTGGTGCCGTCCACGTTGTGCATTAACAGTCTGCTGGAACATTTGTATACTGCGTTCAGCAGCGCCCAGCTCTTTCTTCAATACATCCGTCAGCGTTCCGATCTGCGCGCTGGGGTCGTCTCCGATGATGGATTTCTTGCCCACAAGCTCCTGCAACTCGCGCAAACAAAGCTCCTGCTGCCTCAGCTGATCCGAGATCTGCTGCGCCAGGCGCGCATCACGTGACAGTGGACGATGTGTCTGAGGACGCGCTTGACCCGTCTCGAATAGCACTGTAATGCCCACGAAGTCGCTCGTACGGTCAGCTGCGGCCATAGTGATGTGTAGTGTACGTGTTGCTGTATGAGAGAGCGTACCCCTAGGGGTACGTTTATAAAATCGTACTTAATTCAAGTTTCTCAGTTTAGTTGTCAGTTTGGAATCAGAACTTGGACACGCACAGGTGCTCGAGATGGAGGAGGCGACGTTGCGCGCCAAGATTCAGGCCATGAAGAACCTATTAGAGGCCAAGAGACAGAGTTCAAGCAGTGCAGTACCAGCAGCTACGTATTACAACTACCCACGACCGAATTACGGCTATTACCAGCCGAGAAAGCTTGCGGCTTCGTCTGGACCAGTAAATCGTTCGTGGAACCGCTTCTCGCCTGCGACGACGTCTACAAATCGGAGTTTAGTGAACGGCGGGAGTGCTAATAAGGTATGGAGACGAGAGGATGCGCCTACTTCGACTCCTGCGCAGCCTGTAGTAGTAACACCGAGTGTATCGATGAACAAGGCGCGGAAGAGGCCGGTACGTGTGCTTACATATGCGAATGATTGTTACTTCTAATATATAACTTTCATGTAGATGAAGGTGACAGGCAACAAGAGCAAGAGTATGCAGCTGCAGGTGCTTCGATTGGAAGACGGAGAGTACGCGAAAGCGAATGGCGGCTTCAGTCTCGTCCGAGCAGGCGTGAAGAAGCAGGCTCCATCAGCCGCCGTTGCAAAACCGATGCCTGTGACTCGCACAAATAGTAAGCTGGGTGCTACTCTGTTGCTGCTACACTGGTAGACCTCAACTAACGCTCATGATGTGATGTAAATGCACTAGGTTCTGTCCATATTGGTGGTGTGAAGTATGTCGTTGCGAACGGAGGCAAGGTACTCAAGCGGTGTGCGACAGAGGAACACAAGTCAAGTGCTGTCTATAAACCAGGCTCCATGAGCTTAACAACCAAGAGCGGAGCTGCTCGCGCTGCGTAAGTTTTGATGTCAGTATTCCTCATCGTTCTATCGACGTAACACTGTTTTTATGCATTTTTTTAGCTTAATCCGAGCAAAAGTCACTATGCAGCGTGCTCGAAACAAACGCTTTCGGACGAAAAAATTGGTCAAAGTCCGCACAGTTCACTGCTCGTTTTACAACCGATTCGGCAAGTATTTGACAGTTACTTGAGATGCTCTGGCTATTCGGTGAATGAATGCTGCTAATTGTGTGCTCGGGTTTGCTGAAGTATAGGCTACTGCAAAAACAAGGATGGATGCAGGTTCATTCATGACAGTCGGCGAGTGACAATGTGCCGGAAATTCCTGAAGAACGAATGCAACGACCCCAAGTGCTTGCTGTCGCACCAACATGACGAGGTGGAGAAACTGCTGACTTTTGCTTTGCTTACTCATGCTCGCGCTGTTGACTCTTGACACTGTGATGACTCGATGTGGTGTGTTTTGCTGGTTGTGAATGTGTAGAATAAAATTCCGGACTGCAGAATGTTCCTGCGTGGAGCCTGCACTCGAGAAGGCTGCAAGTACCGCCATGTAAAAGTGAGCGCAACAGCTGATCTCTGTAAGCCGTTCACGATGGGATTCTGTCCCAAGGGAGCCGCGTGCCCGTTGCGTCACGAGCTTCCTCAGGCCAATCGCAATTCTTCTACGACTGCATCAGTACAAAACACTAACAGCAAGTCGACAACTGCTTCAGGTACGTTATCAGGTGCATGTTCAGGGACTACTGCATCTTCAGGCCCAGCGTTGCCCAGTTCTCGTCCGATGAACGACAACGCGGAACTGTCGATTCGACCGAACATCCGCTTCGCCTCCAAGCACACCACTGGCTTCCCGTCGCTTTTTGACGGACTCCGTCGTGAAGCGAAGTAGGAACTCGAGTTTTGCTACATGTGGACAGTTGAAGTGGACATCTTGGACAGTAGAAATTCAAAGGGTAGTAGATAATCTGAATAGAACCCCTTATTAAGGGTTAATAAAGTGTTTAGTTTTAAATCTGCTGTGAAAAAAATGGCGGGAGTTCAGTTCCAGTTCCTCGCCGAGACAAGAGGCTCTACCGGTGTTCGTTTGTATTTGCAGGGTAGGTTACGTGTGTTCCATCTCATTACCTTCATGTAGAATAACCTCCCTCGTATTGATACGCACAGAGCACCGTCAGCAGGCTCCTAATGTATTACACGAACTCAGTGTTCCTATTCTTCTGGAGGATGGAGAAGCTCTAGAGAAATGCAACCAGAGTGAAGACGCCTTTGGTATACGGATGGAGCAATTGACTGTGAGAGTGCAGCGCGATATCTGGAGCGCATTGGCCAGTGGCGCGTCTCCGAGTCAAAAGGCAGCTGAGGAGTTGGCACGAGCGTTCCTTCGAGTGGTTTCTAGGCGACAACGCGGGTCTGACGCTGTTTGCGTGTCCCTAGCTAGGATGGTACTGAGGGGAGATGCAGGTGAAAGGAAGGAAAGCACAGACGAAGCATTTCGACGTCAGATGCGACGATTTACGTTGAGGAAAGTCAAGTTTCCTTCCGAAGAAGACGAGGAGAAAAGAACTGCTGCTACAGGCATACAGAAGGTGACTACATCTAGTAGTGGGGGCAAATTAATGCGGACTGGAATGGTTATGTCACAGTGGAACAAGCGTCCAAGAGCTGACGTTCCAGAGGATCAAAAGATAGTTGAGGAATCCCCGAGAAACGACTCGCAAGTTGCAACCAAAGCTGGTGGAGATGCTCTAGAGCCACCACCGCTGACGAAAGAGGTTTGAACTATGTGTATACGCTAGCACAATGGACAATGATTAATTTTGCGTGTTTTGTGGTAGATTGAGGACTCCGCTTCGGTGCTGGCAAAACAGCTTGTCCAGCTCACACGTTCTGAAGCAGCAGTTGATGATGTGGCTGTACGCACATTTAACATGCTTGCTGCAGTAATTAACGATGTACACACTACCTATGCAGCCAACGAGCGGAGCTTTCAATATCTGTGCAAGATTCTGCGTATGGACCGCACCAGCGACGAAGCACTTTCCATAATCACTAGGTTTGCATGCACTCAATTACTGCGATATTTTCCAGTATTAACAGCATTCATATTCTCTCTTTGTGCCGTAGTTCCCTGGTGGACTCCAACTGGAGTTCGCGATACGCTGCGATCTTCCTCGAAACTAGTGTGCTGCCAAAGATCCGATTAGCTGACTCGGTCATTTCTCGTGTGCTTCTCCAGACGGCTCTTCGCTTTGGTTCTAGTTATGCCAGTACCCTTGTTGACTCGCTTATACTTCCTTTGTTGATCGGTGACGAGAAGGAAGAATCAAGCAGCGCTTTTGGACCGCCACAAGCAGAAGCTATAACGCGAATATTGCGCAGTCCTGACACAGTACCAACAGATCAGTTGGATGGATTTATCCAGAAAAGCCTGGAAGCAATGTCCGTCAACACAAACCCCGATTTGCTCTCGAATGAGTCGGTGCTTCTGGTTTTCCAGAATATTTTGAACACCAAGCCTGTACTGTCACCGTTGACGATAGAGAAGTTTGTCGGGGCTTGTGAAGCTGTTTTGGAGTGCCCAGATACAGAACAGATCCGAGGATCGCTCAGGTTTGCTACTGTCGTTTTTACCCTGATTTCGAAATACCCAGAACAATGTGCTGGCCATGCGGAAACTCTTGAAGCGATCGCTAACCAGCTGACATCCATTATGGCGAAGACAACCCTGCGGTCGCTGCAGAAACTCAAGACCAACAAGTAAACACCTGTGGAAGAAAACTGCAATGGAAAATTACCAGAGATACGAAGAATTCAGACTCCAGACTGGTTACACTCAAAGTATGGACCGAGATGATACTGCATTAGCATCTCCCGGGCTGGTGGTGGGTGCGTCTTCAGGATCGGTCCGCAATCTCCACCATGTTTTGCAGCCTCCAGAAGCACCTGTGCACCTCCAGGATGCACACCGAGCAAGTCTGTCACGTCCAAGACACTGTTGTCGACTCGGATCCAGCATGAGCGTTGACTTTGATGCCGCTTCATCTCGCAAGAAGAGTACTCCCGCTCAACGTTAAAGGAGCTTTCGACCGACGACGGTGCGCGGTGTTGCCATGCTGCCTGCCGCGACGTTGGGCCTGTGACGACCGAAGATCCTGCAAACGCCACTTTCAGTTGATACTCCTTTTCGGCGCAGAAAAAACAGCGCTCATTCATGCAGACGTCGTTGCATCCAATGCATGCGTCGCATTCGTTCGCTGTCCGACGCGCTCCATGTGACGCCTGGAAGGCTTTCCGTACAGCTCGGGGTGATTTTGCAGCTGTAAGAATCTGATCACTGTGGAGTAGCGGGCCAACGGGATCGTTTTCATCGTTACTTTTGAAGGGGTTTGCCCCAACATCACTTTGCACGGAGCGCACGGGACTGGTCTGACCAATTGAGCGCTTCAATGATGCTGGCAGGGAGAATTGATACGCTTGGCCGTTGTTACCATCATAGTTGGCTGGATGATCCGACGACACCTTCCGGTTCTTCGTCCCTATATGTTCACCACAATACTTCACCGAAGACTCCAGTTTCGATGGATCCGTGAAGATATCGTTGTCACGAACTGAACTTGGTGGTTCACTTGGATCGAGATATTCAAGTCTCATGGATCCATTTGACATGGCTGTGCCAATGCGGTTTGTGGTGCCAGGGTTTAGCAATCTCTCCATTGCAGCGTTTGTGGACTCACTAGTACCGTAGCTCACTGGCATTTCTATTGTCCTCTCAGTACCAAACAACAGTGATCGAGCTTCAGCACCGCTTTCCGTGACCGCCTGGTAGTCATCAAGAAAGTAACCAAGTGCCCCCAGTCGCTTTTTTCGAGATTCATAAAACTTTTCGCTCGAATGCCACAATTGATTGTCTTCTGGTGCCACCTGAAGCTGGCTAGCGGTGGTTCTAGTCGCGAAGTGACCCAACACGAACTTAACAATCGCCACCGACGTCTCCGCCATGCGTACAAGCCGGACATCGACGATAGAGTCCATGAGGAATTGATGCTTTTCCAGTAGCTTATCTGCAAGTGCGTCTGTCTGCTTCTCGGCTGGTACGTTCCCACACCCATGCTGGTTATTTGCTGCGATATAATTCTCATGGTCACGTGTAGCTCGTTGCATTTTTGCTGAAGCTCGCAGGTAGACCAGCAAGTGGTGAAGAATGAGCAGCGTCTCATAAAATACCACGTTGATCTCGTTTTGAACTCGAGCCTCCTTCGTGCACAAAATGGAGGACTGAGTTGACGAGAGACTGGCTGGAGGGCTACGTACAGCTTCCGGATCAACCATCCAGAAAGCTTTTCCAATGGCAGACGAATTTGACATGAACGATGAGGCAGTTGAAGCAGCAAATGAGGCTGGAATGAGATCGACGATTGCCTGCTGCAGTGTCCCATGATGAACAAGATGCTGAATCATTTTAGCTCGTTGGTCCCCAGAAGCGTTCGCATCAGGAGCAGTATTTGGAGTCCGGACACCGAAGAAGCACTGCAGCAGTCGAAGACACCAGTAACAAATGAGGACATCCTGCTGTAAAATAAGCTCATGTACAGCGTCAGACACGCGGGGAATCATTTCGTTTTTGAAGAATACATCTGGATGGTGATACAAGCGCACCAGTGCTTGTAAAGTCGTGACCAGCTCCGAGCTAGTGGTGTCCCCATAGCGCCGCAGTGCGTCAACCAACGTCACGAGATGCTCGAAAACCAGCTCCATGGCGTTATTCACCTCCTCAACTTGCTCCGGGCCACTGCTTGCGAGTTCATCGAGAGGTAGGTTACCATTGAATTCTTCCATTGCAATGGTAATGCTCACACTCTCATTCATGGAC
Source organism: Phytophthora colocasiae (assembly GCA_018806915.1). NCBI lineage: Eukaryota > Oomycota > Peronosporomycetes > Peronosporales > Peronosporaceae > Phytophthora > Phytophthora colocasiae. The sequence goes on along the minus strand of JAGKQI010000102.1, from coordinate 415,859 downwards.
AGCCCTGAGTCGATGGAGATACGTGGTTCGTGTTGTGGTTCTGCTGTGCGTTTGTCTCTGTTAATTCGCCGCTGGAGCCACCCGCTCCGTCCACTTGACCCTGAAGCCGCAGAACGAGGTGTGCCATTATTCCCTTGAGAAGCTCGGGGTGTCGATACACTTCTATTGCGCCGTTTTCGAGGGGACCACGCGCTGCTACCTCGACTTTTTCCGGCGTTATCTTCAGGACAGATGCTTGTCTGCGTGATTCGTCTCAGCAAGAACGTTTCCAATGACGGACCAGCAACGTTATCATCTTTTTCAGCTCTATCAGCAGCGTGTGGGTGATAAAACCGACAATAGTTGAGGCCGGTGGAACGCAGCACTACGTTGTGCTGTCCAGCTTCTCGACAAACCAGCAGCAGCAGAGTAACGAGCTGATCACGGCCATCTACGTCTAGTACCAGCGTGTCCTCCTGCTTAAACTCCAGTACAAGAGTTCTTGGATCCCAATCTGGACGAACGATCGCTAGCAGTGCACTGTATGGACGAGCGATGACGGTGCGCATGGAGCGGTGCATCTCCACGATGGCATCTCCTTGCAGTATCAGCTGGATCTTCTTGTAGGATTTTTTGACGCCATCACCACCGTCAGTTCCAGGGGCAACATCTCCATTACCTTCCGTACTCTTGGCCTTCTTGACGTCGAAGCGAATGACCGAAGGACGATCCAGCACTTGCATATTGCGGAGGCGAAGCTGCAACGCAGTGATGTGCGTTGATTCCTTGTACAGTTTAACGCCTACATCACTCGCCGCGGCCACAATTTCATTCAGACACTCGTGTCTATCGGCACAGAGGAAGAACCGGTCATGGAAAGCTGTGGACAGCACCATCCCCTCGCCATGTTCCGTTGAAAAAGCTGCCCTTCGAAGATGAAGGAGCGGCAAGATCTGCACCTGGCGACCACAATCATTCAAGAAGACGACACTGGACACTGTTACTCGAAGATACAGCAGCTTGTGCGACGCATTGGCGAATTTCTCGATGCATCGGAAATGCAGACGTCGAGTACTCACCAGTCGATACAAGAGCGCTTTGCCCTGCGCTTCTCGTCGTAGTCGCGCCAAGAGCGACAGCAGATGATCTCTTGCAGCACAGGCGAATTTTAACTTGGCTGAGCGGAAACGAGATTTCTCGAGTCGCAGGATGAACTGGTTCTGGGTCGGTGACAGCTCTACTGCTTCAATATCGGCGATCTCCCATTGGTTGGTGCACTGGAACGTCTCCGGGTTGTACGTGCTAAGTGTGGAGGCTGTGAAGATGAGGATACGAGGGTATGTGGCATACCAAGCCACTTTAGTTGCTAGATACTGTGCGATAACGGTATCTCCGCTGCCATTGGAGCTGCTCGAAGGTAACACAGATTGGGACGCAGCCATTGGCGTAAGGTATTACTACTGTCTCGACTGGTGAGAAGGACTCAATCTACTGGAGACTGAGAAGAAACGTAAATGACGACGTTAATGCTCATAGTCTGGAGCAGGTGTTACGAAGAGCCAATTGCAACTGTAAACCGTTAGTAAGACTGACGTCGGAAACGGACAAAAAGTAATTCTAAGATGGCTACAAATCTTTTTCTATGTCATTAGAAATAGAAACGATGGACGCGGTGGACGCAACGACGTTAAGTTATGAGGACTTTTGCGCCCGTTATATGGCACCCAACCGCCCTGTTCTACTGCGGAATGTGACGGACAAGTGGTTTCCTAAGGCAGCGCAGTGGAGAGATGGCCAACGAATTAATTTCAAGCATTTGAAAGAGCATTACGGGACTGCATTGACACCGGTAAAGTATTTTACGACGTCGTAGCAATTATTTTGTGGTATTTTATTATTGTATTTTATGTTGTAGGTGGCGGCGAGTGGGGATGTAGAAGAGTATGGATCTGAAGACCGATGGACTATGAGACTCGGTGAGATGTTGGTAGAATGAAAATGGCGAGACTGCGAGTGCTGACCATTTGGAGAGTAGATGAATATTTGGACCTTGTCGAGAATGGGACGGCAGGCAAGAAATACCTAAAGGACTGGCATTTTGTGCACGCTTTTGGCCATGATATCTACTCGTACGGTGTTCGACTGTTTAATATTTATTCTACGAGACTAACATGATGTCATGTGAGCTTAGAACACCGCCATTTTTCAAGGACGACTGGCTCAATTGGTAGGGTCTTGTTGTGGATTTGATCATAGAGTAGGATACTCATATATATTGCTGACTGGTAGGTGGTGGGATCACAAAGAGAAGAGCGACAGCGACTATCGATTTGTGTACCTTGGTGAGTTCGACGTAATTGCACTGGTGATGGACGACATAAACTTACAGTGCAGCTGTTGGTAGGCCCTGCTGGAAGCTGGACACCGCTCCACCAAGACGTCTTTCGTTCGTACAGGTACGTCTTTTACTGGCTTGCATCCTACAATTTGCTTGTATCTAATGTTGTCCATTACTTGCTTCTGTAGTTGGTCAGTCAACGTTTGTGGTCGCAAGGAGTGGGTGTTCTTTCGCCCCGATGACGTATGTAGCAGTGTACTTAAGATATTTTATCTGTGCATAACGTTGTTGGTTGTTGCTCCTGAGCAGGAATCGAAGCTGAAAGACCGCTTTGGCCGTTTTGTCGTTCCTGACGTGACGAGGGGGGAAATTGACTGCGAGAAATATCCTCGATTACACGAAGCAAAGCCAATATATGTGATCCAAGAAACGGGGGATGCGATTTTCGTCCCAAGTGGATGGTATCATCAAGTCAAAAATTTGGAGGATACGATCTCCATCAACCATAACTGGTTCAATGGATATAATGTCCGCGAGTTATGGGGTTTCTTCAAGCACGAATACGCTGCAGTGGAGCATGAATTGGAGGACCTGAAGGAGATGGGGCTAGTTGGACGCGAGTTCGATGACCAATGCCAACTGGTTATGTTGGCTAACACTGGTATCAACTACGTCGAGTTTCGCGAGCTCTTGTACGCTAAAACGAACGAGCTTCTTGCACAACGAGAATATCCAGAAGTAAATGACTCAGCAGCAGGAAGAGACTTGCTGTGCCACTTGAGATATGTAAGTTTTCACGTCGACAAAGTGCTAGCTTGAACTAACCTTTTTTTTTTCTTCACGTAGACCCGTGAGATTCTCCAAGAACTAAACGCAGCGTTGAGGCTGGTGGATGAAGATGCAAAAGTGAACGAAGCATGGCTAGATGTTGATCTACAGTTGCAAAACATAACAACGGAGACGTAGGTGACCAACAAAGTTCAGGTTTGCACAAATAGGTTTCCATATTGTCTATTTTTCGCAAAGCACGGGGGCGTTTGCCTGCAGGTTTAGTACCCATGACAGTGAAGACCCCAGAGGAGGAGGTTGCGGAGTTACGACAAGCCAATGACGAGCTCTATCGAGAACATGCCAATGAGAAGGCTCAGATGCAGGCGGCAGTGGAGCAGGAGCGCCTTCGAACGGACGAACTAACACGGGCCATCGAGGCTATTACTGAAGAGAATAATCAATGGCGCGAGAGCTACGCAGCGCTCGATGAAGCCAAACGATATGCAGAAGAGCAGATCGAGGAGACCAGAAAATATGCGGAGGAGCAGTTCGCAGCTGAGAAAGCAACACTGGAAGAACAGATCGCGCAACTCGAGGAAAGTGTCAAGAGCTGTACGTCACAGGTGGAATACGATGCAGCAGAACTGGAACGTTTTCGTGTCTCGGATGGCTCACACGAGCAACAGGAGGCCGAACTGCAGCGACAAGTTGATGAACGTGACGAACGCTTCGCTCAGCTCAGTGCAGCGTACGATTCGCTTCGGGTACAGTACGACCAACTTCAACAAGCCCAGGTTGATGCACAAAAATCTCAAGAAGAAGCTCTTGCTTCCAAGCAACTTGAGTTAATAGAAAGCACAGACCGAGTGGAGCAATTGCAGAGTCAAGTTGCAAACTTAGAGAGTCAATTGAAGGCAGCGTTTGCAGATGAAGATGTGCGTGAAGTAAACCAGAATGCATTACTACGTCGCTCCGAGCAGCAAACCCAAGAGAAGCAGGAGCAGCTTGATGAAGCCAACACACGTGTGAAAGCACTCGAAGATGAACTGGCACTGCTGTCACTCACAGGAGGAAACGACTATGCTATGCGGATCCGAGCGCTTCAGCAAGAAATTTTCTTGAAGTCTGAGCAGCTAGTACAACAAGGCGAGAAGCACCTGCGAGTGGCTGGCCTTCTTGACAAGGCCAAGGCTGATCTAAATCAGCTTCGAGAGGAAGTCAGTACTGTGCGTCGCGTACTTCTTCGAGGGATTGGACTTGACCCTACCATTGCAAATCAAGACTCAAGTACCGATGACTTGCTGTATCAACATGTAAAACTGGAAGAGCTGGTGCGGCTCCGTCTCAAGGCCTTTGAACATGAGTGGCAGCTTGCCGGAGTTCCAACAGCCTCCATGGACTCCACTGATGAAGCTCAAGACGGATCGGAACCATCGTGCCATTTACCAAACGTTGATAATTTCTCAGCTCTGGATGCTCTCGGTCTTGGTGGTGCTGGTCGCTTGGAACGCGAGATGCGAGTGCTTCGAAGCCGGAACAAGCGACTAACTGAACGTACCGAGAGGCTTGAAAACGAGTTGGATACTGCTCAAATTGGTCTTCGTGATCTACAGAGTATGCGGGAGAAAGTCGTCGAGATGGTAGGTCGTGAACGTGTCGAGAAGGAACTACGAGCAAAGAGTGAGCTGGCCAACAAAGAACTTGGTGATAAAGTCGCTGCTCTTTCGGAGCACGTCGAGAAACTCATGGTCCATCTCAAGCATGAAGCAGCAGCGAAGACTCGCTCAGTGGAAGCTCAACGCCGCGTGGAGAAGGAGCTGTTGGAAGCGAAGGAGAAATTGGTATCCGCGACTCGGAAACATGCTGCCCAAGACACCAAGGTGGCTGAGCTCGAGCAAGGCGCGCGGATACTGGAGGATCAGCTTCGTCTCATGGACGAGAAGTTCATCGACGTGCGCAACAAACTCGACTGGACGCGTTCAGCTGCCCGCAAAGAGAACAAGCAGCTCTCGACCGAGTTGCGTTCACTCCGTATGAAGTGGCAAATGGCGAGCGACTCAGGTGTCCTTGCGGGGTTGCCGGACTGGGCGTCTCCAGTTTCTGTGCCAAAGTTCTCTAAGAAGCCTCCTCTCGGAGCCAGCAGCTCTGAATCTCGATTGCCTACGCCCAAATCCAACAATGGACTTACCCCAGTAGTGGCAGCTGTAGTGCAGGACGCTTTAGCTATCGGCAACGGCGCTCGAGTCAAGTTTGATATCCCGAAGCTCCCACAACCAGAGTCCGACGCTGGCACACCATGGTCAGACGCGAAACTATCGGTGCTGCAGCGGCAATTTCATCGTGCCTAACTAGCAACAGCATAAAGAGATTCTTTGGCCTGTTCACATCATTCCATTCAACGAGTATACAAGTAGCGGCAGCAATCGTGAATAGAATGGCAACCTACGATTCTTGCGTGTCATCCCAGCAGGGCTGCTTGTCCGATAGAACGTAGAGCAAATCGTCTCCCGTGACAACTTCAAAAGGCTGCGGATTCACGTACACGTACCCGAATGGCACGTCACGATCTTTGTCAGGTACTTCAATTCGTGCCTTGGACTCGGTGTCAGTTGAGTGGCAGCGATAGAGTCCAAGCACCAAAATGTCATCGGACGACAGCAAGTAGTGGAAAACGTACTCGAAGGAGCGTCCCACGAAATCAAGCGGCACCTCGACAGCAAAAAGAGAGCTGCGCTGGAGCTCTGGCTTGGATTTTTCACCACGCAAAGCAGCCCACGCTTCGCTTGCACGGGACGTAAACATGAATTCACCCAGGATGTTCTTGATGCGCCCATTGAAGAACTGGTTAATGAGCAGGCTGTCGCACAGCGACGTGCTGTATGCCAAGCCAGAAGTAAACGCTGGCGAGAGGAAGAAGTTGCATGAGAATGTCTCCGACGAAGAGAACATCGTAAGCTCATTATCCCCCTCCGAATCAGAGAACCAGCCATTGGACAACAGATTTTCCGCCACAAAGTGCACACTGGCACGATTTCCGACCTCCGTAATGACGCGCGGGGACTTTTTCACACCGACAAAACTTGTGATAAACTTGTGTAGCGCGATAGATTCCTTCAAAACAAATAACAATCATCAGTGGTTTACATTAGAAAGAAAAAAAAACTCAACGTACCGCATCCTGGAGTAACTCAGCATTGCCCTCCGACTCAGAGCTAGAAGTGCCTAAGATCAATACACGATAGGCATCATACACACCAGCTCGGTGCAACGTTTTGTGGCGGTAGGGGTCCCCAACGACGAAGTGAACATCAGGGAAATGGCTGAAATCATCGTAGATATCGTCGTCTGGGAGCTTCGCGGTCAGGATCACCACAGGATGGTACTCCTTCAATGAGCGAGCACGTAGTGGTCCGATTAAATGCTCCAGGTCGTTAGCAAAAGCCGACTCTGCAGTGATACAGATCACAATAGGTGCCACTCCAAAGCCAAGTTCCTCGACATCACTGATAACAGCGTCCTCAGCAGTCTTGGCAGCTTTGGAAGGTTTGCCGCTCTGTTCTTTGCCTTCCGTTTCTTTCTCAGGTTCTGGGGCTTCATAGTCGCCGAATTGCCAGTGCACAAACCGTGCTTGGTGTCTTTTGAGAGGAGCCACTGTGTCATGACCATCACTTGACCCTGTTTCACTGTGAACAAGCGAGGAAGGAGATGAAACTTGCATTTCTCTCCAAGCCAGTGGCATTGAAGCATTGGGAGACATGTCCGTCAGTGCACTGGCATCAGCTTGAGTCTGAGCAATAACGTATGCCGTTTCTCCCCCCACGCACGTGTACGAGTCCCCTGGGTTGAGCACCACCTTGCCTCTGGGACCATCAGCGACAGCGAAGACGATAATCCCGTTACAGTGAGAATAAGCAAGGGAAGCCAACTCCGAGAACGTTTTTCCAGCAACCACAGATGCTGGCGGCAATTCGATCACGTAAACCTCATGGCTCGCGCCAAGCAAGTATCTATCCACCCAGGATCCTTCACCTTTATCAACGGCAGTGGATCGGTTCGAACGCTTGGCATCGCTCCCCAGTCCTTCGTCATTGTCATCATCAAAGCTTGAAGTCGACGTGAGGCTGTACATGAACGTAGAGAAACCGGGGCAAATACAGTTCTGACCCAGCAATGACATCGTAACTTCCGAGAGACAAAGCACGTTTTGAACGCCCATGTCACGAACGAGCTGGCAATGCACAGACTTGTGAAGCTGAGCGAAAATGTGCGCTTTCGGAGCCTGGCGTCTAGCCGCGAGTACACGCATAAGCGTGCGGTGGTCGCTGACGGACATTTCTTCATCGCCGACGCGGTTTGTTAGCATGAAAATGGCATCAGCTGATTCACAAGCTGCGCGCTTGGCATCGTCAACATCGAGTAGGGATCCTTGGATGAACCACACACGTTTCGCGAAGAACGGGTCAAGTAACAGTGCCTTGAGCGACGTGGCTGGTGGTTCTTCGCTGAGAACCACTACATGGACACCAACAAAATCGTGATCGTTGTGGAAGATCTCGTGGAAGAAATGGCTGATCCGTGAGGCAGTGAGGTCTCCACAGAGAACAACATGGCGGCTGTGGGAAGAAGACTTGTAGCTCGCTTCCTCGTACACAGAGACCGAATTGCTTAAGTCCATGACGTTCGAGATTTGGTACGGGATGACCAAGATGAAAATGCAGACGAGCACGCCCACAAATACCTTGGACAGATCATTTTCCGACGGCGGCTTGTCGATTGTCACGAAGGTCATGACGGAGTTGAAAAACGAATTGAAGAACGTCCACTCGCCGAGATTCTTGACTGAAAGTGTACCATCCATCGTCTCGGCAATCTGAATGATCCCAGCAGCTCCAAGCAAGATGCACGTGATCTGTAGATAGCACAAGAAGGCAAACTGACGCACTGGGTTGAGGTACGCGTGACAACGACTCAGCACCGCTTTACCCGTCATGTAGCACATGGCAAAACGCACAGGGTATAGGAAGCGCCACCAGGATTCTCCGTACCAAAAAGTACTAAGCATAGACAGTTAGCGTTAGTGAATAGACAGGAGAAAAAATGTAGAGAAAAACTTTACTGGTAGCGGATGAAGAAAGAGGAAGGAAGAACAGGCAGGATATTCGCGAGATAGATGAGCGTCGTCAGTGACAGTAGAAACTCTCTACGTCGACTAGCTGACAAATAAACTCCTCGATAAAGGAAATCCACTGTAAACAAGGACGCGCAGATCAACTCGACCACCCAAATCGTGTGGGGCAGCTAGTTTAACAGTAAGTACACAGCCTCCCAAGCTCCACCAAGCATTTAATTACACTCTACGTACACTGTTGAATGGGATGTAAGTATTGGTGACGTACATACCCGCGTAAACGACGGATACCAAGGTCATGAAGGAATCAATGGCTGCACCGAGGTTTCCATTGTCTAGGTGGCTGTTTATCATCAAATAAATGCGTTAATAGACTTCACTACCTAAGCATTAAGCAAACCACTGACCGACTAATACGTTCGATATCGCGGGCATTTCCGAAAATATTGAACTTTTGAGAGTCGGCCGCGGCTTTGGCGCTTGCTGCAGCGGACTGAAGGAGAAATAAAAGAGGTGTAAGTGCGTGAAAGTAGATGGAGAGACACTGGAGAAACAGGGGCTGACCTCGGGGATGCTGCCGTAGCGCAAGGCGTCGGGATGGCGCAGTGGTTGGCGCTCCATCTTGGGCGTATCAGGTGGAATGATTTGAACCCTCACATTCGTGCGACATTACGATGTTGCTCCAAATGTTGAAGTGCAAGAAAGGGTTAATTATTAACCCCTAGGCCAAGTGCCCATTTTCTTTGACGAATCGATGCCTTTGCGTCTTGAACAGCACGGCTACGAGAGCGAAGAATAACGTGACACCAATTATTGCGCTAAAACCTTCTGCTGGGAACGGGAACGTCGCTGTCATGATAATTTCGTCAAAAATCGCCTTGTCTTCATGGCCATACACACTTGTGAGGTAGCCCACCATGCCGTCTTCATGAATGAGTGACATACTAATCGATACAGGTCCGGCAAAAATGTCGATGTAGCAGCTCGAACAGGCTGGAATCGAAGGCCACTGATCTCTTTGGAGCCTTGTATTCACCGAATTGTGCATTTTCCAGGCCCACATCACAACAGCATGAGGACCATTGGCGTCGTTGGTAGCCAATTCTTCCACTATAGACTCTGGGTTGGCCTCCAGAAAGTGTTGACGACACTCTTCGCAGCCAAAGAAACACTTCATGTACAGTCGAATAGCTGCCACAGTCATGCTAGGCTTCCAGGCTTCAGTCTTGACGTCTCTGGTAGTCATGGTGTGGAAGAGCGACCACAAGCCACACGTATAAGTCTTGCACACCTCCCAATTGGTTCCTTCGTCCCCGCGGTTGTCAAATAAGTCGCTAGGAAAGCTCGTTTCTTTAGCCACCCGTCTCCACTTTCCAAGAAGTACAGCCCACTCCGCCAGAGACCAGTTTTTCTGTGTCTTCATCTCGTCAACAAGCTTTGCCATGGCACGACGGTTTCCCTCCACCGGAAACGTAGCAGCAAGTGCATTCACCCATATCAATGCAGCATCATATCGCTCACCTGACACGGGTGGGTCCGGGTAGTAGCACCGCAAGTTGCGGGTGGAAGAATCGATCGTGACCCACTTACTGTGGAGGATCAGAGGGCAACTGATTGCACAAGTACGAACCACAGATTGTCAGAGCTAGAGCTAGATGAAGTAGGCTAGAGCACGGCAGTCTTAAATTCATTCTCCATTTTACCTCATCATCCGCAGTCCCTCTCAAGCACGGCCTTCGGACCCGATTCGTCCCTCTGCAAGCCACGGGCGTGTCACTTTGATATATCAAATTTGGAAATCGGAAACAAGAGAATCAACCCTATCAAGCTCAACGCCTCATCGACTATGGGGCGCACGAACAAGGCCGAGTTCGTGACCTACACGATGGTGATCACACCTGCTACTGCTACGACTCCGGCAGAGACGGCTTCCATCAAGAAGTTCCGTGGAGGAAGTGCTCGCGACTGGCTCAAATGGAGCAGCCAATTTCGTAGTCTGGCTCGCAAGAAGCAGTGGACCGACGAGCAGAAAGCTCACAACCTCGTTGCTCTCATCGACGGAGATCTCGAGCCTGAAGTCGAGCAAGCCGCCATCGACGCAGTCAACACGGGAGCGGAGCTTCGAAGAGTTCTTCGCTGACGTTGGTCTGTTGTCGGTTCCGGCAGACTTCAGTGAGGACTTAGACAACGAGCTATGGACCATGAAAAAACGCCGCGACGAGACCGTCGTGAAGTTCTCTCAGCGCCTGAAGGAGAACGTCCGCATGTTCGCTGAGCTTCCGCTGAACGCAGAAGAAGTGCCAGAGGTGCAGCAGTGTCGCTACCTTAAGAGAGGAATGCCGCGTGCCTGGCAAGACAAGCTAGCAGCTGCCGGTGTCGTGCACGACAGGTTCAGCGAGCTTGTGCTTTATTTCTCACGCATTGAGAAGGCGGAGTTGCAGCTTTCGACACGCGAAAAGAAACATGGCAAACAAAACCAAGGTCGGTCCAAGGACCAACAGAAAGACAAGGACTCTTCCAAGAACCAGTACAAGGACGGCAAAAAGAGCGGCAATGGCTTCGAAGGGAAGCCCAAAGGTGAAAAGTGGTGCTCGTTTCACAAAACGAGTTCGCACAACACCAGCGATTGTTACACCATCAAAAAGAAGGAGAAAGCTGAGCAGAAGAGCGCTGAAACGAAGACAACTTCTTCAAGTAAGCGAAAGGCTCGATACCCTCGTATCCACAGGGACTCTGAGTCCGACTCAGACTCATATGACAGTGAGAACCAAGGGTTCAAGTTCGTCGGACTGGTGACGAAGTCGGAGCGGCCCGCAAGTGCTCCGTTACGGATTCCCGTGAAGCTAAAGCGCAGTGGACAGATCTTTGACGCCCTCCTCGATAGCGGTGCTTCGAAGAGCATCATTAACGGCACAACGCTGGCTGCCAATGTAAACCTAGGGCGAAAGTTTATCTCAGCTTCGCCTACCACCTTCGAGACGATGAACGGCTCTGTGACCAGCAGCGGTACGACGATGGTGCAGTTCGTCTTCCCGACATTAAAGACGGACTCCGTCATCACCCACCGCTTCGAGGTAATTGAGGACAGTCACGACGCCATGGTCATTGGTCGCGACATCATGAATACTCTCGGTCTGGTTCTCAACTTCAAGGACAAGGTCGTTCAATGGGACGAGAACAGTTACCGTATTAATACTGGTCGCGCTGCGGCAAGTAATGAACTTGGTGAGCCTGGTGAGCACGAAGACGAGTTCCCAGACGAAACGAAGGAGCTCGCCGACGGCGCAGTCGAGCCGGAGCAGCTGGTCCCCGACCTCTTGGACGCCGATCTCGCTCAGCAGTACTTGGATTTGCTCATCCAACACCGGACGTTGTACGACGGACACTTAGGTCGCATGCGTTTCGATGACTACTTGATCCCGATATCCCCGGACTACAAGCCGATACATGCAAAGCCCTACGCCATTCCACGCAGTCAGGAAGCGAAGGCTAAGGAAGCCATCCAGCGACTCATCAATGCAGACGTACTGGAGCAGATCTACGACTCGGAGATGGCATCGCCTGCGTTCTTCTTAGTGAAGAAAGATGGCTCGCTTCGACTACTTATTGATTACAGATGGTTGAACAAGTTCTTACGCAGAAGCCCCTACTACGTGCCACGCATCCGCGAGATACTGATGCGACTTGCGAAGGCAAAATGCATCTCGACATTTGACGCTAACCTTGGCTATTACGCTCGGAGGCTCGCACGAAAGAGCCGCCCACTGACGGCGTTCTGCTTGCCGTTCGGCAAGTTCCAGTACAAGCGACTCCCGATGGGCATCTCGACCGCCCCCGATGAGTACCAGGCGTGTATGGAGCAGATCTTTGGCGACTTGGAGTTTGTAGTCGTTTACTTGGACGATATTCTGGTGTTCTCGAAGGATGAAACAGAGCACCTGGCGCACCTACTCATTGTGTTTGAGCGCCTCGCCCGTTACGACGTCACTCTTAACGGAAAGAAGTGCCATATACTACGCGAAGAAGTCGACTACCTGGGTTACACGCTGTCTGCTGAGGGCATCAAACCCCAGGCCAAGAAGATACAGGCAATCCAGCAGATCGCAGTGCCAAGGAACCGTAAAGAACTTCGACGTTTCTTGGGAATGATCAACTACTACCGGGACATGGTGCCCAACAAGACCACGTTGTGCAAGCCACTGCACAGGTTCACGAGCAGTAAGGTGCCCTTCACATGGCTCCCCAGTGACACGGAAGCCTTTCGAGCAATCCAGAGAGCCTTTGCTGAGGCTATACTGCTGTCATTTCCGGACTTCGATAAACCATTCCAGCTCTATGCAGACGCGAGCGGCACCCAGCTCGGAGGCTTAGTAATGCAGGAGACAAAGATCCTCGCTTGCTACTCGAAGACCTTGAATAAGCATCAACTCAACTACACGACAATGGAGTTGGAGCTGCTCTCTATTGTAGAGCTACTTCGAGAATATCGTACGATGCTGCTCGGCTTTCCGGTGATCGTGCACACGGATCACAAGAATTTGATCTACCCCGCTGAAACGAGCCTGCGGGTCAAGCGCTGGAAGTTGCTGCTCTCGGAATACCGCCTATCGCTTTATTACATTAAGGGAGTGAAGAACGTGGGGCCGACGCGTTCTCGAGAATGAGATTCGCAGTGAACGAGAACAAGTCGCTGTATGAGGAGATCTACGCAGCGAGCAGCGAGCCTGAGTGCGTCATGCACGGGCCCGTTATCCGCCAGCACCAAGAAGCCGACGAGATGATTCAGAAGATAAAGGCAGCGTGTTTGGCAGGCAACAATAACCCCGACTACCAGCTCGTTACGTTGTTGGGCTGTACCCTGGTTGCATACCAGAAGCGCGTGCTCGCTCCAGAAAGCCTGCGTGACGACCTCATCGCTTGGTATCACCTCAACCTGGGACATCCTGCCAGCGAACGACAGTTCAAGACAATGCGGCACACGTTCTACTGGCCGAGTATGGAGACCACTATCACTAAGTTCGTCAGGAAGTGCGTGACCTGCAAGCGAGCCAAGCTTCACGGTGGGAAACAGGACTATGGGCTTCTCCCACCAAGAACACTGGAAGACCGTCAATCCATTTGACGTAGTTCATGTCGACCTCATTGGTCCATACGAAGGAAACGGCTACGGGATCACCATGATCGACCAGGCGACCCGATGGCTCGAGGTCAGCGTCCAGCCCGACAAAGAATCCTTGACAACGGCAGAAAGCTTCGATCGTGAGTGGCTGTGTCGATATCCGAAACCTCGTAAGGTCATCCACGACAAGGGTCCAGAGTTCACTGGCGACGAGTTTCAGGAGCTGCTACGAAGCTACGGGATCAAAGCCAAGCCCATTACCGTGAAAAACCCGCAGGCCAATGCGATCTGCGAACGAGTGCATCTGGAAATCGGCAATATCCTCCGCTGTCACGAGGGCGCCGACTGGAGGAAGGTGATCTACTATGCGGCGTTCGCAGTACGAGCCAGCTACCACAGCATCCTCAACGCTTCCCCAGGCCAACTTGTGTTTGGGCAGGACATGATCTCGCGCCAACTGCACGACGCCAACTGGAGCTACATGTCCAAGCGCAGATTCAACGCGATCCTCAACGACAACGACCGCGAGAACGACAAGAGACTCGAACACTTCTACAAGCCAGGTGATCAAGTGATGCTACGAGTTCCCAAACATTTCCGAGCCAAGCTCAAGCGAGTAGCTGACGGACCATTTACTATCAAGATCGTCCATGATAACGGTACCGTCACCATTGACAAAGGTGCTACGCAACAACAGGTCAGCTTGCGCCGAATCTTCCCGTGCTAACCAGCACTTCTTCATGGGGGGAGCATGACACGGGTGGGTCCGGGTAGTAGCACCGCAAGTTGCGGGTGGAAGAATCGATCGTGACCCACTTACTGTGGAGGATCAGAGGGCAACTGATTGCACAAGTACGAACCACAGATTGTCAGAGCTAGAGCTAGATGAAGTAGGCTAGAGCACGGCAGTCTTAAATTCATTCTCCATTTTACCTCATCATCCGCAGTCCCTCTCAAGCACGGCCTTCGGACCCGATTCGTCCCTCTGCAAGCCACGGGCGTGTCACTTTGATATATCAAATTTGGAAATCGGAAACAAGAGAATCAACCCTATCAAGCTCAACGCCTCATCGACTATGGGGCGCACGAACAAGGCCGAGTTCGTGACCTACACGATGGTGATCACACCTGCTACTGCTACGACTCCGGCAGAGACGGCTTCCATCAAGAAGTTCCGTGGAGGAAGTGCTCGCGACTGGCTCAAATGGAGCAGCCAATTTCGTAGTCTGGCTCGCAAGAAGCAGTGGACCGACGAGCAGAAAGCTCACAACCTCGTTGCTCTCATCGACGGAGATCTCGAGCCTGAAGTCGAGCAAGCCGCCATCGACGCAGTCAACACGGGGCGGAGCTTCGAAGAGTTCTTCGCTGACGTTGGTCTGTTGTCGGTTCCGGCAGACTTCAGTGAGGACTTAGACAACGAGCTATGGACCATGAAAAAACGCCGCGACGAGACCGTCGTGAAGTTCTCTCAGCGCCTGAAGGAGAACGTCCGCATGTTCGCTGAGCTTCCGCTGAACGCAGAAGAAGTGCCAGAGGTGCAGCAGTGTCGCTACCTTAAGAGAGGAATGCCGCGTGCCTGGCAAGACAAGCTAGCAGCTGCCGGTGTCGTGCACGACAGGTTCAGCGAGCTTGTGCTTTATTTCTCACGCATTGAGAAGGCGGAGTTGCAGCTTTCGACACGCGAAAAGAAACATGGCAAACAAAACCAAGGTCGGTCCAAGGACCAACAGAAAGACAAGGACTCTTCCAAGAACCAGTACAAGGACGGCAAAAAGAGCGGCAATGGCTTCGAAGGGAAGCCCAAAGGTGAAAAGTGGTGCTCGTTTCACAAAACGAGTTCGCACAACACCAGCGATTGTTACACCATCAAAAAGAAGGAGAAAGCTGAGCAGAAGAGCGCTGAAACGAAGACAACTTCTTCAAGTAAGCGAAAGGCTCGATACCCTCGTATCCACAGGGACTCTGAGTCCGACTCAGACTCATATGACAGTGAGAACCAAGGGTTCAAGTTCGTCGGACTGGTGACGAAGTCGGAGCGGCCCGCAAGTGCTCCGTTACGGATTCCCGTGAAGCTAAAGCGCAGTGGACAGATCTTTGACGCCCTCCTCGATAGCGGTGCTTCGAAGAGCATCATTAACGGCACAACGCTGGCTGCCAATGTAAACCTAGGGCGAAAGTTTATCTCAGCTTCGCCTACCACCTTCGAGACGATGAACGGCTCTGTGACCAGCAGCGGTACGACGATGGTGCAGTTCGTCTTCCCGACATTAAAGACGGACTCCGTCATCACCCACCGCTTCGAGGTAATTGAGGACAGTCACGACGCCATGGTCATTGGTCGCGACATCATGAATACTCTCGGTCTGGTTCTCAACTTCAAGGACAAAGGTCGTTCAATGGGACGAGAAACAGTTACCGTATTAATACAGGTCGCGCTGCGGCAAGTAATGAACTTGGTGAGCCTGGTGAGCACGAAGACGAGTTCCCAGACGAAACGAAGGAGCTCGCCGACGGCGCAGTCGAGCCGGAGCAGCTGGTCCCCGACCTCTTGGACGCCGATCTCGCTCAGCAGTACTTGGATTTGCTCATCCAACACCGGACGTTGTACGACGGACACTTAGGTCGCATGCGTTTCGATGACTACTTGATCCCGATATCCCCGGACTACAAGCCGATACATGCAAAGCCCTACGCCATTCCACGCAGTCAGGAAGCGAAGGCTAAGGAAGCCATCCAGCGACTCATCAATGCAGACGTACTGGAGCAGATCTACGACTCGGAGATGGCATCGCCTGCGTTCTTCTTAGTGAAGAAAGATGGCTCGCTTCGACTACTTATTGATTACAGATGGTTGAACAAGTTCTTACGCAGAAGCCCCTACTACGTGCCACGCATCCGCGAGATACTGATGCGACTTGCGAAGGCAAAATGCATCTCGACATTTGACGCTAACCTTGGCTATTACGCTCGGAGGCTCGCACGAAAGAGCCGCCCACTGACGGCGTTCTGCTTGCCGTTCGGCAAGTTCAGTACAAGCGACTCCCGATGGGCATCTCTGACCGCCCCCGATGAGTACCAGGCGTGTATGGAGCAGATCTTTGGCGACTTGGAGTTTGTAGTCGTTTACTTGGACGATATTCTGGTGTTCTCGAAGGATGAAACAGAGCACCTGGCGCACCTACTCATTGTGTTTGAGCGCCTCGCCCGTTACGACGTCACTCTTAACGGAAAGAAGTGCCATATACTACGCGAAGAAGTCGACTACCTGGGTTACACGCTGTCTGCTGAGGGCATCAAACCCCAGGCCAAGAAGATACAGGCAATCCAGCAGATCGCAGTGCCAAGGAACCGTAAAGAACTTCGACGTTTCTTGGGAATGATCAACTACTACCGGGACATGGTGCCCAACAAGACCACGTTGCCATTGCAAGCCACTGCACAGGTTCACGAGCAGTAAGGTGCCCTTCACATGGCTCCCCAGTGACACGGAAGCCTCGAGCAATCCAGAGAGCCTTTGCTGAGGCCATACTGCTGTCATTTCCGGACTTCGATAAACCATTCCAGCTCTATGCAGACGCGAGCGGCACCCAGCTCGGAGGCTTAGTAATGCAGGAGACAAAGATCCTCGCTTGCTACTCGAAGACCTTGAATAAGCATCAACTCAACTACACGACAATGGAGTTGGAGCTGCTCTCTATTGTAGAGCTACTTCGAGAATATCGTACGATGCTGCTCGGCTTTCCGGTGATCGTGCACACGGATCACAAGAATTTGATCTACCCCGCTGAAACGAGCCTGCGGGTCAAGCGCTGGAAGTTGCTGCTCTCCGGAATACCGCCTATCGCTTTATTACATTAAGGGAGTGAAGAACGTGGGGCCGACGCGTTCTCGAGAATGAGATTCGCAGTGAACGAGAACAAGTCGCTGTATGAGGAGATCTACGCAGCGAGCAGCGAGCCTGAGTGCGTCATGCACGGGCCCGTTATCCGCCAGCACCAAGAAGCCGACGAGATGATTCAGAAGATAAAGGCAGCGTGTTTGGCAGGCAACAATAACCCTGACTACCAGCTCGTTACGTTGTTGGGCTGTACCCTGGTTGCATACCAGAAGCGCGTGCTCGCTCCAGAAAGCCTGCGTGACGACCTCATCGCTTGGTATCACCTCAACCTGGGACATCCTGCCAGCGAACGACAGTTCAAGACAATGCGGCACACGTTCTACTGGCCGATGGAGTATGGAGACCACTATCACTAAGTTCGTCAGGAAGTGCGTGACCTGCAAGCGAGCCAAGCTTCACGGTGGGAAACAGGACTATGGGCTTCTCCCACCAAGAACACTGAAGACCGTCAATCCATTTGACGTAGTTCATGTCGACCTCATTGGTCCATACGAAGGGAAACGGCTACAGGGATCACCATGATCGACCAGGCGACCCGATGGCTCGAGGTCAGCGTCCAGCCCGACAAAGAATCCTTGACAACGGCAGAAAGCTTCGATCGTGAGTGGCTGTGTCGATATCCGAAACCTCGTAAGGTCATCCACGACAAGGGTCCAGAGTTCACTGGCGACGAGTTTCAGGAGCTGCTACGAAGCTACGGGATCAAAGCCAAGCCCATTACCGTGAAAAACCCGCAGGCCAA
The DNA here is from genome assembly GCA_018806915.1 of Phytophthora colocasiae. Taxonomy (NCBI): domain Eukaryota; phylum Oomycota; class Peronosporomycetes; order Peronosporales; family Peronosporaceae; genus Phytophthora; species Phytophthora colocasiae. The sequence goes on along the minus strand of JAGKQI010000102.1, from coordinate 397,884 downwards.
TGCGATCTGCGAACGAGTGCATCTGGAAATCGGCAATATCCTCCGCTGTCACGAGGGCGCCGACTGGAGGAAGGTGATCTACTATGCGGCGTTCGCAGTACGAGCCAGCTACCACAGCATCCCTCAACGCTTCAGGCCCAACTTGTGTTTGGGCAGGACATGATCTCGCGCCAACTGCACGACGCCAACTGGAGCTACATGTCCAAGCGCAGATTCAACGCGATCCTCAACGACAACGACCGCGAGAACGACAAGAGACTCGAACACTTCTACAAGCCAGGTGATCAAGTGATGCTACGAGTTCCCAAACATTTCCGAGCCAAGCTCAAGCGAGTAGCTGACGGACCATTTACTATCAAGATCGTCCATGATAACGGTACCGTCACCATTGACAAAGGTGCTACGCAACAACAGGTCAGCTTGCGCCGAATCTTCCCGTGCTAACCAGCACTTCTTCATGGGGGGAGCATGACACGGGTGGGTCCGGGTAGTAGCACCGCAAGTTGCGGGTGGAAGAATCGATCGTGACCCACTTACTGTGGAGGATCAGAGGGCAACTGATTGCACAAGTACGAACCACAGATTGTCAGAGCTAGAGCTAGATGAAGTAGGCTAGAGCACGGCAGTCTTAAATTCATTCTCCATTTTACCTCATCATCCGCAGTCCCTCTCAAGCACGGCCTTCGGACCCGATTCGTCCCTCTGCAAGCCACGGGCGTGTCACACCCTCCAGAACTGGGGATCCAATGAAAAGACTGTTCTCAAGAGCAAGCATTGCACATTTTCCAGCATCTCGTAGCCGCTTGTACTTCATATGAATCGACGTGTCATCACCCAGCGTTACTTCATCTTGGAATTCATTGCGCCTCAGCTTGTTCTCCTCCTTAAGGGTTGACATATCCACGCCAGAGTCAATCCCATGTTCTGACAATACATCCTCCACCCACTTCACTACAGGTTTCATCTTCTTCCTTCCTTTCACTTCCATATTCACCTTCTCGTTCGAGTTCACCGGGATATGATGTGCCTTAACAGAGGGATATGCATGAACTTCTTCCCGTTGACAAATGTTCTTGTGCTGGTTGCAATCCACTGCTCCCACCTGTACAACCTTGGACTGAGCATAAAATTCCCCAACTTTCTCCCACTCTGGAGCGAACATCCTGCAATGAGCGCACCAGGACGAGTAGTAATCTACAAGCCATACCGATTCTGCATCTTGGAGCATCGCCTCATAGCTCTGCACATCCAACGAGCGCACCACAGTCGACCCATTAAATAGCGGACCACGGTCCTGGGGGGAATATAAAGCAGAACAACAAAGTGGGAGCAGAGCTGCCAGCGCAACGAAAAGCACGCGCACCATTTCAAGCATGAAAGTTCATTTTGATCAGCAACAAGTCGGTTCGGACTTAATCGAGTGTATGCGTTACACATTATGTACATGAACTGAAGTCAATCACCGGAATTTCAGTAACGGTCAGGACAATCACATTACATGTACTGAAGTATTACTGCAACACGGAATACATGTACTGCACTCATAAAGCAAACAACTTATAGCGACAGGGCAAAAACTAAACCAACGACACCATAGACTACAACCCGTAGACTGGAAGAGGAAGCAGACGATGTCGCCGTCGCAGATGAGCTGGATGCTGCTGAGGTTCCTGCTGAATTCTGCGCACTACCATCTGTACTGCTTGAGACGCTGCCAGTTCCAGCGCCACTGCCTGTACAAATAAATGAAGCGCATATAAAAAAGTTACTACAGAGATAACGATATGAGATAGCGAATGACTTACCTGACGTTGCGCTGGTCCATTCACCAGTGACATCAATCGGCTCACTCACAGCAGAACCAGCAGCAGTATACGAGCCCGAAATTGTCTGCTTCGGGAAACTTACCGCATCTTCCTCCTTCCACATTGCACCGGACGGTTCATTTGTCGCGTCTGATGCCGCAGAACCCCACTGCCACTTCAAAGCGTTCTTTGTTGCTGTCAAGTAGCCATAGCCGTACTTCGGGATCAACGTCTTCCACTTGAACCCTTCAATGCCCAGTTCAGCCTCCTCCCGGATATACTCGTTGTTCCCAGGACTTCCACTAATAATGATCGGAGGGATGTTATAGTTGTTGAAAGTCGAGGCCTCAAACATCAGATACGTGTGTTCGTGGCCTGCAAGATACAAATCCACCTGATACTTGCTCATGAGAGGGACAATCTCCTTAGCGAAGCGGTTCCCCGTCGCACTAAGTGCTTTAGGTGTCTTGAACGGCGGGCGGTGGCCACAAATCACGACGTATGGCGTCTCAGAGCGCTTGACACGACTTAGATCATATTCTAGCCATTTCGCCTGGGCAGTTCCTGCTGCTGTACGTGCTGATTCATCCACTTTCCATGTTCCATCATCTTGCAGAGCCACATAAGCTTCATCACCATACACTTCCGTATTAATGAACACGAAATGAATAAGTCCTGACGAGAAGCTGTAAAATTCATTCGATGATGAGCCGCTTATAGCACCAGCGCCCAGCGTGATTCCTTGAAATCTGCGGTAATAGTTGTGCACTGCTAGAGCGGGTGACAACGCGTACTGGTACTCATGCTGGCAAGTAGCAAAATACATTAGCAACTGGCCATTAGACAAGGAAACAGAAGCAGCGCCGTACATTGCCCACAGTTGTCATCATGGGAACTTGAGAAGTGATTGACTCAAGCTCGTTCATGTAGTCCTGTCCATTTGACCCTGTAAGCTCATAGGACAGGTCTCCAATATTAAGAACGCCACTGTAAGCTCCATCAACTGAGAGAGCGCTTTTTAAAGCTGGAAGAGAGACAGCAGCCGCGTGACCTTGCATCGGAGCTCCCATGTCACCAAATACTGCCCAAGTGAGCTCCCCATCTGGTACTGTGAAGTTCATGGCTCCACTTGCACCAGAGCTGTCGGATTTTGCCAACGCATCGAAACCCAAGGAGCTGGTGGGTGTCTGCTCTGTCGTGTCAGACTCTAAGGCGTAGAAGATGGTAGAACCTGGCTTCAGACTGGCCAGTAGTGCCGACCAGCACGCGACCGTCTCGCCTGCCGCCTCCGTCACCACTCCAGAGATTTTCCCTTCCACCTTAGAACTGAGATTGTCCGCAGACGTACCATATGCGAGTCGAGACGAGTTCACCGTCGATGCCGTCACCCAATCCAGCATGTAGTGCACTTGACCATTGCTCTCCTTTCCCACAAAACTCAGGTGAAATTGAGACGACGCTGATGCAGTAGAGAAAGTGATCGCAGCAATGACAACTGCAGGAATGCCAGCACCAAGACGCATGGTGATAATTTGGCTAATCTCCACTCAATCTTACCTGGTCTGGTGTGGAGGTTGACTAAGTACACACTACGTAGTATAATACTACAGGTTTCTGCCTCAATAAAGAAGTTGGAGTCTGCATGCAAATGGCAAGGTTATAAGAAATAGACAAGACAGTTCAAATTAAAAATATTGTCAGGTCATAAAATGGTGATATGCAGCTTGGAAGGTTATCGGTTTTTCAGGCTTCTTTATTGAGGCAGAAGACTGTACTGTACATGTATAATACTACCTATACCCTGTAGCCACCTTTTGGTGTCCGAATCTCTGCTCTGACTATATGTACCATTTGTTTGGTACACAAATACGCACCTACTTGAACTGCAACCTTGAATTGCAACGTCACGAGCGATCTGCTACGTTGAGGTGCGAGCATTGCTCGTCGAGCTAATACTCGAAGCATGGCATTATCATACTTGGATGTCAGTCTTTAATGATTTTGTTTCTTTTTTCATTTACACAAACCTGCGCACGGCATCTATCCTAACGAAGCGTCCAGCAGGCGAGTGAGGCTCTCCTTCCGAGTCCTGAACTACACACTGCTGCCGCTACCTTCATTCGTATCCTCTCTCTCTCTCTCTTCGGCCCTTGTAATTCTCATTGTGCCTGGCTGCATAACATCAGTTGCTAGTTGGCGAGTGAGCTTGCCGTATATCACCGTTGTTAGCTTGAGTGCGCTTTGGACACGGGCTTGGACGCCCTTTAGACCGTGGCCGGCTTGCATTTCTGCTTGTGGGAGGTCTTCCAGTCCTGCTTCTGGCAATCGGCACCGCAGTATCGCACCGTCTTGCAGCGCGAGCACACGAGAGTGGAGGGGGCCTTGCAGACACGGCAACGCAGGGCGGCATCGCGCTTCTCAATTAGCTCCTTGTCAAAGCTGTCAATAGAAAAATATTGTCAGTACCTAGTTGCAACAGGAAAGAGTGCAATAGTTCACGTACCCAAGCTTCTTCATGTCCCGCCAGGTCTCCATGGGCTCAGCGCTCGACTGCGTGTGGTACATATCCTTGAAGCCCTTGAGCGTCAGGCCCTTGTTCTCGTCGCATTGGAAGTAGGTCTGGATCTCCTTGATCTCCTCATCCGAGAAGGGCTTGCCGTCATTGCAGATCTTGCTGAACTCCTTGAGCTTGTCCAGCGTCAGACTCTTGTCCGTGGGGTTCTCCAGGAATGAGATGAAGAGCCGCGTCAGCACAGCTTCGAAGTCACGCGTGAGGTTTCCGTCCTTGCCGATGAGCAGCGCGCGCACCTCGTTCTCCGAGATGCCGGCATCCTCCTGAGTCTTCTTGGGGGCCATTTTGTCTGTAGTTAGGAGCTGGTAGCGTTTGCTGGGGTGTGGTCTCCGGGGGCCTGGTGACGAGATTGGAAATGCTAGGATGCGTCGAGCGGACGGTGTGCCACAGCGTAACGGGCGGACTGTGATATTAAATCCCCTGTCGAATATAATCCACAAATGGAAATTACTCAACATTAGGAGCTGTTACACCAAGGTAGGACCGAACTGTGAGAATACATGCTACAATTCGACAAAACGCACGTGATTGGATAAATTTGGATCACATAGAAAGTAAAGTTGGTGTGTCAAAATACACAAACCTGCCGCGTGGCAATCGTCCCAACGAGAAGTGATGTCGGCCTGCAACACCTCGATAAAACAACCTGGGATTCAAGCCAATTTGCGCACGTGCTCTTCAAGAACGACAAGCCGAGGCTGTTCTGGACAACGTAATGTTGTACGGTGCAATATTCACCACACCAGAGATTGAAATGGCAAGATTCGCAGCGCAACTGTGCAATTACCAACCGGTTGACTACCACCACGGCTCTCTTTCCTATCGGATACCATTTCGGTTGAGATCCACTCATAGAGAAAGTATCTTGACTACATAGCTCAAGATCCTATAATGTCGTAGTGCTTGGGAAATCAAAGCCCGATTTAGGAATGCGCGAGCGGATCAAAACACACTTGTTTCCATCAGCTAGCGACAGCAACCTTGTTTCTAATTGCGCGGTGCTGCCCGGACTCCATGAATCGGCACGGACGTTGGCACAGCTGTCGACGATATTGTCGTCCTCGCTGTTGCGTTCATGAAAACACAAGCGCCCGTAGCATGGCGCCCGACTAAACCTGATACAATCCACTGCTGCAACATCCTTCCAGCATAGCAACGGTGCAGTCAGTTGCTCACAATACGTTTTATTGGTCAATAATCCGAAATTCGAACTTACGGCGGTCCCTACAATCACGAAGAAGAGGGGAGAGAGCTCACATCTCGCAGCGACCGACTAGTGACCGGCTGGCAAGTGGTTCCGCTTCTTCAGCGCCGCAGCAACTACAGCGATTCTACAGCCTCTCTGTCATCACTCTACGTGCCGATCTGTCGTCCTTCTCTGACGCCCGTCACACCTGAAGCCTCATGGACGAGGACAAGCGCCATTACCCGCTCTCGGCGCGCTCCAACGCCGTCTACAACAACTTAAATTTGTCAGCTCGATCAAGGAACGCCCTACTACCCAGCAGCAATATTGGTAGCCGATTCCCAGTCACGGAGCGCTCCAGACAGATGAACCTCAGCCAAGTCTCAACCGTTAGCGCGTCCACCACAGGCTTTGATGAGATCAGTCGGGCGTCCCGTTACTCGTCGACTTCCTCAGCCTCATCAACCTTCTCAGCCACGTCGTCTGCTGCCTCGTCATACGGTGGAGGTGACCGATGGGCGCCGCGACACGCCTCCAACTCGTGCAACTTGTGTCGCGAGAAGTTTTCACTGTTGCGACGTTCTCATCGTTGCAGACGCTGTGGGTACCTGTTTTGTGCCAAGTGCTCGAGGTTTAAGGCGGCTCTTACAGGTCACACGCACAAGTCCAGGCTCTGTGAGACCTGTTTCCCGAAGGTTTTATCCGGTAGCAAACCGCCCATGAACGCCTTTGTGCACTCAAAGGCCTGGGTACCACGCGGAGTCTTCACGCATATGCTGAGTTATCTGAATCACGTGGATCTATGTCTCGCTTCGATGACCTGCAGGTTCTGGTACAAGAGGGCACTGTTGGATATTACCTGGCGTCCTCTATACATCAAAGAGTTTGGAGATGATGAAAGTAGTCCGCAGCGAGAGTCACTTGTCGCGTTTCAACGTGATGTACACGGTATTGGATTCGAGAACCTATCCTGGTATAACAAGTTCGCTATTCGCTGGACGGCGCGCAAGGCTGCAGAGAAGAAGAAGAGCTTCCTGGTGATGTCTAGTTTGCTGGCGTCGCTGAAGTTAAGCAAGTACGCTGCCCTATTTGAGGCGGAGGAAATTGACATCGAGTCTTTGTGTCTCATGAACGCTGGCCACCTGCGCGACCTTGGTATTCCTTTCGGTCCTCGCATGAAACTGCTGAACGCTGCAGCGTGTCTTGCTGACTTCAACGAGGAAGATGATGACGAACGGCCATCAATGGAGTCAAAGCCTATCACACCAGTGGCGCGATTCAAGCAGAAACGTGCCGAGATGAAGCATTTCCGAGCTGGGCTTGTACGCCGTGTACAGCAGTCGGCTGTTCGCATTGCCATTCTGACTAACGAGGGAGAGCTGTGCAACGTTGGCTCCGGTATTGTAATTCACGAGAACGGTCTTATCGCTACCGCGCGTCATTGTCTACAGGGTGAGCAGTTCGACTGTATCTACAGCGACGAGTACATGATCTTGGTTGCTCCTACAGAATCCACTTCGCTGCCACCATTATGGAAGTATCATGCGCGTGTGATCCCTGAGTGCTGCAACGAGGAGTTGGACTACGCGTTGCTGCGCTTGGATTGCGAAGTTATCTCGGACCCGCCTAGTGGATTGTACATTGGCGATGTGACGGACCGCATGATCGCTCGCAACTGGACTGTGACGAAGCTGGAAGGAACGTCTCGAGAAACAATTGGAAAACTTCCAGCTGTGCGAATTGGCAATTCAAACAACGTGGAGCCTGGCGACGAAATGTGGATGTTTGGTTACCCTAGCAGTGGCCACAACACCATCACGGTGCACCATGCTATCTGTTCCGGCACAGACTCGCAAGTGTACGAGGGTGAGGAGGTCGACAAGGCGATGCTTCGCACTGCAGCCCAGCTTGACAACGGCTTCAGTGGCGGGGCAGCTGTGGATAAGAAGGGCCAGCTAGTGGGTCTGATCTCTTTTAGTGTGTTGCGTCAGGACCGCGTACGTGCCATCAACATGGTCAAGGGAGCCATCGAGTACGCTAAGCGCGAGTATAAATTCTCGTGAGGTTAGTGGTGATATCGTGTTTAGTCGCTGGCACCCTCACTCGATGAAGACGAAGAAATCGATCGAACGCGAAACCTGTCGGTGTAAGCGTGCCGTAGTTTAATGAAAACAAGTTGACACAACTACCAAGGGTTATTTGAAATCACCCAACCAAAAAGACTGGGTCATTCTCTTTTTTAAATCACCCAACTACATTTTCATCCCTGTCATTTTGCCTTACATAAGCAGACAGCTAGCGATCTCTCGGGGGCTTTTTGTTGGACTTAGGACAGGATGGAGGAGAAGGGCTCAGATGCAGTGGGCGTGACGCTGTACCCAGCGGACTATGAGACCGTGGAGATGGTGACGGATCAAGGCAAGGAGATTCTACAGCAGTAAGGACTCTTTGATTCAGAACTGCCGTAATGACTCTAGCTAGTGTGTTAATTATTATATTCTGTATCAATAGGGACTTCACAGAAGAACAGGTGTTCTTGCACACAATTCAGGAACTGGAACGAGAACGTACTGAGCGAAAGAAGAAGAAACCGAAGACGAAAGAGGCTGGTGATGAACAGAATGAGGTGAAAAGAGAGGACGGCGACGAGTCTATGGAGAATATTGAAGCTATTGAGAAGGTCGACGAAGCCTTGGAAGACGCTGATGACGAAGAGGATGTGATTGATCCCAGAATTCACTACCGCCCCATGGTGGCAGAGCTCCAAGCGGCAGTCGCTGAGCTACATCAATTGATTAATTCGATTGATTTGATTCGCCGCCGCGATTTCTTGGAGGAAATGCGCTGTATTCGAGAAAATACAGCGCCAAAGAGAGAAGAACTGGAGCAACTGGTCGAAGCGAAGGCGGCTCAGGTCAAGGAGAGCGGCACGATCCTGCTCGATGGTGTGGAAGCTCTTGCGAAGACGGTGGAAAAGGAAAGCGTATTCTTCCAAGGAATCACGCAGATGCTGCGCAAGTGGAAGATCTGTGCTCCGATTCACGGAAATATCCCAAAGCCGTTCCGTGCAGGCGAACCACTCGCGGTGGACTGTAGCTATGGCAGTGGTGAGCACAGTTTCATTCGTGAGTGAAACTCGCATACTAACACTTTTGTTGTTCTTAAACAGCGGGCTCGATTTTCACACCACAAACCCGGTCAATTGCTGATCTCGCTTTCGCAGAGGTATTCCTCTGTCACTGATGAGTGTCAGCGAATTCTGCTTGCTGATTGCGTTTCTTCTGTATTGCTATTGCTTTTAGCTGAGTCGCACGGAAAAAGGTCTTGTTCGTGTGAAAACCCCAGAAGATTTTCTCGCTCGCACGATCCAGGTAATATCCTTGCAGTGGTGACACGGAATTGTATTGTAATATGGACTAACATTATTATGTTCATTTGTTACTTGGCCTAGCTCAAACTCGAAGCGAAGGACACTGGCAAGACGGGACAGTACACGTTGGCGTCGCCTGCTCTTATTCACATGTACGATGCCTATATTGTCTACACACGAACAAGTTCTGATTGTTAATCTTGTAACGGTGGTTGTACTTCCTGACGTGTGCAGGTCCAAGGCAGAAATGGACAAGCTTGAAGATACTCCTGAAGACCTTAAAATTCTGGAGGAACGCAACGTGTCAATTCTGAAGGCCGTACAGTTCTCCGTGTTCTGCGAAGAGCTCTTTTACACGTTGATGAAAGAGGCTCTTCGAAACTCTTCCAAGTGGACAGATACGGCGTACAATATTAGCAACTACGTGGTGAAGAAGCAAGGTCGAGACGAGAGCTCAGCATCAGGCACGCCTATTTCCGTTCTGCAAGTTCTGGATGACGAGATTCAGCTTCGAGTCAATGAGCGGTACCACCTTACTATCAAGCTCGTAGATGTCAAAAGCTTGGACAAGAACAAGGATGCGGTCGCGGAGGGAACGAAGGGGGCAGAGGAACTTCAATCAGCTACTGAAGGGCAGCCACAAGAAGCAAACGCCACAGATGTCAAAATGGAAGAGTCCTTTGATGGTCCATTACCGACGAGTAGCCCAGTCAAGCCTCGACGCGCAGCATCGATCTCGTTTTCAACACCTGCTGACAGTGATGAAGCTTTCTTGACACAGACGTGTCGGTACACGCTCTTGCTGCTGCAGCAAGAAATCCGGACACGCCACGGTCGCAAGGATATTTCTCGAGCGCTGTTGTATACAGGTTTGGATGTGTCGATGACAGCAGGCAGTGTGAACGCTGGAAACGGGAGTGCAGGTGCTGCTGGAATGGGGTCTGCAAGCGATGCAGACAAGCAGGATAATACCCCAGGAACGTTGGCAACGGTGTTGGCTGCCCTTGCGCATAACTTGCTGAAAAACGAAGTGGCTCGGTACCTGGACGAAGTTTCCTCTGTGTTGGCATTCCAGAAGTTGTTGACATCCGCTTCAGGGCGGGTTCTGGACGACGGTTTACTACAACCTATTTGCGATTCAGTGCGTGGTGTGTATGTGGGCCCCCGATGGAAAACGTGTGCGTTCGACTCAACACTGTCAGCCTTTGACTTGAACATCGGCAAGAATTTCACGACGGAGATTCTCATTTCTGGTGCACGAATTCTCCTCCAGACTGGAATCGCATCACAACGAGAGGTGTCTGGTGTTGAGGGGATGCGCGAATTTGTGGAGACAACTGTGTGCTCTCAGGTAGCGCTAGCACTGCATCGCGACGCGCTGTCGTTTGGACTGAAGCAGAGCTCGATGAACTTGGACCGTACGAGCGTTCGTCTTGTGGTGACGGGTGAATGGGACGGCACTTGCATCGGGGAAGGCCGCGTGTCGGATACACGGGCGGTTGGTTCGATCTTCTTGGAGCCGTATTTTGCTGCTGACGGTAGTTTGGCCATCAACTGCTTGCTGCAAGCTGTTGACGCGAGTAAACTAGCACCAATCCAAGCGACACTCTGCCGCTCTGCATCCGGGGAGGTGCATAAGGTTGAGTGGAAGCGGATACCAGGTTCGAGCGATGCTGGCAAGATGTTGTGGCTCATGCAGAAGACCGGCGTGCTATCGAAACCTTTCAAGACACCCACGAAGACAACGCAGCTATCTAACGGCAACTGAAGTGCAACGAGAGATGAAAGCACCAACACTTTGTAGAAATCTGCTCTAGATCAGAGCCTAAAGAATAGCGGCATTTCTTTTGATTTAGAACCCTAGCGTAGCTGTCTCTCAATGAACAAACCAGCAGCGTTCACGTACATCAACAACAACTTAGCTGCGGGCGGGACGTGGGGCCGGGTCAGTTCCCGACAGACGCTTGAAGATGGCGTCCAACTGATCCGCCACGAGCTCGTAGCCTCCGTTGGCTTGCAGAGCGCGGTGCACCTGCTCGTTGAGACCACCTGGGGTAGCAGCTTCGTCCGCCATCTCTCCAAATCCTTCATTGGAGTCAGCACCGGCCGTCGCCAGCGCGTGGAAGAAGGACGCAATGTAGTCACGCGAAGCCTGATCACCTGTCAAACATCAAAGCCAAGTGGTTAGTTAATATACCTTTGATTTCTAACAGAGAGATAGCCACATACCGACGCCGTTGTTCACACACCATTTCTGGGTGGTGTCGCACGTAGCGTAGAAGAAAGAGATGAGGGCTGTGATGCCCGTGAGCTTAGTGATCTCGGCCTCCTGAGCCACCATAACAGGCGTGCCGATCTGCGCGAACAGGTCACGAGCATAGGCGTTGTCCGGGTAGGCCAGGATAGGACCAGCACGCTTGGCGGCTGCAGGAAGCGGCACGGAGCGCACGACACTCGCGGTAGGCAGCTTAACGAGCTGCAGCAGCTCATCATACGGAATTGTAGCCATCATGGAAACCACCTTCTTGCCGGCGAAGGAGAGCTTCGGTAGCTCCTCGCGAGCCACATTCGGCAGCAAACCAATGAAGATGATGTCGCTTTTGTCCACGATCTCCTGGTTGGATGCGCCGATGCTCACACGGCCCGGAAACTTTGCCACCAGTGCTTCCGCCTTCGCCTTGGTACGTGCAGACACGTACGCGTGCTTGGGCTGCCAGCCGTTGTCGCTGCAGAAGCCCGTGAAGACGGCAGAGCCGATCTTGCCCGTGCCTAGGAGGCCCAGTGTCGTGTCAGTGGAGGGAGCCATTGTAGGAAGTGCAGCAGGATACAAATGGTTAAAAAAATGTTTTTAAATACATGTAGTAGGACATGACCAAGTCAAATCAAACGCATTGAAGCTCAGCTTTTTAGCCAATAACAAGCAGCTCTTGGCGGGTGCCGCTTGCGTCAATCACCCTTCGTAAGACAGTCAGACGACAAAGAAACGGTGGGTTGTGATTCGTCAAAAGGCCAAGCACAGCTTAGACGGTGAAGTACAAGCAGACGCAGTGAACGAAGTTACAAGTAAGTGCGTTTAGTCTTCCTTCCTCTTCTTCCTAGGTCTGTACTCTAATGTGTGCGTTTTGGTTGTTTGTGTGTGCTGCTTGATGAGCTAGACGAAGCATAGTCATGACTTTCAACTGCGTGGTAGGTGGGAACTGGTTGAGAAGCTGAGCGGCAGGCTGATGACACCGGTGACGCAGAGCATTGCCGCCTGCTGCTCAGTCATTGAGGAGGAAGGTAAAGCGCCGGTATCTCTCTCAATTGCAGCTCCATCATCATGCGCCATTCTGAGTACGTTTGACGCTTTTTTCGTGCCGCCAGGTCATGCGTTGATACTGACTTGTATGGGGGCTGGCCTTCGACTTCGTTCCCGAACCACCACAGGTACCAAGCGTGCAGTACATCTGTGCTCGGAAACTCAAAGATTTCTGGAAGTGTGTGCAGTTTGCCATCACTTGGCCAAAAGTGAATAATAGTTGTCGGTGAATAACTCTGAGGACAGACCGCATCCGAGCGTGGCTAACGGTCTCGCATTGTATCCTTGAACTGCTGCTGCGTTATACCAGTCCCGTAAATTCCTTTTTTGTTCCCGTAGCATAGCAAATCGAGGGGCCAAAGACTCAGGAAGAGCACAAACTGTAGCCTGAACTTGAGTACATACTGACTATTATACCACCATGAGAACACATTGACATTTAGACCACCATTATCATCAAAGAAGCGCTCGCCGTCGGGCTGTGTAGCACGAAGCCATGCTGCGATACCACGGATATCGATACACGGTCTGAGTTCGAGAAGAAGTGCACGCGTTTCTCCCATTCTCAGCACTAAGTACTCGCTCATCGTGGGCGAGTGGGTTAGCACGGGATAAAGTAAGCTCTGTGTTGCTGTTACGATGTGAAGCATCTCGAGTCAAGGCAGCGTTGGTGGCTGGTGGGGCTTTAGAAGACGAGTGACGGAGAAAGGGGAGGACCTCAAGAAAACTCTTTTTGGCCAATGACAAAGAAGTACGACACCGTGTCGTACTTTTGGCTCAACAAAAGTTGTGGTTGAGATAATGTATATAACCTTAAGTATGCGAATAGTAAAAACAAGACAAACAAAAGATAATCAGTTCTCGTTGATGGCCAAAAGTAAGACCTAGTGTCGGACGCACCCTGCCAAAACACAAGATTTGTCTTACGAAAACGCATGAATCGGACTTGAAGCTACAGACAAAATTCTTCCGAGAGCGGGGGAGCCCAAGCGAGAAAAAGCTAGACCAGGTGGCCGTTTACTCCAGTTTGGCGTCGCCAACGGCGCTATTTACGCGGATTAGCGCCACTAATAGCAGCGTGGAGACGTCCTAATGGGTGGTTGCGAATGGTGGGCTTCGTTTTGATTCCTGTAGATAAGGAGAGGCGAGCCGTTTACAGAGACCGAGCAGGGCAAGATTCTCACTCTCCAAGAGGGCGTCAGCACTATCGCAGCACGTGTAGGGCGGTCATGGAAGGTCGTAAAAAGCTTCCTGGATGATCCAGAGTCGTATGGCTTGAAGAAGAGCTCAGGAAGGCCCAGAACGCTGACTGTTGCTGCGGAGCGTCGTCTCCTTTGTGAGTCATCAAAGGCTGGTGGGAGCGCTAGACAGCTCAAAAACGGGCTGCAGCTGCCCATCTCGGTCCGTCGGGTGCAGGAGGTGTTACGCAACTCCGAGAATATGGTCCAGAGTAGAGTGTGTCGAGCCCTGCGCTTACGGCTGCGCACATCGCAGCCCTGCTGAAGTGAGCACTTTAACATGTTGAACACGGCGACAAATGGGGCCGTGCTATCTTCTCAGACGAGAAGAATTTTAACCTCGATGGCCCTGATAGCTACTAATACTATTGGAGAGATCTAAGAAAGGGCAAGCAGATATTCTCTAAGCGTCAGTCGGGTGGTGGGGGCGTGTTCATTTAGGGGGCTTTTAGCGCCAAGGGTAAGCTGATTTGGCTTTCCTGGAAGGCAAGCAGAACACACAAAAGTACAACGATACGCTGGGGGCTATTTGTTTCCTTTTGCGCACTTGAATCACGGCCTACGATTTGAATTTCAACAAGATAACGCCTCTATCCACATTGCAAGGGTTGCAAAAGCGTTTTTGAAGGACAACTTAGTCAAGGTGATGTGGTGGCCGGCCAAGTCTACAGACTTAAATCCTATCGAAAACCTGTGAGTAATTCGTGCTCGGTCTGTATACATCAACGGAAAGCAATACGACAGTAAGCGCGAGCTGATCGAGGCTATTAAGATCGCACGATACCTGTGCAACGTTGGAAAGTCTCGTTTCCTCAAAGAAAACACGCTGCCTAAAAGTCCACAAGGATGACGGCAATTGATTACTGAAGAGGTAGTAGCAATAAGTTAGAACGGCTAATTGACTCAAATAACACTGTCCGACGAATAAACACTTACCTGGTTTATCTTTTTCGCGCTTGGGCTCCCCCGCTCTCGGAAGAAATTTGTCTGTAGCTTGGCCCCCACAAGCCCGATCGACGCAAGCTGCACCGCAAAATGGCTGCCAAGTGCAGCTTGTTATTGGCTAAAAGGCAGAGCTTCAATGCGTTTGATTTGACATAATTAATCCGAGTTTTCGGCTATATATTTTCTGCGCGCACTGTATATAGCTATAATGTAGCTATGGCTAGCAGATGCTCTTGGGCCTGTCACATCTACCAGAAGCTGGTGGACAGGTCTCCGCGACAAAGGCTTCGTCGGTAAATGAGTTCGTGGGGCACAATGGAAGCAATGCCACATTCTTGTGGAAGATGTTCTTCGCGGCGTTCACGTCGCGGTCATGTCTTGCATGACAACACGAACACCGAAACACGTCGCTCCCGCCAAGGTTTTCCTTTATCTCGCCGCAGCTGGAGCAAGTTTTCGGGGTGCACTCTTCCTCGCAAGTGATTAGGTGCACGCCAGTGGCATGTACTTCAGCAGCCTTTTGAACTTGTAATGTGCCTGTGCCAGCATTGCTCTCGTGATGGGGCTCCTGATTTTTCCTTTTTTGGAAGGTGGCAGGGGTATCTGCGGTGGTGTCTGACGCCACCTCAAGTTCATACTTTTAGATGGAACGGCAGCAGGAGGACATTTTGATATTTTAAGGCCAGCCAACTGGAGAGCTTGTGATGCATGTCGTTCACCACGCGAGTTGCCTTGCGAGGCGTATAGCGGATACATTTGTGGATACGGTACCGAAATCGATGCTCTGCTGTCTCGCAGCTCTTTGACCCCTTCTTCGCCTTTGTTCGAACTTTCATCGGGTGCCTCGCCTCGCATTCGTTGTCCATCACATGCAGCTTGGCTTTCAACTTGTCCATCGCTTTGAACATCTTCTTCAAGACATTGCTCGAGTCCTTCACGCTGAACGTCCGGCCGTTCGGATCGTACACTGTGACGACGTTTCGCACACCGGGATCAATCGCGCATGATCTTGTGCACTCCGGCTGAGGGAACTCGTGCAACCTAGGGACAATCATGTAGAACTCCCCTTCTTGAAGGCGCTGCACCCGAATGGACGTCGTCAACTCGGGGGGAAGGGAGGGGGCGTCTCATGCAACATGATGCCCTCGTTCTTCTTAAACCCGAAGAACGTTTTGTGGAATCGCACAAGCAGCTTTCCTTCCCGATCAATTGTCCTAACATGCCGACTTCTGATTTCGATCGTGTTGGACGGAGCGAACTTACTCTTGAACTTCACGTCCGGGTACTTTGTTTCCTCGCCCTTTGCCTTCATCGCAAAGAACAACGCTCGCGACGACTTCACTGCTTTCTTAAAATTACGGTACACCGAGTCGCGTACCTCGTCGTGGACCTGGCGATGTTTCGCAAGAGCTTTCTTGTTGTTCTTGTAGTACTTGGACATGCTCATCAAGACAGCTATCGGCCGGTACTTTGTGCACAAGGCTGTCAAAAACATTCTCTTTCCTGTTGTGACCCCGAACCTATCAGCTTTGGAGCACGCGACCATCTTGTTATAGATCGCACGATTTGAAGTAATCATTTCGTCCAGCTTCTGCTTCTGGATCGAGTTCGGGAACAACCGCAGCTTGAGCATGCTTTTCACGGGCGTACTGTCTTCTTCATTTTCGTCATCGACCATTTCTTCATCTGGTTCGACGGTGTCAGCAGGAGGCGGCATGTTGTTCTTTCTCCTGGCTCCGTGAATGTCGTCGTTAGCGAAAGTCCCGATGTCGAACCAGGAAGTAAGCAGTGACTCCACCACACGCAAGTGATCCTGAACGCGGTCACGGACGAAATTCGGCGGTCGCTTTAGATAAAGAATTCTCTTTTGTCGTTTGCGCCGCTTGAGCTTCTTCGGGTGTACCCGACGGTGTCTCCGTTTCCGCCGTCTCCTGCCCTCGCCCTCAGTGACTTCAGGCATCCCGAGGTCGTCAGCGATGGCTCGCTGGAACCACTCGCTGGAGTGTACGAAGTCCTCGCGCGGCCGTGGACACGGCCGCACTGA
Organism: Phytophthora colocasiae; assembly: GCA_018806915.1. Classification (NCBI taxonomy): domain Eukaryota; phylum Oomycota; class Peronosporomycetes; order Peronosporales; family Peronosporaceae; genus Phytophthora; species Phytophthora colocasiae. Next base: position 381,426 of record JAGKQI010000102.1, on the reverse strand, counting down.
AGCCATGCTTGTTGGGACTCGGCTAATCCAGATGTGAGAAGACCTTTGCTCACTCGAGAGTTAAAATCAACCCACCTGAAAGATGCGGGTGTTGCGATAGGTTCGCTTACAGTACAAGGCCGGAGAAGAGTAGAGAACCCTTCCCATGTTCCATTGTACGACGTACGCATGGCTTCGTGTGCTATCGGCAACGTGCATATCCCAATAGCAAATTGTTGTGGACGGCCGTCAACGGTATTGCATTAGTGTCACCGAAACTAGTGCTCTGGGCGCCCGCTACGCGGGCGCGTGGGCATAGTTGGTCCCAGTAGTTTGGGTAAGGTTCATAAAGACCAGTGAAAATTGAAAATATTACATGATTCAGGGATTTCACACATGAAAGTAAGAGATTTTATTCAAAACAAAATATGAAATGATACACTTAGAACTCGAAGATCTCCCGATAGACAATGTTCTTGGTGTGTACGTTCCCGTCTTCGTCGATCGCTTCCGGGTCCACGGCTATCTTGATCGCCTTCCGTGAAGTCACCCTCGACAACGCGACATACAGCTGTCCATGCGCGAACACAGGGGACTCGAGGTAGATCCCCACGTGGTGGATAGACTGTCCTTGGGCCTTGTTGATCGTCATCGCGAATGCCGGAACCACAGGAAACTGTTTTCGCCGAAGCTTGAACGGGAATTCCTTGTCGTCGTCTTCATTGTAGAAGATGATGCGCGGAATGAATACTCGCTTGCCCTTGAACGGCCCAGACATAATCGTAGCTTCAATGCTTCGCTCACGCAGTGACACCACTCGAAGTCGTGTTCCGTTACACAATCCTGCGTCGCTGTTCAGGTTGCGAATCATAATGATCGGAGTTCCAACTTTCAATACAATCCGGTGTGGCGGGATACCGGAGAAATTCAGAGAGTTCAAGAACTCTGTCTCAAACATGTTTGGATCCGCAACACCTTCGAGACTGTCAACAGAGAGGTACTCTTTTGTTTCTCCTGATAGACGTTCCGAGACCATGTCGTTAATTCGCCTCACACTCGCGTTCGTAGGTGCCAAAATGGCTCGTTCAACGAAGTAGTCATCCGGAAGATTACCGTCACCAACACCAGGATACACTGCATCAATAAGCGCATTGACGTTGCGCTTCCGCCTGTTCTCATCCGGATCATCAACATCTCCATCAGCACATGATTCCGCTGGCGGTAGAAGATTGAAGTTTGGAGGTGCTTCCATGTCTTCGTTATCTTTGTTTTCTTCGTCATCTCATCGATCATCCCCTCGTGTGTCTGGTATAATGCACATGTCGGGTGGAAGACATATGTCGTTCTCACTGATATCGGAGTTGACTGGATATCGACCCTCCCCGATCTGAAGCAAGAAGTCGGAAAACTCTGCCAATTCAGCGGCGCTTGCTGGGTCCGGAGCCGTCTGAACACGCATATTCTCCGTCAGACGCACTTGCCGTAAATGGCTTCACAGTGCGGAAGACTTGAAGCAAGCATCCAGCGTTTCTGCCCGAGTAGCATCCTTCAACACAGGCAGGATCTGTCGATGGTCTCCACTGAAAACCATGACCTTGCCTCCGAATGGCTCCAACTCGTTCTTCATAATATCCCGGAACGACCGATCCACAGCTTCGAAGCACGCTCGATTCATCATAGGAGCTTCGTCCCAGATGATTAAACTTGCCTTGCGGATCAGTTCTGCCTTCTGGCTCTGCCAAGACAGACTACATGTTGAACACTCGGACAGTTTAAGCGGGATCCGAAATGTAGAATGTGCTGTGTCCTCCTGTCAACAACGTCGCTGCGATTCCACTGGAAGCCACTGCTATCGCCACCTTTCTCTGAAGACGGACATGAGCAAGTATCTGCTCCAGCAAGAACGATTTACCAGTTCCACCCGGCCCGTCCACAAAAAAAAAAAAAACAGCTTCTGTCCACCGACTGGGTGGTGTACAGCTCCGATGACTTGGTCAAAAATGTATTTCTGGTTCTGGTTCATCTGATCCGCAAGCGTCGCAGTTCTCTCAAGGTCGTCCGGTTCGTACGCCGCAACCTCACGCAATGCGACGATATCCATAGGATCCGCAGACTGGCGTGCGACTTCATCAGAAACGTCGCTGTACGTTTCGAGACCAGGAAGTCCATACGTATGTAGCGTTTTTGCGTTCGAAATCAGATACTCCGCCGGCCACGTCAGGCACTTATACTCCGCTATGCGCCAGACTTCCTCGTCACGGTTTGTTAGGTTCGATTCGATTAAGTTCGTTCTATTAGGTTCGAAAATCCGATTAGGTTCGAATCCAGATAAGTACGAATAATTACGTGGACAGTGCTAGTTTTGTAATTTCTGGAAAGAAGGTTCCAGTCAATAAGGTAGGTGCAGTTGGTTGGATGGGAGCAAAATGTATACAGACGTGCGGCAAAAAAAATGCCACTCGAGAGGCTCAGGCCGGTGGAGAGGGGCGTGACGGAGTGACAGACAGGTTATGATTTTAGGTGGCGGGAAACTAGCGCTCTGGGCGCCCGCTACGCGGGCGCGTGGGCATGATTGGTCCCAGTAGTTTGGGTAAGGTTCAAAAAGACCAGCGAAGTCCAAAATATTACATGAGTCAAGGATTTTACACATGAAAGTAAGAGATTTTATTCAAAAGAAATATGAAATAATGCATTTAGAACTCGAAGATCTCCCGATAGACAATGTTCTTGGTGTGTACGTTCCCGTCTTCGTCGATCGCTTCCGGGTCCACGGCTATCTTGATCGCCTTCCGTGAAGTCACCCTCGACAACGCGACATACAGCTGTCCATGCGCGAACACAGGGGACTCGAGGTAGATCCCCACGTGGTGGATAGACTGTCCTTGGGCCTTGTTGATCGTCATCGCGAATGCCGGAACCACAGGAAACTGTTTTCGCCGAAGCTTGAACGGGAATTCCTTGTCGTCGTCTTCATTGTAGAAGATGATGCGCGGAATGAATACTCGCTTGCCCTTGAACGGCCCAGACATAATCGTAGCTTCAATGCTTCGCTCACGCAGTGACACCACTCGAAGTCGTGTTCCGTTACACAATCCTGCGTCGCTGTTCAGGTTGCGAATCATAATGATCGGAGTTCCAACTTTCAATACAATCCGGTGTGGCGGGATACCGGAGAAATTCAGAGAGTTCAAGAACTCTGTCTCAAACATGTTTGGATCCGCAACACCTTCGAGACTGTCAACAGAGAGGTACTCTTTTGTTTCTCCTGATAGACGTTCCGAGACCATGTCGTTGATTTTCCTCACACTTGCGTTCGTTGGTGCCAAAATGGCTCGTTCAACGAAGTAGTCATCCGGAAGATTGTCGTCACCAACACCAGGATACACTGCATCAATAAGCGCATTGACGTTGCGCTTTCGCCTGTTCTCATCCGGATCATCAACATCTCCATCAGCACATGATTCCGCTGGCGGTAGAAGATTGAAGTTTGGAGGTGCTTCCATGTCTTCGTTATCTTTGTTTTCTTCGTCATCTCATCGATCATCCCCTCGTGTGCCTGGTATGATGCACATGTCGGGTGGAAGACATATGTCGTTCTCACTGATATCGGAGTTGACTGGATATCGACCCTCCCCGATCTGAAGCAAGAAGTCGGAAAACTCTGCCAATTCAGCGGCGCTTGCTGGGTCCGGAGCCGTCTGAACACGCATATTCTCCGTCAGACGCACTTGTCGTAGATCGGTCCACAGTGAAGAAGACTTGAAGCAAGCATCCAGCGTTTCTGCTCGAGTAGCATCCTTCAACACAGGCAGGATCTGTCGATGGTCTCCACTGAAAACCATGACCTTGCCTCCGAATGGCTCCAACTCGTTCTTCATAATATCCCGGAACGACCGATCCACCGCTTCGAAGCACGCTCGATTCATCATAGGAGCTTCATCCCAGATGATTAAACTTGCCTTGCGGATCAGTTCTGCCTTCTGGCTCTGCCAAGACAGACTACATGTCGAAAACTCGGACAGTTTAAGCGGAATCCGAAATGTAGAATGTGCCGTGTGTCCTCCTGTCAACAACGTCGCTGCGATTCCACTGGAAGCCACTGCTATCGCCACTTTTCTCTGAAGACGGACATGAGCAAGTATCTGCTCCAGCAAGAACGATTTACCAGTTCCACCCGGCCCGTCCACAAAAAAAAAACAGCTTCTGTCCACCGACTGGGCGGTTTACAGCTTCGATGACTTGGTCAAAAATGTCTTTCTGGTTCTGGTTCATCTGATCCGCAAGCGTCGCAGTTCTCTCAAGGTCGTCCGGTTCGTACGCGGCTACCTCCCGTGCGACGATATCCATAGGATCAGCAGACTGGCGTGAGACTTCATCAGAAACGTCGCTGTACGTTTCGAGACCAGGAAGTCCATACATACGCAGCGTTTTCCCGTTCGAAATCAAATAGTCCGCCAGCCACATCAGGCACTTGTACTCTGCCATGCGCAAGCTGACTTCCTCGTCACGGTCAATGTTGTTTTGTGCGTCTCTTCCCTGGATGGATCTGAAAAAGTCTTTCTGACAAAATCCTTCTAAACCGATCCCACAGAGCAGCGGCATGGTCGGGTAGCGAGTAAACCAAAATGATTCCCAATAGTTGTCGCAAAGCGGATGGCATCTAATACGAAACTGCCTCCGCTAAGCGATTCTTCCACTCTTGATCATTCTCCGTACCCAGCAGCCAGTGCTGCGTCGTGAAAGAGTATCATAAACCACTCCATTCACTGTGCGAATATCTTCGAATGATTGGGGTGATCGCCGATGGCACAGTAGAAGTCGAAGGTAAAACCGCTCTGGGTCTTGTGGCGAGATCGTGCACTAATCTACCCAGCGAAGCTACGTATCTTCTGTACGGTACCAATACTTCAAACGGTCATCCCACCTGTACTTCACCGGCATCCTTGTACAACAAATCAGCGGTTCCTTCTGGGTCTTGCATGCACAGGTTGAAAAACGCTGTTAATTTCTGTTCGATCTCCTCGGCGGACCAAATTCTGAAGCTGTGGAGTCGTTGCATGATCTCGATACGTGACCATACTCATTCCTTCCAGGTGGATAGGAAGAGTCACAACGGCATGTGATTGAAGATAGCTTGTGTGGGAAATCCGAACAGTCGCATGCAAGCCTCTACCGGAGAAATATAACGACCCAGTAAGTACTGAAGAATCTCGTTCGCCTGAATTTCCCTCTCCTTCAATAGTGATCATCGTCATATCCGAACCCTTGTAGACATACTTTGTAGATGTACTTCACCGCCTTGTTTGTAGCGCATACTTCCCACGTTGATGTGACAGTCCTTATTTCTGCGATAGGAATGGGTTGTAAGGTACGACCCACTGGTTGATCTTTGCGTTATCCACACCTTCGCCTTGTGCCTCAGAATCGCTTCAGGTCGACGACGTCTCTTGTACGGCATGGGATACTTATCCTCAGCCATTATCGTTTCTTCTGCGAACTGTTTACGGGAATTTCTTGGAGCATTTGCCGTTCTTCATGCGAGGGACAGTTGGGATTTTGTTGCCCACAGGGACCGTGCAACATATTTGAAATGACGGTTTCGGTAGGGAGCTCGGGTGTGTCTCCTTGTCTGGTAAGCTCGGCTGACGTCAACCGGTCGACATCCTCCGCCGTCGTGGGTTTGTCTTCCGGTCGCATAATCAACTTACAGGATATGGGCGTGTGGTAGTCCACGTTTTTGGTATTCCACCACGTGAACTTGAGCAGCTACAATACCCAGCAGGCCTTCGTCGAGGTCCCTGTTGAGGGCCTTCAGCTTCTGCATGAACACACGCGCAACAATGTCCGGTCGATCAGATGCCTTTCTCTCCACGTCTAAGATTTTCCTTGATTTCAGACCAGTTCCGGGTTACCACGTCATGGTGATGAACAGATTGGGTGCACCGTCTCTCGAACTATAGCCATTGCATCCAGGAAACGCTGGTACATGTAGCGCGGCCACTCCCGTAAAGGTTGGAGTATATGCATAACCTTACGGCCGATGTTTTCTGCTTTCAGGTTCAGCTGGATCTACCCCTGTGTCCCGTGACTGCATCGTGTTGTAGCCGTTGACCTACGTTTGTGCCAAAGCTTCCTCATTTGCAGCCACTCTGTGTACATCGACAGATTCGTTTTCCGCAGGGCATCGGTGAAAAGACCTTGCAGTGTTTCCAATCTGTACTGAAGTTGGTTCTTTTCTATGAGCCACCAGGCGTTCTTGTTCACCACTTGGCCCATTGGTCCACACAATACTGCTGGGTCAGGCGACCTCCTCGGAGAATGAGAGAATTGGTCACCCAGTGCGGTCATGAAAGAACATACGATTCGTACTCTCAGGGGTGACATCGTCCGTGGATTACCGTTTCTGTTGTCCAAGGGGTCGCCCACATAAGGAGAAGATCATATGTCATCCTAGACTCTCCGTACGGAAACAGGAGAGGGTATTGAAGTGGATCGTAGCTCTCGCTCGTTTCATAAATTCGTTTGAAGCCTCCCTGACGGGTGTTCAAAATGATATCTCTGTGCTCGGCCGCAGCTCGATCAATAATGATAGCTGCCACTTCGGAGGCAGTGGGTACATTGTGGGTACCCGGATTTGTGTTCCGCGCCACATGCAATCGAAGCCGGAGGTCCTCATCGTGAGGGAGAAACTCATTGAGACGCAGTGCAGGGTTATCACCAGGTCTTGCTTCACCAGCAGCTAATTGCCGTGCAAACTGCTCCACGGCTGCTTGGTACGCCGGTCCAGCACGATCAATCAGCAGTCTGCGAGCGTTTAGAAGCTGTTGTGTGTACCCGTTGTGGGCAGTCATCACCTGATCGATTGTTCCCAGTATGGTCGGGTCAAGTCCATCTGTCATCCCCATACGGCTTGCTACGCGTGCTTCCATATCCGGATCATTAATGTATACTTGCGCAAACATCGGTCGCCGGTTCGGTGGTGGTAGCAATGCCCCCATGCGATGGCAAACAGATCCCTGTACGCGGAAGTTGTATACACCACTTCGAGTTACCCTTTCATCAACGTTGAGAGAGCGGGTACGTGAGGATCCCATTGATGTGAACGCGAAGACGTTGTTGTATGCGCGGATCGACTGCTTAAATCTCGGGTTGCCAAACAGTCTGTTAAGTTCAGCCGGAGCTTCGCGAGGGAGGAACATCCACCAATCCTGTTACCCGACAACAACTTCCTTCGCTTTCATCCGGAAATTTCCAAGCGCCGCAGTGCTGACACACTCGTTCGTGCTCCAGGGTATCGTCCGTGTACCGGGTGAAATAATGGCGACCGCCAGGAATGATAGCGGGATCGAAATCTTCGTAGTAGGCAAGGCCTTTTTGGTACTTTCGAGACCGGCGTCGAAATCGTTCTCCCGCTCTTCTTTCATCAAGATCTTCCTCCGTCATAGTCGCTCTTGTCGCTCGTCGAGCGGAGGCGTCTTCATCTCGTCGCTGTTCTTGTTGCTCGCTCGCAAGATCGTTCCTTTGGTTGCTCTGGGAAACGCGGTTCGATTCGCGTAATTCTCCCAATTCACCAGGATTCATTAGCGCTCGCCGAGCTCTCGCACGTTCGGCATCTCGTCGCCGATCTCGATCTATTTGGGACTCCGATCGGTTCGCCCTGGCCCGACGTTTCCTCTCCGCATCTGCCGCACGAACGCGAGCTAATTGAGACGGCGTCATATTGGCTCGTGAACGCCTGGCTGTTGGACTACGTCGTGGCTCTTGTTGATTATTTGTTGCAGGTTCCATACCTACTGCAAACCCAGTGTTGACAGGTTCTGGAGGTTCTGCGACAGCGGTTGAAGCACTTGCCACCGTCGCATTTTGTTCCGACCCGATATCAACAGCCTGCAACGCGCTGACAACGGCCGGAATGGAGTCTGCATTCTCCTGTTCTCCCGTCTCAGACTGTTGCTTTCTAAACCGGATCAATGCTGCACTGAGGTTCTTCATCCGTCGTCGCTTTGCAGCAGGCTCTTCGTGACCTTCTGGCGCACGATAGGCTTCTTTGATTTCTTCTTCACTTCCATACTTTCGCTTTCTCGCCATTGTTCCTACAAACACTTAACACAAACCTACGTTAGTCTAGACTCTTACTTTCTTCATTGTCTACTTCTTCGCGCTTCTTGTTGTGCTTGAAAAAACGTGCGGTAAGCGGTTCCAGATGCCGCAGCAAAAAGATTTCCTTTTTCCCGAAGTAGAAGGTCTCCATTCACCGCTAAGCAAAAGGTAAGCCATAAGCCCTCAAGTCACTGTCCCCAATGACTCGGCAGGTCCGCGACCATGCCACGTGGCTGTCCGCACGCGCCATGTCGCGGACTCGGAAGCACGGGACTGGGGTCACCCCCAAAACCAACGTGCCGGTCCCATACACGACCACTCTCCGAGGATAAGGCAGGCGGCCCGGCTAAGCCGGCTCTTCTCGCCACATGGATCTGCCTCAGCGCCTCGGCGGGGTATGAGACTTCCCATGCTGCTGGCGGGCAAACATGGGCGCCTCAGAGTCGCGGCTCCGGAGAGCAAAGGTGCGACAGGACTAAACCTTAGTACGTGCAACGGGGTCCAGCTGCAACCTCCTTATCGCCCTCGTGTCCTGGAATTGTGCCTCGTGGTAGAAATCCCCCGCCTCAGAAACGACACGTTTTGCCAGAGAGGAACGAAACTGTGACTCTACTGTGTAACGTTTGCTTCGAGAGGGTCGTCCTGGCAACTCTGGGCAGGAGATGGGCTCCTCTGGGGGGCTGGCTAGGCCTCATCAGTATGGCCGTCTTAGGATGCCCATCCCTCCGTGCAGTGGTGGATATCTCACGCAATGCACGGCTCCGGTTTCCCTCTCTAACGCGCACAGTAAGTCTTGGTTGCCCCAGAAGGTACCAGTTCTCCCAACAGGCGGAACTCCCGAAGCCGTAAAGACTTTATTAATACTTTAATATTCTATGTGGCTACACCTACCTACCGTCTCTGCGGCGCTCGCTTCCTCCTCGCTGCTCTAGAGCCCGCGCCGTTCGCGCTCCTAGTGCCGTCGACGGCGCCGATGTTGAAATGATCGAAAATGTGAATCGAAAAATCCGATTAGGTTCGAAAAATCCGATTAAGTTCGAGAACGTTCCAGATAAGTCCGAATAATTATGCGGACAATACTACTTTTGTAATTTCTGGAAAGAAGGTTCCAGTCAATAGAGTAGGTGCAGTTGCTTGGATGGGCGAAAAAGGTATAGAAATGCGCGCCAAAAAAGATGCCACTCGAGAGGCTCAGGCCGGTGGAGAGGGGCGTGACGGAGTGACAGACAGCGAACAAAGTTACTGGGCGGTAGACTAGCCGAGTGCCGCCCGCTTTTGCGGGCGGTTTGTATGTCTTTGGTTGAAACCCGTGGTGCTCACTGTTCCAGTTCGCCCCACTACTCACCATCGGCGCCAAACCTTCGGCGCGCGCCGGTTGGCCGAGGTACCTTCGCTTCGCTCGGTAGGATGTATTTTAGCCAATCACCGGTCTGTAATGCGGGGCAGCTCGTACTTATCAAAGCATTTTTATCGTACTTAGCTTTATTTTGTCCAATGAAAATTTTGTGGTCGGGTGTGCGGACCAATCAGAAGCCATTGAGAGGGTTATCATTAGTGGGCTATATTTGTAATTTTGGCATTCCTGAGAGCAGTCTAGAACATAGGGATAGGCTACACCATGGGAAAATACAGTATAGAATACGTACATGTTTAAAAATGAGAGACAGGTAGCTACGCAGGTTTATGCGCTAAGACGTTGAACACACACACAACGGACACACAGACACACAGACACACAGACACGGCACTAGCCTAGAGAGTAGAGACTAGCCGAGTGCCGCCCGCTTTTGCGGGCGGTTTGTATGTGTTTGGTTGAAACCCGTGGTGCTCACTGTTTGATTCCTGCCCCTACTCACCATCACCATCGGCGCACACCAGCTACGGCGAGCGCCGGTTGGTTGAGTGCTACCTTCGCTTCGCTCGGTAGGATGTATTATAGCCAATCACCAGTGGGGGCTGCAGGCTCGCGAGCCTCGCAGCTACTATTTCATTACTTATCGAAGCAATTTTAATAGAGTGCCGCCCGCTTTTGCGGGCGGTTTGTATGTTTAGTTGAAACCCGTGGGGCTCACTGTTCCAGTTCGCCCCACTACTCACCATCGGCGCCACACCTTCGGCGCGCCAGTTGACCGAGGTGCTACCTTCCTTTCGCTCGATAGGAATGCATTTTAGCCAATCACCGGTCTGTAAAGCGGGGCAGCTCAGCATTTTAATCGTACTTAGCTTACTTTTGTCCAATTAAATATTTTGTGGCCGGGTGTGCTACTGGACAATCAGAGGCCATTGAGAGGGTTATCATTAGTGGGCTATATTTGTAATTTGGCATTCCTGAGAGCAGTCAGAACATAAAGGGATAGGCTACACCATGGGAAAATACAGAATAGAATACACGTACATAATGTACAACATGGAGAGACAGGTAACTACGCAGGTTTATGCGCTACGACGTTGAACACACACACAACGGACACACAGACGCCGCACTAGCCTAGAGTAGAGACTAGCCGGAGTGCCGCCCGCTTGCCGGGCAGTGTGTGTATGTGTTAGGTCCAGCAGGTCCTGTCCCACGTAGTGCTCGCTGTTCCAGCTCGCTTTTCTACTACTCTGTAGCTCCTGCCTTCGCTTCGCTCGGAGGGAGGGGACATAAAAACATACACAGTGTTTCATATGCACAGTGAACATGTATTTGTTGTTATGAAGAAAATGCAGTGATCTCCTTCTTCCTCTTGCTTACATCTCGAATATCTGTCGATAAACAATATTCTGTGTACACTCCACCGGCGTCCACCTGGTCAGGATAGCTCGATCATCACCTTGAGTCTCAACCGCGCTGTCACTCTCGATAACGCATACGTACAGCTGTCCGTGTGAGAAGCAAGAGTCGCCATAGTATCGATCGAGATTTCGTATTTCCGTTTGTCCTGCCCAGGCCTTGTTGATTGTCATCGCAAACGCTGGTTGCACTGGGAACTGCTTACGACGTAGACGGAAGGAGACTCACCGCGTGTCCCCGTCACTGAGGAACACAATCCGCGGAATAGACACATGCTGGCCGTGGCGTTCCCTGACATCATGATGGTCGCATGGATCACGTGGGGTTTCAGCTCCACAACACGGAGGCGCGTTCCGTTGCACAGTCAAGATTGGGATTCAGGTTGCGCATCATCATGATCGGCGCACCCTTCTTCAGAGTTAGTTTGTGCGGCGGGATTCCGTTCATATTCACTGAATGCAGGAGTTCGGGCTCAAAGTAATCAGCGTCACCGTCATTATCCACTGTGAATCGTTGGACAAATACTCCTGGGCGTCACCTTCCAGCTTCACGAAAACAGCTTCGTTGATACGCTGCACGATCATGTTCGTAGTCGTCAATTATCGTTCGGTTGGCAAAGTACTCATCCGTGGCGATCTCAGGGTTATTAATGTCTGCGCCATATCTCGTCAATGATGCGTCGCATTGCCTCTGGGAGTGGTGCCAGGCCGAACCTCTTCATCTTCTTCTTCCGGATCCTCCTCCGGTTCAAGCTCTCAATCAACATGTCGTTCGGGATCTTGATGAAATCTGGTCCAAGTCAAGCATTAAGTTGGTGCCTTCCTTCGCCCACTTGAAGAAACTCTGAGAAATGCTGCCCAGTTCTTCCGCAGTCGTTTCATTCGCAGCCAAACCTCACACGCATGTTCTCCGTAAGATGAACTTGTTCGAATTTGCTCCACAACTCCGAAGACTTTAGACACGCGTCGATGGGTATCGGCAGGCGTTCCCTGCAGAAAGTACCACCGGTAGAATTTGTCTGAAATCTCCTGAAAAGGACGACCACTTTCCGCCAAATGGTTCATCGAGGTTAAGATATCCCGTAGCGAACGGTCCCACAGCCTCAAAAGCGTGACGATGGGCCATCGGAGCCTCGTCTGATAATTAAACTGGCCATCTTGATAAGTTCCTTCAGGGCCGGAATTCTTATTGATCGCACGTAGACTCCGCATTCAGCTTTGGCAAGGATTCCGAAAGGTAGAATGTGCAGTGCGACCACCCATTAGTAGAAGTGCGGCAATTTTACTCAGAAGCTACCGCAATGGCAATTTTCCCAGACAAACGAACTTTTGCCAGGATGTGCTTGAGCAAGGTTGATTTTCCAGTACCACCAGGTCCATAGAAAAATAACTTGGTGCCTTCCTGAAGAGATCCATCGACACAGCTGCCATACTTGACTTTCGCGTAGATAGCTTGTTGACCTTCATTAAGTCCATCCTCATGCTCCACAATTTCTTGAAGCATGTGATAGTCATACGCCATGGTCTCGCGGTCAATCAAACTGTTGTTGGTCTGGGTGTGTCTCGAAGAAGCAGATCAGGAAATCGGCAAGTTGTGGAAGGTCAAACTCATGTACCGCTTTCCCACTCATTTGAGAGCAACTTTCGTTCAGACTCTTGAGCGTATTAAGCATCACCACGTCGTCCCTCGCTTGGCCTTCCATGGCGCGGAATCGACGGTGGAAATCCTCGAACAATGCTCCGTAGTAATTATCCCATAAGCTCACGCACCTGCCTCAACCTGAGAGTATACTAACAGCGTAGCAAATAGCTGACGCAGTTGATACGCCATCTGGAACGTCGCGGCTTCCTCCATACCAGGCTGCCCACTCCTCATCATTCTCGAGATATCCTAGACGTAACGCGGCATCCTTATACGATCCACATACGACGTTATCCACAGGTCCGGATATCCTGGAAAGAAGTAGGTCCTTTGCGATGGCATAGCAAGTCGTATTACTGGATATGTAAAGATTTGCGTGAAGACACCAATAAATTTGTGGTCGATAAAATCGCATCCACACATATGTGATCTCTTGGTGAACGTATACTGGCTGTCAAACGCTCGATCAAATCTGTAAGAATCGTTAACAAAATACACAGGTTATCAAAATACAGTCGAATAAATATAATATTAGTTAATCCCGAGGCCGCCTTGCGCGCTGCGCTCGGCGGCAAAACGCAGCGCGGACGGACACACTGGACACACAGACGGACAGACGGGTGACCGCACTAGCCTGAAGGGGTAGAGACATGGCCGAGTGCCGTCGCTTTTGCGGGCGGTTTGTCAATGTGTTTGGTTGAAACCCGTGGAATCACTGTTCCAGTTCGCCCCACTACGTCACTCTCGGCGCCACACCTTCGGCGCGCGCCAGTTGGCCGAGGTGCTACCTTCCTTCGCTCGGTAAGGATGTATTTTGTAAGCCAGTCCGGTCTGGTCACAAAACAGGGGCAGCTCGTACTTATCAAAGCATTTTTATATCGTACTTAGCTTAATTTTGTCCAATGAAAGTTTGTGGCCAGGTGTATTGCGGACCAATCAGAGGCCATTGAGAGGGTTTATCATTAGTGGGCTATATTTGTAATTTTGGCATTCCTGAGCAGTCTAGAAGACGCGGGATAGGCTACACCATGGGAAAATACAGCAGGTATAGAATACGTACATGTTTAAAATGAGAGACGAGTAGCTACGCAGGTTTATACGCTAAGACGTTGAACACACACACAACGATGAGACACACAGACACACAGACACACAGACACGGCACTAGCCTGAAAGTGAGAGACTAGCCGAGAGTGCCGCCCGCTTTGCGGGCGGATTTGTATGTGTTTGGTTGAAACCCGTGGGGCTCACTGTTCCAGTTCGCCCCACTACTCACCACCGGCGCCACACCTTCGGCGCGCGCCAGTTGGCCGAGGTGCTACCTTCGCTTCGCTCGGTAGGATGTATTTTAGCCAATCACCGGTCTGTAATGCGGGGCAGCTCGTACTTATCAAAGCATTTTTATCGTACTTAGCTTAATTTTGTCCAATGAAAGTTTTGTGGCCGGGTGTGCGGACCAATCAGAGGCCATTGAGAGGGTTATCATTAGTGGGCTATATTTGTAATTTTGGCATTCCTGAGAGCAGTCTAGAACATAGGGATAGGCTACACCATGGGACAAAACAGTATACAATACGTACATGTACAAAATGGAGACACAGGTAGCTACGCAGGTTTATGCGCTACGACGTTGAACAGACACACAACGGACACACAGACACGGCACTAGCCTAGAGGGTAGAGACTAGCCGAGTGCCGCCCGCTTTGCGGGCGGTGTGTATGTGTTAGGTCCCAACCCGTAGTGCTCGCTGTTCCAGCTCGCCCTACTACTCTGTAGCCCCTGCCCTCGCTTCGCTCGGAGGGGACAAAACATACACAGTGTTTCATATGCACAGTGAACATGTATTTGTTGTTATGAAAAATGCAGTGATCTCCTTCTTCCTCTTGCTTACATCTCGAATATCTGTCGATAAACAATATTCTGTGTGTACACTCCATCGGCGTCCACCTGGTCAGGATACTCGATCATCACCTTGAGTCTCGACCGCGCTGTCACTCTCGATAACGCCACGTACAGCTGTCCGTGTGAGAAGCAAGGAGTCGCCAAGTATAGTCCGAGATTTCGTACCGTTTGTCCTTGGGCCTTGTTGATTGTCATCGCAAACGCTGGTTGCACTGGGAACTGCTTACGACGTAGACGGAAGGGGAACTCACGCGTGTCCCCGTCACTGAGGAACACAATCCGCGGAATGAACACATGCTGGCCGTGGCGTTCCCCTGTCATGATGGTCGCATGGATCACGTGAGGTTTCAGCTCCACAACACGGAGGCGCGTTCCGTTGCACAGTCCACGATTGGGATTCAGGTTGCGCATCATCATGATCGGCGCACCCTTCTTCAGAGTTAGTTTGTGCGGCGGGATTCCGTTCATATTCACTGAATGCAGGAGTTCAGGCTCAAAGTAATCAGCGTCACCGTCATTATCCACTGAATCGTTGGACAAATACTCCTGGGCGTCACCTTCCAGCTTCTGAGAAACAGCTTCGTTGATACGCTGCACGATCATGTTCGTAGTCGTCAATATCGTTCGGTTGGCAAAGTACTCATCCGTGGTGATCTCAGGGTTATTAATGTCTGCATACATCTCGTCAATGATGCGTCGCATGCCTCTGGGAGTGGTGCCAGGCCGAACCTCTTCATCTTCTTCTTCCGGATCCTCCTCCGGTTCGCTCTCAATCAACATGTCGTTCGGGATCTTGATGAAATCTGGTCCAAGTCAAGCATTAAGTTGGTGCCTTCCTTCGCCCACTTGAAGAAGAAACTCTGAGAATGCTGCCAGTTCTTCCGCTGTCGTTTCATTCGCAGCCGACCTCACACGCATGTTCTCCGTAAGATGAACTTGTTCGAATTTGCTCCACAACTCCGAAGACTTTAGACACGCGTCGATGGTATCGGCAGGCGTTCCCTGCAGTACCACCGGTAGAATTTGTCTGAAATCTCCTGAAAGGACGACCACTTTCCCGCCAAATGGTTCATCGAGGTCCAAGATATCCCGTAGCGAACGGTCCACAGCCTCAAAAGCGTGACGATGGGCCATCGGAGCCTCGTCCCAGATAATTAAACTGGCCATCTTGATAAGTTCCTTCAGGGCGGAGTTCTTATTGATCGCACACGTAGACTCCGCATTCAGCTTTAGCGGGATTCGAAAGGTAGAATGTGCAGTGCGACCACCCATTAGTAGAAGTGCGGCAATTCCACTCGAAGCTACCGCAATGGCAATTTTCCCAGACAAACGAACTTTTGCCAGGATGTGCTTGAGCAAGGTTGATTTTCCAGTACCACCAGGTCCATCCAGAAAAAATAACTTGTTGCCTTCTGAAGATCCGTCGACAGCCGCCATGACTTTCGCGTAGATTGCTTGTTGACCTTCATTAAGTCCATCCTCATGCTCCACAATTTCTTGAAGCATGTGATAGTCATACGCCATGGTCTCGCGGTCAATCAAACTGTTGTTGGTCTGGAGTGCGTCTCGAAGAAGCAGATCAGGGAAATCGGCAAGTTGTGGAAGGTCAAACTCATGTACCGCTTTCCCACTCACTTGAAGCAACTCGTTCAGACTCTTGAGCGTGTTAAACATCACCACGTCGTCCCTCGCCTGGCCTTCCATGGCGCGGAATCGACGGTGGAAATCCTCAGACAATGCTCCGTAGTAATTATCCCATAGCTGACGCACCTGCCCAACCTGAGAGTATACTAACAGCGTAGCAAATAGCTGACGCAGTTGATACGCCATCTGGAACGTCGCGGCTTCCTCCATACAGGCTGCCCACTCCTCATCATTCTCGAGATATCCTAGACGTAACGCGGCATCCTTATACGATCCACATACGACGTTATCCACAGTCCGGATATCCTGGAAAGAAGTAGGTCCTTTGCGATGACATAGCAAGACGCGTAAGTAGAACCTCTCCTCATCTCGCGGAGACACGTGAATCATTCGTCCTAGTGCAGCTTGATACTTTTTGCAGCGGACCCATATCTTGTGTTTGTCCCATCTAAAGTACTTCGGCACATCCTGATACGCAATTGTCTTAGCTACCTGGTCTTCGGGCGCTCTACTCGCACATATGTCGAAGAAGGCAGTAAGCTTCGTGCGCTCACTACGATCCATGACGCGTTCCGGATCTTCGGTCTCGCGGAATACCACCATCTGCTCACCTTCGAGGTGTACCGTGAGCTGGAAAACCGCATGGGACTTCCCTTGCACTACGTGCCCGAGGAGACGCATACACGCCTCAATGGGAGAGATGTACCTCGCGCTTAAGTATCGGATGATCTCGTTGGGTTCCCGTCTGTCGATATTACCTTCGTCTTGCACCGTCTCCACTGTAATCACAGCTCTGTCGGATCCCTTGTACACGTACTTGTAGAGATACTTCACCACTGACAGTGCTGTGCAGATTTCAATGTTGATGTGGCAGTTGTACTTGTATGAAAAGTATGGGTTGTATGGCACCACCCACTGATTCAGCGTAGCATTGTCGTACCGTCTTCCATTGAATGTAAAAAATCCTTCCGATCGTCGTCGGCGTCTGTACTGCGGGAAACCGTCTTCGCTCACCCGCGTTGTCTCCACGAACGGTTTCGGGTAGCCTTTGTACACTTGCCATCCTTCATACAGACACACGATGGATTCGCCGCGCCACAGGGCCCGTGCATCATAT
Source organism: Phytophthora colocasiae (assembly GCA_018806915.1). NCBI lineage: Eukaryota > Oomycota > Peronosporomycetes > Peronosporales > Peronosporaceae > Phytophthora > Phytophthora colocasiae. The sequence goes on along the minus strand of JAGKQI010000102.1, from coordinate 364,269 downwards.
TCGTCATGACCGTTTCATAAAGGCCGGGGTTGGTGTCAGGATCCGGTACTTCCGCCGACACAATCTTGTCAATAATCTGCCTCGTGCGTGGCTTGTCCTCGTCCGCCAAGATGACAATGATGTGCGCATGAGGAAGTCCACGCTTTTGAAACTCCACCACGTAAATCCGCGCGGAAACCCGCCCAAGCACACCCTCGTCTAAGTCTTTTAAATGAGCAGCCAGCTTTTGCTGCCATACTCTCGCGACGATGTCTGGGCGGTCTTGGGCGCTCTGGGTAGGATCGCGAATCTGCTCTTGGATCTCTTCCCACTTTGGATTGCAAGTCATCGTGTCGAAGATATCTGGCTTGCCGTACTCCCTAACGATTGCCATCGAGTCTTGGTACGATTGGTACATCTGACGCGGGCTCCCTGAGTGAGAAGACGGTAAGATGATCTTCTTCCCAACCTGATTGAGGAAGTGCCTGTTTCGGGCTCGGTCGGGGTGAGCCAGCTCTCCAGTGTCACGATCATATTCCGCCAGGAGGCCTTCGCCATCGCCCAGGATAGTCCTAGCCTCTTCCATAGCTTCGCTCAGGTACGCATCTCGCAGTCCATTGTACTGGTAAGCACGGATCTCCTTTTGGTGAGTTGCTATCCAGCGAAGTTCTTCTTGCTCGCATTTGGCTCTCTGGTCCACACAATACTGTTGGAAAAGGCGCCCCCCTTTATGTAGAGCTGATCGGTCATCGTCCTTTTGGAAGAGTCGATACGCGACGTGCTCACGTAGAGCCATAGCGCGTTTGTTCCTGCGCACCACATCACCTTCGTACGTATCCGTATACGTCCACCCCAGTTCTCCATACGGAAGAAGTAGCGGGTACTGAAGGGGGTCGTAGTTGGCGTTTGTTTCCCAGAGACGCATGAGATTTCTGTCTTTTGTATATACCAAGAGATCGCGAGGCTGTGCGAGGTTGCCGTCTTCAATCATAGTGACGGCCACTTCAGAAACCGTCGGCAGATTTTCCGTTCGAGGTCTGGAAGGATTATTTCTCAGACGGAACACCAAGTCGATTGGCTGCTGCATATCGCTTTGACGCACCCTTTCGCCAAACGTGAGAAACTGCTGAGCGAACGGGTTGTACCTTTGCATCACCCGCTCGATGTCTAACAAAGCCACAGGGTCCAGGTCTGCGAAAATCCCCATACGTCTCTCAGCTCGGCGCTCCATGTCCGGATCGACGATATAGATCTGCGCAAACTTGGGCTGAGTCCTTTGGCCAGTTCGACGATCAATGTATGGCAACAACGAACCCATGTAGTGGCCCATAGCACCTTGAATTCGGTAGGAGTATACGCCACGTTCACCCGCGACGCTGTTGTCCTGGTTGACGTTCTGAAACCTACCCGTGTTCGGGTTTGAAGCACCGATAGACGTAAAGGCAAACGCCTGGTTGTACGCCCGTATCTGCTTTCGAAAGTTGGGGTCTCCGTAAAGCTGGAGAAGTTCGTCTGGAGCTGGGGCCAGAGGTGGTAGTCTGACTTTCCCCTCGATACAGCAGGCAGACCCGCTTTCACCAGGCCACTTCCACGCGTTACAATGACCGCACACCGTAGTGGGAGGCAGCCGGTGGCGTCTGGTGTCTTCATCAACATCTGGACCTGTGACCATCGAAGGTCGGAAATCTTCATGGTTTAGAAGTGCTTTTCGATGGCGAGTGATACGTCGACGTTCTCGAACACGCTCGCGCTCCTCTTCGCGCTCTTCCTCCGTTTGTAACGCCCTTCTAATGGTGTGACGCTCTCGGTCCCGTTCTCGCTCTGCCGCACGCTGCTCCTCGTCCTGTTGCTCTCTAGCAAACGATTGCCGCTCTCTGTTGCTCTCCCGCTCAACATCACGCTCCTCTGGGGTCTGGTGCTCCCTTGAACTTGCGCGACGTTGCCTGTCAAGTTCACGTTCTGCCGCACGCTCCTCATCCGTCTGACGTCGATTTTGCTGTACAAGTCGGTTTCTTTCGCGATCTGCTACCATTTGTTCAGCACTTCGTTGAGCTCTCCGTTGCCGCTGGCGTTCGGCATTCCGTTGCCGCGTACGTTCGCGTTGGAAATAGCTCATGTTTGCCCGCCGCAGCCTGGCTCTCTCTGCGTCACTCATCCTAAGCGCCGCAGCACTGGATGGATTCGTAGTGGGGGCCATGGTTGTTCCTGTCGGAGGAACCACCGGTGCATCTACAGGGGCTACAATGGGGTCGCCTGAAACCGAAACGTTGTTTACCTGCTGACTGAGTAGTTCCAATTCTCGCGAAGCCCTCGAAAAACGGTTGCGTGCCTGCTTCCTTCTGTTGATCCGTCGTCGCTTTGCAGTAGGCGATTCATCCTCTGCTGGAGTTGCGTTCACGCGCTCCGCTTCGTCTAAACGATGCTGCAGCTGTCCTCGACGGTCGTCTCTACACAGTAGACTGTTAGAAGACTTCCAACAGCACGAAACATTAATTTTACGTACCTATCCCGCTTCGTGCCGACCCTGACCGGAGCCATAGCCTTCCCTCGCAAAAAAGCACAAAGGAAGCAGCGTTAGACAACGGTCTAACACTGAATAATTGTATTTTAACTGTAAACTAATTCTTGATAGGTGAATGGGAACATGCAGCGCATGCCGTTCTGCCCTGACACGGTAAGCAGCATGAAATGTCTCCATAACATGTGCCGGTCTCACACACGACCACTGGCCCAAGGCTGAGGTGGGTGGCCCGGCCAAGCCGGCTTTTATCGCCACATGGATCCACCCCAGGACCCCGGATTGGTATGAGGCTTCCCATGCCGCTGGCGGGCGAACATGGGCGTCTCAGGGTCGGGGCTCCGAAGAGCAATAGAGAGGCAGAACTGAGACAGGAACGGCGAAGGGTGGCCAGCTGCAACCTTTTATCCCAAAAATGGGAAGGTCATGGATTTGGGCGCAAAAGCTACAGTACCCAAATTTCAATTTTCACCAAAGTACCCGCAGGGATGGCTTACTTGCTTAAATGGGCAATATTGTAGATTCGGAGTGGACTGCCCGGCGTCTGTGCGCTCGAGAGGGGTCTCGGTCAGAATGGCCGTGGCGTGGCACCCACTGCAACCCTCCCTCAAGCCCCGCAGAGGACCTGTCAGAGTCCTCCGCAGGCTCCAGCCCACCCTTAATTTTGTACACACCAGCTCCCAGTTGCCCCAATGTGGTACCAGTTCTCCCACAAGGCGGAACACCCGACACCGTAAAGATTTGATAGCTGTATTATGTTTATATGGGTACTTACCGAGTATTCCTAGGCTGGCTGCGCCGCTCGATCACTCCTGTCCTCGCTAGCCGCCGCGCCGTTCGCGTAATGTCCTCTGTCGCTGCAGACGCCGTTTGCGTTTTGGAATGAAAGAATTCTAGAATTTAATGGCTGGGTGTGCGGACCAATCAGAGGCCATTGAGAGGGTTATCATTAGTGGGCTATATTTGTAATTTCGGCATTCCTAAGAGCAGTCTAGAACATAGGGATAGGCTACACCATGGGAAAATACAGTATCGAATACGTACATGTACGAAATGGAGAGACAGGTAGCTACGCAGGTTTATGCGCTAAGACGTTGAACACACACACAGACACACAGACGCGGCACAAGCCTACTGTGTTGAGACTAGCCGAGTGCCGCCCGCTTTTGCGGGCGGTTTGTATGTGTTTGGTCGAAACCCGTGGGGCTCACTGTTCCAGTTCGCCCCACTACTCACCATCGGCGCCACACCTTCGGCGCGCGCCAGTTGGCCGAGGTGCTACCTTCGCTTCGCTCGGTAGGATGTATTTTAGCCAATCACCAGTAAGGGCTGCGAGCTCGCGAGCTCGCAGCTACTATTTCGTACTTATCGAAGCAATTTTAGCCGAGTGCCGCCCGCTTTTGCGGGCGGTTTGTATGTGTTTGGTCGAAACCCGTGGGGCTCACTGTTCCAGTTCGCCCCACTACTCACCACCGGCGCCACACCTTCGGCGCGCGCCAGTTGGCCAAGGTGCTACCTTCGCTTCGCTCGGTAGGATGTATTTTAGCCAATCACCGGTCTGTAAAGCGGGGCAGCTCAGCATTTTAATCGTACTTAGCTTACTTTTGTCCAATTAAATATTTTGTGGCCGGGTGTGCGGACCAATCAGAGGCCATTGAGAGGGTTATCATTAGTGGGCTATATTTGTAATTTCGGCATTCCTGAGAGCAGTCTGGAACATAGGGATAGGCTAAAGCATGGGAAAATACAGTATAGAATACGTACATGTACAAAATGGAGAGACAGGTAGCTACGCAGGTTTATGCGCTACGACGTTGAACAGACACACAGACACGGCACTAGCCTAGAGGGCAGAGACTAGCCGAGTGCCGCCCGCTTTGCGGGCGGTGTGTATGTGTTAGGTCCCAACCCGTAGTGCTCGCTGTTCCAGCTCGCCCTACTACTCTGTAGCTCCTGCCTTCGCTTCGCTCGGAGGGGACAAAAACATACACAGTGTTTCATATGCACAGTGAACATGTATTTGTTGTTATGAAAAATGCAGTGATCTCCTTCTTCCTCTTGCTTACATCTCGAATATCTGTCGATAAACAATATTCTGTGTGTACACTCCACCGGCGTCCACCTGGTCAGGATACTCGATCATCACCTTGAGTCTCAACCGCGCTGTCACTCTCGATAACGCCACGTACAGCTGTCCGTGTGAGAAGCAAGGAGTCGCCAAGTATAGTCCGAGATTTCGTACCGTTTGTCCTTGGGCCTTGTTGATTGTCATCGCAAACGCTGGTTGCACTGGGAACTGCTTACGACGTAGACGGAAGGGGAACTCACGCGTGTCCCCGTCACTGAGGAACACAATCCGCGGAATGAACACATGCTGGCCGTGGCGTTCCCCTGTCATGATGGTTGCATGGATCACGTGAGGTTTCAGCTCCACAACACGGAGGCGCGTTCCGTTGCACAGTCCAAGATTGGGATTCAGGTTGCGCATCATCGTAACTTATGATGGATATCCGAGTACCGACGTGTCCTTTTCGGAGGTCTCGCGAGTCTGAATCGACAATGCCTCATGATCGGCGCGCCCTTCTTCAGAGTTAGTTTGTGCGGCGGGATTCCGTTCATATTCACTGAATGCAGGAGTTCAGGCTCAAAGTAATCAGCGTCACCGTCATTATCCACAGAATCGTTGGACAAATACTCCTGGGCGTCACCTTCCAGCTTCTGAGAAACAGATTCGTTGATACGCTGCACGATCATGTTCGTAGTCGTCAATATCGTTCGGTTGGCAAAGTACTCATCCGTGGCGATCTCAGGGTTATTAATGTCTGCATGCATCTCGTCAATGATGCGTCGCATGCCTCTGGGAGTGGTGCCAGGCCGAACCTCTTCATCTTCTTCTTCCGGCTCCTCCTCCGGTTCGCTCTCAATCAACATGTCGCTCGGGATCTTGATGAAATCTGGTCCAAGTCCAGCATTCACTTGGTGCCTTCCTTCGCCCACTTGAAGGAGAAACTCAGAGAATGCTGCCAGTTCTTCCGCTGTCGTTTCATTCGCAGCCGACCTCACACGCATGTTCTCCGTAAGATGAACTTGTTCGAATTTGCTCCACAACTCCGAAGACTTTAGACACGCGTCGATGGGTATCGGCAGGCGTTCCCTGCAGTACCACCGGTAGAATTTGTCTGAAATCTCCTGAAAGGACGACCACTTTCCCGCCAAATGGTTCATCGAGGTCCAAGATATCCCGTAGCGAACGGTCCACAGCCTCAAAAGCGTGACGATGGGCCATCGGAGCCTCGTCCCAGATAATTAAACTGGCCATCTTGATAAGTTCCTTCAGGGCGGAGTTCTTATTGATCGCACACGTAGACTCCGCATTCAGCTTTAGCGGGATTCGAAAGGTAGAATGTGCAGTGCGACCACCCATTAGTAGAAGTGCGGCAATTCCACTCGAAGCTACCGCAATGGCAATTTTCCCAGACAAACGAACTTTTGCCAGGATGTGCTTGAGCAAGGTTGATTTTCCAGTACCACCAGGTCCATAGAGAAAAAATAACTTGGTGCCTTCTGAAGATCCATCGACAGCCGCCATGACTTTCGCGTAGATAGCTTGTTGACCTTCATTAAGTCCATCCTCATGCTCCACAATTTCTTGAAGCATGTGATAGTCATACGCCATGGTCTCGCGGTCAATCAAACTGTTGTTGGTCTGGAGTGCGTCTCGAAGAAGCAGATCAGGGAAATCGGCAAGTTGTGGAAGGTCAAACTCATGTACCGCTTTCCCACTCACTTGAAGCAACTCGTTCAGACTCTTGAGCGTGTTAAACATCACCACGTCGTCCTTCGCTTGGCCTTCCATGGCGCGGAATCGACGGTGGAAATCCTCAGACAATGCTCCGTAGTAATTATCCCATAGCTGACGCACCTGCCCAACCTGAGAGTATACTAACAGCGTAGCAAATAGCTGACGCAGTTGATACGCCATCTGGAACGTCGCGGCTTCCTCCATACAGGCTGCCCACTCCTCATCATTCTCGAGATATCCTAGACGTAACGCGGCATCCTTATACGATCCACATACGACGTTATCCACAGTCCGGATATCCTGGAAAGAAGTAGGTCCTTTGCGATGGCATAGCAAGACGCGTAAGTAGAACCTCTCCTCATCTCGCGGAGACACGTGAATCATTCGTCCTAGTGCAGCTTGATACTTTTTGCGGCGGACCCATATCTTGTGTTTGTCCCATCTAAAGTACTTCGGCACATCCTGATACACAATTGTCTTAGCTACCTGGTCTTCGGGCGCTCTACTCGCACATATGTCGAAGAAGGCAGTAAGCTTCGTGCGCTCACTACGATCCATGACGCGTTCCGGATCTTCGGTCTCGCGGAATACCACCATCTGCTCACCTTCGAGGTGTACCGTGAGCTGGAAAACCGCATGGGACTTCCCTTGCACTACGTGCCCGAGGAGACGCATACACGCCTCAATGGGAGAGATGTACCTCGCGCTTAAGTATCGGATGATCTCGTTGGGTTCCCGTCTGTCGATATTACCTTCGTCTTGCACCGTCTCCACTGTAATCACAGCTCTGTCGGATCCCTTGTACACGTACTTGTAGAGATACTTCACCACTGACAGTGCTGTGCAGATTTCAATGTTGATGTGGCAGTTGTACTTGTATGAAAAGTATGGGTTGTATGGCACCACCCACTGATTCAGCGTAGCATTGTCGTACCGTCTTCCATTGAATGTAAAAAATCCTTCCGGTCGTCGTCGGCGTCTGTACTGCGGGAAACCGTCTTCGCTCACCCGCGTTGTCTCCACGAACGGTTTCGGGTAGCCCTTTGTACACTTGCCATCCTTCATACAGACACACGATGGATTCGCCGCGCCACAGGGCCCGTGCATCATATTCGTCATGACCGTTTCATAAAGGCCGGGGTTGGTGTCAGGATCCGGTACTTCCGCCGACACAATCTTGTCAATAATCTGCCTCGTGCGTGGCTTGTCCTCGTCCGCCAAGATGACAATGATGTGCGCATGAGGAAGTCCACGCTTTTGAAACTCCACCACGTAAATCCGCGCGGAAACCCGCCCAAGCACACCCTCGTCTAAGTCTTTTAAATGAGCAGCCAGCTTTTGCTGCCATACTCTCGCGACGATGTCTGGGCGGTCTTGGGCGCTCTGGGTAGGATCGCGAATCTGCTCTTGGATCTCTTCCCACTTTGGATTGCAAGTCATCGTGTCGAAGATATCTGGCTTGCCGTACTCCCTAACGATTGCCATCGAGTCTTGGTACGATTGGTACATCTGACGCGGGCTCCCTAAGTGAGAAGACGGTAAGATGATCTTCTTCCCAACCTGATTGAGGAAGTGCCTGTTTCGGGCTCGGTCGGGGTGAGCCAGCTCTCCAGTGTCACGATCATATTCCGCCAGGAGTCCTTCGCCATCGCCAAGGATAGTCCTAGCCTCTTCCATAGCTTCGCTCAGGTACGCATCTCGCAGTCCATTGTACTGGTAAGCACGGATATCCTTTTGGTGAGTTGCTATCCAACGAAGTTCTTCTTGCTCGCATTTGGCTCTCTGGTCCACACAATACTGTTGGAAAAGGCGTCCCCCTTTATGTAAAGCTGATCGGTCATCGTCCTTTTGGAAGAGTCGATACGCGACGTGCTCACGTAGAGGCATAGCGCGTTTGTTCCTGCGCACCACATCACCTTCGTACGTATCCGTATACGTCCACCCCAGTTCTCCATACGGAAGAAGTAGCGGGTACTGAAGGGGGTCGTAGTTGGCGTTTGTTTCCCAGAGACGCATGAGATTTCTGTCTTTTGTATATACCAAGAGATCGCGAGGCTGTGCGAGGTTGCCGTCTTCAATCATAGTGACGGCCACTTCAGAAACCGTCGGCAGATTTTCCGTTCGAGGTCTGGAAGGATTGTTTCTCAGACGGAACACCAAGTCGATTGGCTGCTGCATATCGCTTTGACGCACCCTTTCGCCAAACGTGAGAAACTGCTGAGCGAACGGGTTGTACCTTTGCATCACCCGCTCGATGTCTAACAAAGCCACAGGGTCCAGGTCTGCGAAAATCCCCATACGTCTCTCAGCTCGGCGCTCCATGTCCGGATCGACGATATAGATCTGCGCAAACTTGGGCTGAGTCCTTTGGCCAGTTCGACGATCAATGTATGGCAACAACGAACCCATGTAGTGGCCCATAGCACCTTGAATTCGGTAGGAGTATACGCCACGTTCACCCGCGACGCTGTTGTCCTGGTTGACGTTCTGAAACCTACCCGTGGTCGGGTTTGAAGCACCGATAGACGTAAAGGCAAACGCCTGGTTGTACGCCCGTATCTTTTTTCGAAAATCGGGGTCACCGTAAAGCTGGAGAAGTTCTTCTGGAGCAGGAGCCAGAGGTGGTAGTCTGACTTTTCCCTCGATACAACAGGCTGTTTTGCTTTCACCAGGCCATTTCCACGCGTTACAGTGGCCACAGACTACAGTGGGGGGAAGGCGATGGCGCCTGGTGTGTTTGTGAACATCTGGACCCCTGACCATGGACGGTAAGAAGTCTTCGTGGTTCGCGAGTGCTTGGCGATGGCGGGTGGTTCGCCGACGATCGCGAACTCGCTCGCGCCCCTCTTCGCGTTCTTCTTCTGTCTGTAGAGCCCTTCGAATGGCGTGGCGCTCTCGGTCCCGTTCTCGCTCGTCCCCGCGCTCCACTTCTGGCATCTGCCTTCTTGCATCGGCCCGGCGTTCTCGGTCGGCTTCACGCTGCGACTCGCGTTCAACGGCCGACTGTAGATCCCTTGCAATAGCGCGACGCACTTGGTCAGCTTCCCGCTGTGTAGCGCGCTCATCATCTTCCCGCGCGTCTCTAGCATTCGCATGTCGCACACGGTCAGCGTCACGCTGGATCTCGCGCTCCTCTTCAGTCATCTGGGACCTGCGGACAGCTTTAACCGCTGCATTGTATGGCCTCGCTTGATTACGCTCATCCTCATCCTGAAGAGAACGCTGGCGAACTCGCGCGGCGGTATTTGCTTCTTGTTCTTGACGACGCCCTTGGTCGTTAAGACTCGCCCGTCTTCTTTGTCCTGCAATACGGTTACGGTCCCTTTCGGCTTGGCGCCGTTCTTCACTCTGCTGAGCTCGGCTGGCGCGTCGTTGTTCAGTGTTTCTTCGTTTCGCAGCCTCTCGCTGTGAAGATGTCATATTTGCACGGCGTGCTCGTGTACGCTTTGCATCCCTCGCTCTCTTTGCTGCCGCACGATCTTCTGTACGTATGTCGGAAGGTAAAGCATCTGTTGGAATACCTGGGACGCTGTTGGCGGGGGCTGGTGCGGCCGAAGATCCCGCTGTGGCAACATCTCGGCCTTGAATCACGGCACCAATACGAAGTCCCTCCGCATACGCTGCAGCAAACCGACGTTGATGTTCCGCAGGGTCATCTTCTTCTTGTTTGCCTTCCTGTTCCGTGACGCATGATCTCACAGGTAAATTGACGGACGATGAATCTGAAGGTTGCGATCGATTAGCAGTAATTATGGATTGACGCGCCGAACGTCGAGCGCGCATGCGCTGTTGTAGTCGGGTAGCAGCTTGAGATTTATTCCGCAACCGTCGTTTACGTTGCTCTTCAGTCTCAGGAACTTCAGGGGAAGCATAACGGCGTTCTAAAACCTCTTGTTCTGCCTGAGTAACGTGGACTTGCGACAAACGTCCAGCAGCTACCCTATCGCGTTGGTGGGCAAGGCGATGCGATAGCTGCCGGTCCTGAAGGCGAGATCGAGCCTGGCGGCGATTAGCCTCGCGGCGACGTCTGACGGCATCGTCTTCGGGGTCAGGCGGAGTTCGGTAGCGGGCTTCAAGTACGCGCCAGTCCTTCTGGCTAGCCATTGCCTTGTTGGAGGCAAATTGAGAAGTGAGAGCTTCCAAGTAAGGCACGGAGTCTGGGCACGATGTTCCACGAATATAGCCAGCGCGGTTCGATCGTGAAGCGCCTCTACATAACTCAAATTGGACTCATGACGCGCCGGTGTTGAAAGGAGATCATTGAAGTTATTTTTTTCGCACATATGTAACCTGTGGAAATTCTTACGTAAAACATATAAGCGCAATGTCGCTATATTGAACAAATCAATATAAAAACAGTAAAAAATACAAAAATGCAAAATATGACACAACCTACACTAAGATGTTTTAAATGGAAAATCAAAGTTAACTACTTCATTCGTAATTAACCAAAAACAATGTAGATAAATGCTTATTCACTGTCAGAGGTAAGGTCGATGACGCTGTCATCGTCAGTGGAATCCGATTGGCTGAACGTGTCGATGAACCAAGGCTCGTTGTCGTAATCGCTGTCGCTCTCCTCATCGCTTGTACCGAACATCTCTACCCTCTAGGCTAGTGCGGCGTCTGTCTGTCCGTCTGTCTGTCCGTGTGTCCGTCCGCGCTGCGTTTTTTTGCTGCCGAGCGCAGCGAAGGCGGCCTCGGGATTGGCTAATATTATATTTATTCGACTGTATTTTGATAACCTGTATTTTGTTAACGATTCTACAGATTTGATCGAGCGTTTGATAGTATACGTTCACCAAGAGACCACATATGTGTGGATGCGATTTTATCGACCACAAATTTTATTGGTGTCTTCGCAATCTTTACATATCCAGTAATACGACTTGCTATGCCATCGCAAAGGACCTACTTCTTTCCAGGATATCCGGACTGTGGACAACGTCGTATGTGGATCGTATAAGGATGCCGCGTTACGTCTAGGATATCTCGAGAATGATGAGGAGTGGGCAGCCTGTATGGAGGAAGCCGCGACGTTCCAGATGGCGTATCAACTGCGTCAGCTATTTGCTACGCTGTTAGTATACTCTCAGGTTGGGCAGGTGCGTGAGCTATGGGATAATTACTACGGAGCATTGTCTGAGGATTTCCACCGTCGATTCCGCGCCATGGAAGGCCAAGCGAGGGACGACGTGGTGATGTTTAACACGCTCAAGAGTCTGAACGAGTTGCTTCAAATGAGTGGGAAAGCGGTACATGAGTTTGACCTTCCACAACTTGCCGATTTCCCTGATCTGCTTCTTCGAGACACACTCCAGACCAACAACAGTTTGATTGACCGCGAGACCATGGCGTATGACTATCACATGCTTCAAGAAATTGTGGAGCATGAGGATGGACTTAATGAAGGTCAACAAGCTATCTACGCGAAAGTCATGGCGGCTGTCGATGGATCTTCAGAAGGCACCAAGTTATTTTTTCTCTATGGACCTGGTGGTACTGGAAAATCAACCTTGCTCAAGCACATCCTGGCAAAAGTTCGTTTGTCTGGGAAAATTGCCATTGCGGTAGCTTCGAGTAAAATTGCCGCACTTCTACTAATGGGTGGTCGCACTGCACATTCTACCTTTCGAATCCCGCTAAAGCTGAATGCGGAGTCTACGTGTGCGATCAATAAGAACTCCGCCCTGAAGGAACTTATCAAGATGGCCAGTTTAATTATCTGGGACGAGGCTCCGATGGCCCATCGTCACGCTTTTGAGGCTGTGGACCGTTCGCTACGGGATATCTTGGATCTCGATGAACCATTTGGCGGGAAAGTGGTCGTCCTTTCAGGAGATTTCAGACAAATTCTACCAGTGGTACTGCAGGGAACGCCTGCCGATACCATCGACGCGTGTCTAAAGTCTTCGGAGTTGTGGAGCAAATTCGAACAAGTTCATCTTACGGAGAACATGCGTGTGAGGTCGGCTGCGAATGAAACGACAGCGGAAGAACTGGCAGCATTCTCAGAGTTTCTTCTTCAAGTGGGCGAAGGAAGGCACCAACTTAATGCTTGACTTGGACCAGATTTCATCAAGATCCCGAACGACATGTTGATTGAGAGCGAACCGGAGGAGGATCCGGAAGAAGAAGATGAAGAGGTTCGGCCTGGCACCACTCCCAGAGGCATGCGACGCATCATTGACGAGATGTATGCAGACATTAATAACCCTGAGATCGCCACGGATGAGTACTTTGCCAACCGAACGATATTGACGACTACGAACATGATCGTGCAGCGTATCAACGAAGCTGTTTCTCAGAAGCTGGAAGGTGACGCCCAGGAGTATTTGTCCAACGATTCAGTGGATAATGACGGTGACGCTGATTACTTTGAGCCTGAACTCCTGCATTCAGTGAATATGAACGGAATCCCGCCGCACAAACTAACTCTGAAGAAGGGTGCGCCGATCATGATGATGCGCAACCTGAATCCCAATCTTGGACTGTGCAACGGAACGCGCCTCCGTGTTGTGGAGCTGAAACCCCACGTGATCCATGCGACCATCATGACAGGGAACGCCACGGCCAGCATGTGTTCATTCCGCGGATTGTGTTCCTCAGTGACGGGGACACGCGTGAGTTCCCCTTCCGTCTACGTCGTAAGCAGTTCCCAGTGCAACCAGCGTTTGCGATGACAATCAACAAGGCCCAAGGACAAACGGTACGAAATCTCGGACTATACTTGGCGACTCCTTGCTTCTCACACGGACAGCTGTACGTGGCGTTATCGAGAGTGACAGCGCGGTCGAGACTCAAGGTGATGATCGAGTATCCTGACCAGGTGGACGCCGGTGGAGTGTACACACAGAATATTGTTTATCGACAGATATTCGAGATGTAAGCAAGAGGAAGAAGGAGATCACTGCATTTTTCATAACAACAAATACATGTTCACTGTGCATATGAAACACTGTGTATGTTTTTGTCCCCTCCGAGCGAAGCGAAGGCAGGGGCTACAGAGTAGTAGGGCGAGCTGGAACAGCGAGCACTACGGGTTGGGACCTAACACATACACACCGCCCGCAAAGCGGGCGGCACTCGGCTAGTCTCTACCCTCTAGGCTAGTGCGGCGTCTGTCTGTCCGTCTGTCTGTCCGTGTGTCCGTCCGCGCTGCGTTTTTTTGCTGCCGAGCGCAGCGAAGGCGGCCTCGGGATTGGCTAATATTATATTTATTCGGCTGTATTTTGATTCGACTGTATTTTGTTAACGATTCTACAGATTTTATCGTGCGTTCGATAGTATACGTTCACCAAGAGACCACATATGTGTGGATGCGATTTTATCGACCACAAATTTTATTGGTGTCTTCGCAATCTTTACATATCCAGTAATACGACTTGCTATGCCATCGCAAAGGACCTACTTCTTTCCAGGATATCCGGACTGTGGACAACGTCGTATGTGGATCGTATCAGGATGCCGCGTTACGTCTAGGATATCTCGAGAATGATGAGGAGTGGGCAGCCTGTATGGAGGAAGCCGCGACGTTCCAGATGGCGTATCAACTGCGTCAGCTATTTGCTACGCTGTTAGTATACTCTCAGGTTGGGCAGGTGCGTGAGCTATGGGATAATTACTACGGAGCATTGTCTGAGGATTTCCACCGTCGATTCCGCGCCATGGAAGGCCAAGCGAGGGACGACGTGGTGATGTTTAACACGCTCAAGAGTCTGAACGAGCTGCTTCAAATGAGTGGGAAAGCGGTACATGAGTTTGACCTTCCACAACTTGCCGATTTCCCTGATCTGCTTCTTCGAGACACACTCCAGACCAACAACAGTTTGATTGACCGCGAGACCATGGCGTATGACTATCACATGCTTCAAGAAATTGTGGAGCATGAGGATGGACTTAATGAAGGTCAACAAGCTATCTACGCGAAAGTCATGGCGGCTGTCGATGGATCTTCAGAAGGCACCAAGTTATTTTTTCTCTATGGACCTGGTGGTACTGGAAAATCAACCTTGCTCAAGCACATCCTGGCAAAAGTTCGTTTGTCTGGGAAAATTGCCATTGCGGTAGCTTCGAGTAAAATTGCCGCACTTCTACTAATGGGTGGTCGCACTGCACATTCTACCTTTCGAATCCCGCTAAAGCTGAATGCGGAGTCTACGTGTGCGATCAATAAGAACTCCGCCCTGAAGGAACTTATCAAGATGGCCAGTTTAATTATCTGGGACGAGGCTCCGATGGCCCATCGTCACGCTTTTGAGGCTGTGGACCGTTCGCTACGGGATATCTTGGACCTCGATGAACCATTTGGCGGGAAAGTGGTCGTCCTTTCAGGAGATTTCAGACAAATTCTACCAGTGGTACTGCAGGGAACGCCTGCCGATACCATCGACGCGTGTCTAAAGTCTTCGGAGTTGTGGAGCAAATTCGAACAAGTTCATCTTACGGAGAACATGCGTGTGAGGTCGGCTGCGAATGAAACGACAGCGGAAGAACTGGCAGCATTCTCAGAGTTTCTTCTTCAAGTGGGCGAAGGAAGGCACCAACTTAATGCTTGACTTGGACCAGATTTCATCAAGATCCCGAACGACATGTTGATTGAGAGCGAACCGGAGGAGGATCCGGAAGAAGAAGATGAAGAGGTTCGGCCTGGCACCACTCCCAGAGGCATGCGACGCATCATTGACGAGATGTATGCAGACATTAATAACCCTGAGATCGCCACGGATGAGTACTTTGCCAACCGAACGATATTGACGACTACGAACATGATCGTGCAGCGTATCAACGAAGCTGTTTCTCAGAAGCTGGAAGGTGACGCCCAGGAGTATTTGTCCAACGATTCAGTGGATAATGACGGTGACGCTGATTACTTTGAGCCTGAACTCCTGCATTCAGTGAATATGAACGGAATCCCGCCGCACAAACTAACTCTGAAGAAGGGTGCGCCGATCATGATGATGCGCAACCTGAATCCCAATCTTGGACTGTGCAACGGAACGCGCCTCCGTGTTGTGGAGCTGAAACCCCACGTGATCCATGCGACCATCATGACAGGGGAACGCCACGGCCAGCATGTGTTCATTCCGCGGATTGTGTTCCTCAGTGACGGGGACACGCGTGAGTTCCCCTTCCGTCTACGTCGTAAGCAGTTCCCAGTGCAACCAGCGTTTGCGATACAATCAACAAGGCCCAAGGACAAACGGTACAAAATCTCGGACTATACTTGGCGACTCCTTGCTTCTCACACGGACAGCTGTACGTGGCGTTATCGAGAGTGACATCGCGGTCGAGACTCAAGGTGATGATCGAGTATCCTGACCAGGTGGACGCCGGTGGAGTGTACACACAGAATATTGTTTATCGACAGATATTCGAGATGTAAGCAAGAGGAAGAAGGAGATCACTGCATTTTTCATAACAACAAATACATGTTCACTGTGCATATGAAACACTGTGTATGTTTTTGTCCCCTCCGAGCGAAGCGAAGGCAGGGGCTACAGAGTAGTAGGGCGAGCTGGAACAGCGAGCACTACGGGTTGGGACCTAACACATACACACCGCCCGCAAAGCGGGCGGCACTCGGCTAAAATTGCTTCGATAAGTACGAAATAGTAGCTGCGAGCTCGCGAGCTCGCAGCCCCCACTGGTGATTGGCTAAAATACATCCTACCGAGCGAAGCGAAGGTAGCACCTCGGCCAACTGGCGCGCGCCGAAGGTGTGGCGCCGGTGGTGAGTAGTGGAGCGAACTGGAACAGTGAGCCCCACGGGTTTCAACCAAACACATACAAACCGCCCGCAAAAGCGGGCGGCACTCGGCTAGTTTCGCGTGCAGAGAGCCGACGTTGCAGGGACGCAATCAGGCGATGTGCATCACGAAGAGCGTCCAACAAAGCACTGATTTCATCAGTCATGTTGTTGTTCAACACCGAAATGTTGTTGATGGTGTCGAGGCGGAGGTCGGCCGCACGACGTTGGTAGCGGCGAGGTCGAGCCCTCTCGTCGACATCGGTGTCGGGGTCGCGGATACGGATGGCCATGTCAAATTGGAAAGTGAGCATTTCAAGCAGGCAAGTATTATTAAATAAAATCGTTAAATTGTATTTTGACCAATCGTATTACTGGATATGTAAAGATTGCGAAGACACCAATAAAATTTGTGGTCGATAAAATCGCATCCACACATATGTGGTCTCTTGGTGAACGTATACTATCGAACGCACGATAAAATCTGTAGAATCGTTAACAAAATACAGTTGAATCAAAATACAGTCGAATAAATATAATATTAGCCAATCCCGAGGCCGCCTTCGCTGCGCTCGGCAGCAAAAAAACGCAGCGCGGACGGACACACGGACAGACAGACGGAAAGACAGACGCCGCACTAGCCTAGAGTGTAGAGACTAGCCGAGTGCCGCCCGCTTTTGCGGGCGGTTTGTATGTGTTTGGTTGAAACCCGTGGGGCTCACTGTTCCAGTTCGCCCCACTACTCACCATCGGCGCCACACCTTCGGCGCGCGCCAGTTGGCCGAGGTGCTACCTTCGCTTCGCTCGGTAGGATGTATTTTAGCCGAGTGCCGCCCGCTTTTGCGGGCGGGTTGTATGTGTTTGGGTGAAGCCCGTGGTGCTCACTGTTCCAGTTCGCCCCACTACTCACCATCGGCGCCACACCTTCGGCGCGCGCCAGTTGGCCGAGGTGCTACCTTCGCTTCGCTCGGTAGGATGTATTTTTAAAGCTTGAGTGCCGCCCGCTTTTGCGGGCGGTTTGTATGTGTTTGGTTGAAACCCGTGGTGCTCACTGTTCCAGTTCGCCCCACTACTCACCATCGGCGCCACACCTTCGGCGCGCGCCGGTTGGCCGAGGTGCTACCTTCGCTTCGCTCGGTAGGATGTATTTTAGCCAATCACCAGTGGGGGCTGCGAGCTCGCGAACACGCAGCTACTATTTCGTACTTATCGAAGCAATTTTAGCCGAGTGGCGCCCGCTTTTGCGGGCGGTTTGTATGTGTTTGGTCGAAACCCGTGGGGCTCACTGTTCCAGTTCGCCCCACTACTCACCATCGGCGCCACACCTTCGGCGCGCGCCAGTTGGCCGAGGTGCTACCTTCGCTTCGCTCGGTAGGATGTATTTTAGCCAATCACCGGTCTGTAAAGCTGCGAGCTCGCGAGCTCGCAGCTACTATTTCGTACTTATCGAAGCAATTTTGGCTAGTGTGCCGGACTCAGAGGCCATTTTGCGGGATTATCATGCGGGCCATATTTGTGTGCAAACCTGGGTTGGAAGGTTATCATTAGTGGGCTATATTTGTAATTTTGGCATTCCTGAGCAGTCTAGCGCCGGATTGAGCTACACCATGAGGAAAATACAATATAGAATACGTACATGTACAAATGGAGAGACAGGTAGCTACGCAGGTTTATGCGCTAATCACGTTGAACACACACGGACAACGGACACACTTACAGACATCGGGACTAGCCTAATGTGTTGAGACTAGCCGAGTGCCGCCCGCTTTTGCGGGCGGTTTGTATGTGTTTGGTTGAAACCCGTGGGGGCTCACTGTTCCAGTTCGCCCCACTCACCATCGGCGCCACACCTTCGGCGCGCGCCAGTTGGTTGAGGTGCTACCTTCGCTTCGCTCGGTAGGATGCATTTTAGCCAATCTCCGGTCTGTAAAGCGGGGCAGCTCAGCATTTTAATCGTACTTAGCTTACTTTTGTCCAATTAAATATTTTGTGGCCGGGTGTGCGGACCAATCAGAGGCCATTGAGAGGGTTATCATTAGTGGGCTATATTTGTAATTTTGGCATTCCTGAGAGCAGTCTAGAACGTAGGGATAGGCTACACCATGGGAAAATACAGTATAGAATACGTACATGTACACAATGGAGAGACAGGTAGCTACGCAGGTTTATGCGCTAAGACGTTGAACACACACACAACGGACACACAGACACACAGACACACAGACACACAGACGCCGCACTAGCCTAGAGAGTAGAGACTAGCCGAGTGCCGCCCGCTTTTGCGGGCGGTTTGTATGTGTTTGGTTGAAACCCGTGGTGCTCACTGTTCCAGTTCGCCCCACTACTCACCATCGGCGCCACACCTTCGG
Source organism: Phytophthora colocasiae (assembly GCA_018806915.1). NCBI lineage: Eukaryota > Oomycota > Peronosporomycetes > Peronosporales > Peronosporaceae > Phytophthora > Phytophthora colocasiae. Next base: position 345,853 of record JAGKQI010000102.1, on the reverse strand, counting down.
CGCGCGCCAGTTGGCCGAGGTGCTACCTTCGCTTCGGTCGGTAGGATGTATTTTAGCCGAGTGCCGCCCGCTTTTGCGGGCGGTTTGTATGTGTTTGGTTGAAACCCGTGGGGCTCACTGTTCCAGTTCGCCCCACTACTCACCACCGGCGCCACACCTTCGGCGGGCGCCAGTTGGCCGAGGTGCTACCTTCGCCTTGCTCGGTAGGATGTATTTTAGCCAATCACCTGTCTGTAAAGCGGGGCAGCTCAGCATTTTAATCGTACTTTGCTTAATTTTGTCCAATGAAAATTTTGTGGCCGGGTGTGCGGACCAATCAGAGGCCATTGAGAGGGTTATCATTAGTGGGCTATATTTGTAATTTTGGCATTCCTGAGAGCAGTCTAGAACGTAGGGATAGGCTACACTATGGGAAAATACAGTATAGAATACGTACATGTACACAATGGAGAGACAGGTAGCTACGCAGGTTTATGCGCTAAGACGTTGAACACACACACAACGGACACACAGACACACAGACACACAGACGCCGCACTAGCCTAGAGAGTAGAGACTAGCCGAGTGCCGCCCGCTTTTGCGGGCGGTTTGTATGTGTTTGGTTGAAACCCGTGGGGCTCACTGTTCCAGTTCGCCCCACTACTCACCACCGGCGCCACACCTTCGGCGGGCGCCAGTTGGCCGAGGTGCTACCTTCGCTTCGCTCGGTAGGATGTATTTTAGCCAATCACCTGTCTGTAAAGCGGGGCAGCTCAGCATTTTAATCGTACTTTGCTTAATTTTGTCCAATGAAAATTTTGTGGCCGGGTGTGCGGACCAATCAGAGGCCATGGAGAGGGTTATCATTAGTGGGCTATATTTGTAATTTTGGCATTCCTGAGAGCAGTCTAGAACATAGGGATAGGCTACACCATGGGAAAATACAGTATAGAATACGTACATGTTTAAAAATGAGAGACAGGTAGCTACGCAGGTTTATGCGCTAAGACGTTGAACACACACACAACGGACACACAGACACACAGACACACAGACACACAGACGCCGCACTAGCCTAGAGAGTAGAGACTAGCCGAGTGCCGCCCGCTTTTGCGGGCGGTTTGTATGTGTTTGGTTGAAACCCGTGGTGCTCACTGTTCCAGTTCGCCCCACTACTCACCATCGGCGCCACACCTTCGGCGCGCGCCAGTTGGCCGAGGTGCTACCTTCGCTTCGCTCGGTAGGATGTATTTTAGCCGAGTGCCGCCCGCTTTTGCGGGCGGTTTGTATGTGTTTGGTTGAAACCCGTGGGGCTCACTGTTCCAGTTCGCCCCACTACTCACCATCGGCGCCACACCTTCGGCGCGCGCCAGTTGGCCGAGGTGCTACCTTCGCTTCGCTCGGTAGGATGTATTTTAGCCAATCACCGGTCTGTAAAGCGGGGCAGCTCAGCATTTTAATCGTACTTAGCTTCATTTTGTCCAATCAATTATTTTGTGGCCGGGTGTGCGGACCAATCAGAGGCCATTGAGAGGGTTATCATTAGTGGGCTATATTTGTAATTTTGGCATTCCTGAGAGCAGTCTAGAACATAGGGATAGGCTACACCATGGGAAAATACAGTATAGAATACGTACATGTACAAAATGGAGAGACAGGTAGCTACGCAGGTTTATGCGCTACGACGTTGAACAGACACACAGACACACAGACACACAGACACGGCACTAGCCTAGAGGGTAGAGATGCATATTGAGGACAAGTCAATTGTTAAACATTCCCTGTAACTTTAACGGGTAAAAATGATCCATTCTACAGGTTTTGCGTCATAACTGGACAAGTACGAGGTCAACAGATGCTTCTCCACAAGCAGACTCTTTTAAGGTGAAGAGATGCTGGCTGCCATCAACAACGACTGGCGTCGATACATACTGGTTTTTAAACCCAAGGTAAATGCTGTAATTATTGTGAGTGCTCTGTTTACACTCCCTGTATTCGCTCTAACGTCTCGGCCTCTTCCTACATACACTTGATTCAACCTGCCCAGCGAAGTTACCGCATATGAGCATCGCTGGGTTTTCGCTCGAGCGGTGGGGGCAACGAGCCATTGTTGGAGCTGTTCAGGATCTCCAGCACCGTTTCGAAACTTGGCCGGTCCTCGGGAGAGCTCACCCAGCACAGCGTCATGAGCTTCTTGAATAGGGGTGGACAGTTCTCCGGAACTGTTGGTCGCAGATTGTTGTTCAGCACACCCAGAGCGGCCTGGATCTGCGTGAGACCCTCGTACGGGCATTGCCGCGTGACGGTCTCCCAGACCACAACACCATACGAGAAAACGTCAGCTTTCTCCGTGTATTTCTCGGCAGCCAGCACTTCAGGTGCCATCCACTGCGTTGTGCCGCAGTTCCCCGTCATTGTCTGGAAGTGCGCACGAACACGTGCCAAACCGAAATCAGAGATCTTGAGCGCGTATGATGAATCAATCAGTAAGTTGGGGCTCTTCAAGTCACGATGTAAAATCGGCGGTTGGAAAGAATGCAAGTAATTCATGCCTAGTGCTGTGTCACGCGCGAATCTGCAGTTGAGTATAAACACACAGTTAGAAATGTCGACTTTCACTAGAAGCACAATGAACTAGAAACGATGTAGATATCTTACCCATACTGCTTGCCCATATCGATGACAACATCTTGCCGAAGGACATTCCACAGCGAGCCGCGTGGTAAATATTCAATCACGAGGCAGCGCGTTGGCGGTTCCAGACACGCGCCCATTAACAGACAAATGTTAGGGTGTCTAGTCATACAATACAAAGTAAGTATCTCAATCACAACCTCCAGCTAGACAAAACCATACCTTAAAATGCTCATGATCTGCACCTCTGCCTCGAATTCTTCCAAGATATCAGCAGTCAGATACTGACAGACTAAGATCTTGACAGCCACTGCTGTTCCACGCCATTTAGCGCGATGAACTGTCCCGAAAGCACCCTGCCCGATCATCTCCTCAATTTGCAACTCCGTGAAGTCGACGTGCAAACTGTCATTCTTGGCTTTGGACAATTTTGGCCTCCTCCTTCGTGAGTGATTTCCAGGTTCAGCAGCAGCCCCACCATCTCCTGGTGCAGCTACTGCAGCGGGTACTACTTGTTCTTCACCATTCCCAGCAATTTCTGCTGCTAGAGTCTCCTCCACTGCAAATTCAGCAGTAAACTCCGCATCAACTTCGTCAATCAGAGGTGACGCTGAAGTCTTTACATACATCGGGGAGTGCAAGAACAATGGGATGCGCGCTTTACGCGCGACCTCCAGCTGCATTTGCGCAGGAGGAGCAACATCACGCACAAACTGCCGCTCAAAGTTTGTCTTGAGTGTCTTCGCATCGGGAGATACTTCTGTCATGCCAGGCGACTCCAGTAGATCACCACCACGATACTGTCCTCCAATCCGCAGTGGTTTAAGTCCTCGTTCAGGTGTATCTGCAATATTCAGTAAGTGATCTTCCTGGAGGTGGTTCTCCAGGTCATAGAACTCGTCACCCTCGGCTTCAAAAGATACACTTTCGAGTGAGTCATTTGCAGCATCCGCATGTCGAGGTGGCGACAGGAATCCCATTTCTTCATCGTAGTCGTCGAACGTAATTCGGTGTTGATTCCGTCCAGAATCCTGTGGTTGCTTTTGCTGTCTGAACTGTTCGTAATTAGCTCCTTCGTAAATGGTCGTCGGCAATTGATCCATAGCTCCACTGCGATCTCCTCCGTCTGCAGCAGCTACAGCTCCGCTCTTAACTTTATTACTGGGTGACGCTGTCGATGTTGCTGTAGCACTGTGAGTTCTTCTCCTCATGGGTTGCTTCTTGGTGGGTAGATATGTAGCTCCCGAAGCTGTTGCGCCGTCCACACCAGCCGCCACTACAGCTGAAGATGCCGTCTGTCGACTCTGCTTGAATCCTGCGTACCCGTGATGAGGTTGTGGTTGTGACTGCAATTGTCTGGGGGTCTGCTGTGCCTGCTTAACCTGTTGTCGTCCCTGTCCTGGCCCTCTCTTCTGTTGCTGAGCTTGTAGTCTGCCTGCTGGGGATGCTGGATGTAGGAAGGGCATCGTATCGTCCCCGTCCACAGGGCTGTTTTTATGGTCTGAGATCTCCTCATCTCCCCACGGCTGCTCGCGTATGAACTTGAGATACATAGCAATGGCCAGCACCAAAAAGCAGAGCGACCCAGAGAGTACTGGGTCCATTCCGAACATACTCTACAAGGCGAAGTGACGGCTTAACGTTACACGATGTGGCCAATCGGACGCCAGGCCGAAGTCAGGGCAATGTGCGGTGCCCCAGCGCCTTCGGATGCCTGTGCTGCCACTTGGGCTCGGAAGTTGCCACGGTCTCGAAGTGACGCTGCTTCACTATGGACTTCTTAGTTCCCCCCTTCAAAGAGTGTGTACCACATCGAACTAGAAGTACCGTAACAACACTGTAAATTACGATGGCTACAAAGATGGCTACAGTTTTCGTCTACAGACCGTCAGCTTTGGCACCGGGCAACTCTAGCGATAGAATGTGGTGCAACGCGGCTTCGAACGTCGCCAAGTAGTAGCCGGACTCACTGCGTCTCTTTTCAGGGTCACAAAGACGATTCAGCAGGACTTGGGTCAGGATCGGTGCTTCCAGGTCGCTGTGGACGATCACATAAATAAAAATGGGCAGGAAGTCGTCTCCGCTCAGCACATCCTCCTCCTGTGTCTTGGTGGACGCATCACTCTCCCTTACACCGTCTCCATCCTTTTGCTCTTGTTCATCAGTGTTAATTTCAGGGGGAGCCTCGGATTCATCACCAACAGTCAAACCACGTGACGATCTATTGGAGCTACTGTTGGTCGGAGACAGCATTCGGTTCATCGGCAACGGAGACGTTTGAGGCTGCAAGAACGAACCCGCCAACGGGGTCGAGTTGCGTCGACGGTGATGTGGTGGCTCGAGGTACATGGTGCGCTCTGCTTTGTACAGCGCGTGGATTTGATGCGCTGTTGCAACCAGCTTTCGCATCTTGTCCAACGGTAAAAATGCTCCATCGATCTCCTTGATAACATCAACCACAGATCGCCAACTACTCAATGAGATTTTATCCATTGGGATGCCGAAGTAGCTCTGCGGTTTGCCCTTCAGTTGGAACACGCGGTGGCGGAATTGACGCTCTTCGTGCTGCACATGTCGGCGAAGATACTGCGTTAAGTCCCACATGAGCGGCACACAAATTCGATCTTCCAGTTCGTGCCGAATTGCATCAGATAGCAACTGCTGCAATTTGTCCTGGCTGCTTACAGCATCCGATGTCATCAAACTCACAAACGAGCTGTGACGACCAAGTCCGGGGTCACCAGTGTTACCAGCAAGAACTTGCTTCATCAGCCTCTGTACAATCAACTCCATCTCTTCATAACGATGCTCTAGCATGTACTCCTGTACGCCGTCCAAAATGTCGCCAATTTCGTCAAGCAGATTCTTCCCAGAGTTCAAACCAATCTGTTTCATCTTCGCGAGAAATTTTTCGCAGGCCTTTCCTTCGGGAGACGTAAGATCATTCACGGTATGATATACAAACACGCGAAGCTCTCGAGAAATAGGCTGGGTGCGGTTTCGTTCAAGGATTCCCACATGTGGGACTTCCAAAAATTGCTGGAGTTGCTTGAGAGCGACGCCATGCAAAAAAGTAAGAGGTGACGGAGCCACAAGCGCCGCAGTTGTACGTAAAAAGTTTTCCAGTACTGGTGCACGATCGTAGGCCAGTTGATTCGGCGAATTTCTACCGTGACCACGGCGAGTAGGGAACATACACTCGTTAACTTGCCCAGACAAACGGCTCAACTATAACAAACGACTCAGAATCAGTAAGTATCTCCAACAATTCAAAATGAGGATACATACCTTGCGGTGAAGCTTATAGAGCTCACGGAAGCGCTTCCGCGTAAACCAGACGACACCACTCTCAACATCTACGACACGCACAATATATTCCTAGGGAAACGCCATTCCAACAAATGGTGTAAGACACAATTCGTCACGCCCAGCAACAATTCTGAATGCACATACCATGTGGCCACTGTTTCGGGCAGGCTTGCTTTCTTCACGGAAGATTCGAATGCACAACGCGTGGCGAATACCTGAAAGCAACAAGATACATTAGGTCCCAACTTGACGTATGAACAAATCCCCGCCTATACTTACCTTTCGACTTCAAAATGAGCAAATGCCACTCGTGATCTGAGATCATGCCATTCATATTCATTGTCATGTCCATTAACTGAAGCACACACAGTAAAAATTAACGCGTTAGACCAATCACACGGGTAGATTAGCTAGACATACGATCAGTAAACGTACCATCTTAGTTGGCTGGATCCTGGACAAAATCATCGAGCGCAGATAGTCGAGCTCCTGGCTTGAGATAACACCACCCCGGTAAATCTCGCTCGCCTTCGTCAGCAACTCAAACACAAGATGCGGTTCACGGTGGCGAATACGTTTTTCCGCTTCGGACAGATCCAGCTTGCTTTTCTTGATTACATCAATGTGTGCAATATCAAAAATACTCGAGCGTTCGTTGCGGAGCTCCACTGGGAGGAACTTCTGGTTCATCGAGTCCGCCATAATCTTCTGCTTGGCAAGCATTGCCGCATCATCCAGAACAGGAGTGATCATCTCATCTGTAGAGGCACTGTCATCGTCAAACTCCTTCCCAAAAAGCGTACCGTCGTCCTCCGCCAGCGTACTATTCGACCTATCGGAGCGGATCTCATCTGCAGCATCGGCGGACATTGCAACTTCTTCACTTTTCTCCTCTGATTCACAGTCTTCTTCGTTTTCGCTCTCTTCGCATTCTTCTTCATCTTCAGGAAGCCCCTCCTCAGACGGCGGATATTTCACTTCTTCGCCCCCGTCGTCATCAGGTAGCTGTCAATATAAAAGAATAACAACAGCATCAGATTAGTATTTCCAACTGTATATCCCTCTATATAAATTGCATCTCACCCTCAGGAAGTCATGGGGCAGTGGATTCTTCACTGGCCAGCTATTGCGGTCTGCATCTGTCGGCTTCTCTGTTCCCTCCTTTGCATCTTCTTCTGCTTGCTCCATGTTTAACACAGCAGCAATTGTGTCCTCCATAATGAATCCATTGGCCTCCAGCACAACCTGCAGCGTCTCCAACTCCCACTTAGGGAAAATGGAGTGCAAAATCTCGACTCCACGTGCAACCGCCGCCGGATTAGGCACAGGAGGCCGTCGATTAGTTGTAGGAGAGCTAGAGGGAGGTCCATTGCCCCCGCCTGTGCTACTAGGACCCTTCTTCTTGGAGAATATAGACTCCAATAAACTCTTCTTGCCGTCCTCACCCTTCTTGAGCTTCTTAATACCACCACGGTCTCTCCTACGACGCGTCGGGGGCGTGTAGCTTCCCGTTGAGTCCCCACTACGAGACGCCACACCTCGCATAAACGCAGGGGACGGAGGTTGGTACTGAGACATGTCTACAGGAACCGCAAGCCTCGTACGAGGCACAGCACAAGCGAAGACTGCAGACTCACGCCTCGAACTTTAACCCCGAAAATGATCGACGTTCTACGTTCTACGACCGCAGTCGATACAACAGACAGTACCCTATATTTTTTCTATTTCTACCAATCATACTAATCAAAATATATAATGTCGTGTAAAAGTCACATCCCCCCTTCCCGTGACAATCACTCTGACAAAAGCGCTCCGCACTCGGTGCCCCCGAGGTGGCGACCATGTTCCTGCAGTGGATCTCCAAGTGCGAGCTGGTGCCCGTCTCCGCTGACTCGTATGTGCTCAAGAAGTTCTCGGACAAATGTCAGCGCGGTATGTGCTCCATGGTGGTGGGTTACCTCACAGAGGACGGTGTGGACACACAGACAGTTCTACCAAGCGGTCACCACATCCGCTGGGCCATGGAGGTGCTCGGACACTCGTTTTCTCTACCTATGGAGGACTCAGAAGTCATCCAGGGATCGCTGGACATCTACCAGCGCTGGCTGGGTGTTGACGATGAGTCTCTAGCTTCGAGAAGCGGTAAAGGCGGCAAGGACCAACGCCCTGCCTGTATGCAAAAGGTAGAACAGACTTTTATTCAGGACATGCTGGGCCAAATGACTCTACTTTTTGAAGAACGTCCCAGTAATGGAGTTCCCAGTGGGAGTGTGGAGAGCAACATGGCTACACATGTGGGTTTGTGTACTAAAGTTCTCGAGACTTTCGATGCTCTGGTAAAGCACCGCGGTGCTCAGCTGTCCAATTCGACGTGGGATAGATTGATCCGATTGATTCTTGGTGCTGCGGACGGATTGCTGCATAATTTACGCAATCAGTTGGGCAACCAATTGTGTGGACAACTCGTGAGGATCCTGTTTGAAGTGTATCTCCGATCGCTGCCGCAGTGTGGACCAAGGGGAGAATTGTGGGGTTTATTGCAGAAGTTTTGTCGGCGGTGGATTCACCGCACGTTGGTGATTGAGCAGTGGAATGCTGCTACACACGGACTTACCCGTAGTCTGATGAAGCAGCTCCATGACCGGAACGCACCCAAAGAGATTGAGATTATTTGGGCAGACAATCGGCAGTCCTCTAAGTTCGAGTTGGAGAGTTCAATGCTCGCCTATGCTTGGTACCGCCTGCTTCGCGTGATTGGCCACCCGTCCGCAATATTTGACCCGGACGTGTATCTTGCTGCTGTAAAAGGAGTCAGTCGACTGGCTGATGAATTTGCACGAATTGAGAAGGTGCCGCGAGTGCAGTGGGAGCATGTGCTTGGCGCTCTTAACCAAACACCTAACCGTAATAGTCCCATGTTTCAAGGAGTTCAGAACGGCGATGACGCAGCTGAAGACCTGTCAACGACGGCTTCGCCAACTACTGCGGAGCAACCTCGCGCTCCGCCTGATGTGAACACGATTTTGCGGTTGCTTGGCCCATGGCTATTTGATGCCTGCCTCACACGCAAGCCTCGCTTTGCCGCTGGCCGCAGCGAGGCGCTGCGCTGTCTCGGAAAACTTCTATGCCAGTACTCCAATGGACGCTCAAAACGGGTGAATTGGGCCTACAGTGTTCGCAGTCTGATGGCACTACAGAATGCATTGCTTGACGATGACGAACGAATCGCAGCTTCTGCCGTGTATAATTGGTCAAATGTGTTCAGCCTGTACGGGAACCACACGCTTCGTGGTGCAGGTGTTGTTGCAGGGCCATTCCACAAAGCCGTGGAGCGTGTATTCCGTGCTGCAGAGCGTAAGGATTCATCGTCGTCTTCAAGCACAAAGTCGGATGGTCGACGCGGAGGTGATTCGTTCTTTGTTCAGGATGACCAGCATGTTGGTGGGATCCCGATTGTTTTGCTCCGACGTGCAAGCATCGAAGCTTGCAGCTCGCTTCTTACAATCCACTCCCACGTTCCACGTAATCTGATTAAGGAAGCAGAGAAGGAGATTGTGGAGTCTTCGATGGCAGATATTCCAGGGCTGTACTCAAGCTTACCGAAGTACACCAGCTCGAACGTTGTTGCCCTCCTGATGACCGCGATTAAGACTGAGACAGATCCTACAAACCAGCAAATGATGATGTGGATTATGACGGTGGCCATTCAGCAGGAGGCGGCATTCTGGACGAACGGCTTGGCATCTAGCCGCAACTCACAGGTACCCTTTACGATATTACTGATTTGCTCTATTATCAGCAAGTCGCAAAAGTACAAGCCACCGGTGCTATTCACTGCGTTCGACTGCTTGCGCCACTTATCGCTGGTATGCGACGAAGTTTTCTTCCATCATGCCAACTCCGTTGTCCACCTGGTGAACGCCTGCTGCGACTTCATCAGTAACAACGCGCCGATTTTGCGTTCAAGAACGGCCCCGTTTTACCTTGACAGTCTCATGGCAGCAGCGTATCACTGCATTATCGAGTGGATCGTGGCTGCACCACTATTGCTGAACAAGCAGCAAGTCATCGCCAAGATTATCACGACTATCGTTGATGGGAACGAACGCTTTCAGTCGTTATCCCCAAATACGTCAACTATGGCTGTGCGCGAGGCTGCCCAGAAGCTGGTCAACATGTTGATGAAACATCATGTTTCGCACACTAGCAACGCCGGTTCTGTCGGCACGCACTCATCGGGACTTACTGAGAAGGTGGGTTGATTTTGCGATTATGTTTGTCGATTCTGCCTCTAATGTTTGTTGTGTTGTTTGATGTAGTCTGTTCTTACACAATTTTGTGAGCTCACCGATTCGACCGACATCTATCGTCATTGCCGGTTTTTCTCAGTGAACAAGAATTCGATTTTGACAGTGATCGAGAAGCCGGCGAATGCGGCACAGTCAGGTGAAGCGATTTTGATTATGCGAGATTCAACAGGTCGCTACGTCTGGCGCTCGAAACCCCGACACCGCGACGGACCTCGACCGAAAAGTATTGCTGAGTTCGAAAACTTTTATGAAGACCCTAATGGCCAAGTTCGGCGGGACAGTGACTTCGACTCTGATGGTAACACACATGATGAGAGTGATGATGATGAAGATTACGAAAGTGACGAGGAGGCTCCTGTGGATGACCCTTTGCTTACCGCAATCCGCAACACTCACGCAAATACCCCAATGACCAGCTGGCACTCAGCATCTCCAAGTGGAGGCGAGACAGATTCAGACCCTAATAAGGTGATGTCAGGTGAAGGCAACACGGGGATGAGCGCGATTGAACGAAAAGCACAGGCTGGTCGTGATGACGCTCGAGGAACTCAAGATGCAGTATTCATGAGTCTGCTTGTGTCACAAAGCCAGGAAGATAGACTTGCCTCCCAACCGAAGGGCTCCGCTCGTGGTGCAAAGTGCCGGAAGCCAACGCCACCGGAAAAGGACCCCGCACTCCAGTCGTGGGAAGTATCTCGACGGATGATGAGTGAGCTGGGCTTCTTATCTGTTCGTAACTGGGGTTCTGTATTCGCTATGGATGCAACCGTGACCACGGATTTCCTTGGTGATCTAGAGAAGCTGGACAAACTCCCGGAGCGTGAAACTTTTGATATCTCTGTTGCGTATGCGTTCACTGGAACTTCTCGAGGCGGTTACGATCAAATTCACTTGGCAACGTCGACGGATGTACGCGCTGGCTATGTTGAGCTCTCAAAGGACTACCAGCTCTTCCTTTCTTCAATTGGTGAACAAGTTGCCGATAATGACCATGCAGGGTACTCGGGCTTTGATACTGAACTCGTAAACGGCCGAATGCTCCACTACTCTCACTACAGCCATGAAGCATGCATCTACGTGCCCACTCTTTTGGCCCAGGGAGAGGCGAATAATGACAGCGACAGCGACAGTGACAGCGATGCTGAAGACACAGAAGCGGCAAATGCAAGGACGCTGTTTCAGCACGCGAATGTGCTCATCGTTTGGAACGAATGCCAGCAGATGTATCGCCCAGGCAGCGTTCTGTGGGACGCAGCATTCAAACTGCCAATGCCTACGTCAGGCGTGGTACTCATCATTGACCCGCTCGGCAACGATCTGTACTGCGTACACGTAAGCCACGAATCGTCGCCATTATTCAACCAACGTGACGTGATTGCAAACCAAGAGGACTACGTAGACGAGGCTGATGTTTACACTAGCCGTGTACTGGGACCGCTACTGGATGGTATGGTAGTCAATGGTGCATGGCTAGCTCCACTGGTGCGCCAGACAGCCATCAATGCTGCCATTCTTTCACGGTCGTTCCACCGCTACCAGCATGATATTGGTGCAGTTTCATCTTCACCAGTGGGTGCTGAGGCCAACCGCAGCAAGGTTATAGCATCTTTCGTTGAAAAGCACATGCGACCGAAGCTTCCTGGCGAATTCTACGGTGATCTGTTTGCCGATTTAACCAGCGAGAACTAAAACCGTGCCTACAGTGAAGCTGAAGGTGGCGTCAATGTGTCAACAACAGTCCTGTTTACCCTTTTGTATTGATGCTGCGTGCTTGTTTTAGATGCGATCTCACTCGTTCTTGTCTGCTGTTGAAGTGCTATGTTTAGGTAAGGATAGCCCGACGGAAAAACGAGGTAGAACGGACGCAGTTTGTGGTGTTGCTTTCTTCAGTAGTTTTCAAACTGAAGGGTAGGCGGAACGACTACAACCCATGAAGGCAGTAGTCACAAGAAGTTCGTTTTCATTTTCGTCAAGGTCTTCCACGAAAAAGCTGGACCAGACCAATGATTCTGAGACTACAAGCACTGGAGAATCATGTGCAGATCAAGTCGATGACATCAAGAAAAATTTAAACAGCACTGGATCTGAAGTTATTGACGCAGTGGTGTCTAAGGACGAAGATGTGAAGATGGAAGGATTTCTACTATTTCGAAAGCGCACGCGGAGACGACGTTATTGCATTCTACGGGGCGGAGCAATTCTTGTGTTCAAGTCCAAGCCTTCCAATTCTACCTCGCCTATCATTCCGAAGAAACAGATCAGTGTAGTTGGTGTCAAGGATGCAATGGAGCTTGAAGCAAGTGTGCGAGCTGTATTACTTGGTAATGGTGCACCTGGAACTTACGACAACGTGCTTCTTGTCAGCTCTCTCAAGTCCAAGCTCGTCGTGATAGAGGCGGACACCCATGTTGAGAAGGAGCGCTGGCTGCATGTGATGTCTACTATCCACGTGGCTTCAAGTGAGAGCGAAAAAGATTTCTTCCAGTCCATACTTTCAGCTGACAACTTCAATGCGCACATGGCGGTGACGTTGTTGCACAAGCATCGCACGAATGCAGTCGCCACTGAGATGATCCTTGACCGTTTGGCCGCATATGCAGAGGAGAACATCGACGATGTGGAGTTTTATATTCAGCAAATCGTCCACTTGATTGTCAATACGGAGTTGGTCGCTACGGACAAGCTCGTCAACCTGCTATTGTCGATCTGTCGAGCCAAAGCTTATGTTGAGCATCTTGGGAACTGCATTCATTTGGCGTTGCAGCTCTTTTGGCTACTTGAAGCTAAGATTGCAGACAACGATCCGAAGACATACAACTTGTGTGCCAAGCTGCTCATGTCCATCGAGGCGAAAGTTGTCAACCAGCACTTTGAAATGCCCAGCACACAGTCTGCAGACGATGTCACTCGGCGACTCATGGATATTCCTCTTATGAAAGAAAAGTTGGAACAAATGGCTGTTGAGACTCAAGGAGAAATACAAGGCAAGGAAGTGGTTTCACGCCCTGCTGAAAGTCTGCCGCCAGCTGAACACGATGTAGCTATCGGAATTCCACCTCCTTTGACGCCTGGGAAATCAGCAAGTCAACATGCATTGCTCTTGCAGTGGATGGAGAAAGAGCGTCAGAAGCGCTACAAGTTCTTTCACCAGCAACGGGACTTCGTGCAAGTTCTTGCGGATATATCGGAAAGAATGCGCTTCATTGACCCACCCCAGAACCGCAAGAAGCTTCTTCCTGGAGAACTAAAGGCGCTTGTTATCCCAGACATGGCATACGTTCCCCTTGGTCGTGTTACAGATTCATTTTGTCGTATCACACGCGTGCTCACAGATGAAGGCACAGTATTCTCGACCCACAGTCGCGCACCTTGCTTGCTGTGCTTTGAGGTTATCGAAGATCAAGTCAACTCTGCGGGTCAACGCAAGCTCTCAATGGAACCTAAAGTACCTCATGGATTGCTGCGTGGATCAACGTCAGATTCAGCCCTTGTAACCCAAGAAGCTGAAGTTGCCAATCTTCTCAAAACTTTTGCCATTAAAGGGCAGCTTCTTTGTGTTGAAAACTCATCAGCACCCGATGATGATGATGAAGACGACGATGTTGAAGGTAGCCGTGACGATAAAGACTCAACTGACAGCCGTCTATCTGTTGACTCTCCCGCTTTCGGTCAGCGCGATAGTCAGAACGCGTTAAATTCCGATGATTCGATGAACTCAATGTCGGAGCTTAGCGTGGAAGGCGCACAACAGCTGAAACTCATCCGCGGGTACTCTAAGACAGCGTATGAAATGGGTCTTTCCAAGCTACTAAGTGCCAGTGAAGTTTTTGGAGAAGGTTGGGAAGCGAAGAAAGAGCGTATTCGTGCATGCTCCCCTCATGGGCATTTACCTGGATGGAACGTCATCTCACTGGTATGTACTGCAGTACGATTTGTGTTCCCCACTTTCAGTTCATTAACGTGACTCTTCTTCATGTAGATCTCCAAAAGCAACGATGACATTCGACAAGAAGTCTTTGCGATGCAGCTTATCACAACTTTTAAAAACATTTTCCATGAGAGTGGTCTACCATTGTGGCTACGTCCATATCGTATCGTGTCCACGGGTCGAACTAGCGGGCTTCTGGAGACGATCACAGACGCACAATCGCTGGATGGACTCAAGAAGAGAAGCGGGTATGCAGGCTTACGCGCTCACTTTGAAAGTACGTATGGAACTGGAGATACCTTCAAGAAAGCCCAGCGTAACTTCCTGCACAGCCTTGCAGCCTACTCGGTAGTTTGCTACTTGTTGCAGATCAAAGACCGCCACAACGGGAATATCATGATCGATACTGAAGGCCACCTCGTGCACATCGACTTCGGGTTTATGCTTGGCATCGCCCCGGGAGGAAACTGGAGCTTCGAGACGGCCCCGTTCAAGCTTACGAAGGAGATGGTAGCGGTTCTCGGCGGGGTGTCGTCTCCATTGTTTGCTGAGTTCGCTCAGCTTGTGGCACTAGGTTTGCTAGCTGCTCAACGGCAAGCAGAACGGGTTGTGGGGTTGGTTGAGATCATGATGCACAACTCGACATTCCCGTGCTTTTTGGGACGTGATGTGTCTCGAGATTTACAAAAGCTTCGCAGTCGCTTTTTACTTCATTACTCAACGGAGAAAACAGTCGAGGCTGTTGTCAAGATGATCCGTGTCAGCTACAAGAACAAGTGGACGAAGCGCTACGACCAGTTCCAGAAAATCACGAACGGAATCATTCCATAAGACCTTTTCATGAATTCATTCATTTGCGTTTCAAAACTTGATCGAGACCACATTTTTGGCTTTCCCACTCACGATCGCATCTTCTTTGCAGGATTGAACTCAGCGTCGGGGTTGTAGTCGAACTGCGAGAGGCTCAGATCTTCCATGTTATATTGCGCATTTGACGGATCTTTGGCTGCTACTGAGTGTTCCGTTTTCACGATTGTTGATGGATAGTTTGCCATCATGCGCGGTGGAGGCGGAGCATTTGATGAGACCCAACGTAGCGGCTGCGGGCGGAAAGGACTAGAAGATGAAGTTGCCGGGGTAGTCAGTGTAGTTGCTCTCTGAGCTGCACTCATACTGTTGTTTGGAATAGTTGACACGGCTGCAGAAACCGCTGGGTGGGTCTTGGCTTGCTGCTGTTGCATGGAGTTAGTAGGCAGCGGGTTCTTCATGACTTGAGGTGGCTTCCAATGCTGCTGCTGTTGATGCTGTTGGTGCTGTGGCTGTTGTTGCTGCTTCTGTTGGTGCATTAGTTGTTGTGGCATCTGTGAACGTTGCTGAATGGGCTGACGCTGCGGTGGTTGTAGTTGCTGCATGGGCTGACGATTCTGGGCTTGTTGTGGCTGCTGCATAGGTTGTCGATGTTGTGGTTGTTGTGGCTGCTGTGGTTGCTGTGGCTGGTTCTGTATTGCTGATTGAGGTTGTATCTGCTTACACGGGGGTTGAGCTTGCTGTTGTTGCTGAGCTTGAGGCTGCTCTCCATAGACTGCTGGAGGCCTTTCAGCTACTTGCCCATTCTGGGCTGGCTGCTGTTGGTGTCCTGGAAGTAGCACATTAGGTGCCGCCGCCAGCGGTGCCATGGGTTTGTTAGAGTTAACGTCCTTGATATGGTCTTTGTCGTAGCACGAGTTACCCAGATACTCTCCAAACAGTCTCAGCGCTCTCTTCCTGGCATCAGAAATACTGGCCTTCTTTGCCTGTTCAAGGGCAGCACCCAGATCCCTCTGTCCATCAGACGTACCAAACCCCACATCTTCATGACTGGTGCCGTCCTTGAGCTCAATACGCACTAAGGAGCTGTAGGCAATGCTCCACCTATCACCTTTCTTCTCCTTCTACTTAACACAAAACACTCTTAATACCCCACATTCAATATTCACCCAACTCAATCCACGTACATATTCCTCTTTGCACTCGACAATGTGACAGGACCAGCCGTTGAACCCAAACGCGCGATTCGCCAGCTCAATAGCCTTGCAACTCTCAATATACGTCAATTTCCTCCCACCCGGCCCTGGTCTACGCGCTAAGCTCTCCTTGCCCAGTTTTTGATGCAGAAAGGCGTTGACACTCTTCTGTTCTTGCTGTCCGAAAGCCACACGTCCAAATCTCGCTGCACTTCCTCCCGAAAGTGGATTCAATAAGGAAGCAGCCACCTGCTGCGCCACAAGCGTCGCTACTGTCTGTTGCAGGTCATTAGAAGCGCCAATAACGTCCAGCGGGTCCCCAGGATCGGTCTTCACCTCGGTCGCCTCGCTTAGTCTTCGCTTCATTATTCAAAAAGCAAACTGCAACTTTTTTTCAAATATTGTACCAGTTGTACCATTATGTACACCACACAAAACCACTTAAAAGAATCATTTGACACCACGTGGCAAAAGAACCGCTTTTCGACCAATAATGTACCTTTAAAACTTCTGATTGGATGAAAATATACTGCTCGCGATCCGTCGAACGCCGCGTGGCCGAGGGTGGCAAGTCATTCCCCCTATTTCCCTCGAGCTCCACAGTCTTTTAGCTCCGTGCTTCTTCGTTTTATTGCCATGTCGGACGTCAACACACTCGTGTTCCAGCCCCTGAACCAGTTCTTCAAGAACTCGCTGCACCTGATCAAGAAATGCAACAAGCCCGACCGGAAAGGTATGTCATATGTGTCACAAATGTTTTTTTTTTAAAAAAAAATGATCAATGTTCCTGACCTTGTGTTATTTATTTACTACACAGAGTTCGCTCGTATTGCCGGTGCTACGTCTGTGGGTTTCCTCATGATGGGTTTCATTGGATTCTTCGTCAAGCTCGTGCACATCCCTATTAACAACATCCTGGTGGGCGGCAGCGCTTAGTCCCGCGGCTGCTGCTCAGTTGCCAGTCGACGCCCTCGATACCTCAACAGAAGAGGAAGAGTCGAGCGCCGATAACTTCAATAGACAGTAGCTTTTTGATATGTAACACACATTCGACACTTTGCGTCTATTAGTGGGGATTCTACAGGTGAAGCGTCGTTGATGGAGCTGTTGGAAGAAGCAACGCCAGAGCAAGAGGCTAGAGCTGCGAGGTTTGAGAGCAAACGTCTGTGCCAAGTGAACGGGAATCCATTGAATCCGCGAGCTTTTGAAGCGGACCAGAAGCTCAGAACAAAAGTTCGAGACGTTGATGTACGTGACGAATTAGATTAATGTTGGATAGTTTACTTACACGACTTGTAGAGCTTCCTAGGAGCTGGCGATCGTGTATTCCTCAGTCGGAGCTCAAACAATGGCCGTCTACCAGCTGCACACACCAGCGGGGATTCACTTCCACTTCAACGAGCTGTCGAATTGGGGGATTTGCAGTCGTTAGAGCAAGTTTTATCTGCTGGTAATTCAAATTCTGCACTCACAAGAACGTGCAACAGCTTCGGAGAGACGTTGTTGCATGTTGCAGTGCTCCATCAACAACTTGGAGCTGTGCAGTTGCTGTTACAATACGGTGCTTCTCCACTATCAAAGTTACCAGACAATCCGAATCTACCAGAACCCGAAGCCACACTAGAAAGCACAGCTCCACGCACTTGGAACTTCCGCTACAGTCGAATGCTTGAAGCTGCTGAGGCAACACCCCTCCACTATGCGTGTGCTGCAGGAGATATTGATATCCTGAAGTTGCTGCTCTCTGTCATCTCGCCTTTAGATGATGTTTCAAAGAGATGGAGGCCAGGTAGTCTTCTACTTTGGGCTATCACAAGTCTCAAACCAAATGTAGTAGAGTTTCTGGCACTTCATAGTCAACTGGAAGCTGATTGCTTCGATGAAGATGGGAACAACTCGGTGGCAATTGCTGCGCTTGTGTTGGCGACACCCGAGACACCAGAGCGGCTTGCAACACTCAAGACAATTCTTCAGTTTCTACTGCGACGTGAACCAGAAGATGGAGGTGCAGATGTCAACCACAAAAACATGTACGGATTGACGGCGTTCGATGTAGCGGAGACTCCAGCTTCCAAGCAGCTTCTCGGACAACTTGGAGCAATGACTGCACGTATTGTTCCTGTGGAGCGAGTACTGCATTGGGATCGTGATCGCTTTCGTGATGAGATCGAGTATTTGCCTCTACCTGGACGGAGACGCGTTGTCCTTCGAGAGAACGAGAAGAATCAGGAGAAGAACTAATTCTTTGACGATAAGAACATTTTCTTTGGTGAAGAAAGTCCTCGTTTTGTCTTCTTCTTCTTCCCAGTGGCAGTTTTTCGCAGACGTTTGGCTTCTTCCTGTACTGCAAAATCATCTAAACGCTTGACGATGTCCATATTCTCAGCCACTCGAGCAAACATGAAAGGTGTGAACCCGTTACAGTCTTCAATATCAGCACGAGCTTTTCTTTCAACTAAAAGATACTCCACGAGATCAGGAAACCCTTTAAAGCAGGCAATATGAAGTGGTGTCCAGCCCATGGCATCCTGTCGGTTGATATCAGCTCCAGAGATCTCAACTAATTGAGCTACGATCTCGAGATATCCACGTACAGACGCCCAATGTAGAGGAGTGAAACCTTCTCGATCTGCCAGGTCCACATCAGCTCCAGCTTTCAGTAAACGCCGGAATAGAGCTTTATTGCCCATAATAATGGCATTATGGACTGGAGCTAGGAGAGAAACATCATCTTGCTGGTTCACATCTGCTCCACGGTCGATAAGAAGACGAGCAATGGGCTCATGCTGTTGCTGAATGGCAATATTCAGCGCCAATTGACCTGTCATCAGGTCACGCATGTTCACATCAGCTCGCTGCATCAAGTGCGTGTGAACTTGAAGGATATCTCCGTCCCAAACAGCTTCAGGTAGAGAACTTACAACGCAGGGCAACCACAAAAAGTGACGACGTAAAATCAAACGGGAAAGAGATTGGCAATTCCAGCGCATTCGCACTCGGAGTTGGTAACCTGGTCGTGATTTAAGCATCATTCGCTCTCGGATATTGGCCACAGCTTCTTGCCGACGCTCATAGTCTTCCTGGACGTAACCTAAATGCATCAAGTCAATACGAGGTCCTTCTGCCCAAGCACGTCCAATTTGTTTTTGTTGAGTGATTCGTACGCCACTGTCGCTATCTACTGGACGTTGAGGCTTCGGACGGACCGGAGGAATCACATACGACGCAGCGCCACCTGCAAGTACTTTGACAGAACTACTTGGATTTTTTATAGATTTTTTCTTCTTTGTTGAATCATTTTCTTCTTCTTCTCCACTTTCTTCATTTTCGTCACCCTCTTCTTCCTCTTCTTCTTCGTCTTCAACATCTTCAATATCTTCTTCCTCTTCATCACTTCGTTCGTCAGAACCTTCTGAACTACCAGAAACCATTGCCTAGTACTCCCAACACCTAGGTTAGTTATTAAGTGGGAACGAAAAAATAGGTGTGGTTTCAAGCTGGAAAAACGCAAACAAGGCAAGACTACTTGCCCATGTCTAGTTCTTAGACTAGTAGAATTCACGTGGCCATGCAGTTCCGAATGGCACAACAAGAAATCGATCCTGGACTGAACAGAGACTTACCATTCCAACACGAGGTCAGCTCGGAACAATGGAGCGATGCTGAAAGACCGACCGAATGGCAGATCCGACCAGGAGAACTGCGTTCAATCCGCCAGATGCAGCAGCTCAAGCTTAGCCATCAAATAGAGATGCAACATCCTTTCAACCAAGTACAACCTCAGCCAGTAAACCCAACGAAGAAAGTGGAGATCAACAAGGTCAAAAGGCTCAAGACGACAGTAAACTTGACTCCAGAACCTATCAACTACATCAAACTGCGGCGTACAGAGCAGAGTAAGCGCGCTTCAATACGGAACCGAGGGGCTATTGCTAGTGTAATTGCTCAAGAGATTATCACACCCGTTGCAGCCCCACCTCGAGCTGCAGCAACTACTTCTCCCATACCCAATGTAACCTTTCGGATGCCATGTACTAGTCCAGCTAAACTCCCTGTTCCTACATTGGAAGAGCAACACAAAGGACGAATTGACACGGAACCAATTGCTTTAACAATCCAATCTCTCGCACGAGAGCAACATCGAATGCGTCTTGAAGCCTTTCAGGAAAATTCAAAGGTGCAGACTCTACTCGCAGGCATCCGTTCTTCCAGTTTAGCCAGTGTGTACAAATTCACGCCGTTGTTCAAGCTGTATGTGCGAAGGCGGCTTCGATCTCGATGGCGAATGTGGTGTGAGTACGTCACTTGGCACAGGGGAGAGCAGGCACGTCTTGAAACGTTAGCTCCATTCGCAGTTCACATCCAACGAGTTTTCCGGTTTCGAAGTCAACGCTGGAATCGAAGACGTCGGAACTTGGAGGCTTTGTACGCACAATGGGAAGCAGCTCGCACACTTCAAGCTTGTGTTCGGAGATGGTTAAGACGACGAGAACAATTACTGAAGTTGACTGTGCTCCATGCTGCACGGCTTCAAGCAGCTTGGAGGGGACGAACAGCACGAAAACAAGTAAAACGCGACCTTCAGACACAATTGAGACTGCTGCTTGCCTCTATTTCGCCCACCGGAAATCTCCATCGTCTACATGAAATAGCGCGTGGTGATCGATCTCTCGCTTCGAAGTTGAACGCAATGCTAGTTCTCGTTACGGAGACACACGTGGCAGTAGAAATTTCTCGTGGACAACAACGAGCTCCTAAGTACACAGCAATTGCAGCACGAAATGCAGGCCGACCAGTTGAAGCTACACGTCGTCAACTCTTTCATGCTGTACATGAATTACGTCAACTAGTAGCGAAACGAGAACGGGAGCTCCAGGTAGCGAAAGAAAGATTCCTGGAAGCGAAACGAGCCCGTCGCGAACAAAAGAAAGAGGCTCATGATGCGACGTTGATTCAGGAACTTGCAAAGACTACGGAGAGGTTAGCCCAGGCTCGAGAAAGGGAGCGAATGCATCGTGCAGACTTGGAAACACGAGAATTTGTACGATCACTGCGTACAATTGAAGAAGATTTACGAATCCGTCAACGCTTGAAGCGCCAACGTCGTGAGCAGGAAGAGAACGCACTAATGGTGATTGAAGAATATCAAATGCGCTACGTCGTGGCTGAAAGTCAACGTCGAGAGCTTGAAGCTCGTGCTCGATTAACGGAAGTTTCGAAACGCGATCAGTTCGTACAGGAACAAGCACAGCAACAACTTCGAGAGATGGAAGAGATAATGCGTATTGATGTTGAGAAGAAAACACAACTTGAACGACAACGGTTAATTGCGCGTGAAGAAGATAAAGTTCGTTGGGCAGCGTTATCCAAATCAGCGAAGAAGGAAGCACAGGAACGTTTACACAGACGAGAAAGAGAAGAAGAAGAGACTCGATGGCGTTTGGAAGCAGAACAAAACGCTGAACGAGCGTCACAGAGGCTAGTTGAGCGTCAAAAGGAGGAGCTACGACTGCGAAAATACAAAGAGACCAAGCTAGAGCATCATGAGCGGGAGTTAATAGGAGAAGAAGACAAGAACAGTCGGCGGTGGCACTTTGCTTTGAAGAAGAATGCAGCAGCAGAACAATGGGAAGCCAAACGAGAAAAGGAGATGAATAAGTACTCTCTTGATCCTCTGCAATTTGCTAAGATGGAAACCCAGAAAGCTCTGGAGGAGAGACAACGGCGGGAGAATAATTTGATGCGGGATGAAGACGTGATAAGCAGAGCTATGGAGGAGAAAGAGAAGAAAGAACAATATTTCAAGCTTTGCAGGGAGAGAAAGCGGCTTCAAGATATCGAGCGAAGAAGAGAAGTTAGCGAAACTTCCTTGATGCAAGTTGAAGACGATCACAGTGGAGAAATTAGAAGAGCAGTGCGTCAAGCAGAAGAATACAAGCGCACACTGGAACGGATGCAGGTCTTGGCTGACCAAGTGGCGAACAAACAGAAAGTCCGACTGCAAGAAGCAAGGAGTCGGAAACTCATGTATGACGAAGAGAACCGACAACGACGAGTGCAACAAGCTCAGCTGCAGCTGAATCGCATTCAAGAGAAACATGAGCGAGAAACCATGGAAGAAGAAGATAAACGAGCTCAAAACCTGGATGCGACTGAAGCTCGTCTTCAGGAGAAACGGGTCCGGGAGAAACGCAATTGGCGGATGATGCGAGAAGATGTGGCGGCAATGGAGCGTCAAGTCTGGGAAGAAGAAGGTCGACAACTTGAAAAGTTGCTGTGGACTCCTAACGAAGCAGTAGCTTTACGGCACTTGGTAACGGACTATCCCAAGTTTCTAAGCTTGAATGTCGAAGTTCTCATGGAATTCGTAGATACTCTTAAGGGCCCACCGCCACTTGATCTGGATTATGAAGCTGTTGAAGCTCATTTAGAAACGGAGCATACTCTTACTGAAGACAAAATCCCGTCAAAGAAGAGGAAGCCCCGAAAGTTTTTCTACCACGAGTTTTTCGAAAAGGACCCAATCATGGAGAGCATTTACCGTCGCAGGTTTCCAGAGCCTGAGCCACCGACGTCTGGACCTGGCAGCACGAATGAATTGACACGTGACCGCTGGAAGCGTGTTGCTGTTCATTTCTTAAGTCGGTCATGGGGATCTGAAGCTTCTCGAAAGGGTTTTGTACTCATGCACAACGGGGAGTACGAAGCAGCTTGCAAATGCCTTCTGGAAGCTGTTCACAGCATGCAGTACACTCGATTTGAAGACCCTCCAGCTTCTACGTATCAAGACGTTCCTCCTGCCTTACTTCGCCAGCTTGGGCGATGTCTTCTGAAACAATTCCAAGTTTGCTACCAGTGGGAATATCTGAGTAAGTCTCTGTTCTTCTTCCAACAGGCAAGCACCCATCTCGTCTTCTTGAGTAATCCACTTTTCCTACAGGAAATTGCCTTTGCTCTTGAGCTAAGCGGGGATTATCGTCACGCAGCAGAAATTCTTGGTGGCGTCATCTCGTGCTTTCCACGATATTCACGACTCATGGAGGTAATCTTCCGGGCCGGGATTGTCATGATCTCTCTCAAGATGTTCCGCCAAAGTCGAGAGTATGTGCTACACACAATGGACGCTTCTCCGTTTGGCTGGAAATCAGTCGACATCGTGTTTCTTGCGGCTCGGATTATGGAGCTTGAAGGTAAATCCAGTAGAAGTCTGTGTGCTGTAGCCTATGAAGACGCATACCGCAAGACCTTGAGAGGATCCTCACACCACGTACACGCTACGTGGCAAGAATGGATAAAAGCTGCTGAGACTTGGCGTGAGCTGGGAGACCGATACTTAGAGCGTCAGGAATTCGTACTGGCGAAGGATGCGTACTTGGTGATGAGGAAACGACAAACGCATAAGCCTTCACATCTGACGTCTAAACGCAAAGCTGTCATGGCTGCACTTCATCGGCAGCAAACTCACAAAGACGTAACAGCCTCGATGTTCGATGACGGGGACTGGATGAGGATAAGCTGTGCGTTCGCAATGTTGAATGACCGCCCAACCATTGTCACTGCTATGAGCAATTGGCTTACTGCTGGTGGTGGGTATCGATCACGAGTAACAGAACGGTTCTATCGCTGGCCACTTGTACGGTGGAAGCTTTTGACAGGAGCAACTGTACCCCCGAAGGTTACGCAATGGCTGGACGGTCAGCAGAAAGCGAAAGCGAAAGCCGAAGCAGAAGCTCAGATTCGACTGGAAAGAGAAGTAAAGCGCAAGAAGCTTCTACGCGAACGTCAAGATCGGTCATACCTTGGTATGCAGGCCTGGGAGCAGCAGGAAGAGAGCACACAAATATCGGACAAGCTAATTGATCGAGAGATTACCTTTGTTACGACTGAAGAACCCGTAGCTGGAGTGACTGCAGAGGATGGAACCATTTGCTTAACAGGAGCCACTGACTCAGGAGAACTTGCAACGCAGGTAGGGGGGATAGCAGGGTCGTAACACGCACCACTGCAGATGAAATCACTTGAAAACCTGTGTGCTTTTGCCGATCACCGAGCTTCGTACCGCAGCCGTAATTTGATCTAAGATCGGATGCGCAGGGAACGTCCTTGTCACTGTCTTCTTGGTATCGAAATGTTCATACTCCAGCGACTTCGCCCCCAACACCAGTCTTGACGTGCTCGAAATGAAACAACCTTGCCACTTCTTCACATCGTCGAGAGATGGAGGCGAGAGCTTCACAGGGATGCTATTTTCCGCACAGACCTCTAGTACAAGAGATCTCACCGTCCCCTTGAGAATCCCTTCCTCTGCAGTATACACAGCTCCATCCTGAATAGCGTAAAAGTTCGTCTGCGATCCTTCAAGCAAGTGTCGAGTATTTGGGTCCATAAGGATCACTTCCTCCATATCCGGTGCCAACCTGTCATAAATGGCCTTTCGTTCTCTCACCCATGCTGAGTCTTTGGCCGCAGCATTATGACGCGGCAGACCTGCCACCTCCAGCTTCACCATCTCGGATCGTAACGGGGGGAGGAATCCCACGTGGCAGAATATGTCTGTGTCTGCAAGGACCTCCCCATCCACTTTGTCTCCTTCACAGGGACATACCAGCACATTGATCTTGTACTCCTGGTCCTTCTGCGCTTCATACGACTCCTTGAACGCCGTCATAGCGGCGCGCATCGTGGCTTCAGCTCTCGGTCTCAGCTCCTTCTCTACGGCTCTGGGTGTTAATTGCTTCTCCGTTTGCATGGCGATCGTCGACTCCACTGTAGCAACGTAAATGTAAGATTAAAGTGTATAATAAATCAATAATAATTTAAGGGGAGACAGACCAAGTCGGCGGATGTGAGCCTCATAGTCGAAGATCTTGGTCTGCTGCACTGTACGAGCAGCCGTGTACGCTCCACGAGGATGAGCCAGTAGGAACGCAGTAGCATCCACGTCACATGGGATGACGAGGCCGTTCTTAGCTGCAGCCACCAGCAGCTTCTTCTCCACTTGACACGCAGCCATCGGCTTAGTACTTAGTACTTGAAATATCACATTAAATTTATTATAATTAAAAATATTAAAATTAAAAAGACCGCCTACAGTAAATATTTTGTTACGCAAATATCACATTGGACATGACAGGGCTGATGCTGCAGCTGAAGACGCTGCTCGTGCCATGTGCAACGGCCTTCTTGGTGCTGCTGTCGACGGCGTCAGCTTTCTCCCTTATGAAGCACGATACCAGTCCCTTATTTACAAAGTCGTTCCAAGTGCACTCGTTCTCCATTGCGAGCTACGATACCATGCTGAAGGATTCCGACACGGTCTGGCTTGTGGATTATTACGCGCCGTGGTGTCCACACTGCCGCCACTTCGCCCCGGAGTGGGAACGAGTAGCAAATTTTTATGCGAAGACGGACAAAGTGCAAGTGGGGGCTGTAGACTGCACTAAGAACAGCGAAATCTGCAACAACGAGAACATCTACGGGTATCCAGGAGTGAAGCTTCATCACGTCCCAGCAGACGCCGAGAAGTCGGCAATGATGCCCAGGGGTGCTAGAAACAGCAAGTCTGTCATTGATTGGGCTGAGAGACGCATGGAGGAGCACGGTATAAAGTCTGGAGTGAATTTGGAGGATTTAACTACTCACTTGAAGAATTTCAGGAATGACGGTGTTGCAGTGAATAGCGGTGACGAGGAACTTGTCAATGACCAGTCACTGGAGATGAAGTACAAACGACTACATGACGCCGGGATTGCAGCCGTATCAACGTTCCAGAACGGGTTCTTTATGGGAGCTAATGTTCTGGAAGGAGAGAGATACGATGTGGCATTGAGGTGGGTGGAAGCGCTGGCGGCGTCGTTTCCTATGGAGAAGAATCGACAGACACTTCAGCTTCTGGTGGAGTCAATGAAGACGAGTAACCACTGGAACCATGCCGATTGGAAGGTGTTGATGAACAAGTGGAAGCAGTTGGCGAGTGACAAGACTTTTCCATCGAACTTGTTCGTGTCCAGCGAAGATGAGAGCTGGGCGTTTTGCAAAACCTACACGTGTGGACTATGGACTCTGTTTCACAGTATAACGGTGACTGAGGTGAAAGTTAGTAAGAAATCTGTGACTCAACCTTGGAAGCCGAGCAGGATTATGGCGGCTATCAGAATGTACGTGAAACACTTTTTCGGGTGTGAGGAATGTCGGGAACATTTCTTAGCGTTGAATCCGGAGAGTATCATCAATGAGTTGGCCATTAGCGACGGAAAGGGACCGCATGCAGTTGCTTTTTGGATCTGGAAGATGCACAACACCGTCAACAAAGTCCTCAAAAAGGAGCAGTGGCCTTCAAAGGCAGCGTGTCCAATCTGCTACGTAGAGAATGGTGAACCAATTTCATTAGACCCCGTGCGGCTCCATGAAGAAGAAATTGTAGCGTACGTTACAAGTGCATATGCACACGATGATGATGAGATTTACGCCATGGATGCTGCATATAACGGAACGCTTTTCGCCTTGTGGTCATCCACTCAAGGCTTTAACGCAATGCTGATGGTTGTGGGATTCTTCGCTCTGATGACTGTGGCCTACAAGACGAGGAGATATCGTACCTTGGATAGGAAGACACTTACAATGCGGGATCACATAGCATGACAAACATTCCTTCTTCAATATTGGTTGGTCGAGTGATCGTCTTAACCATAAAAACAATTCTTGTTTTTTCTCGTTTATCAGCTGAATCACCGACATCATCAAATTGTGACGTGAATGTCGCTCGAACACTCGCTTATTTCCGAACTCAATCAAAAAGAGCGCATGTCCTTGAAGCCGAAATGACTGCGTATCTGTGCTAGACGATCGCCATAGTACGTCTGATTGATGTCAGTACAGTATCAAAAGGGTCGGAAGCTCCACGTGTCCAACCTCTAGCTAATCTACCAACAACTTAATGGCCTTCATGACGCTGTTATTGGCGGCGATGGCCGCTGTGGCGTCTGCTCGCCAGGCGCGGGACAACAGTCCGCTCTTCACCACTGAACAGTGCCAAGTGCGCACACTCAATAGTGAAAGTCACGCTGCAATGCTCAAAGACTCAAGTTCAGTGTGGCTTGTGGACTACTACGCGCCTTGGTGCCCACACTGCCGTCAGTTTGCTCCAGCGTGGGAAAAAGCTGCAGCCTTTTACGCTGACAAGGCCAATATCAACATTGCAGCAGTAGATTGCACACAGAACAGTCAAGTGTGCAACAACGAAGGGATCATGGGATATCCGACCATTAAGCTGTATCACGTGCCTCCAGAGAGCTCCGAACCAGTTAAAATGCCCCCTCAGAACCGTAGAAACACGAACACTGTCATTGCCTGGGTGGAGGAACAGATGCAGGAACATGGCATGAAAACCAGTGCTGGCACGGAAGATATTGATGCACATATCGAGAAGATCAACAATGGCTGTGAGATGGGTACTCCTACCAAGCCAGAGCCGGCGTCCAAGGCTGCTGAAAAGGTGCTCGATGATCAGAGTATGGAGATGAAGTATAAAAGGCTGCACGATGCAGGAATCGCAGCAGTGTCCACCTTTGAGAACGGATTCTATGTAGGTACGACGGTGCTGGAAGGAGAAAGATACACAGCAGCTGTGAAGTGGGTGGAAGCATTGGCCGAGTCCTTCCCAATGACAGGGAACAGAGAAGCCTTGACGATGCTTTCTGGTGCAATTAAAAAGCAGAAAAAGTGGGAACAAGCAGAATGGAACATATTGCTGACAGAGTGGAAGAAGAACGCAACGGAGACCAGCTTCCCAGCGAATTTATTTCAATCGAGTGAGAAGAAGAACTGGGCGTTTTGCACAACGTACACGTGTGGTGTGTGGACGCTGTTCCACACGCTAAGCGTCAGCGAGGTCAAGTCAGAAACCGCGCTGAAACCTAGCGAGATTATGGCAGCTATCCGACTATTTGTCAAGTATTTCTTCAGTTGTGAAGAGTGTCAGCGACACTTCATGATGGCTAACCCGGAAAGTTTGCTTGAGAAGTTGGCTCAGAGTGATGCGGAGGGTCCTCGCGCTGTCGCTATTTGGATCTGGAAGATGCACAATAAGGTCAATAAGGTGCTGAAGTACAACCAGTGGCCGACACTGGAGAACTGCCCTACGTGCTACGTGAATGACGGAGAACCTCTGGATTTAAACCCTACACGGCTACACGAAGAGGAAATCCTCTCCTACGTGACGAGAATCTTTGGCCATAAGGACACAGATCTCTTCTTCCTTGACGCTTCTTTCAATGGCGTGTGGAAAGCTTCCATGTCCATAATGCAACGCTACAGATCGGTGACAATGGTCGTATTGGCTGTGCTGCTTTTACTACCGTTCATGCTGCGCTCCAAAAAGAACCCCAAGACCGAAAAGACCGACTAAACTAAGCTCGCACTAATTCACTGCCTGGTTCCAAAGTTCTCGTTGAGCCAGTTCCTGTGAATCGATCAACGCAAAACACGAAATGGTATTACCTCTAAGTTGTAGAACATCTCTATGCGATATGGTCGCGCATTTTCAATGATTTTACGCCTATCAAACGGTGCTTGTGTTGCTGGAAAAATGTGCGGCAGATAACGAATAGCAGGCCGACAACGGCTAGAGCCCCCATTGAGAACCATGACGATGTTCCTACTGTTTGGAAGCTGACGTTGACGTTGCTTTCAATCTTGTAGACCCTCCTGACGTATGCAACAATGTCTTCGTCATTCAATTGATTCGGGTCCAGTGATTGTGGTTCATCGGTGTTGGTGTAGCAATTGGGGCAAGATAAATTCGTTGGCCACCTCGCTTTTCCCTGAACCTTGTTGACAGTATTATGCATGGTCCAGATCCATAGGGCAACCGCTTGAGGTCCATCTTCATCTCGAAGAGCCAATTTCGTGATCACACTATCAGGATTCGCCTTTAGGAAATGCCGTTTGCACTCTTCACAACCAAAAAAGTGTTTAACAACGAGACGGATAGCAGACATGATCTCACTCGGTTTCAAATTCTCGACGCCAGTCACTGTCAAGCTGTGGAATACTGTCCAAAGCCCACAAGTGTACGTTGTACACAAAGCCAAATCATCCTTATTCGCAAACAAATTCGCAGGATAACTCTTCTCGTTTACTGAAGATTTCCAGTTTTCCAGCATGTCCAACCATTCATTCTGCTTCCATTGTTCCTTGACTTTCATCATGTCCACAAGCACTGCAAACGCAGCACGGTTCTCTTTCATCGGAAAAGCCCCTGCTAGTGTCTTTACCCACGTCACTGCTGCCTCATACCTCTCCTCAGCCAAAATGGTAGTGCCCATGAAAAAACCATCTTCCAATATGAACAACGCCGTCGTTCCTGCATCTTTCAACCTTTTCAACTGCATATCTTCCGATCGATCATCATATAATGGTTCAACCGGGTCCCCGAACTTATACTCCTTCTTTTTCAGATCGTCGCGCAGTGGGTTCTTCGGATACACCTTGTCAACATCAATTAGTGGCCCCATACCATGCTCCTTCAATGTTTCTTCAAGCCATTTAGCTACGTGTCGGGCGTACACGTTGCCTACGTGGGGCATCGTAATGGCTTCCTCGCTTACATGGTACAATTTGACTCCTGGGTAAGCGTGCACGTCCTCTCGGTCGCAAATTTCGTTCTGTCTGGTGCAATCCACCGCACCAAATTGAATGGAGTCCACACTGCCATAAACACTGGCCACTTCTTCCCATTGAGGACCAAATTGACGGCAGTGAGGACACCACGGCGAGTAAAAGTCCACGAGCCAAACTGACTGCGTGTCGTCCAGCATGGAGTCGAAATTGCTGGAGTTCAGGGTGCGCACAACCGTTGACGTGGTGAAGAGAGGGCCACGATCGCGGCGCATCGGCCCGAACGCCGAGGTGGTGGGCAACCAGCCAGAGCCGAGCAACGCTGCTGCAGCGGATAGCAGGAGAGTTCGAGGCATTTTTTAAAGTGAACACGTTGCAACACGTCCAGCGTTATTTCACGTACTGATTTTACCACCTATTTTGTTTGGCATTGTTTCACGTACTGATTTTATTTGTATTAATTTTTCTGCTTACTTTGAGCAAGAATTTCATTCCGGTTGCGCTGATGCTTCAACCGGTGCTTGGCA
Organism: Phytophthora colocasiae; assembly: GCA_018806915.1. Taxonomy (NCBI): domain Eukaryota; phylum Oomycota; class Peronosporomycetes; order Peronosporales; family Peronosporaceae; genus Phytophthora; species Phytophthora colocasiae. The sequence goes on along the minus strand of JAGKQI010000102.1, from coordinate 315,546 downwards.
TTGAAGCCAGCGACTGTAGATGGCGCTTCAAGAAGGTAAGGACGGACCTCTCAAAACAGTGTTGATTTCGCTGATAGAACTATTCTTCAAGAATGACACAGGATCATACATACAGTAGCATGCAAGCTGTAAGTCATGCCAGGCGTTCGGGAAAGAATCAAGCCCGTTGATAACACTTATTTAGTCATCATATTGATCCTGTGCAATCCGGAATCCTCATAGACAGGTTTTGCTGAGTGCAGCCACAATAAGTTCAACCACGGCCTGAATGATCTCGTTGAAGGTGACCAAAACTAACCAAGGTGCAAGTCAATACCGAGCGCAAACTCCCCGAGCGTGATGATTGCCCTTGTTCGCGTACTGTAGCATTCAAACGAACTAGGGTGGAGCAGGGCGATTGTATTCACTTCTCCATTTACCTGCAACTGCAAACGTCAACATTACGGAGATGGTTTCCTTCGGACTACGTGCATTCGGGCTGTCCCTATGCTGGTTTGCAGCTCTCGTTACTACAAGGACGACTGAGGCTGTGGCATCGTCTGGAAGCACTGCTAATGCGACCAAGTGCTTCCCCTCCAACTTCCTATTCGGTTCCGCCACGGCAGCGTACCAAGTCGAAGGTGCAGTGAACGAAACAGGACGTACACCAAGTGTCTGGGATGAAATTTGCGGCAGCGGCTCATTCCCAAATTGCGCCAACGTCGCCGACGACTTTTTCCATCGATACCAAAGCGATATCCAAACGATGAAGAGCGACGGCTACGGCTCCATGCGTTTCTCCATTTCATGGTCGCGTGCCATGACGTGGAATAGCACACTGCAACGTATGCAGCCTAACCTAGAGGGTCTCGCGTTCTACCATTCACTTGTGGACGACCTGATTGACAATGGTATTGAGCCTCTATTGACACTGTTCCATTGGGATATGCCTCTTGAGCTCTACAGTGCTGGTGATTTCCTCAACACGACTATTATCGACCACTTTAAGGACTACGCAGAGCTGATCTTCACTGAATTCGGCCAGAAAGTCAAGTTCTGGTCGACAGTCAACGAGCCGCTGTCTTACATGTACCATGTACGGTAGATTTTTAAACAGGTCTTATTTTGTGCAGGTCTTGGATTTTCCCTCGGTGGACTTTTTTTCTGAACTCATGAATGGATCTCAGCCAACAGCCCACTTCCGATTTGGAGACGCAGTGAGCAAGCAGTCACCCTCTGGAGAGGCGGTCATGGGGAAGTCGAACAGCACCTCCAAGGCACAGAAGCATCGCTCGAAGGCGACAAAGGCTGTGCTTTCATCTCCGGAAGGACGGACAAAGAGAAGGCTAGAAATGGAACTATGTACAACGTCCTCCTCATCCGCTAGCTCATCTTCGACTACAGTCTCCGAGCATGAGTCTCTGTCAGCCTCGTGCTTCACGTTCGCTCCCTCGCCGTCGCCACCAACTTCTCCCGTGTCACTAGCGGTTTCTTCGCCCGCATCCACGATATTCCCCCTCCTCCAGAGTCTCCACCGACATCATCCCAGCTATTTCATCCAGAAGTTCCCTCCATTCTGCCGTCACCGCACACATCGTGGCAGCCAACTCCATCGCACGTGCCCATAGCGTCGTCACCTCAACTTGCAATGCAAGCCGCTCCCTCCCCCAGCGTTCCACAACCTCAGCCGACACTTGATATCCCAGCGTCATCTGCTGCATCAGTGGGTGGGGTACATTCAAGCTCTCCTGGCATCACAGTTGAGAGTAGCGAAGCCGTGCGAACAAAGTATCAGGGCGTCATCATGCTCAACGGTTTCCAGTATACAAAGGCGGGGACATCATCCAAGAAAGTATCCTACAGATGTAGTTTCTATCGTCGGAAGGTGAAATGCAAAGGCCGCGTGGACTTCACGATTAAACACATGGCTTTTACAAACTTTCGAGAGCATGTATGCCATTTGGGTGTCGTCGTCCCCAACGTTCGCAACGTGGAAAAGGAAATGAAGGATGCTGTTGTCGACATGGTGCTTCAAAACCTGTCCATGGCGGCTGAGCGAGTGTGGGAAAGCATGCGTGACAAGTTCTATTCGTCTGATAACGTTGCTGTACATGGATTAACCCGTGAACAAGTCCACCAACAAGTGTATCGCACGCGCCGAGAGTACTTTGGTGGTTTCATGCACGGACTGGTAGAAGTCCCTCCTCTCTCTATGGTACAAGGGACTGCCATGAGCTTTTTCCAGTTTCACCGTGTGTACGCCGATAAGAGTTCCAATGGTACTGGTGTTGAGCGTCTGATAGGTTGGGGGCATCCCGCACTCATCGACAAGCTGAAATACAAGGGTGTTACGCTGTTTATCGATGGGACTTTCCGTTGTGTTCCACGACCATTTTACCAATGCGTCGTAATTATGGTGCACGATCAAGCATCTGACTGCTATCTACCTGCGTTCTACGTGCTATGTAGTTCTAAGGAGTCTGACATGTACTGGAATGTCATTGATCATGTGATTCAAGCGAATAATCAAAAGCTCGACCCAGCCACCGTCATTTGTGACTTCGAGGCAGGGTTACTCAAGGCCGTTCTCACTCAATTTCCGGATGCCAGGGTGAGTGGATGCTACTTTCATTTTAAACAAGCTTTGCTGCGGCGATGAAAAGGGAAAGAATCCCTGCACCTGAAATCAAGATTGCAGTGGCACCTGGTTGCGTTGATACACTGGCTGTCATTGACAGAGCTAAGGTAGCTACTCAAGGGATCAACTACGTTCGGAAGTTGATTCGCGAACAATGTGAGATCGATGGGATTCCTTACTCCGAGAACAAGTGGGATGCCTTTTAGATGTATTTTCACAAGCAGTGGGTGCTACGCTACACTCCAGACTTGTGGAACGTGGATGGTCTGAACAAACAGGTTGTTGCACGAACTAACAATCCACTTGAACGGTTCAATCGAGAACTTAATGGCGCATTCCCTCCTCATCCCAGCCTACCAAGGTTTGTGGCAGGTATTGAAGTCCTTGCCCGTCGTCATGTGCAAACTCTTCAGGACATTTCAGCCAACCATGCCAGGGCGCCCCATCGCCGAGAGAAGTTCATGTTGCCTGAGAAGGTAAATCTGCCCAGCGACGAGTAATGTAAGGTCGTACGCCTCATTGCTGGTATCGTAGTGATAGATCAAACTGTATAAGGGGCTCTGTTCTAAAGGAAACAAGACACTCTCTGGCTAAGTTCAAACGAAATGGTTGTTTTGATCAGGTCTTGCGATTCGGTCTCACAATCGTCGAGATCCAAATCCAAGACCTGCACCAAATAGGAACCGCAAAAAAGACAACCACATGTACATCTTCTACATCTACGTTGGAACAGACAGCAATTAGTATGAGGCCGCGCACAATTTGCTCTTAGCTCATGCTGAAATGGTCGCGCTATTCCGAACGCTTCAAGAGCAGGGAACTGTCCAGAGTAGCGCTCGTATTGGTCTCGTTCTATCTGGTTTCGGTATTCCTTACGACGATACTGTGGCTACAGATGTGGAGGCTGCTGAGCGCTTCAACTCGTTCAATTCGGGCTGGTTCCTCGCCCCACTTACCACGGGTGACTATCCGCCCATGATGCGCGAACGTGTTGGAAATCGTCTCCCGAATTTCACTGACGAAGAAGCTGCTCTTGTAAAGGGTTCATACGATCTCATCATGATCAACCACTACTACTCCAACCTCATCACCTATTGTGACTCAAACCACTCAGAAACCAAATGTTCAAGTCTAATGGATGGATATTTTGCGGATATGGGGGTGGATAGCTCCCAAGTGCACAACGCTTCGGTCATCGGATCGGGGAGTATTGCAAACCCTACCAGTTGCACCGATCACTCTGGATTCCCGCCTAGCTACATCGAGTACATTCGTTGGGCACACTCATACGACACGAGCGCAGATCTACTGTTAACTGAGAACGGATGGTGTGGCAACGAGACCATCGATAACCAGGACCAGTTGTGGTATTACCGTACTCACTTGGAGATGGTTCATCACGCTATCTACGAAGAGAACATCCCTATCATCGGCTACACCGCTTGGAGTCTACTGGATAACTACGAATGGGGTTCCTACGCGCCTCGTTACGGGCTATACTACGTCGATTTCCCTGAAAACATCGGTGACAAGGGCGTCTACTCGGTTCCATCGACATATTTGAATCGCACGGCTCGTACAGCTGCGAAATGGTATGCGAATTTGGCGACAACGGGGTGTTTTGATGCGGAGCCGGAGGATGAAAAGTGGCTTACGTATCTGTAAGTTCACACAATTTCGTTGTGCGTGTAAATGTTTCATAGCGAATTTACCAATTTTGCTTATCCATTTCCTATATGTAAGTACATTCTGTTGTTTGTGTTGTGGAATCCACAATCTTGGATGACTCACTTCCCACCAACAATAAAGTCTTTTGTGTTGTCTGCAAGGACTGAAGCGAATCCACCAGCGCTTCTGTTTCTTCACCCACTCGATCTCTCAATCGCATGCGTAGCAGAAATGGAGGGAACTTGTCTGGGTTCGAGATCGCCTCAGCTGCTGTGCTGCAGTTCCCTGTTCAAGGAGTGTTTGTTCTCCACGTTTCCCCAAAATGACGATAATAACACCACCTATAAGCACAGCGATACAGCCTGCGACGGCAAGAAGCAGATTTGTTGTTGGAATCGATGCTTGAACGTTCATCTCTTGGATATTCCCCAGAAACGCCAGCGATGACTTGGTAGAGAACACACTCATATTTGATGGCACCTGCTTGGTTACCACTGCATTCTGGAAAATGAAGTAGAACCCAGCCGTGTACGCAGGCTGCAGTGTGTGCTCAATATAAAGATGGTTTTTCTCGACATGATTTAGATACTTGTCGAGAAGTATCTCGCAGGCCTGCGGGTGCATGTACTCTGCGATTGAATTATCTGCTCGCTTAAAATTACGTGGCAAAACAATTAGTGCTGGTCTGCTCTCTTTGTCCATTCCAGCTCCACGCATTTCCTTCACTGTCCCTGCCAATATTTTCCATTGCGAGTCTCCCACCGAAAAGAAGTTCGCGTTTAAATTGATAGGGCTCAGAGAACTCATCCGAATGGCGTGTTCACTCACCAGCAAGTTGTCTCCACTTTCTAACTGGAATCTAATTCCGCGACAGCCAGTTGTACTCGCACATTCGGCGCCATAAGTATCGCTCAGGTCCTCCAGCGTCCATGCCAAGCGCCCCACAGAAAGCGAGTAAACTATCCGAGCGTTAACAACTCGGGCAGGATAGCCTTCTTCTGAACTAGATTCAAGTGAGTCACCTTCAATTCGTTTGCCTACGCTGACAATAATCATTGACGTGTTCGATCGCTGGTCACAGGACTGGTACAGTTGACTTGGTTCGTAGTATTTGGAGTCCACTACTAATTCTTCGCCTCCTTCGTCGTTGATACAGATCGAAAGCGCCTGTACGCGTGGGTAGATCGTAGTTTCCATTCCAGAGGCTGTGAACTCCTTGATATCTGAATCCAATATGCAAGTCACTGCGTTGCAAAGGAACTCGGAAAGTGAAAGGTAGAACGGATTCAAACTTGAGGAATTGTCTGTCTGCTCGCCATACTTTATCGTCGGAATCTCGACCGTAAGAGCATCAAACGTAATTGTATCTGAAATATCAACACGTGAAAAATCGATTTTTGCCAGTTCGTCCGTGACACTTTTGTTGTCTGCCTTGGAAAAATATTCAACAACTCGATCGCGTACATCACTAGCAACTGTTGCATTTGGGGATGAGCGCTTTGTCAGATTAAAAAAGTCAGCCAAGGCCAAGGTTGTTCCTGTGTAGTTCACTCGTGAACCACCATCCCAAGCCTCATGATCATCATCCCACCAGCCAAAAAAGCTGTCGCTCACCAGCATAGAGTACACAGCTAGATTTATAGCAATAGATTCGTCCATTGGAAGTTCTTGGTCTTGTGGGAGATCTGAATCCATATTCATGGGCATTCTTAACGTTGCAGTAGGCCCCAACGCTTTTGAAAGCGCATATTGCTGCCACGATCTTGCAGGAAATCCGTACGTAGCCAAAACGGTATCGAATGGATCATCGTAATCGTCGGTGCGGTTGCACCATGGTGGAACTTCCTCGGTCTCTGCGAATAACGTGCGTAAAATCGTATTACGGACACTGTTACCTGGTGTATTTTCTCGGAATTCCGTACTGAATGCTGTTGTTACCAGGCCTTGGTCATCCAGCTGCTGGGTAGAGTCTAATAATCCACTCTCCACAGTAAGATCAGATGAAATAATCCGAGGGTGAACTCCTCCAGAAACTACTTGGACATTTAACGCACTGAAGCCTGTGTTCATCAGGTACCCCATAACTCCAATAACCCCCATTGCGAGATATCGTCGTTGATTTTCATGATGAACACTGCATTTTGTGGCGACACATAGGACAATAACCGACACAACCATACTCAGAAACATATCGAGAGGTTTGGAGAGCAGCACGGTTAGTCCCCCGGAAATGGAGTTGTACTTGTCCAGCATCTCCTTCTGCCTTCTGGGGCCCGTGTCGCGATCTTGAAAGGTTTCAATCCGGACCCCATCACCCGCAAATTGCAGCATTGCACCAAGTACTACAATGACCATTAAAAGTATGCCAATAACCGCTCGAAGGCGATAAATGCTGATGTAAAGCGTGAACTCCGACACGCCATCGTCAGCTAAATGGTCAGCAGGTTCAGGAACGGAATCCGTCCCGACCAATTGTCTCTGTGCATTAGCAGTGTTAGACATCGACGTGTGCTCTGCGTTGTTTATAGGGGAGTGACCTTTTCAAACCACTTGAGCCAGCAACGCCACAAAGATATCGGAGAGCAGTCGTACCCAGGTACCGTATTAATGAATGATTTCGAAGACAACGGTAATGTTGCTGTATTTTGAGTGTTTTTTTTCCTAAAGAACCCAGTGCTGGTGATCGTTTGCCTCATGCAATACTAGTACTAGTATTTGCTTACTCCAAGGAAGGGGCAATGGACCTATTGAGCCATTAAGTCATGATGACAGACAAACAACAACCATGCGTGCCTCATCATATGGAGTGCAAGACGATGATGGAGATCTGCTCACTGTATTAGTTATACTTTACTTCGAAGTTGTTATGCAGCATAACGATTAGATGAGTAACTCACGACATCATCGATTACGACCAGTGCAGCTTCCTCGGCTACGAGGAGCTGACTGTAGTTTTGTGCTGTTCACTTTGCCTTTTGCCAGCAACACACCACACCAAAAACTTCCAGGAACGTCGTTGTCCCGAAGACCTCTCACCACACGCCTGAAGTCTGAAGCCATGAAGATCACCATTCTGTCCGTGCTTGTTTCGCTCCTGATTGTCGGAACCTCTGCTCAATATTGGAGCTGCAAAGCCAGCATTCGATGCGACTTGGGCGGTGATAATACCCAAGTCTGTGCAAGCAACGGCTGGACCTACCCGAATAGATGCGAGTTCAACAAGGCAAACTGCGACAACAAGGGATGGCGAGTGCTGCACAACGGTATGTGTAGAAGGGATGGAACACGCTAGGAAGACGCGAGTAATGCCCGTCACTCTAGTCAATCTACGAGTTCCTCATCGTGCTTTAGTCGACTGAATTGCACTGAAGCGCTTGGCGTTCTAGCAAGAGTAAAATTTGCGAGAAAGTCTGAAGTCGATACAATACAGATTTGACTCATTCTTGGCCAGAGCACCAAATTCCAAAATGCGTTATTACATTGCTCAAACTCTCGCTGTATCTAAAGTTTCCTTCTCCTGAAGAATACAAACGTGATGCCCCCCGACCACAAAGTGCTGGTGATCGTTTGCTTCATCAACCAGAACAATATTTTCCACCCGAAGTGAATCCAAGGACACGTCCACGAGTTTCCCAGTGACAGCATCTCGCAATTTCATCTGCAAAATGAAAGGAGGGAACTTGTCTTGGTTTGCGATTGCCTCCGTTGCCGTCACCGCCGTACTATGATGATGCAACGCACGTCCTCCACGCGTACCAAACACAGCAATAGTGACACCGCCCAGCACCATCACCACACAGCCTGCGATCGCCAGAAGCATACTGGTCGTTGGAATAGATGCAAACACGTGCATATTCTGGATATTTGCCGAAAACGCCAAGGTTGTTTTCGTCGGAAACGCAGTGGAGTTCGAATCAAGTTTGCTGTGGACCATCGCGTTTTGGAAGATAAAGTAGAGGCCAGCCGTATACGCTGGTTGGAGTGTGTGTTCGAGGTACAAGTGGTTCGCCTCGATTCTGGCCAAGTGCCTATCGATAAGGACGTCGCACGACGCTGAGAATCTCATGTGCGTTGCCAACGTCGAGTTGATTGTCTTGAAGTTCCTTGGGAAAATAATAGGCTCAATTGCAGGCATACTCTCCATATCCCCTCCTCGAGTTTCTTCCAGAGTTGATGCCAATATCTTCCATTTGGAGGAACCCACTTTGAAATATTGCACGTTCAAATTGATGGGGCTGAGTAAATTCATCGGAATGCTGTTGTTGCCGACGATCAGCATATCCTTCGTCGATGAGTTCTTTGCTTGTTCAAGAGGGAAGCGAATTCCAAGACAACCATCATCACTCGTGCACGTAGCGTTGTATACGTCTGCTAGATCCTCCACTCTCCATGAAAGCCGTCCAACAGTGAGCGAATACACCATCTGAGCGTTAACCATTCGTCCTCCTACGTTCCCTTCAGGCTGATCCTCGAACGCATCTCCTTCGACACGCTTCCCCATACTCACAATGATCATGGACGTGTTTGACCGTTGCTTGCAAGACTGATACAGCTCGTTGGACCGATTGTAATTGAAGTCCACAACTAAGTCTTCTCCTCCTTGATCATTTAGACAAATAGCAAGAGCTTGAACACGGGGGTAGACCGGTACTTGCTTCCCTGCCGCTGTGTATTCCAGCACTGCCTCATCGTGCTTCACAAGACACGCTCCTGGGTTGCAGCTATTCGTATCATACGTGCTATTGGTAGTACCTGGTTGAACCATCTTTTTACCCGGAATCTCAATCGTTAGTGCGTCGAACTCCACTGTATCAGACAGATTAAAGTGCGAAAACTCGATCTTTGCCTTGTCACTCGAGGTGCTAACATTCCTTGCGATGCTGAAATAGTCGACGATAACCCCATGAACGTCACTCAGGAACGTTGTTGATTGACTGGTCATGTTTAAACACTTAACCATCTCCACCGGTTCTTCACGGTTCACGGCCTGACGACATGGATTCACGCCACTATAGGCCTCTTGTTCGTCGGTCCACCATCCGAGGAAGCTGTTGGTGGTGATCAAGGCGTATACTGCCAGGTTGGTCGCAATAGACACATTCATCGGCAACTCATCTTCTGACGGTAGGTCAGATTCAGCAGCGTTCATGGTCATCGTTATCGAGTCTGTCGGCTTTAACGCAGTCGAAAGTGCTCGATGCTGCCACGCGAGCGACGGAAAACCATATTGAGCATACGTTTCCTTATACGGGCTGGTGTAGTCTTGGCTGATATTGCAGGATGTTGGAATGTTGGCAGTGGTGACGAACAAATTGCGTAAAATGGTGTTGAACACGCTGTTTCCAGCCGCGTTTTCACGGTAACTAGCGTTCGAGAACGTTGCAAAGAAGCCAACGTCGTCTGAAGGTTGACTGGTGTCGTTGAATGTTTCAACTGCGAGGTCCGAAGGGGAAATCCTCGGTTGAATCTCCCCCGGGGATACCTGCATATTAAGTGCACTGAATCCCGTGTTCATCATGTACCCGAGCACTCCAATGACCGCCATGACGGCATAACTTCGATGGTTTTCATTGTGTAGACTCCATCTCGTCGCGATGCACAGAATAGCCACAGCAACTACCATACTTAAGAAAACATCCAGTGGCTTCATCAACAGAGTCGTGAGTCCGGCGGAGATGGAGTTGTATTTATCCAGAAGATCCTTTTGCCCTGCTGCATCGAGATCAACAGATCGGAACGTGTCGATTTGGATTCCATCTCCTTCGAACTGCACAATCACGACGATAAAAGCGACTGCCAGGAACAACGAGATCGAGATGGCACGAAAGCGATGCACGTGGACATCCAAAACGTGGTCGGACACGAACTTCGTGTCGTAGTCGTTCGACCGTTCCGAGATCGACATGTTCTTCAGCAGGAATAATGCAAAGTGACTTTTCCAAGGGCAAAAAAGATATAGAGCACTTTGAAGAATCAAAAATGATATCCGCAACCAACGTCTTCGGACCTCGGGATACCGATGCTTCCTTGCTCTCTATTGTTTCCCGTTTATCTCTCGGTCTGGTACACACGTGCGGGGATGAGATCACTAAAGCTCGCATGTTGCTCAAGAGCATTGGCCACTTGAAGTAGTCGCTCTTCGGTCTTACGGGCACCCATAAGTTGTAGGCCGAGAGGGTAGTCACCGTCGCTCGTTAATGCCGCTGGGATGGAGATGGAAGGCACACCAGCCATGTTCGCGGGAACGGTCATAACGTCGTTGAGATACATACTCACAGGGTCCTCCTTTGCCTGCGTGTTGTGAACTGGAAACGGACCGGAGGGGGTTGTAGGAGTCAGTAACACATCAACTTCTTGGTCCTGAAACACTCGCTGGAAGTCCTGACGAATGCGTTGACGCACAATCACCCCTCGTTCGTAGTAGTCACTCATGGCACCAGCACTTAGAACAAAAGTGCCTGACAGGATACGGCGCTGCAATAAACAGTCAATTCCACGGTTATCTTGACGATCACCCCTCAACATAGCAAGTATTTACCAACCTGAACTTCTTCTCCGAAACCCTCCGATCGTGTTCTACAGTACAGATCGTGCAGAGCGTCGGACTGATCCTCTTGAGTCTCCAGCGCAATGTCCTTAGCCCTGATAAAAGATGCAACGTCAAGCTGAATATTGCAGACAGGAACATCAAAAACTACTGCAAGAATGTACCTGTAGCCGTAGCGAACGCCGTCGTATCGAGACAGATTGGACGATGCCTCAGCACAAGCCAAGATGTAATAAGCTGGGATGCAAAGCTTCGTCGTCGGCAGTGACACGCTAACAACTTGAGCTCCGGCGTCACGCAGCCAGGCAACTCCTTTGTCCCACACGTTCAGGATTTCCTCCGGCAGTTCCTCGACAAAGTACTCGGCAGGAATACCTACCCGAACACCAGCCAAGTCAACTTTCTTGGATTCCTGCGATGCCTCCACTGTGTCAGAGCACTATATACAACAGCTTAGTCTTTTAGGCGTCGTGGAATTATCTACAGCAGAATCTTACCCATTTTTCAGGCAGATCGTCCGTCATACAAGTCGAGTCCATACTATCGGGACCAGCAATAGCTTTCAGGACAGCGGTGGCATCACTAACGCACCATAGACACCATTAACACGAAATGAACAACTCATTTCATCTCCAGCGTGTACTTACCCAACCGATCTCGCGAAAATACCAGGCGTATCGAACGAGCTTGCGTACGAAATCATGCCGTGGCGGGAAACACGACCATACGATGGCTTTAGCCCGACGATACCACAGTATGCAGCAGGCTACACTCAACAATCCACGAGCATTAAACATCGACACTCCTCCCATAGCTGATCTGTGGCAGCCTACCTGCCGCACGGAGCCGCCCGTATCCGATCCCAGCGCCGCAAAGCAGCATCCGGACGCGACTGCAGCAGCGCTTCCTCCTGAACTTCCACCAGCTACCACTGCATCCTCTCCAAGACCCTTCGACCACGGGTTAATGGTGGCTCCGAATATGGAGTAGAGCGTACCAGAGCCCATGGCGAACTCATCCATGTTGAGCTTTCCGAGAGGCACAGCACCTTGATCCAGCAACCTCTGAGTAGCTGTCGACTCGTATGGAGACACAAACCTATCCAGTATCTTGGAAGCTGCAGTGGTAGGAGTGTTTTCCATGCAGTAGAGATCCTTAACGCCCACAGGGATGCCATCCAGTAGACCTAGTGCTTTTCCAGTCGCACGCCGCTCGTCGGACGCCTTTGCCAATTGTAATGCGCGCTCGAAATCCGTAGCCACAAACATGTTGAAGGCGCGGGTCTTCTCCACCTGGTCGATGCAGGCCTGCGTAAGCTCCACGGCCGAGACGTCACCTGCAGCCAGTGCTTGTGCCGCAGTCAAAAGCGTTTTATTGCACCAATCACTGACACTGCGGGAGGAAATGTCACGCCATGCCGACTTGGCTGCATGAGCGACATGTCTATAGGAACGTAACCACGTTAGAATGAGCCTTGAACGCGCAGTAGTTGTCATGTACCAGCACGCACCGCTGCGAGATACCCACGCGCATCCTAACCGCACAAAATGACATCGAAATATTTTCAAATAAATAATTGACAAAACGTGAGTATACTCAATGACTTTTTACCTGTAAAAAAGACGAATCTTTTCAACCTATCATAGTCTTTTTACGTTTCCTTTTTTGTCCAATCCGGAACGATCCCCTGTTCTGGTTGGATCGATTGGTCGAGCGTCTCGCTTGGCCTTGCCATCGCCGACAGCCTCCGCCATCCCATTATTTCCATCGAAGAAGCGGAAAAGGTGACGCTAATGTCGATAGATAACTTACATCCCATATAAAACACTAATGGTAGTAAATTATAATGAAAATATGTTACTCAGATGTCGAGCGATACCCTCACGTGGCTGCTGACCAAGAACACCTCGTCCTTCCTGGTGAAGCGCAATGGCAACGAGTTCGCCCGCGAGAAGTTCAACCTGTTGAACCGCAACTGCCGCAAGTACTCGGGTCTGGCCTCCACCAAGGCTGTGGACATCTCGCTGGCTGACAAGAAGATCACTCTGTCCACCAAGATCGAGAAGGCCACCAAGAAGCCCACCAAGGCTGTGAACGCTGTGCCCCTTCGCAAGGGTGCTCGCGGTGGTGCCAACACCATCCGTGCTAACATCTCGCGCAACTACTACCGTCGCGACCTGAAGAAGGCCGCTCTGGCGAAGTGGTCGCGTCTGTCCACGGTCGCTAAGGTCGAGAAGGGTGCGTACAGGCTTCAACAGTTTTTTTTTTTTTTCAGGAACAGGTTCTAATATTTCCGGTCATTACTGCTACAGGTGTCCTCCAGAAGAAGGCCATCCGCAGCCGTCGCGTCAAGGCTTAAGCTTGTTGCATTGGATTTGTCGTCTGCCGCTCTTGGTTCGGTGGACCACTTTCGAGTTGGGAATAATGACAGGGAATAGAAGTGCAGGTCTGCGACCAGAGCTTTTGCTCCCGTGAAATGTACGACTTCTTGAGATATCGTCCGTCCCCATCGAATTCTTTTGTGTCACTTCAGTTGCAACCGCCAACCAGTCACAGTTCAACAGTTCAACAGTCGCTCTCAACTATCAGTAGGCAAGTCTCATGCCGTTCTTGCGGTCGCTGGAAGTCGAGAGTAGCCAAGAGCTACGTAGTTCCAAGACACTCATTGGCTCAGGTTCTACGACGTGTGATGTGGTGATTTCAGGTGCTAGTGTTCTGGAACTTCATGCCCTGCTAAACTTATCTTCCGATAAAGCTTCAGCAACATTAGTTCCGTTCTCAGTCAGTGCTGTCTGCTACGTGAACGATGTTGTAGCACCTCGAGAAGGAGCTGTGGTTGTCCATGGAGATCGTGTTGCTTTCGGTAGTCCGCATAACGCTTTCGTATTCGAATTGATACCTCATCCACAGAAGAAAACAGTTCAAGAATCAATTGAGACTGATAACTCAATGGATCCTAGTGGCAAACGAGCATTTCGAAAAGCGTTAGATACATTGAGAGGAGATCGTAAGTCTTCAATCCCAAACGCTTCTGTCGCTACTTCTCTTCAGAGCAACCTTCAAGCAACACGGAATCGCAGCACCATATCTTCTACTGCCAGCTCAATGCCGTCGTTAAAATCCAAGAACCAACTAAATCGATTTTTACTCGAGGCCTCTACCGATTCCCTACTTAGTGACTATGTCGATCGGAAGCTCAAGCAGCGCAACGCAAATTCTTCTGTTGCTAGCTATAACCAGAGTGAAAATCCAAGCAGAGCTTCGAATAGTGTACGACAGTCGAGGGAGCAGCGAAACTTGGCGGAAATGGAAAAACTGAGACTTTCTCAGCGAATCCGAGAAGTAAACGATGTACGTCGGATGAAGATACTGCAGAAATATTTTTTTATACTCACGAATGCTTGTTGAATAGGTTCTGAATGGGGATACGACATTCCAGGAAAGTTACCTATCGCCATCTTCCAGGAGAAGTTCACTGTGGCCAAACGAAACACACAAATCTTCTGGTCGTGATAGTGTAAAACAAGCCGATAGAAGTGATGGAAATGACGAGGAAGATGAAGAAGACGAACTGCCGGCGATGATGGAGAAGGCAGCTAGTTTTTCACAAAATTCAGTACCAGCAAGCCTCTCGGTCTCGATTCAAACAGAACTTTCGGATGAAAACGACTCTTGTAGCTCAAGTCAGTCTAACAACCCTCCAAGAGCTCGCAGTTTCTTTTCTAAGGCGATGGAACTTGGTTTTAACGATTTAGCTCGATCTCACTCGCGAACAATCAAAACAGAACGACAAGAAGCGGCTAAAACTGCTCTACAGCAAAAGATCATTAGCCAGACGATCAAAAGGAAACGAAACGAGATTATGACTGAAACATTTGTTCGCTGGAAACGTGGTCTTCGGATTCAAAACGAAAATCGAGAGCGTAAAGGTCACCAACTCGTACAAGTCCGTACAGCACTCGATAAACTGCGTCGTGATCAGTATTTTATCCGGTGGCGAACCTTCGCTGCATTGAGCGGCCAAGTGATTGTTTGTCGTCTTGATGCCTTCCAACAGCGAGGCAAAAGACGTTTGGTTCGGAAAACCTGGGCTGCGCTTTGTAGTAATTACTTGAATTCTCGACAACTATCCAAACTTTTGCATCGACTGATCACCAGAAAAGCCACGGTAGCGAGACAATCTGCTTTTCGACACTGGCAACGTTTCATAGAGAAGAGCTCAGTACGCTACCAGTTGAGCGAAGTTCAGCGAGTTGAACGGTGTAAACTCAAAATTCACCTCGCACGAATGGCAATGCGTCACCACAACCAAAGAATTGTTCAGCCATTGCTAGCCATTTCTTTCCGAAGATGGAAAGAGAGGTTGGTCCAACGGCAAAGGCAGATGCGGCTTACACGAATGTCGGAGCGTCACTACAGTCAAAGAATTGAACAACCATTACTAGCTAAGCTTTTTCGAATATGGATAGAGAGAGCAGGACAACGACATAAGCAGAGGCAGTTGTTGCGCAAAATTCTCGCTCATGGTGCCTCGAAGCTCACTCAGCGAGCTTTGAGAAAGTGGATCGAGGTTGCACTAGCTGTGAGAGTTACTGCGAACGTAATGAAGCAGAGTGAACAGCAAATTCAACAAACTGGGGAGCGTCTTCTTAATCAGCACAACCAAGCCCAGATGGCATTGAAGGAAAGCCATGCACAACAACTTCAGAATCTCATGACGATGCTAGAGAAGAAGAATCAAGAGTTAGAGAAGTTGCAAAGGAAACAGCGTGCACTGGACTTACAAAAGGTTGGTGGTCATTTCCTCACACTCGAAAGTGGTTTAAGTTAAACTAACGGTCCATTTTTCTAGGTTGCTGCAAGAAAAAAGAGGGAACATGTTTTGCGCAGCTACTTCGAAAGTGCGGTCGTCAAGGTCAGTGCGATTACTCTTTTTTGTGCTGATTTTAGCTGTTTTACTAACTTGTTTTAATTCTCCAAAGTGCGACGAACAAATTGCTCAAGCCAGCGATCAACTTGAGAACTTGCTCCAGAGCGCAGAGAGCGACATCCTCGGTGCCCGGTTTGGTGCTGCTCAGGTTAATAGTCTCCATTTCTCTTCCAACTTCTTTGTAGTTCTAATTAGCTTATCTCCATTGTCTGTCACCAGTTTCTCGTTGACTCAATACTTCAGCAGAAACTCCACAATGCGAATGAGTATATCCATCTCCAAGAAATAGTCTTCCCGTTCAAGTTTAACTCCGAAGACCCTGTTCATGACTGTGTATCGGAGCTTTCTTCTAATGACCGCTTCCTGTACGACATGCTTCAGCAAGTACGTACTATTTTCCAATTTGTTCGTCTCTCCTCTCCATTTAATGTACTGCTTTTCAGCGTTTTGTACGTTTACAGCAACTCCACACATCATTAGCCAAGCTTGCAGCAGTTTCCGATATAACCGGCACCTCTCTTGATCCTGATCGTCTTCTACATAGCCGTTTTCTAGCTGAAGCATTGTTCCAGCGCCAACAAGCCCACCTCTCCACTATTCTGACGAAATTCCAGTTCAGACTGAGCCTAGAAGTCCAGCAATAGCTGCGCCAGAATCTGCTCCACATGTTGCGGTTCAACCTGCTCACTATCGTCCACCATAGCCTCCATCTGAGCGCGACGGATAGCTTCCACCACAAAGAGCCGTAACATTTCAGTGCTGAGTTTCACCGCATCCACATGAATCTTTCTCACGCGAGAGGCAGCAGCCGCAGCACTGACAAGAGGCGCCGAGTCAAACAGTTCCTCTTCCTCACTACTATCACTAGCTACGGTATCAGCTGCGGTTGCAGCGTTCGTTCTCCACGTGGACTGGAAGAGCTGCTCCACTAGTGCAGGCTTGAAGGTCGGTGGCGCCATTATTGTGTTGTGTTTTAATAATGTGGCACACATTAAAATACCAAAACACGGTTGAAGTTGAAAACTGAAGTTCGTGTACCACTGGTACACTGTACCATTAACTGAGATAAACACGTACGTGTGCAAATCCAAGCAGACCTCAACCACGCTCACTTTGCAGCTCTTGCACATTCAAGTGCAGTAGACCACAGAGACCAAGTTACCAGCTCAAGCACAAGTCCGCAATAGTTGAGTGCAAGGAGAAGATCATGGCGCAGAAACGCAAGCACGTTCTGGTAATTGGATCGGTGAATGCTGACATCGTCGTGGAGATCAGTCGCTTGCCTGTGCGTGGCGAGACATTGTCAGCGTCCAAGGCGGATACAGGCAAGTTCTTCCCGGGTGGCAAGGGCAGCAACCAAGCGGCAGCGGCTGGCAAGATCATTGGGTCCAACCACCCAACGCTTTGTGCCAAGTTCGCGGGTCAATTCGGTAATGACACGCATGGTGAAGCGCTGAAGGACGCGCTGAAAAGCTCTGGCGTTGATACGGCTCTTGCTGGGAACCCGGTCTGTCCGTCAGGCCAAGCTTTTGTATTCGTGTATCCGGATGGCGACAATTCCATTGTCATTGTGGGTGGAGCCAATCGAGAATGGCCTAATGAGCTTCCTGTCGCTCTGACGGACGCTATCAAGTCGGCAGCTATTGTCCTGTTGCAATGTGAAATCCCCGAACGTATTAATGCGCTGGTGGCTAAGACTGCTGCAGAGACTAATGTCCCTGTGATGTGGGACACAGGAGGTGATGACACTCCGATCCCCGCTGATCTTCTGCCGCTACTGACCTACGTGTGCCCCAACGAGACGGAGCTGGCGCGTTTGACAAAGCGCGAGGTGAACAACACGGACGACGCGGTTGCTGCTGCCCGGTTCCTGCAGGAACAAGGCGCTAAGAACTTGCTGGTCACTTTGGGCTCGGATGGATCAGTGTTCGTTCCTGCTGACGGCTCGGAACTTGTACATCAGAAGTGCTTTAAGGTGGACAAGGTGGTGGACACAACTGGAGCCGGAGACTGCTACCGCGGAGCTTTTGCCGTTGCATTTGCTGAGGGTCGGGAGGTACAGGACTGCATGGCTCGTGCTGCTGCTGCTAGTGCTTTATGTGTACAGCGTGCTGGAGCTCTGCCAAGTCTACCAACTGGAGACGAAGTTGTGGCGTTCCTCAAGGAGAACGGCCTGTAGGTTGCGTAGGAGAAGCAGATACTTATGCGTTGCGTTCAGGGCATTGAATTACAGTACGCTTACGACAAAAATTTGCTGTCAAAGTCATTCACCTCAAAGCTCGATTCAAAATCGCAAAGAGGTTGAACATCAACGCCAAACACTATCCAGTCACCACGCAGCAATTTGCTGAGCAAACTTCTGCAGCCTTACCAGTGCCCTGATGCCTGACAAGATAGACTGGTTGAAGTTCGCAACGCCATGCCACTGATAGACCTGTCAATAGGGATGTTAAAACGATCCAATCGGATTGATCGGTTGTCTCTTTTGACCAATCGTAATCGGTCGGATTGTGAGTGGACAAAATCCGATCGATTCCCGACTGATCGATATTATGTTTTGCCGCAAACCCCTCAGAAACGACTAACTCATCCTTCGCTTCATGAAGGGTACATAAAAAGATAGAGTGCCAATTTGCCTTCGTATTGGTGAAAACTAAAACCATTTCTACCAATAACGGGCAGTACTCGTTTACCGTGATCTCGAACTCGTAATTAAGTATCGACTTAGAGAACGCGGCCATTCGAGCACGCTCCGGACGCCGACTCGCTGTTCATACCGTCAGGAGCTGCGGTGAGCGGCGAGTACTGCCAGCTGCTTCTGTCGATCTTCGACGCCGTTGAGGCCGAGTTCGGGTCGGCGTCGTTGACTGCGTCTACGTCTGCGTCGGAGCTGCGGTGACCGCCGCTACCGCCAGCGATGAGCACGAGTGCGTCGGTAGAGGAGAAGATTAGTGCGGCGAGCGTTGGTGCGTCGGACAGTGTGTCTGGCGTTGCTGCTGGTCGCTGGATTGGTGAAGGCTGTTGGTTCTACGGCGGCGGATGCTGCTTTCCAAAGACGCACCCACATGCAAACGCGACCCTGCAAGGCTTCAAGTTCGAGTCGCAGGTTGTCTCTGCATGGACTGGCTGCTCTTATAGCCGTTGTAGGACTTGTCATTGTCATCTCGCTGCTATACGCGACCGGCAGCTCGACCAAAGCGCAGCGTGAGGAGCAGAAGAGTCTGAGATCCGAGATGCACACAATATTCCACGTCGTTTGGCTCGATCTGAGTTTAATCAGACTATTCAGGACAACATGGACACAGTGAGCGTCTCATTCGACGACAAGGCGCCTCAACCAGAGTTCTACGGCCTGGATAGAGTGGCTGCAAACAGTGTGAGCTCTGCCGATGAAAAAGCCAATCGCACGCCCAATGTACATGAATTTATGGACACAGTACACACCAATGGCGAAGGAAAAGGAGTCGTGGAAGTCGGACCTTGGTTAATATGCGGTGATCGTGGTTGCTGCGGTTTGTGACAGCGCAGCCGTTGCAAGTTCATTTGGCTTTGACGCAAAATGCAGATGAGATGCGAGTCAAGTGGGTGAGTGACAATGTCACCAATCCAGTGGCGAAATTCGGAGAGGCTAAAGACAGGTTGAAGAAGGTGGCAGAAGCCACACAGAGCATTTATAAAGCTGATGATAAGTGCAATGGACCAGCGATGATTGTTTTTCCTCGGGATTTCAGAGACCCCGGACAGATTTTCGACACGGTGATGACCAGGCTGGAAGGTGGGAAAAGACACTTCTATCAGGTCGGAGACAAAAAAGGAGGGCTCAGTGATGTTCTGGAGTTTCGGATGCCTCCTGTAACTGGTACTAATAGCATTTCGACGGATCCAGTGGGATCGAGTATGAGCTTTTTTCGTGTATGGACATCTGAACACGTCGGTCAGAGCGACCGATAATTTCGCGGTGGATAATGGCAATTGTGGTACTACAATGAGTTGATTCATGACGATATGGAACAAGCCCATGCAGACCTGATACGTCGCTGTCGTGCACATCGGTGATCTCGCCTACGCCCGGGGATCTACCTACACCTGGGATCAGCTTGGCCACCTGGCTGATGCACGCCTTCCATACATCATGGTACGTCTGCGAAGCTTTTCATTGTGAGGAGCCATTATTATCTGTACTGATCGCTGTACAATGTACTTCTACAGACTATAGGTACCTAGAATAAGTGGAAAAGGACCATACTTCCCACCTGACATTTGAAAAGGAAGGTACTCATGGCCATGATTCAGGTGAGGAATGTGGTGTGCCTTCAGAGAAACGTTTCCATATGCCTGAAAATGGCAATGGTGTGTACTAGTACAGCTTCGATATTGGTCTTGCACACCACACGGTGGTGAGCAGCGAACATGAGTTTTCGCAAGGATCCCCTTTGCACATCTGGCTGGTGAACGATTTAAAATCGGTTGATCGTTCGAAGACACTCTGGTCTTTCTGTACATCAACCGGCCTTTGTACTGCTCCGTCGCGGATGCTGGAGATTACTATCGATCATTACTGTTGTGCGATGTACTTGAGCAAGAGTTGGCTGATTACCATGTTGACATCGTGCTTTCGGGTCATTACCACTCGTCCGAGCGCACATGCACTGTGTATGACGACAGCTGTATCGTATCTCCGGGCGGCAAAGCGATGGCGCGTGTACATCTCATGGTAGGATCTGGAGGATTTAGAGTGGATGATGCTGGCTTTTACGCTTCACGTTGGCGCGAACAGGGCCTTCTGGAGCCCGGATACGGTCGTGTACATATCTACAACTCGACTTTGAATTTGTGTCTGATGTGGAGGTCAAGTCGAGGACGAGACGTGGATTGTTTCCACACACGACTGGCCCAGCAATCGCGAGCGGTATAATTCGGAGCGCAGGCTATGGGCCTGCCACACTTCTGGCTTTACTAATATGTCGCTGGTTTCAGCAAGTCGCCAAGCATGAAAATATCAAGTATACCCCAGATCCACCGATACAGTTTACAAAATACGTCGGCCTTGATGAGAGCTGCTGCGGGCAGTGCCGCGATGCGCAGCGTGTACATGTGCTACGCGTGCGAGGGCAGCATGAGCGAGTCGATGACGTTCTCTGCTGACATCGATGCGGCTGCGCAGGACATACAACGTATTTGCACTGAAGAAGACGTACCAGGAGAAGTTCGGCGACGTCCTCGTGAAGATTGTGAATTGAGCGGCAACCTGAAAAGGGGATTGTGACCGCCATGCATGGCGAGGTGGCCGAGTTCGACGCGTCCGTCCACAAAGGTTCCTGCGGATGCCCAGCCTGTCTAATTAGCCACGACAATCCCAAGATTAAGACAATTGACGAGGAGGGACAGAATTATCTGGAGCCCCAGTCTTGCGATGACGATGCAGACATTTCTGAACAACTTGCTGTCACGGCGTATATTTTCTTATGGTCGGAATGGGCTTCATCCATCCCGTGATATGAAGTGGAGTCACAGCGACGGGATTGTCTTCCATGTGATTCTCAAACGCATGTAGTGCTGGTGTGGTGGTGAACAGCGCGGCTTTGAGGGTATCGATGATTATTCACCCTCACTGTCGTTTCTGCCGCTTAAAAGCTTTTCAGTGGCTTTGTTGAACTTCAGAAATGACTGCATTTCAGATACTGCTTGAACCGCTTCATCTCCAAGTCGAGCTCTGGTAACACTCACAGTGGACCCTGCAGCCGAAAATGCTTGTTCACTCGGAACGGAAGTTGCCATCACGGCGAGGAAATCGCGTGCCATCAGTTGGATTCGGGGAAACCTGACAAGGCTTCTCATCCATTTGCAAACCTCCCTGCTCTTGGTTTTGCTGTGCATGGTTTTATCTCGATGAGCCAGCCATCGATCCAGTTCAGATGAAAATGGTTCATCATCAGATGTCGTGGGTGCTCCGGACACCACAGGAGTCATCGATAAGATCGTTGAGCGCTTCGTAAAGCTCAGCATCTTGCTCTTCCTGTGGACTTCTTTGTGGAGTGCGAGATTCGTGTTGCTGAGCCTCGAATATGGGTCGATACTTCTGGATTCATACTCATCACAGACACATCGTTTGAAGGCCTCCATGTCGGCATCCCCACTTTGCACCAACTGCTTCGCTCTTTGGATCTAGCAGTGCCGCAATTTTTGCCTCGCGGGTTTTCACGGCTTCTTTGTACGCACCTGTTTCGCCGCGAAGGCTTTTGCGAATTCAATTGTGTATTATGTGGCGCTCCAAACGACTTTTGTAGCGTGCTTGGAGATCATATCAAATACGACAACAGCCATACCAAACGTTGGATAGTTATTTCCAGACATCATGGTGGTAGCAGCTTTCACTGGTGTCAAGAAACGATGAAATTGGCTGAGTGCGTCCCATGTATCGGTAGAAAGCTCGCGCGCAAGGCGACTATCAGGTCCGATCTTGAATTCGGTGTATCCCGTGTGGCGTTCGCGAATTCGTCGCTGCAACTCCTCGACAGGTTTTCGAAGTTTTATAGCAGTCGATACCATATCCCACGTGCTGTTCCAGCGAGTCACACAGTCGAGTTCGGGGATACGGAATGAAATTTGCAGAGCCTCGCACACGCTCTTTAGGGCTTCGAGTAGTGACGGGGACTCGGCAATCTTCTTCAAAATATCGCGAACAACTCCAATGCTACTGTCAACAAAAGGACATTTTTGAAGACCTTCTTTCACAGCAAGTTAGCGCGACATGCGCCATGAAATTAACTTTAAAAACTAGTGGGGCCTCTGTTTATTTGGTCGGGGTGGACGTTTCAACGTAAGCGGATGACGCAATGTTGATTTACATTTGCTGACGGAGTTGATTAGGTAGGCTACTATTGATCGCATCAACCATGGTGCCATTGTTGCTCGGCGTTATCAGTCGTTATTGCCCATAACGACTTTAGCAGCTCGCCATCCATTTCCATTATGACGTCAAGAAGGTGATCGGCAAGCCGAACACCCGTGTGCGGATACTCAACTCTCTTAAAACCCAGAATAACAGATCGCATGATCCAGTCCGATCTCATCCAGTGCAGTGTAACTACCATGTACCCCCGCTTTGCTGCAGAAGTCCACATATCGGTGGTCATACTAGTACGGCAACCGATACATTCGCTGATCAGCGTCTTCCTCACCAGCTCTTTTTCCATTTTCCATTTTATTGTTACATGACGTCGAACGGTCTGCCGAACAGGAACCTTGTAATCTGGTTGAAGGGTATTGCAAAAGGCTACAAACTTCTTATCATCGACAATTGCAAAGGGCTGCGAGTCTGCAACGATCCAATCCACCAAGGCACTGTCCGCTTCTGACTTAGAAAATTCACCATCCGTTCGCTGCTTTACACACCTTTCAAAATAGCTCAGCAGGTCACTTTGTTGTGAAGCGCTTGCACTTGTAGATCCCTTATATTCAGCTGAATGATAAGTTTGCAAATGTCTGCGCATAGTTGTATGCGCTTTCGAGTTCCAAATCTGCGTCTTTGCACTGCGAGAACAACACAGACATGAATAGGTTCCATCATCATGCTCCACGATAAACTCCCAAATGTCAGATCGTTTCTGTGCCCTCTGCTCACTTGACGTCGATCTCGACGCTACCACCTCTGCGTCAGTCTCTGGCTCTGGCTCTGCATCCGCTGTCACTTCACAGTTGTTAAACGCTCCAGGCCTTTCCTCCTGCATATCGTGATCACTCTCCATCCTCGTTCGAGGTGGAGCAGCGCACGCAGTGGACACGCCGATGAGTAGGGAGGATTGTCTGGGCTCCTTCACGAAGCGTAGGGGGGATTGTCTGTCTGAGTTCCTTCTCGGGATCCGTATCCGGAATCCGGATAACCTCTCGAAATCGATCAATCGGAGTCGAAACCAGTCGAATCGATCGGAATCGGTCGAAACGATCGAATCGATCAAATCGGCCAAACCTAAGTTCTCTAATAATTTGTAAGTTCATTGAATTCTAATAAATTGAATAATAGAGGTTGTTTGTCTAACCGGAGTTGATCGCAAAGAGTCGGATCGTCGATCAGTCGGCCAATCAGCGATTAGATTCCGTGCACTTCCGATCGAGTGGCTGGCCCAATCGAAACGATTAAAAATTTAACATCGCTACCTGTCAATTCGCCATTCCAAAATTCCTAAGCTGAAAAACAAGTCACCCGTACTTCTCGATTCCAGACAAAGCGGAAAATGACACAGACTCGGCGCCATATCCTTGTGGTCGGGTCCGTCGGAGCGGATATTGTGGTAGAAGTCGACCGCATGCCAGAGCGTGGCGAAACGCTGTCCGCCAGCAAGTCGGACACAGGCAGTGTCTATCCTGGAGGGAAGGGTGATAATCAGGCTGCAACAATTGCTAAGCTCCTCGGACCAGACCACCCGACGTTGGTAGCTAAGATGGCTTGTCAGTTCGGCAACGACAGTCACGGGAAGATGATCAAGGACACTCTGGATTCCATCGGTGTGGATACGATGCTATGCACAGCAGCAAAATGTTCATCGGGTCTAGCGTTCGTATTCGTATATCCTGACGGAGACAACTCTATCGTGCTTGTAAGTGGTGCCAACTCAGCGTGGCCAGAGGAACTTCCAGCCCCATTAATCGACGCCATCAAAACTGCAGCTTTTGTACTGGTTCAGTGCGAAATCCCAGTACGAATTAACTCTATGGTGGCAAAGACTGCGGGGGAAACTAACGTTCCTGTCATGTGGGATACTGGAGGCGACGACTACCCCATTCCTGCCGATGTTTATCCCCATTTGGCCTTTGTCTGTCCCAATGAAACGGAACTTGCTCGCCTCACCAAGCGGCAAGTAAACACCATGGATGATGCCATTGATGCAGCAAGGTTCTTGCAGGAACAAGGAGCCAAGAACATGCTGGTGACTCTCGGATCGTACGGATCCGTGTTTGTCCCTGCCGATGGTTCAGAGGTGCTGCGCCAAAAGGCTTTCAAGGTCGACTGCGTCGTGGATACGACTGGCGCTGGAGACTGCTACCGTGGAGCCTTCGCCGTAGCGTATGCTGAGGGTCGCACAATGCACGATTGTATGCGTCGAGCTGCTGCTGCTAGCGCCTTGTGTGTGCAACGACCTGGAGCACTACCAAGTTTATCATCCGCTGAAGAGGTTGCAGCTTTCTTGAAGTCAACAGATTAGTTGAATTTTGGATTTCATAGCGTTTTGAAAGGAGGTTGGGAACACTGCAAGGTACATCACACCCTGAACAAACCAAACCAAACCAAACCTGGTCCTTTTCGAACCAAACCAAAATTACGCGCAAACCTGGTTTGAAAGCGTTTCGTGGTTTGAAATCGTTTCGTTTTGAAACTCCAAACCAAGAGCGCGTTTTCAACAAACCATCGGGTGGTTTGAACCAGGAAGGGGGATCTCATGAGGACTGCGGATATTACAGGGAGTTGTTCATCAATGCGGGACTGCTTCGCTTGTCTAGAACCCATTACTTTTCGTCTGGTTTCAGATAGATTTTATTCCTGCCGTCGACAGCCATTGTAGTGCACGGGACGTGGAAGGAGAGACTTTGTCAGAGAGGACGGACGCTGTTAGCATGGAGCCACCGCGAAGGCCGTGGTATGTTATCAAGTCTTTTTTCAGCGATCGCAACAGATATTACTCACGAAGACGTCGTGATCAGCAGCCCGAACGTTGCAGCTGAAGTGAGCAAGGCTATATAGGATTCCCAAGTACATATCGAGGACAATAATTGAGATCGTCAAATATATCCACGTCGTTCATGCTGCTACCGACACGGAAAATCGTCTCAGCCGCCATATTAGTGAGTAACTCGACGATATTCACAAGTACTATGAGGCGTCTGTAAAACAACAGAGTGCTGTGCTCGCCACAGAGATCGATAGGCGCTTGAAGCTGATCTCGAAAAAGGTGTTCAGGGACAATCTGATGTTAATACCCCTGCAGCCTTGGTCGGTCGCTTATAAACTGGAAAACAAAGTCAACGGTGCTTTATCAACAGTGGAAACAGCAATCAATTAAAATTACACAACACATTCGTCAGCATGTGAGGAAAGAATGCTTTCAGCACTAAGAAAGATTCAATGTGACTTTGAATCTGCGGTAGACCTTCAATCGAATTGATTGAGAAGCGCCTCAAGGCGAAGCTGGCATCAAACGAGCCGTCGCCAATGAGACAATAATCTGGTCAACAAACTTTGGAGATTCGGCTTGGAGAACAGAAAAAATCAGCTCCCAAATTGTGAAATCAGTCAAAGTTAACGAAGGTACCATTCAACAGAAAAACATGGACACTAACACGAAATCCTACAATCTGAGACCGGAGGGGCAGTACTAATGAAGTGGAAAATTCCCCAATGACTTCTTGCAGCTACGGATACAGCATAGTGCGGCTATTCAGGAAAGGTAGCGATCTTCCTTTGCAGCCAATGCCAGCCAAGGATTTTCAAACCAGTAACCATGCGAAACTGTGAACCAATGATGTGGTTTGAAAACTGGGGATATCTTACGACAAACCAGCGTCGCCAGTAATTTTGGTTCGGAAATCTATTTATTTTTCAAGCAAACCAATTTCTTGCCCGTTTCGTGGTTTGGTTTGTTCAAGGTGTGAGGTACATATCAACACCGCGGTTGTGGCGCTTCTGATCCGATTTAGATCGAAAACATTTGTAGTGACGGTTGTTCAGGTAACTCGGCTGGTAAACAATGTTCGTCCACGAAATGCAAAGAACAAGTCTGACCCTATAGACCGGTACACTTCGCCACCTGCTTCGGACGAACAGTGAATGAACGGTATGGGGCGGGTTCACCCCGATGGTAACTGAAGGCCGGCGAAACTTGGTACGGATAAACGCCAAGAGGACAGGTTAATGATGCCTCATGGGAAACGTCATTCGGAAACTTTCTCCTCAGCATCACATCTACTTTGGAGAACCATGAAGACGACAGCCTTCTTCTCGTTACTGGTGCTTGCAACGACAATCTCTTCGGCCGAAGGAATGTTTCGCTTCGACTGTTTCAACAACCTCGTCGTGGATCGAGTCGATCCTATTGTGAATCAAGGAGAGGCCTCTGGGCACTTGCACGCTATCAGCGGAGGCAACGGCTTCTGTCACGTGTTCTGTAATCGAACGGAGTCTTGTAGAGGACTTGAGATTGATAAAGAAAATTGAAGACTGAGATTAATATGTAAGGGAAAGCCACAGCTAGTCGTTACCTAAGCTGCAGGAGGAGAGAGTTTCCTGTCCTTGTCGTCCGTTGCAAAACGAACGCAGCATCAGCGTTAGTTTCAAAGATCCTGGTTTCATCTGTGAAAACTTTGAATGACGATGCATCATCGTCACAGTTCTCTGTAGACGAGCGGCAGCACGAGTTTTGGGTAGAGTGTCGAGATAACGACGTACAAGTCCCACCACTTGGGTTAAGTGGTCGAGGGCTCCACGATGGTTTAATTGCCGAATCTTGCCACCGCACGAGATATTCTGTTTGTCTCTGCGCTTGCGGTGCTTAGTTATCGCTGAAACTAGGTGCCCAACTGCACCGTCACGTGTTAGCAGTGGCTGAACGCGGTTGGCTCGGCTTGAGATAGATCTTTGAAGTATTTCCGAAGCATTGAGACGTGAAATTCGGGAAAAGCCGAAGTCCTGGTGGCAACTCGAGCTTGTATCGGTCGGGACCTGTAATAGCTGTAACTCGATAAGGCCCAATAAACCTGGCGGCAAACTTCCTTGCACCATCAGTTCCGAGGTGATCCAGGTCTAAGTTCCGTGTGTTTAATAGTACGTCATCTCCGATTTGGTAGACTGTATGGAGTCGATTTTTGTCGTAGTTCCGCTGCCAGTTAGCTTGTGCTGCTGCAATCGCGTCACAGGCTTCACTGAGAATGGCCCTTTGATGCTCCAGAAATGTAGTAGCCGCTCGTGATGATGTAGTTGGCCTCGGTAGAACGCAGTCGGATACAGAGCGCGGTTGGTATCCCAAATCTGCCACGAATGGCGACATGCCGATTGACTCGTGAACTCGCGAGTTATAGGCAAATTCTGCGAGCGGTAGCAGCTCGTCCCAATCCGTTTGATGAGGATTTATGAAGTGCCGGATGTACTCAGCTAGCACCTTGTTGGTAACTTCGGATTGGCCGTCCGTTGATGGTTTAAAGGCAGTACTGAGATGAAGCCTCGTACCTTGCAGGTTCATGATACTTTTCCACAAGTTGGCAGGGAATTTTACATCTCGGTCAGACACGATCGAAGACGGCAATCCATGGAGTCGTTGGTAGAAGTCGCGGAAAAGTACAGCTGTCTGCTTGGTGGTAGCATTAGAGGTTGTCGGGATAAAGTGTGCTCGTTTTGTAAGGCGATCGACCATGACCATAATTGCGTCAAACCCGTTGTCTGTGCGTGGAAGCTTTGTCATAAAGTCCATACTGATGTCGCTCCATCGACGATCTGGAATCTCCAGCGGATGACGATGTCCAGTGGGCTTTCCTCGTACATATTTATTTCGCTGGCAAAGCTCACAGCTTTCACGTACGAACGGACGGAAGTCACCATACTTGGCCAGTAGTATTTGATGCAACGAGTAGTTGTGTCTTGGCTTGACCTGGGTGACCCTGGAGTTGGCGTGTCATGTTCTTCGTAGAATCGCATTGCAAGGCTGTGTTAGCTGGTACACACAGACGTGCCGGCGCTCCAGGTCGAATTTTTGAAGAAAAGCAAGTCATCCAAAAGGTCAAAACGCTGGAATTGGTGCTGACGAGGGACATCACTCTTGAAAGCGCCAAATTGGACCGGGAAGTATTTGTCTGAGTCGTACAAGCGCTTGCACTCTGTTGCAATATCGGTCAATGAAGATGTTGACAGGGCCAAAAGCGGTTTCTTCTTCAGTAGATTTTGAGTCGTCAGGGATTTTAACAGGGATGAGAGGCTGATTGATCTGCTGGTACCGTCATTCCAGTTTGGATTTCTGCGATAACGTATCGAAGCTACGATGTTTGTCGCTCCTGCTACCGCACTCTAAATTGAGGTTGAAAGTCAAGCGCAAGCTTCATTGGAGCCACCGCGCCAACCGCTGGGAACAGGGTTTGCTGCTGAAGTATCGTCTCGATTGTTCGATGGTCCGTATTTATGTGAAGAACGGGCGATCAATGAGGTACACTTCTCCATGTCCCTCATAGGGGCATGAAGAGCAAGCCAGCAGCTCTTTTTTCTCTCGTTGGATAAAATTAGTTCCGCACGAGAAAGCTTTCGGCCAGTAAATGCGATTACACGCTCATATCCAGAGTCATCATACTGGAAAAAGAGATATCCACCTATCGCGAAATCAGAAGCATCCATGCTGACGTGAAAAGCGTTTAGAAAATCTGGTGAGCTAGCATCGGTGGGGATGACAAATTTGCGCTTAAGTTCTTCTTTAAATGCTTGTTGTTCGCGCTTCCTCCAAAGTTGATTGATCTCGTCGATTCTTCCCTTTAGTGAGTTTCTGTCAATAACGGCGCGATCAAATCATCAAATCCATCGCAAGAACTCTTCATCACGTAGACACATGTACCCAGGAAATCGATTGGAAGCTCTTGCTTTGTCCGTGGTATTGGCCAAAGCTCCTGATAACGTCAATCTTGCTGGGATCCGATCCGGACGCCGTCTCTGCCTGCACAAAGTCGCCGGAGACAAGGATTTCTGTGGAGCAAAATGTACATTTCTCGATCTTGACGAATAGCTGCTGCTCTTCACATCGCGTCAGCACCTTTCTCCTAAAGCCACCAGGTGCTCCTCAATTGAGTCGGAAGGAGTGAAGACGAATAAGTCGTCAAAATAAGTTTGGCAGCAGAAATTTAGGCTCTGAGAAAATGGCTTGGAACCAGTCGATTGAAGGAAGACGGACTACTTGAAACGCCCATCGGAGTAATCTAAGCATTCAAATAAACCGTCAGGCGTTGCAAATGCTGTGAAAGGTATAGATTCTTCGGTAAGTTTTACCTGGAAAAATCCCCAAAGTAAGTCCATCGCGGAAGTAAGAGTCGTCCTTTAGCCATTGCACGCAGAATATCATCTTTTACGCGGTATTGGGTTTGCTGAACTCTAATTTTCGTGTTCAATCCACGGAAGTCGTGAACAATTCTCCATTCACCACTGCTTTTCTTCACACAAAAGGTGGGAGCACAGGTAGGGTGAACTAGAGGGCTGGATCATTTTAGCCGCCAGCATTTCAGCAGTCCATGCATGAATTGCTCTCGCGTTGTTCGGCTGAGAGATAGGGAATTGTCTTCCGGTGAATCGGAACATCATCTGTAGAGCTCAATCTGGTGGCATCCATTCCATCTTTCCGCGTAGTGTGGGACAGCTGGAAGGTGCGTGAAACGAAAACTTTATCGCGATACTTGCATAGTAAATGGGTAGGCAGGTGATGTTTTTGAAGCTTTTCCCATGCTTGATCGGCTTTGGTGATTCCTCCACATGGGTTTACAAAGAAGAAAAATTCGTTGTCGCGTTTCACGAAAGAAGTCGATTAAGATTTCGTGTTCGCACAATTCTTGTAGTTCCCATCGGACGAGTGGTGGCCATGTTGTATATAGTAAATGAAGGCGTACGTCCTCATCTGATTGGTCCTGTTGCTGTGCACTGCCACGGCGCCGTCCAGCAATAATTCTAGCTGGAGGAACAGGAACACACGGACGAAAGGGAAGACTTGGTGTTTGTTGGTTACGTGGTCGGACTGACTTGAGCTTCCAGTCAATATCAGGATTTGTATCCACTAGCCATGGTATGCCAAGTAAAATGTCCTTGTTTCGGAATATCCAATATAAATGCCTTGGAGCGATATGTAGAAAATCCATCTAGTGCAAAGTTGAGATCTACTACTCGTCTCGGAATAACCGAAGTGGTTCCGGTTCCTAAACGAATTAGTAGAGGTTTGAGTACTCTTGCACTGGTACGTGCAGAGACTCCACGAAACGTGGTGACACCGCGTTGAACGAAGCACCGCTGTCGATGAAAGCGGATACAGGATCATTGTTCCAATGGCCCCGTTGCTCCAGGTAGCCATAAATGTTGTCGTTGGTCGGCCTTCTAACCGCTTCGTCAGTACTATAATTGAAGATCTGCGAGGTGATTGGAGAGTTGACCCCGTGAAGCTTGACGGCTTGCAGTCGTATGGCAGGCGGCTGTAGCGTCAGACTCCGGTAAGCGCCAGCCCACCTGGAGTTACCTAGTTTTGTTTGTTAGCACCCGGCCCTGCTGCCGATCAGGGCAGGCAGGGGCGATGTGACCTTCCCACACCACATGAATGATTACATGTGGGGTACAAAACCTGTCGTCTTGATGGTGAACTAGTTTCCCTGAGGCAGGCTTGCCTTTCCGGATATTTGACTTGGACCGGAATTTGTACCAGTCGTAAGTTGAAGTTGGTACTGAAGTTGAAGCTGACCCCGAAACTTTCTGATTCTGATTCTGAATCTGATTCTGCCTAAACTTTGAAGGCTATTTGCGGGCATCCTCGAAGACGTTGAAGCGTGATCAATGAAGTTTCTTAGTAAAGTCAAAGGAATATTTTGCGAGATGTGACTGGACGTGTCTGCACGCAAATTCTGCCATTGGTACAGCCAGCGCTTCACCATTTCTGGCGTAAATTCCAGGGACGATTAACGAGAGAAGAAGCAGCAAAGGAACTTGGAGGTATACTCATGTATGTGTTGCCGAGAAACTTGTAGATCATGTAGTTTCGAGAGTAGTTTAAACTCGAAATCACTTTCAGCGAAAGCCTTCACGCGTAATCTGAAATTGTTTGAAGAGAGGAACCAGGTACGAGGTTTGGTCTCCAACGATGTTCTTAAATCTCTCTGTACCATGACATCGCGTCTGGTCCCAGAAAAGGGACCACCATATCGACGAATCGTGAGTCACAGCTGTCCCGGGCTCTCGGGCATAGCTGCTCAGGTGCTCTTCTATGGCGAACAGCCACAGCTCCAAATCTTCACCACGGCCCGTCCATGGAATTTAGGGGGGCTCGGCTTTGCGCTTTGGCGAGCAACACGAGATTGTTGCTGTTCGAACATCTCGGCGCTGGAATGTAATCTGTTGTCTCCATGAAAGCTTGGAATTGTTGCTGTTGCAACTGCATGGCCCTGCTGCTGCACCTTGCCATCATGGTGCAGCACTTGACCCATCACACCATCATTAGAGGTCCCGACCCCAGGCTGTGGCATAGCTGGTTGGGGAGCTGTGGAGGTGGTGGAGGAAGGGGAGAGTTGCACCCGGCGCTGGTGTTTGCCGGTGGCCAGCTTGATTTGTTTACAGGTTGGGAGCAGCCCAGAGGACGACGCGCGTGGTCCATCCCTTCGTCAAATCGGCAGGTGCGTGGATGCTGACGAGGTCTCAAATTTGGTGATGTTTCCTCAGCAGCACGCGGAGTCTTGGGTCGCTGCATGTGCACGGTATCGTACTTAGCCGGGTATACTCGGTAGTTGCCTCGGGAAATACGGCTTTCCGAACAGAGTTTTCACTCTAATTTCGGAGAATTGTCACGTGTTCTGTAATCGAACGGAGTCTTGTAGAGGACTTGAGATTGATAAAAGAAAATTGAAGACTGATTAATATGTAAAGAAAGCCACAGCTAGTCGTTACCTAAGCTGCAGGAGGAGAGAGTTTCCTGTCCTTGTCGTCCGTTGCAAAACGAACGCAGCATCAGCGTTAGTTTCAAAGATCCTGGTTTCATCTGTGAAAACTTTGAATGACGATGCATCATCGTCACAGCTTCAGCAAAAACGCAGATGGTCCAGCGATGAAAGCTTCAACGTGCACTTCATGCCCCATCGGAGCCGACCTGAGTGCGTACTGGGTCCCTCAATTGTACGTCAAGTTCAAAAACGGCACCGGATACGGTTTAGTGGAAAGTCACCAAATTGTTTACTACGAGCCTCGACCGACGGGCGACGAGAAGATTCTCGCATTCCCTGATGGGCTTAAGATGCTCGCTGGCAACCCAAAGTTGCGTGAAAAGGGAGATTCCATTGAGGAAAAAGCCATCACGTGGGTCTGCCTCGACTACGATAACCCACATCCGGAGCAACAGGGCATTCCCAACTTCAAATGCCCTAACGGTCTTCGGGGACAAGTGAACTTCCCAATGTGCTGGAATGGCGTCGATCTAGATTCACCGGATCACAAGTCTCACGTAGCATACGCTACAGAACTCGACGGAGGAAGCTGCCCGGACGGATGGAAGAAAATAGTCAAAATCTTCTACGAGGCCTTCTACAGCGTTGATCAGTACGATGACGAATGGGATGGAGATCAGCACCCATTTGTGCTTGCAAACGGAGATCGCACTGGCTTTAGTTTCCACGGCGACTTCCTGAACGGCTGGGACGTCGACATCCTTCAGGCTGCAGTGGATCAATGTGCGGACAAGAACTACTTCAATTCTGGCGAGTGTCCTCCACTTTCTGCCTCCTTCAGCGACAAAGCTCCGGAAACTCGTTGTACGACTCAACCGGAGATTGTGGAGGATGTCATGACTGTGTCAGCACTGCCCGGCAACAACCCTGTTGACGGTGAGATAGTGAATCCCGGCAGCCAAGCGACTTCGTTCTCGAACTCGACATCCTCCTCTGGATCTGCTCGCTCAGCTGATACCATTGCCATCGATACCCCTGACGGAGGAAACTCCGTAGCTGGCAAGGCTGATGTAGTCGCGTCTGTACCAAAATCTCCTTCGTCACCCAACGTTCCCAATTGCAAGAGCAAGTCGCGACGCGCTTAGATGTTCTAGTAATCGTTTGTAGTGTGCCTGATCACTCAGAAATCCTGAGTGATCATGTTAGTAAACTTTCATCAATGTTCTTCAACGACAGTCCATTTGACTGCCTCATCAAATCAAAACCTCTTCCAAGTTTTTGTCATCCAAGAAGAATACACAACACAAATTGGAGTGCCAACCAGATCCAAAGTTTACTTCGCGTCAGGGACCCCATTGAACTCCTTTAACGAAATGGACCTCTTCAGATGTTCGCACAGTGTTTAGCTCACTTCCTAATTGACACGACTACAAATACGTCATGCCTTCCTACCGCCGGATTCAAGTCCATACATACTCTACCGACTTCACCAAAGCGACTGAGATCGTGGAGGAGCCGGAGCTGCCAACTGCAGGTCCCGGCAACGTTGTCGTAGAGAATCGCTTCCTTGGTATTAACGCTACGGACGTGAACATCACAAACGGCGGATACGGACGCACAACGCTACCGGTTAAGTGCGGTCTTGAAGCAGGTTTGTAGAGATATTCGCACAGAGCTACTTAGTATCTTCGGCTACTAATTGCTCGAATCTATAGCGGGCGTCGTCGTCGAGGTTGGTGAAGGTGTGAGCGGAATCAACGTCGGAGACAATGTCGCTTATTCGAGTAAGTAACTTGCAAGATGCACGACTTTCGTTTCTTCGTGCAATTTACTCGTTGTCATTCTGCTTCCAGACATCGGTGCTTTTTCGGAATATCTCGAGGTGCCTGCGTCAAGTCTCCAGAGCTGTCCCCCGCCCTTGTTCCTTTAACTGTCTGTGCTGTGTCCGCCTCCCTTGCTCTCGAAAAGGCTGGCGAAATGAAGTCGAACGAGACGGTGTTCGTGTCTGCTGCTGCAGGAGCCACTGGCCAATTCGCTGTTCAACTCGCCAAACTCGCCGGTAACCACGTCATCGGCGCTTGCAGCTCGGACGAGAAGGTTGCGTACCTCAAGTCACTTGGTGTCGATCGTCCTATTAACTACAAGAAG
The DNA here is from genome assembly GCA_018806915.1 of Phytophthora colocasiae. Lineage (NCBI taxonomy): Eukaryota > Oomycota > Peronosporomycetes > Peronosporales > Peronosporaceae > Phytophthora > Phytophthora colocasiae. The sequence continues at coordinate 280,989 of JAGKQI010000102.1, read as the reverse complement.
GAAGATCTCAATGCTGTCCTGAAAAAGGAGTACCCGAATGGTATCGACCTCGCTTTCGAAGGGGTCGGCGGCGACATGTTCAAGGCGGTTCTGGACAACATCGCGATCTTCGGCCGCATCATCGTCTTTGGTAACTGTTCCCACTACCACGGAGAATCTCCGTGACGGAGATGCTGGGGATGAACCGCAGTACGGATACCAGCAGAACCGTAAGATGCAGTTACGTTCAGCTTCTCTCCGAGGATTCCAGCGTCGTCACCATCCGAAAGACGAGCCCGAGCACTTGCAACGTCTTGTGAAGCTTGTTCAAGAGGAAAAACTAAAGGCAGGAATCGACCCCACAGTGTTCCAAGGCTTTGAAAGTATCCCCAAGGCTCTCGAGAGGCTTTATGCCCAGAAAAACATTGGCAAACTCATTGTGCGCCTGTAAGTTGAAGTTTTGCTAGTCAAGTAACGGGTCAACCCATCTGACTCAATACTCAACTTCAGTCGTATTTGATTCGTAATCAAACCCGGGTCTCACACGTCGCATTATTTTGTCAAAGATACTGTCATTTTTCGATTGACACGCAACATACAAGGTGAACGATGACCTCCTTCCGCCGAGTTCTTGTGCACACGTGGTCCACGGACTTTCGTAAGGCCACGAAGATCATTGTAGACAATGAACTGCCCAAACCTGCGGCTGGAAGTGTCGTGGTTAAGAACCATTTCCTGGGTATCAACGCCACGGATATCAACATCACGAATGGAGGTTATGGCCGCACCTCGCTCCCAATTAACTGTGGACTCGAAGGAGGTTGAACTGCAATCGTTTTTATATTGCTTATTATAAGTGTAATAACTAACGTCACTATTAAAACAGTGGGCGTTGTTGAGTCGGTTGCGGAAGGTGTAGCCGATGTGAAGATCGGCGAGACCGTCGCCTACCAACGTAAACTATGATTAATTTTCTCTCTACACATGTACGTGCACAAACACTAACGGATGACTTTCTTTCATTACGTACACAGATCTGGGTGCTTTTGCTGAGTACACGGAGGTCCCAGTGGCCAAGATCGTCAAGACACCGGAGCTATCGCCGTCTGTTATTCCTCTCACTGTCTGCGGAGTATCGGCTTCTCTCGCTCTGGAGAAGGCTGGAGAAATGAAATCCAATGAAACTGTCTTCGTGTCTGCTGCTGCTGGCGCTACGGGGCAGTTCGTCGTGCAATTGGCGAAGTTGGCTGGAAACCATGTCATTGGTGCCTGCAGTTCGGATGAGAAGGTTGCGTACCTCAAGTCACTTGGTGTCGACCGTCCTATTAACTACAAGAAGGAGAACCTGAGCGAAGTACTAAAGAAGGAGTATCCGGATGGCATCAATCTCGCGTTCGAGAGTGTTGGTGGAGAACTGTTTAAGGCAGTGCTGGACAACATTGCGATTTTCGGCCGCATCATCGTGTTTGGCAACGTATCGCACTATCACGGTGATGCTGGCACCGACCCGCAATATGGATACCAGCAGAACCGAAAGATGCAACTTCGTTCTGCTTCGCTGCGTGGTTTCCTTCTCTTCCATCACGCCCAGCACGTTCCGGAACACCTGCAGAGACTGCTAAATCTAATCAAGGAGGGGAAGCTCAAGGCTGGCATCGACCCCACGGAATTCCGTGGACTCGAGAGCATTCCAGATGCCATTGACCGCTTGTACGAGCAGAAGAACATTGGCAAGCTTGTGATCAAGCTGTGATTGGTTGTTGATCTCCTGTTAACCGCCCCGGCCCAGAGCTACTGGAATATGTAGTTTGTGAAGTTCGTGTGACACGAAATGACTCAAAGAATCGTTATTTCACATGTTGCCATCGAGAACGAATTCAAAATCACTATCGTTTGTACATGTGTACTGGAGTACTACTGTAGTACCTCGTAATGAGAACGAAGTAGGTCGCGTTTTTTTTTATATAATATTCTGGTGCTCGAAACGGGGGTTAAACAACCGCTAAACAAGACGGTAAACGTTAAATCATGCGAACCAACACGTAATGACTTTGAAAACGTTTTTGATGGTGAGTGAGTGAATGATTTAGCAACATGCGTTTGTATTGTCGACGACCGTGGGAGGCGACGTCGCGAATCTGCGAAAAAGGTTGTCTACAAGTTGTAGTATCCCCGGCAATACCTTTCGAACGAATCATTTTTGAACCAGAGCAGCAAGACGACCAAGACCCATGAGACGACCGAAACGGCCTACTTCTCGCACTCCACGACTGCATTGGATGACCGCTGCTTCTCCAGGAGAACGAAGTCCAATGGACGTATTGATGTCCTGGTTGGAGCGTAATGGGGAGGAGTATCGCCAATCGAAGCGTAAAATTGATATGGTGGAACAGCTATGCGAGGAAATGGCGACGAACGGGATCTACGGCTTATCGATCGCTACAATTCGCTCACAACTCTGTCGTTTGAAGAGCGGGGTGCAGATGAAAGCGGAAGGACGCGGCTGCAACTCACTTGATGTAAATCGTTACTACGATCGTCTCTTGCTTCTTCTGTTTGACGATAATGAGAGAGATCAAATGCACGAACGTGCTACTACTGAACAAGAAACGGAACCAAAGGCTTCTCCAGTGGTAGCCAAATCTACAACCTCAGCTGAAAAGCGTGAAATTGAGAAGAAATCGGTTCCAAGCACAACTAAAAGACGAGGGACAGTGGAGGCATCACTTCCTGGCACCAATTCAAAAACAATTGACCCCATGCTGGATACGACAGAGATACGTCGTCGATTTGAACTTTTGTGTGCCCGTCAAGAACTGCAACGGCGAGGTATTGACCCTGAAATGATTGATACGTTTCTTCCTCTCAGCCACAAGTAGTTTGCGTTCATTTTGGCTCGGTTTTGTTGAACGAATTCTGTCTGAAAGAAAGTATTGTCAACGGCAAGTTTTCTAACCTAAGGTGTTCAGTTTTCCATTTCATAAGTACATTTGAAACACAGTAGTTCGATCGACAACTATGCCTCGTCACGGTTCTTCGCGTTCGCACTTGTCATGGTTAGAACCTGTTTCTGCCGATGCTTTGAGCCCAATGTAGCTACTGGTCATATGGCTTAGTCGCCATTACGCAAAGTATTCCATCTCGAACACGAAAGGCGAGATGATCCAGGAACTTTGTCAAGGAATGAAAGATGCTGGATATCCAGACTGTACGGTACATGCCATTCGATCTAAGATCGACAGTTTAAGAAGAGAGGCTCGCAAAACCGGAGATTATCGACATTCCCGGGCTTTTCAGCAATATCAGCAGCCTCTAGCAACCATTTTCGCTACTGAAGGGAGAAATGTTGCAGTGAACAGCGGCAATCCAAGTATCAAGGACCGAGTTGACCGTTCAAAGCGGGCCAGTGACACACATTGCCAATGAAGGAAAATTTGCAACCAGATTTCACAGAGCTCTGCCTTCAAACTCCGAGCTTGACGTGACTGAAATACGACGGCGGTTTGAATTGTTGTGCGCAAGACACGCTCTTGAAGAAGAGGGTGTTGCAGTGGAAATCATCAACAAGATGTTGCCACTACCTTAAAAAGTGTTCTAAAGAGGCTTTCAGGATAAATAAAGTTGTTCAATCTCGAAACGGACCGGCAGTGAACGAGATGGATCGATTTGTGGTAGCGCCTGTGCGTCGATTAGCTCTTGAGCTATCACCAGAGGACCTGCATGGAGAGGTCCGTTTACTGTTAATTTCATAGTGTAGTGTTCCACCGGTTCTAAAAAGCTTTTGCCTACTATACTGACAGTTTGCTAGCTATTCCATCGCTCTGGGAGACGCAAATTCGCGTTTAGCAGCACTGCAAGAACTGTATGACGAAGAATATGATGCTGCTGCTATCGAGTACGATGCTACCATGCAAAAGATCGAGATGCAACGGACAAAACAAGTATACCAGGATGCTTTGCGCAACGCCATTGAACTAGAACGAGAGGCGTTAGATCGTGAACCAAAAGCTGCAACTTTTGTCCGTGAAATTGAGACCAACGTAGCACCGAAGCGTTTAGTGGTGCGAGGAATCTCGCAATTGGCTTGTTGTGCACTCTTGCGAGCGATGCGCAACAACACAAACGTGAATTCACTGGATCTATCCAACAACAACCTTAGCGACATCGTTGGTGTGGCTATTGGGAATATGTTGACCGTCAACAAGAAACTCCAGGTGCTCGATCTCGGATTTAACCAACTCACGATCGTATCGCTACTTCATATCGTGGAGGCGCTTCGCATTAACACCGTCCTGTCGTCACTGATGCTGAATTCGAATCCAGTTTTTCAACTACCAAAGGAGTTGCCGGGAAATGGCAGCGTTGGAGCTGTAGCTTCGAAAATTGGGCCCCCTACGAAGGTTCCCCCTCATTTAGCAGTGGCATTCACGTACTTGGATCCTTTCACGTCTGCGCTGGTCACCAACACTTCTTTAACTTCCCTGAACCTGTTCAACACTGGCATTGTACCAGAAATTGGGCGTGCACTTGCACACTCTTTGGCGAAGAACACCACTTTGATATCGGTTGATATTGCTAGCAACACTTTGAACCAGTCCGATCTCGTAAGTATCATGTCTTCGTTAAAGAAGAATCAAGGTCGATTTCTCCACGCTGAGGCCAAAAGTGAGCAACTAACGGAAGAAATCAAAGAACAGGCAGGCCACATACAGATTGAGAAGGAAAAAGAAGCAAAGCGAGTGGCAGATGATGAGTGGCATGATGAAAACGCTCGCAAACGAGCTGAAATTCGCCAAGCTGAGGAATGGGAACGTGCCAAACGCATCGCTGACGAGGAGGTGCAGCATTTGCTCAAAATGGAAGCTGAGAACAAGAAATACTTGGAGAAACTCGAAGCTGAGAAAAAGCCTGCCAAAGGCAAAGACAAAGCAAAGAAATAGGCTGCAAGGACGCTTTCGCAGTATTTTACAAACTGGATTTCGTTTTCTTTTTACCAACAAACATTTATCAGAGTGTTTGAACCAACATCGAAGAACATGCTTTCGGTACTCACCGAATAATAACACAAAGAGAACATACACCGATCGACAGAATGCAGCGTCCATATAAAAAGGGCGCCTGTGATATAAAATTGTGTGCACATTTTGTTATCAACCAATCAAATTGCCCGATGCAGCGTTCAATCGCTAAAATAAAACTCCACCAGCCACTCGATAAAACGGAGGTCCTCGATAAAATGGAGGAAGCGGACGAGGAGTCCTCGCAGCCCCCACCACCCGCGACAGTATTGCAGGAAGCAAAGGAGGTTGCCACACACAGGCCTCCTTGACGAGGTGTACGCGCCAGCCAAACAACGCCGCATGCACTACACAATACAAGAAAAACGACGTGTCCTTTTAAGCTATAGAGGGGCTAAGCCAACGCAAAGCTACGCAAGAGCAACAGCTACTGCTACGACGGCGAAAGGAGAGCGCTTGGCTACGATAAAGCGTGCCATTTCAGCCTGGGAATCCATTAAACCGTCACTAGTGCAATTTTTAGTGCAATATACAGCTGCTCTCTATCTTTTACCAAAATCGATATTAATTCGCTCTCACATAACCAGTCTACACGCGCCGAACAGACTTTGCACCTGCGGGAAAGTGGTCGTTGCATTCTGTCGATCGGTGTATGCCAGTGAATTTAACGTTGGGTGAATATGAACGCTTGAAGAATATCGTGATCGTGCCCTTTATACGCGAAGACAGACAAATAAATGAGAAGGAAGTTAAAAAGTGTTCTTGCCGATGATATCGGGCTTTCTTTTTTAAGCGTCTCACTCTCCATATGATCCAACTCCAGTTCCCAAAAAATCGAAGTCGAAGAAGCCTTTATCTTCACCTACGATAAAGTTCACTGGACTTGTGCTCGCCTCGATTCTTATCTAGGATTACGCAATGCAGACGTCGGGAATGACGTCTTCAAATCGAAGTCTCTTGCGTCGAATCTTCTGCTACGTAGCGATAAATTCCATGTAAAATCAAGCGCTGTGATTGAATATAAAGCTCCAACCCTTCTTTTCCATCTTATATTTTCCGTCCCTTCTCTAGTCGCAGATTCCATTTCTCCTTTTATTCAAGCCAAGCCTTCCCTAATGTCTGCACTGGACATCGACTGGCTTCGTCCCGTAGCCCCCGACGGCCCAACGCCGCTGCAGACCCTCGTCGACTGGTTCGCTGTTAATGGCATCGTGTACCACGCGTCCAGCCACCAGCGAGAGGTCCTAAAGCCTCTCTGTCGAGACTTGAACGCGCGTGGTGTTCAGTGCGAAGTGGACCAGATTTTGGACTACGTAAGCTACCTGCAGGAGGTAGTACACGACGCCAGTGCTCTAACTCACAAACTACCAACGGATCTACAACCCTACCGAGAGCGTCTTCAGACACTGTTGTTCAAGAACGGTCACAATGACGGCTCTACCGCTCTACCGAGTCCGCAGAAGCGCTCTACCAATCGCCTTTCCTGGCTTGAGCCTTCAACTTATGGTGGCCTGAGTGGCATGGAAGTGCTCGTGGATTGGCTCAAGAATAACTACGCTACCTACGCCCGATCAAGTAGAAAGGGAGAGAAGGGGAGAATGCTCGAAGAGCTCGTGAAGGACATGAAGGACGCTGGGATTCAAGATTGTGCTGTCAATACCGTTCGTGCGAAGATTGATGTGTTGCATCGAGAAGTCAAGGGCGAGAAGAGCCGCTCAGCAGCGTGGGAGCAATTCGGCTCGGTTCTTGAAGAGATTTTTACGATGGGGGACGCAGGCCAGGAGCGTGACGACAATTCTGATGGAGAAGAAAATGGGGCTGCTGGAGGACAAAATGCTGGTCTTGATGGGAGCAGTATCCAAACTGACGCTTTGAATGTGAACAGCGTGGGGATCGTCACGACATCGAAACCCTCTGTGAAACATACTCGTAGCAGTCCAACGAGTCGCTTGTCTTGGATGAAGCAGGTTTTGCCTGGTTCTCCTACGGCTATGGAGCTATTGGTGGGGTGGATGGAGCGCCACTATTACGACTATTATCATACGAGGAAGAAAGGAGACAAAGGGAGAATGCTTATCAAGTTGTTACGCAAGATTGAAGCTGCTGGGCACCAGGGATGTACGATTCATGCCATTCGAGTGAAAATTGACAGTCTTCAACGGCAAGCAGGAGGGAAGGCACGCCTGTCCTCGGCATTTGATCAATTTGGCACGTCACTCAGGAGGGTCTTTGCAGAAAAGCAAGGCCTTGAGCCGAGAATCTCGCCGCGTTCTGCTGATGGAGAGCACAGCAGCGATGATTCGCAAGGGAGTGATGATGAAATGGAGAGTGATGGGGAGACAGTGACGGATACTGTGAAGAGTCCTGAGTTCGAAGCTGATTCCGCTCGAATTCTGACAGCACAAGTTGACACGTCCCGCAGTCTCGAAAGTCGTGAAGTTGGAGATGTTGAGATGGTTGAAGCCACCACCAAACTGCCAGTCACCAGCATTCTTGATACATCCAACCCATTCGTACTTGAACCTGCTAGCACGCTTGAATCAGCCATCGCGCTCGAAACGAGCACCACCCTTGACGCCGGCAATTCTAACGAGAATTGTATTTCAGCTGCTTCTGACAGTGAAACTGAGGATGAGCAGGACAAACGTGCCAAGGTGAAGCCCATCGTCGCACCAACTGCTCAGCAGCCACCGTCGCCCGTACGATCTCCATCAACGAACGAAATCGTGCGCATTGCGACATTGCTCCGGGAGCGGCATGACCTTCTTCAGCGAGGTGTTCCTGAAGCGCAGGTCGACAAGTTTCTCCCCTTACCCCATCTCTAAGTGTGTACGAAGTGAAGTGAACTCGGGAGAATAAATACTGTGTACAGCATTCTTCGGGGCAGCTTAGTTTCCATGCCGCTAGTTACTGTTTCGCCCGAGTCTACCTAGTTAACCAACTACAACAATTGCAATAGCTAGCCTACATGTAGATACTGTTGGACCTACTACGTAGTATAACGTCAGTAGTCTGACAGGTCTCCTCGACGAAGGCTTCGCCGATAGGAGAGAACTATGCTAGCATAATTCTCTCCATGTTCGTTGGCAGCGTTCCCGTCTCGGCTGCGAGTCTTCCTCTTCTTGGGCAGGACTTGGTCTTCATCCGAGGTAGACTCGAGAGTAGCGTCTGATGCTACTTCCATCCACTACGCGTCTGCCGTCGTCTGAATTGGCAGCAGAAGCACGTTGTTGTAATGGGTCGACAGCAACTTGACTAGAAGGAAATCGTCTGGTGCATGCCGGAGGCGAATGTCGTGTCACCTCTCGAGACGTGGGTCCGTAACAGCGTCGCCGCCGACAGGGCCGGGGATGCTTGGTCGTCGAACTTGATGGGGTGGTGCTTCTTGTGGTCTTGGTAAATGCAATACTACGTCGATTCAAACAGGGGTTGATAGTCAATACAACGCTCCCATGTGTATCCTCCTAACCTTTCTCACTACGTTCAAAACCCTCCACTAGTTTTTGTTGATCTTCATGTGAATAAAGCAAGGTGCTACTTCTGTGGCATGGATGATACTCGTTACTATCAAACCAAGCAGCTTGCGAGTCTACTGTAGTTGTAGTGGACATGTCCACACCTACACTTCAGCCGACTCCTTCCTCTCAAGTTCACCTAAAAGATCCTTCTTCGACACGTTGTAGGCCGACATTGTCTCGTCAGTATCGGGCAACTCCTTCTCAATGTTGAGGAACGATGGCATCACAATGTCCTGATCATTCTCACAAGATGCCTGAACATGCAGCACCGCAAGCCCCGCAACATCGGAAGGCTCTTTGTAGACGTGGATCTGAAACGATTGATTCGCGTACAGAAAGCACATGCGTTGCTGTTTGATCACATTGCGAGTGGGATCATTTCGATGCCTTACAGCGTACGAGTACTCGCGTGCACTGAGAACACGCTTCAAGTGCACCCTACTCGTCAAAAGGTAAAAACGTTAGTATAGCATGAAAAAAATACGAAGCGGATAGCATGAAAACGTACGCGTCGCCAGTGTCCAGGTAACGAACAGTGGTCATACCGTAAGCAGGGATGCCATACTGTGAACGGCAACGCACGAACGAATAGTCCTTGCTCGTTTCTGTAATCATGGAGAGGTGCAATTAGTACTGATTAATCTTTGTCTTGAAAGAAGACTGAAATACGGACTGGCAGCTTCGGGCTTCAGATACACCTTTTCCACCTCAAAGTCTTCGTGGTGGAACGGGATCTCAATCGGAGTCTTGGCAAGCAAATACTTCCGGGATGCCTTGACAGTCGTGGGGATACCACACAAGCCGGCCGCAGTGTCCACAAGACGTTGCATCTTTCCCTCGAACGTGGTTGAGTTGTCTAATTAACACAAAAAATATACATGTTAGTTCGATGCAAAAAGAAATATTCACCAGAGTGGGTTGCATTGAATGCAAGAAAAGCAGTTTCTTACCAAACACGTAAAGCTTTGGATGACCGATCCAGGCACGACACGTGCGTTTATCAATAGCCAGGGCTTGCTCAATCGACTCAATGCGAATGCCATTGTTATCCAGCGAGTAGAATTTCTCAGCACCGTCAGCGGCAGTAACCAAGTGGAAAATGGCAATGTAGCGACTGCATCGATATGTGAAAAAGTGAGTGGCAGCACTAATTCCAACACTTTAAATCGTGCTTAAACGTACGTGTCTCGGAGGGTGACAGTGTCCAGGTCGTGCTCCAGCTTGAGCTCTTCCCATTGCTCTGGGGTCATATAGGCTGAGCCGTCCATTACTCCACGGTCACAGAGAATCACACATGGTTTGCCACTGTCCTGAGCCAGTGAGTAAAATGAATCTTCAAGCGAAATCTGGAGATTGAGAATTTGCCATTGGAAATTGAGAATGTCCTTCTCTTTGAGGTCACTGCACAAATTATTGGAAAAACAACGATTAGCTCATCATAATAGCCTAAAGCGACAGGGACATTTTGCCACGTACAGGAAGAATGCGCCACCGGTTTGCAACAGCGTCGAGGCCTCAGGAACGACATACACTCTGAAACCGCGGTCACGAAAGAAGGTCGAGAGGCGGTCAAGTGACGTGGTCTTTCCGGCGCATGGGCCGCCCGTTAGTACGAACTTGTAGATTGGCGCAATATCCTTTTGGCCAGACTGAAGTGGACTTAGCAGCGGTGGTGGCGACTCGCCCGCAGACATGGAGCGGTCCTGTGACCACATCTTGCCTTTGCCCATGCTCATTGACGAAGTAGGGAATTAAGGAATGCCTTGCGTGCAACAGAGCAGAATCGGGAAAAGGTTTTGAAATTGACTCTGACCAGGAATAATTGATTCGTACAAAGTTGATGTAGTTAATATATAAGGTTATTTATTATAAAGGATCGATTTGTATCTCGGAGTATTTGAGTACTAGGCTTGAGGATAGGTTATAAATTATGGATTTCAATGTCATTACGAAATCACAAAAGCAGCTGTACCATCATCTGACCAGCGCCATCCGTTTTGCGGTTGCATGAATTTGCATTCACGCCCGGCTTCAAGCCAAAGATTCAAGACAGTTTGTTGCATACTACCTTGCTTCACAGTATTAGTACTACTGGTAGCATTGATCTCGAGTCCAGACCAATGCTTCACTAAATGGCGTGAGGCAACAGGCAAGATGCACTAGAGATCGCGTGAACATGGTTTGTGGGTCGGAAGTCTCACTGATGATCATGGGATTGACCTTGCCATCTCTATTTACAGGTAACAGCCAGGGGTTCCCATAATAAAATTTTTCAGAATGGAACTGAGGTAGCTGGAATAAATCACGGGTGCGAGCAGGACGCTGTTGTACAATAAAATATTGTTAGAGAAAGATAGAGAAATCAATAAAGGCGCAATACAAGTAAGGAGAATCTCCTTTTTACAGCGTTGTTACACTGAGTCAGCTAGACGCATCTGTCAACGACTTGAACGTCCCAGTACTGCGCGTTTGTCTTCAAAAAGAGGAACATCTCGATGGCAAATGGCGTCAGTGCCTGGCGCTCATGCCCCAGCATAGCACGAGCTGTACTAAACAGTCTCTCAACCTTGTTCGACGTAGCCCGGACCAGCGGGTACGTGACTGTTTCTGCCAAATAAATTATTGAAAGATTTGGTCTAACACCGTAAATATTTTTGTCAAAAGCAGCTATCTCGGTAATAAATAATTCCAAAGAGTTTAGGGCCCTTTATTTTTGATGCGCTTTATTTTTCGGAACCCCTGGTAACAGCTACTAGTACAGTAGTAGTGTGTCATTGCTTTTGGCATGTCAACGTTTGAAATGATTGCAAATGTTGTATTTGCACTATGACCAACTAGCAAAATGTTTAGAACGGCATCGGATGTATGAATCCATCGTACGCACACAACACATTATCCATACTGCTGTTTGATACCGGCGGAGGGAGAGATGGATATCTCTGGCTGAAATGCGTCAGCACAACCTGCCGTGCCCGCATTCGTCGTGCAATTTCCAAAGCTTGGCCAACAGTGCTATGTTTCTTCATGACTGCGTCCTGCTCCATCGAATCATCAAACGTTGCCTCATGGATCAGCAACTCAGCACCCATACCTACAGCAACAACTCCACAGTTAGTGATCAAGTGCACGCCTGGGGGGGGGGGTAACACTACAGTAGCTTACCAGCTAAAACGAGATCATTGCACGGCTTGGTGTCTCCAGAGTACACAAGCTTCTTGCCACCGTTCAGAGTCAGCACAAGCCCGTATGAATCGTAGCAGTGGAACACGCGCACACTCGTTATGCTTGATACTGCATATCCGATCTCTGTCAAGAGCTGGTGTCGTACTGGATGATCCGGATTGTTGAAATCAGAGCAAGTCGCTAAATGGATCAAACGTTGATCAGTATCGTTTCGGAGAAACTGCGGTAACCAACTCTCCACGTAAGACAGCACTGACTGTGGCGCTACTACGATAAGCGGCCGCGGAAGTTTGCCATCCTTTCGATGCGCTTGGAAATTCCAGTACTCGTAAAGCACTCGAACTAACCCACAATGGTGGTCCGCATGGTTGTGACTGATCCAGATGCACCTCAAACCACCGATTCGTTCAGAGACATCACTGCCAAATTGGCGCCATAGTTGCCCAAACGTTGCTTCACCGCAATCCACAAGCATACTGTCCACACCAGCCGAGTTGGTGCCTGATAGTTCTAAATACATTCCACTGCTCGAACGAAGCTTAGAAGGAGCTGCACTTCCTGTTCCGAGGACTATGAGCTTCTTGGACGAAGGCAAATCCACTTGGTTTCTTGGTGGTCGGATCAAACTGGAAACCGAAATGGACGACGAGTTATCCATTGGATTTCTAGTGATGTCTCCGTCATTTTCGTCTTCGGACGCGTCAGCTTTTAAATGCCACCCAGTGCGTTCATAGTTAAATCCCAGCTGTGCGGAAGTTGGACTTAACAGGCAAAACTGCAACTTGCTCTGAGCAACGTGGGCTTCAATTTCGCTTGTGTCGACGAGCTGTACGATTTTCCGTTGGCATGGAGTCTCTGGTGACCAGGATGATTCCTCCAAAAACGTAGCAAGATCGTGTATGGCGGTCAGTTTTGGTTGTCTTGGCATCGGCACCGTTTTGGTAGCTGCATTTCGGATCTGAATTTCCCGTTGTACTGCAACCTTAGCCGAGGAAACAAAGGCGTAACTAAACGCGCCACCCTCTACTTTTTGCAGAGCTGCAGCATTGAAAACCAATTGTTCTGGCTTCAAAGAAGATCTTATGAGACTCGCAATCCACTGCTTGTATCTGACAGCACCATAAACCATTAATAGTTAGTAAAACTATGACATCCACTTAGAAATATAATGTTCTTACCTAGGCAAAGCTTGAACGTATCCTGGGCTCAAATGCATCACAAGTGAAGGCAAGTGAGAATCGCAGAAGGGAGCCGATTCCTTTGCCATGGCTGAAAATTTGCGTTCCAAGTCCTCGATTTGATCCGATGATCGACAATCAATAATCCATATCACTGGGTACGGTGCGTACAGGAATCTATCCGTTTTCAAGCAGTGGGTTAGTAAGAGCTTGGTATCCAGGTTTTATAAAAAAAAAAACTCACTGCAGAACGTAGCAAAGAGAGCTTGAACTGTCTTCCAATGGGATCTCGCCTGGGTCTTCGGCGCTTGTATAAAGCTTGGGAATTGGATCAACCGTTGGCTTTTCCTGTTCAACATCGCTTGATTCTTTCACCTTCCTCTTTTTCCTCGGCTTATATTTGTTCTGTGCTTCAGTCTCTGTGTCTTGCGCATATTTCTTCAGAAGCATTTGCTTTAGCGTATCTTCTCGGTCTGAGAACTGACGAAGCACTCGGTCAATATGGACAACCTTTTCGGGTTGATGTGCTGCGTAAAACTTTTCCAACCACGTTCTATCAAGTGGCGTATTTGCGTAGTCGACTACAGTGTTAGCGTTGACGCCACTGTCACTGTCAGATGATGCTTCTGGATCTAAAACAGAATCTTGAGTAGACCGACTTACGTTGCTAGGCAACTCGCCGTACTTTGCATGCAATTGGGCTTTCAAGTCATCATACTGTCCTCGGTACCGATTCAGAACGACATCGACGTAGGGAAGCTTTGCCGGAACCTTTTCTGTGTAGTATTGGACAAGCCACTCCCGGAATTGCATATGCTCGACACTTTCGTCTCCATTCAAACGTTCAAGCCTTGTGGTACTAAGTGTAGACATTGTGCTGCTGCTAATGTCTTCATCGCTTCGTTTTGGTGAGTTCTTCTCACACAATATGCAACTATTGGGTTTCACATGACCGTGATGTGAGGATCCACTGCAGCCAAGCTTAACTGGAATGATCACAGCATGTTGATCGCTCTGTTCTGTTCCTTCATCCCAATTCTCATACTCAATCTGGTCACCAATCTCACGTGCTGCATCGCGTTCCACGGTTAGTTGTTCATTGCCATCAGTGATCTCAATACATTGGATCTGAGGATATTTCCGCCTCACGAAACTCCGGATAGCACTGAGGAACCCTCGAATCCCGACGGGTCCATGAAGTTTCAAAGTTGCAGTGCCGAACGAGCCAAGAGCGAAAATCACACCAGGGACACCGCTAACTGACTGGAAATAACATCAACAGTATCATAATCAAGCTGACATCATTTCAAATTTACTGTATCGCAACCGCACCTTGATATCGAAGCGAGTGAAGTACATGGCGTCCAGTGAACTGAGCTTAATGCCATTCTCTCCTGCCAGACGTTGTGTTCCTTCTCCACAGTTAAACAAGTATCTCTTTAACACCTTCACATCGGCACTGTACTGCCCATGGTGTTGAACTGAAAACAATAGCGATGGTTCCGTCCCATCAGACCCAGTGCCCACGACTTCAGCAGTTACGGAGACTCGCGAACGTAAAGCTGCCATGTTTGTCAAAGCGAATGGAGACGATACTCGGACTCAGAAATCTGAGACTACATTAATTCGGAATTAAATGGAGTACATGGCTTCACTTTTTTTTTAGCGTGATGGCTACATATTTTAGTTTGGCACTTTTTTGCCTGGCACGAATGGGACTTCAAGCAGAGCAGACAGCTTCACGTGATTTTGTTGTAGCTCTGCTGAAGAATATGGAGAACCGTGCATCCACACCCAAGGAACTGGAGATTGTTATTGAGCAGGTTCTACCCGTCTTGGTACCAGGTAACGTAACCTTTAAATTGAATGATGCTGTTGTCGAGATCGAGGTGCTACTTATTGACCTGCTGGTATGTCATTGTAGGCATTGTTCACTTGCTAAAAGCTGTGGAGGCAAGTGAAGAGCAAGATGAAGAAGGACAAGAAGCTGTACATCCAATCCGACCGCTCGACCACCTCGCTCGGTTCATGTTACGTCGAAACACGCGCCATAATGAACTTGTACGTAAGCAAATGACAACTGTCATTTCGAGCGCCATTTGCAGTGTAAACTCGATAATCTCACAAAAAAATTTCTTGGTGTTCAGACTGCCGAGATGACCGAGCTTCAGATACTAGCACGGGGACTTTTACGGAAGTAATTCCGACTATTAGCGACGTATAACTTAGAATATGCACGCATACCAAAATACGTCCTGAATCAAATTACCCTTGGCATTTATCTTCATCTCCACTGATACCTAGTTGAGCTTAGGGTGATGGCGAGCGCGACATCATTCCAGGCGAAGACTGCGGAGAAGCAGACGGCATTGACGATCCAGAGTTGGCTGACGCTTCGTCTTCGCTAACCAAGGCCGAATTAGTACCACTGGAGTGGCGCATACTCGCTGGAGGGACTCCTGTAGGTGCTGGGGTTGGCAGGGAAACAGGGTCCAATGCATCCAAGCTGAAGCTGTCCTCAGCAGTCAGCATCGGAAGATCGTCGAGAGCCAACTCCAACTGCTCATCAGATGGGACTTCCGCCATCATTTGGTTGGATACAGGCGGCATCATCGGGAGTATTGACGAAGTTGGCACAGTGAAAGCAGAAGCCATCGGTGCAGCTTCCGTTTTCAACGCAGCATCAGGTACCGGTTGAACGGTATGCGCTTGCGCAACAGTAGCAGTAACTACATTTTCATGCTTGATTTGCTCTTGAACTGGAGTTGGTACGCTTTGAGGATGACCTTGTGCTAGGGCGACGGCACCATCAACTGGTGCAGCAGTATCAGATAGTGGCATCGGCACTAGAGTTCGCGCTAATGGGGTCGGCCCAGTCGTACCCCGAGCTGGAGACGACTGCCGCGATGAGTGCTGGCCATATCAACTATATATTAATTGTTGCAACCCTTAATATTTCGTAAATATCAACAGCCAACTCACCACTCGCACAGGATACTCGGAGAGCAACTCCAACGGCGCATCGAGATGTTGCCGAACACTACGAGTCATGCGCCCAACATCACCCGCACCACGTTTGCGTCCTACAGTTATAAATCAGACAGTAAATAGGTAAGCGATCCCATATACGAATTTACTACGTGTACGATTGAATGGCCAACGACATACTCACCCTTTGACTTCTTGGATGATCCCTTCTGCAGCGCCTCCGTCGGGTTCTGTACATACATAACGACGAGTTCAGCACAACTTTAGACTATTATCGCTCTAGGCAAGCCCAGTATTTAACCTCCTGGTCTAAAGGGCGCAATAACAACAAGGTATCACGTTAGTATATTGCATTCGACTCCTCCAACTGCTGCCGGTTTGTAGCGCCGTACCTGGGACCCACTTGGGGATAGACAAATGCCCAACAGCCTTAAGCTGCTTGCTCCATTTGCGCGTGCGGATCTCCGAGATGGGGGTGCCTGGCAACGCGCCGTACGCTCCTGCATGAGAGCGCCGTGACGTTCGTGCTGACATCGTCCACTGCGAAGTTGGAGGCTGTAATACTAAGTACGAAAGTGAAATCGCATTTGTGTGGATGTATACGGTACGGCGTATTGACACGCGCATCACCGCCCTTTCCCAGATTTTAGCTTCAAGCTACCGCGACGGTTCGTCCGTCTCCAGTATCGATGCCGTCGCCATCCATTAGGCCTGGTCTGGACTCTCTCTGAGTTCTGGTTAAAAGCTTCGGCGAAGCAGAAAGCAAGAAGCTGCTGTCTATTTGAGACAGAGTGTCTGGTGAAAGGCGCTGTGTAGCTCTGGTACCCTGATTTTCCAGTTGAAACGAATGTATTCGTGCTTCAATATAGAAGATGTGACTCTGTGGTACTGTAACTGTAAATTACAGTGTAATAGGTATGTTCCGTACGCCTTCTCCTCCTGACAGCCAAAGGCTCATACGTAATGAAGAAGAGGCTAACAGCCTGTACTAAGCAGGAGGTTTAGGAAGGGCAGCAAGCAACAGGAGATGTAAGATACATTGGATTTTTGTGTGTCTCTCTTCTGAAAGGGGCGGCTTCTTACCCCCCTTCGGTGTCTTGGTTGCTCTTAAATATAGCGGCTATCTAATTTTCACCTCGTACTTTTTCACGATACTGCACGGCACCTTGGCTTATATACTTGCTACTGATACGTCGGAGGCTCGTAGGCCCCACTTGGTCCATCCATTCCCACTCATATCCACCATGGAGAGAACGGCACTGTAATTCACACTTGTTCACCCGAGGATAACACGCTGGTGCTCAGCCAGAAGATCGGCCAGACGGAAGAGCTGATGCAGCCGCGGACGGACATCTTCAACGTCTTGTAGACTTGCCAACACCTTGCTCAATGACTCGAGTGTCCGATCGTTGACGTCGTCATAGAAACTCGGCACGGGGATACCATTGCTGGGTTGCATTAGGAACGACACGGGGTTGTTATCTACGAGAATGACGCGCGAAAGATCACCTCCTCGCACCACGCTCAGGTCCTTTAGGAACATACCCTTGCGCTGTTGGCACGACTCACGGAAGAAACGGCCAGCGAAAAGGTTACCCTTGGGGTCTAGTTGGTCCAGAATGGGCTTGCCGTAGGCCTCAAGGCCGGCCGTGAACACGTATACGTCATAATGCTTGGCGGCCTCCTCGAGGAAGCGGTCGAGACCAGGCCGCTTGTTGACTACCGCGCGCTCGCCGTCGTCCATGACAATCTCGAACGAGTCGCTATACTCCTCTAGTTGCTCCGGTCGGTACTCGGCCTGGCGGTACTCGACCTCGTTTTGGAATTTGCTGTGCACGAGGCACTCGTCCATGTCGAGCACCAGCGCGATCCTCTCGGATGGCGATCGCACGTGTGAGCTGCTGCGCTTTTTGGCGGCAGACACCTCGTCTGCGAGCCGCGGGCGCGATACGCGAGGCTCAACAGGGTACTGAACGACGGTGGCGCTCATATCGCTAGGATTTCGGAGGAGTTAGTTAGGAGTGTTTGCGGCTGGTTGAAGCAAGTGGCCGACACACGGGAAAAGCGGAAGTGAATGCTCGGGGTGAATGAAGCTCGGGAACGTCAACGACGGCGGAGGCTTCTCGTAATTTCTTCTCGTCACAGCTGGAAGGCGCTGCACAGACAGAAACGGCTTGGGCTGGAGTGCTGAAACGGACGTGCAACAGCGATTTACCGGATAAATACGTTTGTTTTGTTGATGCGGGCTCGGGGGCAAAATCAACAATGAAGTCGCCGCTGGGAAGGCGGATAAAGCCGAAAGCGGGTGCTGGAAAGATGGAACAAGTGACCGCTACCTACGAAAAGCGTCGAAGGGCACCCTCCGCGATAAGAAATGCTTAGGCAAATCGCCGCTGCGCCCACAAAAAGCTAGGGTTTTAAACCTTGTGGGTTGTCAAACTGTCGCGGTTGCGGTTTTACGAAGTCACTTGCGCCCAGTATGCTGTGCGCGTTTTAGCGATGAAAGCAAAAAGGATGCGTTGCTAAGAGCCCA
Organism: Phytophthora colocasiae; assembly: GCA_018806915.1. Taxonomy (NCBI): domain Eukaryota; phylum Oomycota; class Peronosporomycetes; order Peronosporales; family Peronosporaceae; genus Phytophthora; species Phytophthora colocasiae. The sequence continues at coordinate 262,592 of JAGKQI010000102.1, read as the reverse complement.
ACTGCAACAGAGGTCCCATCTGCGAGGCAGTGGCTCCACATCACCGCCGCCTGAAAAGCGTTGGGAATCTCCGCCGTCTTTACGTGTAAAGCGAACTGCTAACTCGCCGCGCCAGCCCGCCAAAACGCCGCTGGACAATTCAACCCTGGCATAGCTCACGCGAGGGATCCGCAGACACGCGCGTTGAAATCGCGCTGGGCGGCTGGTACCTAGCGATTCCACACTGAAATCGGATTGCCCGCAGCCCCGAAAGGGCGTTTTCGAAGCAGCACCTTGGCGCTGACGCACGCGATTAGGGGAGAAAACCAAAACGGTTGGCACGCTTCATAGTGGGGCCAAATGAGAAATACGCGCGTGTTTTAAACTTGGCGCGCGCTGATTGGCCCGCGGCGTAACCGTTGCAGTTATAGTGAACCCGAATGACGCTACTGTCACCCCAAAAGCGACTAAAATTCACCCAATCAGCGTGCGCCAAAATAAAATGGCACTGAACAGCAGCCAGGCATGGGTTTTTATCACGTTGAACCGCCCACGAAGGTCTCCTCAGTGGACTCCTCTGCGCTTGCAAGCTGCAGCAGACACCGCAACGCCGAACGACGCACTGCAGAGTCCGCTGTGAGATCACACCAAAAGGGTAAGGATCGCCCCTCTAGTATCGACCGCTGCGCCGTCCCAGTTGCGGGCGCGTTTGCTGGCAGCAGGCGTAAAGTTCGATGCGGTGACGTACACCGATCCAAACACGTTTAACATTACTTGCCACTTTTTCGAACAATATGCACTCCATCTTACTTCAGCGGCCTGTCCTCGACGAGGGCTCCTCCTCCGCGCAAATTCAAGTGTCGATAGGCACACGTTGTGGTGGGTCTTGCAGTGCTGACCAATGATGGGAGGGCTTTGAGCTGCTGTGCTACATCTACCAGTGCTGGTGCTGCCCTCGATGCTACCGCATGACCCGGCACAGCCAAACTACCAGAGCCCTGCGTTGACAACTTCAAGGTCACCCGAAAATTATGGGAAAATCTATGGAGCTCGAGGTTACGGAGCTCGAGGTACCAAAAAATCATATGTGTTGACCAAAATAAAAAAAGTCAACACAAATTTTTATTTTAATTGCAAATGAATTAAATCCGACAGTTATTGTCAAAGGGTTAATACGATATTTAATTCGGAGAATTGGGCAAACCAGAGGAAGCTTAGTATGTCGCTGTTGTACGTGGACTCCATTAAAATGTATACTACCTCCGTGCGGAAAATGATGAGCATTTTAAAAAAAATCGCGCAGCGCTCCGCCTCGTTGTTTTGGGGAGTTATTAGATTTGCAGAGAAGCTATGCGTTTGTGTTGAGCTGCTGACAAAACCAAAAGAAATCTGTTAGCGTACGTGCTCCGCCACATTAGAAATACTTCTAGTAGTAAAACGGATCAAACTCAGACGTCGTTGACGTCTCACGAGCAGTTAATGCGTCTGGAACATCAACAGGAGTTGTCAATACAGAAAAGGAGAGTGCCATAGCCGCCTGCTGTGCTATGGCAAGCGTTAATACGTCGCAAGGCAGCGAAATCGGCAACTTATCGGCACGTATCAGCTTTTCCTTGTGCAAATGCCCGAGTCGATAGTTGTTGCGGCCTTCATGCTTCAGTATCTGCTCCATTACGTGCTGCAGAGTAAGAAAGGTCTTGTGAAGCGAGACAGCCGTTGATTCTTGGAACGACAGCTCCACCTCCTTGATAAGATCGTCAGATGTTCGTGGAATCGTTTTCGACTGCAGAGACTGAATGCTGTTGAAGAAGCCTAGGTCCAGGCAGTTCAAATCGGGGCTCTGAGCAGGCTGGTTCACAAGCTTGATCGTCCAGCCATCAGAGCATCCTGCCGCAGCTACCACGGGATCGTCCTCCAGGACATGAGGGCGAGCATTATCCTGCTGAACTTTTATCGGGAGATGCTTCTGCTCTTGCGGCCACTTGGCCTTGATAGCTGGGATGACGTCGTTAACCAGCATCCGACGCGATATCTCGCGTGTCATCGACACAGGACGCGTCTCTTCAACACCAGCCGGTCGATTGACACTCCGTCGCTGCGTAATGTACGTCTCCACTACCGGCCAAATGCCGACTTAGCCGTCCCAATCACCGCGTGGACGCGCAACCGCACAGAGAAACATAACTTTAGTAATGTAGCGCTTGCTTTGAACAGCCTGGACGGGAGGATCTTCTGTAGGGCACCCATCTTTCCCTGTGAGCACATACACGTGCTGTCCGATCTTCTTCACGTAAAACCACTTTTCGTCGATGTGAACCACGTCGTGCATTGCGTCGAACTTGTAGGTTCCATCAAACTGAGGGGTCACATGATCCATGCAGAACTGGAGCCTCTTGAGGCAATGCAAAGGGGTAAGCAGTGGACGAGTTTGTCTTGGCGCACGGCGTAGGAAGCCCTCCTTCACGAGTTGTTGCACGAGATATGAGCTCACGCCAGACCCCTGTTGTATAGCACGCTGGTGCTCACGGTCATTTACTGGCACTTCGGCGAGGCAATTGCACAACTCCATGCGGTTCTTCTTCTTTCGCCCTCGGGAGTGTTTTCTCGACTTGACTACCGCTGCTACCCGGTCTCCCATTGACCGGATACCCTGCTCCCAAATGCGAGAAACAGCGCAGCGGTTTAGATCAAAATAGGCAGCTGTCCGCCCGATATCGCCGTGCCTGAGCACCCCTCCGTTGCTGTAAAGAAGCAGCATCTCCCACACTGCTTGGCGCTCTTCGTCAGACGCCTCCGATCTGCTCATCGCCTCTCCGGTTTTAAAGTGATGAGGGGAGGTCCAGCGGGAAGATTGGGCGGGAGATTCGAAATTCAAAACATGATCAGATTTGCAAGGTATAGATTCTGAACAGGATGTAATACAATTGGAAATGCTCATCATTTTCCGCACGGAGGTAGTAATACTGTAGCGCGAAGAAGTATATTTATCACAGTCAGTTTTGTAAACAACTCACAGGATCATTTCTCGGTTGCTTGCAAGGCTAATTAGGGCTGTTGATGATACTTTTGAATTATCGGATTGCTTTGGATAGGTGAGCACGGGGCCGAAGAACTGTGAACTGTGCATCAACATCGCCGACTGTACTTATTTAAGTATAATCCATTGTAGTGTGAGTTATTCGCTAAGCTTCGGCTGTGTGCGCTATAAGGCTGGCTACCTGTAGTAGTTTTTAGCGTATGCACAAATAGACAATGCGATTCTTAGCTTTCCTTCAAACAAAAGAACAAATTCGTAATGCAATGTCATATATTTGCGAAACTTTACAGCAAAGTCTTTGGCGGGGTGGTTGTGGATGTTGGATCCATTAAGATGGACTATTTTCCAACTTCCGGTCACATTGTTCGCATCGACCGCTTCAATACGAATCTTTATCTTGCACCCACTTTTGCTTGTTCCCCGTTGTGTACGAACTCGATCTTCCTCTCGGATGTGACGTGTGTTCTTGGTTTTTCCGTAGTGGTCGCATTGGAAATCACGTTGTCGAATTTCTTTTGCCTTGTTTTTCTTGTTATGGGCCTTTGTCACGTCAATAACTTGGCGCCGATTCCACGCGTGAAGGGCAGTCTCTGCCTCTTCATAAGAGTCAAATACTTGTTCCGGAGGTGGCGGAATGATGTAGCTCGAGGTTGTTGGTGGAGGTGGTGCCGATGTTGGTGTTGAAGCCATAATCAAATAATGAATGCACTTGAAAAGAGCAAAACTCAAAGGCAAATGTAGGTTTCACGCCTTGTTTTACAGGCCACGTGAGTTTCATAACCAAATATTGAAAAGGAGGCCATGTGGGTTTCATAACCGAATACTGAAAAGTAGCAAAACATCTCATGAGTATGCGATGCAGCCTACATGTAACTAATGGATCCATAATAAACACCATAGTACTCTTAGAATAACCACTACTCATTGAATAACCGCTAGAATATTCACTAGCATAACCGCTATGAGATAATTAATTCGTTTGCAATTAAAATAAAAATTTGTCTTGACTATTTTTATTTTGGTCAACACATATGATTTTTTGGTACCTCGAGCTCCGTAACCTCGAGCTCCATAGATTTTCCCGAAAATTATCAGATCCCCGTGCTCTGCAGACCTCACCATCGCGGTGGCACAATGAAATTCATTGAATGAATGCAACAGCAAGGTTTTATGTGTTTTACACAAACATTCTGACTGATTGGCTATTAATTTACAGTTTGCTCTCACTCAACGAAGCAAAATTTAGTCGAGAGCAGCTAACACAGGGTAAATTGTACGAAAATCTCACAGGCCTTCTCAAACAGCTCCAACTTGCACCATTTTGAAGCGATTATCTGCCCGATTCGTGAAAATAAAAACGATGCTCGCCGCAGTGCGTGCTAAGCTTTCTATTGATACCGCGTTTACTCGTAAAAATGATGTAGCTACGCCCGCAAATCCGATTCGCGCAAAATATAGTGGATTGCAAACAGGCACCAATTCCGCGTACCGTGCTTATCGATATCTTGACCGTGAGCTTCATCGCCTGGTTGCAGGCACAGCCAACGATGCACATGGTGCCACCTCAGCATGATTGAGATGCTGATCGCTTGTCGTGCTTGGATTTGCAGCTGCAAGCGCTGTCCCAGCCGTAACGTAGTTGATGCCTGTTTCTCGGTTCGTGTGTCATCATGTTGCAGCACACTGGAGCGAGCATTCTCCATTGTATCTACGCACGTCTCGCTCGCAAAAGCATTTCATTGCATGCCAAAAATTCGTGTGTATCTTGCGTGCGTCAGGCGGATTGCAGATTGCATGTTGATCGCTTTGCAGCCGCGGTTCAGCACATGGTTACTTGAATCATCAGTCCGTGTTCGTTGTAGTAAAATCAGTGGGCGATCGATATGCCGAATGGTTTCATTAACACAATCCACTCAATCGGACTTGGTGGTGGTCTTGCATCGCTTCGTGATGCACACTGGAGCAGCGACGCGGGCTATACGTACAGTAGCTGTACAGTTGTTTTCTGCTTGGGGTGATTGCTCGCGTTTCGATGTTGGTTTCAAAGACCGGCAGCTTCAACGTCATCTTGGCAATCCTGTCGCCGTGACATCGGGTTGTCATGCTGCGAGCACAACGAAAAATACAAGCATGTTCAATTTTGGCCAAGTTTCTTGTCAAAGCTATGAGCTTGTTTACATATTTCGTTGGGAATGAGGCATGCAGCACGCTTGGCTAAGGTATTGCATATCGAAGCAAGTCTCACTTTGTGCAGAATCCACTTTTCGACATGTACAGCAAGCACATGCGCAAATATTTGATGACATCAGGTTAGCTTAGTGATACTAGCATTGATCGTTTTTCAGTGGAATCTGCTAGCTTGTCAAAGCCATAACCCTCCTACACAACAAGTAAAGTGTAAACAAAGGGGGAAATGTGTTTTCTAGCAAAAACCTTGTGAATGCGGGTGTATTGACCAACATATTTTTCTGGCTGCTGGATAGATGTTTACAGTCAGAGCAGCATTTCGACTGTTGTGTACAGAATGAAGCTGCGATATCTCGTTTTCGTTTTTCAGTGAGGTACATTGATGTCACTTAGCTATGCTAACGACTTCCTATGTCCGTTCTAGTGTTCGCCCCTATGTCGACCACTAGCCTTCATCCCGGCCAGAGCTACTCTCCACCGTTACCTGGTGTCAACCCCATCGAGTTGACCAAAAAATATATGGGGACATCTGTCTCTTTTAATAAATACATCCCAGGTACTACGTACAGAAGATGAAAGGCAAGGAGGAATGCATTTGAATCGCACAAACGCCATTTGATTTTACAGGCATCCTTTCCAGTGTACTATAGTAGTCTCTTTATGAATATTACTTATTACGTGCAACGCTGAACTGGTTAAGGTTGGAAAGACTCTAGGTAAAATTGTTCAGCGTCCTTGCTACTTATACTTGTCACCTCGGTGCTTTAAAATGGAGAGCTGCATGACAATGCAATGTCACGGCGATAGGATCACCAAAGCTGCAAAACAAGCGAGCAATCTAGAAAAGTACATAGTTGAAGCTGCTGATGCACTAGAGCTTCTGTGTTGGCCCGATGCCGACAACTCATCCTGTACCAGTAGTTGGAAAATGTAAATTCTGGAAGAGCAAAACTACACGTAGACAGAAAAGTAGTTCATGTGTTAATATCGAGTTGAACAGTGAGTAGATTGTCGATTTAGGCAGCAATATGCTACTTTTGACAACAATAGTTACAATAGTTTCATGTGAACACCTTGCAATGACCAAGTTGCTCGTTTGTAGCAAAGGCGAATGTCTAAGTGCGCTTTAGTGAAAGATCTTCTGTTACCTTCACACTACTTGCCTGGAAAAAAGTAGCACTGGTATGCCAATATATTTATCACAACGAGTTTGATATACCTCTTGTAATTGATTCACGATTACAATCGGTATACCCGGGTTTTTCGCTACCCTATCCCAGTTCCCAGTCTGAACAAGAAAGCAAGCCAAGTAGAGCCCAAGCGGAGAGACCTGACTGCCGCCGCCTTCTTCCCCGCCCGAAACGTCGCTCGTCTCTGCCCACTGCAGAGTATTCTTTATCAGTACTAGTCTCTCTTTATCTCTATATCATCATGGACCCGTCCGAAGTGACGGTGCTGGTTGTGACGTTCAACGCTGAACCAGGGTTTGGTAATTTTCCGTAACTATTGCCGATATTGGCAATATCATATTGCCATAATTTATTGCTCCTCAACCCCAATAACATGCAATTTTTTACACAGGTAAATCTTGGCTATAGCCAAATGTCGTTGTCAACGTCAACGACTCGTTGACATGTGTGGTTGTTTTGGCAATGGATGGTAGCGAGAACTATCGCCAAACGGGTGGTGTGGCCACGTTTGCACACAGGGCACACGGGTTATTACAGTTGCTTGTCATTTCCTAACTGAAATACTACTATATCAGTTGATTTGTGTGTTGTATGTATAATGTCGAGGAAATCGGACTATGACTTGTGTGTGTTGGTCGGAGAGGTTGGACGCGGTGGGAGGGTTCTCGAGGTAACCCCCCCTCCTGAATCCACGCGCATCGACAGCAACCAACTCGTTCAAAAGTACTCATGAGAAAAGACGACATAGTGTCACAATTCATGTGACCTACTGACTTGGTTGACATTGTTGAAAAATGTGGCAATAACTCAATTATTTATTGGCTTGGATGAAGGCCTCCAATCCGTATGATATTGTATTTTTCCTATCCCTGCGCTGAACTGGTTAAGGTTGGAAAGACTCTAGGTAAAATTGTTCAGCGTCTTTGCTACTTATACTTGTCACCTCGGTGCTTTAAAATGGAGAGCTGCATGACAATGCAATGTCACGGCGATAGGATCACCAAAGCTGCAAAACAAGCGAGCAATCTAGAAAAGTACATAGTTGAAGCTGCTGATGCACTAGAGCTTCTGTGTTGGCCCGATGCCGACAACTCATCCTGTACCAGTAGTTGGAAAATGTAAATTCTGGAAGAGCAAAACTACACGTAGACAGAAAAGTAGTTCACATGAAACTATTGTAACTATTGTTGTCAAAAGTAGCATATTGCTGCCTAAATCGACAATCTACTCACTGTTCAACTCGATATTAACACATGAACACCTTGCAATGACCAAGTTGCTCGTTTGTAGCAAAGGCGAATGTCTAAGTGCGCTTTAGTGAAAGATCTTCTGTTACCTTCACACTACTTGCCTGGAAAAAAGTAGCACTGGTATGCCAATATATTTATCACAACGAGTTTGATATACCTCTTGTAATTGATTCACGATTACAATCGGTATACCCGGGTTTTTCGCTACCCTATCCCAGTTCCCAGTCTGAACAAGAAAGCAAGCTAAGTAGCGCCTAAGCTTGGAGAGACCTGACTGCCGCCGCCTTCTTCCCCGCCCGAAGCGTCGCTCGTCTCTGCCCACTGCAGAGTATTCTTTATCAGTACCAGTCTCTCTTTATCTCTATATCATCATGGACCCGTCCGAAGTGACGGTGCTGGTTGTGGAGGACGATGAGTTCACGCGCATGGCTACCATCGACATCCTTAAATCGTGTCGCTACACAGTCTTCGCGGTGGAGAACGGCCAACAGGCGCTGGACTTGCTCATAACGAACCACGCCAAGTTCGACCTCGTGTTGTGCGACGTTATGCTTCCCGTTATGACCGGTATTGAGCTGCTAGACGAGATCCAGAAGCACAGCGCTACACTGGGCCATATCCCTATCGTTATGACTTCTAGTAACGAAGAGATGGATGTCGTCACCTCCTGTCTGAGTAAAGGTGCCAAGGACTACCTCATCAAGCCCATTCAAGTCAACACAGCCAAGACACTCGTGCGTCACGTTTGGCTCAGTCGCCGTCTCGAACGCACCTCCAACAAGAGCATGTGGCAGGATATTGAGGTCATTCGTACGATTGGTAAAGGTACGCACGGCACGGTGGTGCTGGCACGTCGTAAGTTGGACGGCGCTGTGGTTGCCGTTAAGCGGGTGCGTATCTCCCAGATTTCTGAGAATGGCCGCAAGCAAGCCGACAACGAAGTCATTCTGCTCAAGTCGTTGTACCATGTTAATATCGTGCGCTTCTACGACCATTTCTTGGCCGATGACGAGCTAAACATCGTCATGGAGTACTCGGATGGAGGAAACTTACGTCAGCTGGTCAAGTTGCGTTCTCGCGAGAAGATGGGGCCTTTCCCGGAGCCTGTGATCATGAGCTGGTTTGCCCAACTGGTGCTGGCTGTGGCGTACATCCACGGTAAAAACGTGCTTCATCGCGACTTGAAAGCGCAGAACGTCTTCCTTACGCACAAGAATGTGGTGAAGCTCGGCGATTTCGGCATTTCCAAGGCTCTAGCAGGAGATGACACGGCAAACACGGCTTGCGGTACACCTGAGAGCATGTCGCCTGAGATTTGCCGTGGTGAGCCGTACGGCAAGAAGTCGGACATTTGGTCACTTGGATGCATCCTGTACGAGATGATCATGCTACGCCGCCCATTCGAGGCCTCCACGCTGCCTGAGATCTTCACCAAAATCTGCAAGGGTGAGTTCCCACCCATTCTGCCTTCGTTCTCGCGCGAGCTGCGTCTCCTAGTGCAGCTTATGCTGCAGCAGGACGCGTCAAAGCGTCCGTCGATCGAAGACATTTGCCGATTCCCGTTCGTACAGACGCCGATCCAGGCCTTCTTGTCCGAGCATGTATCAGAGTTCCAGGAAGCGCTAGAGCTCGAGGCCAAGTTGCACCAGCCGTCCTTGTACAGTACCGGTGCGGGCAACCCGCCAGTGTCGCCGGTGTCTCCCTCTCTACGTCGTCGCAACCACAACAGCAGCAGCGACACTCCATCGAGCGGATTCGGAGACTCCGTTCCAGAGTCAGGATCACCAGTTTCTAGTGATGCCTCGAGCAATGCTGGGTTTAACAACAACGGGAATCTGCGCAACTCGGCGATTGCCTCGGTTGCTATTGGTTTGGCAGCCGAAGCCGTCCCTAGTTCTGGCGGGCGACCGCAGCAAAACAGCGACCTAGCCAAAATCTCGGCTGACTCTCCGGGATATGTGGAAGACTCTTTTGCCGACAAGCTGCGTGCGCAAATTACAATTGGCGATGTTCGTGTTGGACTTTTCACTACGTACACGTCTTGCACCTCTGCAGATGAGCTTGTTCGTATCTTGAAGACAAAGTTCGAGAAGACGCACGATGAGGCAGCCACGATTCTATCAGACTTTCTAAAGAATCGCGTGCTCAATGTCGTGTTTGCCGAGGATGCTTCTCACCCGGACCTAGGTGCAAAGGATACCTTCCTGCGTTTTCAAGTCGACGAACTCTTTGTTCCACTAAACATGAAGTACGTTTGTGTGGACGAAGTCCAACAGGGCCCGATGGAAGTCTGCTTGCGCGTTCGTGAAGCGATTGCCGAGCTGCATGCGCTAAAGTCTTTTCCTCGCGGCATTGCCACTGGATTTAGCCTTCCAAACCACCACGTGCCTGTGACGGGTAGTAGTTCCACTGAGTACTTTGACGCGCCACTCTGCCAGAAATACCGTCGTTTCTTGAAGCTGGCATCGAAGCTACAGAAGGTGGATGTGGGTAGCCTTCCCAAGCACGAGCGTCAACCTTTCTTCATCAATATTTACAACGTGATGGTGCTTCACGGCCTCATTGAGTTCGGCGTTCCGCAGAACATTGGCCAGTACAAGGCTTTTGAGCGGGATGTGACGTACACGATTGGCGACTTGGAGTTCACGTTGGGCGACATCAAGCACGGTATCTTGCGTTGCAACCGCAAGCCGCCATCGAACTACTGGGAGCGCCAGCTGCAGGCGCAAGACCCGAAACTGCAGTTCCGCTTGCACATTCGCGACCCTCGCTCTTTGTTGGTGCTGATCGACTGCGCGGAGCCGCTTCCAAGTGCTGAAGACGTTCCGATCCTGAAACCTGGGCGCACTGACACTGACTTGGAGGAGCAAGCAGAGAGATTCTGTGAGCGTTTGGTTGAGATTGACGAGCGTGCAGGGGAAATTGTGCTGCCGCGAGTGCTTCGTATCTTCCGCGATGATTTTGGATCCTCGGAAGCTGAAATGGTGTCGTGGTTGGCGCAGTACATGGATGACGCACCAGCGAATCTTGTGAACTACCGCGTAAGGTATCAAACGGGCATTTCGTCGTGATGAAGCGGCGAGTAGAGCACTCTCGGCAATTGAGTTGGGAATTCGGGAGTCCTCACTTGCACTACAGTGAGGAAGCTGGAGTATGGCGCAAGCAGAGCACTCCCGTTATGACTACTGTATCATCTTCCCGTGTTGATTTGAGTAAGAAAAAGAGATCGAGACACCGACTTTAGCTGCATGGATGCATTATAAGAACAAGCGCATTTTTTGTTTGATTCGTATTGAAGTCAAATGCTGGACTCTACAACACGCTGAAGACAACAGGATGCAGTTTTGTTCTGTTTCTTTTCATTTTTTTATGTTATTGACGAACGCCATACCCGACCGCAGCACTTGCAGGAACGGCATGGTCAAGCAGCGGACGATAGAGCGAACGAATATGTCGAGCAAGAGGTAGCCCCCATTGGGCATACACTACGTATGACTGGTGGGCTCGGCAGCATGCGGCCTGAGGCAAAGGGAGCGGTGAGATGGCGAGTGGGTTCGGAAGTGGGCTAAACTGACTGTTGTTATGTAAGCAGCAAAACATCGTGACGAGTCAATCCAAGCCGGAGGCTCGTACGACGCGACGCAACGTAAAGAGAGCTCGAAAGTCTCGTGTGCTTCTATAGGATGGTGCACTTAAACCCGGATTTCTTCTGTGGCTTCTGGGTCGGTTGAGGTCGTTCCACGCGCACAGGGCGCTCAGCTTTTCTGATCTCGCGCACCACCTGGTAGAAACACTCCTCATTCAATATCTGCAAGTTGGAGAACACGAGCGTTAGACTTGAAATCTACTAATTCCTCCAGCAATTGCAGCAATGACGTACTCTCTCCTTAGCACTGGTCTCCATGAAAGCGCAGCCCCACTGCCGAGCAAGTTCTTTGCCTTCATTGTCTGCCACCTGTCGCTGAGCCTCCAGATCACACTTGTTACCAACCAGCACAATTGGGACATTGTCCACGTCCTTGGCACGCAGGATCTTGTCCTTGAAAGCAGCAATATCGTCGAACGAGCTGCGACTAGTCACACTGTACACCAACAGGAATCCTTTGCCTTCGCGCATCCACTGAAAATATCGCTAATTAGCGTCTGAATTGGGCTTCACTTGGAGCTACAGTTGCGTACCTGGTCCTGCATGGACGTGTACTCTTCCTGACCGGCCGTATCCAGAATGTCCAGCAGTGCAGGACTATTGTCAATGGTCGTCTGCTTCCGGTAGCTGTCCTCTGTTGGCAAAAAAATAATAGATACACAATAAATTAAATAATTATGACATCTTTCAGTATCCGTAACGTTGTATAACGAACGCACCGATGGTGGGGTCATAGTCCTCTAGGAAGTTGTCGGTCACGAGACGGATGGTAAGCGCAGATTTACCTACACCACCACTGCCCAGCACCACCTACAAATATCAACATATAACCAGATTAAAACATGATAAAACTCAGGTTGAATATACGAAGGGGGGGGGAGAGGAGATCGAAAGAATGTCGCTCTTCCCTCTTTGCTTCTATTCTACTACGCGTAGATAGCTCCCCCCTCCCCACTGTACAGTAATGAATAGAAGATAATCAACCTACCAGCTTGTACTCCTTGTTGTCACTCATAGCGTTAAAAGGCGAGGAAGAATACGATAAAGACGGCGACGCGGCTTCTCCCCTCCCTTGGTGACTCTACTTTGTCTCTGTCGGGACTGTTCTCCCGTCTGGACTGAAAGTCTGTGTGCAAAAAACCAGGTCATCTCGTGCACGATTGGAGGAAAAGGCAATGGGCTAGGGGTTGTCTATTTTTCCACCAATCGTAGCAGGCACAAATAGGCGACATCTTTTCGTTCGTGCAACCTTCGCTCAAGACGAAAGTGTACCCGTTATTAGGTACACTTACCTGATACCGACATCCAGCACGTAGTAGAAAAAACATGGCGAAGTTGGTGCTCCTAACAGTGGGCGGTCTGGGCGCCCTGGTGGCCTTCCTCGCCATGTACCTCCCTCAAGCGCTCTTCCCTCTTGCTGTGGCGTGTACGTTTGCCTCGATTCTTCGTTTAAATAACGTCATTATCTGATTCTAATCTCTTTTTTTCTCTGCTGCACACAGTCGGCCTGCCTGTCGTCATGTACGGCATCATCTCGTTGCTGGAGCTGATCATTCTCAGTACCAAGCGTGATCACCCGCAGCAGAGAAGGAGGCAAGCACCACGCGGTGTCATGCAGTTGAGTCGTGCGCTGTACGAGCAACTGGATGGAGAAATGCTGCAATTGCTAATGAGCAACCGCGACTTCGATAGCAATGACTACGAGCGTTTAATGCGCCTTGAGGCTCTGAACGAACGCCGCCACGAAGGTGCTACACCACAGCAGATCCAGCAGCTGCCTATTGTTACGATGACGTACGTGCCTGGAAATCCAGCCTCGACCACTCTGGAGAGTTGTTATACTGACGTTTATTGTTGATGTGCCATTATTTACAGCGAGAACATGTTGCAAGCGTCCGAGAATGCGTGCTGCACAGTGTGTTTAAACACATTCAAAGTGGACGGTCATGTACGTATGATGCCGTGTTTCCACCGTTTCCACCCAGAATGCATCGATCCGTGGCTTCAAGAGAAGGCTCTCTGTCCCATTTGCAAGTTCCCAGCCATCGCCTAAGGCTTATGCTTCAACACCTCTTGTCCATACAGTATGGACCATACTGGTTGTAATGTAGAATGAAAAATATCATTGGCTAAAAACCATGTCAATAACAGACTCGTTACATGTCAATAACATCCAATCAGATTACTTTATTATGCGGCACACGAACTCATAGTAGAATCCTACGCGCTCCAGCCTAAAGCTCCGCCGCCCTCCATGACGCAGCCTGCGCCCGCCAATTGGCGGGGCGTCTCTCAAGCCAATCGCACTACCTCCACAGGTAAATCCAGACCTTCTGGTCCCTCTACACGTTCCAAGTCGCAGCCAAAGCAGCGCAATGCTAAGCCCAAAGCTCCTGCCAAACCTGCTCCGTCCGCTTTCGAGTTGGGCGTGGCTCAAGCGCGTACGTACGCGGACAATGCGACCCCCGAAGCCCTTGAGAGTCGACTACAGCAGCTCCTTATGACTGCCAAGTTCACAGATGCCGCTTTCCTTATCGCTGCTAGTCCACACTTAAACACTCGCTTCCAGACAGCGGACGTTGTGCGTCTCATGTTGGAACAAGCCAAAACCCCCCGCACTTTGGAGCAAGCTGCGCAATTAGTGCGCGATTTGCAACTACAGCAGAATGATGCTCTTGTTACGCTGCTGATTAATGAAATGGTACGTGCACTACAATTTAGTGGAGCTGTACGACTGGCGCAGGAAATGGTCCCAGGCTTTGAGCAGTTGTCTGCTGCTGCAGCCACTGCGGAACGTCCCTGCTGGACGCCACCTGCACTGATTCAAGCAATGATTCGTGCGGGGAAGTTCCGGGCGGCGCTCAAGTTCTCGAAACAATTCGGATTGTTGGAAACGTTCCCGGCTCCTCAACTGGTAGCTGGCATGCTGGAGACAAGAGCCTGGGAGGAAGCTATCTCCAGTGTAATGGAGATGCAGCTGTTCAAGGAGTTCCCGTTGGAAGCGTTGGCGGTCGAGATGATGAAGCAGCGGCAGTGGCCTCAGGCTGTAAAGTGCATGAACAAGTTGTCGGATAAAGATGACACGCGAGTCAAGTTCTACGAAGCACTGGTGCGCGAAACCGCTCATGTGGGGGACTTTGTGACGTCACTACGTTATCTACGTGAGTTTAAGCTGGACCAAGGCAACGGAGACGCCACTGTGAGCTTGTTGCGGTACCTGGTGGATGCGATGGTTGCACATGGCGAGTTCTACAAAGCCATCAAGTACGCGATCAAGTTCAAATTGGCCAAGAATCCACTGGACGATGCTATTGCAGCGGCTGAAGCTGCACTTGCTGCTGCAATTGGCGAAGAAGTGCCTCCGCGGGAAGAGGACAACACTGAGTATCTCTCTCAATACAGTGTCGAGGTGCTGATCCGCCGAGCCATTGAGGGTGGACAGTTCCATGTGGCGACGACTTATATCAAGCGACTGCGTCTTCGTGAACAGTTTGTGGACGAACTTGTGGCGATTGAGAAGGCACAGCAGAATCGGCTACTGGAGTTCCGGCAGTACGCACAGTTGCGACTCACACAATTCGAAGACCCAAATCTCCAGAAGAACCTTCACCTTTTACTGGGGAATCAAGCTGACGATGAGATTATTGAGCTTGAGCCGGTGGAGGTGGAAATCGTTCTGTCTGAGGAACAAGAGGTTTTTCCGCGCAAGGAGAAGTCTGAACAGACAGAGAAAGTTGAGGAAGAGTGCGAAGAGAGCAAGACTGACGAGAAAGAAGACGAAATGCCTCCTGTTAAAAGCAGTAAATCCGTTGAAGAACAACCGCAGAAGCCTGTTGCTGAAAGTGCAGGTGAATCTCGGTTCGGCTTCGCACGGGCATCATCTCCACCACTTCCAAGTGGGCCAGCCCCTGCGGTCGAGCTGTCAAGTGAAGACCAACAACCGCGCAGCAAGTCCGTGCCACCTACTAGATCGGCACCTCCTCCCGGTTTGTCCAAGTCTCCAGACGATGAACCAGCTCAAGGCAACACGCAAGAAAGCGCTGGCGGCTTTAACTTTGCCAATTTCGCCAAGTCGGTTCAGGTTAGCGGGCCCCCTCCGCCACCCAACTCGACTCCATCATCGCAACCCCTTCAGCAACCACCTCAGCCACCGCAGCAACAGCAGCAGCCGTTTTTGAATCAACAACACCAAAACCAAGCGATGTTCGGTCGCCCGATGCCTCCGATACCAAATGGTCAATTTGCCGGTGGGTACCCCATGCCACAGATGATGCCTCAGCAGAACCCAATGCACTTCCCTCCCGGAGCAATGCAACCACGGGGATACCCTCAGCCACCACCCCCGCCTCCTTCAAGCAACGGCGGGGGAGCTTTCGACGTCTCCTCACTCGCAATGCAGTTCCACAACACGAGTGGCAACGGTTCCTCTGGCTACGGTGGCTTTGGCGGCTTTGGCGGTCCACGCCCTCCCATGGGTTATCCTGGCGCCTCACAGAACGGGTTTTCGCCTTTCGGAGCGCCTCTGCCTCCACCATCGACCTTCAAGCCCAGCATGTCGTACACATCGGTGACTACGACGCGCAAGAAATAACTCTTGTGTGCTTCCTCTCTTCACAACTAGCTTCAACTCCGTACAGTAGTAGCTCAAGCTGCATATCTCCATGTTGCATGTTTCGTAATTTTCTGTGCTAAAATGCCTCCAATGAAGAAGAGTACACTGCTTTCCCTGCTGCATCTACCTGTATCTGCTTCACTAATTCTTCTTCTTGGCCTTCAGCTTCGCGTCAATATCCTCCCAAGCTTTCCCTCGAACACTGAGCAGTCGAGATGCACGCTCCGTCAAATTTCCGCTGTAGATCAATAACGAAAGAAGACAAGTTAGCATATCACAATGAGTCATGCCACTACACTAGCAACGTACCCGCACTTCAAGTCTCGACGACTCAGCTCCATCTTCAGCCTTTCCAATCCCAAAGCTTCGAGTCCCTCGATAGTCTCAAACTTCATCAGATCAATAGGAGGCTCACTGGGTGCGGAATTCTTCTTGGGCTCCTGACGTCTCTCAACCTTTACTTTGCTCTCCTTTTTGAGCTGAATTATGGCTGGTGTGGGAGGCTCAACCTCCACTTTGATCTCCTTCTGAAGCGGAATTGAAGGTGCTGCCATAGGCTCTTCACTTGCAGTGGCTTTGATCGTAGCTTCAGTAGCTGGTTCTTGCGCATCATCAGCTTCCAGAGCGTTAATGACGGGCTCGAACCCAGGGATTTCGTAGGCGAATGGCTGAGAGCCAATGTTCACGAGCAGAATCTCCGTCTGCTCGACACTGATGGCGGGAAAGAAGCCTTGATCACTGGACGTGTGCTTGACGTCCCGGAATGCCACACCAAGCTCCACACCATTTCTCGTAAACGCCACAGTACCTTCATCCAGATCCAATAGGCAGCCGATTACATCGTGCTTGCTCCAGGAATCAGTTGCAGCGTACTCCTCGTCCTTGCCACTATTCCACTTGACTTGTCGAGCTCCGTCGTAGGCCCAAGACCGCTCATGATCACCCACTCCATCCCCTGTTTCAGAGTTCGCCTCAAATGTCGAGTCCGCCCAGCCAATTTGCACAACTCCAGCCGTCACCAGACGCACCTCATAGTACCATTTGCCCTTTGTCAAGGCGCAGCAGTGTCGTGCCGCAGCCGTGCCGAAATTGCCACGACCACGCAGCTCACACAGTCCGTGCTTGAACGTCGTTCCAACACTAGCAGTAGCGTCCTCTTCCGCATCTCCAACAAGCTTCAGCCACTTCTCCACGACTGTAGGAGGATATTGCACTGAGCGGACACTAATGTGCGTCGTCATATCTGACGGTAAGAGCCTCACTTCTTCCTGCAATTCAATTGGGGTCTTCGTCTTCTTCTTCCGTCGCAGTCCGCTCTTAATTGCTTCCAGAACGTCATCAGGCATCTCCTGTTCAAAGTCCACATAGTTCTGTAGTTCCTGTTGTTTCGCCCTCTGCGCTTCCTCCTTCTTCGCTCGTTTAAACTCCGTCAGCCCTTCACCTCTCAGTTCCTCTCTTCCATGGGCAAAATCACAGTCTCGTCCACGTGGACATCCCCACCAACGCGGAGCTCCTGGAGGTGGAGAGCGTCCTTCTTCTCTAGCTTTTGCCCAGTTCTTGCACAACACAGTGTTGCGCTTCCTCTTCATGTACGACTTCTTGACTCCTTCAGCCCACGAAGGAGTGGCTAAATACCAGCCAGGGATTCCACTGGGTGTTTCTTCGTCCATAATTTCTCTCTCTTCAACTCCTTCCTTGTCCCTTTTGGCTCGAATCTCTCCTTCCTGTCGCCACTTGTGCATCGCCACCTCCTGGTTCACATGACGCAGTCGACGGCCGTGTAAATCTCGACACGCGCCGAAATCCGTCGTAGCTTTGGCGCCTGAAGCTTTTCCCATACTACGCAGCATTGCACCGAAGCCCCCTTTGCCTCCTCGCAAGCCACCGCGAAGGCGCGCGCGGATAATAGTTGGGAAGCTTGGCACATGGCTGGAAGCGTCGAGTTTGCGGCCGTTAACGTACAGATCAAGAAGCGAAGAGGGTACACCTTCACGCTGTTGGATAAAGGAAGTGATAGACGAGAAAGTGGCTACGTTAGACGGGAAGGAAGCACATAGCGTGCGGTTAAAGTGCACGAGGAACTGCAGCTCCGCCATAGCTGTGGACGGTCAGCGATTTTTTAGGATAATATCCCAAGAAATTATCCTAAATGCTAGTCGCTGACCGTGATAATATCCCAAGATATGATAAGGATAAAAAATCGTATCATGTCGAAAGGTTTGACGGTAGCTCTGCTGCTTCCAGCCGTGTGTGCTGCAGCCCCGACGGCATCTTCTGCGGTCCCTTACGCTGCGCTACTTGTCGCTTCTATTGCAGTTCTCGTCGTGGCATTTTCTGCAAAGAAGAAGCCCTCAGAGCATCAGAAGAGCTCTTCCTCCTCTTTCATTTCGGTTTTACAGCGTGATGAACTTCAAGAAGAAAAAGCTGTGAAACAGAAGAACCTCTTGCCTATTAACGCTGTAGTAGCGTTAAAGCAGTCTTTGGACGGTCAAAAGACTGGCACTATCACGAGTTATGAGTCCAACTCGGACAACTACAAGATAAAACTGGCCAATTCTTCTATTGTGACGCTGAAAGCTTCGGAGCTGCAATTCCCTAAGGTTACAGGGCTCTTCGTGTACCCTGTCAAGTCTTGTGCTGGTGTTGCATTGGAAAGTGTCCAATTAACACCCAAAGGCCTGCTGCACGACCGAGAATGGGTCATTATCGATGGAGATAGGGATAAATTCGTGACTCAGAGAAGATATCCTAAGCTGGCGTTAATCCACCCTAAAATACTACCTGGTATGGATCAGGAGGCTACAAGTCTGGTGCTGACAGCTAAAGGGATGCCAGATCTGGAAGTTCCTGTGGTGCAGACTGAAGAGGGACAACTACGAGTTGTGAGCATTTGGAAGGATAAAGTGGAGGCTATTGACCAAGGAGATGCTGCAGCCAAGTGGCTGGATGAATTCATGGGAGAAGAAAAGTGTAAATTCCGTCTTACACGAGTTAGAGATGGATACACACGTCATACCAAGCCGAAGTATGCACCCGGGTACGCTACCAACTTTGCCGACGCTTTCCCGTTCCTTCTGGCACTGGAAGAATCTCTGGAAGATTTCAACACGACGTTGAAGACTCCTGTGCCCATGAACCGCTTCCGTCCCAAGTACGTTTCGCTGCTTTTGCTTTTTTTTTTTGCTAGAAAAAGCTAAATTTCTTGCTTGTTTGTTTCAGTATTGTGCTTCGTGGTAGTCCGGCATTTGCTGACGAACATTGGAACTGTATTACAATCGATGGAACACGTTTCCGTAACGTTAGACCTTGTGCTCGATGCGCGATGCCGAGTGTGAACCAGGAGACTGGGGAAGTTCATCCAGAACGTGAACCTTCTCGAGCCATTGTGCGGGAACGTAACGGAGTTCTATTGGGCTTCACGGACGGCAAGAAGTTCGAAGGATATTTCGGATCGAACATGGTCGTTGAAGGAAAGGAAGGGGATTTAACTTTGCCAAAACTGGTAATTGGCGCGGACGTGAAAGTTCTTACGCTCAAGAACGAGATCGTAGCTTGAAGCAGCTTTGGTAAAGTTGGATGAATCGGGAATATGCTCATGAGGTGTGTTTTATTGGTTTTATGTGTGCTATTTGACTGTGTTGCTATTTCTTCTACTGTAGCGTCCCCCATCTCGTACACTTGGAAGCGCAGGAGGAGTTAAATGGTTTGAGCTGTTTGTGGGCTCAGCAGAGAACGACAGTGAGAAGCTGTCGCTCAACTCAGATTCCTTGTCTGGAATAGGCTGCGAGGGTAAAGGACTGAGGTCGATCTTCTTTGACGGTTTACTGTCAGCTTTTTCTTCTTCTCGCCTAGAACTGGTGGGCAGAGGGTCAATTTTCAGTGGAGACGACGATCTTGCTGACGTTCGTGGAGATGTGGTGCTGGGAACGCTGGAAATGATGCTGGGTCGTGCGTGTGCTTCACTTTGAGGCTTGTGAGGCTGTTGAAGGAAGGAATTTTGCAATTCCGCTTCAAGATCCTGGGATCTCATCAGCGCTTCGGTGAGATCATCACTCAATGTCCCTGGTAAGTTGCTAGTCATTTCCCGAGGCGTTCGAGTGGATGGCGACGTCAGTGAGAGCGTCGACCGGGGAGAAACAGTTGAGCGCGTGAGCGAAGGAGACGGAGATTTCGATATGTCGCTATCATCGTGGGCCACAGCGCGTTCCCCTTCGGGGCTGTAGCTGATAGTGGTGGCTGAATGAGTGAGACGACAGGTTGAAGGTCTGTGGACACTGATCCTCTGCAGGGATTCCAAGTTGAGCTCAAGACGTTTCGGAGCGTGCCATTTGTCGACCAGCAGCGCTACACAATCCGAATGACGTCGCAGTGACAACACGGAGCAGCTCGTGGTGGAGAGATGGAACAATGCCATGGCAGTGCGGACGCAGACAGCATCGAAAAGGACGTCTCCAGTTGCGAATTGCTCCAGTTTGGCCTCCAGAACTCGCAAACATGAGAGAACTCGGTCCAAAGATCTCATGACGTACGCTGGGAGCTGATGAAGAGCTTGGAACTGGTAATTGCCGATGATTGTACTGTTGGAACTGCCGTGAGTTTCACTTTCGCTTCGGGTATGGTGAATCATAGCCGGGTTCCCATAGGCGGAAGTCTTGGGTGGGGAAGGAAGGTGTAGCGGCGGTACGGGCGACACATTGAGCAGTTTGTCAACTAGTTGGCTGCTTAGCAATGGTTCACGGAGGTGCTCGAGCCAGTCAAGTAGCAAAATCGCGTGGATGGAGGCATTCGAACAAAGAGAAGAAGCGTCTTCCCAATTCCATTCACCAACGTTGAAACCGACTTTGATAGGGAAAAGCTGCTCCCTTGTCACGGGCTCTGTGGCTTCAATCATATCGAAAGAGATGCTGTTTTCAGCCAGAGACTCGTTCACTGCTCCTCCAACGAACTGTCGATGCCTCTCGAGTATTTCTTCAGTGGCTGAGGACGTGGAACTGTAGAATTCCTTGGTGCATTCGCTTGTTCGGGGCCAAGCTTCTTGCTGACGTACAGACAAGTGATTAACGAAGGATGACGCCACAGTCACGACGTCGGACGAAGCTGTTACTGCTCCTTCAACTTCAGCACACAAGAAGTCCAGGACACGCGGTAAATTCGAGTTGGCTGCTCCTTCGCCATGTAAACGTCGATTCTGGTGCTCCACCTCCTCTCCAACCGTAAAGCGGTCGTGGATTTTCGGTAACGCGAAGACAACGCGCGCTGCGTTCAGGTACGCGTGGAAATCGTGTACGAACTGAACTTGTCCCGCAGTTTGGACGGATCCAGGACGGTCTCGGCGTACAAGACGAATGGCAAATTCTGGTTGGATATTATGGAGGAAAATGAGCGCACAGGCGATGGTAATGCCCGTACGGCCGTAGCCAGCATGGCAATGCACAGCGACCCGGTGATGGCCAGTCAGCAAGACGGAGGCGATGACTTTGACGATGTCCATCATGAAAGACAAGGTTGGTGTTGTCATATCTTCCCACCCGAAGTTGTAAAAGCGGACTAAAACAATGGTGAAGTTAGGATATGAAGTGTACAGGGTATAGCTTTTATAGGTTTCGTACTGTTTTCAGCCATGAGGTCTTTCTCCGGGTCATACGGGAAACCACTCACGCCAAGACCATCTCCACAATAGGGATGTTCACCTGGAAGAGTCAAGTTGAAGACGGCGGTGATATTCAATCTACACAACAAACAATATCAGTAGAGTTCTTAACAACTATGGATACTTAGTTGAATCCACTCACTTGTGGAACTGGTCAGCAATTTTGTACTCGTTCATGAGTCTCGAGGATGGTCTCATCATAGCTAAAGCGCAATCTGCTACCCAGTCAGCATGAAGACCTTTTACGGGCGAATCCTGTTTAGCCAAAGCTGCACTTTCGCTGCAACGTTTGCATCTAGCACCACCACATAGTCGACATTTCACTTTCAGACTCTTCTCCCACTCTCGAGCTTTCACAGGTGACCCCATCCAAGCGAGAATTCAAGAGTGAAGAATCGATAACGTTGAGAAAGACTAAAAATATGAGAACATGAGAACCTTCAACGGACGGAATTGGCACTACGCAACTTGGTGGCTGCAGTCCTAAGGCTCACGTAGATCTATCAATTCCAAATGAAATCGAGTTCCGGCCGAAAACCTTCGTCCAACTCGTTGCTAGGGGACAAACGATCCAGACGTAAAGCAAATTCTGGCGAATCTTTCGACTATGACCACCAACGAGTTCCACCGTCTCAACCTCAGATTGGACCAGAGTTACTGCTGCAATTGCAGCAGCTTCGACAACAACAGAGTCTCGCTGCGTTTTGCTATCCCAGTGGAACTCCAGGACTTCCCCATTCTTTAAATTCTTACCCAAATGCTTTCCCATCACAGTTTTTGACTGTTCCAGGAAGTTCTAGCACTTCTCGAGACTCATGGGGAGCCCCGCCAACAGAGAAAAGCGGTCAAGTCTTAGAACAACTTGGCTCAGTACTGCAGCAGATGAAACAGGAATCGGAAGGTTCAGCTGCTGCCTGGCGTGAAAAGCTCGCGGAGATGGCTCAGTTGACTGAAGAATTAGCTCAGACTCGAGAGCAGCTCAATACTGCGACGAATAACGAAAAAACTACTAATGAGAAGCTAACGCGGCTTCAGGAAGCATTTAAAAGCTTGGAGAAGGAGGCTACGGAGGATAAAAGTCGCCATCTGGAAGAATTAACGGTTTTGAATGATGAGGTGCAGCGACAACAGCAATGTAGTGATAAAATGCGTGAGAAATACGAAGGGGAGCTCAATCAAGTGCGTACAGAGCTCCAGGAAGCTCGTGCTCGCTTTGAAGAACAGCAACAAGCTCAAAATGATGAGTTTCATGGCGAATTGACGCAATTTCAGCGATCTCATGAAGCCAAAGTGAAAGAACTGGAGGCTAAACATACTAAAGAGAAGAAAGCTATGATAGAAAAGTTACAGGAATTGGATCAGGCTAAACAGGAGCTCGGTCAGCACCTTTGGAACGCAACGAAAGAACTGGAAGCCACTTCTCAACGTGAAAAACAGCTTCAGGCTCAAGTTCAGGAGACACAACAAGAGCTTAAACATCTGCATGAAGCCGGTGAAGCACGAGAACGGGAGCTTCAATTGCAGTCAGAAACTCAACGCAACCAACTACACGAAGAGTTGAAGAAGCAATTGGAAGCTGCGACAGCTACTGCAAGTGAAGAGCGAGCTCAAAAGGAGGAGTTAAATGCTCTTATGATCACAGAAGTCTCGAGGTTCCAGGCCCAAATGGAGCAACTGAGTCAGCAACATACAGCAGCGCTTGTTGAGCGGGGAAAAGCAGCAGAAGAGGAGCGAATTCAAGCGTTGGAACTGCGAGAAAAGGCTGAACGAGTAGTACGAGAGGCACAGGAGGAACTGAAAGAGTTACGCACTGAATTGCAGAATACCAAAGCGGATAAAGCACGTCTTGAAGCTCAAGGATCAGCTGAGAATGACACACTACAAGAACTCAACGAACAACTGCGAGATACTGCGGGACAGTTGGAGGACTCCAATACTCAGCTCCAACACATTTCAAGTCGATGCAAAACTGCTGAATGTCTAACTCGGCAGTGTCTCGATCTCATTACGCAGACGCCTCTCAAGTCAAATTCAGAAAAGGAAGACAAAGATTCAGAAGGGAGTGAAGACCCATTAGCTCAATTACCAGCGGTTCTCGGGGCTCTTAAACAATTAGCAAAAGCTGCTGGATCCCTAGAACCTCTTCAACTGAAAGTTCTTCGCTTACAGCAAGAACGGGATAGTGATCGAGATAAACACAAAACACGTGAACAGGAACTACAAGCTCAAGTGCAGAGTACGATTCAAGAACTGGAAACTGCGCAACAAGACGCAAAGACTTTAGCTGAAGAACTGGCAAAACTGTCTCAAGCTGCTGGAGGACAGGAAGCACAGCTCATGAAAACTAATGAACAACTTCGACAGCAGATTCAAGAGCTCGAACATCTCCGATCGAACGGTGCTTCACAGCTTTTGCAGCTTCAAAAGGTTTTGGAGACCCAAAGAGCTCGAAGTACAGCTCTTGAGGCGGAGAAGCGAGATTTACTGGCAGAAGCAGAACAGCTCAACGGCAGTTTGGAAGCGCAGTATCGAGCGGTTAATGACAAACAGCTCGAGCTGGAACAAGTGCGTGGATCGTATCGGGAACTTCAGCTAACACACGGCGATTTACAGGAGACTCACTCGGATTTGGAGGAAAGCGCTCGAAGAACAAATGAACATCTCGCTTCTCAGCTTCAAACGGCCAAAGAAGAAATGAAAACGAAAGTACTAGAGATCCAAGAACTTCGGAGCGAATTGGAGAGAACGAAACAGAGTTTAAGTGACGAAAAAGACGAACTTACACGAATTCGAGGCGTGGAACAAGCGCAACGTTCTCAAAATGAACAGGAATTAGTTCAGGCACTGGAGGAGAAGAGTCAACGACTAGAGGAGATGCTGGACATGCTCACACAGTTACAAAACAAGAGTGAGCACTTGGAGCAAGTTCGAGCACAGGAAGCAGAGGTCTCTAGGCAACAATTGGCTACACTCTCGCACCAATTGTCCGAAGCTCGACAGGCCCAAGCACGGGCTGAAAGCGCAGTGACAGCATCAGTCCAAGCTCAACAAGAAGCTCAAGCTCAAGCTCGTTTCGAAGTGGAGCAACTTCGAGCTACACTGACCCCGCAATTCGCTGAACTGGAAGTTCAAAAGGAGGCACAAACTGCTGAAATTCGTCGTCTTGAAGCGGAGCTGGAACGTGCCACACGTAGCAAACAATCGCTTCAGTTAGAGCTTCAACGCTCTGCCGACGATACCCAAGACGCTCTACGAGCTGTTGAAGTCGCTCGTCGCGATGCACGAGCTCAAAGTCAAGAGTTAGGAGAAGAGCATGAACGACTTTGTCAAGAACTCAAAGCTGCGCGTATCGAGAATCAAGAGAACGCTGCGTTGGCCGAAGAACTGCAGAACAAGATCACGACGATCCAAAGCGCAGCGAACGCTACGATCGATGACTTGGTGTCAGAGTTACAAGGTGCTCAAGATGCGTTGGAACTTGAACGTGCTCGAGCCAAGAAAGAAAAAGATGGAGGAGGAACTCGCTCTCAACTTCGAGACCTTGAAGAGCAGATACGTTCCCGTGATAGCCAACTTCGTGAAGCTCAAGATGAAGCTGCTCGGAATCAAGAACAACTTGAGGAACGGCTAAGTGAGCTCGAACTCCGACTGCAACGCACAGGAAACACTCTGGAGAGTAAAAAGCAGGAATGCGACGCGAAATCTCGGGAGATAGAGTCGTTATCCCGACGTGTAGGCGAGGCAGAACGGAAGTTGTCACCACTATTAGCAACTCGAGATGCTCTTCAAGCCAAAGCGAATGACTTGAAGCTGGCGTTGGATACTAAACTCCGTGAAGCACAAGACAACGAAGAGAAGGCAAGAGATGAAGCGCTTCGAGTGGCCCGAGAACGTCGCGCACTTGACGCTCAGCTCACAGAACTCCGTGATGAAAATGAAGTTTCACAACAGCAAGTAGCGCGTGCACAACGAGAACTGCAGTCGATGAAGCAGGCTCTGGAACGGGCCAAAGGTGAACTGAGTCGGTCTGGAGTGGAGCTGAGGGCAGCGACACAGCGTCTGGAAAGCGTCCAACAGGCTGCGAACCAAACAATTGCCGACGCTACTGCTCGAATGCAAGCTGCTCAGCAGCAAGGGGAACGCAACGCATCTCGATTGCAACAGGAACTTGATCTGGAGCGGGAACGTCGTCGGGAGACAGAAGTCCATCGGGCGGAGCTGCAGCGTTTGTTGCGACAGCAGAACATTCAGTCGCCAGCAGTATGCACAGGGTCCAGGATTATTGAA
The DNA here is from genome assembly GCA_018806915.1 of Phytophthora colocasiae. Lineage (NCBI taxonomy): Eukaryota > Oomycota > Peronosporomycetes > Peronosporales > Peronosporaceae > Phytophthora > Phytophthora colocasiae. The sequence continues at coordinate 236,754 of JAGKQI010000102.1, read as the reverse complement.
AATGACAGCAATCAAGCACGAAACAACTCGTTCGATACCAATCCGGAGCACGTGGATCCCCCGCAGTCTTCTGGAAACGCGGATTACCGTAAATTTTACGCGAATGAGCCGCTCACGTCGACGGAACTGTCGAATTTGCCTATGGCGGTCATCAAGGCTCAGCTGGGACTTGAATTCAGCCAAGGCAACAACACCAAGGTGAGTAAGAGCGTGAACAAGTCCAAGATCCAACATCAGCACAAGGAACGGTACGCTACGAGCAAGGAGAACCACGCAGAGGATGAAGACGACGCAATTCCTCTTCTCCCGCTCGAAAAACTGCCTTTGTAAGTCGTTTTCTGCTCAGTTTGTTCCTCAGCGCAGCAATTGACTCACATCTCTTTGCATCTGAAGCAGTTCTCCAGAGGCTGATGGTCTGGAGAGTTCACCAAGCAGCCCTAATGTCGTAGCTCCAAGTGGAGGGCGCGTAAGTTCTTCCCACTTGTTGAGTTCTCGTAGCTCTGTTCGGTCCAGTGGAGACAGTCACCTAGCCATTTCCAGAAACAACGCGGCTTCTCCAGCTAGTAGCAGTTCATCAACTCGCAGAAACTCCATAGCTGGCACCAAGAAGAAGAAGTCCAAGCAATCGCGGCCTGCTGGGTTACCTATCGCGTCAGGAGCGGCCTATAGCACAGTTGCATCAAGTTTGTCGCCTTCAAAGCGCCAAAAGCCTAAAACACATAGCAAACTCTTGCCTCGCATCAGTCCGCAGTGAATACAACAAAATACTGTCTGTAAAAGAATGCAAAAGAGTTTCTCCGGTAGTTTTCATCCGTGAAAATGATAAATGTACACTGGAAACACCACTTCCGTCGGATCCACAGACTTCTTGCAGCTCTGCTCCACACTATTTGACACTGGTTCTCGCGCTGGCACGAGATGTTTCTCTAGAGGTGTCAGATTCGGGATCCGATAGAGATACGTCACGACTCGACACGCTTGCAGCTTCTCGAGCTTTGGACGCACCAATCTGCAACAAATGTTTAAAGACAAGTTAAACACTCGTTAGTTACGTGCAGATGATGCAAAATCTGGGTGATGTGGCCTTACGAGAGCCCACGACCAATGAGGAACAGGAAGACGACAGTGGCATCTACAGGGATGTCGAACTCCAGGGCGTTGGCTTCATGCACCGTCACCAAATAGCCCACGCCATTGCGTCTCGAGCCTGTTGCGCCCGTTTGGGGTCGATTTCCACTCCTACAGCCCGCACGCCAAAGCTGCGTGCTGCTTCGATGAGCAGGCGACAGAGGTCGCAAGCTGGAAATTTCGGATGCCCGTGCCCGTCTGTACGATTCTCAGCAGACTTTCGGACGTCCATGACCGCCCGAGATTCTCGTTCGGATATCCGCAACCGCCCGAGAAAAAATACGGATGATTGTAGTTTAAACCGCGCAGTATAGCTCATTCAGCATTATATTTTTATTAGTCTGTCACTAGTTTGAACAAGCCACTAGAACATCGTCTAGAATATACTGGTTGAGCGTAGTTCGTTTTTTACCAAACACATTTCCAGTTCCCTTCTTACTCTGAAAAGCAAACATTCGATAGCATCCTCTACACGCAACGAAAGTCGTCTCCATAGCCTCAAACCGAGCCCCTGAATTCTTCTCCACAACGTAGGAAAAGAAATCCCAACACTTAGACCTAGTGCTAGATGAATCTGCCAGCAACGACAACACCAGTTATTTATTTTGCGACGTCAACTCGCGTGTGATCGCCTCTTTAATCGCAGTCAATGATGTGAGAGCACGAATGGAGTGTAGTTGCTGAGATTGATAAGGCAACGACGTCTCGTCGGACGGACTGGAATTTGTAGTGCTTGCGCCGCCATCAGTTCGTGAAGAACGATGTGTGCACATTACGAAGGAGTCCATGACCGTACGACGGCAGCGAGGGTAGTGAAACCCACGAGTGAAAGACGGCAGCGGGGGGGGGGTTTCGAATGCCAATAGAAAACGCCCAAAGTATTCGGACGTCTGTGACTGTCCGTTGATTTATTTCGGATGTCTGCAACCGCCCAAAGTATTTTGGATCATCCGTTCGGATATCCGTGGATACCCGCGGTCGCGGGTACACGGTTAGAAAGCGGTCTCGGGTAACTGTTTGCGACCTCTGCCAGGCGACCATCACCACATCCTAAATCGTAGACGACGTCAACGGATGTGATGTGTACGAGCTCCAGCGCACGGCGGAAGACCCGCAGTGGCGTCGAGTACAGCGTCTTGCGAGGTGCCAGCATGACGAAGGGACGAGATGGCGCAACTTTGGCAAATGTTGCGCCGGAACAGGTAAATGTGACGAGGCTAAAAAAAAAACCGTTGGACGATCGATCGAGTTGACAAGGAAGGAGTGATTGCTTTAGGCTAAAAGTCTGCTCTGCTCATTCGGCTCGGGATTTAATTGTGTTTAACCTTGAGGCGAAGTTCAAAAAGAATAGATACGAAGTCTCCAGCATGTCCTGGGGACGAGCTGCGCAGACCTTGTTCACCTCCTTCATTCCGCCTGAAAGGAAGTGTGGGTGGGTGCTGCTGTCTTGGACCGCACACATATAATAGAGAGATGCATGCGCTGACGGCGGACAAGTTATCGCGTGCCCTTCCAGGCGAGCGCGACGTGCTGGTGGAGATGCTCCTCGCGCTCCTGCTCGAGCTCGTGGCTGCTAGTCTTGTTCTCGGCGGGCGTGTGCGACGAGGCGTAGCGCGCGTAGCTGGTGATGCCGGCGGATGCGAGCACGAGAGGCACGACGGCCATGGTACCGGCGTTCGTGGAGTTCTTGCTCACTGCGGCGACGATAGAGGAGAGCGGCATGGTGCTTGGGATTGATTAGAAGCTTGGTTTCCTTCCTGGGCGCTAGACGAAGCTTGGGGAATGCAGTGCCTGGCTTCTTGCTGCTTTGCTGAGCGAGCGGGCAACTTGAGCCTCTCGAATCTTGGCATTGTCGCCAGTCATGTCCATGAAAATCCCAGGATGCGACAGCTATTTATACCCTTCGGTTTACTGTAAAATGTAGAAAAAAGAGCTAAAGCATCGCGATTTAAGCTATTTTGGGCTCTTGTGGTTGTCTGACGTCACAGAACGTAGAAAAGGCGCAGGTTGAGGCAAAAGCAATTGGTGGATTATCGTAACCGTACACGTATTTAAAAGGAGCTCAACAGTAAGGATACAACAGTAAGGATAAGTGCCCGAAATAGTATTTTGGGTTTTGAGGGGTTGACCTGAAGAATTTTTATTCGATGCCCGATGTGAAGCCAAGCAAATCCCAAACGCGAGCCTGGAAGATGCATGGCTACCATTTGACAGCGGCAATGCTGGGAGTTGCTTCGCTGCATGCAGTCGATCTTTTAGCTTGGAATATGTAAATGTCTACCATTCAAATCGCGTCCAGTTCACCGCCGGCAAGTGCGGTTTGACATCGTACAGCGCGCCTTGTCTGCTATCTCGGTGCTCGCTACGCTTCCGCTGTTTGCAGTGCTCGTGGCGGTGCACTCTTTGCCAGCAGAAGAAGCACAGCTCGGATACATGCTTGGTCCGCCCTCACTTCGTGGCTGCAGCCGCCAACACCGGCACCGCGCTAAGTTACGACAGACTGGCCGTCATTGTAGCTACATCACCAAGCACGCTATTCCCGCGGACGAACATTACGACCAAAGTCGTTCGAGCGTCGAGCGTCGAGCTGTAGACGCCACAGCCGACAAAATCGGAATGCAAATGATTGCACTTGGGAGCTTTCTCACTGTCCTATACTGAAGCGAGATTGCTGCCACGAGTGACAAGCGTGACGCTACGTTGCCACGACCAGCTATTAGCTCAGATAATGAGAGGCTGGCATTGCTGCTGCTATCAGCAGCGCAGGAGTCCTGATTCAGCAGTGTCGAGCTGCACCTAAACCTCCCAGCAACTTGCTGCGGGTGCTGAGTCAGCAGCGGAAGTGTGCCGAGCGGAGACCTTTTGCCCGGTCTCCGTTCGCGCGAAGCAGAGACTATCGAAACTCACATTCGATTTCGGTGTTCTCATCACGGGAGAGAACGTTAGAACACAGTTCGGGGGCATTAGTAGCCGCTTTCTGCCTTGAGTGTCGAAAGCGAATAAGCTTTTTTTTTGCGTTTCCAACTATTTATTGCTATTGCAACTTGCACGGCAACAAGTACCTTGCAACCACGCTACAATGCTGTGAAAGACCCCGGCAGTTTACCCGTCACCAGCTTGGCTTGCCGCGTAAGGCAGACAAGCCAACGGGGCGCGCCCCGTGTGCGGCAAACGGACGCCGCCGCCGTCAATGTCTTGTCAAGGCAGAAGCGGACTCCTGAGGGATGGAGTCTCGGCTGCAGACGAGCACATGGCTTAACGCGGTGCCACACTTGGCACCGAAAGTTGGATAGCCCTCGCAGGGTCAATACACGTTAGGCAAACCGCAGTGCCGTTGAGGCAACGACGACGCCGATGATGGCATGGAGCGCATGCGTACTAGTAACCCGCAAGCGCACGAGTACGACGGCAGAGCCGACTCGCTTTGCCGCGAAGCTGCATTCGTAATAAGAGAGGATACGAATCGTATCCTCTCTTATCTGGAAAAAAGGCGAGTAAGAAACTGAACATTTTCTTCGTCGGCTTTAGTGACATCAACGTCTTGCGGATCTTATTCTTGGTAAGACTTTTTGTATTGGTTCCATCATCCTGTCCGTATTACTCTACGTGTTAAAGTCGACAATTACTGTAATCATTGCTCTAGGTGCGAAATGTTGGGGCAGCAGCGGGCCAGCGGCCGCAGCTTTTACGGCAATCAATGCCCAGAAGCTAGGCACAGGCACGCCACGCCAGCGGCCCGCCTGCTAACTTCCGATCCCTCCCGCGCGGCCACCCGAGACTCGAACTGCGTCGGCAGACAGCCCACAGAGACACTCACGCAGAGCCGATTTTCGCCAACTATTAGTCCCACCCACGGCCGGAGCCAAAGTGGCCGCTACGCCAGCCAAGAAAACAGCCAGCGGCGAGGCAGCCAAGCAGCGGCACCAGCAGCACCAGCACCAGCACCAGCCCCGAGCCTCGTCCCCCCTCCCGTGAACGCCTCCCTCAGCGGGCAGCGAGCGAGCGACGATGAATGAGCTCACGCCCAGCCATCCCGTGCCGCAGTCGCAGCCGGCGCAATCGCGCGGTCAGGCCACGCCGTACCCCGCTTTCTCCGCCACGGGCATGAACACCCTGAACCTCGCCGCTATGGATCGCGCGAAAAGGTTGGAGACCGAACCCTGTTTAGTTTTGTGGAAACCTACACTTTTTGGCTTTGAAGTTGAAGCGACAAGGCGCCAATTCGCTTTGTCAGTGTCCGTCCCCCTTCCCCTCTTTGGTTTTGCCGCAAAGGAAAGCTCCAGTTATTCGTCTACATGGCTCCACTTTCCCCTCAACCCCGTCCCCAGCACCATACGACCAGCTGAAAGAACGAGGACGAGGGGAATAAGTTGGAGAGAAGAGGAATGGGGGACGACAGCATTGAAAAAAGCGTCGGCCTTGCGGTTCAGACACTTCTTTGCTCAAAAGATGTGGACCCTCCTGTGATCGGGTGGCTAGAGACTAATTTGATTTTCTTTTTTGCTTTTTTTCCCCTATGTGAACAGCTACCAAGGAGTTCCTCGAGGTAGCATCAATCTGAAGTACCAGACACACCCGCAGCAGCTGCAACAGGTTAATGAGTATCATGGAGGAGCCTACGCCCCTGCAAACTACTCGCACATCAAGAGCCCAGTGGACAATCGGCAGGTTGGAAGTGGAGGAAAATTTGACTACGCACCACCACCCAGTCAACAGTATTCGCCGCATCCAACACAACAGCAACAGTCATACGTTGCGCCATACGGTTACCAGTCATACCCGCAGAATTACGCCAATTCTGGAGACTACCAGCCATCACAGCAACAGCAGCAACAACAACCCACGCAGCAGCAGTCGTACCATGGCGGCTACGCTCATGTTGGCGAGACAAATCCCCTCGGCATGCTGGTGAGCTCTGCGACGAACCCACAGGCACCACCGGACGCTATGCCGCATGAACCGGTAAATATCGGACTGAAAGACGCAGAAAACCGCAAGTTCCGGCAGCCATACAGCGTCGTAGCCACCGACTCGTTCCTGAGTTCTAATGGCAGCTACGTGCATGGCGTCGAGCGTCCTGGCAACGTTGTGCAGATCAAAACGACCCCGAGCAACACGCAACAGCAGTCGATGTATCAGCGGTCTAATGTGTATGGTGGTGGCCCAGCGTATTATTCACAGCAGCAGCGTACACAAGAGTCGGCTCAGCAGCACAACAACTTGGCGTTGGATCTGGTGCCTCCTACTGCCGCGATGCCATCTAGCTTCGATGCTAACGGTAATGGAGGCGCTTCTTCTAGTCTGGGGCGGGGTATGAACTCTGGCGTCGGAATGTTTAACACTGGGTCCCGCATGCCACAGTTCAATCCGAACCCATCGACTTCTTCGTTGACGACACGACTGAAGGACGGAGGTGTGGACATTTCGTCTGGTGGTTCATCGAACGGCAACCATTTGCCCTTCATGCCACAACAACAGACTGTTGCAAAGTCACTGGAATTGACGCATCCAACTTCGTTGTATGCAGACGTCGCGAGCTCGACTACGTCCATGTCGATGGTGACTTTGTCATCTGATGGCCCATCAACAGTATCAAGTGCGTTGTATACACCGTCCTTGTCGCCACAGACCAACTCAAACGGTGAAGACACGTGCAGTTTGTGCAGTGGAACGCACAGTGACAAGATTGCGAACCAGTGCGGACATCGCTTCCATGTTCAGTGTTTGCACACGTGGGGAGGATTGACAACGTGCCCATTGTGTCCACAGGTAAAGTTTGCTTACTTTTTAATTCGGTGGGAAATTTTAAATTCACCGTGTGTATGTTTTTGGTCAATATGTGTAGACGTCGAACACTATCACCAACCTTCCGCAACCTGCGGCTCCAGTGAATTACAACCTCACAGCAGAGAATGTCGCGGTTTCTGCGATATCTCAAGGTGCACCAGGTCAAGGAGAGATGTCTTTGGATACCAACAACACTGCAACCACTACCGGAAACAACTCAGTGTCAATTTCGCCGAATGGTATGCAGATAACGACACTCAACAACGTACCAGGTGGACGGCCGCCTCCGATTGACACGCGCGTTGGAGCAACGACACTGAGTGGAGGCAAACGCAGCGTGACGTCTACTCGGTCGGGTTCCAGTAGTGGCGGACGTGTGCGCAAAAACAAGAAGTTGAAAGACTGCTCCGTGCCAGGCTGCGATCGAACAGTTCGCTCTCGTGGCCTTTGCAAGGGCCACGGAGGTGGACGTCGCTGTGGGTTTGCCGGTTGTGGGCTCAGTGACCAAGGCGGAGGATTTTGTATCAGCCATGGTGGTGGTAAGCGTTGCCAGCACGAGGGGTGCGATAACTCGGCTCAGTCCCGTGGGTTATGTAAGCTGCACGGCGGTGGTAGTCGCTGCACTGTTCCTAACTGCACAAAAAGCTCACAAGGTCGTGGACTCTGTCGTGCTCACGGTGGTGGCCGTCGCTGCATGGTGGAAGGGTGCAATAAGACGGATCGCCGTGCTGGGTACTGCGTAACTCATGGTGCAGACAAGAAGTGCGTCATTCCAGAGTGCTCGAAGACTGGCCGCATCGACAACATGTGCACCAAGCACTACTTCGAGCGTCACCCGGCCCAACCACCAGGAACTGTGAGTACGACTCCCCCACCTGTCATCACGGTAAATGCCAACACCACCGCGGCAAGAGCTCGTGCTGAAAGAAGGAGACTGGCTGAACAGCAGGCTGCAGCTGCTGCCTCTTACGCTGGTGCATCTTCTGTAATGCTGTCTGGATCAGTTCCTAACAGTCTGCTAGGCGCGGTGACCAAGGCCGAGCCGTTTTAGTCTTCTAACACGCTTTGCTACTGTCAAAAGGCCCTTTGGACTGGAGATGGCAGTGAAGCGTGGATGGATCGTCGGGCGGACTGAGGATTGTATTTGTATCGAGGCGAAATACGCAAAGTGGAATTACTATGTTAAATACCCGAGCTGGATGGAGACTCAAGCGATAAGAAAATCGGGCTGCACGGCGACCGAGAAGAAATGGACGACCGAGAGAATTTGAATTGAAGAAAGTGAAGATGAATGGTCACGATGAAGTTGAAGTGACCGAAAAGTGAAGATGAAGACGAGATGAAGAAAAATGGCCAGATGAATGAAGAAGGGCCGCACCAATTACAACTTTTGAAGCACCAGGGAGCGAAATGCGAAATGCACTAAAGACAAACAAAAATCAAGAAAATTGAAAAGACCCCAGGGTAACTCAGCGCTAGGTCGGTAGCGTATCCAGCACTCTTCGAAGGACGACGGAGGACGGGAAACGCTAGTGAACAAACGAGGATTTGACCCACTGCATATAGGAAAATCAAAGTGGCGTAGGTAAAGTGAGCGCCTTCCCAGGAATTAAAATTGGGAAGGAGTTGAAGAAATAACGAAGCTCACAGATGAATGTTCAGCCTTGTTCCTGTTGATATCGTTAAGCTGACTGAGTCTGCACTGCTGCCAGTTCTCGTTTCAGTTCTTGGAGCTTTTTGAGTGAGACTGCACGTCTGTCAATCACAGATCGAACCAGTTCTTTCAGTTGCTTTGCACGCTCCTCTTTAGCCAATGCACGAGCTATGCGGCGCTGTTCTTTGTCCGCTTCGACCGCGCCAATCCGTTCGAGTAACAAATGCTTATTGTCAGTCAGCTCCTCATCGGACAAGAGCATTTCCTCATTAGATGTGACCTCTTCGAGGAACGAATCATCCACTGCTCCTCCCTTTGAGGCAACTTTCGCCTTGGCCTCTTGAATCCATTCGAAGCGGCTTCTTACCTTCGTCATTTGCTCCTCAGTCATGTTATCTTGCTTCATTCTGGTCTCAGCGTGATCCATTCTACCTAGGTACAATAGTCGGGACACAGCTCCATTGGTATTGCGGTCAACGGATTTCTCGCCCCATGACGCTCGAATGGCTTCAAATTGGAGTTCTTTTGCATTGTCTCCCTGGAGTTTCACCTCTTCTGAGCTCCAGCAATTGAGTTGCCATTTGATGCCACTTGGAGCACGGAATGAACGAGCTGTGTCTGGTACTGAGTTTTCGGTTGAAGAATTCTCGTCCACCGGTTTGGTGGCGATTTCTGTAGCTGGAGGGCGATCGGAAATACTTCGAAACGGGCGAAGTGATTGCAAGTTGTCGGGTACGATACAAGTGGCTTTATCGATGGAGCCCTGGATAATATATCCACGTTTATCATTAGACTGTGGCTGAACACCTTCGGCTGCAGGGATTACCGGAAGTTGTAGCAACCGAACTCCTCCTTTGGAGCTAATCTCACTGATTCGTAGGTTTTGGTCTGAAGCGAGGTCGAAAACCTCTAGTTTTGCTGCGAGATCGTTCACAACGACTCCGTCGCGCAAGAATTGTAGCTGGAAACTGGTCCAAATCGACGTCTTTGGTGCCATGATCAAGTCTCGGAAACACATCAACGGTTTGTTAGGCTCGTACACCCCTTCAAACTGAGTCATTTTCATCTGATGCGTTGTTGACTTGGCGAAATCCCAGTCACTAGCCAGTGTGAGTTTCCATTTCCCCTCACGCACGTGAGCGTTGCTTGGAATGCAGTCGCATATCAGGGTGTAAGCGATTGGAGCTCGATTTTCGTTGCTGGTTACAACTGGGAGCGTGATTCTGGTGCAAAGCGTGCTGGCCCTCTTGACTTCTCCCGTAGCGTCATTGACAATCCAAATATGTGTGGAAGATGTCAGCAGATCCTCGGAAAGATGGAGATCAAGTCTCAATTCGGGAGCTGACAGACCAGCATCCTCTTGAGTAGGTGGAACAAGCTCAAATGTTTGTTTGAATAAAATGTTCCAAGTTCTGGGTAACAAAACTGGAAATACTCCTTCGCACTCGATCACATGTAGACCAGATAAATTCCGCCAGTAAGTTGGAGCGTCTTGAAATGTTACTTTGTGATCCGATTCCACCTGCAAGCTGTATCCGTACCGCAGAGTCTTTTGCGGGTAAACACGATACACGATACTGGCATTTTTCTTCCGTGGGGTAGTGATAAACTTCGAGACAACTGAATTCAAAGTCACAACGGCAGGTAATGACGATGTAGCTGTCTTCTTGTTCTCAATCTCTTCGATCAAAACCACACTGCCGTTAGGATCGACATCAAGATGTGCGGCCATTAATTCCGATGACTTCTGCAAATTATCCAGCCCTCGATAGGATTTCGGTGGCTGAACAGGAGTTAGAGTAGCCACGAGATTTACAGGTAGCTGCGTGAACTGAGTTGCATCACTTGAACTGTCACCAGGGGTTTGTTCTGTACTCTGCTCTTCCATCGTAACCACTATAAAGTGTACCGGCGCAGTTTCGAATGGCACGAACAGTGCTACATCCTCGTCTCCTTCAAGAGGAGGGTCTAAATTGGCGATCCATTCACGAGAAAAGGTGTCGGAGTACTGAAGAACGGGGTGGACCAGCAGAAACATGAGCTCTCTAACTCCATTCGTTTCTTCTGATATCGTTGCTGGTAAGCCCTGTCGAGTTAGTTTGAATGTGGTGTTTCCATTGTCTCCAATAATATCGGTCACAAGAGCTATTTCACCAAAGACCAAGTCGGCGATTTTGCTGGTACCTGTACAACAAACTACAACTCGAGGCTGCAAAAGGTTACATATTTGGTCACGGAAGACAAATCCGAGCTCAGACGTACCTTGGACACATTAGCTGTTGCGCTTTGATCTGAAATCTCGGCTACAGCTGCAGGAGCTTCAGTTACATTATCAGCAGCGGCCTCATTTTCCACTGTTGTCTCACTACTATCTTCAACGTGTTCAGGCTCTTGAGAACTTGGTACATACTACGAATTCCAAGGATGTTATCTACCAAATACAATTAAACTTGCAGGCTGGCTCACTTTACCTGCAGTAGCTGCTGGAAGGCATTCTCACTGGAGCTACTGGTTCCTTGTTCCCACTGAGAAACCTTCCAGCCGGTGAGTGCAAGTATTATCTGAACCAAACTTTGGCACATTTTGTCGGTATGTTGACACGCTCCTTCGTCCTCCAGAGCGTTGGGATGCAGCCAATACGCCACTTTATACAGAGCTTTCACTAGCAAACAGGGCCAAATCTCATTTCTCATCGAGCTGGCGAGATACACTACGTTCCCATCAGAATCTAGCGGCAGTTTGTCATCTACGTCAACCCGACGCCATCGCCCAAACACAAACAGTTTCACGCTGTACTTCCCCCCAGGGTTATACACTGGATGTCCGGAGTTGTTTTGCGGGAAAATCGACTGCCACAGAAACGGTGGAGTGGTGAGCGTGGTTTGTTCCTCACTGGAATTGTATAGTTCCTCCACCGTTCGAAAGTAAGAGGCCATTTCAGCGTGAATTATTTCTCCATGAGGAATTTCCGGCTTGTAGATTGCATTCGGAGCAATCTCGATCCTTGGAGGTGGAATGACTCCCCATGGTGACGTCGCGTTGCTCACGTCCATATCTGCTGTAAGAGCTTCGTCGTCGTCTTCTCCATCGTCCACCAAGTCGTCCGCGTCAAAATCCACTTCAGCCAGAAGATCTCGAGGTCGTTCGTTGACAATATACGCAATAGCGTCTTCAAAACCCATGTAAACTCTCTCGCGATGTTGTTGTTCCCGTTCGATGCGTTTCTCCTCTTTAGTCCAAGCTTGAATTGCTTCTATTTGCTCGGTACTCCACCGTCGTTGAAAGTCTCGTGGAATACGCAACGGATGATCACGATCAACTGCAGTTGTTGATGGTAGGGCAGAAGAACTGATAGTTCCTGCTCCTGTTGGTCCTCTTTCACCTTTAGGGACAAAAACCTGTGCGAGAAATGCAAACATTAGAGCTACTAAAAAGTAGTGTCCACTACGAAACCCCTACATGTGCATGCTTTGGAGGAGGAGGTTTCTTCGGAGGTTCTGGTTCTCCTTTCTTCGCGACTGCGGTGATTCCTTTCTTTCCTGCAGGTTTCGGCTCAGGCATTGGCGGCGGTGGAGTAGCGTGGATGGTGGACGCATCAACAATTGGAGGCAAGAATTGGCTCGGCCGCTTCCACGTGATCGTCTCTTTGCTTTTTATCATCTAAAGAACTCAAAACAATATCAACAAATGCCTCAAAACGTCCCATGTTTGATGCTAAACTCGCCTCATAAGGAACAAACAAGTTCTCCGGAGGTAGTGGGTCTTCAAAAGGTTCCTCCGCCGACCCCCAATACTCCACAGCTGGATGAAATAGCAGAATTAATTGCCAGTTTGAGGCTTTCTTTACAGGAAGGCAGAATTTAACGTACGTAAACCTGTAAGATCTGTCCATTCAGGAAAAACCTCCGTTGGAACGACATTTGGCGTCCAAAGCGGTGGAATTGAGCCCGAAGGAGGGAGAGAAAGCGCTGGTTCTGGCTGGCGATAGGTATGAGATGTCTGTGGCGCGTTTAGAGTCGATCCTTGCGCCGATAACTTGGACGGCGCCTTCTTGGGCGGCATATCTGTATTGTATCTGGAAAAGGCGCTTTCAGAAAAGCTCGTAACGCAGCTCAGTGCGGTCAATTTGAAACGGTGCTGATCCTACACATTGAAAAACACAACATTGCAAAGGTAATCGAGGTCATCGATCCTCGCTCTCAGCATTATCTGGAAATATTTAAAGGAAGACGCAAAGCTGGCGGAGCCTATGCTACTCGCTAAGATGATGCAACTATTGCCACCCCCGGCCTCCTACAAGGACTGCGCTATGATCTACGCTTAATGACCATCGGCAGCCTATGGTCATGAACTTACACTTCAATATGTATATTCTTATCCGGAAATGTGATTTGTATCCGGACCTGGCAACATCAGTCAGTGTATACAGGCCCATTGACTATTTTTTTTCTGAGTCTGAGAAGAATATGTCGACGATGGAGAACAGCCAGCGCATGTACGAGGCCCCGTTCATGTCGTTATAATCGTGGGAAGAGCATTGCTAACTCTAGGTTGTGTATACTATAAATGCAGGACGTTCGAGCACAAGACGGTGGCCGGTGGGAAGGGCATTCAAGTGGCTTGTGCGACGTGGTGCGGTCATGTCTGAAGTAATAACTACGGGTATTTATTTTATTTTTATTTAATATGCTTCTGTTGCTACAGTACATTCCTAAACTCTCCCGATGTCTCTTCCTGCGGAATGTGTGGGTAAGTGAAGAGTGTATTGTATTGTAACGTGTGGTTTTTATTGATATTTTTGCTGCCAATAGAGCAGAGATGAAGCCTCCCACACACGATGTACAGGCTGATGGGAGCTGGAAGTGCGGAGGATGGTACGAGAATGAAACTTAAGGATGCTCTTAACTTCGTTTCTGCTAACTGATTTTGTTTATCAGTGATACAGAGAACAAACGAGCTGCTAAGGAGTGTTCGAACTGCCACCTTCCCTTTTATTCACTGGTGACTACTGCAGCTCCAGCCCAGATCTTCTGCTCTCGATGTGGGTTTCTAAACGACGGAGGGAATTTGACTTGTGTGCAGTGTGACTACACCATCCGATCGACGCTTGACAAGATCAGCACCGACCTGAGAGATAGTACTAATTTTCTGGCTCGAGATATGGGAGTGAACATCCACGTCAAGTGTCCTGGGTGCTTTGTGGTGTGTTACGTGCCTCCTGCTACCGCGTGTCTGCGATGTGGCTCCTGCCACACTTACTTTGCCTCGCCATCGGTCGGAGAGGTGACGAATTTCCACATGAACCGCCTAGCGTCGTCTATCTCCAGCTCCTTTATGGGGTTCTTTGGAGCTAAACGCGGACAGGAGGAGAACGAAGCTACGCGTAGTCAAGAAGAAGCGCGGGAGGCACCTCTCGGTCGGTTAATCGCAGCTGGACAAAGTGTAGTTAACTCACCTCGTCATTCGTCAACTGTAAGTGATGCAAGTGAGCTTTCCACGAGTCAGCAACTGGACGATAGCGAAGTGTCTGGGGATGAAACAGAGGAAAAGGCCAATGCGGCTCAAGTTCAGGAGGAGACAAAGATTAACGTACAAGAGAAGAAGACACCAGCAGCAGAAGAGAAGACGACAATGGAAAAGGAGACACTTCACAGTGACGCTAAAGTCTCTGTTAAAACCCTGAAGGAGCAGCCATTCTCGTCTTTGGAATTGTCGTCAAGTTCGAGCAGCTCTGGAAAAGAACAAGAGCAGCCGATACTAGCAAGATCAGTGCCTCTGCGTACTGCTCTTCCGCCACCAAGACAAGAACTGGTTGAGGTGGAGGGAGATATTGTGGAGCTATAGCGTGGCAACACAAGTGGTTACTATTCTAATTGTCGTAAGCTAGAGACGCAAAAGAAACTACAGAAGAAGAAAGTTGGCTTCCTAGCCGATCGACATTCAACTGAAAGCACGATATATATGATTTGATTAGAACTTGCTCACCATAAAGGCTTGTTGTCTTCCTTGCTGCTTACTTGGTGGCAATATCTCATGCACTTGTCGTTCCTTTCCAACAAAATACCAGAAAATAAGTATTGCACTAAGGCGAAGCACGGCGTAGCCTACAAGGTAAAGCTTCTCGCTTTGTATTGCTACTTCGCGCTTTGCCGGCCTCGGCAATACTGTTAATAATAATATTGTTAGAGAGGATGAAGGAGATAGCGAGTCACCATCGCCGATCATCGTAGTGGTTATTGTAGCGCTCCTCTGGCATCGAGTCCCAACGAGTACGACGTCCTTGACGAGGAGGAGGTGCCTGGTAGTGGTCCCTTGGCGAATAGCGATTGTCTCGAGGTGAGTACGACGTCTGCTCTCTCTTCACTCCAGCGTAAGGGTTTGGTGGCATTCCACCTCGAGGAGACGAGTATCGAGAAGCTTCTTGCCACTGCACATTCTGCGCTTCCATACTGCGCGAGTGGTGTAGCTTTGGGCGCTTGCTGCTGGAAGGTGAATCCATCCGGTACCGGTCGTCGGACCCTCCGTATCGATCTTCCGTATAGCCTCGGTCTGTGACTGCTGACGCGCTGCTGTGGCGACGAAGCGTATGCGAAGGCCTCTGCTGGTATTGATCGTGAGAGGATCTGCGGTACCCCAGGTGGCTGTTTTCTCCGTCACTTCGATTGTGGTTGGGCGTTGTCGGGGTAACTGGCCGATAGGACTTCTCAGCAGGCTGGTATCCGGAATACAACGGATCTGAAGCTGAAGCAGCAATGGATGCTTGTCTAGCGCGAAACTCAGCGCGCTGGTCCTCCAACTGCTTTAGCTCCAGCTTTTCAGCTTCGCAAGCCATGTGGTACAGCTTCTCCAACATTTTCTCCTGCTGCTCAGCTTCGTCCCGTGCAATCGAGCCCGCAGGGAACGAGAACAAATCCATACTCTCCAGCCCCTTTAACTCGTTAATAAGCGCCTCACGCTTTGTCGCTTGTTCTGTGAGATTCTTACGATACTGCTCAACATGGCCACGGCTGCTGTCGAGATCCAAGTCGTACACTTGCTGGTCCATCTTGCTCCAAGCGATGCCACCTGCAGAAGGGAATGTCTCATCTCCAACAACGACGACCTCCTCTTCTTCATCTTCTTCTCCACACGCATGGTGGAATGCACTGATATTCGATTCCAATTGGAACATCCTGTCACTCAACATGTCCGCACTAATGGTAGAGTTCACGAGGTCCTGTAAGTGCGTGGCCAGTTGCGAAGTGGAGGCAGCCTCTACCACCTCTGGCATATCCTCCAGAACATGTTCCACTGTTGCATCACTGACCATTTCCTGCAACAGCTTCGTCTTCTTCTCCTCTTCCAATCCGTCGACTTCAGGAACTTCCTCTCTACATTGACAAAGTACACAACCGTTAGAATGCCACTAAATGCTATACAATAACGTTAACTCTCTTACTTTGGAGGTTTCCCAGCGCAAACATTCTCCAACATCGCCAGCAAGGGTGGCGTGACGACACCTCGCTCCTTCCAAATGCCCACGATCTTAATAGCGCAGCGTTTAACCTTCTCTTGCCCATCGCGCATGACAAACTGCACGATATCCACCAGTTTCTCCTCGAAAACTGCGGCAATATGACGTCCGAACTTGCGTACCCCCACTTGCATAGCGTCATTGGCCACGTAAAGGTAAACGATCTGGTGTTCCGCCTCTCCCTCGTGAATGAGATCGCTCCATACAGAAACCATCTCCGACAGGTTCTGGCGGTGGTTAAGCATCCATTGCGATACCTTCTGGATGCTCTGCGTCGTCACTTTGGCCTGACGCAGCAGTCGTTCAAGCTTCTCGCGTGAGTACATGGCACTCCTCGTTCAACAGATTTACTCAACCATCCGAGGTCGGTATCATACCGGTTTTAAAAAAGTTTTTTTGCAAGAGTTACCGGTACTGACAAGGTGTAGTTCGCTTTCGAGCTTTTCAACGGTCTTCATGCAAAGTCAAGGTCGAAACGACCACTAGGAATAGATGGAGACAGTTGTGTGCCTAAATGGGAGGGCGGTTGCATCTTTTCCAACGCTCAGGAGCTCCGTCGAGTCTCGGTTAGTTGAGGTTTCGCCAGCTCCTAGGACTTGAGTAGTAAGTAGGTGCCATGTTCATGAACGGATCGTCGTTTGATGACGATGCTCCCTCCCGTGGAGGATCAAGAGGGAGGAAGGGAGGGGGTCGAGATGAGGTGTCGGATGCAGTTGAAGTGCTGACCTTGGACGACCGCAGCACTGGAAGTGCTCACCCGAACTCCCTCAAGGATGATGACGACTTGGAAAGCGAAGTCGGAGGGGCGGAATACCTCTCTGGTGCACGCTCTAACGTTATTCAACAACAGCGAGAATTGCAGAAGAAGAAGCTTCAAGAGCGTATGGGGGGAGGTGCGTTTCGGTATATTATCCATCTCCTTGAAGATACTTAACGTTATAATGTAGGTGTGGTCCGAACTACACTTCCGAAGCAGTATTCAGCGCCTCGGGCAATGGATGTTGATGAGAGACCTTCGTATGTCTTTCTAAATGCTGTGTCTATAGTTGTTCTGTTCTAAAATGATTCTTTCAGACGTTTTGGTCGAGACGATGACGTGGTAGACGACGATCGCCCTTCAGTTCGAAGTACTGGGTCTTCACGCCAAAACGCCAACAACCGAGGCAGCTCTGGGAGTCAGGCGTACTCTCGTCGAAGCCGTGATGATGATTCAGATGATGATGACCGCCGTCCGAGTCGCGGTGGCTCTCGTGAATGGGACCGCGACCGAGATTATGACCGCGACTACGATCGTGATCGTGGAGGCAGCAGCCGTGATCGCGACCGTGATCGAGGTGGTCGAGGAGATCGCAGCTACTCCCGAGATCAAGACCGTGACCGAGAACGCGGTCGAGGTCGGGACCGTCGGAGCGACAGCGATGATTCTGACCGTGATCGCTCCCGAACTCCTCCGAAAGGCGGTCGTGGCGGATCTCGACGTGGATATGACGATCCGCCTTCCAAGGGTTATAAGCGTGGACCTACTCCCAGGTACTCAACATGGTTGGTAGTTTCTTTATAATAGCTAACGTGTATCTCATGTAAACAGTGGACGTGGTGGTCGTGATGATGACGATGACGACCGTCGAGTTGGTTCTGGTGGCCGAGGAGGATCCGTACGCAATGTAGGTCAACACCCCTCTTTGCATTCAATCGACCAAGGAATATGAAGTGATTAGCTTGTATCTGCTTGTCATATAGGCAAGCGCACGAGGCCGCTCGCAATCTCGCTCACGTTCCCGCTCGAGATCTCGTTCTCGCTCTCGATCACAGTCCAGATCATCAGATGCGTCATCGGACGACGATCGTAACCGGAACGCAGCCACTTCGTACGATCCATCGTCGAATGGACGAGACGGTCGCGCCACCGCTGCAAATGTTCGGAAGCCGAAACTCGACATCACAGACATGCGCGCCTTCATCTTGCGTCCCATCCCCAAGGCGTACGACGTGGTGGAGTGTTACATCGAGCGCAACAAGTCTGGCGCCAACAAGATGTTCCCTGAGTACTGTTTGTACATGAAGGAAGGCGACCGTTTCTTGCTCACAGCCAAGAAGCGCCCGAAGAACCGCACTAGCAACTACCTTGTCTCCTTGCAGCGTGGAGATCTGCTACGTCGTGGCAGTGACAACTACGTGGGCAAGCTTCGAGCCAACTTTCTCGGGACGGAATTCACCATTTACGATAATGGATCGAACCCGAAAGATGCCGATCAGCAGACAATCACGAGCAACCCTGCCGGTATTCGCCAGGAATTGGGCATTGCCATGTATGCAGCCAACGTTCTGGGTCACCGTGGACCGAGGAAAATGAAGGTTTGTGTGCCTCGCGTGCGTGAAGACGGCACTCGAGTGGTCTGGAGACCTCTCACCAAGGACGACGAGATGGTAAACAAGTGCAAGGAGCAAGACCACACCAACCTCACGTACCTTATTAACAAGCCGCCTCGCTGGAACGACCAGGTGTGTGCTTATGTCCTCAACTTCAATGGCCGCGTGACCATGGCTTCTGTCAAGAATTTCCAACTTGTGACACCGGAGGATCAGGAGACGGTTGTGCTGCAGTTCGGTCGCGTCGGCAAAGACCTCTTCACGATGGACTTTCGGTGGCCTCTGTGCCCCCTCCAGGCCTTCGCCATCACACTCAGCAGCTTCGACTCAAAACTCGCTTGCGAGTAAAGGCCAGGGAGAATCTGTGACTGCACTGCATGACTTCTCAACTTTACATATCGTACGATTCCAAAAGAATAAAAAAGTTCTCGACTTTCTTCTGCTGCATCTCAAGCCGTTTTAAGTTTTCGAGAGGTGTGTAGTTACCTATATATACGAGGAGGAACCAGCATCAACTTGTCAGAACTGCTTCAGACTCGAGCATGGCATTTGATCGTCGCAACAATGCATCCAAAGCTGCATCACCCGGTCAGCAATTTGCGAGTGTTCAAGAGCGGCGAATCATGAAGAAGGTGGCTCAACCAGAACACGCATATACTGGCTGTGTGCCTTATACTCCTGCAGATGACGAGTCTGACGGCGTACCAAAGAAGAGAAACCCTCCGATTCTAGGTTATAAGGGTCATCTTCGGCACGACGAAGACCGTGTCGGGACGACATTTACCAAAGGCCTCGCAGTTGCTTCGAGGCCAGCAGAACCAGTATCAAGCACGAAAAGTCGAGTTCCAATTAACCAACCACGACAAGTTCGCTTTGCTGAAGAGAAAACACCACAGCCGAGGCAGTCAAAGGCTGGTAAAGCTGATATGTCTCCACGGTCAGGATACGGTCGCTTCGACAATGCAAGTGGATATGGGAATTTTGCTGCTCCACCAAAGGCAGGATCTGGTTATGGGGAGTTTGAAAATGCCAGTGGATATGGAGCTTTCGCTGCTCCTCCACCGGGAGATATGTCACCACGATCGGGTTATGGTGCGTTCGAGAATGCAAGTGGATACGGGGCATTTGCAGCACCACCAGGACGTGGAGAAATGTCACCACGATCTGGATATGGTGCATTTGACAATGCTAGCGGATATGGGAATTTTGCTGCACCACCGAAGGCAGGAATGTCACCTCGATCTGGTTATGGGGATTTTGAAAATGCCAGTGGATATGGAGCTTTCGCAGCTCCGCCGGTACAACCAATTGACAATACTGGCATGTCACCTCGATCTGGTTATGGGGCCTTTGACAATGCTAGCGGATATGGTGCGTTTGCTGCACCCCCAGATCCAAGTACATGTACTTGTAAGAGAACAACATATCCTTCCCCTGTTTACCATAGCCAAGCTTCAGATGCAGTTCAGGCGAAGTATCAGCAGGCGATATATCGCGTTGGAGGAGAGCAAAAGGCACTTCAATTATGGGTCTCTGTAGGGCAGGCAATATGGCAACGATACATTTCACGCACGGAGCTCCTTCAAGCGGTGAGGCGCAGTTTTGAGAAGCATGAGCGAACCAGTACGTGCACGTTAATGGCATGGAATGTTTTGTGTGAACTCATCGGGAGATTGTTGCGAAAGATCACGGGTATATGACAAAAGCACAGCTGAAGGAAGCTTTGCGAGATCTTGGATGTGTCTTCACCGATGATCAGGTACGGACAGAATTGTAAGCGGTGTTAGGAGTGACAGCATTGACACTTTGAATGCGTCTACTACAGGTCACAGCTCTGTTTGGAATGCACGATAAGCAGTGTACTGGTAAGTGGAGTAAGTACAGTACGTTGTTTGGGTCTCATATAATGAACTTGTTGTTCTTGTGATTCAGGCACAGTGCCAATGTCGGAACTTCTCTTCGCTTTAATTGAAAAACTATGACGAAATGCACGCTCATTGCTATCTTCGACATTGTCGTACCAAAAGCTCGGTAGTGGTGTGCTGCAATCTTAGACTGGCGTTGAAGTGTAGGAATCGCGATCATCGACCAGAGACAGTCTCAAGTTTAAACAGCTACTGAAGTATAAGATGAAACGCACTGGCGGTCGTGTCATCGACTGTGAAGAAGAGTACACGTCGAAGACGTGTTCAAGCTGTGGAGTGATCAAAGAAAACTTGGGTGGATCTCGTGTTTTTCGATGCGGAAGCTGCCATGCTGTTCTGGACCGCGATGTGAGTGCTAATATTCTTCACAAGAACGTAAGTTTGCTGGCT
Source organism: Phytophthora colocasiae (assembly GCA_018806915.1). Classification (NCBI taxonomy): domain Eukaryota; phylum Oomycota; class Peronosporomycetes; order Peronosporales; family Peronosporaceae; genus Phytophthora; species Phytophthora colocasiae. Next base: position 215,987 of record JAGKQI010000102.1, on the reverse strand, counting down.
TAGCTGGCAATTCTTGCTGAATCGGCGAGCCTTCGTCGAGGAGTCCTGTCAGATCACTGATGTTAAAGGCCCAAGAGTACCTAGGCTACTGTGGCGATAGCGATAGTGGTGAACGAGGTAGACTCATAAGGCATAGTCAAGCCAAAAGCCGTTTCAAATAGATTCTAATAAGTACGATATAAAAATCAAAGGAAAGACGCGAAATTTTTCGGCCGGATTTTCAGGAACGTGCAGTGCCTAAGAGTTGGCTTCGATAATAATGGGCGTGGCTGGCGTTAAAACCTCGGAAGCTCACGTGATAGAAGACTTAAGCGCTGTTGATCGTTCGCGGTGCCAATGTGGGCAGGTGTTACTGGCGCGCGGTAACGCTTTAGAAGCGTCCGTATGCCGCGTGCATTTGTGGTGATGCTGGACGGCTGCTGCGACGCCGCAAGATGCAGGCGAAGGTGATCACCATGAGTGCACCGGCGCAAACGATAATGCTACCGATGCCGAGCCACAACGCATATTTCTCCACAAGGTTCAGGAATTCCGTTCGGCATTCGGAGTATGGTGCCGTTCCAGAAGAGCTATTAGTGCTCCCAGTACTGAGGAAAACCCCACACCATATCAGGAGATCAGAAGAGCGGGGGCATTTGTCGTTGGCCCAATCGACCACGGATGAGAAGCTCTTGAACTGCCGTGCTTGATCGCATCCGTCACAGACACTCGAGAGTTGGTCGTAGTCGCCCAAATAGTCGTCACACAGAGCATTGACACCACCGGTCATGTTTTCGAAAAGTGATACAATAGAAGAGTCGAGACTCGGAACAAACATCGTGAGTGCATCTGATACTGACGCCTGGTTGCAGATATATTCGCCTTGCGCGTAGCAATACGCTTGATCGAAGTTCTCCTTGACAGATTCCTCGTCGCTGCTGGCTGGATACGACGAATCTTCCCAGTCGTTGGCGCGATGCCGTAGTAGGAAAGCTGCAACGGCTACTACCACAAACAGGATGAAGAAGAGAAGCACGATACTTGCGTAGACGCACAGTCCGAAGCGCCAGCGACATAATGCTGCGATGGATCCCAACACAGCTAACCCGATGATAATCGCTCCGATGACGATAAGTGCCGTGACGATACCGTCGATCGGAGACCAATATCCTTGAATGACGTCCACCCAGCCCGAGTGCCGTAGATATATCCCAACGTAAAGCACCAATGCACCACCTAATGCAAGGATGCAGTTGATACCGATCAAGATCAACTCACTAACGCATTTCGCTAAGTAAGTGCATAGTCCCATTGCCGTCTCCGAGTGGTTGTTTCGAGAAGTCTAAAGGCAAAATGACCTCAGCTCGCACGCACGCACGCATGCTTCTGGTACTGGCCAGATATTTCGCACCTTTCGTGGATGACAACTATCTATCAGCAGCCACAAAACGTCACGGGTCATATTTGATGCTCCTTACTTCTAAAACGCCTCAAACGTCGTACATGTCTCGACGCCGCAGATAGCATGACATGATAATGACTGCCACTGAGCCGACCACGACCACGACACTTCGAGTACGGACGAAAAGTGCTTGAACTCGCGAGCTTTATCACAACCGTTGCAGACATCTGTGAGTTCTTCGTAGTCACTTAAATAATCTTCACACAGCGTATTGACGCCGCCCGTCACGTTCTCGAACATTGAAGTGATTGTTGAATTTAAGTTGGGGGCGAACATAGTGAGCGCGTCGGAGGCTGAACCTTCGTTGCAGATCTGGGTATTGGTCGTCCTCCCAGCCAGAAAACATGCTCCAGAGCAGGAAGGAACAGACAGTCAAGAGAGCGAACAGCAGTAGCACGAGTATCACGAAGACCATGTAGTAGCAGAGTCCGGCTCGCGCTACACAGATGAGCGTTGTCGCAAGACCGTTGATATGAGACCAGTAGGCATGCCAGGAAAACGTTGATGGTGATCAGCAACAGTGCACTGATGCATTTTGCAAGGCAGTCCATGCAGGGGCCCATGGCGTTCCGATGACCTTGAAATTGCTTGGCGACCCTGGATAGTCAGCAGTAAGGAAAGTTTGCTTGTAGTGCGCTTGAAACTCTATGTACACGACGCACCAATGCATGTAGTCAGGTTGCGATGTCGCTATCGGAGATTGCATTAAGCTTACTATATACGTGCAGATACCGCTGCTACTGTAGTTGCTTGCAGTACAAGGCAGTTAGTTATCTTTGTGATGAACTTGCCCTCTTCGAAGTGGCACAAGTCTTGTGCGAGTGCGGGACAACTTAACCCCGCTGGTATCAGATCGTCCTTTCGGACCTCTTTAGACATTTGAAAACGAATAGCCTACTATAGTGCATTACGAATTGTTCTGTTATTCATATAATTTCCATTAGACAAACTAATACTCGTTAGAACGGATAGTACTGATACATCTGGGATTTGAGCTGATCTCCGGCTCGACTTGGGTAGAAATCATTCTTGTTTTTGCGCTTCGGACACGACAGCCATCTGCGCGTATCGGTGCTTCGGACAACAAGAATCCCCGCACAAACACTCGCATCAAGGAATTGCAATAAATGGCTCGCCTCACAGTCGCCGGCGGCCTGATGGTCCTGGTGAACATTGGCTTCTTAGTGGCCGGCGCTCTGCTGCTGCGCTTCAAATCGACTCTTAAGAGCAGTGGCTGGGCTGATGCACTCGTGGGCACAGACTACGAGTCTGCTGCCGACACAGCGACGACTGCGGTGCAGATTTTGGGAATCGCGGCTATTACGCTGGCCCTTATCGGAATCGTGGGCGCCATCATCCAGAACCGTTTGCTACTCCTGCTGTACTCCGTCGTCATGGTTATTGCCATGTCAGCGTTCGGCGTGCTGGCTGGTACGGCTTTCACATTCAAGACAAAGATGACAGACTGGGAGGAATCCACGTTCCCCGCTGAAGACCAGGAGTCCAAGCTGGCCGAGACGTTTAACGAGGTGTATTGCTACGCCGAAGGATATTACTACTGCAACAACGCTACGGCGCAAGAAGCGTACGGAACATTTTTCCCGAATGCATCAACGACGCTGGTGAATCTTCTTCCGAACACTACGGGTATTGTTTCGCTCTGTAACGAGCTCAACAGCACCGTTGAAGGCCTGGCGACGGTGTGCGAGGCTTGCAACATGTCGACAACGTTCGCTAAATACGACAAAATCCTTACCTGGGCTGAGAGCAAGTGTCCTCGTACTGCAACTACTGGGCAATGGTGTGCTTCTTTCCTGGCGACGGGAACCGCTGGTGCTGTTTTTGACGGTGCTCCGTATGGCCAGTGCCGTACCATTTTCTTGGACGTGGCGATTGACTGGAGTGGCACCATGGGGATTGCTGGTCTGTTGATAGCTATTGCAGCTGCCGCTATCGTGGCACTGGCATGCTTTGCTCGCCGCTCGAAAAGTTCGAGGGACGAGCGGCTTACGAAGGTGTAAGAAAAAAAAATATGCAAAGTAATGTCGGCCTGCTTGCACGTGTGAATATGAAGTTAATTTGCAACTACAGTAGATGCCACAACACGTCTGATGGCTCCGATTTCATTCTGAAGGTTGGGCGTTCCAACGACATCCTCCGTCGTCTAAACCAGCACCAACAGACTACCGCAAATCCAGCCGTGGCGACGTGGCGAATCTCGACAAGACCATTTGTAGTTGACGAATGCGTCACAGTATTCCTGTTTGGAGTGGAGATAGACGCGTGCGATCTAGTCCCTGCGGAGTGTCTGCTCAAGGTCTTGCTGACGAAGTTCGGCTTATCTCACGTTATTGTTAATAACAATGGAGAGCGAACGACGGAGACCTTCTCCTTCAATAAGAAGACTCTTCCGTTGATTCACGACATAGTCTGCGCGATACGCTACGTCTACGACCCGCCAATCGATAGACTAGTCCCCGACCACGAGAACTCCGTGGAGAATCCGTTGTACGAGCAGGGGCTTCCTCGCCAGCTTCTCCTCTATGTGGCGCCACCTGTCCGTTTCCTTGCGCTTATATCGCGTAGACGTAGCGTATCCCGCAGAGGTAGCGGACTAATCACGAGTACTGGAAGCCGGAAATCGAGTACACATACCGGTAACCGACAATACCGCCAGCACCGGCCGAAACCCGAGTTCACATCGGTAGAATTCCGAGTACAATGGCAGAATTCCGAGTACAAAAAATTGGCGGGAAAAAAGTACAAGGGAATCATGGCAGAATGACGACTGCATGTTCACACATTACGACATGAACTACCATAGCGAAACATTCATTAATTTAACTCATATCCATATACTGGGGTTTAAGCCCGCGTGCTTCGCACACGGAGCGTTAAACCGCCAGCTTAAGCCCGCTCCGGCTTCGCCTTCGCTTGATCTGTCGGCAGCGCTGGGGTTTAAGCCCGCGTGCTCCGCACACGGAGCATTAAACCGCCAGCCAGCGTTCTCCACCGCGCTTGTCCTCTCTCTGCTGCCCTTTACAACCCAGCTGCGCGCTGCGCGCGATCCCAGCCACCCCTAGCGGCTCGCTACGCTCGCGAGTGCAGACCCTAAGCCCGCTCCGGCTTCGCCTTCGCTTGATCTGTCGGCAATGCTGGGGTTTAAGCCCGCGTGCTCCGCACACGGAGCGTTAAACCGCCAGCCAGCGTTCTCAACCGCGCTTGTCCTGGAGTTGTGCGCTATAAAAACTGCAAAAGTACCGGTACGAACTGACCTCAATTCGTTTTGCAAAACCTCTCAAAGTTGGTTGGTGTACTCGAAATCCGGCCACTGGTACTCGGAATTAGTCTCTTTCCATCCCGCAGACTACGTCGTGAATCAACGGAAGAGTCTTCTCATTGAAGGAGAAGGTCTCCGTCGTTTGTTATTAACAATAACGTGAGATAAGCCGAACTTCGTCAGCAAGACCTTGAGCAGACACTCCGCAGGGACTAGATCGCACGCGTCTATCTCCACTCCATACAGGAATACCACGTCGCCACGGCGCTAGATTTGCGGTAGTCTGTTGGTGCTGGTTTAGACGACGGACCCAACCTTCAGAATGAAATCGGAGCCACCAAACGTGTTGTGGTCGAAAGATGACGTTGATCCACAGTGGAGAACGTAGATCTCCATGACGAGCTGGAGGATCGCAGTTACATGCGGCCTGTGATGCACCGCATAGGCTTGGTCTGGGTTGCTCGTGACATCTACATGGAGGGTCTCAGTCGTGGTGAAGACTTCCTGCAGAACGTTCTCAAGTTTCACATAGGTATGGTAGCCCTCACCATAGATGTTTGCGTTCGACTTATAAGTCCTCTCATCGTTGTCGCCAACAATGATGAGATGATCCCGGAAGTAATCTCGAAACTGATTCCAACCACGTGGTTTGCCAACCCTCGCTTGTAAGGTTTTCCGTGGGACGGAACACCTTTAAAGTAAAGCCGATTGGGGAAACCTTTCTCGAAAAGCCGAGTTGATGGTGCGAGATCAACCTCCCGTTCACGTCCCGAGGCATCTGGTGGGGACGCCGTGCCCATTCCAGCACCTTATCCTTACGCTGCTGCTTTAACGTGGAAGTGGCCATCGCTTGGCAGATTGAAGTGTGAGGAAGACATCGAAGCGAAGCGATGCAAAGCAGCCAGGATGGTGGGTGCATGGCAGTAGTGGTACAATACGGTACTTCAAGTACAATCTATATGTTAACCTTCTATAGATTGCGGCAGTGCCCTAAACTTAGTGTATTATTGGTGTGGTAGCAAAGTTTGACAGCTTTGGCTGGCTGGCCACCAACAGTGCTCCAGTTGCTGCCAAGAAAGGCTGCGCACAAGTGATAGGCTCGACAATGGCGACTAGCGGTGAGTTCAAGCGCCTCGTGCTCAAGCAGTTCCCTGCTGTGACCGAGGTGGAGACGGCCGAGAACACGTACTGGAAGAAGTTCCACGCCCCTCAGGAGCTGCAGCAGGTTGGCCCCGTCACCCACATTGATGTGTCCCCCGTTGCACCCCACCAAGTGGCCATCACCTCGTCGACCCGCATCCACTTGTACAGCACCACAACCAACGAGATCGTCAAGACTTTCAGTCGCTTCCGCGATGTGGTGTACTCCGGAACCTTCCGTTCGGATGGAAAGTTGCTGGTGGCCGGCGGAGAATTGCCCCACGTACAGGTGCTGGACATCAACACGCGTGCAATTTTGCGTTCCTTCAAGGGCCACACGGCTGCAATTCGCAGCACGCGCTTCTCGGCCGACAATGTTCATGTACTGTCGTGCTCGGATGACAAGACGGCTCGCTACTGGGACCTGCCGACTGGCAAGCCGTTGGCTTTGCTGGGCGAGCACTCGGACTACGTACGGTCTTCAGCTGCCAACCCATCGTCGCACAACGTTTGGGCCACGGGTTCGTACGACCACACTGTGAAACTCTGGGATCTGCGCGCCTCTGACCAGACCGTGTCCAAGAGCACCATGAGCTTGGACCATGGTGCGCCGGTGGAAACTTGTATGATTATGCCTGGTGGCAGTCTACTGCTTTCGGCTGGTGGCAACACTATCAAGGTGTGGGACATCCTCAGCGGTGGACGCATGTTGCACTCATTCTCGAGCCACCAGAAGACCATCACCAGCTTGGGTCTGGATGGCACTGGTACTCGTCTGTTGTCGGGATCGCTGGATGGACACCTGAAGATTTACGACCTGAAGACATACGAACTTGCACACGGATTCAAGTACAAGAGCGGCGTGCTGGCCTTCGGCATGTCGCCGACAAACTCGCACCTTTTCGCTAGTACCGTGGACGGTATCCTCGCTGTCCGCCGACGCACTCCAAAGCGTGCAGAGCAAAATGAGCTTAAGACGCGTCAGGCTATCATCCGCGGGGGCAGTTACAAGTACTTCCTTCGCGGCAAGAATGCCAAGCCAACTACTGCAGACTACACGGTGGCCACTACACGACACAAGCGTATTCAGCCGTACGATCGTGCTCTGCGGAAGTTCGACTACAAGCTGGCGTTAAACGAGGCGCTGGACACGCGCTCGCCGGTTGTCGTTGCCAGTATGCTCGAGGAGCTTCGCCTGCGCGTTGGTCTCAGGCGTGCGCTTGGAGGACGCGACGAGGAGTCACTCGAGCCTCTGCTGGCTTTCCTCATCAAATACGTGACGGACCCGAAGTATGCGTCGCTGCTTATCCTTGTGTGCACGATCGTGTGCGACTTGTACGCACCGAAGCTGAGTCAGTCCATGCTTATCGACAGTTTGTTTGTGAAACTTCGCGAGAAGCTCAACGAGGAACTGCGCGTGCAAAAGCAGGTGTTTGGTGTAGTAGGCATGATGGATTCGCTCATGGCTGCTCAGTCAAACGGGACCATCGGTGTGGATGCCAGCAGTTAGATTACAGTAGATCAGAAATACGATGCTGAAGGCTACTACCAGGTTTATAGATTTTCCTTGTGTCCATATTGATTTCTTCTTCGTTTGATAAGAGTAGAAACTGCTCGTCTGTAAGTAGAATGTGCAAAACGGCAACACGTCCGGACACCACGCAATGGACACCCGGAGTGCACCAACTTGATTTGAGTCCTGATTCTCTGGTCCTTCGCTATTTGCTAGTTCCTTCCCTCCCCTTTAACAACAAATCTATCTAGAAAGGGTGTGGATGACCTTGAGCACGTCCTCGAACTCGATGTTCTCCTGGACCTTCTTGGCCTGCATCTGGTTGTCCTCATTGGGGTTGATCTGAATCAAGTTGCCCGCAACAGTCCACTTCTCAGCTGTAACAATTGGAAAACAAGCAAAACCAGTCAGGATACGACTTCAACAATAGAATTGGCAAGTGCCACGTACCAGCGACAATGTCAGCCACTTCCTTGTCAGACACATTCAGCTTAGCCTTGAACACCTCCGTAGAGATAGCGCTGTGGCTGCGGCTGATAGCCGTTAGAATGTAAGCGCGCACCGACTCCAGGAAGCCTGGCACCTTCTCAGCGAAGCTCACGTCCTCCTTCCAGAAGTCCTCAAACAGGCACGACTGCAGCATGAAACCAGCGTGCAGTGCCGCCGTCACATTTTCATCCTACAATGTCCATAAACAGTCATTGTTAGCCTCCAATTCCAATAGAAACATTATTCTCAGAAAGCGTTTCATACCTCACGGATGCTCTCCGGGACCATCGTAGAAGCACCAGTGAAGAAAGTGGAGGGGAGCGCCATGACACCCTTGACCAGAACTTTAGCCACGTTCTCGGCATTGATCGTAGCAGGGTACACCTGGTAGAGCTTGAGCAGTGCCAAGTCAGCGTCGATGTCCACGAACTTGTTCTGCACCTGCTCAGTCAGGTACGTCTCCAAGGTGGGCACGCTGTCCTTCTCGCAGAAGCCACGTCCGTTGTGCACAGTCTGCAGCTTCTGCTGCGTGGCTGAGGCGTCCTTCACCGTCACGAAGTCCACGATCGTCTGCTGTTGGAAGGCCGGCATGCTTGGCTTGATGCTCTGGGTTACTTGTGCTCCCCTGCTTGGTCGATTGGTTGGGGGGCATCGAATATGTAGTTCCGTAGGTTTCGAACGGTATAAACAGGGTATTCTGAATACAAGGTGAAGAGCCCTAACCAGGTCATCAAATCTATCTTTACTGCCAATCGGAACTCCCCAAAATAGACTCGTCACATGGCTACATACAGTTATGGTTCAGGTTCAACAGCGAGACAAGGCCATCGTCCGGTCGATGGAAAGCAGCGATCGATCGACATCGCTGTGCCGTTCACAGCACCGCGCAACGATCGCATCCGTGACGAAGGGGAAGGCAACACCAGCTCTCTCCATTCCGGCGATCCGAGTGCGATCCAATCAGGACGACAACGAGGACAGTGAAAGCTCATGTAGCACCGCAAGCAGCCAGACGATGCAACGTTCAACTTCAGCTTTCGACTCTCCTCACCACAAAGCAGCAACATCATCAACCTCCGGCCGCTCCAAATCCGTTCTCGTGCTTCGACGCTGCGAAGATCTAAACATCCGCACCGGTGGCTTCCAGAAGATCGAGGAGACCGCGCATCGCCTGGATATTCGTCGTGCGCGTCAACCACAGCCATTTCCTGCTCGAGATCATCGTGCAGCTCCAATTCTCAGCTGCCAGAAGAGTCCGGTCTCAGCAAAGGAACTATCTTGAGTAAACTATTTACATAAGTTATACATAATTTCCACCGTTTTATCGCTTTTCACCACCTCATTCACAAGATGGCGAACAAGAGCGGAGACGTGACGGACGAGGAGGACTTTGACGTGGATGTGGACGCCCAGGCGCGTCTACAGACCGTGCTATTGGGCATGAAGCAGCAGGCGGACGAGTTGCTGCTCTCCAACCAGTTAGATAAAGCGCTGACGTTGTACCGTGAGCTGCTCATGCACCTCACGCGCTCCCAGGTGACACTACTCCAACAGAGGGAAATGGTCGTTTCCTGCCGTATGAACGTTTTGGCAGCACTTAGCAAGGCGAGGCGATGGAGCAGTGTCGTTACTGAGGCAGCAGAGACTTTGGCTGTGTTTGCAGAGCTCAAAGAGGTCCAAGAAGTGACGGACGACCAGGGGGAAGACCATGTGCTGGCACGGGCCTATTACTTCCGGGGTTTTGCCTTTTTGAAGTTGGGGACTTTGCTACAGGCGCAACAGGATTTCCGCCGAGCATTGGAGCTCAATCCTGATGACGAAACAGTTCAGAGCGACTACAAGGAGCTGGTAGTGGCGCTGCAGGCGGAACAGCGGGTCAAACAGTTCTTAGCGACGTCCATGAAGTTCTTCCAAGCTGGGAACTACAAGGCAGCGGTGGAATCATGTGTTAGCGCCTTACGAGAGAGTCAATCACTGCGAAAGACAGAACTTACGGGGCTCATTCATGGAAACTTGGCGGCCATCTACGTCAAGATGAAAGATGACGCTAAAGCAATCGACCACTATAAACGAACCATGTTGCTGAGTCGATGTGGAGATAAGCCTACAGCCGCACAGAATGAAAGGGTGTTTGATATCCTGGACAGTCTGGCTGGATGTTATTCACGCAAGCGAGACTATAGTTCGGCGTTGTCCGTGATTGAAGACCAGATTAAATTGTTCCCGTCATGCCCCGAACGACAGGACCGCGAAGCTATGATGTATCTAAATGGTGGGCGTATCTGCTACACTATGGGTAGATACACTCAAGCAGAGGAGCACTTGGAAAAGGGGCACAACGTTGCCCAGGAGGCTACAAACCAGTTGGATATTGCTTTGAATTGTGCTTACTGGCTAAGCAAGTCGTTTGCCAAGGACAATCTAGCAGAAGAGGCCATGAAGACACTTGATGCAGCTATACCGGCAGCAGAAGAGGAGGTAAACACTGCTGCTATCGCAGATCTATTGGAAAAGTTGTTACTGGCAAGACTAGATCTGCTTGACCCCGAGGCAAATGCATCTTCCGGCCAAAGTGCAGTATTCAAGAGTCAACTTCGAGAATCTCAGCTATGGCAAACTCTCACCTTTTTCGAAGAGAAACGACTTGTTTGCGGCCACGTTCGGGCTGCAGAAGTGCTTTTCAACTACTTAAAAGCGAAAGAGGGTCCTAAAAGCGAAGAAGACGGGTCAGAACTAATGCGCGCAGTAGCTCTGGTTGATTGTGTGGACATCGGAAAGCTGTCAACCGTCGACGCCACAATTCTAATGAGGTTGGCGGTGGCTAAAGTTGACATGATGCTGGATCAGAGTCCAGGAGATGCAAAGAAATTGTTGACGAAGTTGGCCCGTGAGCTAGAACTCCCTGGTGGTGCAGATCCGTCTTGCCGACAGAAACTTCGCGTCACTGCACTACAGAAATTGGTGGAAGTTTACGTGCGTGACGAAAAAGAAGAGTCTGATGATGAGATTCGCGATTTACTAGAAGAATCAGTTGATGCCATTCGTGATGATGATGAAACTGCATCAAAGGAGGTACTTGTGGTTTTGCTGCCGAAGATAGGGCGCTGGAAAGCTGCGAGAGGAGATCTTGTGGGTGCTGAGGAGACTTTGGAGGAAAGTGTGGAGCTTTTGCGTGGTTTCTCGGAGTCAGATGTCAACCGTTTGTTCGAGGCACTTGTTGGGCTTTGCGTGATTCAGATTCGGCTGGGAATGCTGGAGGAAGCTTCTCACGTGATGAAAGAGATCGAGGCGCTCCCAATTGATCAAAACGCTAACAAATTGGCGGTCATTAAGGATCAATTGGAAATGTCAATGGCAGCAGCGCGGAGAAATACGCAGACGAAGAAATCTGAGAACAACAATACTGCTTATAGCAGCCACAGCTTCTTACGTGGAGTGGATCAACTGTGGTGGGGCCGATGGTGTGGGTCACTCGTTGCCTGCATTGCGGCTGTAGTTGTGGCTTTGTTGTTTTCATGAATCCAGGGCGAAATATGAGCTGTAGGATAGGATCGTACGAGTTAATGTGGTATTTCAGTTGATACAAACTTTTTTTTGCTTCATTCGTTGGCGCTCTGTTCTTTGGCTTCAATTGTATCTTCATCGTTTTCGCTTTCCTCTTCATCACTTTCTTCTTCTGAGTCACTCCCACTCGAACTATCTTCTTCGCTTCCGTCTTCTTCTTCTGATTCTCCTTCTTCCGCTTCACCAGCAGCTTCTGCAGTCGTACCACATAGTGTCAATTCTCAGATTAAACACTAACACGCCTTCATCTTACCCATCGCGTCGTGTTGCTTCAATGCTGCTAATAGATCTTGCACAAGGCGATTACTAGGCTCCACTCTCAATACTTCGGTCCACAACATGATCAATCAATTCTGTAATCATATTACAAAAGAATAAAACTGAGCATCTTTCTTACTTTCTTGTGCGGCTTGTTCCGCTTCAACGCTGTTTCGCTCTTGGACGCACTTCAGGAACGTCGTAAACAGACTCACTGGTGCTTTACCAGGCGCCCACGCACCGTCAACTTGTTCGTCCCATATTTTATCTACACATTCCGGTCCACGGGTGACTTCATCCTTCACCTCTAGTGCCATCGACATCTTCAACTGTAACAATGCACGTCGCTTCGTGCAGAGCCCTGTATTAAGGTAAATAAACTCGATATTTGCAGTGATATTTAATATGACCTTAATAGTGCGCCATCCCAATTTTGCATCCAATCCGCATCGACAATCCCTTGATGGCGTCGAACGGCGTGAAGCGCGAGGAGACGGAGCGTGTCAAGGCGGAGGAGGGGGCGGATGACGCACAGGTGAAAGTTGAGGCGGAGGAGAACAAGGACAGCGTGAAAGCTGAGGCAGATGGAGTCGCAGGTATGAAGACGGAGGCCGCAGTGGAGGAGGTGAAGGTTAAACAGGAGGAAAATGGCCGCGTGAAGGCGGAAACAGTTGAAAATGGCGTGAAAATCGAGGAGAAAATCAAGAAGCAGGAGATGGAGCAGGTTCAGATGACTCCTGCAGCCTCTGGAGATGTAAAAGTGCCCGTTCGGAACGTTAAAAGAGATGTCAAGAAGGACGAAGAAACCAAACAGCAGGAACAACAGGAGGACCGCTCCCATATCCGTCGCAAAGCCGTTAGCTGTGAATCGGGACTATGGGATTCTATTGAGTGGATCGTGGCTGCTGGAGCTGAAGTAGACGCTGGTCAAAGACTGGGAACGGCTGGACAGCTGGAACGAGGCAATCAGAGACTGATGCAGGCGCCATGCAAAGGTCGATTGTATATCTTAACAAAGGAACAGTCAGATGAGCTTATGGATGGGAAGAAGGAGGCTACAGGGAACGTCATGAGGACTGTGGCTTTTGTGGAGTACTGCATCCATCCTGTTCGCAACGGCCGCACGTGCTTAATGTGTTTAGCCGCTGTGGATGACGAGGAGAATGAAGACATGGAGAGCGTCAATGTGGTATCTCATGGACAGGTTATTCGACTAAACGTCGAGGAAGCAAGTAAGATTTTCCAGTGAGGAGAGCCATGGATGAAGTTGTGAAGCTAACGTTTGTGTTGGTTAGAAAAATTCGACTCCGATAACATCAGGCGTCAACTTGGTGCGAAGAAGTTGTCGTTGGTGCTGGACTTGGACCATACCTTGCTGCATGCGGTGCGCGTCGACGATGTTGTGGGTGAAATCACCAAGTCAGGTACGAGCGGTAGTCTTGAAATGTGCTTCACAGGGGTAATTGACGAACTGGTGTGGTGGTTTATGACGTGGCTATAGACGACATCTATTTCTTCTTCATTCCTGGTCTCGCTCAGCAGCATGTGGTGAAATTACGACCAGGACTGACAGAGTTTTTGACGGAACTATCTGCCCTGTATGACCTGTTCATCTACACACATGGAACACGGTTGTATGCAGAGCAGGTAGTCAAGATCATCGATCCGGACGAAACATACTTCAAGAACCGTATTGTAGCGCGTACAGACACACCTGATATGCTACACAAGTCACTGAAGCTCCTTTTCCCGTCATGCGACGACTCCATGATTCTAGTTTTGGATGACCGGATCGATGTGTGGAAAGAAAACGAGGGGAACGTGTTCTTGATCGAGCCGTATCACTACTTCAAGTGCACTTCAGAAATCAACAACGCGTCAGGGCGTGGTGTTGCTGGCATGGATTCTGACGCGGAGTCAAGTGAGGACAGGCATCTTGCGCAATCGACAGTAGTTCTCAAGGTATGTGTTAAGCTCAGTCGGTTGTCATTGCAGGTGAACCCACTTATTAAATATTTTATCCAGCACGTACATGAAGCGTTCTATGCAGGCCATGAAACAGGCATGCGAGGCACAACCGCTGAGGAGCAAATGGCTGGCAACGGCCGTAACGTTAAAGCAATTCTGAGCGAGGTGAGCAACTATACTTGCATGCTGTACGTGTTCTCTGATTTTTGACTTCGTCGTGTATTCCAGCAAAAACGTGCGATCATGCATGATTGTCGTATTGTTTTTAGCGGAGTCTTCCCGATCGTCGGCCCCCAAAGCCATGAATCCCATTACTTATGGCGCCTAGCGATAGACTTGGGAGCTACTCCTAGTATGACGTTGAAGGACTTCCCGCTGACACACCTTGTGATTCATCCGGAGCGCTTAGGGACTCAAAAGCACGTTCAGGTTTGTTGACGGATCGCCTTTATATCTGTGATGAATCTGGACCTGAATTGTTTGCAATGTGTTGAATGCAGGCCAAAAAAATACCTGGAGTATTTATCGTAACTCCTGATTGGATCCTCAAGTGTGCTCGCTCATGGTCTCGTGTCTCCGAGCAAGATTTCCTTGCAGACGAATGGAAGGCGAAGCACACGAAGAAAGAGCCTGAAATGCTGAAAGAGGAGCCAAACGTGTCCGCTGATACAGGTGCTGAGGCGTCAAGTGGATCACCTGACCGTCAAGTACGTACCGATGGCGCCGCTGCATCTGAAGCAAAAGTTGTACCGGGGATTCTGCTCAAGCGAGAGGCGGGGACTGCAAAAGTGGGCAAGCAGGTCTCATTTGCAACGGTTATTGACGACTCTGGGAAGTCTCCTAGCGAAGATGGCACTACACAGAAGTCAAAAATGGTGAGGAGGTCTCGAGTGATTCGCAGATCTCCTGGTTCTAGTCGCATTAGTAATATTGGTGCTGGCGCTGTTGCCACTGGTGTAGTGGCAACTGGAGGTACATTTGACTTCCTGTCGAAAATTAAGGCAACGAAACGTGAGGCCCCTCGAGCCAGCACTAAGGCGAAGAAGGTTGAAGAGTCGAAGACAGCTCGTTTTGCTTCGGCACCGAAGGTAATGGTGACTTTGTAGAAATTTACTCTGACAAAGGTTGCTAACCTACTGCATTTGCAGGATATTGATGATGCCTTTATGCGGCTCATGGAGGCAGAAGAGCGCGAGCATGAGCAAGAAGAGAAGCGCAAACAGTCGTCCACAGATATCAAGGACCAACTTTTCTCTCGGCGGGTGAAGAAGGGTAGTAAACGATCTCCAGAATCGAATCCTACAGCAGCAAAGCGAATGCGAGCTAGTTTTGCGGATGAGGAGGCTGAAGAAGATGACGAGGTAAGGTGTATGTCTGCTAAGCTGATGTGTAGGCTTAGGCTAACCCTTTCGCAATTGCTCGTAGCTGGATGATCTCGAAGCTGATATCCTCGGAGATCTATAAAAATTGCACGGCACTGCAACCAGCATCAGGACCCTATCACTTACTGCCTCGGGTGGATGATGAATAAGCAGGTTCTTCCTTATCGCATCTACTTTGCTCCGACCAAAGCTTGCATCAAACCGTTGCTATTCGGTTGTTGGCGACTAAAGCGTGTTGTCATTGTAGCTATACGCTTTCCCTTAGGTGACTTGAATCACACTTGTCCCTGACATACCATGTTACTAAAAGAAATAAAGACTGTGGTTGCAGGTACATGTAGGCGGGGAGGGACCCATGCCACTATGCAGTACTCCTACGAGTCGTAGGCTTGAAATCACCGTCGGAGGTCTCCGCCTTCTTGATCCATCTTACTTTACTTGACGTCAGCTTCAGCGTCTTCTGCTTCTTTGAGTTTGTCAAGTACATGCTTGCCGTTGAGTAAAAAAATACAGAAAACATAATACTTGAAGTAGTGTTGATTCGATTCTCAAACAAGCAATACAAATACTTCACGTTAGACTTTTACACTAACTCTTTACACATATCATTGCTCGTGTCACCAGGACATCTTGTCTACAAAACATTGAATTCACGAGGACTCCACGTTGTAAAACTCGGAATACCATTCCCATGTCTTCGCCAGACCCTGCTCCAGCGGAGTTGTGGGCTTGTACCCAAGCAACTTCTCCGCCTTCGAGATGTCGGCACTCGTACGAGGAACATCACCAGGCTGGTCAGGCAGGAGGTTGATCTTCGCCTTCTTGCCCACCAAACCCTCGATGATCGCAATGAAGTCCGTCAGAAGCACAGGGGTGCCGCGTCCAAGATTGAACACTTCGCAGCCCTGACCGCGATCCAGACTCAGCACAACACCCTGCACGATATCGTCGATGAACGTGTAGTCGCGCGACGATGAGCCGTCACCGTACTGGTCAATTGCCACATCACGAGCGATACGGTCCATGAACTTGAACGGCGCCATGTCCGGACGCCCACGAGGTCCGTACACCGTGAAGAAGCGCAAACCGATCGTGTCCAAGCCGTGCAGGTGGTGGTACGTGTGCGCCAGCAACTCGCAGCTCTTCTTCGTGGCGGCGTACGGACTCACCGGGAAGTCCACGATGTCTTCCTCGCTGAAACTCTCATTCATGCTGCCGCCGTACACCGAGCTGCTGCTCGCGTACACGAACTTCTTGATGCCGAACTCACGGCACGCGTCCAGCAGCACCATCGTGGCCACCACATTCGCTTGGATGTACATGAGCGGGTTGTCGATGCTGGGACGCACACCGGCACGGGCCGCCAAGTGCACCATCGAGTCCGGCTTCGTCTCCTTCAGCACACGACGCACCAGCTGCTGGTCACACAGGTCACCGATGTAAACCCTCACTCGGTCGCCGTACGTGGTCGTGAGCCAGTCGAGGTTGCTCTGCTTGAGCTTCACGTCGTAGTAGTCGTTCATCTCGTCCACGATGACGACGTCATCTCCGCGGTCGAGGAGTGCCTTGGCGGTGTGGAAACCAATGAACCCAGCAGCTCCCGTCACGAAGACGCGTCGGCGAGCAGCAGCGGTTGTGCAGGCGTTGACGGCAGCAAGCACATCGGTCACCTCGAAAGGAGTTGGGGCCATCGCGTCTTGATTGTGTGTTGCTTGTGCCGGAGATAGAGAATTGGGAACTGAGCTTCGAGTCGAGTTGGTCGCCGCATTCGGGGCAAAGGTATTGCGGGCAGCACGCACACAATCTGAAGATGCTAACTTCCGTTGGTACATCTACACCGACAGATACGCGACGGCTGTTTGGCAGAAAGCGTTCATTCCACAATGAACTCGTACATGTATACATGCACAAAAAAAAATTGTTGTCACTTTACAGTAGAATGGGGCCCGTGTTGCCTGCTGCTTCTACTGACATCGCTCAGGATCGGCCATCCAAGCATATGATCTGTTAAACTCGAGGATTATGACCTCCTGCTTCAGTAATGGTACGAAGTGGAGATAGCCTAATCAGCGCGTGCCAGGCTACCGCATCGCTCATGTCCTAACCGAACTTTTGTCGTAAGCGAACGTGAATATTCGCCAATCACATACAACGAAATTTGCATATGGCGTTGCATCCTGCCCGCACTAAAATGCTATACCAGACAACTAAAACGTAGTTCACTTCATTTCAAATTTCGACAATGGGACGGCAGTGCACCACCGGAGCAGGACGAAAGTCGAAACACTACAAGCGCATTTCATTTGGGCGGGTTCTGTGGAAGAAACTAAGCAAACTGCAGGTGCACCATCGTTTTACGGCAACTCAACGGCGTGGTGGAATAGCAAGATCTCACTGAAGTTCTTGAAGTTTCATTTCGCTGAACGGACAAACTTTGGTGAGAAGCTACTACTTCTGTGGGACGATTTCTCTGGTCACTGGACGCAAGAGGTCATTTCCTACGCAGAATCCGAGCTTGGACACGTAGCTCAAGCACCGCGGTTTGTGCGGATGGACACGGGTTCGATTCCCGTCGTGTCCATATTTTTTTGGTTTAAAATGTAGTATTTTAATGCTGATTATAACCTGCTGTATCAGTACACTACCCTTTTCACTGCATACTGCCGTTCGGTTAGGACATGAGCGATGCGGTAGTTGCGCTGCACTGCTCGCGATCTCGTAGCAAAAGCTCCCCACCTTTACACCACCGCGAAGATGGCACGCGCGAGTGAAGCCACAATAATACATGTAGTTTGGTTCTACAACTATCAGCTTGACATCAGTCTATGTGGTACGTTGCTTCCACCCAGTTGATCCTACACATGGCGTCCAGATAACCTGGCGCATGTAGATTGTAGCGATAAATACTTGATCCAGAAGTTATGGCAGAAGCGTTCAGTACAGTAGTGCGGCGAAGCAGAAGTGTTCGCTGAACAAAAGTCAAAGCATCAAACATGTGCCTATCACGTTGTCGTGGCTTTTGGGAGAAAGTTGAAGTTTGTGGTACAGCTTGCATCCACGTACAGTAAGTACGGAGACAGGTTTGCTTACGAAGGATACAGGGGGGGGGAAGGGAGGACTCGAACCCCTTATATTAGGTACTTATTTCGAAGCCTGTTAGAAACAGGCGCATTGACGTCTAAGCAAGGTTACCCCTAACTAATTTCCTACGGCTACTCGGTTACCCTTAGTCTATGACCGGTACGCTTGAATTTCTTGGGAATTTTGCCCAATGGGCCACCGTTGATGAGCCCCCAGCTGGTGCCTGGCCGGGTAGAGTACTGCGACCGCGCCAACTCCTTGAGTCTTGTCTCCGTGTTAGTTGTGCCTTGATTGGTCCCGATGTCTTAGAGAAGAGCTTGTGAGTGATGGGAAATGAACAGAGAAGGGCAGCGATGAGAGAGGAGAGCAGAAGTCGAAAAGGGCGACGGAGGCGGGGCTCGAACCCTCGGTCAGTTCGTGGATCAGCGGATGCTAACCCACTGGGCCACCGGCGAGCCCCCTTACGAAGGATACATGTACATCGTAAAAAGAAGCACATTCGGATTTGTCCTGTGGCGAGATTGCGGTCTACACAGGCTGTGTCTAACATGTACAGGTTTCCCCGCCTAATTTGCAACTGTGTCAAGCAATATACCTTGATGACGACGTGCAGATGCGGATGCGATTTGCTGAGACAGATTCTCCAATGTACTGAGATAGATGTAATCTAGAGGGAACGCGGGAATGCATTTGACAAGTACAAGTTGCTCCATTACGGTGGTAAACGAAAGGCTGAGAATGAACATTATTTGTTGCAATATGCTGTGCTAGCGCTGATAAGCCTCATTCATCAATTATCAACATGCCATCCAGCAAGAAGAAAGTGTACGTGCGCCTTGATAGAGATGAACAACTGCACAGACTTGAAGAGGACAAGTTTATTCCAGCATACGAGATAGCACGAGAGAAGCCACGCGACCTCAAACTAATAAAGTTTACACTAATTCAGTAGTTGCTGCGTTTATGTGTTACCTGTGCAGATTTTGCATCCTGGCAAATTTTCTTGGTCCGACCCTTGCAAATTAGGCGGGGAAACCTGTAGTGTATGCTGTGACACTAAAATTTCAGTGAAGAGTTGCAATGAAATGCGTTTGTCCGGAACATGTAAGCTACCACACAGTACAGTACTAGTACATGATAATAGTGCATTGTGTGTACATGAGCGATCACTGATGGCCAAGTAAACTCTAAGTAGTAGTAAGTACTCTAACCTTTACAACTAAACTTAAACTAGTACATGTATGTTGGATTGCACAATATACTCTGGATATCAAAATTTCATACACAACATTAAAACTTAGGGAGACGTCGCTGGCTCCACATCATAGAACTCGGAATACCATTCCCATGTCTTCGCCAGACCCTGCTCCAGCGGAGTTGTGGGCTTGTACCCAAGCAACTTCTCCGCCTTCGAGATGTCGGCACTCGTACGAGGAACATCACCAGGCTGGTCAGGCAGGAGGTTGATCTTCGCCTTCTTGCCCACCAAACCCTCGATGATCGCAATGAAGTCCGTCAGAAGCACAGGGGTGCCGCGTCCAAGATTGAACACTTCGCAGCCCTGACCGCGATCCAGACTCAGCACAACACCCTGCACGATATCGTCGATGAACGTGTAGTCGCGCGACGATGAGCCGTCACCGTACTGGTCAATTGCCACATCACGAGCGATACGGTCCATGAACTTGAACGGCGCCATGTCCGGACGCCCACGAGGTCCGTACACCGTGAAGAAGCGCAAACCGATCGTGTCCAAGCCGTGCAGGTGGTGGTACGTGTGCGCCAGCAACTCGCAGCTTTTCTTCGTGGCGGCGTACGGACTCACCGGGAAGTCCACGATGTCTTCCTCGCTGAAACTCTCCTTCATGCTGCCGCCGTACACCGAGCTGCTGCTCGCGTACACGAACTTCTTGATGCCGAACTCACGGCACGCGTCCAGCAGCACCATCGTGGCCACCACATTCGCTTGGATGTACATGAGCGGGTTGTCGATGCTGGGACGCACACCGGCACGGGCCGCCAAGTGCACCATCGAGTCCGGCTTCGTCTCCTTCAGCACACGACGCACCAGCTGCTGGTCACACAGGTCACCGATGTAGACCCTCACTCGGTCGCCGTACGTGGTCGTGAGCCAGTCGAGGTTGCTCTGCTTGAGCTTCACGTCGTAGTAGTCGTTCATCTCGTCCACGATGACGACGTCATCTCCGCGGTCGAGGAGTGCCTTGGCGGTGTGGAAACCAATGAACCCAGCAGCTCCCGTCACGAAGACGCGTCGGCGAGCAGCAGCGGTTGTGCAGACATTGACGGCGGAGATCGCGTCGGTCACTTCGAACGGGTTGGGAGCCATTGCTTTGTGTTAGAGTGAGCGACTGCGGACTGCTTGGGCAGAGTCAGGAAAATTAGGGACTGACTGGAGTTGTCAGTCTCGCCACGTACGTCTATCCGCTGCCTTCCTCTGCAATGTTTATATAAACGATTGCATGGGCCATTGAGCGTGGGCGATTAACCAATCGATCAATCCAGTTTTAAGTAGAACTCACCAATAGTAATGAACTTTTATTGTACATTGCGTCTGTTATTGTCAAAATCGAGTATAGCAAGTAAATAATGGAGACCGAGACGCAGACGGCTGTGAAGACTGGCGACGTGGCTAAGCTGCGGGGGATGTTAGGCTCCGGCGTCAATTTAGACGTCAAGGACGAGGATGAGCGCACGCCGCTGCATTGGGCCTGTGCTCTGGGTCGACTGGAGGTGGCAGAATTCCTGCTAGAGCACGCGAAGGCCGGTGTGAATGTGCAAGACGATGCCGGGTGGACGCCACTGATGAGTGCTGCCTCTGCAGGCCACGGGGACATTGTCGGGCTATTGCTTAGCAAGTGAGCACAGATATTTTAAGTATCTTAGTGGTGGTGTTGTGGGTATGAATTAATGTCTGCCATTTCTCCAGAGGTGCCGACTCGAATACATCCTGTATAGGCTTTGGGCTTATTGTTGTGCATGTGAACTTTAGGCTTATTGGTGAACATGCTGAATTGTTGTGAACATGTTGAAGTTCATCATGAACCTAGTATCTATGCCTGCTGCCAAAGGAAGGTGGGTTGCGCTTCCTCACGACTCTGAGCGACGGTTGAGCGAAGCTCTGCTCACTTCTGGATTTGCCAAGCTCCCCAAGAAGCACCACCCCACATCAAGTTCGACGACCAAGCTTCCCCGGCCCTGTCGGCGGCTACGCTGCGGTCATCGGCGGCGTTTTCGGACCCACGTCTCCAGAGGCGACACGATGTCCTTTCGGCATGTTCCATCTGGTCAGCATGCTGTCGGCCCACTACAACATCGTGCTTCTACTGCCAATTCAACGACAGCAGACGTGTAGTGGATGGAGGTAGCATCAGAGGCTACCACCCGAGTCTACCCCGGATAAAGACCCAAGTCCTGTCCAAGAAGAGGAAGACTCGCAGTCGAGACGTGAACGCCGCCAACGAACTCATTTACCGGCGAAGCCTTCGTCGCGGAGACCTGTCCACCTTCTGGTGGATGTTAAAGGCCCAAGAGTATCTGCTAGCCGTAGCTGTAGCTATAGTTGTAAGACAGGTAGACTCCTAAGGCGCACACTGCAAGGCTCTACCACTCTGCGCTTCTGGCCAATCGACGTGTCTCGACGGCGTGTTGGACCAATTACACGAGGCCAAATTTGTGTTAACCTAATCAAAGCTCAGATTCGTGATCCAAAATTCCCAGCGGTACAGCACCATTCGCATCTGGCATTGCCAGGCGAATTTGTCCCAAACAGCTTGCTTCAGGAAGAGCTTGAGTCAAGATGGTGGCGCGAATCTGTACCGGAATGATGGCAGGCGCGAATGAGCTGTGCAGATGGCCGTGATAAACGGAATTGTCGAAAACTCGCCCATGTTTTGAGCGCCGAGGTGACTACGGACACCGGACGTAGAGGCGCCAACAGCAAGCGGCACTGATTCCACGCGACACCTTGCCGCAACACGACTGGATGGATACATTGTACTGTTGCGACAGCATGAGATGATTGCTCGAATGATTGTTCGCATTCCACGGTCGGTGCGGAATACTGTGCTGTCTGTGCCCATAACAGCTTCACAGCTTTTCAAAACGAGAAAATATTAAAAACACACAAAAATCCGTGAAAACCACCACAGAGGCGTGAAAAGCACATGCACATGGGACAGCTGCAGCTTGGAGGGTCCACGCTCGAATCAACTGTCAGCTCTTGTCATTAAACCAATGGTAGTCTCTAGTACGAGCTAGCGCTTACAGAAGCTCGTTTTCTGCTGAGCAATGCGCTCGTAAAGTCAAAAGAGAGATCGGTTAATCGGGACCTTTTGTGTAGATCCAAAAGGCTCGAAGAAAGCGTAAATCAAACTCGCGTAGATTTACACATTGTTTGCAAAAGTTCTCCCAGACCTCCAGTGAGACTCCACTCTACAGAGGACAGCACAAGCCCCATACTTGAAGTGAAACGCGCACGGGGATGTCTGGTTAGTCATATCTGGCCATCCCGCTTCCGGTTGGTCTTCGCTTTGTATCCGGGCAGTACGAATTCCAAGCTGAGCTGATACTTGTACTGCTTCTTGGAGTGTGTTCGTAACGGCGTTGTACGATCTTGTCGGCCGCACGTGGACGATGTCGGTGTCCGCGTCTAGATGAAGGAAGTCGATGCTGATGCGGGGGATGATACTTTCCTAAAGCAGATGGTGCCTGCAAAGAGCTCTCACTCGTTACAGGAGTTGTTTAAAGGGACTGCTGAGCTACGGAAGGGGCGAATCTCAATAGATAATTGACGGCGGTATGCAGCAAGTTGTTGGAGAAGCACTCCAACCTTTAGTAGGCGATGGGCGGTGTAGTCTCGCTTCAACACCTTGTTAAACTGCTCAACGGGGTTGTTTGTGGTAGCAAATCCAGGAGCAGTGTGGAAGCATTGCCACCGGTAGAAGCGCTCATTAAACCATACACGCGCGAAATACGTGTGGAATGTCCGTAGTAGCGGGTTAGCCTGCCATAGAAATCGCCCGTGCTTCTAGCGAGATGCATCTAGTAAACGTCTCGGAGTACTTCACCACTTAATGTCTTCGGCATCCCTCTTGTTTTCTCAACCATCTTCGTGATCAAGTGGTAGAAGCACATCAAATGCGTATAGTTGTTGTCACCACCAAATACCGAATCCACGATTTAGCATCAGATCCATTAGCAACCACCAAGTTTCCGTCGTTGTCTAGATCCCAGCCGAAGGTAAACGCTATGTGCTCTTGTTTGCCTCCAATGAATATGCTCGTGAGCGAACGACATCAGTGATATGCGCGGTCTTATCGCTGCCACCAAGTTTTGTGCGTCGGACGTAGCACACGTTTTGCACTTTTGGCAGAGATGGGAGTTCATCAGGGCGTAGTTCAAAGTGTTGTGACATTGCTGAACGAATCCGACCTGGCTGCATGCCCGCACGAGCCATCTCTTTCGCAAAGACTTTCTGGGGCCGGTAAGGTTGTTGGCTTGGGGTGGCAGTGCACGTGTCAAATGCTCACCACTCTCGAATATCGATACGACACTTCGGATCTCGCACGCATGCATCTTTCCCCTCCATGGGCAGTTCGCGTAGGGGGATGCATCTTTGCATTGCTTGCAGCGGCAATTGAGCAGCTTATACCGCATTAGATGCGGAGTCGGCGATGCACAAAGCGTGCAAGGTCTAGCTTGGCTTTTGAACGACTTCATGCACTGAATGAGGACAACTGCGTCACTTTCTTTCATTTCGTTACACATGCTACGCCAGGCGATAGGTTGAGACATCGTGAAGTTTGTGCGTGAGGAAGCTACTGGGTGGTCTTGCGTTGGAGGGAGGGGTTTGCAGAATGAGATGGTTGGTAGCTTATTAGCATCCGTAGATGCGACAGGCTCTTGATAGCGACTGTGATTCGTCAATATTCCTTGTGAGGATGGTTGTGATTGGTTGTGTGTTTTTATAGTTCGATGGTTGTGGTCTTCACCTAATTTAATGTACTTCTTCTGTCTTGTCGTGTGTGCTTCACATCGCTGTTGTGCTATTTTATGTCTTGATTGTGGTATTCATCTATATTTGTGAAATTCACATCTTATTGGTGTTTTTAATGTGCTCTCTTTCAAAACTAAGTACTACAATTGCATTGTACATACCACATGTACATGGCAGCAGATGGATGATGACTCAATAAAATAACTCATCGAGTGAAACGGCCTCACACATTTCTGGCAGCTCATGCTCGTCCTCCAATTTGAATCATCTCAAAACGAAGTATGCTTTCGATATATCGGAAGCTTACATTTTGTCAGCTCAACTACCCCCCCCCCCCTTGTCGCCTGGAACTCAGTCTTGGTGGAGCCTGGAGGCTATTGCGTGGAGCCCAGCCGAAATTTCGAGAGTGTACATGTAGACTACATGTGCATTGTTGATAGGACCTTCCATGAGTTCTTATGTACCATGTATTGTTTTCTCAGGGAAGTCATAGAGTCTGAGATTGCTTTCTGTCCAATGTACGCCAAAGTTCTTACCGTGAAAGTTGCGGGTGTGTACTGTATGTTGCCGTGGCGGTGGTGAAGTTGCCCAGTATCGATCTTCTTTGTAAGTGCGGTTCATTGTTGTCACTTAACGACATCCCTATGACTAGCAGCGATCTTCGCCGCAGGAGTATCGTGTCAGCATTGCTTGTCCGGATTTAACAGGTTGCAATTCACAGTATATATTAAAGCTCGGGCCAAACGGACAATATGCGTGTCATTCAAGACCATGTGCCATGCAGATACCGTGTTGAGTGTGTGATTCACAACTTGCGGGTGTATACACCATGGCAACTCTGCGAGCTGCTATGCGGTCATCAAGTCTGTACTCTGCTCCAACGGCACCCGCTTCTATTTTTTACGAGTGCGGAGCTCAGTAGTCATAAAATCAATAACCTTTGATATAGCATTTGTTATACGGAACCAAACTGAGGATAACAATACATTCAGTAAAAGTAAAACTAAGTTAACTATCAATTCGCATAACATTTATGTCGCTCAGTTACAAAACATAAATGGGTATTCCCAAAAATGCTGCTTGGCTCGCGCTTTTAGCTCGGGAAGCTGAAGCAGAAGTGCCCGATAACAAGCAGGGGCTTTTCCATCGAAGCTGTGGCTGCCCACTCATTGTCCGCTCAGCAGGGACTCGCCCCACTCCATCAATCGCTCCTCTGTCGATCTCTCTCCATCGCAAGTGGCAGTTCGTCTACCACTGCTCGCCCCACAGCAGACTAATCAGGAACAGGTAAAGCGCTCACGGCGATGGGCAAGCGTAGTCGCGGCAGCAGCGCCACCACGAGTAACACCATGAGCAACGTGCCTAGCTCTAGCTCCACTAGCAACTACGGCACCATCGTGGACCTTGAGCCAGGATCTCCGCCGGAGACGCGTCCCTCCGCCAGCGCGTTGGTGGGTCCAATACCTGCTGGTCCTGTGACGTCGGCGAACAAGAAGGCCGGACGTGACGGCAAGAATATATGGGACGAGTACTATCCGCTGGTTCAGCCAGCACACCAATACCACCACCGCAACGATCGTGGCTCTTCCAACTACTTTTTCCACGGCATGTTTTCAGCCGACGTGATGTGGGCCTATCGTGATGCTGTTATCGCTTACTTGGTATCTCTTTACTCGATGGTGGTGCTGTCGCTCACGGGCCTGGTTTTCTGCAAGCAGTGGGGCATCTCATCCAATACGCCGATTGTCTTCGCCTTCCGTGGCTTGTGGCTTGTCAGTCCTGCAATTGCCTCGCTCGCACTTCGGAACAGTACGCTGATGAATTTGACGGCGATGTGTTGTATTTTGCTGACGAACTTGTATTTCTCTGCTGTTATTGTTGTAGTTGCGAAACTGAGGCTGCAGGCATGCAACACACCGCCACATTGGAACATCCCGCCGCTTTACCATTTGTTCAGAAGCTCTCATTCCTCAAGATCTACGTTTAGGCTCGCGCTGCTCAGCTATGCTGTCCCTGTGCTATGTGAACTAGCAGCTTTTTCTTTTACAGCCGCGACAAGAATGGTCAACCCAGTGCGTGCGCTTTAGTGATGGAACTTTGATTAGCACTATTTCTGACAGTCGTTGGTGCACAGTTCAATCGCACCTTCGTGCGGAAGTTGGAGATGGTATTCAGCTTCAACGACGTCGAGGCACTTGACTCAGGTCTGGTGTTCTATGTGTTTTACATCAGCTTTCTCGGGATCTTTTGGGATCCGGTACCACCGCAGCGATATGACGTGGGGCTCTCGATGGGTCTTCGCCCGTTAGGTGACGTCATTTCTTTCTTACCATAAGCACCAGTGTGTGCTAGTTACTGATATCATGGTTTCACGTGTAGGTACAAGCTGGTTCTTCTTTGCTATGATCCAAGAAATTGGGTGGAGTGGATCTCTTTTCCCTGGTAAGTGCAAACTTCGATTGCATTTCTCACGCTACAGTAGTTAGATATCTATCTTCTTACAAATTCATCATTATTGCCATAGCGCTGGAGATTGTATTCAGTCACTCGACCATTTTAGCGTCGGCTATCACTGGTTGCATATGGGCGCTTTGGCACTGGCCCATGATTATCGCTGATGCTTTAGAGGTGGTTCCTAAAGGCTCTGGCTACTCAGTGGCCGAAACCCGCGATTTCCACCTGCTCTACGTGCTGGCAGTATTCACACTACTCCTAGTAGGCTCCCGCATCATCATGTGCTGGATTCAGGGCAACTCCAGCTACGTCATTTGGTCAAGTGTTGTCTACCACGCCACTCACAACCTGTACGTTGGTCGTCCAGACTTGGTCTTGTTTGAGTATTCAATGTTAACTGTGGTTTTGTGTTTGTCAGTTTCATTACATCTGTATTCGGGCAGCTAACAGCTCCACTGTACGAGAAAGCTCAGCTTTTCAGCTTCTTCAGCTCGGAAGCGTCCATTTGCTTACTGGTGACTGTGTGGTTCTCCACGTGCATTCTATCGCAAATGTTCCGATGGACCAACCTCATGCCAATGCTCCGTCGAGCGACTCCAAGTGCCACTCGCGCGCTCGCAGCGTAGCAATTATCGCAAAGTAAAAGATCTCGTTGAAGTTGTCGTATTTAGTCGAGTTTTGGTTCGACTAAAAATTGGTTCTAATTAGGTTTTGCTTCAACTAAAAAATTGGTCTCATCTAAATCTGATAAGAGCTTCATCAGATTTTTAGTCCAGCATAGTAGTGGCCAGCACCTGCCCGCGGTCCGACATCCGGTCTCATTTGCGTCGGGAGCGTGTGATAGGCATCGTTCATGAACCCCCTACAGCTCTTGGCAGCGGCAGTGCTGGCAGCCAGTGTCTCCAGTGCGCACCGCGTTCATACGAGCTCCATCACGTTGCAGACACCGACTGTGATCCTGCAACAAGTGGACTTTGAGGCTTCGATAGAACTACCGGAGCTCAAGAATGGTGCGTGTCTGTACTTCACCGTCTGTAGTATTATAATGTTAAATGAGTTTGCCTGTTGCAGGATCTGTATACCCGAGGCATTTGTGGTACCGTGTGGAAGACTCGGATGGCGCTGTAGTGATCAACGGTAGTGTCGAAACGCTGGACACCGATGGCAACTTCTGTTCGCAGTTGTCCATCCCCATTAAACAATTGCAACTAGGTTCGTACGGAGAACACAACATTACCACAACAGTGTGGGAAGAGCAGAAGTCGGTAACTCCGACGGAGGAACTTGAAACGGAGATGCCAAAGATGAATGAATCGGACACGAACGCCTCGATAGTGTTGCCACCGACAGTGCAGTTCGACGAGGTGTTGTTGTTTAAGGCAACACATACGACCAGTGTGGTAGTATCTCCTGGATGGATATCTCTGCTACCGCCGTTTGTGACGCTGGTGATGTCTGCTGTGCTGGGCCAAGTGACCGTGTCGCTACTAGCTGGTATCTGGTGTGGTGCCATCATTGTCTCGAACGGGGACCCTTTCACTGCATTCTTGCGCACATTCGACCAGTACTGGGTGAGTGCGTTCACGGTAGATGACCACGCTGGTGTACTGCTGTTCACGATTGTGCTGGGTGGAACTATTGGCGTGGTGCAAAAGGGTGGAGGTGGCCACGGTCTGGCGCTCGTTGCCAAGAAGTTCATGACGTCGTCACTGCGCATGCAGCTGTCAACATGGTTGCTATGCCTTGTGATCTTCTTTGATGACTACTCGTGTATCCTGATCGTTGGAAGCTCGCTGCGCCAAGTGTTGAGCCAAACGGGCGTCAGTCGAGAGAAGTTTGCCGCTATTATCCATACTGTCGGTGTCTGCTTGCCATCTATGTGTAAGTCTTCCCTATTTCGTGTCGTTTTGTGTTTTGAAGGCCGTGTTAACTTTACTTTTACCGGGGGTTTTGTGTACAGCCCCAGTGAGTGCTTGGATTGGTGTAGAGATTGGCTATGTTGCCGCTCAGCTACGCGATCTCAAGCTGGACTGGGACCCGTTTGTCACGTGCTTGTCGTGTTTGCACTACCGTTTCTTTCCGATCCTCTTCATCGCTTTTATCTTCATCACGATTATCTGCGAGAAGGACTTCGGACCGATGGTTCAGTTCGAGAAGGACGCCGCTGCTTCTCCAATTAATGATGGCCCAATGACTCCAGTGTTCCCGGGACCTATGGACAGCCCGAAGCCTGAGCTCGCCCCGTTGGAGCCCGACACAACGAAACCTCTGAGGTGGCAGAATGCTGTGGTGCCGTTCTTGACTATCGTCGTGCTGACATTTGTGGGGATGATTTTCGACGGCTTTGACGCATTGTACACTCAGGACCCCAACGGGTCCTTTGGTGTGTTGGATGCGCTTAGTCACTGTGACTCGGTGTCATCGCTGATCCGTGCATCTGCTGCTGGTTGGGTCATCGCTGTGACGCTGCTATTGCTTCAGCGTATCATTACACTGAATGAGGCGACGAAAGCTTGGATGGAAGGTGTCAAGGATATCCTGGACCCGACATTAATTCTGACGCTCGCTTGGGCTCTCGGTTCAGTCATTGGGGAGGTGAGCACAGCTCCTTACATTGCTTCGGTGGTCGGAGATTCAATTCCGAAGCAGTTCCTGCCGGCGATCGCGTGTTTGCTCTGCTACGTCGTGTCGTTTGCAGTGGGCAGCGCTTTCGGTACCATGGCAATTATGTTCCCCATCATCGCGCCTCTATCGTGGTCTATTAGCGGCGGAGACGCTGAGAACCTGCGCCAATGCTTCGGCAGTATCCTAGGTGGCTCAGTGTTCGGCAACACCTGCTCGCCCATTGCCGATACGTCCATCCTGGCGTCTCTCTCAGCGCACGTACCACTGGAGAACCATGTGCGTAGTATCCTGCCGTACGCTGTGTTGGTGGCTGCCGTGTCTGTTGCCGGTGGTTCTCTCCCGATTGGTCTCAAGATCTGCAGTACGTTCACTGCTTTCGGAATTTGCCTGGCTGTACTGCTACTCGTCGTCTTCTTCTGCGGAACTCGAGTCAACATGCGTTATCGATTACTGTCATCGTGCAGTTTCCTGAGTGTGTCGCCTCCAACGAGATACGAAGGCGAGAACCAGCCTTTGCTGTCAGCTTAGACGCAATGACATCTTACCAGTTAACAAGTTGCCTTTAGTGTAGCCATGTTTCAAGCATAGGATTGGTAGTTAATCTCGAGCTAATTTTGTCCAATCAAGTGCTTTTGTTTGTCTGTCTTGCAGCCATTCGCAACATGGCGGACTCGGAGGCGCTCGAGTTGACACCCACGAGCAACCCGTACCTCGATTTCTACCGTAAATTCGTGCGCGAACACCCAGGAGAACTCACGGCAGTTTTTGACCCGGAGTTGAGCGATGAGGCGCGCTCTGAGATGTACGCGGCACTGGACGTGGGCGTTGCGATGGTGAGACTGTCAGTCTAGTGGTAATTTAGATTAGTTTGATGCTAACCTTTAACTGTTAATTAGAAATACTCGTGGGCTATTCCGGATGAACGTGCACTGCAAATTATCAAGCATTACGGACCAGTAGGCTACTTGTCGTCTTGGAAATGTGGATTTCATGGATTTTAATTTAGTTTTGGTGATGACAGATTGTTGAGATGGGAGCAGGTAGCGGGTATTGGGCTCGACTGCTGCAACTTCGAGGCGTAGATGTGGTTGCCTATGATTTGCATGTGGCTGGAGATGATGAGGAAGAAGAGAAGGAAGTAGACAGTGACGAGAAGGAGAAAGATAACAACAAAACTGTTGCTACAAGTGGAGAAGAGAGCCATGGAGATGCAGAGGAAACTCAACCGAGTGATGGCGAAGAAGCTGACGAGGAACCTGACGACGAGGAGGAGGCAGTTGAAGAGGATGCGGAGGATGAGGACGAAGAGGAGGTTGAAGTGGAGCAGGTTTATTGGACGGAAGTACTCAAAGGAACACCTAAGGTGGGTGGTATTTGTGTTTATCGTAGTTTAGTTGAACTAATGGGGCTTTGGAAATGTGGTCAACAGGATTTGCGTAAGCACGCAGACCGTGCGTTGTTCTTGTGTTACCCGGACGATTTCGAGGACAGTCATGAATCTATGGCAATGGCGAGTCTGTGCAATTTTGCAGGTGATATTGTGATTCACGTTGGCGAGATGTTCGGCCAAACTGTGTGTCTTCCTGGTGCATGGTACGGTATTACAGGGTTGATGTTTGTCTGCATAAAGATCTCTAACACCTGGCCTGAATTTTGTAGGGGTCGAACGTCGTCTGAGGAGTTCCAGACTCATCTAGCGACTGTGTACCACAAGGTGCTGCAGGTGCCGTTGCCTTCGTGGCACTCGAGTATCGATACTCTGACAGTGTGGAAGCGTACGAAATCTTCTATTACTGATGGTGGGATGTACGCATTCATTCCAGAGGAAGAACGTATTGATCTGGTTGCT
Source organism: Phytophthora colocasiae (assembly GCA_018806915.1). Taxonomy (NCBI): domain Eukaryota; phylum Oomycota; class Peronosporomycetes; order Peronosporales; family Peronosporaceae; genus Phytophthora; species Phytophthora colocasiae. The sequence goes on along the minus strand of JAGKQI010000102.1, from coordinate 184,927 downwards.
GCTTCTCCATCTACTCGCCATTTGCTGCTTCTTGGTAATGCTGATGGAGAGCCAACAGCAGAAATGAAGGCGAAAAAGAGACGTAGAGGAATAAGCAATGCTGAGAATGACCAAAGTGCAAGCGACAGCAATGAAACAGCGAGCAAAACGAGAAAAGGCAAGCAGGCGAAGCGTCTTAGCGATGATTCTGAATAGAGACCAAGCTGAACTGGTGTTCAACTGCTGTGTATCCAGTCTTATTCCATGCTTGAAATAGGATGAAGTACCCGTTCAAGGTTGCGAACCATTCTGTCTGGACTGTTGTGGAGATAACTGGGTCATAACTGAATGACGAAGCAGCGACGCGCGCTGGCATACTCGGCAGAGTATGAGTTCGGGGACGACAATATTCTAACCGCAACGTTCCTGGAGGAGACACGACTCCGGAATCGACAGCGAGTTAAGCAAACTCGTTCCGTCTTGAACACGGAAACAGAGTACCACACCGTTAACAATGCCAAGAAGCTTCAGCAGGAGCAAGGTATGCGTACTGCGATGAACTGGCTGGTCTTTGGCAGCTCATAATTCTTTTGGACCCAGATAGAGATATTGAAATTGCTCAGCAAAACCAGATTCTACTCGAACGCCTCGAAAGTATACACAAGAAACTCCCCAAGCGATTTGACATCTCGCATCATAGCCAAGAGTATCTACGCCCTACAAATTACCTACTATGGCGACAGGAACAAGATCGAATCGCAGAAGAAAACAAGAGGATGCAACGGAGGCTTAACCAGACCAAATCTCTTTTCGACACGAAACAACTCGCAGTCGACGCTGCCAAATACCGCTATTTATCAGATCAAGTCTCGAAGGCTGACCGACGTATGCATGTGAAGCAAAAATGCAAAGAGCTCGAGTTGCAGTCTGATTCCAGGCGAGGAAACACGAACAATAGCCATTATTCGCCATCCAAGCCATTACACCATCACAGACGACATCACCAAAAAAGAAACGAAAGTGTACTTCAAACAATGGAAGGCATTCACGAATGTTCACTTGACCAATTGGAAATTCACCGAGACACGATGCGATTGCCTCGAATTCGTGGACCCCGCAAGATCGAAAGCAAATATGCTACATCTACAGATAATTTCCCCGCTGTGACCAACACTACAAAGCTCATCCGAGCTTCTGTCTTGTTGCCTAGACTTGGACACTAAACCGCTTCAACTTGTCGAATTTCAGCCAATCACATCAGTTTGTAGGTCCTCAAACTACACAGTATCATGGCGGCCAAGTCGCTTAGACGTCCGACCACAGGCTCTGTGCGCCACTTCCACTCGACGCAGCCGAAGCCCTGGCTTGTCCCCGTAGGTCTCGCGTGTGCAGGGCTGTTCGTTGGTACCAGGTACATCCTACGTGCCCAGGAGCGTGTGCGGCGCAGGCGTGCGGGTCTTCCGGGGGAGGGTGACGAGGGTGAAGACGGTGATGCGGACGCGTCATCCTTCAGTAAAATGCAGCAGGTGCTGGGCGTTGACGTTGGCTCGGCGAATCTTCGCGTTGCAACAGCGTCACTGTTAGACTCGGAGCATGCAGCGCGAGTAATTGAGAGCGCGGACGGACTGCGGGCGACACCTGCGGCAGTGGCGGTGGACAATGGCAGCGTGTCGGTTGGCGCAATTGCAAAGGCATTGCAAGGCCGGAAACCAGGTTATACAGCGACAGCTACGAGGCTGCTGCTTGGACCTGCCACTAAGGAGCGTGACGAGCTGATTAAGATGCTCCCGTACACTGTGCACCAAAGAGGAGAGGCATTGGAGCTAGAGTTAGATGGGAAACCCTACAGTCCAGAGGTAGAGCGAATACTTTTTTTGTTTTACGGAAACTAATTGCTGACTGGTGGTGGAAATTGTAGTGGGCTGCGGAGATCATGCTAGACCATTTACATTCAACAGCAGCAGCTTCGTTAGGGGAAGACCCGATTGAGAATTTCCCTGCTGTGCTTGCGGTTCCTGCAGGAACTGGTGAACAGGAGCGTGCAGCGTATGAAAAGGTCGCTGACAGTGCAGGTTTTACGGTGTTTGCTGCAATTGACGAGCCGGTGGCGGCCCTGCATGCTGCGGAGAATTGCGCGGTGCAAGAGCTCCGAAATGCAGAGGCACTGTCGGCTGGAGGCCCCATTGCAGTGTTCGATATCGGTGGATACGTGTCGACGGCATCATTGCTGGAGAAAGAGCGTCGTAGTGGTGGATTCAGTCTTCTTCACACTTTGTCGACGCAAACTGTTTCAGGTCAAAAAGTGAACAAGTTGCTGTTCCGATCAGTGGTGGAGAAGTTTGAGCAGGAGCACGGAATCGACTTGTCGGTAGACTACATGGCCAGCTATCGCATTCTAGATGCTGTGGAATCAGCAAAGATTGAGCTGTCAAGTCGCGCGAGCACCGATATTAACCTGCCGTTTATCACTGCGGATCAGAAGGGTGCAAAGCACTTGGTTCATAAGGTGACTTCGTTCGACCTTGCACGGATTCAAGAAGGACCAGCTCGAGAAGCGATCGCACTCTGCAGCCGTTTGCTTCACGATGCAGGTGTATCAAAAGATGATCTGAGTGCGTTGGTGCTCATCGGGGGAGGCGTCAAGTCCGAGTTCATGCGGGAACAACTTGAAAAATTCTTCAACAGAGCTGCATTTAACACAAAGAACTTCCGTCCCGAAGAAGCGGTGGTCCTGGGTGCTGCAGAATACGGCCGCAAGTTAGTGCAAGAATACTAAAAGCCAAATAAAACGAATGATCAAGTGAATAGCTGCTCTGTTGCATCGATCTGACTTGAGGCAATCTAATCGGACGCAGGTTTAACCTCCTTGACCATGTAGCAGTGCTTTGCTCCTTCCTCGAGGTAAATCTCGTCGCTGGTGCAGTGATAGCCACATTTCTCGTAGAACCCCTTACGTCCGTACTGCGAAGACAAGACGAACCAGTCCACACGGTCCCGGACGTGTTCCTCAATGGCGTTCATGAGCTGAGCCCCGAAATTCTTCCCGCGACATTCAGATAGCACCGCTACTCGACCAAATTTGGCCTTGCGGTTAGCTTCATCTAGCAGACAACGAGCCACTGCCACGTATTCCCCCGTCTCGGAGTCTTTACCCACAAAATGGATCGTGGTGGGCTTGTCGTCGTTGGCATCTTCCGTCTCCACAGCTTCACGGAACCCCTGCTCGTCGATGAAGACACGACGGCGCAGGGCCATGACGTGCTGCATCTCCTCGGGAGTCGTCGCGACGGTCACGTTTAAAGGCATCTTGACTTGAAGGCAGATTGGGAAGTGAGCGGCAGTGACCACTTGAACCTCGTGCATCAACTTACCTGTTTCGATGAGTTTAAAAGTGTATCAAACAATCCGCAATGACCAACGACAACAGATGGATCAGACTCACTCTATTGAGCATTATCGTTCTAGACGTTGGTGGTCTTGATCATCCAGCAATGCGGGACACCCTCGTCCAGGTGAATCTCGTCGGGAGTGCGTTGATAGCCGCATTTCTCGTAGAACCCCTTCTTATCGAATTGTGCTGAGAGTTTAAATGAGTCCACGCGCGTCTGGAGGTGGCTCTCCATGCCGTCCATCAATGCCGCGCCGTAGCTCTTACCGCGGCACTCCTTGAGCACAGCCACACGGCCGATCTTAGCCGAGCGGTTCGCTTCGTCCATCAAGACGCGTCCCACAGCCACGTACTTGTCCTGCTCGACGTCTTTGCCGAGGAAGTGGACGGTCGTAGGTTCGTCGTCGTGCTTGTCGAACTCCAGCACCGGGTCGAAGCCCTGTTCCTCGTGGAAGACCCGCAGTCGGATCGCTTTAGCTTCCTGGAACTCTTCAGGTGTCGTAACGGGTGTCACTAGCAGCGTCATGGCGTTGGGGTGTCAAGACTGGAAATGAACCTGCTGCCGGCCAATCGACGTCGATCATCGACTCGATGCTGCTCATCCAAACGCCCACCTGGATGATCACTCGTCAAAGATGATACCTTCCTCTGCCTCATAATGGCGCTGGAATACGAGGAAATGGTGGAGCGTCATTCTTAGCGACGAGTTCAGAGGCTGCCACTTGCGAACGCGCGACGAACATGACCACGATGAGATTGTTTGCCGGTCGCGCAAAAGTTCGAGAACGCGATTGAAGTTGGCCACAAGAAAGCGTAGAGCTCTGTTGACGTTGGTAATGGTCTTCTTGTGGCCCGTTTTCTTTCGTGCGCCGACATGCTGGACTCGTCGACGACACGCGGATCTTCCGCCGCCAAGATCGCGCACCTGAAGCAGTAATGTGCCTCTAGTGGAGAGCTTTTGAGTCAGCTGGAAACGTGTCGAGACCTCTTTGCGGACTCCGACGGCGGGAGGAGATTCTTCTGAACTCGCCCACAGCTTCACCGACGTTAGTGCGGTGCCTTCTCAACAGCCGAAGGTGCCGCGCGCGCTTCAATCCCCAGTGTTTCTGTGGTCGAGCTCTCTAGGATGCGGCATCCGATGGGAAGCCTTGCTCACGTTGAAGCATACGTGGCGCGATGGCGATTTGCACTGGCAACTTCATCGTCGAGATTTTTGCTGCTTTCGCCGCTCCAACCTAGCAGGCTGCCCAGCGCTAAAGGTGGTGGCACTGTCACAGGCTAAAAGGATACATGCATCATGCACCTTCGACTCGAAGGTGAAGCCTGTCGTGTTACCGTCACCAGCTGCGGTCACTGCCGACTCGAATGCACGACACATCCATCCACTGTGGTCGTCCGCAAACGGAGGAAAAGGTCACGGTCAAAACGACCCTGGCCCACGGTGGGCCGCCCACCTATTCGTACCCTCGACAGTTTGAGTCAACTTGCTACATGCACATGCACCACCATGTGAGCAGGCCGCGCATTGCGATCGTTTAGCAAAAGCGCGTGCCGACGACGCCGCGGAGATTCGCGCGATTTTTGGTTTCAAATCCTTCCAAGCCCAAGATTTCCACCAAGGGAAAAGCACTGGCGAAGCGCGTGTATGAAAACTCGAAGCACATTGGAGGTGCAACTTGTTGCCGTTTCGAAAATCGCTGCATAAACTCGGCGATTGCGTCGGGGTTTAGGGGAAAATAATGGTACTGTAAATCTACATTTGGAGAGCAGTGGGATCTGTATGCACAGACTCTGGTCGAGACCAGCTCTACGAGCTTCCTCCGCCAAGACTCAACAGTGTTTCAACACCAGAGCTGAATGTCAACGTCTCTTCTTCTGTCGATATTGCCCGAACCAGATTCACCCCCGGTCGACTCAACCAAGGAACCGTACGTGCGCTGAAAGTCAGTGATTCAAAGTGAATTTACGGGGTTCACGCTTGAAGTAGCTCTGTCAAACAAACTTGTGTCGGAGGATGTCGAATCGGCGGCAAATGAGTCGATTAGCGAACTATGGAGTTGAGCACAAAAGAAGCTGCAAGCATAAAAGACCAATACGTTTGGTGTTTAGAAGAGCGAGCTTCCTACATGTAGAAGGATGCCATTAAAATTGGGATAACTCACAAACAGCCTGACAGTCCGGAAGAGTTGCGGTGTTTAAAAAGTTGACTTCAGATAGACAAAAAGCTGAGGAGACTAGATACAAAAAGCAACAGTCTTCGTCTGAAGATACAGTGGACCGCGTATATGAACGAAACAAAGGAAAAGAATACCCATCGCCAGGTAAGGTACCTTTCGTGATGTAACGCGCTCCGAAACTCATCTGGATGAACTGCATACATGGAGCCGCTGTATTTTGAATCTTGCAAATACTTATGCTAAGCTCACTGTGTACTCATACGCATGCACATCGACTGAGCAAGTAAGAAGTACATATACAGTCTTCTGCCTCAATAAAGAAGCCTGAAAAACCGATAACCTTCCGAGCTGCATATCACCATTTTATGACCGGACAATATTTTTAAATCGAACTGTCCTTGTCTATTTCTTATAACCTTGCCATTTGCATGCAGACTCCAACTTCTTTATTGAGGCAGAAACCTGTAGTACATCCACAACAGGTTGGTGCAACAGTGTAAGTCCTGCATGTGCATGATCACTGAATCTAGCAGCATTGTTGACAGGCTGCAAGAATTTCGAAGTGGCTCCAATCTCATGCTTTTCAATCGGGATCGGCTTTAACAGCATATTGACATTTCCATAAACAATCCATTCTGTTCCCATAAACCGTGCTGCGGAGACCGTTGCATCCGTAATGATCCCCTCGGTTCATCAATGACACTTCCACTGTCGCTCCTCTGCAGGACGGCAGCCTCGGCACGGAGCTCTCTCTAGCCCCCTCCATGGCACATCTTGGTGGCGCCTACTGCCAGACTGTCTCCGCCCTCGTCAAGACGCAGGAGCTCATGGCGTCCTTCCCTCTTAAGCAGCGGCCGTTCGGACGGCTGGAGCTCAGCGAAACGGAGTGTAGACGCTTCCACACCCAAGCCACAGAGATACTGGGCAATGCATTGAAGGAATATGAAGAATTCGCACTAATCCGACACCGTCAGATCGATCGTCGTCGCTGGAAACCGGTTAAAAGCCACGAAAACCTAGCAGTATACAGGGAATCACGTTCCTACGCTATCAGCCGTTCGTTAAGTGCCGAGGACGAGGAATCGTTCGCCCGTGCCGCTGCGATGGCCCCCGCGTCATCCTCGGGGCGTCGACGCGGGTCACGGTCCAGTTCTAGCTCAGGAGGCTCCGGTTCAGGCTCCATCTCGACGATTCACGAATTGCCGGCGCACCAGGTCACGGAACTCGAACTTCTCACTGGATGGGGTCCCACGGCCACAGAAGCTCGTGAACAGAAGATGAGAGCCAAGAGTAAGTCCGTTAGTGGTGGTGGTAAAGCAGAACAGCTTCCGACGCTGTTGGGAGTCGGGAATATCTTCGGTTCGCTCGACGACGTCATGTACGGCGTGGCCGCCCCGGACTGCGCCAGTATGGCACTGAAGAACGCGTACTCGCATGAAGACGTACTAGATGGAGATGTGCTGAGCTCAATCGAAGGCCCATCGCAGCGTAGTCCCTTCCGGTTCCTTGGCATCAAGTGGTTAGTGAAATCCACGACAGGAGGAACAGTTAAGCACAAGCTGGTTTGGCCCCGAGATTTAGTGTACCTCGAAGCTACAGGTGTTATTACGCGTGGTGATGGAGTGAGAATTGGGTACCAGATAATGCACTCGGTCAAGCTGCGCGGGTGTCCGGAGCTTTATGAATCGCATGGTGTGGTCCGGGCAAGTTGCGAAAGTGTCCATCTCTTCGTTGAGCTGAACGACAGGACAGTGGACGTTTTCCTCAAGGCGAATGTGACGCCAAACGGTAAGATTTCAGAGTCTGCGGCGCTACAGAGCTGCGCGAGCTCGCTGCTTTACTGTGGGAAAACCGTGCAATGCTCGCAGGACAAGAAGTTAATGTGGAGACTAGATTGCTACAGCGACAACCAACAGCAGGAACCAAAGGTGAAGCCAACGCGGTGTAGTATTTGCAGCAAATCTTTCGGTCGCTTTCTGCGCCAGAGCGTCGAGTGTAAGCTCTGCTCAGCCGCAATGTGCTCCAAGTGCTGCGTTGAGCGAACACTCAAGAGTGTGGATGCATCGGGAAACAAGCGATTCACCACCAAGTTTGTATCTACGAGGGTCGTTGAGTTGTGTACGAGTTGCATCGCTACGGGTATGCAGACGAGTGCACTGACAATTGCCCGAGAAGAAGTGATTTCTGGTCGCTTTGGGCCGATCCCATCCAGCCATCAACGTCGAGGAAGTGACCATTCAAGCGACTCAGTTGCTACCATTAGCATTGAAGATATCCCTGGCCAGCGTGAGCACCACGCACGTCCACCTCTTCAGTCGGAGAGCAGTTCTCGAAGAGGAAGCCGCCCACAGCACAGAGAAGAAAGGAGGAGGACGCATCATGGCCCTCACCCGGATGAACCGGAGCACGAGGAGAACGACGGAAGACATTATCAACCGCAATATGCATACGACACTCCTCATGATTCAAGACGGGGCCATGCATTCCGTGAGTCGCCACCGAAAACATATCGCGAGTTGCCAAAGATCAGAACTCGGTCCGGATCTCTGCATCCAGACGGGTCAATGCGCCAAGCGCCAACCTTTAGAAGAGGCCACTCTGATGAATTACATCGCGAACGGAATATGCAACGTGAAAGTAATCAACGGATGAGGCACCAGCCAGTGTACGAAGACTCTCCTGTAGAAATGGACAGGTCAGGACGAGGTATGCCGGTGAGCCTTTGCGACTTGAATGACTCCTCCGTATACATTTCGAGCAAAGAGAGCATCAGGAGGACCACGAGTTCCAGTGGAAGCAGTCTGGAGGATATCCACACAACAGGTGTCTCGCCACTTCGGGTGGATCTTGAAGCAGAAAAAGAAGACGATGAAGTTCGTGATACTTTCGACAGCTTTAGCGATCTCCTTGATATTCGAGACGACTTGGACGATGTGGATGAAACGCTGGATACGAAAGACATGGAGGCTGTGAAACGAGCTTCTCAGGTGAATCGTCAGTTGTGGCAACAAATCGCAGACCTTCGTAATACGGCAGAAAACACTTACCAGTACACGAAAGAGAGTACAGCAATGCACATGACTCAAGGTGGATCTGTTCGATCGCATTTGCGTCTCGCTCGCGACAACTAAGTAGCTTTAGCCATGACAAAACGAATCTGGCATTAGCCTATTTACTGGAATAAAAACTTTTTTTGAATCAAAACTTTTAAGCACAAAAAGCTCTTCGCCATCTTACAAACGTTTCTCCAATTCCATTTTAGGTGAAGATTGTTCTGTTACTTTTACTGCTGTCTAGAAATAACACGGATAAACTTTGGGATATGTGTGGTGTCATGGGAAGTAGAGTCTTCAATTAGCGTTGTGTTGCACCAAACCAAGCCAAGCCATGAGCGACGACGGAACTAGTGGTGATGGGGACTCACGTCTTGAGACCTTCTTGGCTGTGGTGGAGAAATTCGAGATTGAACTGGATGATCCAGTAGAAACAGCGGAAGAATTTGAAGAACTTGAAGAACTGGATCTGTCGGAGAAAGGGTTGACTGAACTCCCTGGGGACTTGGTGTTATCTTTGCCTCCAAATCTCAAGACGTTGGCACTAGAGAAGAACGGACTCACTCAATTACCTGAAAGTTTCGGTACTGATGCTGCTTCTACAGCTGCATGGGCTCAACTCACAGAACTTTATGTGCGAGACAACGCACTTATAAAACTACCTGCTGCTATTGGAGAACTCTCCAAGCTCGAAAGTCTCTACCTCGAAGATAACAAGCTCACAAGTGAAGGAATTCCCAACGAAATCGCTCAGTTATCGGGTACTTTAACTGGACTTTGCCTACATCGCAACGTCCTCACAGTTAGTCAAGTCTTTCTTGGTTTTATCCTGTGGTGTTTATCTAACTTGTCAATTTGTAGACTTTTCCAGTGAGTTTGTGCCAACTTGTTCAACTCGAAGAACTGTATCTGGACGGCAATTCGCTCGAGTCGTTACCAGAAGAGTTCGGGATGCTACAGAATCTGAAAGAACTGGATATTCTTGACAACAAGCTCACCATTTTACCCGATTCCTTCAAAAATTTGCATCGACTGGAGATTTTACATGCTGAGCGCAATCAATTGACAAAACTGCCCAAGCACTTGGGGGAGCTCCAGTCTCTACGTAAAGTCTACCTGCAGAACAATTGTCTGACCAAGTTGCACGCATCTCTTGGTCGGTGCTTGAAGCTGGAGGTTCTTAATATCGAGGATAACAGTTTGGCCAAAGTTGCCAAGAGAATTGGCGACCTGCCTAAACTCAAGCACCTGCTGCTTGCCAACAATAACATCACCGAACTGCCGTTCAACCCCATGGAGAAGAACCCCAACTTACGTCGTCTCACGTTGTCCGGCAATCAGCTCTCGCCAGAAATTCTAGAGCTGGAGAAGCAAGTGGCGATGGCCAAGGTCACGGAGGAAGAGGAAAATGAGGACTAGACTTAACACCAATCGGCATAATACACCATCTCTTCTTCACTCCGCATACCCACAATCCACACTATTTGACTCGCGCTTTAAGTGAAAAAGGCATGGGTGTCTAGATCCGTCTTGATTGGCGATGGTAGCGGCAAAGGAGATGGGGGCAACGTTGTTCTTCCTGTGGGGCCTCCCAATGCTACTGACGGACTGCCTAGCTGGTACATGTTCGTATTGTACGCTCGTTTCCCTCCAGGGGTCCGTTTGGCAGAGCGAATTGGTGTTCGTAGGAAAGTTCGGGCGTCCATAGTGATTGGAGGTAACGTCGTAGTTGTTGCTGTTGTGATCAAGGAGCAAGAGGCGGACACTCGACTTGCCGTTGATCGGTTGATGTTGCTATAATGCAAAAGGCGTTTGCCACCTTTCGCTGCCATTTCCTTCTGTTGACTAACCTGTAGGCAAGAAAACAGGACTGTGAATATGGAAGTAAGATTCTTAGACAAAATCCGTACCAGGTAGTTGAAAGCAATGATTTGCTCCTTGAGCTGTAGCTGCAGACTGTACGCACGGAAGAACATGGGATTTTGTTCCTCGAGCTTTTGCCAAACAACATTCGTAAAGGCTGGGTCCACGTTTGCCTGCTCTTTCAACGTAACCAAGATGTCGTTCTGCAGTAAGTGTTCGTTTAGTAACCAGATAATGAACTGAAAAATACTCTACTGTACCTTGCTCAAGTACTGCTGTAGACACCTCTCAATCAGATTCTGCACTCGTAGAATATCATTCCAAGAGAAAGTTGGTGGTGATACTGGTGTAGGCGGTGGCCGTTTAGCACCAACTCCAGTTGAACCTGAGCCGGTGTTAATCGTTATCGCCGGCTTTGACTTGCGAGGCATCGAAGCTACTCCTGCTCTTCGTGGCTGGGGAGGTCCTGATCCAGCAGAATTTGATTGAATAGTCTCCATCGTCCTCGTCTTCGTCTCCATTTTCTCCAAATTTGAAGCTGCAACTTCTGCAACTTCTCCACTGTGTTCTGCTGGACGTCCGTCCTCCGTTTTGGGATTCTCTGACGGCAAATCTTGCTGTGGTTTCGTATCTGTGAGATCACTTCGCCACTGTTCGTCGAGCGATTGCTGCGGTTCTGGTAAAGACGAAAATGCGAATCCGAACGTGTCTTCAGCGGTTGATTCGACTGTCACAGCTTCTTGAGTCGTCGAAGTGTCCATGAAGCTTTCCAACGACCCTGTGGGCTGTTCTTGACTTGAATTCCCAGGAGCTTTCAGAGTCACTTGTTCATCCTCATGACTCGTTGACAGCTTCAACTTGCGGTCATGAGCTGTGGGAGTATCTCGAGCATATAGTGATTCCATCCGAGCTCTTGTCGTGTGTCTTCTGACTGATCGCGGAGCAGAGGGGCACAAGCGAAACGCCGTTCTTCTTTGGTATCGGAGATGTCCGTTTCAAGAAATCCGTTTAGCTGCTGGCAGCCAGATACACCCGTACAGGCTGTGAGTCTTAGAATGTGCCTGATAATGAAGCAAGGAGGAACCGGAATGAAGTTATCAGTCCTGCTGGATGATACATCCAGCAGGAATCAGTGGACATGTAAATCCTGGATATCAAAAAAATATCTTTGTTTGCATCGCTAATGCTGTGTGAAGAATTTTGTGGGAAACATCTACAAGCAATGCAAATTTAAACGCGCTATTTAGGGTGGTGCTTATCAAGCTCGACTGCATTCCGCGACGTAATTGACTTTCCTTTCGTTTGTCTTCAAAGTTGCGATGGACGACGATCAGTTTGACGTTGAAGTGCTACGAGACGAAGATGTCGACGATGTTACGTATTCTGAGTCGGCTGTGGATCTACCTATCACGATCACTATCCCACCGATGGACGATGGAGCTTTATCTGCAAATTACAGTGAAGACGAAGTAAGTAGCAATGGTTCACTTTCGATTCCGACTTCAGTTGGATCGTCACCAATGATCACTACACGGTCTTTGGGCTCACGGAGTTCATTTGGGGATTTTCCGAGCAATTCGAACTCCATTTCGTTGTCAAGTGATCGAGAACTCGTAAATCTCGCATGTCTCTCTCTAAGACAGACACCGAGTGAAGTACAGGTTTTGGATCTTAGTACTAATTCAAGGAAGCCCCGTCGACCTCTCAAAAGCCTGAAAGTGCTCTCGGAACTAACAAATCTTGTACAATTAGACCTATCGGGGAATGCTGTTGAACGTCTGGATGGACTGCAAGTGTTCACACAACTGAAAACTCTTGCAATGCCTCGAAATCACCTCAAGACTCTATCGGCTTCGCTCTTTTCTCTCAAAGGACTCACTCACCTTGATCTTTCAGGGAATTTCATCGCTCATTTGCCTCGGGCTTTTTCGGGATTGACGATGCTGGAAGTTCTCAACCTGACAGGGAACAGCCTGGGAACTCTGCGTGAAGTCGATGCCTTGGCCCCACTTTCAAACTTAATTTCGTGTAACCTTGCAGCCAACCCATTCTGCCGTTTACCAACGTACAAAGACTACGTGGTCTGTAAGATCCACTCGTTGGAACGCTTGGATGAAGTCGACATCTCGCAGGTGGCTCGCGATAGAGCAGCAAAGAGGTTTAGTAAGGCTATGTTTTCTCAAAATGAGCGTTTACGGGAAGCCGATCGAGCGCATGAAAGTGAACAGAATCGTTTATTGGAGGCTCAAAGTGCTTTGGAAGCTGAAAATCTTCGGTTGAAAGGGGAATTACAAGTCAAGTCCAAGCTACTGCAGAACAAATCACGAGCTTGGTCAAGTGCTATTGAACAATTATTGCAGCTGCAGCAAGAGGTGGCTATGCTTAATCTTGACCGTAGACGATCAGTATCTATGCCTAGTGATGAAATTAGTGAGCCTGAACAAATTGCAATGGCGATATCAGCACGACAAAAGACCAGCAGTTCAAGTCAACAGCGACCGCAGTCTGCTCCACGGTTCCCGTCACCCGAACGAAGCGTTGAGAAGCGACGTGGCTCCTTCTCCGATAAACAACTGGGTCATAGTCAAGAGAGTGATGGATATGAAGAGTTTATTGCAATGCCCACTGAAGTACTAAAGCGCAGCTCAAGTAAAAGACTGGTGGATGCTTCTTGCTCTCCACTTCGTGTGATCATCCCTCCCGTAGTTATCGCTAATGTGTTGCCCAAGCACGAGGAAAAAATTGAGGAAGATGAGGAAGAACACGAAGAAGGCCCAGAAATTTTGTCGTCACCTCCGACTTGCAAGCGGGAAGCTCGGGCTCCACTATCTAGCACGGCTTCACCAGTTGCGGCTTCTTCCAGACAGCAGCAAACTGTTCCTCCGGAACAAATAGCCCTGTTGCCTCAAAAACTCGAGACGCTACCAACATCCTTGACGTTTGACCTGGAAGATGGCGATCCATTGGGAATGAATGATCTCAACGTTAGAACAAATATTTTCCCTACTTTCGAAGACGACTCGGCATGTCCAGCATATGAAGATACAAACTCTCCAGCTTTACACAAGCGGTCATCATCTGCCAGTGCTCTCAACAACTCAGGAAGAAAATTGAGTATCGAAGCTGTGCCCGTGTATTCTTCCGGTAGTCATTCTCTACCTCCATCTCCAGTTCATTCTCCGACCAAATTACGAGAATGGTATCGCAAGCAGAATGAATTGCGACTGAAGACTCCACCGCCTTCTCCACCCAAGAAATCGGAGTATAAAACTCGTCGACGACAGTTTGAACCATCACCACTTGCTCCTTTTGTGGATAAAGATGTATTGGCTCGACAGATTCAAGCACTGCAGTCCTGTAAGCAATCACTTTTGACTGAAATCCGGAATGAAGAACACTTACTACATCTACTGAAACAAGAGAGTGCACGATATTCCGACCAAATCGACTGTCTAAGTGTGAACATCCAGGCCTGTTTAGACGAAGATCCCAGTGCTGTTCGCTTTTCCTTCTCACCTCCAAATTCTCCTCGAAATAAAAGTAAAAAGTTTCGAGACGAAGAAACTGGTCGTGCAAGACTGGAAATTTTACGCAACAAGCTTCGTTTCGCCAAAGATAAGGAGAAAGAGATCGAGAATACCATGGTGCGGATGACCAAACGTGTCTTACATGACGATTTGAATCCTGTCGAAGGGAAAGACACAATTCGGGAGAAATTTAGTCCAGTTTCGTCCAAAACGGTGGATATTCCTTTTGACAAGGAGATTTTCGCTCTTACCCACAAATTGCAGCTCGTGATCGTGGAGAAAGAGGAAATTCACATGCAAATGAGCAAACTCATGGCTCAATTGCGAGGTCATACCATCGAAGAGATAAATCTGGAGGGAGATGACGACACCGAGAGGAAGTACGCACTGTCGTTAGCAAAAAGCCGGAAAATGATTGATGAACTTCGCACTCGCCATCGGGAAGTCGCTGAACGAATTGAGCTGAAAGAACGACGAATTGCTTCACTTTTGGAGGAACTGAAAGAAGTTGAAGCGGAACTCAAGCACATCAGTTCCTTGAATGAATCCTCCGCTCTTAGCCCGCTTTTCCAGCGCGAACGCTCCGCCAGCCTCGAATTTTTGCAAGCGATGCGTCCTCAGCTTGGAAATGGTGTAACCAGCGAATTTCACATAGGAAAAATCATCGGTTTGACCGCAAATACTGCTGATGAAACCTCGTCTACGTCAGCATCCGAGAATCGAACAGGATCACCAACAAACGGACCAGCGAATGTAGGCTCTGAAGGAGAATCGGTACCAGGAATTCTTCAATTCAAGGAACTTCTGAACCCGGAAATGCTTGACGAGATCAAAGCAGATATTTACAACAAGTTGTCTCAGAAAATGGCAACTTCGTCCGGAAGATTGACAGCCGAAATATCGGGAAATGGAGGGATATCTGACTTGCACCAGGCGATTTCTGCTGCACTGGAAACTCACTTTCAGCTAGGAAGCACTCGTTCAGAGCCGATGCAAGACTCGGATGGATGCTATCAACAAAATTGCGTTCAGAATGAAGAAAATTCCACAACTTCCCCCGTTGGCGTTGACACTCCGCTCGTGGACGAAGTTTGCTGCGAACACTTTGATGAATTTGCACCTGTAGCAACCTATTACGCTCGGAAGTTCGTCATGGCAAAGGATCGTGTTTCAGATTTTGTCCAGAGTCTCAATGATGGAGGAAATATTGATTCAGCACAAGTGGCGAGTGCTCAGCGGATCCTCAAGATCTGTGAACGTCTAGAAGTTGCTGAAACAAAGAGTAAATTTGACCCGGTAAGTAAAATCGAAGTGGATAAGCTGGGAACCAGTCGAGGTTCGCTCAAAATTACACTACAGGCGGCTCGAGCCCTGCCCACAGCTCATTTGCGGACGAAAAATCTGGATCCATACGTGTGTTTTGAGGTGGTTTACCCTTCGCACGTACTTCCCCCTTCATTGAGCGCCAATTCGGTGGTTGGCAAAGTATTCCGTAGCCAGACGAAGAAGAAAAGTATTTATCCCGTTTGGGACGAAGACTTCGAGGTCACTCCAATCCTCTCTCTTAGTGGTTATCTGCATGTTCGGGTGCTGAATGACCGCAGACTCAGTCGGGAACAACTTGTAGGCGAAGCGCGTATTCCGCTTCACACGCTGCTGCATCAAAAACGCACCGTGGAATGGTTCTCCCTCGGTCTAAATGTTTCACCTGCGCCAAAAAGCTCAGGAAATGTTGTGTCCAAGCTCTGTGGTGGTGCAATTCGACTCCAGCTTCAACTGTATTTCTCAAGTGTCGAAAGGTACAAACACGTTGTGGATGAATTGGTGGGACGATATCTGAATTCCTACAGCGAATTGCCACCGTTTATCGACGCGGTTATAGAGTTCGAGAATCGAGTTGAGTCTTCTCCGTCACCTGAAAAGCCAGAACAGAACAGCACCGAGAAAATATCCATTACAAGCAACGGTGCCGAGACGATGGCGTTGGTATACGATCAACGGCGGCAAACGGATGTCGAGGCGCATTTCCCTCCGAACGAGCCTGTTCCTTCATTGCCAGCATATGTCAAACGGCAGAACTCTCCACCTAGGCAAAGCGTAAGTGCCAGCTTCTCATCCCAGAATCCCTCGACCCAGTTGTCTGCAGAACGGCGAAAATCACTATGGGAACCTAAATCCTCTGTCGTCGACGATCATCCCTCAGCTATCGACGGTAAGAAACCGTACTTTGGGTTTTCATCTACAGCTACAGAGCGGAGGAAGCCGCCTCCAACATTAATGTCCATGACAAATGGACAACCACGTCGTAGTCGAACACCGACAGCACAGTCGAAAAGAGTTCGAAATCTCGCACAACCCAGACGGAAAAGCGTCGAAACTCCCGAGTGTTTCGACGAATACAGTCCATATCACCCTTCTTTTAAGACTGCAGACGTACTGGATGGATGCAACAATGAAATGGGGATGATGAAGACCAGCTTCACGTCTCGAAACGGGGACTTCAATCGCAAAACCGACCTGAGTATCTTCAAAAGCCCAAGTTTGACACGTCGTCCGCCCAGTTCAGGCTTCCCAGAGAGGTATATTGGCCTTGATAACCAGACATGCGAGCGTCTTAAACGAATCTTCGGTCGGATGGATGGAACTGCTAGTTGAAGTTAGTGTAGCCATTTCACATGACATAAGTTAAAGACTTTAGTGAGTGACGTATATTAATGTAGATCACATTAATATATGTCGCTCACTGTGCACATATTTTAATACCGACACAGCAGTAGGGGAAATGAGTCTGCTCCGTCCGGAGACGCTGCAAGTTGTCGCCCAAAGCCTCGGGCTGGACGACATCACGGACGAATGCGTGCGCGAACTACTGCCTGAGGCAGAGTTACGTGTGCGTGAGGTGGTGCAGGACGCTCTGAAGTTCCAACGGCACTCGCGGCGGCCTCAACTGGACGCTACGCACGTCAATCAGGCTCTGCAGGCGCGCAACTTGGAGGTAATAGAACTCCTAGAACATATATTGGGGCTATTTTACTGACCGTCATTCTTTTTTGTTTTGTCACTAGAGTTTATATGGGTTTTCGGCCCCTGGAACTGTCAAGTACAAGCAGAGTGAAGACAACGACGGACTATTTTTCGTCGAGGAGGAAGAATTGGAGCTCGGGGAGCTTCTAAATGCTCCTTTGGGTCAGATTCCGCTCCAGCCTGTACTTAATGTGCATTGGTTGGCGGTAGATGGCGTGCAGCCTCTAATCCCGGAGAACGAGTCGGTGGATGATGACTCCACGTGCCACACGTCCATCAAGGATGAGGCGTTCGTCCAGAATGTGGACAGGAAACCTCGAGTCAAGCACGTGTTGACGGAGGAGATGCAACTGTACTACACGAAGGTCACGGAGGCTGTGAAGAGCGATGACTTTGAGCTGCGACGAGCGGCATTCACTAGTCTGGCTCAGGATCCAGGCATCCATCAGTTGCTGCCTTATTTCTCCCGTTTCATCTACGAGGAGGTGAAGCACAGTAACCACGACCTGTCCTTGCTCGTCTCACTCATGCGCGCGTGCCGCTGCCTGCTTGTCAACCAGAACCTGCACGTGGAGCTCTATGTAAGTGATTTCTGCAGCTTTTATTCTGTGTTGGAGGGTCTTAATAGCTCTGTTATTTGTGCTGTACTGCAGCTTCATCAATTGATTCCAGCTATTTTGACGTGCGTTCTTGGCACGCAGCTGTGCGAGAACCCCGCCGATGATCATTGGGCACTGCGCAAGTATTCAGCCAAATTGGTGGCTCAGATCTGCGAGCGCTACGGCGAAAAGTACGCCAACATCCAGGCACGTGTGTCCAAGACGTACCACAAGGCAATTACAGACCCGGTGTGCCCATTTTCGACTCAATACGGTGCCCTACACGGTAAACTTCGTCTACTTCGTTCTGAAATTAAAGTGGACTGGCAGACGGATTGATTTTGGTTGTTTGATGTAGGTATGCTGTTCTTGGGGCCGTTGGTGATGGAGAGTTTGCTTTTCCCTAACTTAGAGAAGTATTACCGGCGCCTGGAACCAGCACTTTCGTCGTCGAACCCCAATCTTGTGGAAAGACTTCAGGCGCAAAACTGTCTCGGCATTTTGGTGGTAAGCAGATATTTGTCGTGCTCACCGACTTTTGACATGTTAACCTTTTTGTCGTAATGTGCAGCATGCGTCAGGAACTTATTTTTCGATGTCCAAGTCGTCATCTTCAGCTTCTGCTTTGGGTGATATTGTGACGTTGCTATACGATGCGTTTGGTGAGAGTCTCTTGCCGTACATTCGCCCAGAACAACCGACAAGTACGAGTATGCTCGACATGTGTCTCTAGTTGCTCACCAAGCAGGTGAGTATAAAACAATGGATGCTTTAGTATTGGCAATTGTGGCTGTATTCGTAGTCGGTTATGAGGTGAAGAACTACGCTGTATCGTGTGTAGGTAACGGTGCAAGCAGGACCAGTACACATTTAGTCTTAGCCGGAGAACACCTTGTGAACCCGACAGACCTGATTCGACGTTGGTGCACTTGTCGGAGCAGAAGTTGGTGCTGGAGTCGGAGCAGAAGTTGGTGCTGGAGTCGGTGCAGAGGTCGGAGCTGCCACTAAGTTTGGGAAACTGGGCGACTTGGCTGCCCCGTTCGCCGTGTAAAAGCCAAAGTATTTCTCAAGCTCAATCCCCATTGTGTTGTCATCCTGCCTGCGATCGAAGAACATAAACCAGAAAACCTCCTGACCGCCACTAACAGGACTCCAGTTGAGGAATGCCTTGTAGAAGGAAATCGAGTTGGCGAGACTGGGAATGTTGGAGGGTGCGAAAGAAGGTGGTGCCCCAGCGGTGGGGAACCCGATTTCCGTGAGGCGAACTTTGTCTGACGGGAAAACTGTTAGCATTTCGTTCCAAGCACCATTGAGCATTGCCAGAGGGTCACTGGCCCTGTACGAGACGTCGAAGAAGGGGTAAATGTTCACACCAATGATATCACAACCAGCCGCTAGTGCCAGCATGTCGGAGCGCGTACTGGGGCTCAGCCATTCGTTGTGTCGCTGGACCGTGCCGATATTTACTGTTCGGCCAGTCTCACTGAGAATCCGTGCACGTAAGGCATTCACTCGACTTAACACCTGAGCAGCTGAGTACGGGCCTGCCGGGTAGATGTTCTCGTTGCCAACAAGGATGGCTTTGATCGTGTTTGGGTAATTTTTGACGGCATCAACTGCGGCATTAACTTGGTCATTGTACCAGCTTTCATCAGTCATGAAGACGCCGAGGTAAAGCTGGACACCGTTTTTCGCTGCCTGGGGAGTTACTGGATAGCCGTAGAAGCTCGAGTAGTAGGTGCGTACGACTTTGACGTATTTCTTCATGATGTTGAAGTCGGCATCCATGGCACTATCAAGGCCCGCGGCACTCCCTCCATACAAGGGATACACGGAAAGGTGGAACGGCGAATAGCAAGCACCTTGAATGATTGGAGACGCTTCTTCAATGCGGCCGGGCGGGAGCTTCTTGCCGATGTAAGGGGTCAACTCTGTTCCGTTGATACCTTCAAGGTTGAGGGCAGTGGTTCTCGTGAGCAATAGCAAAGCTACTGCTGCTACTTCACGAAGCACACCCCAGCGCTGCATGTTTGACAGGGTTTCTTCGAGACGGAGGAAGTTTGAGGAATGGCAAGCACAAACCGTTTGCGAGTGGTGCTCGTTATCCAGTGGACACGATGGTCTCAGGTGAGAATGAGCGGTTATATTTTACTTGAAGTACTTACTTGAGCTGTTAGAATATTCGTAGAAGTGGTTTCCTATTCGGAGTAGAGCACTTCCAGTGACTGGATTTGCGTGGGGTCATCCAAGTGCCGTTTCCAACTTTGCAGAGATCGTGTCTGGTTGGCGTTGAAAGTCCATTCCAGCACACGTGCTCGACGTTCGAAGGAAGTGAGCCCATATGCTCTACCCATTCCGATTCCACCTCCGTAGCACAATTGAACGCCTTGACGCGAGTAACAGTACTCGTTGATGTGGTCGTGACCCACAAATGTGGCCTTGACGTCTCCCATTTCAACAAGAGCCGAGAACAGACCACTGTTCACTGCAGCGCTAGCAGTCGCTTCATTTTTGTCGCCGACCCGGTTTAAAGGTGAGGCAAGTGAGTACTCTGGAACGGGAATGTGATAGTACATGACAGCGGGTACACTGCCGTTCTGCGACGAGTTGTTGTCTCCTTCAGCATGAGACTTGGCGAGCTCTCGGTAGAATTCGATTTGAGTCTCCTTGATCCAGTCGTAGTCGGATGGATCGTTAACCAGAGGGTACGTCGCGGTGTCCATGTTTGCATGGGAGTCCAAGAAGTACATTCGGAACACAGTGTCGCCCTGTGCTCCCCAAGGACCATCGACTGGAGCCACAATGTTGACCTCATAGTTTCCAACGCCTCCAATGTCACGAGGTCCGTACTTCACGTGTGAGTATTGCTTCCCTTCTACCATCAAGTCCAACATCTCTTCACGTGACAGCCCTCCTTCAGCATCATGATTACCAAAAACAGCAGACCAAGGGATTCCTCGACTCTCCACACGCGCAGTGAAGATCCCCATCGCGAACGTGTGCATCGCAGTGTCGAGATCTGTCTGAACGTTGTCGCCTGTGAACACCACGAAGTCCGGCTGCTCGATATCCAGCAGCTCATCGAGGAACGCGACTGTAACAGCTTCACGGCACACGTTGTACATCGGATCGCTGTCTTCACCAGCAGTGGCAGAACTGGACGAGTTGCTTTCTTTTCTCAATTCCTCAGCGATAACAGAAGCTGCTGCCAACAGACTCGAACGAATGGAACTTGGTCCAGACGAGCACGGGTAGTCAGGGTTTCCAGTCAAGTGCATGTCCGCAATTTGGAGCACTTTAAATGAGAGCGTCTCACTCGAATTTGACGCAATGGCTTCCACAGACGATGAAATGTCATCGCCAATGCTATTTGTACTGTTCAAGACGTAGGGCTCGAAGTTCCTTGCCAAGATAAATGTCTGCACAGTTCCTGTGGATTCGTTACCAATGACGTCCCAACTTCCAGGAATTGCCGTCGAGATATTGAGACCCACAGCTTCATCGCCAGACGTTTCGTACAGTGCCAATTCTGCTACGAACGACGAAGTTGCATCACTTGAAATCGAGCTGCTGTTACCAAAGTCCACGAGATCCCATTCCGCGCACAACTTGATCTGGTCACTCGTGATTTCTGTGATGTTGGCGCTATTGGTAGCTTCTGGACACGAATCGGTCGGAAGAACCACCGTTAGGTCGGTCAAGACAGAGAAGGAACCAGTTTCGTTCGCTAGTGGACGCTGAACGCAGACAACGACGTCGCTTGAATCGCTGTTACTGCTCGCACCTTCAGACGACTTCAACACGAAACCTGGCGTCTCCCATTGACCTCGAGGCTCCAGTTCTTCGCACGAGAAGTAAGTCGTGTCGGAACTGACGTCCGAAAGCACTTCAAGCCCCACAATAGGACGAACCGGGTATCGAGCACTCAGATACACGCTAGCTGCGCCCGAGTACATCTTGAGGTCAGCAGGCCAAGTGATCCATCCTGGAGTGTCGTGGTTGTAGAATTCCTCGGTGGTCGTCATGAGATCCACTAGGTACTGCTGCGTATCGAAAGCAGTGCTGGCCGACACGAATTCCACGCACACAAACAAGTTGGAGCTCGGATTCGCGAGTGTTTCCATGTTGGACGGGCAACTGTCAGATACAACCACTACACGTCGAACCACTGAGATCGTGTCCAGATCAACGCTTCCGACATCTTCTCCAGTTTCTGTCGCTTCCACACTCTGCTGCATGCACAAGTAGGAAATGGAGGTACCAGACGACGCCATCCAGTCGACACCCGTCGGGATCCACTCGAGCTCGACACATTTGTCCTTGGAATCGTCTTCTGACGACGCGTCTATCATTGTCACGTTGGCCACTGCAACATGAGGCAACGCTAGTAAAGTGGTTGCTGTGATGGTAGTGCTGTCACTGGAATCGTCGTCGTCCGACTGGGTTAACACGACAATCACCGCGATGACTGCAGCCACTGCAACAACGATAGCACCCGCAATGATCCATTTGCGGCGGTTGGTGAGCGAACGACGCTCCTTGTCCGGCACAGGCTCGTACTCAGTGGAAACCATTGCGTCATCGACAGGGTGAGTCGAATTCTGAGCTTGCAGTGCGTGGAAGTCGGTCTGCGGGGCTGGAGATGCCGGTACCTCCGCTGTTCGAGCCGCCATGATCTGCTGTCGGTTCACGGGAGGTGATTGAATAATGATGGAGACTTTGATGGAACCGGTGGAGGCCGACTTGCGATATGTCGGAGGAGGAATTGCATGACGGCAACCAGCATGAGCTGGATGTGTCCACCGTTATCAAGGGATGGGGGGACTTATTTTCACAGTACAAGTAACAGCGGATTTGTATGGATTCTTTTTTCGAATGTATATTTTATTAGAGGTGGCCGGAGATTAAAAGACAGACCGATGAATCATGATTATGTAGTCTAACACCGAATCAGCCTGGTTACATGTATCAGGGTGAGCTCCTGCAGTAGGAGCCCAGCGTGGGGCAACGCGATCCCCATTGATTCTAGATGTTGCTACCAGGGCGAATGCTTGCTCGACCATGCCAGATCGGATAGCTTCCTCCTTCATGCAGACAGAACCAAGTAAAGCAAGCATGTGTCGATTGAGGCGCCACCTGATTAGTAATCAGTGATTACGCGGTATATTTCCTGCAGATCATTTGCTGTCCAACGGCCCGGTGGCAACGGGGCAATGGACATGAACGGCCGCCAACCAAACGTACAAGCGCATTCATCGTCCCAACGCTGCAAGGTCATCTAAGCTTAGTGGTGTCCTACGGTGGTTGTGCATGTTACCGGTACTAGTAACAGTAGGTAAACGATACTGTACTGAGATGTCGATCTCGCTCACTTTGTGGATTCATCAAACAATGCAGTGGTCGTTTGCTTGGCAAAGTCTTGCTACATGATCCTTAAGTGCGGAACATGTAGCTACATCTCGGGCTCGCTCAGTGGCATGCTTACGACAGCGGAAACCAGTGGAACACAGCTACATCAGGGCGATAAGCACGTTAGCTTCAGGTAGCTTCACATTTCAGTGCGTAACACGTACCTCTCCTTGCCGCAGACAAAGATGGACACGTTGTCTGCTGCCCCGACCTCCGAGATGCTCTCCACGTCTACAGCGTACTGGTATTGCACATTCTGGATGAGCAACACAAGATAGCACCACGTTAGCTTCGAACAGCAAAAAAACCGAGTCACAACTCACGGGAATCACGAGCGGGATTAGAAGGAGACTCTGCTCCACGCGGTACAGTTCGTGGTCGTAGTGGAAGGCAACAGTGATTTCCGTCACAGCTTTGGTACCAGCATTCTGAACAGACAAAATGCCAGAAAGTGTTAGTGTTTCAGGAGTCGTAGACTTTTTCAACTAATTTGCCACAACCTGTACGTTGAGCTTGATTCGAAAAAATGGGCCGATTCCTTGCACCTGTGCGTTCAAACGGATTGCTGCACCAGTCGAGTACGATACCGGTCCCTGTCATTAAATATTGTGAGAACAATGCTGTGCTTCGATATCTAAAGTATACTTGCCTGTCCATCTTTGATGATCTTGACATAAGCACGCGCTGTAGTCAAGCGCAGCTTGCAGAGATCCCGTTGAAAGTGGCGATGCATTTCAGTGGCATGATCTCGCTCACGCTGAGTCTGCTCGACGTATAATGTCGTCTTCTTGGGAATGTTTAGCGGGATATCTACAGAGAACAACTGTCAGTAAACACAAATGGAGCATTCTCAGATGAAATAGGTTATGTTACCTTGCTCTGGAGGAGGCCCTGCTGCTTCAGAGATCGCTTCCAGACTGGCTGTACGTTTTAGGATCTTCAGCGAAAGCGCCCCACTCTTCTGCACAAGCACAAGTGAGGCTTCTTCACGGCCGTATTGACCGAACCGCATTCCGGTGAGCACTGTATCTGTGCTCAGAGTGCACACTTTGACTTTCTCGTTGTACAAAGTCACTTCACCATTGCGCAATGCCACAAGCACGCCGCGGGTATCTTTGGTTCGCCGAAGGCTGAATGCCTCGAGAGCTACAATGTCGTCGCTCATGGTTAAACTCCAGTTTTTTTTACCTTTCAGATGGTAAGACGTGAGTTTCCGGCTCATAGATGCGATTACAATGCTCTTCTCCAGCTGCACCAAGCCACACGCAGGAGATTCCAACTCAATCACAGACTTCAATAGCTCGCCATTCTTGATCATGAAGACAGACCCGTTGCGTGTCGTGATAACGAGTCGGCACTCGACATCCAGCAGCCCAACTGCAACAATTTCGACCGGAACACCAGGAACTTTGACCTGCTGGATGAGAGATGTGCCCTGTGGGTCCAACACGTATACCATACAGCCTTCGGTAGCGACGATAAGACTAGTGAAATAGCATTAGTTACTTCAAACTCACAACAAAAGATCATTGTAAAGCTCCTTACCAGCTAACTGCGTCCTTGTCATCCATGTTCTTGTTGATAGAAGTCATACAAGTCACACATGAGCGCTCGACGAGCGGCTCATCCATAAATCTCGATACATATTCTGCTTGCTCTTCGATGTTGTCAATCGCCAGCAGGCCTCGAGACCGCTCCGACAAGCGAATTCCGAGTCCACTACATGGTGAAAAAATGTTGTGAGTACTTAATAGAACTAGCAGTGACAAGAAGCCGATTTACCGCATGGTTGAAAGCTGCGCCAGCGCGTCCGGAACCTCAATGGTGCATTTTGCCAGCGCTTCCCACAGTTTCGTCTCTTGGGCGTCAATTTCGATAGATGGCACTGTGAATTTGTAGTGAGGGCGAAAATTACGATAGATGAAAATGTATGGGCCAGATGCAACTGCGATAGCTGGAATCCGAGGGCGATTATTATCTGTGGGGCAGAATCACCAATGAGTTGAGATGAAACTGCGCAGCATATCTGTTATCGCACCCGAGTAGAAGTAGCACAACGCTGACGGTACTCCAAGAACAGCTTGCTCTCCGTGAAGTGACGAGCCTAATTGAAAAATACTGTTACAATAAACCCCAGAATGAAAACAACTTTCAGTCACAAACGAGCACCTTTGAACATCTTCAGCCGTTGGTCTCCATCTGCTATGACGAGTTTAGCGTCGCCGTCACCGTAAACGTCCACTAACTGCATGCAGCTGGATCCAGCTTTGATACCGGCGACCGAGTTGTGATAGGCCGACAGCCATGGGCTCTTCACTGCCTTTTTGGAAGCTGCATCCGCTGCTGGGGCAACTGTGTCCTTCTCGACGTCTTCGTTTGCAGACATTCTCCAAATGTGGTGAAGAGGCACTAGCTTGTCTGCTCTCGAAGGGTTGGATCGCGCAATTCTATAACGATATCGAGCGTTGAGAAAGAGTCAACAGGAAAAATAAAACGCTCAAATACAATATCCTTACTCGTATTTTATATGCCACTTGCATGGTAGTAGCTACGA
The DNA here is from genome assembly GCA_018806915.1 of Phytophthora colocasiae. Classification (NCBI taxonomy): domain Eukaryota; phylum Oomycota; class Peronosporomycetes; order Peronosporales; family Peronosporaceae; genus Phytophthora; species Phytophthora colocasiae. The sequence goes on along the minus strand of JAGKQI010000102.1, from coordinate 159,354 downwards.
AATGCTGCGCTTCCGCTTGGAGAAATGACTGATCGGCGAGCTTAAAAAATTACTGAAGTGGTCGACATCTTCGATTGATCGAGTATCCAGGACCTAAAACATCACAAAGTCAGCACCACAAGTACAACGGCAGACACTGCACCTTGTCAATGGAAACAGAACGCACCATAAAACGATTCGAAACGAGATCGTAGTGTCTCCAGATCACCGACTCGTCCACCATCGGCACGCGGATAGTGCCGCGATGGTAGCTGTCTGGGATCAACCCGCAACGACACGTACTCAACGACGTGCATCTCCCAATCCGGCGAATCGGCACCCACAATGCGTTGCAGGACTCGAGAAAATCGGGCTCGAACTCGCAGCCATTGCACACGACGTTGACTGCCAGCACGGCGAAGTCAAACATCTTGAGCTCAATCAACTGACTCGTGAGCGACGGATGCACGTCCACTCCGTTCAGAGCTAGTACAGCTGGTGCCAATCGTTGCATCCGCGCTGTATCCGCAGCTTCAACAACCGGTTGGTTGGCAATTGATCCGACACCGAAGATCGTTCCCTCGCTGCCCCCTTTCATTCGCACCTCCAGCTCTTGTAGATCTACAGTCAGTGGCTGAGGACGCAAGTTCTGCACTACAACTCGTAGCTGGATGTAAGACGTTCCGTTTGTCGAAAGCACTTGGCAATTGGAGCTGTGCGCCACCGTCATCCACACGTCCGCACCTTCATCTCGGCCTCGACCCCACACGATCTGATGCTGTGATACACAAACATAAGTAATAGCTATCATACTGAGAGACAACAGGATGCTTTACCTTCGTCGTGTATTTACCCCGGGGCAGATATCGAGCTCTGTCTAGATACTGATAGAGCTCAAAGTAGCTGGAGGTACCAGTACTGCGTTTCAAACGTTCAGGACGTGGCAGCAACCAACGAGTGACACACAGTCGTCGCCAAATGACGTCGCTGGCGCATACAGTTCCCCACCACGAGTTCACTTGACTGAAAACAAGAAGGAAACAGTTAGTAAGGGATCAATCGACTTATAATGACGGAAGATAACTGACATCGCAGCCATGAGGTCGGATGGCGACAGAAAACCAGCGACGTAATGCACCAGGTCGTCCGTCATGAGGTCCGTAGGAGAAACCATCGCTGCAGAATACAGAGTGATGGTCTCCTTCTTCGACACACAGCAACTTACATGCTGACCAACAGCGGCACGGGTTGCAGTGACACTTCATGTGAGTTGATGCAGCACGTCGCTCAATCATTTTCCATTGGTTGAAATAGAGATACGTGTCATTGGTAGAAAGCTGGGGTTGTGCTAGTCGACTTACGTGAAGCTATGGATTGGTAGAAAATATATTTGTATTTGACCAATCGTGTGAAAAATATGGCTACACATGTGTACCACAACTGTACCAAAAAGGAGGGATACAGTGGGACTGCAGCCGTCCCGTCTGTCGCGGAACGGCGCGCGAAGCTCGACTGCGTCCGGCACGACGTGGAGACCAGCTCCATTGGGCAGAACGCGTTCGGCTCGACTTGACAGCTCTTCCTCGGCTTCCTCCTGCGTTCGTTCCCTCCCCTCAATTCCCACTTCCACCGCAGTTTTCGGTGCAGGCCTCGTGTCTTTAGATCGGATTAAACGTAGGATATCCCTCCCATCTTTCCGCGGAAGCTTCGTCACACGCAACCAAGAAGCTCCAGCAACAGGTTTCCAGCTTATACCACAGCCAACAGGATGAACCAGAGCGCTGCGGTGCCACCGCCAGCAGTTGCAGCCCCCGACGTCCCGACGGATGCGAATGCCGCAGTCGCCAATGCTAATGCCAATGCGGAATGGAGCGACTCAGCGAACAACTCGAACTCACAGGACGACGACTTCGTCCCGCCAGCACAGGGACCATCACTCTCGTATGAACGGAAGATCCGGCTGCACAAGTACGCGGAGAACCGCGCTCGCTCGTGTCTCGGTCTGCTGTCGGACTCAAGCAACGCGCTGTGGAAGGTGCACGACTGCAAGAACGATATTGGCGTGTACAAGCCCAGCTCGGATTGGTCCGAGTCCGTCTCGGCCAAGGCAGTGGTATTCGCCAATGCGGCCTTCCCGAACGTGCTCAAGACCATCTACGATCTCAAGACGTCGGACAAGTTCAAGCTCTTTATGCGCAAAGTCTTAGGCGACATGTTCCTGGATGCAGAGGTGCTGGAAGACCTGAATGGCACAGGTATCTACCCGAGTGCAAACCCACCGCGAGACGCACGCGAGATGTACAAGCAGGCTGCCATTAAGTGGTGGGCTATCAAGTCGGGTTCACTGGCTAGCAAGTCCTCTGACTTCTACGTGCTTGAGGTACAGAATGGTGCTTGGAAGTTTGCAGCCGACGACACGATGTGACGCGTTGTGCTTGCTGTACTTCTTCCAAATTTCAGTCGTTACTTGCATTGTTGGCCATCTGACGACTGATAATGACCCACTGACGCTGTATCTGTGTGGATGTAGTACATCGGCATTGAGACTTCGGGGGGGGATATTGTAGCATGCTATCTGTTCCAAGAATCGCTAGCAGAAGTGGGCGGCATGCCGCATATCCAGGGCAACAACCTTGAACGCTCTCAGTTTGACGCCCTGATCTGCAAATTCGAGCGCACGTCTTCACCGGACTACAAAGACGACTTCGTCACGATCTCGATCGCGTTTCAACGCCCTCCTCCCATGGTAAGTCTTTTCCGAAGTAATCCTGCAGTGGAGATGGTCATGCAGCTTGCTCGCGGTCTTCGAGACTTACTGGAGGACCCGCCAGAGCTCCAAGAGATTTCTGTCGTAAAGACTTCGGCTTGGGTGAAAGACAAGTACGTTATGCACCAAATTCTTCTGTGAACTCACTTACTCAGCATTCCTTCTTGACACAGAGAGCGTCGCTTTTGCGTACTGTGTAACAAGCGCTTCTCATCGATCTTTCGTCGCCGTCACCATTGCCGAACGTGTGGGGAAGTGATCTGCTGGGCTTGTAGCAGCACAATTCGAGTGCCTTCAATTAGTTTTACTCACAATGACACAGGCAAGCAGGTACTGTCCCGCCACCAGCCGAGTATCCGTGTGTGCAGCAAATGTGTGGTGTCCCATCATCGGTCAAAAAGTGGAAGGGAATTAAACAACCAAGAGGACTTCAAGGACTGGATTCAGCGGAGCACGGAGCAGCAGCAACTCGCTGTAGGTGGAGATCCAGCAACTGGTGCACTGCAGCTTCGCCTACCCAGCCCTTCTCATTCACAGGACCTATCGGGGGCGTTGGAACTGCCGCACGATGAGTCAGAACAACCTCCAGCTGGGAGGGAGGAGCGGATGCCTCGTAAGTACCGCCGCATAAGCCTGGATAATGACGAGGAGGAAAAAGAGGAAGGAAACAATCGCCCTCACCAACAATATCGTGAACTTCCAGATACTCTGGACGATCGGCAGCGTCGTGATTCCAATCTGCGAACGTCGCGGAAGGTCTCTGCTGGGAAGCAACGACAGAGTAACATGCAATTGCCACAACGCCATAGCTACGGTGAGCAAGCAGCTCGCGGCTCGAAGCATATGCGTCGGGTACGTCGCTCCCACTCTGAAGTCAGCGTTGAGCGTGCAACAGGACATGGCCGGGATAACCAATTGAGCGTACCAGTAGTAAAGCCTCAAACTACTCGCTCGAAAAGCCCAGGCAAAGGACGTCCCACAAGCGGCGGCCGTCGTGGTCCATCGCCAGACCCAGTGAGACAAGCGGTGCCTCCAAGTCGTGAAAACCAGGAAGATACCGAACGGCGCTCCAATTCAATTGAGAGACTCCCGGTGCAAAACAGTAGCAGCTACGTGCATGCAGCTTCTGCCTGGGCTACAAACAAGACAGAAGCACTAGCCATAACAGGGGCCTTTCAGGAACTGATGACAAAACTTGGAGGGGACGTGCACTTCATGGTTATTGGCTTTTCAACGGGATTCAGTGCCGAGGTGATCGTGAATTTGCTTCGTCAATTGGCCCCTGGAGTGCCCTACATCGGCGGAACAATTGCTCGTGGTATGTGTGATGAAAATGCGTGGGTGTCCGTGAACCGCCATAACGATGAAGGGCTTGTCACTTTGTGGGGTGTAAATGACCCCCACGGAATTTACTCCGTCGTGCACGCTGAGTACTCACAAAGCGATGCACACGAGAAGACGTATGCAGCAGCTAAAACTGCCTTTGCTCGCGTTGCTGGTGATGTTGATGCCGGTGAAAAACCTGCATTCATTGCGACGTATGCCTGTCCTCTCTTTGTGGAGCATGCAATTGACGGGATTCGCGAGGCTATTCACTGTCCGATTATCGGTGGGTGTTCTTCGGATGCTACTAGGCACGGAGAGGGTGAAGTGTCTGTATCCTGGATCCAGATCAGTAGCAGCAGCAGTTCAGATTACACGAAAAGTGTCCGTGATGGCCGAGGCGACTGGACTGAAATGGGTATCGCGTTTGCACTGTGCTTCCCAAGTGTGGAGACGTACGTGAGCTGGTTCAGTGGATACAGTCCGGTCGGGGTGAATAGTGAATACTGCATGGGTACAGTCACGAAGGCGTCCAACAAGACAATCTATGAGATTGACTGCAAGCCTGCAGCTGAAGTGTACCAAGAGTGGCTTGACGTGGCATCAGACAAGAGCCAAACGGAGCTCTCTTCCATCGGATTTCCTCGACTCGGTAGTTTACATCCTCTGGGCACCACCATCGACTTCGTCTCGAACCAAATGGAGATTGACCGTAGCATTGACGCGAACTCATCATCTTCGCTGTGCTCGATGCAGTCGAGTGACTGGTCCAAGCTTATCAACATGACGGCGGTGATTACTGGCATCAATGAGGACGGGTCGCTTAGTACAACCAGCTCAGTGGCATCCGGTACGAATGTGGTGTTAATGGAGACATCTGCGCAGTCCTTGAAGACTGCCATCAACAAGGTTTGTCGCTATACCGATTGGAGAATAGCAAAAGAGCGTCTCTCTGACATTTTCTGTTTGTAGATGGGATCACAAGCTGTGGAGAGCAACAAGTTTTACATCCACGAGACGATCGGGTGTCTGATGTTCCTGTCAGCCGGAGTGCAAGCCTTGTTGGGCCACAAAAGCATGGCCGAAATGGTAAAACTTGTGTGATTGCTTTGACAGGCTGAAGTGGTTGTAAATGTTGTTGATGTTGTTGTTGCAGGTCGGAGCCTACAAGGACTGGTCCGGTGGGGCATCACTGATGGGCATGACGACATTCGGAGAGATCGGTCACCTACCCAACTCGAACGACTTCCCTCACTACGACTCGCTCATGTTTGGCGCCATTATCTTCTCCAAGCGCAAACGAAAAGAGTACCTCTACTTTTAAGAAAGTTGCTAGTGTCCACTTTTGTCCTCCAATTGTCCACATGTACATCTCATTTTCAACCAATCTACATCGACTTTAAACGTATTATCCACCAATCAACAAGTAAGAAACCGCCGCCGCCACGGATTTCCCTCATTATCCAATTCGTCCGAAATGGCGCAAGACGTCGCGAGCCACCGGCGGCGAAGTCGCAGTCGCAGCCGCACACGCTCGTCCCGTCGTCATAGCTCTTCCCGACACAAACGCTCGCGGTCTCGTTCGCTCAGCAGCGCGTCCAGCGGTTCCAGATCGCGCTCCAGATCGCGTTCCAGATCTCGGGAGCGCCGTCGCTCGTCCAAATCTAGCGACAAACGCCGCCGTAAGCGCTCTAGGACGGAGAGGAGGGAGCGACGCCGCTCACGATCGTATTCACGCTCTCGTTCGCGATCTAGGAGCCGCTCGGTCAGCAGACGTAGCTCCAAGAAACGTGAAAGAAGCCATCGGAGCTCCCGGAAGAGCAGGAGAAGCAGAAGTAGAAGCGAAACGAAATTGGATAGTGGGAGACGGAAAAGATCTGATTCTAAAGAACTGTTGTCGAAAGAGAATGAACACGAAAAGAAGAAGCCTCCAGTGAAGAAAACTATTGACACAGAGAAGAGCGAGAAGAAGAGGCCAGCTGCGGAACCACCAGCACCTACACAACCGAAGACAGGAGGAGCTACACTGAAGAAGTTCAAGTTCGGTGGCATCTCGTTGAAATCTGGCAACCAGATGATAAAGAATACGCCGAAGAAGAAACCTGCAGGTTTCTTTGATACAGTAAGCGAGGATCCACCTGAAGATACAACGAAGACAGCGAAACTTCTTCAAGAAGAGATGAAAAAAGAGGAGAAGGAGAAATTCCTTGCTGAAGAAGATGCTGTACCGAAGCAGTTAAATTTGTGGACCCCCGAGGACGAAGAGAAAGGAGAAACTCTTGAAGAACGCAAGAAACGGGAGGAGGAGGAGACAAAGCAGCGTGAACGAGTGCAAAAGGTGGTGGAGGAGGTAGACCCACTGGATGCTTATATGGCTGGATTAGTGGACGAAGCAGCTATCAACCAGTCGCGTGCTAACCCTGCTGCGAACGTGATCTCACAGTCTGAAATTGAAGCCAAGGATAAGATCAATATTTATGGCACGTTTTTGCCTGCAGAGGCAACTGAGCAGTCAACTGCTGTCGCCAAGCTATCTGAAGTGCCCCAAGCTGCAGCTAGTCCTGCAAATGAAACTCCTGAACAACGTGAAGCTCGTGAAGAAAGCGAGCTGAAGGAATTCATGCGGGCAATTAAAGAAAAGCGTGAGCAGGAAGATAAGAATACTGCTCCTGCTGCAACTACAACAACATCTACAGATGGAACGGCTGAAGGTGACCCGATGCTGAAGAAAGTTGATACAGGGCGCATCTATCAGGGCTTCGAAGAAGATATTATCGGCGAAGACTCAGAGCTGGTGGATCAGCGCTCAGCTCTGGAGATTCTGCAAGAACAGCAGAAGAAGAAGGAGATCAAGCCTGTGGATCATTCCAAGATGAAGTACATCCCGTTCCAGAAGAAATTTTACGTGGTCCCTAGAGAAATTAAGGACTTGTCGGATGAATCAGTGGAAGCACAGCGTAAGGAGGAGGAGATCAAGGTTCGAGGAAAGAGTTGCCCACGTCCATTGCAAAAGTGGACCCAATGCGGATTCAGCGTGCGCATGCTTCAACTGATCAAGAAGCACGGCTACGAAGTACCGTTTGCCATCCAGAAGCAAGCTCTGCCTGCTATTATGTCTGGACGTGATGTGATCGGTATCGCTAAAACAGGTTCCGGAAAGACACTTGCATTCCTTCTCCCCATGTTCCGCCATATCCTTGCCCAACCTCCGTTGCAAGAAAACGAAGGTCCGATTGGAATTATCATGGCACCCGCTCGAGAATTGGCTCAGCAGATTTATGTGGAAGCTAGAAAATTTTCAAAGGGTCTTGGCTTACGCGCTACTGCCGTGTACGGAGGATCTTCTGTCGCTGAGCAAATTGCCAACCTGAAACGCGGTTCAGACATTGTAATCTGTACGCCTGGTCGCATGATTGACATCTTGTGCATGAGTGCTGGCAAGATGGTATCGTTGCAACGTGTGACGTATGTTGTACTCGACGAAGCTGATCGCATGTTCGATATGGGTTTCGAGCCTCAGATTACAAAGATTATGATGAATATTCGGCCAGATCGACAGACACTACTATTCTCCGCGACTTTCCCTCGCGCTGTGGAATCTCTGGCGCGTAAGGTGCTGAAGAAACCCGTGGAGATTACCGTTGGCACACGTAGTACGGCGTCAGGTGATATCACACAATATGTTGAAGTCCGTGAAGAAGATGACAAGTTCATGCGACTCCTTCAGCTTCTGGGACTATGGTACGAGAAGGGCAATATCCTCGTCTTTGTGAACAAGCAGCAAGCGTGTGACCAGATTTTCCAAGACTTAATGAAGGCAGGGTATCCGGCCCTCTCACTACATGGTATTGACTCTGTAAGAGCGTCTATTATGAACTTATTTCTAACATTTTCTTTGCGGTGTGACACAGGTGGCAAAGATCAAGTGGATCGGGACTATACAATCGACGATTTCAAAAGAAAGGTGCGAACTGTAATGGTAGCGACTTCTGTCGCTGGTAGAGGTCTTGACGTGAAGGATTTGGTTCTTGTTATCAATTACCACTGCCCGAATCATATTGAAGACTACGTACATCGTGTCGGACGAACTGGTCGAGCTGGCCGAAAGGGTACAGCCTACACGTTTATTTCTCCAGATGTAAGTGTCTGTTATGTTCATTGTTCTGGACATGCATTCTCTAATGTTTTGTGTAATTTTGCAGGAGGAGGAATACTCGGTGGATCTTGTCAAGGCATTAGAGAACGCTAAACAGACCATCCCACCGGAACTGACTGCTCTCGCGGAAGGATTTAAAGAGAAGGTACGTACAATAGTTTTTGCCGTAATCGGCATCCCAATTAGTGACTAAAATTTACGGCATTGATGCAGGTAACGCGAGGTGAGGCTAGGTACCATGGCAGTGGGTTTAAAGGCAAGGGCTTCACCTTCGATGAAACGGAGAGAAACGAGACCCAACGTACAGCAGACTTGCAGAGGCGTCAATATGAGTTGGACCAGGGTATTTTGGTTGAGGTAGGCTACTATTGACTGGACTCTTGCCCAAAACTTATACTAACGAAACTTTTCTTGCAGGATTCTGGTGCACTTGACGATGACGATGATGCCGGAGAGTCGACCAAAGAACAAACCGCCACCACGGTTGACAAGCCGTCTAGTACCCAGGCCTCATCGAAGGCGCCACCTGTCGACAGTGAAGCGATGTCTGCTTTCATCAAGGCCCAGAAAATTATCCAGAATTTGGATCTGCAGTACAAGGGTGATGGCTCTGGCGAAAACCACTTTGTCGAAGAGCTTGAGATTAATGACTACCCCCAGCAGGCTCGTTGGAGAGTTACCCAGAAGGAGGCAAGCGATTCAGTGGCGGAGCTCACGGGTGCTGCTGTCATCGCACGAGGCTCATACATTCCAGCCGGCCGCAAACCCAATCCTTTGGAGCGGAAACTTTATCTGGTACGTGAAATGGTGAATTGTGAGTGAACTTATTCCGTGAAACTAACGCAAATATGTAGGCAATCGAGGGACCGACTCAAGCTTCTGTTATCGACGCGAGACGAGAATTGCAGCATATATTGGACGAAACCACCTTGCAGGTCGGCTTGGGGGGCGACAAATACGGAAAGTACAGTCTGTAATGCGCAAGTTATCTTCCTGTTTCTGTTAGCCTCAAGAAATCAACCATCAGAGGCAAGGTAAGGAGAAGGCTATTACAAATCTAGCAAATAATCCGGCATCTCATTAGTTTCGCGTTTCCTGCTCATGGTTTCCTTGTAGCTCAACGTTATCGTGGAATGGACAACATCGCCATCATGAGATACTCCATCTTTTTATCAAAAGCATTGCCATTCTAAGCTGCAATGAGGCGCAAGCCATCGAGACACCAAATATCCACAGGACCATCAACAGGTAGATCCAGCTCTTGAAAATTAAGGCTGCTGATGTCGGGTGCGGACATCTGGCTAAACACGTGCACATCCTGTGAATGCAGTGTCAACGTCGGGTAAAGTTCGCTTCTAGACGGAAATGGAAGCGTGAATTCCATCACGCGATTGTTATTGTCACGGAGTGCCATACCATCGACAGTAAATCGTACAGAGGCCTCACCAATAGATGGGCCAGAACTTTCCGTGCCCGATTCGGACGAAGAGGGTGATGACCGAGATGCACTTCCAGATGACGCATCCACGGATTCATCATCTTCATGGTCAACTACGTGAGCCAAAACTCCAACCGTTGACTGAAACCCGTATTTCCGACCAACTCCAATTGAGCGTCGCCTTTCTGAGCCTACGAGAACGTGACCGGCCGAATAGAATCCTATCTGCACGACACAAAGCAACAGGAAGAAACTTGTTATAACTATGCAACTCGTTTTGGCAATGCAATCAGCACAACGTACCGAATATTTTGATGCTCCAACTAGAGTGTTCAGTGGCGTTAGTCGTGAGGATAATCCGATACAGACGCTTGCATCAATACCAGGACGGTCATTAACAGTGCCAATTCCAGCACCCAGCCCACTCGCCAATGTAGACGACGACGATGTGCGCGCTGATTGTGAAAGTTCTAACCTGGAGGCGCTCGAATTTGCTCCACGAGCAGGCGTCCGCCCTTGCTGCACGGTCATCTCGAAGTACACGAACCGATTTTTCTGTAGGGGCACAGAACCGCGGACGCTGCGATACATACCAGTTCCCGACTTGGACGCGCAATGTCGGCCGCAGGATAAGTAGATATCTTCGTGACAATCGTGCACATTAAATCGCGGTACACGCAAATCTCGATCCCCCGTTAACGTCGCAGCACGCTCTTGGCGTAGTCGGTCACGTGCCTGATACAGCACGTCGTCCGAGAAATTTGAAAAAGCCAACTGTACACGTTTGCGCGCCATAGGCGACGCAGGAATCGACCGAGGCGTAGCGGAACTCAGGTGAGCATAACTTGAAGAAGTCTCCTCCTGGGCTCGGTTATGGTTACCACCTGTAACGCTGACATCACTGGTAGATCTACTCCATGTAGATGTCGTTTGCACGTTTTCCGGAGGTAACCGCACGGTGGCCTCAAACGAATGTAGGGGGATCTGAAAGTGCATGACGCGTCGTATCCTCCGATCAATATTTGATGGCACCATGCACTCTTTTTCCTTGTACTCCAGCACAACTGCCGTCACTGTCACCACAGAACACCAGCTGAATCAATGCAACGTCATTAAAAAAGGCACCATAGACTCAACTTACAACTCGGATCCGCGACATAACTCTCAGCACTTCGGTGGTGTCTATGATGTAAGTGGTGATAGCTGCGACTGCGTCCACTGCCCGACCCAGAGCCACCAGCAGATGCAGCCTCCATGATCTCTTCGCCTGACAGTCTCAATGTATCTTCGACAGCTTGAAGAAGTCCATAGAATAACGTGCAAGCCGTAGAAACCCCTGGTAGACTCATAACAAGCACGTAGATGCCGTGACAAAAGCCTAGCGAAGCACTAATCGCGAGTTTCTGCAGCGACGTTGTGACTGCAAGCACCCAATGAACAACACCTCGAACTTCTTCAGGAGTGGCAGTATCCCACACGTCGCTGTCAGCCACAGCATCTCCCAGCTCTCGATCACTGGGGCATTTGGTCTTCAGTCTCACGGACGAGCGCGTCACTATCTTGGCCAGCCGGCGCTTGAGCTCCTTGACGATGGACGTGGGCAGATGCAGTCGCTCCTGCAGGCGATCCAACGCCTCCAGCAAGCCTATGCAGACCAGAATCAGCTGCATCAACATATCAAGTTAGAGAATCGGCAAAATCAGATTTGACAGCCTCAGTCATTACAGTGTCTTTAGTGTCGGACAGCGAGCGCAAGGCGTAGGAATAGACGCGGTTCCGCGTCCGCGTCTGCGACTGTGATACGCTGGCAGTCATGACACTCGAGCTTGTAGTGGCGAGGTCCGACGGGCTCTGCGGGGCTTGGAGAAGGCAGGAGACGTTCCAGTCCGGCGTCTTTTTCTCTCTCTCTCTCTTTGCGCCTCTGGATATCTCTGACTCAAGTTCAAACACAGATAGACCTACCCCCTCTACACTCTAGGCGACTCATACATGATCTTCAATACATTACACTTAGGTCCAACTTGGACCCAAGGTGGACAAGTTTAAACATGCGCTGAGTGCAATTCAAGTTTGCATGTGGCACGAGTCCCACGTTCCTGCTCGACTACAAGGTGTGAATCTGTCTGACAGTTTTGTGCAACTCACAAGTTGTTTTTGCTTTCTCTCATGTCTTCATGGAAAGTGCCTTCTCAGGCTGCAAGAAAAGAGAATTTTGGCTGAAGATATTCTCCCTGAATCTGGATGAAATCGTTAAAAACTTCCCCGAACGGCTGTTTGGATCGAATGGCTGAACTGGCAAAGTCTCAAAAAATCCTCTCTCCTCTCCTTGTCCCAATTGCGAATCTCTTCCTCTCGTTTAGCAATTTCAGCCCCGAGGCGCGTGACTTCAGAGAATGCATCCTTCTTCAGGCTTATCAGCTCCTCCATGTTACGCTGAATCTTCTGAATATCCTCCAATGCTGAGCGGATGCTGGCCTCCAGCGTGGCACACTTGCGGTGAATCGCAGTTACAGCAGTAGGCACATCGGCAGTGCAGTTCTCAATGAACATCTTCATCTCATCGGGGTCACACTTCACATACACGATCAGATTCGCCACCAATGCGTCTCGAGACTTTTCGGCTTCGGCCTTGTCTTTGCGTAGTTTTGTCGTCAAAGCGCGAGCCTTGCTAACCTCCTGTATATTCATCGGCTTGGCAAGAGAAAGCTCTTTGGTCTTCTTCTTGACACTGTCTGCCTCTTGGTCTATCTCAAAGATCTTCGCACTCAGCTCGTTGTACTCGCCAATCATGGTACGCAACACGGGGTCTTCGTCATCCCCCATGGTCTTCTCCATGAGTTCGTCCACATCAATCACTACATTCTCTTGAGCAGCGGTAGCCGAAGCCAACCACGTATTCTCCGATTTAACACGGACTTCTTCCTTGATATGGGGCTCAACCGCTGGCCGAGAAGATAAACTGTTGGAACTCCCATCACTTTCGTCGTCAAGTGTCAGATCGACTATTGATGTGGTGTTTGTCCGCGATGAAGGCTTTGGTACACTCGCGTACGCTTGATCTGGTGCTTGTGCATTTTCGGAGACTCCACCGATTGACAAATTCCCCAAAGCTACAGCAGTGGCATTCGTAGATGCAGCAGTGGTTTTCTCCAGTTTAATCTGAGCTTCCGTCTCGCTATACTTCACCTCACTGGATAGATTAGCGAAAGCAAGTCCAGCCTTTTCAGTGGCAGCTCTGTCTTGTAAATCACCCTTGCCCTGCTTGACCATTTCCACAAACATCACATTCCAGCTAGCGAACGGGAACATCTTCGGCGACGCGCCTGCAGGATAGTATATATATATATATATATATGTGTGTGTGTCAAATAATTTGTATCAGCCTCACGTCAGCTGGAGATATTACCTTCGATGCAAAAGAAAAAGTGTTCGTCCAGATGCCGATGCTTGGAAGCGCAGCAAGTCTCACATTGGTATTTGTTGCAGCTCTGACAGAAAAACTCCTGCGTCCGTAGTCCACATTCCTGGCAAGCTACAGGACAGCATCAGTTGCATCAGTTCGCCACAATCCGTCCAGTTGTCTACGCACCACTGGTCCACGTTAGAGACTCTTGGTGTGGTCGACCATCACTCTTGCTCTCTTCAGACTTCAAGGCAAGATCCCCCAATCGGTGGTGGACATCCAGCTCGCATTGTCTACAAAAACGCTGGATGCAGCGTTCGCATTTGTAGTCGGCAATGGCGATACGGCAATGGTCACAGTGTGGCCTCTGGAGCTCTGAATTTAACGGGAAAAAGACAGATTATCAAGTAGAGTTATATAGCTTGTTAGTCATTTGATCTGCAGAGCGTAAGGACTGCTACATGAGACGCACGCGCAGGCTCCAGCACCGAAGCGAAGCTCGGGTCTTCTTGCTCGTCCAACGGCTGCATCTTTTTGTTTGGCTTCGAAATGTAATATTCAGCGAATCAGCGCACAGGATCTGATTTAATAGATTCTGTTGGCTAAAATTCGACATCGCAGACGCTGCAACGTCACTGGTCGATTTGCTTCAACTAAAGCGAAGGTGATACGCATGGAACTCTCTCTGCAGAAGGCCGAGGTGTTGTGGCTGGCCAAGCCGCCTAAGAAGCAGGTGAAGGTGCCTCAATCCCCGCAGGCGACGCGTCTGGTAGTGGTTCTACCACAGACCGAAGAGCAGAACGAAGGGGCGGCACTACCTTGCAATATCTTGATCTCTCCGGAGGAGCTGAAGGTGGAGAGCAAAGCGTCGTTACTGGAACAGCACGTTACGTTTAAGCTACTGGATGGCGATAAGCTACTAGCATCACACGCACTGAAGCTGCGTGAATGTATCCCCGTGTTGATGGATGGTTCTGTCCACTGGACACAACCAATTCTTTATAATGATGTCTGTACCGTACTGTGCGTTTGTGAAAACCATGGTAATAACATCGTGGTTATGTCTAATGTTACAGGTACTTTGGGATGTCGATATTCGCGTCTACGTGACGACTGATCGACGTCCACGGGCGCTGATCTCCCATGCCATCGCGATCAAAAACGGAGCGAGCAATGTCGCCCGTCAGGTTGGTGGACTAGTTGCTGCTAGTATGGTTTGAATGTGCTAAAGAATATTGTTTTTATCACGTGCAGTTGTCATTGCATAAGAACAAGGCTGCCATCGGCTTGTTGCCGGCGATTGCGGGCTGCGTCGTTGGTGTGGTGGGGACGTCTCCATTTTGGCTGCCACTCACGCTTCTTGTGGGTGTGATGGGATTCCCAATCTGGTTTGTCATTGGCGTCGCTATGTCGCTGGTCACAATGTTTTCTACCATTTCAGCCATTGCAACGGTGAAGCTTGTGCGCTCGGAGCGTGTCAAGGGTGCATGTCAGCACTTTTTGACAAGTCAGCAAGGACAATTGCTGCTATTCGAGGGCATGCCCGGAGAAGAGTCGCTGTCCCCTTCAGCTCTGTCAGCTCGTGCAAAGGAGTTTGTGCTTGAGAATTCATCACGCAAACTGGTCGCCAGTTTGGCCATCGATTTCTTGGGCAATGCAACGTTTTTTGTCCCTGGTTTGGGTGAGATGGCGGACGTACTCTGGGCGCCTGTGTCAGCGAAGATGGTGGACACTCTCTACAAGGATTCGTCGCCGCACGCCAAGTATGTGGCCTTCTTGGAGGAGCTACTTCCCTTCACGGATTTCATTCCGACGGCGACGTTAGCTTGGTAGGTCAACTATATTGTGGTGTACGTGGTGTTGACGAAAAGTTTCCTAACCCTTAAATGTCCTCAGGATGAAGGAGAACCTGAGCTCAGCTGAACTGGACAAGCTGCTCGCTCTTACCAAGTTCCGTAAGCAATAGTAGGGCGAGTAATGCTTTCGATCTTTTTGTGCTGTTTGGTGTGAAGTGTCGACTGGAGAGAAAAGTAAATGGTCACTTCAACTCGGTACATACTTCGGCATTGACAGTAGCGCGCTCGCGAACTCGCGCACGAAGTCTTTTAGCACTCTGCAATGGAACTACATCCCAAAAAGTCATTAGCTAGGACGAGGAAATGTTTGTACTGTACCAACATTTACTTAAGTACTCGATTGTAAATGACTGATGAAAGTTAACCAAGACTTCAAAATGACCTCCAACAATGACCAGGTGAGCTCAACACATGCAACTGCGCTCTCCTTATCTGCCAATGGTTGGGTGGACTCAAAAAGGCGACGCATCGCGGGCTATCCCATTTACTTCTAGATTTGCCGTGGAAAAGGTAGAGTTGCAAAGCGATAACAAGAAGTCTATGGTTGTCAGCTTATTGTGGGTTTGATGTTAAGGTATCTGGAGTCACACTCAGGCCTGTAGTGCTGATGCTGTAAGGTCTGTGAGTCTATTCATGTGAGGTAAACAGCAGAGAAATCAGTGTAATGTTGGTCTATGGATGTTGTTGCGTTTTCCACTGACCAAACTCAATGCGATCTGTTGCAGATGCATATGGCGGTATAGCTACAAGCTGGATGAGGCGCTGTATTTCCTGCACGGTCGCGTCACTCGGCTTGAAGCTGTCTAGATATTCTCGTGTAATTTGCTCGGTCAAGGTGAGCCCACTCAATCTCACTGCGCGTGATAGAGCTACGTAAAGTGTTTGCTTCGGGGTTCCACATTGACGTTTCAGCGTAGTAACAACAATTCCATCGTGACACGTCTGGCCCTGGAGCTTTTCGGTTGTGCACGAAAATGCGGGGACAACGGCAACTTGATCGACAGTGATCGAGGCTTGGGCCAGGTTTGGGATTTTCGTGAGCTGGACACGCGTGTGCAGCGGAGGAAGGCCAATCACACCCTCTCCGAACCCAGATACTATAGTATTCTGGCAGCCGAATATCTTGATCAATAGTAGTTGTGGGGGTTGAAGAAGTCGATGAACAAGAACACCATCCACTGTGTATCGCGTGGTAGCCAGATCCGTCGCTGTTGGATGCATTCCCACAATAGTTCCAGTGACCCCGTTGGCTATGACGTCTGCATCAAGGAGCAAAGGATGCTTGCGCGTGGCCATAATAGGCATACCGATGTAAAATAACAGTTTCATCGGCACCCGGTCGGTGAGATCATCCGTGACGTTGTATAGGTGGTCGACAATGGATTGTGATCGCGACGAAGACGAAGCCAGGCACTCGTACACCGGAACATTTCGTTTTGCAGCAATTTGGATTGTTATTGATCGCGCTCCGAAGCTTGTTGGTGGAAACGACAAATGGTCGGTAGAACGCATCGCGACTCGGTGCAGCCATCGGTTGCGAAGAGTTATTGGACTGGACGCGAGTATTCAAGTGAGCGAGTTGTTCATCCGAGAGCCGTCCCCAGCGAAGGCTGTCAAGAATTTCAGCGTACAGAGGATCCGTTCGAGCGCGCATGTTCCGTGTCAAGAAGACAACGAAATTAATAGCAGAATAGAGGTGGAAGCCGGCGTGGCGTAGCCGACTAGCTGAGCAGGGCGGAGTTTGAAAACCTGATACAAATACACGTTTTGTAAGTATACTTTTGAAACAGAACTTGGTTTATCGTCGCCAACTTACATAGGTTACCCGCTACAGGAGGTAGCTGCAGGTAGTCACCGATAAACATAATGTGCCTGCCTCCCATGAATTTTTCCGGTGACATCGACATCGTACGTGAAACAGAGTCAGTACCACCGAGAAGCGCTTGATCGGTTATTGAGATTTCATCGATGATAACCAAGACTACCTCGCTAAACCGAGTCTTCATTTCATTGGACGGCGGAGAGTTTGGTTCGGCTCCACTCAGTTTCAGATTGCGAGCCGTGTGCAATGTCTTGCCATGTATATTGATAGCTGCCGCGCCAGTGAATGCCAAAGTTTCCACGCTACCAGCTCGCCCCCATAGCCTTGCAAAAGATAGCAGAGCATCAACAACTGTAGATTTTCCAGTTCCAGCTTGCCCTCCAAGGTATGAAATGAGCTGAGGCCTGATTTCATACGGGGTCGGACGGCTTCCAGGTAAAAATAGTGGGTCTCCAATTGTACTCTCAATATCCAACGAGTACGCGTACAGTAAGTGGCGAGCGGCGACTTCAAACATCACATGCTGCCAAAAGTTCAGCATAAATGCCTCTGACACCATCTCGATCGTCGGAAACTGAAGTAACGATTCGGGTGACCATCGAGGCCTCATAGGATGTGTCGGGAAAGGAACGGGGCCATAACATTCTTCCAATCGCTGCAGCCGTGTTGCTGCCCTTGGAAGTCTGGGTTCCATACCGATTATCGCTGGTGCTTGGCTTATTAATCCGGGATGTATAGGATTCAAAACCAAAATCCGGAGGAACCAACATCGGGTTTACCGAAAGATATTGCTTGGAAGCTGATGACATCACCACGCCTAGATTGGGAATCTTATTAACTGTAACAGCTGCTGCATCAACCAGCTTTGTGGTTGAAGCCTCTGGTGACATGATAGAAGCGATATCGAGGAAGTCGTCGGGTAACGGTTCGGCCATTGGTTCTGCCCCTTCAGCTCCTGAACGAATTGTGTCCGGATACCTTTCGGTAGGTACTGACGATGCTGTTGCAGGTGCTCTGGTTCTAAGTAGAACAGATTCAGGTGATTCCTCGTCTAGTCTATCACCCCGTTGTGTATGATAATAATCTCTCCATTGCTCTTCGAACTGCTGCAAGGCCTGAACATCTCGAGTTGCACCGTTTTGAACGAAGTCACGGTAGACTGCAAGCGGATTTTGTTCGCTGAGTCTGCGGTGCGGCTTAAACAGTGTTACGATGGCTGTGTAGTAGTAGTTCAGCCGAGCTGGATCCAAGTTCGACGTGATATCTGGAATCTCTTCTCCACACAGAACCATTACCTTCCGACAGAGTGCCTTAGAGAACGCACAAGTTTCACGGGATGTCCCTGAGCTTTCCTCCATTCGTCCAGTAGCGATTTTACCCGAATATTCATAACGCTCACAAATATCCATGAACGACACGTTCTCCAAGCTTTTTTTCCCGTTTCCAGTACCGTTCTAGCGCGCTGTCCGGCATTATTCTAGATGCCCCAGGCTGGCCGCCTCCCCATCTTTCTTGCGAAACTGTGACTTCGACGGAGTCCAGTTGATTCCGGAGCAAGTTTTTCAGGTTGACATGCACGAAATCGTGAGAGAACCAGAACGGTGTTTCGTGAAGGATGTACAAGGCGGCCATCGTAGCAGCAACCTCTTGGCCGTTGGTCACACTGTAGAGCATTGAACCCAAAATCCGGTATCCCCTCTCGAGTGCAGACGTTTCAGGAGGTAACACACTTGTCTTCTTCGAAGCTTTGGCGAATGCAGCTAGTGATAATGCCGCGTAGTTTTCAACAGGATTTTGGCGCTTACAGCAGTATTTTATGACGTACGCGGCAGTCTGCTTGGCACCACCACTGAGTACGAATTGGACATCGTGGTTGCACTTGAGTGCTGTCATCACCACGGGATTGTATGGATTCACATATTCACAGCCGATCGCACGATGAAGCCGTAGCTGAGTGTTATCATCGATGGTTGTACTGCCACAGTTTACTTCAGTTGGCTTGAAAAATCTACACACGCTTGCTTTTGGCGTCCGCACCGTTGACTGCAAGCCATACTACTGTTAGGATCTCGCAATACATGTAGCCAAAATCATGTGTCGATAACACCTACCTTAAAACACGATTTACAGTGGTTCCAGTAGTGCGTTTGTACATCCTGTACTAGCAGCGATGATGCGAGTGGATCCGAATCCGTTGCTTCGGCAGGACGGCACTTTTGAAAGTCGGCAGCACTTGTATCAATGCGAACGTGACGTTCGTCGGCAACGGCTTTTAGTGAGAGTTCCATGATATTCTTGTCGCGAAAACCTTGGTGACAAACTTTACACTCTGCTGTTAATGGAGGTGATGCCCCAGCGGCAGGTCTCCTAAACGCATCAATACCAGGTATAACTGCTTGCAACGAATCCATCGCTAGGCACTTCGGGCATCTTCGCTCGTTGATAATACAGGGGGGCTTTGTTGAGAGTACACTGTCCGCTAAATCCACTACCCGCAACTTGAAAGCAGGATCCCGGTTCAATGCTTCACCGTACGCTTCTGCCGTCGTTGGAAATCCATAGAGCCACACTGCAATGTGCACATGCAAATCACCAGCTAACTGGGTTTCTGTTGCCGCCCCGAACGCTTTAACCACACCAAAAATTCCACCACCGCGCTTTGGCGCATGAAGCTTTGGGTCCCAACCCAGTAAAACTTCCACAACTGTTTTCATCACTCGCAAGAAATAACGGGCACACTCTACAGGATGTCTCCCAGCTATTGATTTCCGCTCAGCTCTAGTAGGTAGAAGTTCCACATTAGCATCCTGAATCATAGTCTGCGATACCCTTCCTGATTTAATTCCAATGCTGTACGATCCAGCGGAGTCCGGCGATACCGTGAAGAAGATCTGGAGCGGACCAAACCTCTTCATCAATCCAAATAAGTCATGGCGTGCTCTCATCCGCCCAGCGTTAGAGCCGTAGAAGGCAGTCTCTGGTACATGTAGGCCTTTCCGTGTATCACCTGTTGTACGTCGAGCGACTGTGGTCGCGGCTTGATACCTCTCGACCGACAGACCGTCATGTGGTTGAAGTATTTTATTGCTGCTTGTACAGTGCTGCGTGGGATCTCTGCAGCTTTCAAAGCCTGTCGTTTCACATTCATCTTCACGTAAAGCGTTCTTCTGGCGTCCTCAGAGGCCAAATAGTCGAAAGCAAGCAGCATAAATGCATGGTGTGTTTCGAATTGGCGCCCGTGTACTTGAAGGCATCGAAGAACCCACTTCCGGACTGACATAGGCTTCAATCGAGGCTCATCAGGACCTCCGCACCCTCCGGGGAAGAGTGTAGGAAACATCTTCACACACACAGCCCATCTTGCCGTCGACTCGTAAACATTCGACTTCCGGACGAGTATGTCGGCCCAGTTCTGCTGCTGCGGTTGTAATAGAAAACTAGACGCGCCAATCCAACAACCTTCATTTGTTTGATCCGCACCTTCGTCTACTGCGGATCCGAATGACGAATATGTGCTCTCGTCTCTGGTATCTTCAACAACGTCTTCGCTGTCTGGAACAGCACCAGGGGAAGAGGTTAGGTCGACGATTACAGACGTCGGAATTGTTTCCTCTCGGCCCCAGGGGGCTTGTACGCGTAGTGACTCAGAACGTCGCTTGTATTCGGGATTAATAGCACTCAGAAGTTTCAGGAATTGGCGACACAACGGTAGATTGAGCTTGTACTTCTTACACACGGCAACTTGGGTAGGGGTCATACTGCCAACCATTGTCACGCGGACTCTTGACGATAAATCACGAGGCAGCATCTCAACAATCGGTCCTTCCGTATTTTGAACCACATAGTGGTGTGATTTGATGGTCTTGCAAGTCCCTCCACTGACCAGGGACAGCGAAACACAAGGCAGTACAAGTGCCACGGCTTGCTCGTCTGTAGATGTGAGAGCTTGGAACTTCTTTGGTAGACGCCCAGTATAATTTCCATTTGCAATGGCGCACGGAGGGGGAACAGTGTATTGCTGGGATTCAATGTGCTTCCTGCATCCAGCACATATATTCATCGTGACAGTATCACCTTCGACAAAAATCGCTTCAAACCAAGTCGTAAGATTCTGTATATACTGAACATGCCAGCAGCAAACCCCGCCTACGTACCAGGCGGATACAAAAGTAATCCGGTAACACGAGAGTCTACTCTCGATGCGTCATACTGGTTCATAATGAAATCTGGAATATCGGCATCTGGATGGACAACAAGGCACCTACGCATGAGCTTCACAAAATATCTAATCAGATACTTCAGTGAGAGTCACCACTAGGGCTACCGTACCGAGACAAATGAGTCTGTAACCGGTGCTACCTCGATATGACTCCGGGGGAAATCCTGTTCACATATCAGAGGAAACAAGGCCGTGTTGTATATTATACAACACGGCCTTGTTTCCTCTGATGCAACGGCCATGATTGATGCTGCTTCAGCGATCAGTTGCTTGCTTCGGTGGGCTGTCGGAACGACAAACGCCACATCGCTGTCCATTTCTCGCAGTTCAGTTTCCGTGTAAACGTCACCTTTGCTTTGTGTGCCCCTTAGCTGTTTATGTGGTGTAGCTGTGTTCACCATATCATCGTTTGTGTGGGGGAGTTAAGTTGGCGGTGTAGCTGTTGAATTCGTACAACCGTCACCATCACAATCTGATTGAGTAGCGGCGGGATCCAAATCCGGAAGCACACTGGATCCATTATACCAAGCTCGAACAGCAGCGCTCTCGAAGAAGGAACCGGTGGCGATGCTATTCGTAGCTGAAGTTGTAGTTGTACTCCGAACTGGACTAGCATGACGAAGGTCATTTCGGAGAGCCGCACGATCTTCTACTTGCGTCCTGCTTGCGGGATCAGCCCCCACTGTTGGCGTTATGTCGGACTGCCGACCCTTCCTTCGCCTAGGCATAGACATTTGTTCGTGGGAGAACAAAAGTAAAACTAAGCTTAAGCTCGCTTTGATATTGGCTGCGAAGTCTAAGATTTTGCTCGCCGAAGCAAATCACATCGAGATGGGGCTCAACGGCTCGATGACGGTTACCACACTTCGTTTGATAACAGTCAGCTTGACCCACATGTCCACAATATTTCAACGCCTTTCATTGAGATGCAGTATGCGCTTAAGAACATGAATGTCGAATGCAAGCTTCTCCGCGAATTCCACAGCCTTGTAGCTCACGGAATAGGGGCTGCTCTGGGTGGTGACTCGAAGCACAGTGCTTTCGGGTTCTGTTTGCGATACTTCGTAGAAGCCCCAACTCCATTTTCCTTGCGTGTTTTACGTTTTGTGGAGGCCTTGGTAGCAGGTGTAGCAACCGGCAGTTCATCGTCCAATGCCGATGGGGTTTGCGGTGGTGTAAGTCGAGCACCATCCCGGTCCAGTTGTGGAGTAGCTGCCAGTTCGTCGTCGCCGCTGACATGGCTTGATCCACAGGTCAGGTTGCTAGACACAGAAGCACCTGCCGATTCCGGGATCAAGGTGTCGCTAGGCTGCGGGGTGACAACAGGCTCTGCGCGCATTCGCTGGCGAATTTGAATACTGCCCACCAAGTTTCCGTACAGCACCTTGAGAGAGTGAACTTTGTCGAATCGGTAACAGAACCCCTGTCGATACTCGAGCTTGTTCAAGGAGGCGTTCCGGCTTTTCCAGAGTGTCAACCCAAAGACATACTTGCTGCGACGCGAAACATCCAGCGGCTGGTACTGCTCGAGCAGAAATGGAAAGTCTCCAGCATCAGCAAAGTTGACCAACTCGAGACGCCACTTGTCCTCGTGTTCCTCGATACGAAGAAGGCACATCTCCAGAGAAATGTTCACGTTCGGCGCGGGCTGGGTGTCGCTGATGAATGAACGCACTTCATCCAAACTTCGAAGCGCCGGTCGGGCTTCTTCGGCTTCCTGTTCTTGAAGTTCTGCGCGCAGCAGCTCGAGGGTTGTCGGCATCGTAGTAAATTTGTAAATGGACGACCTCGTGAATGCGCATGAGCCTTCACTTCGCTTCTGCAGGCTACCATTTCCGCCACGACAAGCTATATTTTAGCGGACCCACGCGTTTTCACATCCCCTTTGTTTGTAGACGTGGCGATCCTCAACGTTCGACCCAGTGACAACGAAGCCAAAACGCCATGGATCCAACCACAAAGGTTCCTTGACGTTCGATGCGGTTGCGGACCTGCTACATTAGACACGACCTACCTGCCTATTCGTCGCGTCGCTGTGAACTCTGCACAATTAAGCTCGAGCACCTTCCGTAGCTTCCATCCAGCGCGTGTAAACCAGAGCTCGATACTGCAGGTGTTGTTGACTGATACTACTGCTGCGCAATGCTGAAATGCGTCAAAATAAAATCCAAAGCGTCAGACGCGCATCCACGTTTCCATAGATACGATGCTTCGAAAATGTAGTCACCGTACCTTCCTAGTGAAGCGTCTATCGACACGCTCTCGTACGCACGCTCACTCTGCTCGGCGTAATAGGAACTACATCATTCCAATCACCCACATGCATTTCTCGATTGGAAGGTTAAGATTTCTCACCTCTGCACCTGTACAACCTTGATGTCCGCGGCTGGGCCTGCCCAAAACGCCGAGCTCCGTGCGCGCAACGACGTAGTAAAGGGTACCTCCTCTGTCGGGCAACCTTCAGCTCGTATCCAGCCAACGTGTCGAACCACCAAGGCGCAGCAAGCATGGCTGCGGCTTTTTGATCGAACACTAGGCCGCAGTGATAGCCAGAATCAACGAACGCCCACGTATTTGGCACCTACTGAGGGCTTACCGCTTGTTGGTGGGGACTACGACGTCGTTGAGATCTGCTCGTGGCCGCCCGAGGTCGTCCACATCTCACACAACGTTTTCTACTGTTCCCAGCCATTCCCTGTCTCCAAGCACCCCCCAAGTTACCGCGATGATTGCGGGTGTGATTTTGACCGCTGCGTTGCTGTGAACGGTACGAGGGCTACGAGTTCGTGTATCAACGCCTGTCAGGACATTGTCTGCGACGACTCTATCTGCTTTCTTGGGCCCGAGTGCGGCAACCGCATGCTGCAACACTACACGCTCGACTTGATCCGGACGCGCGTGGGGTTCGGCGTCGTCTCTGACGTCGCTATTCCGAAGGATGCCTTCATCATTGAGTATGTGGGCGAAGTACTGCTTGGTCCTGACGCGCGCGAACGGTCGGACCGGCGCTACCAGGTTCGCATGAAGATTAAGGCGAAGTGGGACGGAGCCAAGAACATCTTCATCGACGCAGCGAGATGTGGCAACGAAAGTCGCTGCATCAACCACTCGTGCAAGCCTAACTGCGCGCTGTATGAGCTGGAATGGACGAACACCTCCCGCTTGGGCATCTTCGCCAAGACCGACATTCCTCCACTGCAGGAGCTCACGTTCCGGTACTCCGACGCGAAACTGTCCATGTTCGCGTGTCAGTGTGGGCAGCCAAACTGCGTTGCGAAGCGCAACTAACGATGTCCCACAGGAATTGGGCCTGCACGTCTGCTTCGTTCCTGTGTTATCCTGAACACCGCCGCATTTTCATTTGCCGCCGTAGCAACCTTCCTTATAGCCCCCTCTCCCCTACATAAAATCTCCTTTCGTACCCCAGTGCCTTTGTGTGAATGTGATCTGCGGCGTCGCGTGCGCGCGCTGTGGAGAAGCTCAGCGACAATTTCAACCCTTCCAGCAGCCGCATATTCGGCACTGGCGATCTTCTGCTGTGTTAGGGGTATTTTTTTTAAAAGGAGCTGAAAATTAAACCATTAAATGACATGACAAAATCATCAGCACAAATGTTGTTGTGCTGACAAATTTGCGAGCTTGTAAGCTCATTTTTGCATCGCATGGATACATGTGCTGATTTCTATGATGTATGGGTACATGTGCTGATTTCTATGATGGTAAGAAATGATCCCACTCAGATACTTTCCCCCTTAGTCACCGCAAGTTAACGCAAAAAGACTAAATATGGTACGCTGCTGCCATTGGCCAAGAGGGGGCCCCTTGGCAACTTCTGCAGAATGGCTGCTGCGAACCGTTGTATCCGTTTTAGAATCAGCTGCGACCGTTACTTCCCCTTTAAGTTTCGTTTCTATGACGTTAATGCAACTGCTGCTGTCTGGGGGACTCTTCGTGAACCTAAACCAGCAAAGTACAGTGAAGTTACGTCAAGGTATCGTGGCTACAAAGAGCTAATTTTAAAAAGCAGGTCCCACTAACTTTACCTGTGATTCGCAAATCTGCGGGGGCGTCCCATGCGGAAGCCAAAATCATACAAACGCAAGTGAATAAGCGCTGCTGCCGCACGGCGAGATGGCTCCAGAAACGCCTCATATTTTTTACAATTTCGGTGTAACTTGAACTACGGCGCTTAGAAATGCCCCGAAAAGCGTAGCTTTTAGCTTGAGAGCTAAAAGAACATAACATTCTGCGTTAATAGTACCCAACTTTTTCCTACCCACACTACCATCAGGTAGAAATGCAGTTGTGTTTCCTAGGAGAGCAGTGCCGTTCGCGGATATGAACTGCCTGAGCACACATCTGGAGGCTGCACCAAGTGCAGCACCACGGTTCCGCATGTCTGGGAAATATGTCGCTAAAGAATAAGGCCAGAAAAAGTAGAAAGGATCGTTGCAACGTCCGCCCACTCTCAAAAAAGCAACTCTGCAAGCACCCGACAAGAACATGTCAACCAAGATGGCTGGCCAACCCGAGCACGCTGAGGTCCGCAGCCTAAAGACCAACGACATTATGATGACTCCGCCGAGGAAGCTTCGGTAAGGATGGTTTTGTTCTCCTCAGCTGGGTGAACAGAGGTGCCTAACTTCCTTATTCTCGCTGACAATGCAGGCAATTGAAGTCACCACCGAAGATCAATCAGCCCCGCCCCGTGTATCTGGTGCGCGTCGGCCCGAAGCTCTCAATGTTTGATGACTGGAGTGACGAAGAGCCTGAAGATGTGAAGCCGTGGTCCCAGTCAGCATGAAGAGCTAACGAACACCAGCCACAAGAGAAAGTCGGAAGAAGGGCGAGAATTACTATTTTATGAAGCGAATGGTCTATATTGGACTGCAGCAACACCAACCGTACACTAAGGAAAATACACTGCCGCTATGAAGATCCACGTGAATGTGTAGAAGTCTGTTGCATTTTTGCCGCGCTGGCACTTTTGAATCGTTTTCAACTGCAGATCGCTTTCAATTGGGTAAAAAGAGAGGCCAATCAGAGAATATTATCCAGCACTCATCTCAACCAAAAGCTGAGAGCCGATACCGGTAAGCTCAATATTCACGTTTAACTCCAGTGACCATGGCTGAAGTCCAGCCAGCATAGTTGACACCATTTCCAAATCTACATTGAACCACTAAAAGCTTCACGACAAACCGTCAATTCATCATGCCGAGTATCACTACCCCTGCTATCTGCATCCGCCAGTTCCGTGACGAAGACTTACCTGAGGTCGCTGACATTTTCGAATACGGCATGATGCTGTATTCCAAGAATGACCCAGTCTCATTGTCGCGCTGGAAAGACTATGTAAACAAAAGTCTCAAGACTGACTTGGCCGACATCGAAGGCACGTACATGAAACCGGGTGGCAACTTCTGGGTGGCTGCGGTCAAAGACAACAACGGAGAGAGTAAGATCGCCGGCATGATCGCACTCGAGCCAAAGGGAAATGGCAATGCTGAAGTTCGACGTGTTTCAGTGCACCCTGACTATCAGCGTATGGGCATCGGGCGAAGGTTGATGACTCACCTGTTGCAGTGGGCAATGGCACACCACTTCAAGACCCTGACGCTGATGGCTTCGTACGCTGAGAAGACGTCAGCTGTCAAATTCTACACTTCCTTCGGCTTTGAGAGCGGCGAGAACTTTAATCTGTGGGAAAACCCTACTCATGAAGCATTCTGGATGACCAAGTCGCTGCCGTAGCGGCACTCCCAATAAAAAACAATTCAGACCTGAACCAAAAGCCTCCACACGAATCGTTCTGGATGACTAAGGACCTGCAGTAGCTTGAACAACCGCAGCTAGAGATGGAAAATCCAAGCAGCTCCAAGCTGAAAGCTCGAAAGAGTCATTACATAGCAAAGAAAGTAATCTATACGGTTACCAGTTACTCCTCGACGTCCATGGCGGCTTCAGCCTCATCGCTGGCTTTGTCGTCGCCCTTTTCAGCCTCCATCTTTTCAATGTCCTCCTTGGTAATCAAGCCGTCCTTGAGCATCTTGGCCTTCTCAGCCTCCACGTAGATGCGGTGGCGCTTTGCATCTTTCTGTTGTTTCTTCTTGGACGGTCGGTGCTTGCGCAGCACTGTGCGCTTGCCCTTCTGCAGTACTGCCACCTTCTTCTGGTTACGAATCTCTGCACGCTTCTTGCTAAGGAGTTTCACCTTCTTCTTGTTCATAGTTTGCACTGCTTGTCCGTTGGCGCCCATTGTTGCTACAAGTACTCGCTGGAAGTGTCTGTGAACTGCACGACGGACTTGCTTCTTGCTTGGAAAAGGAGCTCTTCACAGTCAAAAACCGAGTCAATCGACTGGCCACCGCGAAAAGTGGTACACTAGTGGTACATTCGTACTTAACTCGAAAACAGTACGTACTACTACTGAAGACTTCAGTGAAAAGTGTACACTACATGTATACAAAATATTATAGCCGCACTCGACAAGTGGGTCTATTTCGTAGAGAACCAAGAACGTGTAGCTACCTGAGGGTCTCAAAGTCGTGTAAAATGAATAGAAGACGTATACAGCAAACGAAGGTGACAAATTCCAAGAAGGCTTCGAGCGGAGGCACAAAATCTATTTTTAGGTCGGATCAAAATTATAGCCGCACTGGTTGGCTTACATGAGCATTGCTTTAATAACCTGTCTTCGCTCCTTTCAAAAGCCGTGTGGCTTCTAGACGTTTGGGGACACTTCGTACTAGATTCCTAATATACTCTGGATCAATTCGGGACCACTCCAGCTTAATCTGTCGGATCAAGTCTGCGGGCTTGTCGAATTGGCGCCCATTGGCGTACACACGGCGTGCCAGAAGCCCCCACACGTTCTCTATGATGTTGAGATCGGGGCTCTTGGCAGGCCACGGCAACGTCTCAATGTTGTGAGCGGCTAAGAAGTCCTTGGTGAGCCTCGAGGCATGTATAGAGGCATTGTCTTGCTGGAAAATTGGAGTCAAATTGCCCAATTTTGACCCCAGTTCTCTTAGACAAGGAAGCATACTAGCGCTCAGCGTCTCAGTATACTTAGCTGAGTCCTGCTTGCCCTTTAGAAATACGAGCTCAGTGTTTCCATGCCAGCTTACCCCCGCCCAAATCATGACGCTGCCTCCACTATTGACCCGCTTTGACATGAGTTTCGGTGCTGCACGCAAGTCGTGCCAGTAGAATCTAAACCCGTCCGGCCCATCTAAATTGAACTTCTTCTCATCCGTGAATAATACGCGTCTCCAAAAGACCCGTTTACCGGCGTAACGCTCCGCAAAGGCTACCCTAGCCTTCTTGTGGTGCGGCTTAATAGCAGGGGTGAGTTTGCGCTTGGCGTACGTGACATAGCGGCTGCTACGTAGTACTCGAAGCACGGTAGACTTGCTTGGTTTCGATGGAAGTAGTCCAGAGATCTCTCGGGCAGACAGGTTTCGCACAATGGCCAGCCGGATGACGCGCCTGGCCTCCCGGCCGACTATTTTGGGCTTTCTTCCAGTCCTTCGCGTCACTGAAGACGCTTTTCCGCGCTTTAAGTAGTTCCTGATAGCCTTCTCGTCACGCCCAATGAGCCTACCGATCTCCCGGTTGCTCCTCCCGCCTCTAAGGTGCTCGTTTAGTGCTACACACTCCTCCTCGGTTAGCTGCTTGCCTCGTGGCATCGTTCTTCACTTCTGTGCGAATCTAAGAACAGATTCAAAAAGGTCTTTCAAAAAGCTTTCTACAGGTCTCATTTATTTCGTAAATAACCATTCCAATTTTGCTTTTTACCCGACTGAACTTTATAACTCCGAGTGCGGCTATAATTTTGATCCGACCTAAAAATAGATTTTGTGCCTCCGCTCGAAGCCTTCTTGGATTTGTCACCTTCGCTTGCTGTATACGTTTTCTATTCATTTTACACGACTTTGAGACCCTCAGGTAGCTACACGTTCTTGGTTCTCTACGAAATAGACCCACTTGTCGAGTGCGGCTATAATTTCGGCGTGCACTGTACCATGGCAACTGCAGGTGCATGCTCACATTAATGTGCGTGTGCAGCAACTAGAGTGGCTGTCAATAACTAAGTAGGCCAAGGAGAAATAGAAGTATCCCTGTAACTCGTAGATCCATCAGAATTATTTCGATGTGATACCATACCGACTGAATAGAACACGACGGTTGCTTACTATGCGGAAATTCGTCTTTGTCATAGATAGTTACCATTTAATCGCCCCGAAAGGCACCACGCAACGAGTCATAGCATTGCACGTCTCGCTCGTTTGGCATAACACACCGAGTAGTAAGGTGCTCCGACGCCGCTGGAACTTGTCTATCAACCTGGATCATTTCCTCTCTACTTTTTGGAACGCTTGCCTGCACCCTTCTTAGGAATGGACTTGCCCCGTCGCTTCATCTGATCAAGTTTGCCAAGACGCTCCTCGTTCAGGATCTCGAAATTAGGGTCGTCGCCGCCGAGACGCAGTAGCAGCGGCTTGTTGAACCACGAGGCGATTTTGTCGCCCTTGAGCTGCTTGCTGATGACCTTGTTACCCGAGGGAATGTTGCGCTGGGGCAGGCGCTGGAAGATCTTGCGACTCAGGTCCGCAATCTGCTGGGGAGACGCCATCGTTCTTGCCTGTGCTCGGGAAGGACTCGCCACTCGACGGTCACTTGTTGCTGGTTTGCTGCTGTCGTAGCCGCTCGTCCAGTCTGTCAAGGACAAACACATTGCACCTCTGATTGGACAAAACTGAAATTACAGGTTTAGCCTTATGATTATACATATCCTTTGTATTTACATCAAACCCACACACTGTTCAATACAAATACAGAAATTTTAATAATGCGAAAATTACCTGTTGCACAGTAGGATAGCCTTGATGATGTTCCTCTAGCAATCGCTGATCATTGTCTCAATCGCATCAGGTTGTGCTCTACGTTCCTCTCATTCACTCTACACCCCCCCATTCCTCTACTGCCACAATGTGTCACAGTTGTACATGCAAGATCGGTCCTTCATTGCTGGCGTCGGACCTCTCGTGCCTCAAGGACGAGTCCCTCAAGGTGGTGGCGGCCGGCGCCGACTACCTGCATCTGGATGTGATGGACGGCCACTTCGTGCCGAATATCTCGTGGGGGCCGCCTGTCATCAAGTCGCTGCGTCCGCACACCAAAGCCTTCTTCGACTGCCACATGATGGTGTCCAAACCTGAGCAGTGGGTGCCGGACATCGCTGCAGCTGGTGGCGACCAGTTCACCTTCCATTTGGAAGCCACACAGGACCCACTGGCACTCATCAAGCAGATCCGTGACGCTGGCATGAAAGTTGGTCTTGCTATCAAGCCTGGCACTAGTGCTGAGGCTGCCTTCCCGTACGTCGAGCTTGTGGATATGGTGCTGGTTATGACTGTGGAGCCTGGTTTCGGTGGTCAGAGCTTCATGGTCGACATGATGCCCAAGGTGGAGACGATCCGTGCTAAGTACCCGACGTTGGACATTGAGGTGGATGGTGGCCTTGGCCCCTCTACGATCGACGCTGCTGCCAAGGCTGGAGCCAACATGATTGTAGCTGGAAGCTCTGTGTTTAAAGCAGCAGACCCGAAAGCTGTCATTTTGGAGATGCGACACAGCGTGGAGAAGTACGGCAACGGCAAGAACGACGATCAGTTAACCAAGCTGTAAATAAGGTGGGAACTTCACCGTGCTTTGTCATGCTTGAAGCATTATCACGATTCATGCGGGCTGCAATAACGAATGAATCAATCCAAATGCTATTAGATGCAAAAAGTGTATACTAAAGAAAATGCTGGGCTGCACCGCGAGACACCGCTCTAGTTGGCAGTACGCTCCACTGTACTCGCGCCTCGCCGCTAGACTCAGCACGCGACTACATCCCAAATTTACATATCCTCGTCTTCGGTATCATCGTCACCAGTAGTGGTGGCGTCCTCGGCTGCGAGCCGCTGGTACTTGTCCTTAGACCAGAGACTGAGGATCACAAGCTTGAACTCGGCCATCTTACGGTCGAAGTGTACAAGCAGCTTAGCCTGTTCGGGAGTCAACGTCTGTCCCGGCTTGCAAATGGTGTAGTTTTGGTTCAGCACAACGACGCCCTTCTTAAGATCGACGGGAAGCCCAAGGCCACGCAGTGATTCGAGCATGCTGCCAATGAACTGCGGCAACGGACCTTCAGGAATTGTGACCGTCTCAGTGGCCACGAATCCAGAGCGCGGATGGTCGCTCACCGAGAGCTTGTTGAAGTAGTCCACAACTTCTTCACGCGGCTTGTTAGTGAACAACAGACCAGTGTTGCCACTGACGTCGTTCGAAAGGCGGAAAAGGTTCTCAGCGTACTCCTCTTCCTTGGAGCGTCCGAGTGCGAGTTTCATGACCTTGTTCTTGCCTAAGAAGAATCGACTGTCCTTGAAGTCCATACGCACGTTCTTAAAGTGGTTGGTGCGCATGTTCTGGAAGCTGAAGACGTAGGCGGATTCGTACGTGTCCACAGCATTGCGAATAGCTTCCACCACGTTCTGCTTGAGCTCGTTGCCCTTCTTGTTGGCCTGCGTCAACGGCTTGGTGCGTTGTCTCTTGGACTTGGGCATGGCTGGCAGTCACTCTCTTCTTTTGGCTTGTGTCAATTGCCGTCTGTGTCTGTTGACGCGCGTCGGTCTCCACCAACCAAAGACAACATGATGCATTTCGTTCTTTTCATCCAATCAAATATTAGAACTTCAGTATACTCCATTTCATTCGTTGAAAAACTATTTCTAATGTTTTTCATTGGTTGAAAAGATGATTCCACCGGCCTGCCAGTCGTCTTGCCTAGGGGGAAATCCATATTGCCATCCCCACCTTCCGGAAGCACCTTCACCATGGCTTGGGGTCTTGATACGACGCCGAAACCGGCGCAGACGCCTGCTGCTACCCCTGCTGCTGCTACGCCCGCTGCAGCGCTAGGACCGGCCCCTGAATCTGCTGAAGCGATCGACATTTTCGAAGGAGTGACGCCTGTGACGAGTGTGGCGCTGGAAGGCGTCGCACTGCTGCAGATCATCAAGCATTGCCACGAGAGTCTTCCTGGTGGTGTGGCTGGATCGCTTCTTGGTGTGGACAATGAGCAGGTGCTGGAGGTGACCAACAGCTTCCCGTCGCCTCCCAGCAGTGAGCGCAAGAAGGGAGCGGACGAATACCAGCTGGACATGATGAAGAGTCTGCGTGAAGTGGGCATGGACAACAACAAGGTGGGCTGGTACCAGTCTGTGGCGATGGGCACGTTCTGCACGGCCTCATTCATTGAGCACCAGTACCAGTACCAGAAGTCGCTGGGCCCTAATGCCATTTGCCTCATTTACGACTCGGCCGAGACGACTAAGGGCTCGCTCAGTCTGCGTGCTGTGCGTCTTACCAAGGCCTTTATGGACACGTACAAGAGCGGATCTTTCAGCAAGGAGAGCTTCGCCAAGGCTGACATTCGTTCGGCCACTGTCGTGGAGGAGATCCCGATTGAGATCCGCAACTCGGACATTATCACGTGCTGGCTGCAACAGACGGCCCACGCCAATGACAGCACGACGGCTAGCAGCTTTGAACGTCTGGACCTGGCCACTAACGTCTACTTGGAGAGCAGCCTCAAGAACATGACGCTGTGGGCCGATGAGCTCGCGCAGGAGCACTACAAATTCCAGGGATACGAGCGTGCATTATCGAAGCAGCGCGCTGCTTACCAGCAGTGGCAGAATAGACAGCGGGAGGAGAACAAGGTGCGTCGTGAGAACGGTGAGGAGCCTGTGCCCGAGGAGGACCCCAACTTTTTCAAGTCGGTGAACCAACCCTCGCGTCTTGAGGCGCTTCTCATCACCAAGCAGATGAACACATACTGCGAGCACATCAACCGTTATGCCGGAAAGTCGTTCCAGAAGCTGTTCCTGGCTGCGAAGATTCACCAGAACGAGTAAATCCGTCACGTGTAGGCTCTCATCTTGTGAATCCGTCGGTTTTCGGCGCAGCGAACGCTCAGCAGGAGACTCCGGAGGCAGGGCAAGCAACAGGACAGCGACTGGTATAAGATCACCAGACGTCTTGAGTAGCTGGTTGGTGGGTCGGCAGTAACATGTCGGCAGGCTAGATAGAACAAGGTTGGATGGAAATGGGTGCTTCCCACTTTGAGGATTGAGTCCCTCTCCGTTCGCGCGTTCATTTAAGGAGAAATCCGTTCGTGTGCTTTTATACTCCGCTGTATTCTTCTTATTGAAGCTCTAGCCTACCTGTACAGATGATGGAGTTGTGGGTTTGCTTTGATCTCCGCTACCTCCGCATCCATTGCAGCAGCTCGACGCACCAGACGCTCTTTGACCGACAACAGGTTGTCTGGAACAAACTTGATGATCAGCGACTGTAGAAAGGAATGCCACGTATTAGAACCATCCATGACATCCGATCGACGAACAGTGCCTTCGCTGGAATTGTTGCTGCGTAGCGAACCTGTCGGTTGCGCTTGTTCGCGATGCTCTGGATTGTTTTCAGGTGCTAAAGGTGCTGTGTCTCCATTCCGGATGAATTCAAATAGCGCGCATAATTGATTCAGAGTCTCCACGCGGTTGCTAGACGTCCTAACGTCATATTGATTGCTGCCAGGTTGGTCGTGCATCCCCAGGTCTATTCGCGAGAGCACCCACTTGACTCGATGCAGCAACATTTGGTCTTCCTGTGCCCCCGCTCCTTTTGAAGCATTTTGCACTTCAAGTTCCGTCCGATCCAACTCGATTTTGGACAAGAGCTCACGGCGCTTGTTGGCGTGCTGTAACACAGTAAGCGCGCGGGGGCGAGGAAGCGGAGGCCGGACTTGGACGGCGGAGCGAAGACCCAGGGAGGCGTGACCAGTTGGTGGGCCACTGAGAGGTTGTTGGTAAATTGAAAAGTGAATTGAAATGAGGAAGGCTCTTACGGTCCTAAGCTAACTGGTGGCTCACAGAGCTCTCTCAAAAATCCAGTAGAATGTATCCTAGAGCCTATCTTTTCCTATCTTCTGATTTGGCTATCTACCAATGATTTTCCTATAAACTTCCACGTAGCAATGTTGACTTGACTCCTGGGCGTCCCATAATCAAGCTTCGAGAACCTTCTCGAATTTCCAGCCAATGAGACTCTCTCAATGTCTCAGCTGAATGGCGTAAACCACAATGGCATAATACCAGAATCTAGTTTTAGCCAATCAAAGTGGGTACATGTAGAATATATGTAGATTGCACTACAGTGCATCAACACACTTCAATGCCGACGGAGGTGCTATCGACAGCATTCCGTCACATGACCTCCCTTCGAGAAAGAGCCTCCCCTAGAAAGGATTCTCTCTTCTTGGACTTCCAATAGAGGTCGATGAGACCAGGGGATCTGTTTCAGATTCTCAACAGGTTCCCATGTGGCCTCCTTCTTGGTCTCGCCCTAACCACCAAACCTTGTACTGCGGCTTCCCCTTGTACTTACGGTGGTTAATCACGGCTTCGACCAGTTGCCCTTCAGTTCCATCGGCTAACACAACCTTGTTCACCTTTGCCTGCGCTTCGGGTCTTTGCGGTACGGCTTCAACAGTGATGTATGGAAAACTGGATGCAACTTCAGGTTCTTCGATAATCCCAACTCATACGAGTCTCGAGATACCTTCTTCTGGACCGGGAATGGTCCAATGAACCTCGGAGCTAACTTCTTCGACTGTGCGTACCCCTTTTATGACGGATATCCAAATTCTTCCATCTAGTAGCACCATGTCGCCAATTTTGAAGTCTTGGACAAGTCTGTTCCTGTCGTAATAATGCTTCATGCGCTCCTGTGTTTTACTCATACGGTCTTGCGCGACCTTGAGGAAGGCTTCCTGTCGGAGAGAAACTCTTTTGCTGCTTTCCAACTTCTTAAACTCCCGGATCTGCCGCGATATCGTCGGGCATATATGGAATATATCCTAGATCCGCTTCAAATGGTGACATGCCAATCGTAGCATGCAATCGCCGATTATAGGCGAACTCTGCCAAATGAAGAAACTCATCCCAATCATTCTGGGCTGGGTTGATAACACCTCGAGATAATCTCCGATAAAACGGTTTGTACACGTTCCGTTTGTCCATCCGTCTGCGGCCTAAATGCCGATGACAGGTTGTGCTGCGTTCCCATAGCAGTGATAACAGCCTGCCAAAACTTAGACGTAAATTTGGAGTCACGATCAGACACAATCGTCTTCGGAAGGCCATGATCTCTTACATAACTCTTCATGAAAACATTCGCAATATCCTCTGCGCTTTGTCTGTCGTCTGCGTAGCAATAAACTTTGCACGCTTGGTCAATCGATCCACAATGACCATGATGGCATTCAAACCATCCTTGCTGGGAGGTAGAGACACAATGAAATCCATTGAAATGTCGACCCATCTACCTCGTGGTATCTCCAGCGGTTGAAGTAATCCGGGAGGCTTCACCTGCCTCGCTTTGTTGCGCTGACACATTTCACAAGTGTTCACATAGCGCTGGATATACTTCATCATCTTCGGCCAATAGTACTTCTCACGTACTGCGACATAGGTCTTGTAATACCCTGGGTGGCCTGCCGTAACTGCATCGTGGTTCTCACAAATGACTCGATTCTTCAGATCTTTGTCATCGGGAATGTACAATCTAGGACTCTCATCTTCACGCGTCTGATAATACAGCACGCCATGATCTAGCGAGTAATGCGGAACCTTGTCTCCAAGCTGTAGCTTCTGACGAAGTCCTTGCAAGTCCTTGTTCCACGAGTACATCTTCACTGCGGATTGTGCCACGGTCATATTGTTCTCGACCATGGTAGCCACAATTTCACGGTTTTGAGCCGTATCAAGAAGTTCCTTCAGGCTCACTTGCGCTGCCTTATGCTCGAACTCAGGATTTCTCGACATCGCATCTGCGACTACATTCGTCTCTCCTGGAATCCACTTGAACAGAGGCTGAAACTCCGCAAGTTCGTTGAACCACCGCGCAATGCGTCGATTCGTCGTCTTCTGCGTGAGAATCATCTCAATGCTCTTGTGATCTGTTTCCACCAGAAATGGCTTGTCGAGGAAGATACACGCGCCATGTCTTCAACGCATGCATAATAGCGAGTAGTTCCTGTTCGCGAACTGGATAATTCAGTTCTGCTGGCTTCATCTTTCTGCCCGTATAGGCTATTGGATGTTCCAACCCTCCCTCCTTTTGAAATAAGACTCCCCCAATTGCGAAATTTGAGGCGTCCATCCGAATTCCGAAAGGTTTGGAGAAATCAGGAAGACTGAGAACCGGAGGTGATGACAAGCGCTTCTTAAGCTCGTCAAAACAGTGTAATTGGTTCTCATCGAGTTCGATAGCATCACGAGAACGTTTTCCCTTGATACATTCATGCAAAGGACCTGCAAACTGCGCGAAATCCTTGCAAAATCTCGAAACGTAAACCGTTGTCCCCAGGAAGCTCTCCATTTGCTTCTTGGTCTTGGGGACTGGCCACTCGGCGATAATCTTCACCTTATCTGGGTCCATACGAACGCCCTTGCGTCCGACAAAGTCGCCTAAGCATGGAATCTCATCCACGCAAAATTGGCATTTGGACAGTTTGATGTAGAGCTTCTGCTCTTCACATCGCTTCAATACCCTGTCCAATGCTGCGATGTGGTCGTTCACATCTTCACCCTTCGTGTATACGTAGATATCATCGAAGTAAATCTTCGCCACATCACTCAAATCCATGAAAACCTTTTGCAGCAGTCGATTAAAGGTTCCTGGGCTACCACTGAGCCCCATGGGTGTGACGAGATATTCAAATAGACCATCTGGGGTTGAGAAAGCAGTGAAAGGTATATCTGCTTCTCGTAACTTCACTTAGTAATAACCCCAAAGTAAGTCCATGCACGAATACCAATAGCTACCGGCCATCGCATCAAAGGTATCTTCCTTGCGAGGCATAGGAATAGC
This sequence comes from Phytophthora colocasiae, assembly GCA_018806915.1. Taxonomy (NCBI): domain Eukaryota; phylum Oomycota; class Peronosporomycetes; order Peronosporales; family Peronosporaceae; genus Phytophthora; species Phytophthora colocasiae. Next base: position 122,407 of record JAGKQI010000102.1, on the reverse strand, counting down.
TTCTGGTAAAATCGTCGCCAAGTTCAATAGACGATAATCGTGCACAATACGCCATCCGACTGGTTTCTTCACACAGAAAGTCGGTGCACAAAATGCTGACGTACTCGGTCGAATGATGCCAGCCTGAACCATCTCTTTGGTCCATTCCTGAATCGTTTTTCTCTGATCAGGACTTTGGCGCCATTGTTTGACCGAAATCGGTTGAGTACCGGGTTTGAGCAAAATCGTGCTCAATTCCTTCCCGTACTGGCGGTGTCTCATTCGGAAGTTCCGTACGGAAAACCGTATCCGCATACTTCAGTAGCGTCTCACGCCGGATTATCCTTGAGAGCGTCCCATCCTTGACTCTTGAAGCGTTCAGCCTTCTCCGAATCATGCGGATTGATGACAAACACTGCCTCAATATCCTTGTCCCTACGCAACATCTGCTGGAACTGTTTGGACGAAATAATCTTCGTTCGCCCAAACTGGCCGTTGTGGCCATGCTGCCGATAGTAATTGAAAATCTCACGGGCCTGCGCAAACTCTGGCGCGGCGTTGTCCTGCCACCCAACGGGCTGGACGAGTCTTCGGCAGTCTCAACTTCACAGTCTGCGTGTTCTCCACCTTGATGCGAGGTGCAATATGTCCAGTATTCCAGTCGATATCAGGGTTCTGCTCCGCAGCCACATCATGCCCAAAACAACATCCTTTCCTTCAGGAACAGGCATGACTTGGAATGTTCCCGTTGTCAAAGGAAACCCTGGTAACTGCAGAGACATCTCTACAGTCCGACGTGGACGATGCACAACTTGAGTCATAACCGAGATCAACTTGCATCATGTCACCTTCCGTGACATCCAACTCCAGCTTCTTCACCAACTCCTCAGGAACGCCATTCAGGCGACTGCCGTTGTCGATGAAGATCGAGACGGGCCTCTCTTGGTCATCCGTCTTGCGTGCTCGAGCTTCAGCCTCTAGGATCGCATACACTGCGCCCTGCATGTACCGATTTGCTTCAGTACGTTTTGGCTGAGTACAATCTGGAGAAATGTGGCCAAACTTGCCACAGTTTCTGCACGTAGCTGTCTTTTCCAATCATCGCTCTTGCCTTTCTTCTTGTCGGAGCTCTTTGAATTCTGCTTCGACTTAGACGCATGATGCCCCGAGCTTGATGATCCTTGCAACCCTTCGCAGGAGCTCTAGGGGAGTTTTCCTGAGTAGTGCGCAAACTCAAAATTCGACGCAATCTCAATGGCATCTTGCAGTGTTGAAGGACTCTCTTCCTTGATCTTCCTCGCTGTCTCCTCTCGCAAACCGTTCTGAAAGAAGAAACGCTTCTCCAACTCGCTGATAGACAACTCTGTCTGTGATAGCAAGTCTTGAAACTTGGAGACGTAATCATGGATGGTCTCATTCTGTTTGAGACCGAAACATCCTCTCGCGAAGATCATATTCGAAGTCCTTCGGCCTGGAAACGAGTGCAAGTCTTCCCTTGAAAGCGACCATGTGGGCTGTACATGTTCTGTACCCTCACACTCTGCGATAAACGCGCGATACCAATTCAGCACTGACTTGCCTAAGTTGCTGGAGATCATCGTCACAAAATCCGATGTATCTGCCTCATCAACTCGCGTCTGCTTGCGTAATACTGCTCGGTGGCGAAGATCCATAACTCAATATCTTCGCCGTATTTGCCTTCATACATAGGCGGATCCTTCTTTCTTTGCTCACCCCTGGACGCAACTAGATATTCGAATCTTGCGTTGGCCTGCTGCATCTGTGCTTGCAACTGGGTTTGCATCTGGGCTTGGTATGACTGTTGCTGCTGCGTTAAGTAAACTAACAGCTGTTGCATCGACATCGTGTCTGATGCTGCGCCTGCTTGTCCCGACGACATATTCGTAGCTTGCGGTTGACCCTGTGGATCAGGAGTCGTCCTAGCCGTTGGTTGCGGTTGGCCCTGTGGATCAGGAGCCGTCCTAGCCGTTGCTTGCGGTTGGCCCTGTGGATCAGGAGCCGTCCTAGCCGTTGCTTGCGGTTGGCTCTGTGGAATAGGAGCCGTCCTAGCGGTTGCTTGCGGTTGGCTCTGTGGAATAGGAGCCGTCCTAGCGGTTGCCTGCGGTTGGCCCTGGTGTGAATCAGGTGCCGTCCTGGCTGTTGCCTGCGGTTGGCCCTGGAGTGAATCAGGAGCCGTCCTGGCAGTCGTTCGAGGCGTTCTACGCGGACGCGGGTTTGGAGAGTCGCGCTCACTCGATCTACCACGTGTAGATGACATTTCGAGTGGACTTTTCGTAGCACGAACTCAATCCAATAAAACCCAAACCCAATGAAAGAAGGAGAAAACCTTTCTTTAGTTACGACTACTGCTTACTTCGCGATCTCGCTTGATCGTAGTGATGTCTTCAAGATGTCCGAGCTCGACGAAAATCTCGTTAAGTAAGCCCTTGACTCTCTCTGCAACCGCGTCGTCCTCAATACGATTTGTCAGTTCTTGAAACGACGGGTAATGCGACGAGACTTCTTGATATTCTTAAGCAGATCCTCTTGAAGCTTAGAGAACTTCTCAGCGTCGTAGGGTAGTCGAAAAGACTCGTATCAGGAAGAGGAGCTCGTCTCACAACTTTGACAACAGGTGGTTTCGAACTGTCTGTCAAGTTGAGCTACGACTCTTCCTTTTACGACTCTTGTTGTGGCTCGGTTTGTACCGACCCATACCAAAAGAAAGGGTAAATTGGAAGCTACCGGGGAGCGATGGAAATAAAAGCTGCACTTAAGAGCGTTCCAAGCACTGAACCGGCTAGTAGCGACCAAAGAGTTACGTGCACTAGGCAGAGATATACCAACCTTTCAAAGTTGATTCCCTGACCTGTGATGGGCACGAACTCTCCCAAAGACAACCCAAAGAGACCCTTTAGGCCTAGCACTTCCCCAGCAATTGGCTGGTGCTAATAGCCAAGGATCTACTCGCTTCTGGCTATGCCGCCCACGAGACCCGACCTTGGACGATGGAGCGAAGCTTGACCCGACAAGCGCTACTATGTAACACAGTAAGCGCGCGGGGGCGAGGAAGCGGAGGCCGGACTTGGACAGCGGAGCGAAGACAGGAGGCGTGACCAGTTGGTGGGCCACTGAGATGTTGTTTGTATATTTAAAAGTGAATTGAAATGAGGAAGGCTCTTACGGTCCTAAGCTAACTGGTGGCTCACAGAGCTCTCTCAAAATCCAGTAGAATGTATCCTAGAGCCTATCTTTTCCTATCTTCTGATTTGGCTATCTACCAATGATTTTCCTATAAACTTCCACGTAGCAATGTTGACTTGACTCCTGGGCGTCCCATAATCAAGCTTCGAGAACCTTCTCGAATTTCAGCCAATGAGACTCTCTCAATGTCTCAGCTGAATGGCGTAAACCACAATGGCATAATACCAGAATCTAGTTTTAGCCAATCACAAAGTGGGTACATGTAGAGATATGTAGATTGCACTACAGTGCATCAACTTGCACTTCAATGCCGACGGAGTGCTATCGACAGCATTCCGTCACACGTGCAGCGTAATGACATCCTTCAGGTCCTTCGAAAGCAACGGGTTGTCTCTGTACATCGCTTCAATGCGGTCCACTGTGCCTGGATGCACCACCCGCACCGCTTCTAGCATGCCCTGCACTCGAGCGATGCTTTGTTCAGCCTTGTGAATGCCAAAACGCGTAGCTTGAGTCGTCTCATACAACTGTGCGAGCTCCTGCTGCTTGTCCATGAGTTTATCCTCAAGTTGCACGATGGAAGCCTGAAGAGCGGCGATATTATCTCGATAGAGAGCAGCATTGGCTTCTAGACCGAGACACATGCGCTTCTGGTCCTCGAGACTGCGTAACAAGTGAACCTTCGAGTGCAAACCCTCAATGTGTCCGAAGAGTATCTGGTGCTTCCACAAGCGGAAGAAATTGTACTTGATGTGACGTCGCTGACGCCGTTCATACGCGACACAGATGCTCTCCTTTGCCGCTCGTTCTGCACGTCTGCGAGCCATGAATACGTACCAGCGTCGAAATGGAATCGTATAGATTCGCCGAGAATATGCGTGCCATTCCTCCACAGCGTTCTCCCTTAAAGCATGTTGATACTGAGCGCGAATGTGCCAACGTTTCAGGAGCCAAGCGAGTGTATCCCTCGTGCTACCTTCGAAAAGTCTTCGAACGCAGCGGATAAGCTGGCAGTACTTGGCCCATGCTCTCAAGTGTTTTAGCATGTGTGTACGTCGATAATGAGCGTCAATTTTACGGAGATTGAAGTACTGGTCATATCTCTCGAGCGAGCGACGATCAACAACGCTTGCGATGGCCTTGTCGATTTGTGTGGCGCGAAAAATCTTTACCCATTCTTCCACGACGTGTTTCAATAATTTACGGTGATCGTGCGCGATGGCAAGCTCCATGTTCTTCTTCATAGGCAGATAAACAACGTTCTTCATCAAGTGGAAGTACCGTTTCATCACATGCATGGGATGTCGAGCTCGAACGCGGCGGATGTTGTCTTTGAGGAATTCTTCGTGCACCATCTCCTTTGTGATGACATCGAATCTCTCCATCGCCTCCAACCGCTGTCGAGCCGCGTAATGGCGAGCTCTGGCATCTGCTGAAGCTTTTTTGCGGCTACGAGGCCCCAAAGCCGAGGACTTCCAGGGAAGGAACACGAACTTCAAGAGGTTGCACTGCTTCTCCCGAAAGCGATGCTCCGTTTCTTCGAGTCGGGACATCTTTAGCGGCAAATTCATGAGCACGACGTCGCGGATTTCGGCTAGAATTCGGCGCAAGAAGGAGCGGACACGTTGCTTCTGCATGAGAACGATCTGTTTGTTGACGAATTCTTCGCGCGCTGCAAATTGCTCCACGTACGTGAGAAAGAGGACAGATTTCCGTGACCGCCAACCCCCAAGAGCAGCTTGCAGCTTCTGGAAGCGTCGACGTACTATGAAGCCTCGACACATCATTGATATCTTCGTAGCCGATAGATGGCGCTGCTTATCTCCTGAAGCCACTTCGTGAAACACCTTATCCAGTCGCCGGACTGTCGAGCGAATATCTCGCACAGTATGAGTCACTTGTGCGCTAGCCTTCGGGTTTACAGCCGTAGATTGTCGAGTGTTTTCCTCACCTCCACCAGGTTTATGCGCCTTGGCGACTTCCTGTATACTTTCATGCAAGAACCTTTCGATTCCCAACTGATGAACGTTGCGATCATCGTTTGAGGAACCGGACGCTTGCCTTTGACTTCCACGACTTGAAGCGGTAATGTTCGTAGCCACACGCTGCAAACGTTGGTCAAGGCTGGCAATTTCACTGGATAGTTGCTGCATAAACTCCAACGAGACGGCTTGTCCTGGAATACCAGCGGGAGATTTCGTTCCAATTGCAGCTGGAGCGGTCGACACGGAGGCTCCAGCACGATTCCTATCTGGCAAACCTATTGCATCGCAGATCGTCAGCCAGAACGCAATATACGACTTTTTAAGCTGTAGCTAAAAAGCACGCACCACCAGCTCGTGCAGCATTTAAACGTCGGGTAGAAGCGCTAGGTAGAAGCGCAGTCGAGGAGCGCGTCACACTTGCATCATTCTCCCCATTTGCCATGCGGTTGAGCAGTACTTCCTCCACTGACTGTTGCCCTGGAGGCAAGCGCGACGCTTTCCGCACCATTATCTTTAGGAGACATATGAGTCATTAACACATTTAGTCCGACCATTTCTAGGAAATAGTCCTTCTAGATTACCACACAAAAATATTCTGATTTAGTCCGACCATTTCTAGAAAATAGTGATTCTAGATTAAAACCACAAGGTCACATCACTTCAAGCTGAATATGGCCGATGCCAAGGCAGCGCGCCGAGCCAAGATCCGCGCAGCCTTGCAGCGCTTCGGCTTCTCAACGTTACGCGGTCTTCAAGGTGCTGCTCTGCGTCGAGTCTTGTCCGGGAAGGACACGTTAGTGCTGATGCCAACGGGTGGAGGCAAGTCGCTTTGCTACCAATTGCCAGCGCTGCTTCTCCCTGGTCTCGTGGTGGTCGTCAGTCCATTGTTAGCTCTAATGCAGGACCAGGTTGCAGCTCTACGTTACAAGCAGATCGGTGTGGAGATGCTGTCGTCGCTAGTACCCAAGAAGCAACGCGAACGGATTGTGACTCGACTGCTACAACAGTTCGAGACTAATACGACTCAGATGGAGAGAGTAGATCTGTTGTACACGACGCCCGAGACGTTACAAGGTGAGCAGATGCAGCTATTACTGAAGAAATTACAGCAACAAAACGGACTTGCGTTGTTTGCTATTGATGAAGCTCACTGCATCAGTTCCTGGGGACACGACTTCCGACCGGCGTATCGGAATCTCGGGAAGCTAAGGAAATTGTTCCCAAAGGTTCCGATGATCGCACTCACAGCTACCGCAACGCAAAAGGTGCGAGAGGATATCATAAAGCAACTGCATTTTGCTGCCGATGGATCCGACGTGCTTTTGGCAGATTTCAACCGCGCCAACATCTCGTACACGGTGTACGACAAGGAGAAGCTAGCTGACCCCGTTGGCGCGTTGTGCCGATACATCAAGAAAAGTCATGCAAATAGCTGTGGAGTTGTGTACGTTCACAAACGAGCTGACACGGACGACCTCGTTCTCTCGATACAGAAGCATGATCCAACGTTGAAAGCTGCTGCTTTTCACGCGAAGATTCCACAGGAGGAACGGGAGAATACGTTAAAGAAGTGGCTTAGTGGAGAGATACGAATCGTGTGCGCGACAATTGCCTTTGGAATGGGCATTGATCACCCGAATGTTCGCTTCGTTGTGCACTGGAACATGCCGAAGACACTTGAAAACTTTTATCAAGAATCAGGGCGCGCAGGACGAGACGGTGAACCAAGTCAGAGCGTGTTATTCTACTCTGTCCGCGACTACGATTTGTTTCGGTTCCTACAGGAGAAAGAAACGCAGAAGTCAGATAATACCGGAGCAACTTTGAATGAGAAAATGAGTTCGAAGTCGAAGAAAATGGACAAGATCGCTCATGCTTTACAACTCCTGGATAAAGTCAAGACATTCGCCACGAAAAAAGAGTGCCGTCGTCAAGCATTATTGCGATATTTCGGTCAGAAGAGCGTAGTGGCAGACTGCAACGGAACCTGTGACGTATGCAACCCAAGGCTTAATTTATTCCGGTTCGAGGAGATGCCAGTTATTGACAAGCGCACGGAAGGGTTTTGTCGCGAATCAATCAAAACGATCAAGACACGAGAGGCTTTCACCAAGGCGAAGATGCGAGCAGGAGACGTACGACGCAACAATCTGATATACGGACAGAGAGGATCGTACGTACCTGTTGAGACCAAGTCTGTTGTCGTTCGAGGTAGCAAACGCGCTTTAGCTGCTGACGGGTTCGTGGCTGTAAATGGAGACGTGAGCTCCGATGAGGAAGAGTTTGACGATGATGAATCGTCAAATGTCGTTCAAGAACTACATTCCAACCAGAGACAACAAACTTTGGACGACACATTGGAAGCCCTCGAGAGAGCTGAACGTAGTGCTGGAAGCTGGAAAAGACAAAAGTTATCCCGAGCTTGGGAGATGATAAATCCCCATTCCATGTTGAAGTGAATAATACGATGTACCTATGTCACTCTTTAGGTCATAATCAAGGGGTTCCGAATCAAGTCGAGATGTTTTGGCGTCGCAGTCGCGCGAAGGAGGCGGCAGTGGAGGAGACGGATGACCTTGCGAAGCTGCAGAAGCAGTTCGGTATTACTCCAGTGGGTGATGCGGACGTCCAGGCGGAGTTTCAAGCGCTGTTGGCTGCCACAGGCGCCGCTACAGGCTCTAGTCCAACGGAGGAGAGTATTCTCTTTGGGAGTGGAGGTGACGACGAAGAGGACGAAGAGGCAAAGATCCTTAGAGATCTACAGATTAATGGACTCAGTCTAAGTGATGAGGAGAGTGTTGGTCATCAAGAAGCGAAGTACGAGCTGCGTGGTGTTTTAGACGAAGTGCATCAGACAGCGAGAGAGAATCAGAGTCGAGAGGCTGCAGAGATGAATGGAAAGACAATTCAGAAGGAGGAAGAACGTGAAGCTGCACAGGTACATGCCTTGAAGATGGAGGCTCTGACTCTTAAAAGAGCGGGAGATATGCAGGGGGCATTAGCGAAATTCCGAGAAGCCAAACAACTTCAAGAACAGTTTTCTTCGGCACAAGGAAGTGTAGCTCGTGCTTCGGATAGAGAAGCAGTGACAAAACAGCCAGAAGAACCGGCAAAGAGAGTACGACCACCTGTAGATACGATGCTGGATGATGATGAAGATGTCGAAGTCACTGACGAGGACATGAAGGACCCTGAATTTCTTGCTCAGTTGGCAAAAATGGGTCTGACTGATGATCATGGTGAAACTAACCGTGAAGAAGAAACTGTAGGGATTCATACAGTTATGCAGCAGATATCCGTCTTGGACAGACAGATTCATGAGTGCAAAATGAAAGCTGTCCAACTCAAACGACAGAATCAGATTACCGAAGCCCTGGCGTGTATGAGGGAAATCAAGGAGCTGGAGGCCAAGCGTGACGAGTTGCGATCCTCACCAGTGCCATCTAGTAGGGAACCTGCAGTTCAACAACCAGCAGCACCAACGATTGAGGAGTCAACTTACCATACTCCTGAAGTCTGCACTATTACGCGGGTACATTTGAACGCGAGCGTTGCCGGAAACTTGGTGGATAGCGACAACGAGGACACTTTGGATGTTGAAGTTACAGACGAAGATATGGACGATCCAGCTTTTGCTGCGGAATTACTGACACTAGGTGGAGGCGGGACCCCATCAACTAATTTAACAGCTACATCTGCCTCAACAGTGGTGATTGCTGCTTCTTCTTCCGCTGCTCCATCGAACCAAATACTTCCAAGCTCTCGATCGTTGAAAAATGCTGTATCGATTGATGAAGATTACCTGATCGACGCATTCGATGATAAATCTGATTCTGAAGGGGAAGGAAATCATCTAACGACTGTGATGTCGAGTGGCTCGCTCCACTCTATGTCTTCAGTACCAGACATGAAGATGGCTGTGCCACCTGCTGAACAAGTTTGTGCTAACGTACAGGTGGGAAATAAACAGATTACGGATCTCACAGCACAGCTACAGAAATCAAGAGAGACGGCTCTATCACTAAAACGAAAAGGTGATATTCAAGGCGCGCTTGAATCGATGCGACGCGCGAAACAGATTCAAAACCTCATTGATTTGAAGCAGCAAGCTTCTGGAATGACTACATCAATTGGAAGATTGGAACAGAACTCCGCACGCACCGCCCAATTTCACGAGCTCGAACAACTACTGGTGGAATTTGGTAACCAAGCAATGACACAGGCGAAAGAAAGCCTATCAGTAAATCGAGAAAAAGCGTCAGAATGGCTAGCCAAGGTAATTCGGATCGGTGTTGTTTTGCGGTTGTGTTTTATTTTAACTGTCGTTATGCATTTTCAAAAAGCGAAAAAAATATGGAACTGAGCTGGAAAAGCTTCGGCAAATGCGGCAAAACCCATTCCAGCTACCCCCACACTATGAAATTTTTCGAAGTTCTCGTCAAGTTGAATTCGAGTTGCCATTTATTCCTGATGACCGTATCAAGGTATCAGTGAAGAGTGTGAATGGGCTGTCTCAGGCTGCGGGCAAATCCGTTTTTGTCAAATTCTGCCTCAATTTCCCGTCCGCGACGCCACACGAAGGACACACTCCCGAATTCCAAATCAACTCTAACGCTTCGAAGCTGCCGTCAAAGCAAGCAGAGTTTGGATTCAAGTTGGCGCGATCAAGAGGAACTATGCGTCTTTTTGAAATTAAGAAGGCCATTTTCGAGGTTTGGAAGCCAGGAACGCTTTTTCGCAACCCTGAACTCGTAGCCCGAGCCTATCAAGAATTGGTAAGTAGAGTGTAGGTGCCAACGTTGATGTTATACTAACGAGCTTTGTATTGTGCTTCTGCTATTAGACACCGTTGCTGACTTGTTGCGAAATAAACACTCATCTACCTTTCCTTGGATCAAACAGAAAGCCATGCGGAGGAGACATCGAGGTATTGTGCACACGTTTACCTGATTGTGTTCCAAGCGTATCCGGGGTGTCTAATAATTTGTATGATGTTTACCTCATAGGTTGCTATTCAAATGCGTCGCCCACTTAAAGAGCGAGAACACCGTCAAGAGACAGTTGAGGAACTTATCATCGGTGACTATCCTGAACCAGCAACAGCCTCCTCCGACCATCTTCCGATGCCGACTGTAGCATTAAATCCACCCCCTGTCAGTACACCGAGGCCAAGTAAAGCGGCGACACCGAGATCCGATAGTAGCATCAGTCCAACGCACCAAGAGGACCCAGCTTCTACCACTGCCGCCGTGAAGGACCCACACCATGTGGATCTGATCATCAGCTACGATGTCATCAATGAAGAGGTGAGTGCTACTGCATTAGTTCTTGATTGCGTGTATCTAATGGGTTCCATATTGCATCATTTAGCTTGAAAAAGTGGGGGCGAAGCTTCCGTCCTTAACAGGGCCTGCTTCAATTGAGTTGAGCGATCGATACGATTCTCTGGCATTAAAGAAACAATTGCTGGAGATTGAGATGCAGACGGGCAAGCTGACTTTGGATATGTATGTTGAACGTCTGCACGAACGAATTGCTGAAGACCGAGTGCTGATCTCACACCTTCTTGCGTCGAATCGTCGACTGGATGCTGCACGTGTTCTTCACCGCATCAAGATAATGGAAAAGGAACTAGAGGGAACTGAAGATGGCTCAGCCGAATCGTAGCTCTGAGATTTTGTCGTATACCAACAATGGCAGTCACTATTGCTACTCTTCTTTATGAAGTTTTTCCAGTGCTAGAAGGAGTTTTCCGTAAGCCACAAGCTGTCCCTGGTCTCCGTCTTCGGTCGACGAGGTTAGTCCTGGAAAATACATTTGTAAGCTTGTGAAGGCATCTGGAGACAATGACAGACCGATTTGATCAAAAACTCGCTTCAATTGTTTCATCTTGATGCAGCCCGCGTGCTTGTAATCTTTGAGCCGTAGATACTCCTCCACGATATCAAGCTGCGAGTCAAAATCGATGGATGACATTTGGTTGTGAAGGGACCGAAGAATGGCGACGCGATCGCAAGACGGTTTGACATCGTTATTCTTCTCTTGAACACGAGCTTGCTTTTCTTTCTTGGTTTCAACTCGTTGGTCAGGTACACTTGCCTCTCGTTTCTCAGATGACTTACCATGGTTATCCTGTGGTAGTACAACTGCTGCCTTGTTCACGACTGGAGATCGCCATTGAGACATCACCTTCAAAAAGAGCTTGTACGCAATGTGGCCGTCTCGACCAACATCGAAAAGATGCTCTAGACGGTGCTTTTCCAGCGTTGTTATACGTCGTTCAAGAGCTCGCTCTAGCTGTGTCCAAAAGGTTTCATTTGGGAGATTGCTTTGATTATACCCTCCACACTCCGTCAGCAACCGACTCAAATATGCAATTCGAGGCATGGTGTCTTGGTTTTGAGGGTCCACTTCCGAGTACATGCGATCAGAGAGCTTCTTCAATAACTGCGGTCCGTATGGGTCTAACACGAATGAGTCAAATTCGGTTCGTGAAATCCCGCCTCCATTATGGCGAAAAATACACATGCTGCGTAGCAAAGCACTCAACTGATCTGGCACCAAGGTATAGTTTAGAGCTTGCAAACCACTGTAAAAATTCTCTACCGTCAAGAATCCTTTCTTCTCACGGTCAAAGTGGCTGAACGCAGCATCTAGTTGAGTATAAATTTCGTTGTTGGCATGATTGATTTTCCCTGCAATTCCAGCTTTCAAACGAATTCGTGCTCGTAATTGCTCAGTAATTTGTTCATACCGACGTGATTCAGATCCAGCCGACGCGTTGATAGCTTCACATAGCATTGCAGTGTAGTGTACTGCGTCTGCGCGTCCCGAGCTTCTGAAATGGCGGACCAATTGCCCTATAACGGCCTCAGCCGAGGCTATTTGTCCGATATTCAGACGTAGAAGTGTTTCTTTCAGTTCCATTGCTGTCACGAACCCAGTGTATGCTCGATCGTGAGCCTCAAACTCTCCACGAAAATCAACTCCACGTTCATCACATGACTCCAGAAATTCAGCAAGCACCACGATAGGACTCTTTGGTTGCTTTGATGTGGAGACAGTCGCTAACTGCTTTGATTCAACTGTATCCTCACACTTTTGTGGTGAATTGGCTGGAGCGTTTTTCAAGAAATCTCTGATATAAGTATGAACAGATTTCAGAGATACGGTCAAGTTTGAGTCACCATCGGCATCGTAGACTACAGTCGAAAATTTTTGTGCCAGTAATCCTGCAACGCGTTTCGATATCAAGTCAACTAACCCGTTGGAGTCCATCTGGCGCCACAGCTTTGCTGGACCAATATCAGCAAAATGATGAAGGACACAGAATTCTTGGAACTGGACAAAGCTCTGCTGAATCTTGGGCAACGAATATTTCACAGCTGCCTCCAATGCATACCTCAGGCGTTGTTCATTTTCACTCGAAAGTTGATAGTTAGATTTAGTCTCAGATATTTTCCGTACGGGTAAGCCAAATGACGTTTCAAAGAACTTCACGAAGTTCATCCTTTTCTTGGTGGGTAGCTCACCAAAAGCAGCAAAGAGAACTTGCACGTCGTCCGGCGACAGCGTGACCCCAAGTCTCCGCATTGCCAGTAAGAATCGACCACACTCCACACATTCATCACTGCTGTCGTCGTTATATGAGAACGCATCGGCGATTTCCCTTGAAGCATCGTTTTGAGATTGAAACTTCTCCCTAATCTTCTCCACTAATGCTTTTGCATTCGCAATATCGTTTACTGCCCCGGCTTGTTTTCGACATGTTACCGCTGCTTCCCGCCAGTTCATTCGAAGAAATGCCTCACAGTCAATTTGATCGGTCAGATGAGGGTCATACGTGTAGAGCAATGTGCGCATCTCGTTCTCATCCAGTGACAAGCCTAGGCGAGTGCTACAGATCTTCACAAAGTTTCCTCGACTGATCACTCTATCTGAAGCTGCCTCAGTCTCTGTCGTCAGAATCTTGTTCCAATTCGCGACTACCTCAGAAAGCTGTTTACTTGATAGCTTATCTGCTTGTTCTTGAGCACACTTACGAAGTTTTTCCTCAACAACGTCCATATCAACTGGAGGGGGTGGTGTTGTCCAATCCAAGAATCGACGATAATTAATCCCAAATGAACCATTAGTCTTCACGCCGAAAGCCTTAGCAATGCCCTTCAGTTGGTCTTCGGTGAACAGTAAAAATCCGTTTCGGCGTGCAATCGCGACAAACTCGGGTAGAGAGATAAATCCCTTCTCCAGCCAGTCGAATCGTTCAAACTCAAATTTCAAATCAGAATAGCTCCCACAGATGAATTTTCTGCAATTCCAAGCTAACCGCTGGAGGTGATGCATGTCATACTTATTCCATTCCTCAGATAGTGCCTTTCGAGCGTACTTCGCTGCTGCTTCCAGTCTCAGGCAGAGATCCTGAATCGAAATTCGCTGAGTTATATCATCGCTTCCAGCGATCATGCGGAAAAGTACGGTCGCATCTCGAGGTTCAAACGATTGAGTTTCTGAGCCCAAATGCATCAAAACACGAAGTAGTTCGTCCTGCGTCAAACGCCCATCATCCGAATTCACAAAAGTCAGGATCTTTTCACGTAGTGAAGATATTCCAAAACTATGGCACCGCTCCAAAGTTTCAGCTAACTCTTTGCAATGCGGTAGCTGTGTAAGAGTCTGAAGAAGAGCGTGATAGAGAATTTCGTAACCATTTGCATCGAACAAGATAGAGACGAGATGTAGCTCTTTGCGCGACAACTGGGCACCAAGCCTGGACAAGCATTCGTGAAACTTTCTAAAAGAAACGCGCCCGACCTCCTTCATATCTCCAGCCAAAATAAAAACGTACGATGCATATCCAACATCGAAGAAAAGGTGCCGAAGCACTGACAAGCGCTGGTTCATTCCTCGCTCACTTTCTTCAGTAGAAGTAGAGAAAATAAAGTTCACAAGAGATCGATATGCTACCATCCCGGTTTCTTTCACAGAGAAATAGTCCATGAGTTTCCATAGTAACTCTGGAGGCAACGCAATTCGCGGGATCTTAGAGAGGAAATAGCTGAGCTGCTTCTTCGAGAGAAATCTGGTCCGTTTTACCTCAGGAACATCCCGTTCAATTTCAGCAAGGATATCATCTTCAAGACTATTTAGGTCAGCAAAAGTCCACTTGTTCAACACACTTTGTAGCTGGCAATCTGCTTCCAGGATTGTTGTCGTTACATGGTCCACTCCACGTTTTTGTTGACACTGCTCTTTGTAGTGGCGATATCGTCTTTGAAGCGTTCGCGCAGCGTCTTGGTGGATAGTCCGCGGTATATGGAGTTCTTTTACTTGTTGTGCAAGCCGTCCCTGTTGCGATATTGCCCCCTCTTTCGCTTGCATCCGCTGGTCCTGTAGTTTACTCTCCACTTGTTCATACACCAAGTTTTTACTACTTGCAGATGCGATTGCTTTCATACGATCCAAGAAAGCTTGTTTCCGTCGCTGGAATTCAGTTGCTGCGGGTATAGCCTTTGAATTGCATTCTGGGGTAGCTTGGGGTGCGTCTTTTTTTAAGGTTTCTGTCTTCGTTTTAGCTTGGGGGGCGAGAGCTGGCTGCTTCAAATGTTGATTACCCGATGAGGCTACGTCTTTCAAAACCTCGTCATCCAGGTCGATGCAACCTTGAGGGGGAGAAACAATTACTTTATTTTGGACACTAGTGGAAGGTGACTGCTTCGTATGGCTTCGGACTAGTTCACGATACTCCGACTCAATATTCATCAAGTCGAAACCCAAGGCAGCCAAACATTTTCTGAACGCTGATCGAGTGATTCTGCCACATTTTGCTTCATCAAACGTCTCAAAAATCTTAGGGGCAGGTACAACATCCACAACCTTTCTTTTCTTTTGCTCTTGAGTATACACACGAAGTCGTTGTCGGATCTTGTGGCACAACAGTCGCTCACTGCAGCTAAGGCGGGGATTAATGTGGAGCAACAAATAGTTCACAGCTAGATGTTCATCCGAGGTACCCTGGGCATTTTCACTATCGCGTACAACAGCTGAACGGTGATTGGGGGCAGAATCGCCAGCGACTCCAAACGAGGAAATCAAAAGTTCTCGTTCTGCGTCGGAGAGGAAAATACCGTACTTCTCTCCAACATTAGTCACGGTTTTCATGGAAATAGTCCGGGATTTTCGCTCTCCAGTGTCTGTGAAAGCATCTTGAACCGATACTAATAGTTCTGAGTCCAAAGCATATTCGAATCTCTCTTTCATTTTTGCGGCCAATAGCTCCAATTCTTCGGACGGAAGCGCGTAATACAAGAACTGCCGGTAGTTAACGCGCCCATCCATGTCGGAAGAAAACATCGATAATATAGCGTGCTGCTGGTCGAAGTCAAGGGAATGCATATCAATGGGCCGACCATTTACTCCCCGAGCTCGCTGAGATGAAGATAGTTGGAGTACCTGGAACGGGTCCTTCCACTGAATCAGAATGGAAATATCACCAGCATAGCGATCGTTTTGATCTTTCAATGGAAACCACCCCCGAATTGTGTCACCGTTCACAAGGTCAGATAACGCTAATCCGCATCTTCCAATCATCCCATCTTCATTAGAACTTTCATCAAGCTCGGCTTGGTCGTCGAACACAGTAATCCAGAAACGAAATTGGGAGAAAAAACGAAGTAGACTTGCATCCACTTCTAAAGGAAAAGCTTGTCGGCTGCAGCTCAAATCATACTCTGGATTGGCCGATTCAGTTACGATATTCGAGAAAACGTCAGGAAAGCCAAGCAGTTGGTAGTGCGTGTACGATGACGGGACTCGGGATATTGAGTCGTCAGCGTGCTTTCCATTAGAGCGCAAATTCCTGCAAGCAAACACTGTAATTTGCAGCTCATTTGTGGACTCTTCACAATCACCATCTCCACAAAATGCGTCCGTCACAACTTCTGGGTCATTAAGTTTGCCTGGCATTGACAGCAATTTGATATCTTGTGGGTACGAGCGAAGATGCACCTGCCAAATTTCCGATATTGGAGTCGATAGTCTCAGTATCACATTTAGTGTTCCCAAGACAGTTGGGCCATCACTGTTGCTACACAGCGATCTCACTGCTAACGTGGACTCCTTCACAACCCCTTTTGACTGCAGTAGTTTGGAGAGTCGTATCGATGCTTTACCAATCAACTTAAAGTCGCCTCGGATTGCTTGATGTACTTCCAGAAACACAGACTCTGATGCAAGATACCTCAAGAAAAAACCGTCAACTGTCACTTTGAACGTAGCTGACAGATTATAGTGTGGGCGGCTTCCCATCAGAAGTGGTGTTGACTGCGATTCAAAGTCGTAAAAGTCACACAGCACAAATGTGGAGGAGTTAGCACCTACCACACGGTTATCAAAGTTTGCACTTATCACTCCCATTTCAAGAAGTTGTTCACCCGGCGCCAAGTCATTCGCGGCTAAGATCAGTGACTCGGATAATGATGCCACTTCACTGTCACCGCCATCACTTGCTGAATCTACAGAGCATTCATCACCAGCCTCTCGCATTTTCAGCAGCAACTTCTCTCTAGCATATTTCAACTGCCGAACTTCCGCTTGAAGAGTATTAATTCGTTGCTGTCGCTCTTCGCAGAGTAGTTCTAGCTCTTTCATTCGTCGCTGGAGCTGATTAGATCTTGAAATCTTTGCTGTGGTCAATTCTTCAATCTCCAAGGCAAGCTCCCGATTAATGTTTGTTTGGGCTTGCAACATTTTCTCGCACCGCTCCAGCTCCTGCATAGCCTTCAAATGGGCAATCTGGAGTACGTGAGCGCGATTTCGCAAGTGCTTCACATTATTGTCCTCCTCCACATCAAGAAAAGTTCCAGCTGGGGGAAGATCTCCGTATTTCCGACTTACCACACCTCCACCTCTACAATGGCAACACCACACATATTAGTTCAATTGATTTAGCAATCGTTGAAAAGGAGTTCCATACACGTTGAACGAAGCGACGGATCCTTTGCCTGGTGATTTATTGTTGTGTACCGGAGAAGAGCAAGCGTCTCGTTTTTCTGGGAGTTTATGTTGCGACTCCGGAGGCCGAACAATGGCAAGAGGTTCTGTTTGTGGTACAAACGTTGCCACTCTCCCTGTCGTTGATTTAATCGATTCAAGGCTTCTTGCATTTCTTTCCTCCATGAGGTGGTGGGCCATTTGTGCCAAATCCTGTTCAACCCGGTCTTTCGCCTGTTTCAATTGTTTGATGCTGTTCTGCAGTTCTCGAATGACAACTTGAAGTTTCTGATTCTCTTCATTCATTTGAGCTAAAGATGTCTTTTGTTCTTGTGTCAGCTTCTCGAGAGCAAAAAGTTTGTCAATGCGTTCCTTGCGCTGAAACGCATCGTTAATAAACGGGCTCTCGCAAAGTGCAGTCATTCGCTCTTCCAACCGGCGGTTTTGCTCTCGAAGAAGAGTAATGTCTTTTTCTTGATCACCTGCCTTCAAAAGTCGGACCTCCAGTTCTTCTTTTTCCATGCTCGTGTCCTGCAGCTGTGTCCGGAGTTTGTGTATCTGCCGGTTCATCTGCTCCATCTGCCCAAGTGTCTTCTCTTGAATTTCGCGTTCAGCCAGAGCATTGGATTCCAGATTTTCGTATCTAGCATTTAGAATTGCGAGTTGTGCTTGGCGGTCTCGCAGGTCTCGCTTTATTTGATCCAACTCCAAACTGCTGAGCTCTTTATCATGTTCCCCTTCGTCTTCTTCGTCACTCGGTCCTCCCTCGTCGTTATTATCTCGTTTTTGATGCCGGGTTGTATCTGTTCGCAACTGCTCATTTTCCTTTTGCAACTTCATCAACTGTTTCTCTGCGATAACAAGGCGTTTCTTCAACGCCATCTCCAAATCTCCCGAAAAAGTATCTCGATGCAGTTTTCGTGCGCTTTCAACCTGGTTTCCAATGGTACTACCTGCAAAGCTTGTATTAGTAACTGCTGTGCTGCTAGAAGCCTTTTTCTTCTGCACCACCGGAGCTGACGATAGACGCTTCACAACGCCTGATCGTCGACATTGTTCCTGTAGCCAACGATTCTTCTCCAAAAGCACCTGATTCTTCTTCCTCAGTGCAGTGTTCTCGCCTTTCAAAGCTGTGATAAACTTCTCTGCGTCCAAGTCTCGGCGTACAGGGAGAACTGCTGTCTTGTTGCCTCCAGTCGCGGGGTCGTCCTGGTTGTTCCCGACTTCATTTGGTCGAGTCTTGGCCAGCTTCTCCTCGATAATGGCCAGTTTAGTATACATACGCTTAATAGTAGCCTCTTGCTCATTCTTCTTCTTCTTGAGCGCCGTATTCTCGTCTCGCAGCAGCAGATACTTGTCCTCATACTCGCTTGGCATCTCTTGAAGCAAAATACAGAGTGATGGTTGAAGCTCCTGAAAAAGGGAAACTTCCGCGCATACAAAGTTCAAGTGAAATGGTGCAGATGGATCAGGTGGTCATTCTTTCGCTTTAATGCCATTTCCATTTGAGCCAACCAAAACATCGGCGAGGGAGAGCGCATCAATCGCCACCAGACCAAGTCAACAGCCCCGAGAGCTCTTGACGTAACCAGCGCTACCAGCAACACCGACGTCCAACGCAACCAACCAGCTACGCACTAGTCTACACACACAGCATATCAGCAATATGAGTGAACAAAAGAATGTGAAGGAGCCGCAGCAGCCAGTGGAGGAGCAGAAGAAGGAGGTGGAAGACACGACGGTTGCTGTCCCTGCAACTTTGAACGACGTCGCCACGAAGGTGATTACAGGAATTAACTGCAGATACTTTTGGATGCCGGCAGAAGGCTGATACAGTGGTTTTGTTTGTCATTTTTGATGGGAGCAGCACCCGCTGCAGAACCGTTGGGTGCTTTGGTACGACAACCCGAAGAAGCGTCACTCGACCGAGTCGTGGGAGGAGAATCTTAAGAACGTCTACACGTTCAGCACCGTGGAGGACTTTTGGTGGTACGTATGAAGCAGATCTGGTGAAAATTGAATCGAATTGTGTGGATGTTGATGGAAAGTAACTTGGATACGCTGCTGCAGCCTGTACAACAACATCCTCGCGCCGACGAAGCTCTCGATTGGTAGCAACTACCATTTGTTTAAGGACGGTATTCGACCCATGTGGGAGGACCCGATTAATGCCAAGGGTGGCAAGTGGATTTTTACGAACCCTCGCTCCCGAAAAGCTCGACTAGATGAGTGTTGGCTCTACGTGGTACGTTGCCCAGTGGTGGTCATGATGCACAAGTTTACTGATTCTGACGCTGGATGTGGAATTTTAGATGCTTTCGCTGATTGGTGAGACGCTGCAGGACGAAGATGACATCTGCGGCGCTGTAGTTAGTGTGCGTAAGGCGCAGGACCGCATCGCCATCTGGAGCGCAACAGCTAACGCTGAAGACCGCCAGAAGGCCATTGGACGGGGCTTCCGCCAGGCACTTGTTGACCTTGGCAAGAACGAGACGCTTAAGTACCAGTCGCATGCCGACGCTGCCGCTAGTGGATCCAGTTTCCAGAACGAAGTGTAAGTTTATAGCGTTGGAGAGGTTTCGGCAATTAACCTTCATGCTGACATGACTTTGTTGATGCTACTGCAGATTGTATGAGGCGTAACCACTCCATTTAATCGAGCGCACGGTTAGTTTCACATTCGCGTAGTAGAGATCTGCAATATATGCCATTCATACACAGCATTTTGAGCATTCATAATTTGGTACAACGTCAAAGAACAGAAACTCAAAAGTGGAAGTAAGGTAAAAAATCAAATATGGGCCGAGATAAAAGATGCTCGAATTACTCGGCATCTACTTATGCGTTGACAAAAAGTGAGACAGTTTCTGAAACTTCGCAAACCAGAGATTTTTTCTCGATTTTTTGTAGTAGCAGACCAATGAAATTAAGCTCATGCCCGTGGAGAAGAAAAAAATCGACTTAATCAGTTTACGGCCGAATTTAGTCTTGCTTTCAGTATTGAAAGCGCTGAGTGAGTGTCATTTTTGTGACCGTTTGAGGTTTGGGTTATTCCACCCTCACCTTTTATATTTATACTTGTGATCAAGTTTCGACGGAAATTAACTTACGGAGGACAAACAGTCAAGTGGCTAGCGTTGGGCAGAATAAATGGCTGGTTAAAACCATAAATGGTTATAACCAGGAAAAAACCAGGAAAAACCAGCCGATTCGTGCCGAAAACTGCCGAAAACTCAAATCGGCCTAATTCGGAGGATAGCGATGTTTTATTAATTCTTTACCTCGCAGCGGCCATCTTTTAGGAGGCCTCAGCCATGGCCGACGATGGCCCATTAGGGCGAAATGATGAGGCCCGGACTCTCACTTTCCATTTCTCAGAAGAGCACTCGTTCCAGTCCACACCATGCCTCGACCGCAAAAGTCAGTATGGAGACTTTACGAGACCATCGTAGCGAACGGTCCTGGCAAGGCTTACCTTGACGTTAGGTGCAAGAACTCCGACGTCGACATAAAGAATGGTCATAGGAAGGTAATGCACGTCCTAGTATCGCATGTAGCTGCCAGCCATATGAGTCGTGTGCCTTCGTCTTCCGGCGTGGCGCTTGCTTGCCTTCCAGACTCTTGGTCTCTCTCTGCACGAGGCTGCTCCCTGCATGTATCCAGCCCGCGCTAATTTGCTGGGTGCAGCGGCCTAATTTGTTTTCGGCAGTTTTCGGCAGAAATGGTTATAACCTGCCGAAAACTTGCCATTTATGGTTTTAACCATAAATGGCAGTAATTTACAGCCATTTTGCCAACGCTACAAGTGGCTGGCCACCCCCTGCCGAAGAAGCCGACAAAGCGTAAACGAGTCGCAGTTGGGGTGAGGCTGTTTACCCATGAAGTGCTCAAGGAACTTGCTGAGGCTGGCAGCAAAAAACCAAGCGTCTAAGAAAGCTGTTACTAAAACTGCAGGTAAAGGTGTAGAAGAGTACATGTAGCGCATATTAGCTGTATTCTAAACAACAAAATGTTAGTCGAGTGTCTTGCACAGTGAGGTTGAATAGATGCTTTACTTACCAAATCAGTGCGGAGAATTAACGGGACTTGAACCCGCGACAACCCTGCTCCCATAACGGGCCCTCAATAAGCTCGCCGCCAACCAGGTAGGCGACTGATCTGTCATCGCCTGGGGCCATGACACCTCGCGCCAAATTTACAAATTTAATTTTTGAAGGTATTCGTATTTAGTGTGTTTTAGCCAATAAAGTACTTGCTCTGTGAAAAACTTCACGTGATTGGCAGTTAAAATACGGCCTTAAAATGATTGATGGCCCTAAATTGATGATTTACCTTAGTAAAGCGCAACATTTGTGATTCAAATCGTGCTTACAGTGTGGCCTACTAGTAGTTGACAACTTGGAAAAGTCGAATAGACTCATCGTCGCTGGCTGTAAGAAGCCCTGCAACAGGATTGCCTTCGAAAGCAGGAATGAAAGTCATGTCCAGCACCATATCCGTGTGTCCTGCGAGCGTCTTCACAAGCTGTCCAGTTCGGGCGTCCCAAACGTAGATCAGGCCTTCCACTGTGCAAGAATACACAATCGGCTGAGTAGGATGCCACAAGAGTTTGATCACACCAGCGGGATGACGGCAGATATGGCGGCACTGTTCAATTATCATCAAAATTGTTAGTAAGTGCCAAAAATTTTGACGGTTCAAGTTTAGCACAATTTTACCTGGTTTGTTGCCAAGTCCCAGATGCGCACAAACCCGCCGAGGCATCCCGTAGCAGCCCAGTTCATCGAGTTGCAGAATCCACCGCTGCATCCACACACACACCACGTCAGCTAAAACTCTGCGCCGAATCAGAATACGTTGGTACTAACCACTCCACCGAGTTTTCCGTTGAAGTTGTAGTGTCGTTAACAGTTCCAGCGACGCTCGGGTCAACTCCATCATGCGAAAGAGTAGCAAGCACGCGCTTGGTCTGCACTTGGATAAGGCGAGCTGTGCCGTCTTGCGAGCCAGAGAGACACAGTGGTTGCTAAAGTGCACAAACCAAATATTCCCGTCAATTACTGTTTGTGCATATAGGAACATGATGGCTGTGACGTACCCCTGGATGGCAGGCGATAAACGTCACTGGGCCTTCGTGGAAGCCGTGCCTGTTTATCCATAATCACAGTAAGAACATCTTATTGCTCACACCAATCGATGAATTCGTTTGCGTACCCGCGGAAAACGTGGTTGCACGCGCCAGACTTCGGATCCCATACACGCACAGTTGTGTCCGTGCTGCCAGTCACAATCATCTACTCCACACCATTAAGAAAATCACGCGTAAGCACTTGGAAAGTGAATAGATAGCAATGTCATTTCCGCACCTTTCCAGATCCCGTAAACGATCCGCACGTCACACCATCCTCGTGCCCAGCAAACACGTGCATACATTCTCCAGTAGTCGCAAGCCACATCCACACAGTGCCGTCGCCCGAGCCAGCCAGCACGACGTTACCCTTCTTGTGCCAGGAGACCCACTCGACCTCCTGGGAAGGTCCCTCCAGGGTCTGTACCAAGTTGCCCGTTGCCACTTCCCAGACCTTAACTACCCCATCATATCCACCAGTGGCCGCATACTTGCCATCGAAGCTGAAGTCCACAGCCACGACGGAATCCGTGTGGCCTTTCAGCGTGTACAGTACATTTCCATCCTCGCGGTTCCAAATGACAGCGACATCGTCACCTCCACCTGTGATGACAATGCGAGGGTCCACGGTGTTCACCTTGATGGAATAAACTGGTCCCGCATGTTTGTTGAAAACCTGTTTAATGTGTAGCCATCTCGTTAGCGATCTCTCCTGAGCAAAGATCTACATATATAAAGGCAATACCATCTGAGCGTCATCGCGCACATCTGCGTCCTCTGCCGATATTTTTCCTTCATTGTCCTCGTCCTCCATGGCGTCATCATCATCTGTAGCACAGTGCCAGTCACTTCAGAACAATTTACACTTCTCCACTTCTGCTATTAAATCGCACCTTGCGGCGCCTCGCCAATGTCGAACTCCTGTGTGGTCTCCTCGGCCGTGATGACTTCAATCTCCGTCTCTGCGTCCTCCATGTGGGCGTCGTCGGCCATGACTGCTCAGATCTCTGTAGCTGCTTGTCAAATTGGTTGGAAGTGCTGGAAGCTACACACCATGTTCACATCACTTTCTTGTGATTGGTAGTAAAATTAGCCAATGATCATTTGCCACTTTATAAACGTCTCATTAGGAGGAAAGATGCGATTCAGTGTGACTGCGACGACGGCCATCATTGCCTGCTCGTGTATGGCGGCAGCCTACGTGGGTGTATTGTATACGCTGCCTCAGCCGATTCGACGACTGCCACGCGATCACCCCACCCACGTACGGTTAATAATGCGATAACGGTTGATATTTGTGTCATTCTGACTCTCTTTTGTGCTTGTTGCAGATTCTGGCGCGGTTCTTGCTCATTTGCATCTTCTGCGCCATCTGCCCGTTTGTATTGGCAGTCTTCTACGATCACGTACGTTCCTAGAGATTTTGATGTGCGAGGATGTTGTTTATCTAACCTTATGTTGCAGGATGAATCCAGCATGTCATTCGCTCAGTGGCTGGGGATCCGCTGGGAAGGGCTAGTACAGGCAATTATTATTCCACTCATTGCGACTGCTGTGCTGTTTACGGGGTCGTTGTTGGCCAATGCACTGCGGCTGCTGAATGTGTCCAAGCAGTTCCACTCGAACGGACTGTGGTTTGCCATCAAAAACTCGGCGCTTTACTACTCAATCACGCATGATCGTCTGCCATCACTACGCACCTACGTTCTGGTACGTGCATTGAACGGTAGTATAGGTTATCTGGCACAACTGATGAAGTGGTGTGTGGCGGCAGGGTCCCCTTACAGAGGAGTTTGTGTTCCGAAGCTGCATGGTTCCGCTGCTGGTGTGTGCTCAATTTACAGTCAAGCAGATCGTGTTGGGAAGTCCTCTAATGTTCGGAGCAGGTAATGTTTTGGCTTGGACGGTATTTTTACTTTATTGATGAGAGTGCTAATCTGTGCATGATGTAGCCCACCTGCACCACTTTATGGAATACGTTCGGCACGGTCGATCTCCGAAGGACGCTGCGTTGACTGTCGGTATGAGTTGCATTGTGGGCCACTACAAGCTGAGTGAGGATTCTAATACGAATCGTGATGCTGTACCAGGTTTTCAGCTCATTTACACCTCCTTATTCGGAGCCTACGCTACATTCCTTTTCTTGAGAACAGGTTGGTATTATTCCTGCATCATGTAATTCGGCTGTTTGCATTCGCCTACTTACCGCTATGTCATTGTGTTCTTACGACTGTGCAGGACACTTCGCATCAATTTTCCTTGTACACGTATTTTGCAACGTCATGGGGTTCCCAGACCTTTCCTTCTTCAACCCGGAGAGTTCATTGCATCCCTATCGATTAGGTTCGTTGTATCCAAACTTTTCGAGGCAAGGTAAACGCATTACTGACACATCGTTGTGGTTGTCGATTGCTCTTCACAGTGCTACTGGGTGCGTATTTCTTCGGTATCTATGGCTTCTCTCTCCTCCTGATGCCGCTGACAGAGCCCTCACTCTATTCTTCCGAAATGTGGAACGCGACGGCATCCACAGTAGAGCACGAGCTCGTGTTCGAGTATACAGAAACCCTGTGAGTTTCGGTCATTACAAAACCCCACCGAGATGTTTGTACGCCGCTGTGGGCAACATTATAGAGCATTTCATTAACGAGAGCAAAAGACCACCGCGGTATTATACCTACGATAGCTTCATGTGCGTTTAATGTTCACATGATTGCACGGCATTTAGCACCTGGCGACGCCCTCAAACGCTCAGAGAGCCTACTCTACAGCTGTAGTGTCCGGGCAAACGGAGCTAATTTGGCAAATTTGGCTGGAATTGACAATATATCAACTATCACACAGTTCACGCCGTGCTCGCTAGAACGTGTGCTCTTCGTCCGTACTTAGATCTGGAGTAGCAGAAGCATCTCCATTCGACACTAGGTCATGGTTTTCAGACTGAACTTCCATTCCACCTACAACGAGACATTGACCTCCACTAATACGGTTTTCCAACTCACGAGCATGAGTCTGTATACAAGGAACACGGTAACGTTAAAGAGCTTTGAACATAGCTGCAGCAATGCAAATAGCAACCTTACCTTGCTTTGCGAGAGTTCTCTCTGTAGGTTAATCACTTCGGCCCGCAGAGCCATGTGATCCGAAGTTAGTTGATCAACCAGTTTGTCCTTGTTTCGCAGTCGCTGCCGCAAATTCTACAATCAATTGGTTAGTCAACCTTTCAGCTTTCTCCTTCGGTGTATTATCACTCGTACCTTGTTTGCAAGTCGAAGCTCTGCTGCAACTCGAGCTTCGCCAACCGAGAATCCACCACGTCCACTCAAACCCAGCATATCTTGCTGGCTGATGAGCCACGATCGTTGCAGGGTTGAGTGCGCTTCTAATGCGCTACGAAGGAGAGTCGACTGCTGATCAAACATGTGCTGCATTTCGCTGGTTGAGGGAGAAAGGAAAAATTCGCGAGCATCCATGTTATCCAGCTCTGCCACTTGTTCGCCACCAAACCTTCGCTTCTGGGTGCCAGTTCCAGGCCTCGACAAGTCACCGAGAGCGATCATCACATCCGTTCCTTCTGACAAACTTAAACCAGACTTTGGAGGTCCAGACAATTCACTTGCGGAACCTAATGACGGGGTTCTGCTACGCATTGTTCCCACCGGACGCTGAGGGGTATCCTCGCCTCCGCTCAGCTCATCACTCACAGACATTCCTGTGCCACTTCGACTATCCAACTTATCCGCACTTGCATACAACGGTGCTGCCGAGACAAGTGCTGTCCATTCCTCTAGCGACTTTGCGTCTAAGTGAGCATAGCACCCGTCTTCAAAAGGACCACATTCCTGGCGCCATCGAAGAGGCCAATTTTTAGACCCCAACTCGTTCTCGTCATTGTGTCCATTCTCGTAAGTGCGACGAATCTTGGCATCCAAGAAATCGATCTTCTGCCGATGGATGGCAAACTGTTCGTTCCTGATAATCTTCAGTGTTCTTGCCGCCTCCATTAGCGGGAAAGAACGGTTGGCAATGAGGTCGAGGGCATTGGCTACCACCTCGTCGATATCTCGCGAAAATTCTGCTGATTCTTTATAATCCAGTCTCCGAATCCGTGCAAGCACCTTGCATAAATCCAACTGCACCTGAGTATCTTCCGAATGTCCATCTAATGGGTCAACTCCACACAACAATGGACCACAGAACGGAATTCCTTGCCGGTTTGTAGCCAAAGTTGACCAGATCTTTTCCAGTCTTTTAGCCAGCTGAACTTTGGATGGCGCATCGAGATAACAGTGAGGGCACACAAAAATCCTCGCCTTCTTGGAGATAATTTGCGCCTGTTCTAACTGCAAGCAATAAAATGTCAGAATCAACAAAACTGTCGACAGAATACTTAGATATCTTACCTGTGGCAGAGCTCCATCGGATATCGCCAAAGGACACTGGTTGCATTTCCACAAAGAGTTTTTGACGCTATTCTTTCGTGGAGACACATGCTTCAACTTATGCGCCGCCCTGTCGTCGTCTTCGCATTCTTCCTTCTCTCCAGTTACCGCACATGTGTGTCGAGGGCAATACCAAGTTGCGTCTTCATCTTTTGGGAACGGAAAGGCGCCCAAGCAGAACTGGTGGTACACCTTTGTACAAGTAGGAAACTCGCACACGATTAGCTCCCCTCCAAAGCCACACAACAAGCACTTTTCCTCCGACAGTTGCTCGTCTTCACCTGTACTGCTTTTTGGATCGGCCAAAAGCTGTGCTCTGCTGCTTGGGATCGATAGTTGCGAAGGCTTCTTTTTCCGTCCGTCCAACTTTTTCGGTATCGCTGATTCTTTTCTGGAACCGGGTAACACTTCTCTCGACGAAGAACGTTGAGCTCGAGGTTTCTTCACTGCACCTGCCTGTCTTTCTGGAGAAACTGATGACAAACGACGCTTCATTATACCGTCCTTGGATTTGTGTTTGTGCTTCTTCGTCTTCTTCCCTGATGGGGTTTTGGTTGGTGGCAATACTCCATCAACTCCATTCACAACTGTTGTGTTAGAACTCTGTTTGTCCATCGCCTCAGCCTTTGCACGCTTTAGTAGATCCTTCTCATGCTCTTTCTCACGATTCTTTTTACAGTCCGGACAAAACCATTCTCCTGGCGGGACTTCCATTAATGGAGGTGTTAAGCAGTTCATGTGATACTCCCGCTTGCAATCTTTGCCATCGCACAAAATGAGCATAGAGTAGTGATCATCCACTTGGTTGCACCGTTCACAGGGCAAATCCATTGCCTCCTCCTTTCGTTCCATACTGTTCATTGTAACATAAAAAATTCGTGAGCATGGTGCACCATCACCTGGAGTTCAAGGCCTATAAAACCCACATGCGGTCAAAGAAGCGCTTAGCGGATTCATCTGTCACTTCCATCGCGAGCTTAGCTTCATCAAGCGCTTCTTGGATGTGCTGCTGGTTGTACTTGCTTGACGCTGTAAGCGTCGTCAAGTCTTCGGGGAACGGCTGGATTGATGACTTGGACACCCAGCCACTGTCAACAAACCACCATAATTAATCCAAGCCTATTTCCAACTGAAATCTGCTTCCACGTACTAGTTCCTGCTGCCAAAGAAGTAGACGCAAGCCTGGCCCTTCTTAGCTCGGTACCTCGCCATCTTGGCGAACTCTCCAGGTTCGCTGAACTGCAGAACAATAGCAAAATGTCAATTTTAATCGGTTTAGCAGATATATCTTGGTATAATAAAATAGCGTACCCTTGCCGGCCAGGGCTGGTAGCGGCCGACACGGGCGAGCAGCAGGCCACCCCTCTGATTGAGCACATCTCGCAGGGAGCTATCGCTGGTGGCCAGCAGCTCAAAGTACTCGTCCTTGCGCAGCGCAAGCTCCTCTGAGCTGATGGGCTCCTTGGCCATAGTAGAAACCTCTGACCTGTAGAGAAGGAGAAGGAATGATGATCACTCAACTGGATTCAATTGGACTGTGCGAAGTGCCTACCTTTAGTGGGCGATCGGTCGCTTGGAAGAGTGTGGCGTGTCTGTGCCCAAAGCACCTTTGTGGTGTGTTGTACACAAAGTAAGTGTGGGTCACACAATTGAACCTTTCAAAGATGATAGTTAAGATAGTTGACAACTTCAACATGTGAATTAATTGGCAATGCTAACCGGTAGTTTTGCCGCCTCGAAGCTCATTGAGCTGGTCACGTAGTTGTTGACACTGTGTAAAAAGCTCGTCTCGCTCTTTGCGCGTTCCTTCCAGCGCTTGTGAAGTTCGTTCCAGCTCTTCTTGAAGTTCTTGTGCTCGAACTTCTCTCTGTCGTTGTCTCTCGGTTGCATCTGGGTCTTCTACCTTGCTAGATTTGTCTCCTTCTGTCTCGTCTTCTTCGTCAAAAGTGTCCTCCTCGTACTCTGCATCACGCTGTTCAGCTAGCAGATCCTGCCAGTACTCGACGCTCTGGGTTTGTTGCTCATGCTGCCGTAGAACCTGCAGATACAGCTTTTCGGCGGTGTCGAGCTTCTCCTGTAGAATCTGCACTTGCTCTTGCTGCCACAGATCCGCACTCGAGCCTAAAGCTGTTCCAGCATTTCCTTCGCGCTGTTTTGTAAGCAGGTGAAGTCGGCTGCTTTGTGACCGTTGCAGCATTGACTGGGAAGCATTCCGAGACTCCATGCGTGTCAAAAAGCCTTCCATTTCCTGTAATCTTGCCTGCCAGTGTCCACCGCCAGCTTTGTCACTGATAGAAATGGTCTTACCAGCTTCAGCGATGACACTTTTCCTCTGTGGTCCCACAGTCACAGACGACGCAGCTCTCTCTTGTTGAAAATGCGTGAATAGTCCTTGGTAGCAACGCACCAAAAGCTTGTACAGATGACAAATAAACTGCGGCTCAGTCAGGTGGCTTACATGGGCATGACCTTGGGCCAGCGCATGTAGTATCACAATAGCCAATTGCCCCGTTGACAGCTCTTGTAAAGCAGCACGCGACAAGAAGAGGGTTCCTTTCTCACTGTTTTCCTGTTTCGATGGCGAGAAACTCGCGTAGTCTGCATCACCATTGTTTCCACGTCCGAAATGCTCCACAATTACCAC
This sequence comes from Phytophthora colocasiae, assembly GCA_018806915.1. Classification (NCBI taxonomy): domain Eukaryota; phylum Oomycota; class Peronosporomycetes; order Peronosporales; family Peronosporaceae; genus Phytophthora; species Phytophthora colocasiae. The sequence continues at coordinate 93,037 of JAGKQI010000102.1, read as the reverse complement.
AGCCGTTGTAAGTTCACTATTCGTTGCCACAGATTGTAGCAATAGCTCTACAAACCCGAGTCGAGCACGCATTCGATCGTCGAGTTTGTCGACGGGGGCCTGGGGAAGTTTCGACGTGACTACGCTAGCATCCAGCACTCCAAAAGAGTCCAAAAGCAAGAGAGACTGTTTATCCATGCTTGCCCGCTTCTCGTAGCGGCATCCGACCGCGACAGCTTCTGCAATAGCGACCTGGTATTCGATCAGGCTGTTGCTCGATTCTTCTGGGTCGATTTCTTTTGGGGGGACTGGTGCTGGTGGGGTTGTCTGTGCTTTGACTTGGAATTCTGTCACTAGAGCTTCGATCTTCAGCAGACGATCTTCAAGCATCTCTTCAAGATGCTTCACTAGCTCTGCTCTGAGTGCTGGAGGTGACTGAATTTCATCTTGCTGTTGAGGCTCTTCTTGAGTATTTTCGTGTGCTTCCTCCACCGGAGCGGGGGGAGTTTGTTTCTTCAGGCGAAGTCCCATCTTTTCTTGCATAAATTTCTGGTTCATCGCTGCGGTGACGAGCTTTGCCTTACGACTGAATTCGTCTTCGATCAGGACTCTCTTCTGTACCATTCGAGCACGAACTCGAGATTTCTGCTGCTGTCCGCGGCCTTGTAGGAGCAGCGTGAGGCGTTGAAGTTGAATCGTGTGTTCACGTTCGGCTGCCTCCCGTTGTTTCACCATCTCGGCAGGTAGTTCTTGCAGTCTTGAAGTCAGCAGTTCTATCATAGCTGCACGTTCCTCAGCAAGAAGGGATGCAACACGTTCCTCGATCTGTGTGATCTGGCGCAGTTCATCTTGTGTTAACCGTTCTAACTCCACTCGCTTTTCCTCTTGTAGCTCATGACGACGGTCCTCGGCCTCTAGTTCCAATTTGCCACGAAGTTCGGCCACGAGGTCATCCTCCTCAGTAGGTTGTTGCTGCCGAATCGATAGCGTCTTAGGAGCAGCCTCGTTATCAACAGAAGTTAACGTAGCTTCGGGTGAAGGTTGGATGGGGACTAGCTCCTCCACAACATCGATCTCAGCCTGGCGTGCTGCCTCAGCTGCTTCTACTTCACGTTCTTGTTCAGCTCTAGCAGCCTCCTCCGCCTCTTGCTGCTGTCTAGTATGCAAACGTTGACGCTCTAGTTCACGCTTCTCCTCGAGCTCACGCAGCTTTCGGGCTTTCTTGGCAGCAATTCGAGACTCAAGCCGTGCCTTCTGAGCAGCCCCATCAGCACTGTGCGTCTCACGAAGCTCACGCAAGTTTGTGTCAAACTCACGGGCCATCTTGTCAGCCGTCTCAAGAGCTTGTTGTTGAAGCTGCAGAGCCAAGGCAGCGGCCCTTTTAGCTGCTTGTTCTTCCGCTTCTCGAGCTAGTCTCGCTTCCAGTTCTTCTTTCTCACGTCGTTGGCGCGCACGCTCCTCCTCCATCTTTTGTGCTAACCGGGCAGCGATTTCTTGACGTTCCTTCTCCTCCGCCTCCGCTTCTTCTTGAGCTTGAGCTTCAGCCAAAGCTTCCACTCGCTTTCGTTCGGAGGATAGTCGAGCGGCTTCTTCTGCATCGGCGATGCTTTGTTGTTCCTTTGCGCTCGTCGCCGCAGCTTCCTCATCTTGACGCTGTTTTCGTGCGCGCCTCTGGGCAATGCGCTGTTGGAGTTTTTCTTCTTGCCTGGCCTGCTCCTGTGCGAGTGACGTCGTTAAAGCCCGCAGTTCACGTTCATGTTCCTCTTGAAGTCGGTTCATCTCCTTTTGAGCCAACTCGTGCTGTCGTTCTGCACGTTCTTGTTCTTGTTGGTGTTTCTGTTCTTGAAGTGCACGGAGGTCTTCGTCTTGTTTACGTTGAATGATTTCCCATGCTTCCTGTTCTTGCGCCGCTAACGCAACAGCTAGTGCAGCTTCTTCTTCTTGCTGTTGCTTTCGTTCTGCTTCTTCAGCAGCTTTCATGTCGACCCTTACTGACGCTTGAGCTCCCGCCAAAAATCGTTTTTCCTTCCGTCTAGCGATTCTCTCCTGCAACGCACGCTCTTGGCGTTCTCGTTCTGCTTGCAAAGACTCCCGTAGCTTAGAAGCTTCAGCGTCATGCGATTCACGGCAGGCTACCAATTGAGCTTCGATCTGCGCTTCAAGACGCAAGCGTTCAGCTTCTCCCTGCAAGACCCTAGTATCATCCGATTTCACTTGTTCCTTTTCCGCTTGCTGCTGCTTCAATTGCTGCCTACGCCTCTTCTCTGCGAGACGGTCTCCAAGTTTCTGCTTTGAGTGTGCTGCGTCCGCAGCCTCCACCTGCAGGGATTCGACACGATGTCGCTCGAATTCTGCTGCAACTCTAGCAGCCTCATCTTGCGCCTGTCGGGACGCCGCAGCGGCTTTGGCTGTTGCTGCCGCCGCTTCTTGTAGTTCTGCGGCAGCTGAACGCATCGCAGCTTCCTGTCGCCCTCGCTCATGAGCCAAAGCTGTTGCCTGCTCTTGCATAATCTCCTCCTGAAGCGCAGCCAATGCGATCTCGTCTTCTACGTCGTCCTGTGGACTCTCAAACACCCCTTTTGCGTGACGTGCAGCTTTCTTCTTGGCCAGCTTCTCTCGCAATTGATCCTCTCGCTTCTGTCTATCTGCCAGCAGTGCCGCCTGTAAAGCGCGTCGCTCGCGTATGTGCTCTTCTTCTAGCCGCTTCAGTTCACGTTCAGCGGCAGCTTGTAAGTCGAACGCAGCCTGGCGTTGCGCCTCCGCTTCTTGCGCGAGTTTACGTGCCACATCTGCCAAGTCCTGCTGCTGCCGATCTGCTAGTTGCTGACGTGCAGCTCGCTCATGTTCACTCAGCGCTGCTTGGGCCTCTTGAGCTTCTTGATCGCTAGTAGCGTTGGCCTCTGTGTCTCCACCGTCAGCTGCACGCCGTTGTCTCTTAGCAGTCAGTCTCTGCTTCAACGCCAACTCGTGTCGTGCACGCTCTGCACGAAGGGCTTCCTCTAACTTGGCCGCTTCGGCATCATGAGCTTGTTTACAAGCAGCCAACTGGCGTTCAATATCCGCTGCACCGCTCTCATTTGCCTCACGCATGTTCTTGGCGAGGCGTTCCCTCTCTCGCACAGCCTCAGCCTTCAGCTCCTTCTCTCTCAGTGCTCGGTCGCGCTCAATGGCTGCCAGCTCCTGCTGCTCCTCAAGTAGCAAAGCCTTCTCCATTTCAGCTTCAGACGCTCTAGACTCACCACTCTTCACTGCAGCGCGCCGCTTATGATCCAATCGAGCGGCTAACGCAGCTTTCCGCGCCGCTGTCTCTGCATCAAGCTGCTCTTGTCGAGATCTGACGCCACGTGCATGAGTAGCTTGAACATTCGCAATCTCTCGATCCAGTGATCTGTCGTCACCTTCGCGATCATTGTGTCTCGAATCAAGTGGTGGTTTTAATGGTGCAATGATTCCTGTCGTCTCTTGTGAGACTTGCTGCCCTCGTTGCTGACGCCGCTTTAGCTTACGTTCAGCCAGTCGCTTCGCCATCTCTTCTCGTCTCATGGCATCTGCAGCCGCCGAACGTTGTAGCCTTGATGCCAGAGCTGCCTCATACTCAGCTCGCACACGCTCCGCTTCGAGACGAGCGCCATCCAACAGCGCTAGAGCTGCTTCCTCAGCTGTACGGTTTGCAGAGCAGGCACAAATCTCCTCTAGCAACTCGATTTCCTTCTCACGTCTAGTTTCACCCGCCTCTGCTTCGGCAGTAGCCAAATCCACATCAAACGAAGCATCCAGAGCCTCCAGAGCTTGACGATGCTCCATTTCAACTTCTTCGTCGGACACAGAGGCACCATCAGATTCACGTCGATCCCGTTTGCGTTGTAATATGTCATAGAGGGCAAGCTGCTGGCGTTTCTTCTCGGCCTCAAGAGAATTCCGTAACTCCGATAGGTGTCGATCATGCTCTTCAGCAAGCCGAGTAAGCTCTTGACGTGCTCTCCTCTCTGCTAGATCGGCATCATCAAGACGCTGGCTAATCACAGCCTCTAAAGGCGCCAAGATGACGTCCAATTCTTGCTGCTCACGCTTGCGTAGCGCTGCCCATGCTTCATCCTCTTGAGCACAAAGCTTTTCTTCCAGCTTCTGCTTCATATCCACCTCCTGTGCGTCTTCAGCTTCTGCTTTCAACATCGGCTCTGATCCATCTCGTCTGGCAGCTCTGCGTTGACGAAGACGCTCACGGAGAAGCTGCTCCTGCTTACGACGCTCCGTTTCGAGGTCCTCCCGCAGTTTTCGTTGAGCCTCTTCATGTTGCCTTCGAGTCGCCTCCAATGCTGCGTCTAAGTCAGCACTAGTTGATGCCAAACTCCCCGATATAACGCCAGACGCATGATCTTTTGCTCGTTGCGAGGACAACGTGATCGCTTGATCCAGTGATACAGCAGAAGCCTCAAGTGCCTGGTTTTCGCGCTCCTCTTCTCGATCCAAAGCGACTTCCGCACGTTTTCTCTCAGTCGGAGATAACGCTGAGTTGTTTTGTAGCATTTGACGCTTGCGTTGGAGCCGGTGTGCTAGCTGATCTTTGCGCCTTTGCATTTCGTCCTGAATTCGTGCCTTTAATATTTTTGACTCTTGATCGTATTCCTCGTGCAATCTCTGAAGTGTTCTTCCATCTCCGTCTGGCTCAGAATAATGTTGAACAATTCCTATAGGAATTCGAGCAGCCTCATCTTGCGCCTGTCGGGACGCCGCAGCGGCTTTGGCTGTTGCTGCCGCCGCTTCTTGTAGTTCTGCGGCAGCTGAACGCATCGCAGCTTCCTGTCGCCCTCGCTCATGAGCCAAAGCTGTTGCCTGCTCTTGCATAATCTCCTCCTGAAGCGCAGCCAATGCGATCTCGTCTTCTACGTCGTCCTGTGGACTCTCAAACACCCCTTTTGCGTGACGTGCAGCTTTCTTCTTGGCCAGCTTCTCTCGCAATTGATCCTCTCGCTTCTGTCTATCTGCCAGCAGTGCCGCCTGTAAAGCGCGTCGCTCGCGTATGTGCTCTTCTTCTAGCCGCTTCAGTTCACGTTCAGCGGCAGCTTGTAAGTCGAACGCAGTCTGGCGTTGCGCCTCCGCTTCTTGCGCGAGTTTACGTGCCACATCTGCCAATTCCTGTTGCTGTCGGTCTGCTAGTTGCTGACGTGCAGCTCGCTCATGTTCACTCAGCGCTGCTTGGGCCTCTTGAGCTTCTTGATCGCTAGTAGCGTTGGCCTCTGTGTCTCCACCGTCAGCTGCACGCCGTTGTCTCTTAGCAGTCAGTCTCTGCTTCAACGCCAACTCGTGTCGTGCACGCTCTGCACGAAGGGCTTCCTCTAACTTGGCCGCTTCGGCATCATGAGCTTGTTTACAAGCAGCCAACTGGCGTTCAATATCCGCTGCACCGCTCTCATTTGCCTCACGCATGTTCTTGGCGAGGCGTTCCCTCTCTCGCACAGCCTCAGCCTTCAGCTCCTTCTCTCTCAGTGCTCGGTCGCGCTCAATGGCTGCCAGCTCCTGCTGCTCCTCAAGTAGCAAAGCCTTCTCCATTTCAGCTTCAGACGCTCTAGACTCACCACTCTTCACTGCAGCGCGCCGCTTATGATCCAATCGAGCGGCTAACGCAGCTTTCCGCGCCGCTGTCTCTGCATCAAGCTGCTCTTGTCGAGATCTGACGCCACGTGCATGAGTAGCTTGAACATTCGCAATCTCTCGATCCAGTGATCTGTCGTCACCTTCGCGATCATTGTGTCTCGAATCAAGTGGTGGTTTTAATGGTGCAATGATTCCTGTCGTCTCTTGTGAGACTTGCTGCCCTCGTTGCTGACGCCGCTTTAGCTTACGTTCAGCCAGTCGCTTCGCCATCTCTTCTCGTCTCATGGCATCTGCAGCCGCCGAACGTTGTAGCCTTGATGCCAGAGCTGCCTCATACTCAGCTCGCACACGCTCCGCTTCGAGACGAGCGCCATCCAACAGCGCTAGAGCTGCTTCCTCAGCTGTACGGTTTGCAGAGCAGGCACAAATCTCCTCTAGCAACTCGATTTCCTTCTCACGTCTAGTTTCACCCGCCTCTGCTTCGGCAGTAGCCAAATCCACATCAAACGAAGCATCCAGAGCCTCCAGAGCTTGACGATGCTCCATTTCAACTTCTTCGTCGGACACAGAGGCACCATCAGATTCACGTCGATCCCGTTTGCGTTGTAATTTGTCATAGAGGGCAAGCTGCTGGCGTTTCTTCTCGGCCTCAAGAGAATTCCGTAACTCCGATAGGTGTCGATCATGCTCTTCAGCAAGCCGAGTAAGCTCTTGACGTGCTCTCCTCTCTGCTAGATCGGCATCATCAAGACGCTGGCTAATCACAGCCTCTAAAGGCGCCAAGATGACGTCCAATTCTTGCTGCTCACGCTTGCGTAGCGCTGCCCATGCTTCATCCTCTTGAGCACAAAGCTTTTCTTCCAGCTTCTGCTTCATATCCACCTCCTGTGCGTCTTCAGCTTCTGCTTTCAACATCGGCTCTGATCCATCTCGTCTGGCAGCTCTGCGTTGACGAAGACGCTCACGGAGAAGCTGCTCCTGCTTACGACGCTCCGTTTCGAGGTCCTCCCGCAGTTTTCGTTGAGCCTCTTCATGTTGCCTTCGAGTCGCCTCCAATGCTGCGTCTAAGTCAGCACTAGTTGATGCCAAACTCCCCGATATAACGCCAGACGCATGATCTTTTGCTCGTTGCGAGGACAACGTGATCGCTTGATCCAGTGATACAGCAGAAGCCTCAAGTGCCTGGTTTTCGCGCTCCTCTTCTCGATCCAAAGCGACTTCCGCACGTTTTCTCTCAGTCGGAGATAACGCTGAGTTGTTTTGTAGCATTTGACGCTTGCGTTGGAGCCGCTGAGCAAGCTGATCTTTGCGTCGTTGCATTTCGTCTTCAATACGTGCCTTAAATGCTTCCCATTCTCGAGCATGTTCATCGTGCAGGCTGTGTAAAGCGCTGTTATCGTCAACTGCTATAACGGATTGGTGTCCGCGTAATGCCCTTGTTGGTGGCAAATGCTTCTGTACGGGTCGAGATTTCCACAGCTGCATCAAAGCCGCTAACTCTTCGTCATTGCCTTCCCTTTTCAAATACTCGCTGCGTGTCTGGACAACGGCTTCTTTCATTGCAGCAGCTGCTGTCTCAGCAACGATAGCATCACGAAGCTGCTGCTTCAATTGTTCTTTCCGATCTCGTTGTTTCCCTATCTCTTGGCCCAAAGCACGCTGTGTCTGCATGTCTAACTTATCCTCAAGACGCAGTTTCTCTCCAACTTCTTGCTTCACAAGGACAGCATTCATCTCGGCCACTTTCTCAGGGGAGGAACCTACTGGAATTAGTTTTAGCTGTTGCTCGCGCCGCTGGGCCAAACGCTGCTTTAACTGTTCCTCCTGCCGTCGCTTTTCCGCCTCCAGTGATTTATTGAGAGCCACAAAAGACTTTGAACTATCGTCTTTTACACGCTCAATCTCTTGTTCAATCGCAGCTCGATTTTGAGCCTCAGCTTCTGCACGCCGTGAGGCCGTATCTTCCAGTGCATCTAACGCGTACACTACCGGGCTAGCAAATGCCGTTGCTCCACGAGTCTGCCCTTTGATATCTGCCCCATATTTCTGCAGTGTGGATGCTAGTGTTTGAGCTAAAGCCTCGCACATCGTCCTCTCGGTTTCGCCCAGTGCTTCTGTTGCTGTCACCAAGCTGTCCTCGATCTCCGCTAGAGCCACTCGCTCTTGTTCATCAATAATTCTCGATTCTGAAGCAGTAGACGTCTTGTGTGCCTTTTCATCAATAGTATCCTGTCCGTTTGCCTGTCTTCGCTGACTCATTCTGTCGGCAAGCTTTGCTCGACGCATTGCGGCGTCGGCTTCAAGTTCACGTCGGCGTTCAGCACATGATAACACGTAGTCAGCGCGCAACTTGTCAACTTTTTCTTGTGTCCATTGCTCAATCTGCATCGGAATCTGGAAAGCCAGAGCCTCAAGAAGCTCTCCTGTTAACTCTCGACTAAGAGAGTTATCGTCATGTTTAGCCACGTTTGTAATCACTCGTCCGGCGCTCAACTCATCCAGATACGCTAATTGTGCGTCCGCTACTGCCATAGCCACTACTCCTTGGGTCTTCTGTGCTTCTATCTCTTGTTGGAGTTGGAAATGCTTGTCTCGGAGCTCTTTGATTGAACTGTCAGTAAACGCTTCCAGCTCAGTCTCGAGATCCTCTCGTGGGTCACTATCACTACTCTCCGTTTGCTCCAATAATTCATCTTCTTTTACTCCTTGCGAGCCTCCACGATGACCATGTCTTTTCGCTAGAGCGCCTTTCAGTTTTGCTTCGAGACGCATTCTTTCGCTCTCGACTTCTTTTTTCATAGCCGAAAAGTCGTGATCATATTCATTCAGGAGCTTCTGGAGCTCACTCTCAGCGTGGGCGATGGTCTTTTCAGCCTTCGCTCTATCTTTCTTGGCGCAATTTCTTGCTTCAGTCACCAGTTGAGTAATGGCATCTCGATCGTTCGGGCTGTCACCTTCACAATGGTCTTGACAGTCTTCAACTTGCTTGCGTAAGTTATTGACGGCGCTGTTTATCGCTTCTTGCTCCAGAGCATCCATTTCATCTTGCTTCTTGACAACCTGTTCCAAAATGGCATCTTTACATGCAACAGCCTCTAGTGTTACCGCGTCTAGATTATCATCGGAAAGCGAAGGGTCAAGGCTCTTTTGAGTCATTCTCTTTCGACGAATGCGTTCGTTCAGTTTCTCCTTCCGAAGTGCTTCTTCCTTTGCGAGAATTCGAACGCGGTTGTTCCAGGCCTCCGAATACACGTCGTTGAGCTGTGCGATGATGTCCGCATCGTCGTCCATCAGCACTTCACTCATTTCTTGTGCAGACTCTTCAGTTTCTGTAAACCTTGGGGGGAGGCTTTCATCACCTTCCGTATGAATAAAGAAAGCATCAAACAAATTATCTGGTGGTTCTGTAGCATCACCACCAGCTTCATCGCCACTACCACTTTCAAACTCCATTTCCAAACTCGAAAGCTCTCTGAGGTACTCTTGTTCGATTGCCAGCTCCTCTTCTCGAAACTGGGATTCAAGAGACTGTTCCTCCTCGTCATGTTGCGTTCGCAACGCATTAGCGCCTTCTACCTCGCGATGCAGAACTTGATCTCGTTCCTCTTCACGGACGACGTCAGATTCCTGCCTTGTTACTACATCCATATGTGTCGAAGCCGCTTGACTTGCAGACGGCAGAACTTTACGCAAGTCAGACATTAAATTGTCACGCTGACGCTCTTTTTCCGCTGTCGAGTATTGTGGATAGCTCTCATCACTCGCCCATGCTCTGCTACGCTTCACGTCTGTAGTTACTCGTGGATCTACCAAAGCTGAAACCTGCGGAGCAACGCCCAATTGTTGAGAGGCGAGAATTGAGGCCTCGCCATTTCTCTTGAGCAGTGAAGTAAGCTCGATCAAAAGATCTTTGATTTCAAAGAGTGTCTTGTCTCGAAGAGTTGCCGTAGCTTGGTCTTCTGGTAGTGTTGAAGGCGCTGATTCGGGCTCGTTTATAGTGGAAACAGTAGCAGCACTAAGATCCCGTTTCTCTTGATCAGCAGTAATCCATTGTTCCTTCGCACTTCCCAGAGCTCTACTCAGCGCATTTTCCGCTTGTTGAGCTCCACGTCGGAATTTTACCGTGCGTGGAGCTTCCTTGTTCACCTTTTCGTTGACTATTTTAGCTCCCGCTGCAACCTCCTTCATCAGCTTGCTTAAGCGGCTCTGCATTTGAGCTTGTACCGCGTGCTCCTTAACAGGGTTCTGTTCTTCACGAACGGCATCCAACTCACGGTGAAAACTTGATTCCAAGTCTTCGATTGCAGCAAGTACTTGGGGGAGAGCTGCTCCAAACTTCTGTAAGGATTGAAGAGGTCGAAAGAGCGCCTCATCTTCTCTGTTTTGAGCCTTTTCGACGTCGTCATGGAGTTCCAATAATCTCTGAATTCCATTAGTCGAATCCCTAGACTCTTGATCATCACCATCGATAGTTGGACGAGCAGTGAAGTATCGTTGTGAAGCTTCAAGCACGAAAGTCCCTACTTCGCGTCGACCCTTCTCGGCTTCGGCGAGGTGGATGAGTGAAGATGATGTTTGAGTCATCGGATCGGACCCTAGCAAGGTCTTCAATTCGCCAAGAACTGAACGTACGCGCTCTATACAAGTCTCCTCCTTGGAGCTGGTACGCTCGGGTGCTCTGTCGTCAACTTGCAAAGACATATCCTGTACCATAGCACCAGTTAAATCAGCCAACTGCGCTCCCCACCCTTCGATTTCGTGAAGGCCAGCGCTCACACCGTCCATCATAGCAGTTTTCTTTTGCTCAAAGCGATTGCGGTCCTGTAGATCACGCTCGAGGTTCTCCAGCAGGAACCTTTCCCTGCCTGCAACGCTTCGTGATCGCGGACGTCCACTTATTTCACTCACTGGGAGAGTTTCTGGCACCTCAGCCTCCAAGGCGGCTGCGGGATTCTTTACCTCTGGTGACATTAAGTCAGACGTTACAAGAGCGTTTACGAACAGCCTCTTGAGTTCTACTGCTTCAGCTTGCAGGCGTTGCATCAATTCTTTTACTCCTCCTTTCTGGTCCTCGAAGCTTTTCGTTACTGCTTCATGGTGGAACTGAAGCCGATCGATAAGCTCACGCAGGTCCAAGTCTTCCTCGTCCCAGCGTTCTAAATCAGGGCGATACTCCATCGTAGCCCCTTTCACTTGCTCCTGTTTTCCGAGGTGGAATTGTTTCTTTTCCACAGTCATTGGTTCTGTCCCTAAGAGAGCACCAGATACCGCTTCACTTTGATCGGAGTCATTTGTCACAGCCACGGTTCCCTTCGAGTGCATCGATGAGAGATTCGCCAGTTGGTTCTTAGCTCGATATCCTTTAACGCTTTTCACTGCGGTGTTTGTCCAGCTCTTAGTGCGAAAGTAGTAAAGACCAGCGATAACACCAATTACTACGCCAAAAAGACCACAGAGTAGCCCCACAATGAGGCCCCAGTCTGGTGCCAAAATAATATCATCCGTTCGACGCTTCGCACTGACGGTGATCAAGTTCTTTTCATTCAGCGGTACAATCGGGGCTTCAGTAGGACAACTTGTGCCCGCTTTCATCACAACAACGATTGTTTGAGCTGCAGCATTCAGAGAGCTCCCGAAAACGTACGTTCCTGCCTCCGTAAAGGAGAAAGCGAAGGCTGACACAGTGCTTGAATTGGAGTTAACCTTCGCCGCAAGTGCCCGGAAGGCTCCGTAGTCGAAACTTGGGTTGGTGTTGAGCATGGAGTCCTTCAAGTAAATCGGATACGATCCTGCAACTGACAAGTCAAAGAGCAGGCCGTTTCCCATCGTCAAGCACACCATCGGATTCGGGATCGAAGTTGAGGTTGAGGCTGTCGATAACCGTCGTCGTGAGGTCTCTGAGATCAATGGTGGTAGGTCATACGAACCTGAGAACCCGGTGGAGGCCACCGCTATCGAGTGTAGATGGCAATCACTTCCAGAAGCACAAGATACTTTAGAGACAAGACCATTGATACTGCTGTCGTCAGATAACGACGAAAGTTCGCGCGTGATGGGGTTATACAGTTGCAGTTCACCAGTACTGCCATTCACCTGAATTTGAGTCTTTTCATCGCGACACTTCTGGTTACAGACAGTATCCAAGTCCGGTTGCTCGTCACATTGGCAGACTCCAAGACTAGCAACGTAGGTTCCAGTGCCATTGTTACAGCTAGCGTCGCAAGCTTTACCGCTTGCTGGGACGCAGGATCCGCTGTCAGAGCGCACTTGATTGCTGCTACAACGGTCGTACACGATCGGCTGGCAATCCACGGCTCCATCTTCATCGCTGCGCAGGATCATGTCTTGGTCGTAAAACTCGTAACCAGGTTCACAGATACAGTACCCGTCCGTCATTTGGAATGCCCGGTGGCTACCAACGCACGTGCATTTGGTTGCTCCAACCGCCGCAAACGCACTAGTAGAGCACGGTAAACAGCTTGCTTGGCCGACTGAGTTTTGGTACGAATTTGCTGGACAAGGTAAACATGCAGACTCATTCGAGGCTTTGTAATTCGGCTGGAAAGTTCCGGCTGGACACGCAGTTTCCGAAGAGCTGGCAGCAGGACAGTAAGAGCCTGGAGGACATGGGTAGCCATTGTCAACTTCTCGACTAGCAGGATGGCTGGAGTTCGTTGCTCCGAGACATACGTAGCCTTCTAGGCACTCATCACAACGCGTTCGATTAACATCGATACCAAACGTTCCAGGTGGGCAAGCTTCGCAGGATGAATACAGCGACGTATATGCTCCATCTAAAGGTGTCGCTCGCCCAGCGTATCCTAGTGGGCAAGGTATCTGAGCTGTCGTGTTACTTGGGCAGTAGTGACCAAGCGTGCAACTAGTTGGTGAATCAACCGCAGGCAAGCAGAAGAAACCTTCTGGGCAACAGACTGGTGTAGTTGTGTTGTACGGACAGTAACTGCCACCTGGACATTGTAGCGGCGACCCTGAACCAACAGGGCAGTACGTCTTAGCACTGCACACTGTTGGTTTCGTAGCTCCAGTACTGCAAAAAGATCCCCCAACACATAGCGAGCAACCCGTTGAACTCTTCGCACCACTAACATCACGATAACTTCCAGCTGGACACAGGTGTGGCTCACTAGACCCACGAAGGCAATAGGAACCAGGTGGGCAGTCGTAATCTGTGGGATCAACAATTCCTGTTCGATTGCACAACTTTCCAGCATAGCACGGAATACAGTCTTCTTGCTTTGCTTTCCCTTCAACTCCATTAAAAGTTCCAGATGGGCATGGGACTTCACTGACACCGTACGGGCAGTAAGAACCTGCTGGACATGGAACAGTGTTGCTTCCGTCGTCACAGCTCTTTCCTGCTGGGCATGGGTCGCAATCGCTTTGTGAGATTCCAAGTGTCTGGAGACGTGATGAATTCGTAGGGCATGGGATCGGGTCCAACACTCCTTCAGGACAGTAGTAACCAATCGGACAGGGGCCTCCTAACTCCGTCCTCCATGTTAATCCGGACACTAAAGAGTTTGACGCTCCATTTGCAACTGTTATCGTCGGATTTGGGTGGTCATTCCGTAGCTTGCAAAAAAAACCAGCAGTGCAAGAAGCTGTAATCGTTCCCGCAACACAAAATTTCCCAGCAGGGCATGGTGCACACTCGGTGGCATTCGTAAGTCCGACCTCGTGACCGTATGTGCCATTCGGACAAAATACAGGATTCTCTATGCCTTCAGGGCAGTAGTAACGAAGAGGACACAACACTGGTGACGTAGCATTGGTGTCGCAGTACCTTCCCGCTGGACAAGTTAAGCACACACGCTGCTTTTCGATACTGTTGTAGGTTCCTTTCGCACAGCGAATCTGGTTGAACGAGCCTTGAGGGCAATAGTAGCCGGGATCGCATATCCGACCAGTAACTCCATCAATAGGATCTGCTGCCCATGCTCCGCCTAGGCACATGTGACCTCCAACACACAAACCACCTGATACTCCGTCAGTTGGTTCAGCTGTTGTTGCACCCCCAACACAGTAGTGGCCTGGTGCACAGTCGCCTGATACCTTATTTGTAGGTGGCAACCCTGAACAGAATTTCCCGGGTGGACACTGGGCACACTCCTTTGAACTTGCGAGTGCTGACTTGTCTCCAAATGATCCAGCCAGACACGGATACTTCGACGGAGACGGGGTTTGTAGCGGGCAATAGAAACCTTGAGGGCATACCACTGGAGCTACACTTCCTGCTACACAGTAATATCTCTCTGGGCACAATTTACACGTGGCAAGACCTTTTTCGTCAGCAAAAGTCCCTCCAGGACAAGATCGAGGTTCTGAGGAGCCCTCTGGACATTCGAAGCCTTTGGGACACAACTGAGTAGCTGTACTTTCGCCACCGGTGCAAATAAATCCAGCTGGGCATATCTCGTACGGCTTCACGATCCCGGAGGTGCTGCAGATATAACCAGGAGAGCAAGGGAGACAAAAACTCGCGTCTGTGTTTTGGGTCGTACCGGAATACGTACCAGGCAGACACGGGATGGGATTGCTGGTACCCTCTGGACAGTAGTGACCGCGTTTGCACACGTCGCCAACAACGCCGAGTGAGTTATTCTGACCGGTAGGAGTAGCTGTGAAGGATCCCTGTATGCAGTAGAATCCTTCCCTGCATGGTAAAGCTGCATCAGTATTTGTCGATGAGCAATAAGCTCCAGCATCGCAGACAATCGGAACAGCCGAGCCCTCGGGGCAGTTGGTACCTGGAAGACAAGGTCCGCCCGTGGCTGTCGTTTCTGCTGGTGTACTGGTCGGTGATCCACCAGAGCAATAGAATCCACTTCGACAATTCCCCGTAGGCTTCACAGCAGCATACTCATTGATATACGTGCCTCCTGGTGCTGGAGTACACTGCGATATGTCTTGCAGTCGAGTTCGATTACCAAATGAACCTGGTGGGCACTGGAATTGAGTTGCTCTCTGCGTCCTCTCAGGACAGTAATGGCCCATCGGACACTCGTTGGTCATATAGTCGTCGCAACCCAGGGGGCAAAAGTAACCGGATGGGCACACGAGACAGAGAGGTGAAGCGGTGATGTTGGTATAAGTGCCTTCCGGGCAAAGAATTGGACTGGTCGAGCCTTGAGGACAGTAGGAGCCGGTCGGGCACGCTTGACCACCAAAGTAAATCGTCAAATCTGTGCTTCCCACAACCTTCACAACACCGGAAGACGGGTTGGGCTGAGTATTGTTGCGCTTGCAATAGTAACCGTCTTCACACAATCCTGAAGGTTTCACCAGGCCTGCACCACCGCAATAGGAGCCTTCATCGCAGTACACGCAATCTCCAGTTTTCACGAGTCCAGTGCCGTTCGAGTAAGTGCCAATCGGGCATGGAATAGGCAGATACGTGCCTTCGGGGCAGAAGAAACCAGGGGGGCAGATGTGTGTAGCATTCTCAGTAGTCCGTCCAACGCTGCTCTCCGCACGTGGGGGGCAATAGCTCCCTGCAGCACAAGGACCCGTTGGCTGCACCAAGCCCAAAGTGCCACAAAAATATCCTGCGGTGCAGTTCTGGCACTCCGTCACATTAGTGAGGCGAATGCTGTTGCTGAACGTCCCAATCGGACATGGAACTGGCACTTCTCCGGTACCTGCAGGACAATAATCACCCGCTGGGCAATCAGCGTATGTGTTTGTTGTCACTCCATTGCAGAAATACCCCATCGGACACTTATCGCAGATACTTTGACCCTTGTCAGCAGCGTACGTCCCGGCGCTGCATTTTATTGGAGCGGAACTTGCCTCTGGACAGTAAAACCCAGCAGGGCAGATCATCCCTGTAACGCTGTCTGTCGGTGTTGGGGTTGCAGCACCCGAAACACAATAGTAACCAGGGTTGCATGAACCAGACGGCTTGGTTAATCCTGTAGCGCTGCAATACTGACCTCCAGGGCAAAGAGAGCACGACGCTAAGCTAGTACCGCCCATTGCAGCACGAAAAGAACCAATTGGGCACGATATCACATTCCTAGTTCCTTCTGGGCAATAACTACCCACAGGACACACGTCGCCGTAGATCTGTGCCAGGGGGTTGGATACTGGGGACTTTCCAACGCATACAAACCCAGCTAAACACGGACCACTTGGCGCCGACAACCCGTAGGAATCACAGTACTGGCCACTGGGACATGGCTCACACTGATCAATTTTAACGAGACCTTCGACGTCCGCAAAAGTACCCGGTAGGCATTTGACGGGTAAGCTAGTGCCTTCAGGACAATAATTCCCAGTTGGACAAATGGTTGGCGAGACAGTCCCCGGTAAGCTGCAGTAGAAACCAGCAGGGCAGATCACGCACTTGTCTTGAGCCGGATAGAGGTTATATTGGCCAGGTGGGCACGGCGATGGAGCGGTGGCCCCGGTGAGCGAGAAAGATCCAGCTGGGGTCTCCATTTGCGTCGGAACAGCAGCACCTCCAATGCAGAAGTAACCGGGATGACAGCTATCTGTCGGTAGTAGTAGCCCTGGTGTTTCACAATATTCCCCAGGTGGGCAGGGAACGCATTGCCCGACAGACTCGAGCCCAGTAAAATTGTTGAAGGTCCCTGGCGGACACAAAGTTGGGGATGAAGAGCCCAATGGACAATAGGCACCTTGAGGACACTGATCTCCGGTGTGTCGATTGGTCACACCAAACAGTGTGGACTCGTAATTCATCGGAGCCGATGTGTATGCCCCTAGTGTGCAATAGTAGCCAGGATCGCATAGCCCTCGAGGCGTGGTAAGCGCCGTTGAATCGCAGTACAATCCCGGCGGGCACTGCAGACAATCCTCCACTGTTCGCAATCCGGTCGCGGTAGCGTAAGTGCCAATTGGACAAGGTTCTGGGCTGGAAATGCCCGTGCGGCAGTAGTATCCAGCCGGGCATGTGGTCGGGTAGGCACTGCCAATGGGGCAATATGATCCCGACACGCACACTGCGCAGTCCTCCTCGCTTTGACCCATACTTCGATTGAGATAATATCGTGCCGGGCACGGCACTTGGGTTCGAGAGGTGGATCGAAGAGGACAGTAGAAGCCTGGAGAACACACTCCTGTCGGCTCTAGTGCACCGGCGAGGCTGAAGTAACCAGCAGGTGTAGGAGTGCAGTCGATAATGCTGTCTTGACCGGTGAGATTGCTGTAGGTACCGGCAGGGCAGATGACCGGTGCTGGGGTCGCAGTTGGGCAGTAGTACGCCGGCGGACAAGCATCCGTTTCGAGCGCTGGTTCGGAATCTGATCCCGCAGGACAGTAAGTGCCGTTGTAGCAAGTGCCGTAAAGTGCTCCAGGTGAAGCCCATCCCAACGCATTCGAGCGCATATTTGCTGCACTAGTAGTTTCACTATTGCAGAAGTAGCCTGCCTCACATGGTGGACATGTTTTCGATCCACTAGTCGAAAACTTGCCCTTGCCGCAAGGTTTGGGAGTTACGGTGGCCTCGACGCAGTAGTACCCAGCTGGACAAGTGATGCAAGCTGGCCATGCGTCTGCCGGTCCGAACGTTTTCGTATTGTTCACAGACGTATAACTCCCAGCCTTGCATGGGATGGGTGCCACCGACCCAGCAGGACAATAGTAACCCGGGGGACAGTCGTCGCACTGACTCGGCTCGAACAACCACGTATTGGCCGTATATGTTCCACTTGGGCACGGAAACTGCGTCTTGGAATATGTTCCAAGCGGGCAGTAGTGACCCGAAGCGCAACTTCCATCAATAAAGGACTTGCCACCTTCACAATATTTTCCTGGCGGGCAGACATCGCACTCTAAGGCTGTGGAGAGTGACCTACTTGAACTCCACGTGCCAGGTAGGCACGGAAACTGGTTGGCGTACTCTGTGCCGTTAGGACAGAAGGATCCAGCCCCGCAATCCAGCATTGTCTGCGTTTCCCCACCAGTACCTTGTAAACACGCGTGTTGCAACGGGCAAATAGTGCAATCTTGAGAGCGGATAAGCTCAATACTCTCCGTGTACGTTCCAGCAGGGCAGGGGTGGTCTGTTGCGAGTACAGTACCACTAGGACAGTAATGCCCCTGTGCGCACCGATCAACATAGTCACTCTGACCAACGTGAGGACATGACCAACCCGGCGGGCAAGCAAGACACTCATGCAAACCTGCAGCCCCAGTCTGTGGATTGTATGTGCCCGCTGGGCATTTGGTTGGCGTACTGCTGGCTTCCGGACAGTAACTTCCTAGTGGACATTTGTTGCATTGAGAGCCGATCGTCAATTGGCTCTGCGGACCACTAAATGTGCCAGCAGCGCACGGGTATTGGTTCGCGGTGCGTGTGCCTTTCAGGCAGTAATAACCCTCCGGACACGACTGCGGCTGCGAACTCCCAGTCGGACAGTACATTCCTGCAGGGCAGATTTGGCACACGTCCGAGCTCTTCTGACCTCCATCCGGGTTGAACGTACCAGCCGGGCACGGGTTCTGAGAGGCACGTTTAGTGCCTTCGGGGCAAAAGAACCCTGCTGGGCATGTCTGTCGAGTCAAAGGCGTTGTTCCCATTTCGCAGAAGTATCCTTCTGGGCATGGTGCGCATGCATGGTCGATGCTCTACAGTAAAATACACACGTGTTGTTAGTGACTGGCGGTGACATACTTCACCTGAGCTCGTACCTCTCCTGCCGTCACATTACCAAACGTGCCTGCTGGACAAAGGAAGAAGGTCGTAGGTGGGTTGCAATAGCCACCCATCGGGCAAGCATCTTCTTTTGGTGTTGGGTTCGTGGACGCGAGACTGCATTTGTATCCTGGAGAGCACGAGCGGCAGTTCGCTACAGCACCAATACTGTAATAGCCAACAGGACACGGCTGTGGCAGTTGGTCGGATCTTGGACACTCGTAGCCAGGGTCGCAAGCCAAACAACTTGTAGACGCCCTCAAACTATAATACCCGACAGAACAATTCTTCGGCATCTCATTCGGTGTATCGCAATAGTAGCCTCGAGGACACTCAACGCATGATCCAGACCCTGTTGTGGAGTAAAATCCTGTCTGACATGGCTCAACGCTAGAGCTATTGGAAAACGAGCACGCGAAGCCGGCTGGGCAGGGTGTACAAGAACTCGCTGCACCAGTTGAGTACATCCCTTTTGCACATGGCACAAGTAATTTACTAGTTGGGTCCGGACAAGCGTACCCAGCAGGGCAGGCAATACAAACTTTGGCTCCAGTCAAACTGTAGTAGCCATCAGGACAAATAACTGGTGGAGATGTCGATGGGTCCGGACAAGCATAACCTGCTGGACAAATGGTGCACTGCACAGCACCTCCTGACGAATACCATCCCGGAGCACAAACTGCGTTTTGACTCCCATCCACCCGAGGACACATGTGGCCGATCGGACACGAAATGCACCGGGTTTGACCGCCCAAGGAGTATGTTCCTGCCTCGCACGCCTCCTTAATAGCCTGTGATATTGATGGACACTGCATCCCAGCAGGACAAGTCGTGCACGCAGTCGCTCCGGCCTCAGCGTACGTCCCAGGCAAACATATGAGCTGCACGGCTTGACCAGGCTGTGGACAGTAATAGCCTGCAGAACACTGTGTGCATTTCCCCTGGCCTTGCGTGCTGAATGTTCCAGGGTTACACAATATCGGTGTTGCTGTTGCATTTGCACATGCAAACCCGGCTGGGCACGGTAAACACGATGAAGCAGACCCAGGGGTATACGTTCCGATTGGACACGCGACTGGAATACTCGAAGGTGAAGTGCACTCCATCCCTGCTGGACAAGGGGTGCACGTAGTGCTTCCAATTACAGAATAATAACCTGAAGAACACGAGATCGGGTCGGAAGATGGCTGCCGGCAGTATTTACCAGCGGGACATTCCAAACAATCCACTGCATTAGCTGGTGAGTACGTCCCGTCGACACATTGAACTGGGGCATCAGTCGTTGTGGCACACTTATAGCCTTTTGGGCAGTTAGTGCAGGGGCCTTTTCCATCCAAACTGTAGCTGCCAGGCTGACAAAGCACTGGTGGCTGTGTCGCATCCAGGCAACTGTGGCCCACAGGGCAAGGAGAACACACCACTGCTCCTTCAATGCTGCTGTACGTACTGAATGCACACGCCACGGGCTCTGACATTGAGGCTCCACTGCACTCAAACCCACGCGGGCACGCTGTGCACGATGTCGATCCTTGGGTGCTGTAATACCCAGAGCTGCACGCCTGGGGTGCTTGATCTGTCGATGGACAAAATTTTCCGCTTGGGCAGATCGTACACGTCAAACTGTCCGCGAGAGAATACGAACCACTTGGGCATTCAACTGGGCCAAGCAGAGGATCAGAGCACGTAAATCCAGCAGGGCATTTCTCGCATGGAGTAGTACCAGAATTCACGGAGTACGTGCCTTCTGCACACGCAACTGGCTTCGTCGTGCTCTTAGGACAATAGAAGCCCTCAGGGCACAGAAAGCAGGACGACTGAAACGGGAAGTCGTTGTCTTTAATGCGAACACTCACTTCACTCGCGGCCGCAAAGGTGTGACCACTATCGCCACTAATGATTGTATGACTGACTGGAACGACACTTTCCTGTGTCCTTGTTTCATTTACTGCGATGTCTTTCGGTGCAACCACCGTAATAGTCATCGTACTGGACCAATTGGACGTCGAAAAAATTACAAGCTGCGGTTCTACATCCAACATCATTGCCCCGCTTGATTCCCCAATCGAAACCGTAAGATCAGAATCTCCAAAAGGTGGCGCACTTAACGAAATTGTGTACTGCGCTCCGGTGAGATCGCCTTCAATTATTTGAAGAATCGAACTGCTGAGCACCACACGCGCTTTGTTGAGGATGTTGCCGGACGTATCTACATACGCCTGATCAATAACGCCAGTATCAGCATCCAGAGTCTGTAGCAATACAGAAGGGCCCATTGCGCCTTCCATCGTCGGGTGAATAATTCCTGCCAATACCAATACCATCTCTTGCATTTCCCCGCTATTTGTTCCTGACGCAGCCTTTCGTTTAAGCCAAATCGCATTGTCCTTTGTTGAAACCTCAAACTCGCCATCCAATCCTACAACACTCGCCAAAGAGACACCCGGCAAGTATCCATACATATACGGCAAATACACAACAATTGCTCCATCATGTGGCACGGAATGTGCCAGCGTTAAGTGGATCGTCAGCAGCGTACTTCGACCACTCAATAAGTTCGAGAAGGTGAGCTGCGAAATCCAGAGATCTCCAGGCACGATCTCAATCGGCTGCAACTCTAATAACTGCGTAAACGTAGCTCCATGGTCCGATATCACCATTGTCCCAACGCTAAATCGACTCGCGCGCCTTGGATTCGTGACGCCCGTCAACTTGAATCGTATCTGAGTACCAGAACTCAATTGTGAACCACTCCCACTGCGCTGTACCGCCAATGTATTGGCTTCCACGTCTACTGAAAGGCTCCAGGTGCTATCTAAACTCTCAGCCAGGACTGCGTCGTCCACACTAGCATCCGAGGCGACTGTAAACCGCGAGTTAAGCTGAATCTGGAAAAGTGTGTCCTCTGGGAGGAGAGGGTTGTCCCCAGTCATGAGCAGGAGTTCGAGTTCTGGCGTGCCAGCCACAGTCGAGTTGGTCCACGATACAGACACTGTGGCATTGGCAGCAGATCCGACGGAGCTGTACGCTCCAAGCAAGGTCAGGAAGAAGGATAGCACATTACACCTCGGTTGCATCTTGTCAAGTGAGCGCGAAGAGACGCACATCGATCAAAAATAAAGAGGCGTCACTTCGGCACAGAAGATAGCTAGCTGTCCATACCTGCCTCGCGGGCGGGGCTCGCAGTAGTATATGACACATTGTGTCGCGCTCCTTGAAGACGAAATCGGTGCCATCAGACATGTTGTGGTCAAAAGATGACGTTGATCCACAGTGTAGAGCGTAGACCCCTCCTACTCCAGGATCGTAGATAACCCCAGTCACATGCGGCCTGTGATGCACCGCGTAGTGTCGGTCTGGGTTGTTCGTGACATCTTCATGGAGGGTCCCATTCTCCCAGTCGTTGCGAAGGCTACTGGCGGCTCGGTGCAGGCGAACTTCCTGCACAGCGTCCTCGAGGTATGGTCTTCTCATGGTCAACAATTATCTGCACAGTGAGCGACACATAAATTAACGTAGATCCATAATATATATCGCTCACTGTGCATTACATCAACGATAGTACCGTAGATGACATTTCGATTACTGGTAGTAGTAGTAGTAGTAGTAGTAGTAGTAGTAATAGTAGTAGTTGTTGTTGTTGTAGTACAAACAAGTACCCGTTTCACTAGCAGCCTTTAGAAGAGTAGTAGAAAACAAATGATGGTAATATTACTACTATTATAACACCAATTTAATAAGAAAATATTCGAACGGAAGAAATTTTGTGGGACTCGTACCTTCACCAAGTATGAAATTAATTCACTTTGAAATTGTCTGGATGGTGCAACGAAGCGATGGCCAATTTCAACAGAACTGTGCAATGTGGGCGACCTTCAGGTGCAGCAATAATTTCTGTGAGAGAGAGTAAGAGAACAAAAGAAGCACTCCCAGCTGGGTTTGAACCAGTTTAACAGCCGCATGGGCTCGTCGAGCACCTCGAAGAGCCTCTAGCTCTCTCCAATGCGTCACACGACCTCGCGAACGCAAACGTCTGGATCAACGCGTCGACCTCTCGACGGTCACTGCTTCGAGCCCGACAAGGGACAGCTGCCTGATTGCTGGCCGACGACAGCAGTGGTTACTATCGAGAATTCAACCAGTATGTATGTGCCGAACCTGTGCCGAACCTGTGCCGAACCTGTGCCTGTTCGCTCGTACTCAACGGAGTAGCTGAACTGCTGAGCAACTTCTCAGCGAAACATGCTGGCTACTGTATGCAATTCAAAATGACGACGACCTTGCATCAGAGACAAGAACGCGAGTGGAAATCGTGGTAGCAAGAAGATGGTGGGTCGCATGCACCATTCCTGGACGCAGGAGGCGTAAGAGCGAGTGCTGTTTTCTTCGTGGAGCAAAAGGCAAGAGAGTAATGACATGGTGCTATTTCCGATTTTTGAGCGACAGGTAGATATTTACGATTGGATGAGTTATATTATGGGTTATAAGCAAGGGTGAGCTTGGGATGCGGTCGCACCCGTGCTACATCTGTTGAAGATTGTGGATAAACCTTAGCCTGACTGTAAAGGGCCCAATGGACGAGAAGTGTTCTTCAGAGTGTGTGCAACCCTGAAGGTATACTACACTCTGTCTGGTCACCGGACTTTCCCCGACGATGAGTGCCTAATTCCTGGCGGAAAGTCTCTCAAAAGAACGTATCTTTGAGAGACCTCATCCCGTTACTGTCCAGCGCCACGATGATGGTTCAAGGATCTACACTACTTACCCGCAGAGACCAAGTATCGCGCGCCGGACGCCGCGCACCCGCGCAACCCCCAAGAACTTCGTGTACATTGAAGCATTGATGCTCCGTACTATGATATCCTGCCCAAGACGCTGGTATCCCCACTCTGAATAACCAAGACTCTGATATCAACGAAGATTCAAGATCATACTGAAACCAAGTGAACCCAAGTTCAAGTCACGCAATCAAGTGGTGCCTGACCCGCACATCCCCCGTAATAACGTCTCTACTAGGGTTGTTATTTAGGAGTTTAATAGAAATTATTAAATATTTGGCCTCTCAATTAGGGGTTAATTGGAGCGAGATAAAATACGTTCACGCTGAAATATTTCCAGCCTATAAATGGCGGTTTTACAAAACTAGACAAGGCTGAGCCGCCTCAACAATTCTGGCAATTCCACGGTCGTGTCGACCGTGGACAAGACCCTCGATCGCTGCCTGCTGGAACCCAGTGTGCGCAATCTCTATCATCAAGTTCAGCGCCCGATGAAGCCACCGCGATCATGAACGAGAAGAAGGACGCCACCGCAAACCCGGCAAGTTAAAGAAGGTGACTGCAAGCAGGTACAGAAGTCTGCAGCTAGCGATGGATTTTGCTAAGCGCTGACATATTGCGGGCATTATTCTGGGGAGGTGGCGCCTTCAGGGCGCTAGGAGTTTCGACCAAGTCGCTGGAACGCATGGCGGTGTACCGACTGCGCAACAGGTCTCCTCCAAAGCTTAGCACCCCTACAGACACAAAACGCACGAAACTCGTCCGCGACTTGAGTCAACGGCGCTAACCAACCACCTATCAACCCGCTACGAACTGGTAAGACGGTCACGTGTAAACGCAGTTTTGGACGTCAAGTACCCGCAGCAGCAACCGAGTAGCATGCTTTGCTGGGGTTTTCAAGGAGGAAGCAGAAAGACAATGGAGTCAGAATACGCCCATGGCGCTACGGGAGCTGCTGGTGGTCACAGCCGCAGAAGTTCGCGTGGTCCTCATGGCACAGGATGCATCCGCCGCTGCAGAAATGCAGGCCTAAATGGAAATTATTTATGAATGCTCAAGCTTCCTGGTAATAATCCGACTCATTACCACAATGTTACATTGGAACACACATGCAATGCCGTCAGTAGATTCGGCGGAGCTGTTAGCAGAGAAGATGTTGTACGCTTATAATTTTGCGTTCACCGTAAAGCACTAGGCGGGACACCCACGAACAAACTGGTGCCGAACCTTCAGCCAGGGCCAACCTCTAGTAAACGGACACCTTCTACATCCAAAGTGAGGACAACGTGTTACTACGGTGATGGGGATTACGACGAAAACGCAGCAGGAAAAGAGGAAGCGGCTGCATTATTACCGATTAAAGGCGACAAGAACAGGAAACGTTTGAAGACGATGAAATGGCCAGTCTTTGATGGGGCCAGTGAATTGAGCAGTTGGTTATGTAGTGGTGGATGTAGTGGTGACTTGGGCGCTAAAAAGCATTTCCAGTTCCTGAATTTCTTCATGCACTAGATGCGCGTTCTCAAACGCAATGACCTCGCCGAACCCCTCGGACTTGTAGCATACCATGGGAGCCCGTGATCTCAAACGTCAGCGTCCACTGCGGGAAGCGAGGCTTGAAGCCGCGAAGAATGAGACAACCGATACTGGAGCAGCTGTTAAAGTGCATCTCGATGGCAGCGATGAAGGCCCTAGAATGGAGACCATCACTACATGTAGAATGAAGTACCGTTTTCGGAATCACCAGCTTCATCATCAGCTTCATCGGCAAACTCGTCGTCTCCATCGTCGCTGTCAGCATACTCACCGTCAAAATTTGCAATCGACTCCAACAACAAATTAAAGTCGTCACTTTCAAAGTCGAATATGCTTGGATCCTCCTCCTCGTCGCTCATGTCATCAACACTTTCAGCCACCGAAGGCGTTTGGTATATCACCTCCGATCTCGCACTCTTATCACCCCCGTTCGTGCGGATAAAAGATAATTTCTCCACACTTCGGACTCGCAGTTTATTGCGAACCTTGCTGTGAATAAAACCTTGTGTGCTCCACAGCCTCTCACTTGCGGCGGATGAAGTAGGGCTGCTCAACACCTTTGCAGCAAAGTCACGGAGGACAGGCATAGTATCCTGTCCTGCCCACCAATCCAACGGTGGATACTTACTGTTTTCCTCCTTAGTCAGTGTGTCCCACGAGTTTTTCTCATCGTAAAATGCCGCCAATAGTGAGCGGAACCTTGTTGGGGTGACACCGTGCGGTAGCCTAAAGCGAACCGCCAATTCCACAGCTTTGTCGATCGTTTTGAGAGATGTGGTTGTTTCTTTAAAGGTCACAAAAGCGTCAGTCGGCTTAGATGGATCCAGCAAATAGGCTATGGATGTAGAGTGAGACGGCGAGCGGATAAAGTTCCAACGGCTCTCGATCATTTCCGACCAAGAGTACCTGAGATACGAAGGTTGACTACATAAAGGACGCCAAAGAAGGCAAAAAAAAGAGATACCAGAAAGATATGATAGTTACAAGAAAGATAAACGATAAACAGAGTTCAATTTGCCATATAGCCCAGAAGTCGCTGTATTTCTGTCTGCAAGGCCGCGTCGAGGTTTGTTGCCGTGTGATCTCTCGCCTTTCCGATCCCCTTAGGCGAAGATCAGGTAACGAAGAGACCTGAGAGGACCCACCTATTCCATATCCTAGTTGGGTCATTTGTCTCGTCTCTAACGGTAGCCCATTTTATATCGCTCGTTTGGACAGGCTATGGAAACTAGACAGTCGTTTTCAGAGTGCAAGTTTGACTGTTGTATACAGCCGATTGTATTGGTTTATATTTTCCCTCTATATTAGAGGGTGGTGCACGAACGTAACAGGGATACTAGACAGACCAGTTGTCTGGTAACGAGTCCCTAGTTGACCTGGAGTGCTAGCCCACCGTTCAAGGGCCCAGAAAGAATAAGAACGGCTGTATATATTTGTATATTACTGAACTCTGTATATTTGTTGATTATCTCTGAAAGTCAAGTGTCTCGGTTCTGGATTTGTGATATTCAGAAACCGATATCAGACTTTTCTCTTGTGATTAGTCTCTCTCCGACTACCGTATTTGAGATTTCCTACTTCAGTGTGATCACCTAATTCAGACTTCCCTCCAACCAATCCCATATCGAGAATGGAACAGCGCACAAGTCTAGATATCATAATTCAGAGTACAAAAATCATGCTTAACTGTAACTATCCACCAGCTCATTGCAAGAAATTCGCAATAGCGCGCACTTCCCCCCCCACGCTCGACCAACGGAAAGGAAGAATCCGTATTTCTGGCACTCGCAAGCCTCCCAAGAAGATCAAGCGCGCTGCCATTTCATACGCCTACAAGCTTTCGGTTGTGGGGTTTTACGATACCGTAGTGTCGAAAGACAAAATGCACTTGACCGTCAAGCATTTTTATCCCGAACTTCTCCCAACCCAAATACATTCTAAAAAAAACGCGGCAAATCTACAATTCGCTTGACCAGCGCGAGCTCCTAGTGGAAAAATGCGAAATCGGCTGCGGGTCGCACTGCAATGACCGCTCTCTGGGCGCGTCAGCTACGCTTCCTCGCGAAATAGAGGAACAAATTGTACTCTGGATAAATTCACTTAGAAAAGAAGGTATCCCTGTGACAGGCTCAATGGTGCGCATGCAACCCAAAGAAAGCTATGATACTGCAGGTCTCCCAAGAGACAGTTTTGCTGCCTCACATACCTGGCTTCGTTCGTTTCTGCGTCGTAATGACCTGATCATCCGTCCACGCACGCGTCATAGCCAGAAGACTCCAGCTGACTCAGCAGAGAAGGCTTCCGAGTTTGAGGAAAAGGTGCAGCAAAAAAAATGGCGGAACTCGGTATTGACCAAGTTTATAATGCCGACCAAACTGGTCTGTTATTTTTTATTTTTTTTATTTGTTAAACTAACTGTGATGTCATGTAGCAATAAATAATGAGTATTTACCAACTCAAACTGTTGAATTGACAGGGTCCAAAACTGTGTGGATGAAGAGTGCAGGTAACGACAAGGATCGAGTTACGTTCATGCTTTTTGGCGATAGTTGTGGCACGAAATACGATCCTTTTATGGTTTTTAAACTAGACCGTCAACTGATTCACTTCGATCTTGGGAAAACTCTGCTTTTCAATATGGCTTTGGAGCTTAATTGTGGAGACAACTACGTGGTGAGCAAAATGAAGTGCAGATTTACGGTAATGCAGTGAGGCGGTGGAACAGCGAACTAACTATACAGTTCTTGTTGCATCATTTCTAACACCGAGAGAACATCAATACCCCTGATTTGCTTCTTCTAGAAAATTTTCGGGACATTGTCGCCTTGACGTCCAGGTTTTCGGCTATTGAACGTGGAACCGTTGGCTATATCCGCTGGTTACACGTTTGCGCGCCAGCCGGCTGACACTTCGTGGAACAAACCATTAAAAGACAAAATGCGGCAAAATTGGGTGGAGAAAATGTTGGAACAACTACGCGCTTCAACTTCTACGATTCCGTTTAAGATAAAAGCACCTACACGGCAGCAATTTATAGGTTGGACGAAGAATTCGTGGAATGCGTTGTCTCGCAAAACGGTTAGAAGCGGATTTAAGTGTTGAAACGTGGACCTCTGCCGTTAGCAGAGGTGCTGTGCTGGACGAAAAGGTGCACAGTGTTGAAGTAGTTACTGGGACGAAGGCTCTGGAAGAACAAAGCGTCCCTTTGCCTCGAGGAGGCTCTGCATATCTAGGAGTAGGGAAGACGACAGAAGCTCAGTCTAAGATTGGAGTCCAACCCAACAAGTTGCCGTTGCTGTAACGGGGATGTTACACGAATGTTTCTCGTTGGTGTGTGACACACGTGGATACATTTATGTGGGTACATAATGGTGTGTGACACTCAAGGATACATTTATGTGGGTACATAATGGTGTGGCACACACGAGTAGATACGTGGATGGCCTCAGAGCCTCACGTTGCATTTTGATTAGGATTTAGTATGTTAGATACTAAATCCGTTACATTTAGGATTAGGGCAATAAAGTCAATAAAAATCAGTTTGCATTTTACATAATTAGTGTTAGTTCCTTTATTATAGGGACACTGATTGTGAGAGTCCCGTATTTAGTGGACTACTTGGTTCTTGTATAGAACCGAAGGCTAGTGCCTTGCAAGCAGGACTCTACGAGTCAACCCAACTTCCTCTGTGCCGTGCACACCTACGCAGCCCCGCTGCATCTGGTAGCACTTAGGTCAATCCAACTCCTGAGTTGAAGACTGTTTCTCTGTGAGAATGGAGCAAGAAGCATACGCTCACTTGACTCCGAGTCAGCAGGACACGCTTAACAAGCTTACGTCCTTGCTGGGCCCTGAAGGTATAGCGCACCTTGCGTCTCAAGGGCCGGAGGCCGTCAACGCGCGCCTCGAGGCATTTGCCTCGTACGAGAACGCTCTCGTCGAGCACATTCAGCGGAATGTAAAAGGGGCTACCCCTGCTCCGAGAGCTAAGCCCGTCACGCTCAGCGTGAAGACCTTCCACGGGAAGGAGGGAGAGAACCTCCTGTTGTGGACCCGAGAGGTCAGAAATGGCCATGGGGGCCGCCATGCTCCAGTTGGAGGAGCCCAACGCGTGGCGTTTGCCATCTCCAAGCTCGAAGGACGAAAGCACGAGAATGGGCTTTGACGTCTGGGACGTCGGTGGAAGCAGCCTTCCCTACTTGGGCGAGCTAAAGGCCAAGCTCACGCAAGTGTTTGCTCCACCCTAACCAGGCGTATCGCGTGCGGTCACGCTTCGCCTTGCGCCGACAGGGCAAGAAGGATCTGGTGGACTATGTCCAAGAGCTGCGCACGCTCATCGCCGGCATGGCCGCCGACCCTCTACCCGAGGTGGTCGCCGTGACCGTCTTCATGGAAGGCTTGCGAGCTGGCGTGGCCAGGACGGAGGCATTCCGTCAGAACCCCCGCAGCTTCGAGGACGCTGTCAGCGTGGCATTGAATGCCGAACACAACTTTAAGTTGTCGAGGGTCAGTGCTATCAGCACAGGGTCCAGTGGACCAGCCATGGACCTCAGCTATGCTGAAGATGAGGTAGCTGAGCTACGAGCTGCGGTGCAGCGTATGAGCACCCGCCGGTGCTATACATGCGGCAGTCCCTCACACCTGAGGCCCAACAGCCCTCTGCGCAAAGAGCGCGCCGGCCCAAGTGGCCGCAACCCTGCCGCAGGTCCCGCTTTGGGCTCTGCCCGAAACGCCGGCTCCCAGTAGACGCGGGGCGGTCTGCTGGGGAAGAACTAGTTCTGCAGTGCGTGAGAGGCACTGGGGCTCAGCCCCAAAGAGCTCCGTGCTCTTGAACACGGAACGGAGAGCAAGCAGGGCTTGCTGGTCGTCAGGTGGACGTGAAGGGCTGAAGCCATGGATCGTGTTGATCGATTCGGGGGCGTCTGGCAGCTATGTCAGACGCTCCACCGTTGAGTAGTCAGCAATATGCTGAGGCGCTTCGAGCGCGAAGAGGTGACACCGTCACTGTCCGTCTAGCGACGGGCGTCCGTGTCACGGTAGCCAAGGTCCCCATGGACCTGCGGCTGAAGTTCTTGGACTTCGATAGCGTGGAACGCTGCTTGGTCCTGGACCTGGATTCGAGGTACGACCTCATCCTTGGTATGGCGTGGCTGGAGCGCCACGAGCCATGGATTGATTGGAGGTCGAAGACCTTAGGTGCTACGCACTTCTCTCCTAGTGGAGCTTTGGCGAGTCATGAACCCACCTCTGCTAGGAAGCAGAAGCGCTATTGGCGCGAGCATCGAGCCGAGTCGGCTATGATGCTGGAAGTCGGTGTGTCCGAGTTAGTGGACAGCACCGAGTGCGAGGACCGCAGTCCTGTTGAGCGCGTAGCGCTGGTTGACAGTGAGTCAACGTGTGGGCAAAGCTCACGTAACCCCTGTGGGGCGGCACGTACTCCGCCGAGTGACGCCGGTCATGGACCGTCACCTGGATGCCGATGGCATCAGGGCGCCTTACCAGGCCGTGAACTGTGGGGCGGCACGTACTCCGTCGAGTGATACTGGTCGTGGACCAAGTCGATCGCTGAGTGTCTCTGACACTGGACCTGTTACGGTCATTGATTGTGCAGCGGCACGTACTCCGCTGAGCGGCATCGGTCGTCGACCGAGTGGATCGCAGAGTGTCACTGACACTGGGCCTGAAGGGGCCGAAACCTGTGCGACGGCACGTACTCCGTCTAGTGGACGTTCGTCAGCTAGACGACGACGTCGTAAGGCCCTATGGGCGAGACGCTCTGCGTCTGAGTCGTCCGTGACGTCAAGTGTCAACGCACGGGAGGGCTGTGGGCAGCTATACACTCTGGTTGATGGAGTGGACGGCGCGGTGCCGAGGCAGCGTCACTGCTGGACGGACTGCCGAGTGTTGACAAGCTCCTTGCCAGGCTAGAAGAGATGTCGTTCGCCGACTTTGGCGATGCCTTGAAGGCTGGCGAACTCGCCGAGGTGGTCATCGTTCGACCTGAAGAGAGTTAAACTCATCGTCCCTCGTTGACGAGTCCGTCTTAGCCGAGGTCAAAGCGCTGAGCGCCAGGAGTGGAATCAGGAGATCCTCAAGAATCCCTCGGATCCCTTCTACTCCTTGCTGAAGGAATATGGAGACGTTGTCTCAAAGGAACCACCAGTGGCCTGCCTCCTGACCGAGGCGTTCGTCACGAGATCGACTTAGTTCCTGGAACTAAATGCTGCGTGACCAGCGGTGGCCTCTTCCTAAAGAGCAATGCGACGTCATTGACGCCTTCTTCCGTGCTAAGCGCGGCGGGTCTCGTGCGCGAGAGCAAGTCTCTCCGCACTCCGCGCCAACGTTCTGTGTCGAAAGCCGAATGGCAAGTGGCGTATCGTTCACGCTTTTAACAAGCTCAACGCTGCCACGATTCCGGCGCAGACGCCGATTCCTAGGAAGGATGTTCTTCAGAACAACATGGTGGGTTGCACCATGTACAGTGCGCTCGACTTAGTCGATGGCTACTATCAGCTGCTCATGCGACGCCAGTGATATTCCGCTTACAGCGGTGAGCACCCCGAGCGGTATGCTCTGGGAGTGGCTCGTCATGCCCCAAGGACTGTCGAATGCGCCTGCAACGTTCAATCGTCTAGTGACGCAGTTGTTCCAGGCCCCTACGGGCATTCGCACAGACGTACTTTGACGATGTGTTCGTCACAGTCATTGCTGAGCACGGGAAGACTGATGTCGAGGTACACGTGGAACACGTGAGAGCAGTGCTCGAGTGCATGCGCACCAACAAGTTGTACGCCAACGCGGACAAGTGCGTCTTTGGCGCGGAAGAAATCCCTTTCCTAGGGTGCTTCATTGGGAAAGCATGGCCTTTGTGCTGATCCAGCAAAGTCAAGGCCATTATTGTGGACTGGCCAGTTCCCTTGAACCAGAAGGACTTGCGTAAGTGGCTGGGCTTGGCCAGCTACTTGCACAAGTACAGCGAGAACTACGCTGAGATTGGCTCGGCCACTGTCGGATCTCCTTAAGAAGGATGCCGAATGGGTATGGCGTGCTGAGCACGAGTGCGTTCACTCGTATCAGGATAGCCTGCTTCAGGCACCGATACTGGCGTTGCCAGACCCCAATCGTCCGTTCATCGTCGTCTGTGACGCCTCGGACTTTGCCATCGGCAGTGCTTTGCTACAAGCGGACGCCCGACGGGCGCGAACGCGTCATTGCGTTTGAGTCTCGGCAGCTCAAGGCTGCTGAGAAGAACTATCCAGTTCATGACAAAGGCTACTTGCGATGAAGTACGCTCTCGTCAAATTCAGGGTTCACCTGCTCGGCTCCAAGCCGTTTGTGATCTACACGGATCATGCGTCACTACGCACAGCGACGCAGTCGCCTCACCTCTCGCAGAGGATGGCCCGATGGCTCTCCTTCTTTGCGGAGTATAACTTCGAGGTGAAGTACAAGCCTGGCAGGCAGAACGTCCTCGCTGACGCGTTATCACGTCGCCCGGACTATGAGTTATCTCATGTCACCTCGGTGACGTCGTCCGTGACGGACATGGTTCGAGCAGCGTACGCTCAGGACGACTCTTGTGTCGCGCTGCTTCAAGCTCTAGGGAGCGATGAGTTTAAAGACTCAAAGGTGACTCTGTCACGACGCCTAAAGGCGAGACTCCAACGCTATAGCCTGGGAGGCGGTCTGCTATACTACAGCACGGGTCAGGATGACCCACCACGTGTGGTGGTTCCTCACGATGAGAACCTGAAGTATCGTATCCTCTATGAGGCCCACGACACGCCCACAAGCGGCCACCTCGGTCGCGAGAAGACCTACAGCTCGGTGAGCTCCATGTACTGGTGGCCGAAGATGTACAAGTGGGTCAGCACATATGTGCACACGTGCGAGACGTGTCAGCAGGTTAAACCCTCGCCGCATGCGGCAGCGCCTTTGGCGAGCTTACCTGTACCCTCTGGGTGTTGGCAGTCCATGAGTATGGACTTCGTGTTTGGCCTGCCGAAGGATACGGCAGGCAACACGAGGCGTTGTGGTCTTCGTTGACCGTCTGGGCAAGATGCGGCTCACCTGGCGGCTGTGCCGGACACCGTCGATGGCGCTGGTACGGCGACGATCTTTATCGATCGGGTCTTCCCGCCAGCATGGGCTGCCAGAGACCATTGTCTCGGATCAGAGACCCCCCTTTCACGGGTCACATCTGGACGTCCGTCTTCAAAGTGCTTGGCACTCGACTGGACATGTCCACGGCGGATCATCCGCAGACCGACGGTCAGACTGAACGCGTGAACCGCGTCCTGGAGGACATCCTCCGCAGCGTATGCGCTGAAACGCCGAAGCGTTGGAGCGCTATGCTCCCTCTCGTTGAGTTCTCAATGAACAACGCGGTGCATGCCTCGACAGGCTTCACCCCGTTCTACGTGAACGGCCTTGCGCACCCGCGCGTTCCGCTCACTCCGCCACGCGATGACGCCTTGGGCTTGGTGGGGAGGAGGCTGTGCCGTCGCTCGACTCGAGCTTGCTGATATCAGCCCTTATGCTGTGCGTAAACAAGTCGATGACTTCCTCTCGGTGAGATTGAGCGTATTACGCCGTGTACGTGACGCGATGTCTGAAAGCCAAGACGTTCAGAAGGAACAAGCTGATGCAAAAGGTAGAAGCAATGTATGGGAATTTAAGGTCGGTGAC
Source organism: Phytophthora colocasiae (assembly GCA_018806915.1). Classification (NCBI taxonomy): domain Eukaryota; phylum Oomycota; class Peronosporomycetes; order Peronosporales; family Peronosporaceae; genus Phytophthora; species Phytophthora colocasiae. The sequence goes on along the minus strand of JAGKQI010000102.1, from coordinate 59,785 downwards.
CAGGTTTTATTAAACGCTAAGAACCTACCTACACATGCAGTGTCAAGTGTCTTTAAGACGAAATTGCGTCCGCGTTTCATCGGACCATTTACGGTCGTGGCCAAGAAGGGCCTGGCATACACGCTTGACTTGCCAAAGCGGATGCGAACACACCCGGTGTTCTACGTCGGCTTGCTTAAGCCATATCGGGACCCTGCTCTTGTGAGTTCTGAGGCGCTGGCGCCGAGTCGGACGAAGGCTGCACGGCAGCAGGTGGCAGAGCCACAGGTGGTTGCATCCGAACCAACAGGTCTTGTCGATCCGGAGCAACGTGATGCTCGAGGTCATAGACCCGCTGATGCAGCACTAGAGGCGACTCAGACCGGTCCACGCGACTCTAGGTCTCCTCGAGACCAGTCGCTAAAGCGATGGTCGGATGACCGACGTGGTGGTCGTGTCCTTCACCGAGCCCACGCGGGTCTGCAAGCAATGCAGCGCGTCTACACTCGCAGCGCGAGGGCCCATCGACCGCTCGTCTCCTCCTGCTCTGCTCGATGAGCAAGGTGAGGCTTCACTATCACGTGGATCGCCTGATGGCGCGGCGTCGTCGCCGAGGTCACAACCAGTATCTTGTGAAGTGGCGAGTTACCCTCACTCACAGAACTCGTGGGAGTTTGTGGCGCATCTACGGCAGGATTGCCCCGACGTCGTTGACGCGTATGATCAGGGCACACCGGTGTCAGCCCCCGATGGGGTGCGACGGAGTCGCCGGGTGCCAAGCACCTCCCACTAAGGTGAGTCCACGAATCATTGCTGAGCTCAGGCTCTGACCCGTAGCTGCAATACTTAGCACGTCGGTGCCGTCGACGCTGGCATCGAATGCTCAAACTGCAAAGTGCAGGAGCTACATGCGCCTCGCGCGCGTGTTTCAGGGTCTATGACCCTTTATCAACACTGGCCTATGGCCCGGAGCTTCGCGATCATGAAGCGAAGATGGTTCGTGATGAACAACCGTCTTAATGACATTCTGTCTAAGCGACAAGTGGTGATGGAAACGGATTCTATCCGATCACCTGACGCTAGAAGCGTTCAATGGGTATGACTATGTCATGAGCACTGTGGATGCCAGGGATGCCAATGCATTGGGACCCCGCATGCTGCATAGCAGGAGGTAGAGTAAGCTCCTCCTGAGCGACAACAGGCTGTCTGGTGCTCGTTGTCGTGTCTACGACTGTGCTGAGCACGTGTATTCAAGACACAGTGTCGGTGACACATAGTGGCGCTTGCGCCTGCTTCAAGACAACTTGGGCATCAAGCCCTGCACACAGTGCTCATCCGAGGTCACATTAACTGTGAGCGAGTGGGCCCCACTGCTGTGTGGTTCTTGGAACCGTTGGTAGCCTGGAAGGCTTGCCCTGGATCATTGATCCAGTGATATCGTCGATACGCCACTTGTGGCCTTCTCCCCACGCCCGTAGAGTCCGCTCCGAGCCAGTGAGCTCTATGCTTGGTAAGCATTGGGCCCAAGTGTGTGCCAAGTGGCATCGGCATGGATGCGTGTAACACGCACGAGAGACAGCGCCGTCCGCGCAAGGCAAGGTGCCGTGACCATCGGCCGATAATCGCGTCGTGTTTACACTTTTCCGGATACGGTATCCGGAGATCTTGGTGGGGAGAGTGTAACAGGATGTTACACGAATGTTTCTCGTTAGGTGTGTGACACACGTGGATACATTTATGTGGGTACATAATGGTGTGTGACACTCAAGGATACATTTATGTGGGTACATAATGGTGTGGCACACACGAGTAGATACGTGGATGGCCTCAGAGCCTCACGTTGCATTTTGATTAGGATTTAGTATGTTAGATACTAAATCATTACATTAGGATTAGAGGCAATAAAGTCAATAAAAATCAGTTTGCATTTTACATTAGGTATTCGTTCCTTTATTATAGGGACACTGATTGTGATAGTCCCGTATTTAGTGGACTACTTGGTTCTTGTATAGAACCGAAGGCTAGTGCCTTGCAAGCAGGACTCTACGAGTCAACCCAACTTCCTCTGTGCCGTGCACACCTACGCAGCCCCGCTGCAGTTGCATATTTGCCCCGTGCTGCAGTATCATATTTTAACAGGGTTATGAGCCCAAACTCAAATCGGATTGGTACTTGCAGTTAAGCACGTAAGCGAGGATGTCGGGAACGACAGGATCTACTGGAAGACACCAGGTCGAAGTAGAGATGAACGCCAAAGGACCGCCTGTGCAGTGGAACGGCGATCATTGGGATTTCTACAAAGCAGTGATGATAAGTCAGTTCGAGAGATTGGGCTTAGAAGGCATTGCGGATGGCACAGTGAAGGCTCCTACGGCTACTGCGGCCGATGACTCACTTGGAGCTGAAGGCTCTGGTTCTGCTGCGGCTACTAGCTAACTGAGTGGAAGAAAAAACAGGGCACGATCAAAGGATTGATACTCGGGTCACTATCGTAGAACCTAGCGAATCGTGTGATGCGGAAGCCGAATGGGACTGCGATGTGGCAGGCTCTTGTGGAGATGTACAAAACACCGCAGAACCAGACACTGAAAGTTCACAGCTCATCCATAAGCTATGGCACACACGTGCACGAAAAGATGACGGCATGGCAGTACACCTAGGAAAGTTGTACGAGTTTCGTGACCGCTTGGAGACCCTGAAGTACGTTGTTCACGACGTGGACATGGTAGATGCGATGCTGAATAGTCAACCTAGGCACGTGAAGTATCTACAGTTGGCAAACATGATAACGTTGAATCCTGCTGGAAGCACTTCTGTAGATGATGTCCGTGACCTGATTTTGGTAGCTGCGTCGCAGTTAAAAGAGGAGAGCTTGGAGGTCTCGGTCGGTCGAGCAACCGCCGGTGCTAACCGAAATGGTGGAGCAGATGTTCGAGCTGGGAAAGCTGGGAATACAAAAGGCCAGCCAAAGCAGCACAAACCGCGGGAAGTGAAGTGCTTTCACTGTCACAAAGATGGACACATTAAAAAAAATTGTCCTGAGCGGGAATTAAGGGAAAGCAGCAGTGCAGAGGTGGTGAAGCCACAGGTGCAGAATTCGGATGCGGATACCTGCGTACAAGATGCAGAGCACCGGCAGGAGCTGTCTGAACCTGTTGTATCTAGCGAAGTGGAAGAGTCCATTGATGCTGAAGACATACACAACAACTACAATGCCCGTCGCTGGGTCTACGATACTGGCAGCAGCGGCCATGTGGTAGGAACGATGAAATATTTCGTGACGTACAAAGAATTTGAAGAATGCCCGGAACCAGTAAAGGGATTCGCTAAAGGGATCCAGTCTAGTGCTCGAGGCATAGGCTCGATTGCCTTAACAACTGATATAGGTGGTGGAGCATTGGAGACAATCATATTGGAGGATGTGGCATACGTCCCTGATGTGAATTGGAATTTGTTCTCCGTCGGACTTGCTAGAAAACAAGGTTTTATCGAGAAGAAGAATGGGGCTACAGGTGAATACAAAATGTACCGTGGAGACGAACTAGTCTTGAGAAGTGGAGTTGGACCAAACAACGTGTGGACTTTTGACGCTCGAAATTTGTGGATTAATGACAACAACAGTGAAGATTTCGGAGTTGTGGCAAATTTCACCGTTGCTGATGGAGTTGCTAGCATTCGTACGTGGCACGCATGACTTGGGCACACATGCGTTCAACACCTGAAACAAATGGCTGACAAAGAATTAGTGAATGTCATGTTTCTACTTTGAGCTGCCGTCCTGTATCACCTGCGAGGTTGCAAAGCAGAAAAGATTGAATCACAATGCCAGCTTCGAGAGGGACCATCGAGGGCCAAACGACACAATCTACGTGGACTTGATGGATCCGGGACACAAAAATCCGACACGATTCTCGCATGTACTTGTGATTGTGGATGGATATTCACGATGGACCACAGTGTACATGCTGAAAAGCAAAACTGAAACTAGTGGACACTTAAAGAATTAAAGAACTATGTGGCATGGGTTGAAAGACAATTTACCCGTCCAGTGAAGAAGATTGTTACTCGTCCAGTGGAGAAGATTGTATCTGATACTGGAAGTGAATTCGTGAACGAAACAGTGAAGAGGTGGTGCGCAGAGCGTGGAATCCAACATATAACGGTTGCACCTGGTGGCTAGTCGGTGAATTATGCTGAACGCTCAATTCAAACATTGCAGAACACCATGAAGACCATGCTGATACATTCAGGACTACCGTACAGCCTCTGGCCTGACGCACTGATGCACGCGTGCTACATTCGGAATCGAGTGTTGTGTAGCAGCACAATGAAAACTCCGTTTGAGATGTTCTACGGGAAGAAACCTGACCTACACCGTATTCGTATGTTACGTGCACTGACCTACGCGCACATCCCGAAGCATTTACGGCCAAAGCATGCAGACACTAGTGACGTAGGTTTCTTACTGGGATATTCGGAGGAAAACATGGGAACGAAAGTATACTTCCCACAATTTCACACGGTTCGTGTAAATGAGGAAATTCTGTACCGAGATCGCCAGGCACTACCCTCTTCTGTGGTCGGATGGATCGCGGATCAACATGATAATGTTGAGGGAGGAGAAAGTGATAGCAGCAGCGAGAGACGAGTCGATGATGTAGAGAAGTCGTTACCGCTGCGACCACGAGCTTACTTGCGCTCAATACGGGATGAACAAGACATTGAGCATTACAATAGTGCAAACAGCGATGAAGATGATGTTGCACGTGAAGATGTAGTGGAGGAAGCAAAGGGCGATGCAGACGAAGAGCAATATGACGAGGGGGAGGATGGTGAATCATGCAGTGAGGAAGACAGTGAAGGTTTCGATCACGTCGGCGACAATGACGATAATCCTGGACCAGAAGAGGATGGTGGAGATGATAAAGCAGTTGATGCTACAGATACTAACTATGGTGAGGAAAATAAAAACGCTGGTGAAGATGATTACGCTGAGAACGATGATGACCTAGTGGAACCTGAGTGCATCAAGGTTGAGACTTGGGGCCTGGAGCAAGATGAACAATCCATCGTTGAGCGCGAGCGAGATATTGTATACAGCATGAGATCACTTAGCGAGACGCCAAATCGAAGTAGTAAACACCAACGTGATTGCAGGAGTTGATCGATGTGAAGACAACAAAAAACAACGATTTGAACCTCGTGAACCAAAGAGATCCAAGCGTGAGCACAAACTACCGAAGTACCTGGAAGATTACGTCCTGAACGCGACGCTGAGACCGTCACTGATTGGAAAACGTTGGAAAGAGTCAGAGGTGAAAGTACCTCGGACATTTCGTGAAGCAATGAGATCAAAACAGGCGGATGAATGGAAAGCCGCAATGGAGCATGAGATGCAGGCTCTCCGTGAAAATGGTGTGCTGACGCTCATTGACAAATTGCCCGAAGGACAACATGTGATCGATACCAAGTGGGTATACGACCTGAAGGTAGATGAAAATGGCTACGTAGTGCGCTTTCGTGCGCGCGTAGTAGCGCGTGGATTCAAGCAGATTCCTGGTTTGGATTTCTTGGAGACATTCTCACCGGTTGCACGACTATCAACTTTGCGCCTGCTAAGCCCTTGCAGTTGCGCTCGGTTGGAAACTCTGGTCTGGTGATGTATCTGAATGCGAAACTAAAAATCAAGCAGTATATACGGCGCATCGACGGATTTCCTGATGAAGACGGGATATTCTGCGTGGACCAAGCCTTGTACGGCCTGAAGCAAAGCGGACGAGAGTGGAATGAGGAAATTGATACCTGGATGAAGGAACGAGGCTTCTCGCAGTGTAAAACTGAACCTTGCTTGTATTTCTACGCTAGTGGTGATGTGTTGGCTTTTGTGCTTTTGAACGTTGACGATGTCATTTGTACCTCGAACTCGGAGGGTTTTAAGTGCAAGCTGTTCGCTGACTTGGGGAAGACGTATGGCTTTAAGGACCTAGGGCTATTGACAAGCTATCTAGGCATTCGAGTGCGTCAAACTGAAACTGGTGTCACGATTGATCAGGAGGAGTACTCGCGCAAGCTGTGCGATAAGTTTGATCTGAAAGCAGGTCAGTCGAGCCGATGTGGTATCCCAATGGAAACCTCGATAAAATTGAAGAAGTGTGAACATGAAAAAGATGGAAATTGTCAGCACATACAAGGCAAAGTCCCGTACCGTGAGGCGATTGGGAGCCTTATGTATCTAGTCACTGGAACACGTCCTGACTTGATGTTTGTGGTAGGACAGCTGAGTCGATTCGTGGAGCACCCGACGGAGCAGCATTTCGGCGCGTTGAAGCGTGTGATGCGATACTTGCTAGGAACGGTTGGAAAGGGGATTACGTTTGAGAAACGTGGGTCACTGGACATTGGTCTACACCTACAAGGACATTCAGACAGCGACTGGGCCAATGATGTTGACACGAGAAAAAGCACTACAGGGTACGTGTTTACCCTCACAGGCGGTGCCGTTTCGTGGGCATCCCGCCGACAAACAATTGTTGCACAATCAACGGCTGAGGCTGAGTACGTTGCTGCGTGCGAGGCAGCGATGGAAGGCAAAGCATGAACATTTTGGATGAAATTCTGCCCGAGATTAAGTGCAAGATAACATTAGGAGTTGACAATCAATCTTCGTTCGTGATGGCGACAACCCAACATTTGGAAGACGTACGAGACACATTGAACTCAAGTGGCACTATGTGCGAGAACAGGTCATGAAGAAAGAACTGTATATGTTGAAGGTGAAGTCTGTTGATAACCCTGCGGATCTATTCACGAAGCCATTGGCAAAGCAGCGCTTTGAATTGCTCTCGAGACAAATTGGAATGACTACATCTAAAGCTGCGTAGCTTTGAACCTGACCTGGAAACTAACCGACCTATTACGATGTTGCCGAGCGTGTACTATTGGTAAAGTACAACTAGGCAAAAGGAGGAGTGTTGAAACGTGGACCTCTGTCGTTAGCAGAGGTGCTGTGCTGGACGAAAAGGTGCACAGTGTTGAAGTAGTTACTGGGACGAAGGCTCTGGAAGAACAAAGCGTCCCTTCGCCTCGAGGAGGCTCTGCATATCTAGGAGTAGGGAAGACGACAGAAGCTCAGTCTAAGATTGGAGCCCAACCCAACAAGTTGTCGTTGCATATTCGCCCCGTGCTGCAGTATCATATTTTAACATTGAGAAAGCAAAAATGGTAGCCATTGAGCCTACCGAAACCTAAGAGGCTGGAACGGAGCTCTCCGACAGTGAACCTGATGGGGAGCTGCTACGACGGTTGCTGGAAGAAGTGCCCGTAGTGCGCCATGCTGTGGATACGCGTCACGGCATAGAAAACTTCGTAAGAAGAACTTGATAACTTAATTGTTGTGTTAAAATAATACGTGATAAAGATGCGTAGGTACCTGTACAGATCTTGTGTATTTTGCAACAATACAACTTCACAAATATTGGGTCTGAAGTAGGAGATCTCAAATACGGTTCCGACTTCCTGGGTGGTTTCCAGAGAGAGATTCCGACTCCCGAACGCTCCTAGAAGGATTTCCTGAATTCCGACACCAACCCCCAAGGGAACACCCTATTTCTCTTCACCATTGATTTTCAGGCTCCGGCGAGGGTCATATTCCCAAGACAACGAACCTTCAAGGATACTGCAAAATATCACACGGTTGGGTGGAGCCTCATGATGGACGGTATGTCCAGCCGGTACGCGTTGCCGTGCCGTTTAACTACTTTGAACGGCCAAATGAATTGTCGTCTACTGCACTGTAGAACGGTAGGCCTTCGTGTACACGATATCGGTGTACACAAGCTCGAAGATGAGGGGTTAGCTTCCGACGTGCCACGTCGGAAGGTGCTGCGAGGAACTCCAGCAGCCCCTTCGCGTCTCCATCTTTTGTATACGCGTTCTTCACGTCGTCAATCAACGTTGACGACGGCACACTTGTCCTCACGACGCCAACAGCGTTGGCGTCGACCGTCTCCGCATAGTCAGGTCGACGCGATAACGCGTCGGCCACTACATTGAGTCTTCCGGGTTTGTACTCCACCCGGAAGTTGTACTCCGCGAAGAAGGACAACCATCTCGCCATACGTTGCGAGATGTGCGGCGACTTAATGGCCGTACGCAATGATGCGTGGTCTGTATAGACCACGAACGGTCTACTCCCAAGTAGATACACTCGGAACTTTGCGAGTGCATACTTCATGGCAAGGAGCTCTTATCATGTACGGGATAGTTACGCTCAGCTGGCTTCAGCTGACGCGATTGATAGTAGACTACACGATCACGCCCTTCGTGATCGTGTTGCATCAATGCGCATCCGACCGCAAAGTCGGATGCATCGCACACTACGTGGAATGGACGATCTTGGTCCGCCACGGCCAAGATCGGCGCTTCAGTCAAGCCCTGCTTGACTGCACCGAATGCATCCTCGCACTTGGTCGTCCAAATCCACTCAGCTTCTTTCTTAAGAAGCTGTGACAACGGGCGAATCTTGCCCGCATAGTTGTCCACGTACTTGCACAAGTACGTGGCAAGCCCAAGAAACTGCCTCAGTTCCTTCACATCGGATGGCGTGGGCCATTCATTGATCAATCTGACCTTCTCTGGGTCAGGGCGCACGCCGTATTTTCCCACGAGACACCCCAGCACGGGTATCTCGCTCGTCCCGAAGATACACTTCTTCAGGTTCGCATAGAGCTTATGTTTCCTCATAAGCTCTAGCAGCTTCCGGAGATGCACCTTGTGCATCTCAATGTCCGTCTTCCCGTTCACAGCCCGGCTGTGGACGAACACGTCGTCGAAGTAGCTCGGTGCGAAGTCGCGCACCGAGCGCAATAGATGTGTCACGCATCTATTGAACGTAGCAGGGGCGTTCTTAAGCCCCTGTGGCATGACGAGCCACTCCCAAAGCATACCGCTTGGAGTGCTTACCGCTGTGAGAGGGATGTCCCTCTCACGCATGAGGATCTTTGCACAGTCATCACCCTCAGTGATCCCATCGACGAGGAGCTGCTTCTGCTATTCGGCCTCACGATCCACTCTCTCGATATCCGAGAGAATGCAAATTTGTTCCATGCGTCCATCGTCCAAGGCATCTCACCTTGGACTAAACGTTATCGCAATCGTCAACGGTTTCCTTCCGATGACTCGCACTATCAGGCCCGGCTTGAGATCCGCTTATCAGCACGCAGGTTGTTCCGGTGCTGGACGTTTGCAACTGCCAAAACCTCCTACCGCGCGGTCGGTTCTCTGAACCGCTGCGGCTTCATCCGCTCCGGGAGCGGGAGCGAATGGGGGAACCGCATCGTTGACTTCCGGAGTCGACGTGCTCTCGCTAGCTTTCAGCGCTAGCGAGTGTTCGCTTGTAAACGTATCATCAGCTCCCACGCACGATCGCTTGTCCCAGAACTAGCAGCGACGCGCCAGTGGCATCAGCTCCCAGAGCTGACGCACGCCTTTCGGTTCCCCGAATATTATTTGCTTCGTCAACTCCCAGAGTTGACGCGACGTCGTCGGCGCGACCCTTGGGGGCTTGAAGTACCTCCAAGGATACTAGTAATACCGGTATTTTACCTTCTCTCAGGTGAATGCGATTCACCTGACCATCACTCATGTGACAAACATCATTCAGATGTTTATGCGTCAGGTGATTCACATTCACCTGACCATCACTCATGTGACCGCGACCCTTCGGCTCAGATTTCTGAGTCGACGCCCATTTTCTCCCAACGACTCCCTGAGTAGCTGGCGGTCGCCGGCGGCGATCGGAGGCAGCGGCGGACGCTGCTGCCTCAACTGGGGAATCACATGCACCGCCTGGTGCATGTGCAGCACTGACAGGGCCATCACGCTCTGTCGCGCATGTGTTGTTGAAGCGTACGAGCGTACGCTTCCCTGTTGATCACCGGGTCATGCCTAATACCAAGTCGAACTTATCGTCTAGACCCAAGACGATAAGGTATTCCACAAACGTCCTTCGTTTGTAAGAGAAGGCACCCGGACTACGCGCTTCTCAGTCCTCACGGTGGCACCTGTTGCCAGCCGCACCTCCAACACGCCGCGAGGCGTGTCGGCCTCTTCGAAGTCAAGTCTTCGAAGACTTCCCTGTCAAACAAAGTTGTTTGACACGCCCGAGTCAATTAGGGCACGAAGAGAGTTAACTCTCTTCGACATCACGTTAAGGATGACAAGGTTTGGCTTGTCATTTGCAGCTTACAGCGAGAAACCTTCTCGCTGGGGGCAGCAGTCCTCAACGTCGCGTGTCCAAGCTCGACACGCGAGACTGCATCACCAGTAGGCGCGGGGCGTCCTACTGGTCCTTGGCGTTTTTTTGAACGCCCGCCCGCTGTGCGCTTGCGCGCATAGTGACCGATGTTACCACACAGGTAACATCGAACCTTGCCGTTCCTACGCTGCTGTTGACCAGCTGTCGTAGCACTCGAGAGGTCCATAGGTTCCGGACCTCCCGACTTCACAACAGGACGCGCCGGCTTCGGCGCGTTCGCATGGAGTTTAGCGTGACGCCGGCTAAACTCCTCTTGCATTGCAAGGCTGATCGCCTCCTCGAGAGTATTCGGATACTCTCGGAAGAGATACGTCTTGACGGGACCATCTCTTAGTCCCTTCATGAACGTGACGACCTTGGTCGCCTCGTCGATCGGGTTCGACACTATGTTCGATACCAAGTATCGAGCACGCTGGGCAAAGGTGTGAACATCATCTGTGCCCTGTTGCAGATCGAGAAACTCCGCTCTCGATCTGAACTCGTTCTTCGGGGGCTCAAACGCAAGCTTGAGCTCCTCTTTGAACACCTCGTACATGCCGAAGCACGTAGGATCCGAGAGTCGGCCCAACTCCTCGCACGTCCCCCAAGACATGACATGGCGAACGCGACCATGGACATCGGATCGACGACACGTCGAACCGCCATGGCTGTGTCGAGTTCGACAAGCCAATGAAGGAGGGTCTCGTCCTCCTTCCCCGTGTAGGTACTCACGTGGAGTTTCAACGACTCCACGCGTGGCTTCGGGGAAGGCACCGAGGCAGCAACATCTCGTTGCTCCTTAGTAATGTACCCCAGAGCAACACCGTGTTGCTCTGTCGGCGATAGCGTACGAAGCATCGTCGCTACCGTTGCCTCTCCAATGACTTACGAAAGTCTTTGGAGCTTCCCACTCTGGCTCTGACAGGTGGGCACCGTGCGCGTCACGGACATCTTTGGGGTCCCAGTGAATGCCTCATCCACTGGGGAGTTCTCTACCCCGCGTTCGTATATTCCATACAAACGAACAGCAGTCGGTCGTGCGACGGACTACGAAGTGCTACCAGGTGTAATGGGTCTACTTAGACCCACTAGGTGGCGAACACGTGCGCTTACGCGTATGAGGAAGCGTGCAACTAGATTAGACTTAATTTAAATATACTTATTTAAATAAGTATAATTAAACTAAATATAAACGTACCGTAAAATGAGAACTGTTATTGAATTTGGCACAAGCCAATTATGGAACCTACTAAAACAGTCTTTGATCTATTTCAAAAGGATCTACCAACGTGTGGTTGGCAGAGTCTCTGCTCTGTGATTGGTAGAAAATCCATTGCTTTTTACCAATAATATGCACAAATGCACACGAACCACCCAATAATGTGATTCGCCCATGTAGTCATTGGTGTGTACCGCACACCAAGGTCTGAGGCCCATTTCCAACCTCTAACAGCTATCCTAACTGTTAGAGTTTCAAGTGGTGCAACCACTTGTACGTGTAACCCCGTTACAAAACGAGTGAGATGTCACCGCATCTTCAACTCCAGCTGTACCAGCAACACGATCCAGTAAGCGATTGACGAGAGCGTGGATACCTGCTACCGGCTTGATGCTTGTGGTACAGCATGTTGTTGGTTCTGCGAGGAACCCGGCGTGCTACTGTCATCAAGCAAGTCCAGAAGTGGAATGGACTCACTCAGCTGGACAGGGACGTCCTTCGACTTGACTGGCAAGTGGTTAAACAGAGCGGCGCACGGAGACTCCTGCACGATCAAGGCCAGTGCCAGTGCAAGTAGCGGGATCTCCATCAGGGAAGAGCGACAACGCTTGCTCATCGGGTGTCTTCGCGCGGATGAAGCGAATGAAGAACACTTCACCAGCTCCGACGGAGAGCTGCTGCTTCCGAACGAAAGTTAAATCCGATGTACATCCAAACAGATACCAGAGAAGACGTAACAGCGCGGCATCTTGGTAGTGCACAGCTAGCTGTTGAATACAGATAACTTGTCATCTTCTTGAGACTCTACTTCGTGCCCGTAACTGCATTCTTGACAAACCCACCACTTTCACGCTTGACGCGGTGCTGCTCAAGCGTGCGCCCCAAACTGAGCAGCTGCCGTTCCACAGCTCCAGCTTGAACAGGATACTCGTCCAGAAGCCAGCACTTCACTTGGCGGAAGTATTGAGCAGCAGAGTGGCGCGATAGAGGTTGGCCCCTAGCTCCTGCGTGGAAGGCCAAGTACACACCAAACTTATCCATTAGCGTCACGAGAATACTACCTGCGCGTCTTGGGCCCACGGCGATGAGAGCCCTGACATGCTCCATGTTAGTGCTCTCAACAGTAAGAAGCGCTCGAAAGCCTTCACCGCTGTCGCGCGCGCCCGCTTGGTGTTGGCAGGCATGAGGTCATTTAGACTCATTGTTCTTTAACTTTCTTGGGCGTTTGTTGTCGAAGACGCAGAAAATATGGGGATGATACTATGCATACGACTCATTTGTAGCATGATACACATATCTAGTCATTATTTCCGACTCGATACGTCGAAATCGCTCAGTTCAGATTACAGACATTAAACACAATACACATTTTGATGGGTGAAAATGACAAAACGAGAGCGAAATAATTCGAAAAACTAGAAAAATTCATAATTGAAGTGTCTAATTGGCCAGTTCTCAGTATACTTTGATCAAGTGTAGTCGGATACTTAATGATATTCATCCATATCGACTGGCGACCATACCCTGAGCAACTTCTCAGCGAAACATGCTGGCTACTGTATGCAATTCAAAATGACGACGACCTTGCATCAGAGACAAGAACACGAGTGGAAATCGTGGTAGCAAGAAGATGGTGGGTCACATGCACCATTCCTGGACGCAGGAGGCGTAAGAGCGAGTGCTGTTTTCTTCGTGGAGCACGAGAGCAAGAGAGCAAGAGAGCAAGAGAGCAAGAGAGCAAGAGAGCAAGAGAGCAAAAGAAGCTCTCCCAGCTGGGTTTGAACCAGCGACCTTGAGGTTAACAGCCGCACGCTCTACCAACTGAGCTATAGGAGAAGCACGACAACTACAAACACACACTCTCCAGCCAAAATTGACATACCCACAAATACACACACATACACGCAAAAACGCTCCGCCACGCACATACACCGCTCTCCCCGCTCCATCTCCACCCTCCTCAACCGATCAAACGAACACCTTCCGCCGAACACCTTCGCACACTCCCAAATGCCACATCACACCAAAACGCAAACAGCGACCCAAACAAGCTGCCATATCGACTGGCGACCATACCGAGCACCTCGAAGAGCCTCTAGCTCTCTCCGATGCGTCACACGACCTCGCGAACGCAAACGTCTGGATCAACGCGTCGACCTCTCGACGGTCACTGCTTCGAGCCCGACAAGGGACAGCTGCCTGATTGCTGGCCGACGACAGCAGTGGTTACTATCGAGAATTCAACCAGTATGTATGTGCCGAACCTGTGCCGAACCTGTGCCTGTTCGCTCGTACTCAACGGAGTAGCTGAACTGCTGAGCAACTTCTCAGCGAAACATGCTGGCTACTGTATGCAATTCAAAATGACGACGACCTTGCATCAGAGACAAGAACGCGAGTGGAAATCGTGGTAGCAAGAAGATGGTGGGTCACATGCACCATTCCTGGACGCAGGAGGCGTAAGAGCGAGTGCTGTTTTCTTCGTGGAGCACGAGAGCAAGAGAGCAAGAGAGCAAGAGAGCAAGAGAGCAAGAGAGCAAGAGAGCAAGCTCTCCCAGCTGGGTTTGAACCAGCGACCTTGAGGTTAACAGCCGCACGCTCTACCAACTGAGCTATAGGAGAAGCACGACAACTACAAACACACACTCTCCAGCCAAAATTGACATACCCACAAATACACACACATACACGCAAAAACGCTCCGCCACGCACATACACCGCTCTCCCGCTCCTCTCCACCCTCCTCAACCGATCAAACGAACACCTTCCGCCGAACACCTTCGCACACTCCCAAATGCCACATCACACCAAAACGCAAACAGCGACCCAAACAAGCTGCCATATCGACTGGCGACCATACCGAGCACCTCGAAGAGCCTCTAGCTCTCTCCGATGCGTCACACGACCTCGCGAACGCAAACGTCTGGATCAACGCGTCGACCTCTCGACGGTCACTGCTTCGAGCCCGACAAGGGACAGCTGCCTGATTGCTGGCCGACGACAGCAGTGGTTACTATCGAGAATTCAACCAGTATGTATGTGCCGAACCTGTGCCGAACCTGTGCCTGTTCGCTCGTACTCAACGGAGTAGCTGAACTGCTGAGCAACTTCTCAGCGAAACATGCTGGCTACTGTATGCAATTCAAAATGACGACGACCTTGCATCAGAGACAAGAACGCGAGTGGAAATCGTGGTAGCAAGAAGATGGTGGGTCACATGCACCATTCCTGGACGCAGGAGGCGTAAGAGCGAGTGCTGTTTTCTTCGTGGAGCACGAGAGCAAGAGAGCAAGAGAGCAAGAGAGCAAGAGAGCAAGAGAGCAAGAGAGCAAGAGAGCAAAAGAAGCTCTCCCAGCTGGGTTTGAACCAGCGACCTTGAGGTTAACAGCCGCACGCTCTACCAACTGAGCTATAGGAGAAGCACGACAACTACAAACACACACTCTCCAGCCAAAATTGACATACCCACAAATACACACACATACACGCAAAAACGCTCCGCCACGCACATACACCGCTCTCCCCGCTCCCTCTCCACCCTCCTCAACCGATCAAACGAACACCTTCCGCCGAACACCTTCGCACACTCCCAAATGCCACATCACACCAAAACGCAAACAGCGACCCAAACAAGCTGCCATATCGACTGGCGACCATACCGAGCACCTCGAAGAGCCTCTAGCTCTCTCCGATGCGTCACACGACCTCGCGAACGCAAACGTCTGGATCAACGCGTCGACCTCTCGACGGTCACTGCTTCGAGCCCGACAAGGGACAGCTGCCTGATTGCTGGCCGACGACAGCAGTGGTTACTATCGAGAATTCAACCAGTATGTATGTGCCGAACCTGTGCCGAACCTGTGCCTGTTCGCTCGTACTCAACGGAGTAGCTGAACTGCTGAGCAACTTCTCAGCGAAACATGCTGGCTACTGTATGCAATTCAAAATGACGACGACCTTGCATCAGAGACAAGAACGCGAGTGGAAATCGTGGTAGCAAGAAGATGGTGGGTCACATGCACCATTCCTGGACGCAGGAGGCGTAAGAGCGAGTGCTGTTTTCTTCGTGGAGCACGAGAGCAAGAGAGCAAGAGAGCAAGAGAGCAAGAGAGCAAGAGAGCAAGAGAGCAAAAGAAGCTCTCCCAGCTGGGTTTGAACCAGCGACCTTGAGGTTAACAGCCGCACGCTCTACCAACTGAGCTATAGGAGAAGCACGACAACTACAAACACACACTCTCCAGCCAAAATTGACATACCCACAAATACACACACATACACGCAAAAACGCTCCGCCACGCACATACACCGCTCTCCCCGCTCCTCTCCACCCTCCTCAACCGATCAAACGAACACCTTCCGCCGAACACCTTCGCACACTCCCAAATGCCACATCACACCAAAACGCAAACAGCGACCCAAACAAGCTGCCATATCGACTGGCGACCATACCGAGCACCTCGAAGAGCCTCTAGCTCTCTCCGATGCGTCACACGACCTCGCGAACGCAAACGTCTGGATCAACGCGTCGACCTCTCGACGGTCACTGCTTCGAGCCCGACAAGGGACAGCTGCCTGATTGCTGGCCGACGACAGCAGTGGTTACTATCGAGAATTCAACCAGTATGTATGTGCCGAACCTGTGCCGAACCTGTGCCTGTTCGCTCGTACTCAACGGAGTAGCTGAACTGCTGAGCAACTTCTCAGCGAAACATGCTGGCTACTGTATGCAATTCAAAATGACGACGACCTTGCATCAGAGACAAGAACGCGAGTGGAAATCGTGGTAGCAAGAAGATGGTGGGTCACATGCACCATTCCTGGACGCAGGAGGCGTAAGAGCGAGTGCTGTTTTCTTCGTGGAGCACGAGAGCAAGAGAGCAAGAGAGCAAGAGAGCAAGAGAGAGAGAGCAAGAGAGCAAAAGAAGCTCTCCCAGCTGGGTTTGAACCAGCGACCTTGAGGTTAACAGCCGCACGCTCTACCAACTGAGCTATAGGAGAAGCACGACAACTACAAACACACACTCTCCAGCCAAAATTGACATACCCACAAATACACACACATACACGCAAAAACGCTCCGCCACGCACATACACCGCTCTCCCGCTCCTCTCCACCCTCCTCAACCGATCAAACGAACACCTTCCGCCGAACACCTTCGCACACTCCCAAATGCCACATCACACCAAAACGCAAACAGCGACCCAAACAAGCTGCCATATCGACTGGCGACCATACCGAGCACCTCGAAGAGCCTCTAGCTCTCTCCGATGCGTCACACGACCTCGCGAACGCAAACGTCTGGATCAACGCGTCGACCTCTCGACGGTCACTGCTTCGAGCCCGACAAGGGACAGCTGCCTGATTGCTGGCCGACGACAGCAGTGGTTACTATCGAGAATTCAACCAGTATGTATGTGCCGAACCTGTGCCGAACCTGTGCCTGTTCGCTCGTACTCAACGGAGTAAGCTGAACTGCTGAGCAACTTCTCAGCGAAACATGCTGGCTACTGTATGCAATTCAAAATGACGACGACCTTGCATCAGAGACAAGAACGCGAGTGGAAATCGTGGTAGCAAGAAGATGGTGGGTCACATGCACCATTCCTGGACGCAGGAGGCGTAAGAGCGAGTGCTGTTTTCTTCGTGGAGCACGAGAGCAAGAGAGCAAGAGAGCAAGAGAGCAAGAGAGCAAGAGAGCAAGAGAGCAAAGAAGCTCTCCCAGCTGGGTTTGAACCAGCGACCTTGAGGTTAACAGCCGCACGCTCTACCAACTGAGCTATAGGAGAAGCACGACAACTACAAACACACACTCTCCAGCCAAAATTGACATACCCACAAATACACACACATACACGCAAAAACGCTCCGCCACGCACATACACCGCTCTCCCCGCTCCCTCTCCACCCTCCTCAACCGATCAAACGAACACCTTCCGCCGAACACCTTCGCACACTCCCAAATGCCACATCACACCAAAACGCAAACAGCGACCCAAACAAGCTGCCATATCGACTGGCGACCATACCGAGCACCTCGAAGAGCCTCTAGCTCTCTCCGATGCGTCACACGACCTCGCGAACGCAAACGTCTGGATCAACGCGTCGACCTCTCGACGGTCACTGCTTCGAGCCCGACAAGGGACAGCTGCCTGATTGCTGGCCGACGACAGCAGTGGTTACTATCGAGAATTCAACCAGTATGTATGTGCCGAACCTGTGCCGAACCTGTGCCTGTTCGCTCGTACTCAACGGAGTAGCTGAACTGCTGAGCAACTTCTCAGCGAAACATGCTGGCTACTGTATGCAATTCAAAATGACGACGACCTTGCATCAGAGACAAGAACGCGAGTGGAAATCGTGGTAGCAAGAAGATGGTGGGTCACATGCACCATTCCTGGACGCAGGAGGCGTAAGAGCGAGTGCTGTTTTCTTCGTGGAGCACGAGAGCAAGAGAGCAAGAGAGCAAGAGAGCAAGAGAGCAAGAGAGCAAGAGAGCAAAGAAGCTCTCCCAGCTGGGTTTGAACCAGCGACCTTGAGGTTAACAGCCGCACGCTCTACCAACTGAGCTATAGGAGAAGCACGACAACTACAAACACACACTCTCCAGCCAAAATTGACATACCCACAAATACACACACATACACGCAAAAACGCTCCGCCACGCACATACACCGCTCTCCCCGCTCCTCTCCACCCTCCTCAACCGATCAAACGAACACCTTCCGCCGAACACCTTCGCACACTCCCAAATGCCACATCACACCAAAACGCAAACAGCGACCCAAACAAGCTGCCATATCGACTGGCGACCATACCGAGCACCTCGAAGAGCCTCTAGCTCTCTCCGATGCGTCACACGACCTCGCGAACGCAAACGTCTGGATCAACGCGTCGACCTCTCGACGGTCACTGCTTCGAGCCCGACAAGGGACAGCTGCCTGATTGCTGGCCGACGACAGCAGTGGTTACTATCGAGAATTCAACCAGTATGTATGTGCCGAACCTGTGCCGAACCTGTGCCTGTTCGCTCGTACTCAACGGAGTAGCTGAACTGCTGAGCAACTTCTCAGCGAAACATGCTGGCTACTGTATGCAATTCAAAATGACGACGACCTTGCATCAGAGACAAGAACGCGAGTGGAAATCGTGGTAGCAAGAAGATGGTGGGTCACATGCACCATTCCTGGACGCAGGAGGCGTAAGAGCGAGTGCTGTTTTCTTCGTGGAGCACGAGAGCAAGAGAGCAAGAGAGCAAGAGAGCAAGAGAGCAAGAGAGCAAAAGAAGCTCTCCCAGCTGGGTTTGAACCAGCGACCTTGAGGTTAACAGCCGCACGCTCTACCAACTGAGCTATAGGAGAAGCACGACAACTACAAACACACACTCTCCAGCCAAAATTGACATACCCACAAATACACACACATAAACGCTCCGCCACGCACATACACCGCTCTCCCGCTCCCTCTCCACCCTCCTCAACCGATCAAACGAACACCTTCCGCCGAACACCTTCGCACACTCCCAAATGCCACATCACACCAAAACGCAAACAGCGACCCAAACAAGCTGCCATATCGACTGGCGACCATACCGAGCACCTCGAAGAGCCTCTAGCTCTCTCCGATGCGTCACACGACCTCGCGAACGCAAACGTCTGGATCAACGCGTCGACCTCTCGACGGTCACTGCTTCGAGCCCGACAAGGGACAGCTGCCTGATTGCTGGCCGACGACAGCAGTGGTTACTATCGAGAATTCAACCAGTATGTGCCGAACCTGTGCCGAACCTGTGCCGAACCTGTGCCTGTTCGCTCGTACTCAACGGAGTAGCTGAACTGCTGAGCAACTTCTCAGCGAAACATGCTGGCTACTGTATGCAATTCAAAATGACGACGACCTTGCATCAGAGACAAGAACGCGAGTGGAAATCGTGGTAGCAAGAAGATGGTGGGTCACATGCACCATTCCTGGACGCAGGAGGCGTAAGAGCGAGTGCTGTTTTCTTCGTGGAGCACGAGAGCAAGAGAGCAAGAGAGCAAGAGAGCAAGAGAGCAAGAGAGCAAGAGAGCAAAAGAAGCTCTCCCAGCTGGGTTTGAACCAGCGACCTTGAGGTTAACAGCCGCACGCTCTACCAACTGAGCTATAGGAGAAGCACGACAACTACAAACACACACTCTCCAGCCAAAATTGACATACCCACAAATACACACACATACACGCAAAAACGCTCCGCCACGCACATACACCGCTCTCCCCGCTCCCTCTCCACCCTCCTCAACCGATCAAACGAACACCTTCCGCCGAACACCTTCGCACACTCCCAAATGCCACATCACACCAAAACGCAAACAGCGACCCAAACAAGCTGCCATATCGACTGGCGACCATACCGAGCACCTCGAAGAGCCTCTAGCTCTCTCCGATGCGTCACACGACCTCGCGAACGCAAACGTCTGGATCAACGCGTCGACCTCTCGACGGTCACTGCTTCGAGCCCGACAAGGGACAGCTGCCTGATTGCTGGCCGACGACAGCAGTGGTTACTATCGAGAATTCAACCAGTATGTATGTGCCGAACCTGTGCCGAACCTGTGCCTGTTCGCTCGTACTCAACGGAGTAGCTGAACTGCTGAGCAACTTCTCAGCGAAACATGCTGGCTACTGTATGCAATTCAAAATGACGACGACCTTGCATCAGAGACAAGAACGCGAGTGGAAATCGTGGTAGCAAGAAGATGGTGGGTCACATGCACCATTCCTGGACGCAGGAGGCGTAAGAGCGAGTGCTGTTTTCTTCGTGGAGCACGAGAGCAAGAGAGCAAGAGAGCAAGAGAGCAAGAGAGCAAGAGAGCAAAAGAAGCTCTCCCAGCTGGGTTTGAACCAGCGACCTTGAGGTTAACAGCCGCACGCTCTACCAACTGAGCTATAGGAGAAGCACGACAACTACAAACACACACTCTCCAGCCAAAATTGACATACCCACAAATACACACACATACACGCAAAAACGCTCCGCCACGCACATACACCGCTCTCCCCGCTCCATCTCCACCCTCCTCAACCGATCAAACGAACACCTTCCGCCGAACACCTTCGCACACTCCCAAATGCCACATCACACCAAAACGCAAACAGCGACCCAAACAAGCTGCCATATCGACTGGCGACCATACCGAGCACCTCGAAGAGCCTCTAGCTCTCTCCGATGCGTCACACGACCTCGCGAACGCAAACGTCTGGATCAACGCGTCGACCTCTCGACGGTCACTGCTTCGAGCCCGACAAGGGACAGCTGCCTGATTGCTGGCCGACGACAGCAGTGGTTACTATCGAGAATTCAACCAGTATGTATGTGCCGAACCTGTGCCGAACCTGTGCCGAACCTGTGCCTGTTCGCTCGTACTCAACGGAGTAGCTGAACTGCTGAGCAACTTCTCAGCGAAACATGCTGGCTACTGTATGCAATTCAAAATGACGACGACCTTGCATCAGAGACAAGAACGCGAGTGGAAATCGTGGTAGCAAGAAGATGGTGGGTCACATGCACCATTCCTGGACGCAGGAGGCGTAAGAGCGAGTGCTGTTTTCTTCGTGGAGCACGAGAGCAAGAGAGCAAGAGAGCAAGAGAGCAAGAGAGCAAGAGAGCAAAAGAAGCTCTCCCAGCTGGGTTTGAACCAGCGACCTTGAGGTTAACAGCCGCACGCTCTACCAACTGAGCTATAGGAGAAGCACGACAACTACAAACACACACTCTCCAGCCAAAATTGACATACCCACAAATACACACACATACACGCAAAAACGCTCCGCCACGCACATACACCGCTCTCCCCGCTCCCTCTCCACCCTCCTCAACCGATCAAACGAACACCTTCCGCCGAACACCTTCGCACACTCCCAAATGCCACATCACACCAAAACGCAAACAGCGACCCAAACAAGCTGCCATATCGACTGGCGACCATACCGAGCACCTCGAAGAGCCTCTAGCTCTCTCCGATGCGTCACACGACCTCGCGAACGCAAACGTCTGGATCAACGCGTCGACCTCTCGACGGTCACTGCTTCGAGCCCGACAAGGGACAGCTGCCTGATTGCTGGCCGACGACAGCAGTGGTTACTATCGAGAATTCAACCAGTATGTATGTGCCGAACCTGTGCCGAACCTGTGCCGAACCTGTGCCTGTTCGCTCGTACTCAACGGAGTAGCTGAACTGCTGAGCAACTTCTCAGCGAAACATGCTGGCTACTGTATGCAATTCAAAATGACGACGACCTTGCATCAGAGACAAGAACGCGAGTGGAAATCGTGGTAGCAAGAAGATGGTGGGTCACATGCACCATTCCTGGACGCAGGAGGCGTAAGAGCGAGTGCTGTTTTCTTCGTGGAGCACGAGAGCAAGAGAGCAAGAGAGCAAGAGAGCAAGAGAGCAAGAGAGCAAAAGAAGCTCTCCCAGCTGGGTTTGAACCAGCGACCTTGAGGTTAACAGCCGCACGCTCTACCAACTGAGCTATAGGAGAAGCACGACAACTACAAACACACACTCTCCAGCCAAAATTGACATACCCACAAATACACACACATACACGCAAAAACGCTCCGCCACGCACATACACCGCTCTCCCCGCTCCTCTCCACCCTCCTCAACCGATCAAACGAACACCTTCCGCCGAACACCTTCGCACACTCCCAAATGCCACATCACACCAAAACGCAAACAGCGACCCAAACAAGCTGCCATATCGACTGGCGACCATACCGAGCACCTCGAAGAGCCTCTAGCTCTCTCCGATGCGTCACACGACCTCGCGAACGCAAACGTCTGGATCAACGCGTCGACCTCTCGACGGTCACTGCTTCGAGCCCGACAAGGGACAGCTGCCTGATTGCTGGCCGACGACAGCAGTGGTTACTATCGAGAATTCAACCAGTATGTATGTGCCGAACCTGTGCCGAACCTGTGCCTGTTCGCTCGTACTCAACGGAGTAGCTGAACTGCTGAGCAACTTCTCAGCGAAACATGCTGGCTACTGTATGCAATTCAAAATGACGACGACCTTGCATCAGAGACAAGAACGCGAGTGGAAATCGTGGTAGCAAGAAGATGGTGGGTCACATGCACCATTCCTGGACGCAGGAGGCGTAAGAGCGAGTGCTGTTTTCTTCGTGGAGCACGAGAGCAAGAGAGCAAGAGAGCAAGAGAGCAAGAGAGCAAGAGAGCAAGAGAGCAAAGAAGCTCTCCCAGCTGGGTTTGAACCAGCGACCTTGAGGTTAACAGCCGCACGCTCTACCAACTGAGCTATAGGAGAAGCACGACAACTACAAACACACACTCTCCAGCCAAAATTGACATACCCACAAATACACACACATACACGCAAAAACGCTCCGCCACGCACATACACCGCTCCCCGCTCCCTCTCCACCCTCCTCAACCGATCAAACGAACACCTTCCGCCGAACACCTTCGCACACTCCCAAATGCCACATCACACCAAAACGCAAACAGCGACCCAAACAAGCTGCCATATCGACTGGCGACCATACCGAGCACCTCGAAGAGCCTCTAGCTCTCTCCGATGCGTCACACGACCTCGCGAACGCAAACGTCTGGATCAACGCGTCGACCTCTCGACGGTCACTGCTTCGAGCCCGACAAGGGACAGCTGCCTGATTGCTGGCCGACGACAGCAGTGGTTACTATCGAGAATTCAACCAGTATGTATGTGCCGAACCTGTGCCGAACCTGTGCCTGTTCGCTCGTACTCAACGGAGTAGCTGAACTGCTGAGCAACTTCTCAGCGAAACATGCTGGCTACTGTATGCAATTCAAAATGACGACGACCTTGCATCAGAGACAAGAACGCGAGTGGAAATCGTGGTAGCAAGAAGATGGTGGGTCACATGCACCATTCCTGGACGCAGGAGGCGTAAGAGCGAGTGCTGTTTTCTTCGTGGAGCACGAGAGCAAGAGAGCAAGAGAGCAAGAGAGCAAGAGAGCAAGAGAGCAAGAGAGCAAAAGAAGCTCTCCCAGCTGGGTTTGAACCAGCGACCTTGAGGTTAACAGCCGCACGCTCTACCAACTGAGCTATAGGAGAAGCACGACAACTACAAACACACACTCTCCAGCCAAAATTGACATACCCACAAATACACACACATACACGCAAAAACGCTCCGCCACGCACATACACCGCTCTCCCCGCTCCCTCTCCACCCTCCTCAACCGATCAAACGAACACCTTCCGCCGAACACCTTCGCACACTCCCAAATGCCACATCACACCAAAACGCAAACAGCGACCCAAACAAGCTGCCATATCGACTGGCGACCATACCGAGCACCTCGAAGAGCCTCTAGCTCTCTCCGATGCGTCACACGACCTCGCGAACGCAAACGTCTGGATCAACGCGTCGACCTCTCGACGGTCACTGCTTCGAGCCCGACAAGGGACAGCTGCCTGATTGCTGGCCGACGACAGCAGTGGTTACTATCGAGAATTCAACCAGTATGTATGTGCCGAACCTGTGCCGAACCTGTGCCTGTTCGCTCGTACTCAACGGAGTAGCTGAACTGCTGAGCAACTTCTCAGCGAAACATGCTGGCTACTGTATGCAATTCAAAATGACGACGACCTTGCATCAGAGACAAGAACGCGAGTGGAAATCGTGGTAGCAAGAAGATGGTGGGTCACATGCACCATTCCTGGACGCAGGAGGCGTAAGAGCGAGTGCTGTTTTCTTCGTGGAGCACGAGAGCAAGAGAGCAAGAGAGCAAGAGAGCAAGAGAGCAAGAGAGCAAGAGAGCAAAAGAAGCTCTCCCAGCTGGGTTTGAACCAGCGACCTTGAGGTTAACAGCCGCACGCTCTACCAACTGAGCTATAGGAGAAGCACGACAACTACAAACACACACTCTCCAGCCAAAATTGACATACCCACAAATACACACACATACACGCAAAAACGCTCCGCCACGCACATACACCGCTCTCCCCGCTCCCTCTCCACCCTCCTCAACCGATCAAACGAACACCTTCCGCCGAACACCTTCGCACACTCCCAAATGCCACATCACACCAAAACGCAAACAGCGACCCAAACAAGCTGCCATATCGACTGGCGACCATACCGAGCACCTCGAAGAGCCTCTAGCTCTCTCCGATGCGTCACACGACCTCGCGAACGCAAACGTCTGGATCAACGCGTCGACCTCTCGACGGTCACTGCTTCGAGCCCGACAAGGGACAGCTGCCTGATTGCTGGCCGACGACAGCAGTGGTTACTATCGAGAATTCAACCAGTATGTATGTGCCGAACCTGTGCCGAACCTGTGCCTGTTCGCTCGTACTCAACGGAGTAGCTGAACTGCTGAGCAACTTCTCAGCGAAACATGCTGGCTACTGTATGCAATTCAAAATGACGACGACCTTGCATCAGAGACAAGAACGCGAGTGGAAATCGTGGTAGCAAGAAGATGGTGGGTCACATGCACCATTCCTGGACGCAGGAGGCGTAAGAGCGAGTGCTGTTTTCTTCGTGGAGCACGAGAGCAAGAGAGCAAGAGAGCAAGAGAGCAAGAGAGCAAGAGAGCAAGAGAGCAAAGAAGCTCTCCCAGCTGGGTTTGAACCAGCGACCTTGAGGTTAACAGCCGCACGCTCTACCAACTGAGCTATAGGAGAAGCACGACAACTACAAACACACACTCTTCAGCCAAAATTGACATACCCACAAATACACACACAAAACGCTCCGCCACGCACATACACCGCTCTCCCCGCTCCCTCCACCCTCCTCAACCGATCAAACGAACACCTTCCGCCGAACACCTTCGCACACTCCCAAATGCCACATCACACCAAAACGCAAACAGCGACCCAAACAAGCTGCCATATCGACTGGCGACCATACCGAGCACCTCGAAGAGCCTCTAGCTCTCTCCGATGCGTCACACGACCTCGCGAACGCAAACGTCTGGATCAACGCGTCGACCTCTCGACGGTCACTGCTTCGAGCCCGACAAGGGACAGCTGCCTGATTGCTGGCCGACGACAGCAGTGGTTACTATCGAGAATTCAACCAGTATGTATGTGCCGAACCTGTGCCGAACCTGTGCCGAACCTGTGCCTGTTCGCTCGTACTCAACGGAGTAGCTGAACTGCTGAGCAACTTCTCAGCGAAACATGCTGGCTACTGTATGCAATTCAAAATGACGACGACCTTGCATCAGAGACAAGAACGCGAGTGGAAATCGTGGTAGCAAGAAGATGGTGGGTCACATGCACCATTCCTGGACGCAGGAGGCGTAAGAGCGAGTGCTGTTTTCTTCGTGGAGCACGAGAGCAAGAGAGCAAGAGAGCAAGAGAGCAAGAGAGCAAGAGAGCAAGAGAGCAAAAGAAGCTCTCCCAGCTGGGTTTGAACCAGCGACCTTGAGGTTAACAGCCGCACGCTCTACCAACTGAGCTATAGGAGAAGCACGACAACTACGAACGCACACTCTCCAGCCAAAATTGACATACCCACAAATACACACACAAAACGCTCCGCCACGCACATACACCGCTCTCCCCGCTCCCTCTCCACCCTCCTCAACCGATCAAACGAACACCTTCCGCCGAACACCTTCGCACACTCCCAAATGCCACATCACACCAAAACGCAAACAGCGACCCAAACAAGCTGCCATATCGACTGGCGACCATACCGAGCACCTCGAAGAGCCTCTAGCTCTCTCCGATGCGTCACACGACCTCGCGAACGCAAACGTCTGGATCAACGCGTCGACCTCTCGACGGTCACTGCTTCGAGCCCGACAAGGGACAGCTGCCTGATTGCTGGCCGACGACAGCAGTGGTTACTATCGAGAATTCAACCAGTATGTATGTGCCGAACCTGTGCCGAACCTGTGCCTGTTCGCTCGTACTCAACGGAGTAGCTGAACTGCTGAGCAACTTCTCAGCGAAACATGCTGGCTACTGTATGCAATTCAAAATGACGACGACCTTGCATCAGAGACAAGAACGCGAGTGGAAATCGTGGTAGCAAGAAGATGGTGGGTCACATGCACCATTCCTGGACGCAGGAGGCGTAAGAGCGAGTGCTGTTTTCTTCGTGGAGCACGAGAGCAAGAGAGCAAGAGAGCAAGAGAGCAAGAGAGCAAGAGAGCAAGAGAGCAAAAGAAGCTCTCCCAGCTGGGTTTGAACCAGCGACCTTGAGGTTAACAGCCGCACGCTCTACCAACTGAGCTATAGGAGAAGCACGACAACTACAAACACACACTCTCCAGCCAAAATTGACATACCCACAAATACACACACATACACGCAAAAACGCTCCGCCACGCACATACACCGCTCTCCCCGCTCCCTCTCCACCCTCCTCAACCGATCAAACGAACACCTTCCGCCGAACACCTTCGCACACTCCCAAATGCCACATCACACCAAAACGCAAACAGCGACCCAAACAAGCTGCCATATCGACTGGCGACCATACCGAGCACCTCGAAGAGCCTCTAGCTCTCTCCGATGCGTCACACGACCTCGCGAACGCAAACGTCTGGATCAACGCGTCGACCTCTCGACGGTCACTGCTTCGAGCCCGACAAGGGACAGCTGCCTGATTGCTGGCCGACGACAGCAGTGGTTACTATCGAGAATTCAACCAGTATGTATGTGCCGATGCCGAACCTGTGCCGAACCTGTGCCTGTTCGCTCGTACTCAACGGAGTAAGCTGAACTGCTGAGCAACTTCTCAGCGAAACATGCTGGCTACTGTATGCAATTCAAAATGACGACGACCTTGCATCAGAGACAAGAACGCGAGTGGAAATCGTGGTAGCAAGAAGATGGTGGGTCACATGCACCATTCCTGGACGCAGGAGGCGTAAGAGCGAGTGCTGTTTTCTTCGTGGAGCACGAGAGCAAGAGAGCAAGAGAGCAAGAGAGCAAGAGAGCAAGAGAGCAAGAGAGCAAAAGAAGCTCTCCCAGCTGGGTTTGAACCAGCGACCTTGAGGTTAACAGCCGCACGCTCTACCAACTGAGCTATAGGAGAAGCACGACAACTACAAACACACACTCTCCAGCCAAAATTGACATACCCACAAATACACACACATACACGCAAAAACGCTCCGCCACGCACATACACCGCTCTCCCCGCTCCCTCTCCACCCTCCTCAACCGATCAAACGAACACCTTCCGCCGAACACCTTCGCACACTCCCAAATGCCACATCACACCAAAACGCAAACAGCGACCCAAACAAGCTGCCATATCGACTGGCGACCATACCGAGCACCTCGAAGAGCCTCTAGCTCTCTCCGATGCGTCACACGACCTCGCGAACGCAAACGTCTGGATCAACGCGTCGACCTCTCGACGGTCACTGCTTCGAGCCCGACAAGGGACAGCTGCCTGATTGCTGGCCGACGACAGCAGTGGTTACTATCGAGAATTCAACCAGTATGTATGTGCCGAACCTGTGCCGAACCTGTGCCGAACCTGTGCCTGTTCGCTCGTACTCAACGGAGTAGCTGAACTGCTGAGCAACTTCTCAGCGAAACATGCTGGCTACTGTATGCAATTCAAAATGACGACGACCTTGCATCAGAGACAAGAACGCGAGTGGAAATCGTGGTAGCAAGAAGATGGTGGGTCACATGCACCATTCCTGGACGCAGGAGGCGTAAGAGCGAGTGCTGTTTTCTTCGTGGAGCACGAGAGCAAGAGAGCAAGAGAGCAAGAGAGCAAGAGAGCAAGAGAGCAAAAGAAGCTCTCCCAGCTGGGTTTGAACCAGCGACCTTGAGGTTAACAGCCGCACGCTCTACCAACTGAGCTATAGGAGAAGCACGACAACTACAAACACACACTCTCCAGCCAAAATTGACATACCCACAAATACACACATACACGCAAAAACGCTCCGCCACGCACATACACCGCTCTCCCCGCTCCCTCTCCACCCTCCTCAACCGATCAAACGAACACCTTCCGCCGAACACCTTCGCACACTCCCAAATGCCACATCACACCAAAACGCAAACAGCGACCCAAACAAGCTGCCATATCGACTGGCGACCATACCGAGCACCTCGAAGAGCCTCTAGCTCTCTCCGATGCGTCACACGACCTCGCGAACGCAAACGTCTGGATCAACGCGTCGACCTCTCGACGGTCACTGCTTCGAGCCCGACAAGGGACAGCTGCCTGATTGCTGGCCGACGACAGCAGTGGTTACTATCGAGAATTCAACCAGTATGTATGTGCCGAACCTGTGCCGAACCTGTGCCTGTTCGCTCGTACTCAACGGAGTAGCTGAACTGCTGAGCAACTTCTCAGCGAAACATGCTGGCTACTGTATGCAATTCAAAATGACGACGACCTTGCATCAGAGACAAGAACGCGAGTGGAAATCGTGGTAGCAAGAAGATGGTGGGTCACATGCACCATTCCTGGACGCAGGAGGCGTAAGAGCGAGTGCTGTTTTCTTCGTGGAGCACGAGAGCAAGAGAGCAAGAGAGCAAGAGAGCAAGAGAGCAAGAGAGCAAAAGAAGCTCTCCCAGCTGGGTTTGAACCAGCGACCTTGAGGTTAACAGCCGCACGCTCTACCAACTGAGCTATAGGAGAAGCACGACAACTACAAACACACACTCTCCAGCCAAAATTGACATACCCACAAATACACACACATACACGCAAAAACGCTCCGCCACGCACATACACCGCTCTCCCGCTCCCTCTCCACCCTCCTCAACCGATCAAACGAACACCTTCCGCCGAACACCTTCGCACACTCCCAAATGCCACATCACACCAAAACGCAAACAGCGACCCAAACAAGCTGCCATATCGACTGGCGACCATACCGAGCACCTCGAAGAGCCTCTAGCTCTCTCCGATGCGTCACACGACCTCGCGAACGCAAACGTCTGGATCAACGCGTCGACCTCTCGACGGTCACTGCTTCGAGCCCGACAAGGGACAGCTGCCTGATTGCTGGCCGACGACAGCAGTGGTTACTATCGAGAATTCAACCAGTATGTATGTGCCGAACCTGTGCCGAACCTGTGCCGAACCTGTGCCTGTTCGCTCGTACTCAACGGAGTAGCTGAACTGCTGAGCAACTTCTCAGCGAAACATGCTGGCTACTGTATGCAATTCAAAATGACGACGACCTTGCATCAGAGACAAGAACGCGAGTGGAAATCGTGGTAGCAAGAAGATGGTGGGTCACATGCACCATTCCTGGACGCAGGAGGCGTAAGAGCGAGTGCTGTTTTCTTCGTGGAGCACGAGAGCAAGAGAGCAAGAGAGCAAGAGAGCAAGAGAGCAAGAGAGCAAAAGAAGCTCTCCCAGCTGGGTTTGAACCAGCGACCTTGAGGTTAACAGCCGCACGCTCTACCAACTGAGCTATAGGAGAAGCACGACAACTACAAACACACACTCTCCAGCCAAAATTGACATACCCACAAATACACACACATACACGCAAAAACGCTCCGCCACGCACATACACCGCTCTCCCCGCTCCCTCTCCACCCTCCTCAACCGATCAAACGAACACCTTCCGCCGAACACCTTCGCACACTCCCAAATGCCACATCACACCAAAACGCAAACAGCGACCCAAACAAGCTGCCATATCGACTGGCGACCATACCGAGCACCTCGAAGAGCCTCTAGCTCTCTCCGATGCGTCACACGACCTCGCGAACGCAAACGTCTGGATCAACGCGTCGACCTCTCGACGGTCACTGCTTCGAGCCCGACAAGGGACAGCTGCCTGATTGCTGGCCGACGACAGCAGTGGTTACTATCGAGAATTCAACCAGTATGTATGTGCCGAACCTGTGCCGAACCTGTGCCGAACCTGTGCCTGTTCGGTCGTACTCAACGGAGTAGCTGAACTGCTGAGCAACTTCTCAGCGAAACATGCTGGCTACTGTATGCAATTCAAAATGACGACGACCTTGCATCAGAGACAAGAACGCGAGTGGAAATCGTGGTAGCAAGAAGATGGTGGGTCACATGCACCATTCCTGGACGCAGGAGGCGTAAGAGCGAGTGCTGTTTTCTTCGTGGAGCACGAGAGCAAGAGAGCAAGAGAGCAAGAGAGCAAGAGAGCAAGAGAGCAAAAGAAGCTCTCCCAGCTGGGTTTGAACCAGCGACCTTGAGGTTAACAGCCGCACGCTCTACCAACTGAGCTATAGGAGAAGCACGACAACTACAAACACACTCTCCAGCCAAAATTGACATACCCACAAATACACACACATACACGCAAAAACGCTCCGCCACGCACATACACCGCTCTCCCCGCTCCCTCTCCACCCTCCTCAACCGATCAAACGAACACCTTCCGCCGAACACCTTCGCACACTCCCAAATGCCACATCACACCAAAACGCAAACAGCGACCCAAACAAGCTGCCATATCGACTGGCGACCATACCGAGCACCTCGAAGAGCCTCTAGCTCTCTCCGATGCGTCACACGACCTCGCGAACGCAAACGTCTGGATCAACGCGTCGACCTCTCGACGGTCACTGCTTCGAGCCCGACAAGGGACAGCTGCCTGATTGCTGGCCGACGACAGCAGTGGTTACTATCGAGAATTCAACCAGTATGTATGTGCCGAACCTGTGCCGAACCTGTGCCGAACCTGTGCCTGTTCGCTCGTACTCAACGGAGTAGCTGAACTGCTGAGCAACTTCTCAGCGAAACATGCTGGCTACTGTATGCAATTCAAAATGACGACGACCTTGCATCAGAGACAAGAACGCGAGTGGAAATCGTGGTAGCAAGAAGATGGTGGGTCACATGCACCATTCCTGGACGCAGGAGGCGTAAGAGCGAGTGCTGTTTTCTTCGTGGAGCACGAGAGCAAGAGAGCAAGAGAGCAAGAGAGCAAGAGAGCAAGAGAGCAAAAGAAGCTCTCCCAGCTGGGTTTGAACCAGCGACCTTGAGGTTAACAGCCGCACGCTCTACCAACTGAGCTATAGGAGAAGCACGACAACTACAAACACACACTCTCCAGCCAAAATTGACATACCCACAAATACACACACATACACGCAAAAACGCTCCGCCACGCACATACACCGCTCTCCCCGCTCCCTCTCCACCCTCCTCAACCGATCAAACGAACACCTTCCGCCGAACACCTTCGCACACTCCCAAATGCCACATCACACCAAAACGCAAACAGCGACCCAAACAAGCTGCCATATCGACTGGCGACCATACCGAGCACCTCGAAGAGCCTCTAGCTCTCTCCGATGCGTCACACGACCTCGCGAACGCAAACGTCTGGATCAACGCGTCGACCTCTCGACGGTCACTGCTTCGAGCCCGACAAGGGACAGCTGCCTGATTGCTGGCCGACGACAGCAGTGGTTACTATCGAGAATTCAACCAGTATGTATGTGCCGAACCTGTGCCGAACCTGTGCCGAACCTGTGCCTGTTCGCTCGTACTCAACGGAGTAGCTGAACTGCTGAGCAACTTCTCAGCGAAACATGCTGGCTACTGTATGCAATTCAAAATGACGACGACCTTGCATCAGAGACAAGAACGCGAGTGGAAATCGTGGTAGCAAGAAGATGGTGGGTCACATGCACCATTCCTGGACGCAGGAGGCGTAAGAGCGAGTGCTGTTTTCTTCGTGGAGCACGAGAGCAAGAGAGCAAGAGAGCAAGAGAGCAAGAGAGCAAGAGAGCAAAAGAAGCTCTCCCAGCTGGGTTTGAACCAGCGACCTTGAGGTTAACAGCCGCACGCTCTACCAACTGAGCTATAGGAGAAGCACGACAACTACAAACACACACTCTCCAGCCAAAATTGACATACCCACAAATACACACACATACACGCAAAAACGCTCCGCCACGCACATACACCGCTCTCCCCGCTCCTCTCCACCCTCCTCAACCGATCAAACGAACACCTTCCGCCGAACACCTTCGCACACTCCCAAATGCCACATCACACCAAAACGCAAACAGCGACCCAAACAAGCTGCCATATCGACTGGCGACCATACCGAGCACCTCGAAGAGCCTCTAGCTCTCTCCGATGCGTCACACGACCTCGCGAACGCAAACGTCTGGATCAACGCGTCGACCTCTCGACGGTCACTGCTTCGAGCCCGACAAGGGACAGCTGCCTGATTGCTGGCCGACGACAGCAGTGGTTACTATCGAGAATTCAACCAGTATGTATGCCGAACCTGTGCCGAACCTGTGCCGAACCTGTGCCTGTTCGCTCGTACTCAACGGAGTAGCTGAACTGCTGAGCAACTTCTCAGCGAAACATGCTGGCTACTGTATGCAATTCAAAATGACGACGACCTTGCATCAGAGACAAGAACGCGAGTGGAAATCGTGGTAGCAAGAAGATGGTGGGTCACATGCACCATTCCTGGACGCAGGAGGCGTAAGAGCGAGTGCTGTTTTCTTCGTGGAGCACGAGAGCAAGAGAGCAAGAGAGCAAGAGAGCAAGAGAGCAAGAGAGCAAAAGAAGCTCTCCCAGCTGGGTTTGAACCAGCGACCTTGAGGTTAACAGCCGCACGCTCTACCAACTGAGCTATAGGAGAAGCACGACAACTACAAACACACACTCTCCAGCCAAAATTGACATACCCACAAATACACACACATACACGCAAAAACGCTCCGCCACGCACATACACCGCTCTCCCGCTCCCTCTCCACCCTCCTCAACCGATCAAACGAACACCTTCCGCCGAACACCTTCGCACACTCCCAAATGCCACATCACACCAAAACGCAAACAGCGACCCAAACAAGCTGCCATATCGACTGGCGACCATACCGAGCACCTCGAAGAGCCTCTAGCTCTCTCCGATGCGTCACACGACCTCGCGAACGCAAACGTCTGGATCAACGCGTCGACCTCTCGACGGTCACTGCTTCGAGCCCGACAAGGGACAGCTGCCTGATTGCTGGCCGACGACAGCAGTGGTTACTATCGAGAATTCAACCAGTATGTATGTGCCGAACCTGTGCCGAACCTGTGCCTGTTCGCTCGTACTCAACGGAGTAGCTGAACTGCTGAGCAACTTCTCAGCGAAACATGCTGGCTACTGTATGCAATTCAAAATGACGACGACCTTGCATCAGAGACAAGAACGCGAGTGGAAATCGTGGTAGCAAGAAGATGGTGGGTCACATGCACCATTCCTGGACGCAGGAGGCGTAAGAGCGAGTGCTGTTTTCTTCGTGGAGCACGAGAGCAAGAGAGCAAGAGAGCAAGAGAGCAAGAGAGCAAGAGAGCAAAAGAAGCTCTCCCAGCTGGGTTTGAACCAGCGACCTTGAGGTTAACAGCCGCACGCTCTACCAACTGAGCTATAGGAGAAGCACGACAACTACAAACACACACTCTCCAGCCAAAATTGACATACCCACAAATACACACACAAAACGCTCCGCCACGCACATACACCGCTCTCCCCGCTCCCTCTCCACCCTCCTCAACCGATCAAACGAACACCTTCCGCCGAACACCTTCGCACACTCCCAAATGCCACATCACACCAAAACGCAAACAGCGACCCAAACAAGCTGCCATATCGACTGGCGACCATACCGAGCACCTCGAAGAGCCTCTAGCTCTCTCCGATGCGTCACACGACCTCGCGAACGCAAACGTCTGGATCAACGCGTCGACCTCTCGACGGTCACTGCTTCGAGCCCGACAAGGGACAGCTGCCTGATTGCTGGCCGACGACAGCAGTGGTTACTATCGAGAATTCAACCAGTATGTATGTGCCGAACCTGTGCCGAACCTGTGCCTGTTCGCTCGTACTCAACGGAGTAGCTGAACTGCTGAGCAACTTCTCAGCGAAACATGCTGGCTACTGTATGCAATTCAAAATGACGACGACCTTGCATCAGAGACAAGAACGCGAGTGGAAATCGTGGTAGCAAGAAGATGGTGGGTCACATGCACCATTCCTGGACGCAGGAGGCGTAAGAGCGAGTGCTGTTTTCTTCGTGGAGCACGAGAGCAAAGAGAGCAAGAGAGCAAGAGAGCAAGAGAGCAAGAGAGCAAAGAAGCTCTCCCAGCTGGGTTTGAACCAGCGACCTTGAGGTTAACAGCCGCACGCTCTACCAACTGAGCTATAGGAGAAGCACGACAACTACAAACACACACTCTCCAGCCAAAATTGACATACCCACAAATACACACACATACACGCAAAAACGCTCCGCCACGCACATACACCGCTCTCCCGCTCCTCTCCACCCTCCTCAACCGATCAAACGAACACCTTCCGCCGAACACCTTCGCACACTCCCAAATGCCACATCACACCAAAACGCAAACAGCGACCCAAACAAGCTGCCATATCGACTGGCGACCATACCGAGCACCTCGAAGAGCCTCTAGCTCTCTCCGATGCGTCACACGACCTCGCGAACGCAAACGTCTGGATCAACGCGTCGACCTCTCGACGGTCACTGCTTCGAGCCCGACAAGGGACAGCTGCCTGATTGCTGGCCGACGACAGCAGTGGTTACTATCGAGAATTCAACCAGTATGTATGTGCCGAACCTGTGCCGAACCTGTGCCTGTTCGCTCGTACTCAACGGAGTAGCTGAACTGCTGAGCAACTTCTCAGCGAAACATGCTGGCTACTGTATGCAATTCAAAATGACGACGACCTTGCATCAGAGACAAGAACGCGAGTGGAAATCGTGGTAGCAAGAAGATGGTGGGTCACATGCACCATTCCTGGACGCAGGAGGCGTAAGAGCGAGTGCTGTTTTCTTCGTGGAGCACGAGAGCAAGAGAGCAAGAGAGCAAGAGAGCAAGAGAGCAAGAGAGCAAGAGAGCAAAAGAAGCTCTCCCAGCTGGGTTTGAACCAGCGACCTTGAGGTTAACAGCCGCACGCTCTACCAACTGAGCTATAGGAGAAGCACGACAACTACAAACACACACTCTTCAGCCAAAATTGACATACCCACAAATACACACACAAAACGCTCCGCCACGCACATACACCGCTCTCCCCGCTCCCTCTCCACCCTCCTCAACCGATCAAACGAACACCTTCCGCCGAACACCTTCGCACACTCCCAAATGCCACATCACACCAAAACGCAAACAGCGACCCAAACAAGCTGCCATATCGACTGGCGACCATACCGAGCACCTCGAAGAGCCTCAATAACTATACGATGAGTCACACGACCTCGCGAACGCAAACGTCTGGATCAACGCGTCGACCTCTCGACGGTCACTGCTTCGAGCCCGACAAGGGACAGCTGCCTGATTGCTGGCCGACGACAGCAGTGGTTACTATCGAGAATTCAACCAGTATGTATGTGCCGAACCTGTGCCGAACCTGTGCCGAACCTGTGCCTGTTCGCTCGTACTCAACGGAGTAGCTGAACTGCTGAGCAACTTCTCAGCGAAACATGCTGGCTACTGTATGCAATTCAAAATGACGACGACCTTGCATCAGAGACAAGAACGCGAGTGGAAATCGTGGTAGCAAGAAGATGGTGGGTCACATGCACCATTCCTGGACGCAGGAGGCGTAAGAGCGAGTGCTGTTTTCTTCGTGGAGCACGAGAGCAAGAGAGCAAGAGAGCAAGAGAGCAAGAGAGCAAGAGAGCAAAAGAAGCTCTCCCAGCTGGGTTTGAACCAGCGACCTTGAGGTTAACAGCCGCACGCTCTACCAACTGAGCTATAGGAGAAGCACGACAACTACAAACACACACTCTCCAGCCAAAATTGACATACCCACAAATACACACACATACACGCAAAAACGCTCCGCCACGCACATACACCGCTCTCCCGCTCCTCTCCACCCTCCTCAACCGATCAAACGAACACCTTCCGCCGAACACCTTCGCACACTCCCAAATGCCACATCACACCAAAACGCAAACAGCGACCCAAACAAGCTGCCATATCGACTGGCGACCATACCGAGCACCTCGAAGAGCCTCTAGCTCTCTCCGATGCGTCACACGACCTCGCGAACGCAAACGTCTGGATCAACGCGTCGACCTCTCGACGGTCACTGCTTCGAGCCCGACAAGGGACAGCTGCCTGATTGCTGGCCGACGACAGCAGTGGTTACTATCGAGAATTCAACCAGTATGTATGTGCCGAACCTGTGCCGAACCTGTGCCGAACCTGTGCCTGTTCGCTCGTACTCAACGGAGTAGCTGAACTGCTGAGCAACTTCTCAGCGAAACATGCTGGCTACTGTATGCAATTCAAAATGACGACGACCTTGCATCAGAGACAAGAACGCGAGTGGAAATCGTGGTAGCAAGAAGATGGTGGGTCACATGCACCATTCCTGGACGCAGGAGGCGTAAGAGCGAGTGCTGTTTTCTTCGTGGAGCACGAGAGCAAGAGAGCAAGAGAGCAAGAGAGCAAGAGAGCAAGAGAGCAAGAGAGCAAAAGAAGCTCTCCCAGCTGGGTTTGAACCAGCGACCTTGAGGTTAACAGCCGCACGCTCTACCAACTGAGCTATAGGAGAAGCACGACAACTACAAACACACACTCTCCAGCCAAAATTGACATACCCACAAATACACACACATACACGCAAAAACGCTCCGCCACGCACATACACCGCTCTCCCCGCTCCTCTCCACCCTCCTCAACCGATCAAACGAACACCTTCCGCCGAACACCTTCGCACACTCCCAAATGCCACATCACACCAAAACGCAAACAGCGACCCAAACAAGCTGCCATATCGACTGGCGACCATACCGAGCACCTCGAAGAGCCTCTAGCTCTCTCCGATGCGTCACACGACCTCGCGAACGCAAACGTCTGGATCAACGCGTCGACCTCTCGACGGTCACTGCTTCGAGCCCGACAAGGGACAGCTGCCTGATTGCTGGCCGACGACAGCAGTGGTTACTATCGAGAATTCAACCAGTATGTATGTGCCGAACCTGTGCCGAACCTGTGCCGAACCTGTGCCTGTTCGCTCGTACTCAACGGAGTAGCTGAACTGCTGAGCAACTTCTCAGCGAAACATGCTGGCTACTGTATGCAATTCAAAATGACGACGACCTTGCATCAGAGACAAGAACGCGAGTGGAAATCGTGGTAGCAAGAAGATGGTGGGTCACATGCACCATTCCTGGACGCAGGAGGCGTAAGAGCGAGTGCTGTTTTCTTCGTGGAGCACGAGAGCAAGAGAGCAAGAGAGCAAGAGAGCAAGAGAGCAAGAGAGCAAAAGAAGCTCTCCCAGCTGGGTTTGAACCAGCGACCTTGAGGTTAACAGCCGCACGCTCTACCAACTGAGCTATAGGAGAAGCACGACAACTACAAACACACACTCTCCAGCCAAAATTGACATACCCACAAATACACACACATACACGCAAAAACGCTCCGCCACGCACATACACCGCTCTCCCGCTCCCTCTCCACCCTCCTCAACCGATCAAACGAACACCTTCCGCCGAACACCTTCGCACACTCCCAAATGCCACATCACACCAAAACGCAAACAGCGACCCAAACAAGCTGCCATATCGACTGGCGACCATACCGAGCACCTCGAAGAGCCTCTAGCTCTCTCCGATGCGTCACACGACCTCGCGAACGCAAACGTCTGGATCAACGCGTCGACCTCTCGACGGTCACTGCTTCGAGCCCGACAAGGGACAGCTGCCTGATTGCTGGCCGACGACAGCAGTGGTTACTATCGAGAATTCAACCAGTATGTATGTGCCGAACCTGTGCCGAACCTGTGCCGAACCTGTGCCTGTTCGCTCGTACTCAACGGAGTAGCTGAACTGCTGAGCAACTTCTCAGCGAAACATGCTGGCTACTGTATGCAATTCAAAATGACGACGACCTTGCATCAGAGACAAGAACGCGAGTGGAAATCGTGGTAGCAAGAAGATGGTGGGTCACATGCACCATTCCTGGACGCAGGAGGCGTAAGAGCGAGTGCTGTTTTCTTCGTGGAGCACGAGAGCAAGAGAGCAAGAGAGCAAGAGAGCAAGAGAGCAAGAGAGCAAGAGAGCAAAAGAAGCTCTCCCAGCTGGGTTTGAACCAGCGACCTTGAGGTTAACAGCCGCACGCTCTACCAACTGAGCTATAGGAGAAGCACGACAACTACAAACACACACTCTCCAGCCAAAATTGACATACCCACAAATACACACACACGCAAAAACGCTCCGCCACGCACATACACCGCTCTCCCATCCCTCTCCACCCTCCTCAACCGATCAAACGAACACCTTCCGCCGAACACCTTCGCACACTCCCAAATGCCACATCACACCAAAACGCAAACAGCGACCCAAACAAGCTGCCATATCGACTGGCGACCATACCGAGCACCTCGAAGAGCCTCTAGCTCTCTCCGATGCGTCACACGACCTCGCGAACGCAAACGTCTGGATCAACGCGTCGACCTCTCGACGGTCACTGCTTCGAGCCCGACAAGGGACAGCTGCCTGATTGCTGGCCGACGACAGCAGTGGTTACTATCGAGAATTCAACCAGTATGTATGTGCCGAACCTGTGCCGAACCTGTGCCGAACCCAGCCTGTTCGCTCGTACTCAACGGAGTAGCTGAACTGCTGAGCAACTTCTCAGCGAAACATGCTGGCTACTGTATGCAATTCAAAATGACGACGACCTTGCATCAGAGACAAGAACGCGAGTGGAAATCGTGGTAGCAAGAAGATGGTGGGTCACATGCACCATTCCTGGACGCAGGAGGCGTAAGAGCGAGTGCTGTTTTCTTCGTGGAGCACGAGAGCAAAGAGCAAGAGAGCAAGAGAGCAAGAGAGCAAGAGCAAGAGAGCAAAAGAAGCTCTCCCAGCTGGGTTTGAACCAGCGACCTTGAGGTTAACAGCCGCACGCTCTACCAACTGAGCTATAGGAGAAGCACGACAACTACAAACACACACTCTCCAGCCAAAATTGACATACCCACAAATACACACACATACACGCAAAAACGCTCCGCCACGCACATACACCGCTCTCCCGCTCCCTCTCCACCCTCCTCAACCGATCAAACGAACACCTTCCGCCGAACACCTTCGCACACTCCCAAATGCCACATCACACCAAAACGCAAACAGCGACCCAAACAAGCTGCCATATCGACTGGCGACCATACCGAGCACCTCGAAGAGCCTCTAGCTCTCTCCGATGCGTCACACGACCTCGCGAACGCAAACGTCTGGATCAACGCGTCGACCTCTCGACGGTCACTGCTTCGAGCCCGACAAGGGACAGCTGCCTGATTGCTGGCCGACGACAGCAGTGGTTACTATCGAGAATTCAACCAGTATGTATGTGCCGAACCTGGCCGAACCTGTGCCGAACCTGTGCCTGTTCGCTCGTACTCAACGGAGTAGCTGAACTGCTGAGCAACTTCTCAGCGAAACATGCTGGCTACTGTATGCAATTCAAAATGACGACGACCTTGCATCAGAGACAAGAACGCGAGTGGAAATCGTGGTAGCAAGAAGATGGTGGGTCACATGCACCATTCCTGGACGCAGGAGGCGTAAGAGCGAGTGCTGTTTTCTTCGTGGAGCACGAGAGCAAGAGAGCAAGAGAGCAAGAGAGCAAGAGAGCAAGAGAGAGCAAAAGAAGCTCTCCCAGCTGGGTTTGAACCAGCGACCTTGAGGTTAACAGCCGCACGCTCTACCAACTGAGCTATAGGAGAAGCACGACAACTACAAACACACACTCTCCAGCCAAAATTGACATACCCACAAATACACACACATACACGCAAAAACGCTCCGCCACGCACATACACCGCTCTCCCCGCTCCTCTCCACCCTCCTCAACCGATCAAACGAACACCTTCCGCCGAACACC
Source organism: Phytophthora colocasiae (assembly GCA_018806915.1). Classification (NCBI taxonomy): domain Eukaryota; phylum Oomycota; class Peronosporomycetes; order Peronosporales; family Peronosporaceae; genus Phytophthora; species Phytophthora colocasiae. The sequence goes on along the minus strand of JAGKQI010000102.1, from coordinate 19,437 downwards.
TTCGCACACTCCCAAATGCCACATCACACCAAAACGCAAACAGCGACCCAAACAAGCTGCCATATCGACTGGCGACCATACCGAGCACCTCGAAGAGCCTCTAGCTCTCTCCGATGCGTCACACGACCTCGCGAACGCAAACGTCTGGATCAACGCGTCGACCTCTCGACGGTCACTGCTTCGAGCCCGACAAGGGACAGCTGCCTGATTGCTGGCCGACGACAGCAGTGGTTACTATCGAGAATTCAACCAGTATGTATGTGCCGAACCTGTGCCGAACCTGTGCCGAACCTGTGCCTGTTCGCTCGTACTCAACGGAGTAGCTGAACTGCTGAGCAACTTCTCAGCGAAACATGCTGGCTACTGTATGCAATTCAAAATGACGACGACCTTGCATCAGAGACAAGAACGCGAGTGGAAATCGTGGTAGCAAGAAGATGGTGGGTCACATGCACCATTCCTGGACGCAGGAGGCGTAAGAGCGAGTGCTGTTTTCTTCGTGGAGCACGAGAGCAAGAGAGCAAGAGAGCAAGAGAGCAAGAGAGCAAGAGAGCAAAAGAAGCTCTCCCAGCTGGGTTTGAACCAGCGACCTTGAGGTTAACAGCCGCACGCTCTACCAACTGAGCTATAGGAGAAGCACGACAACTACAAACACACACTCTCCAGCCAAAATTGACATACCCACAAATACACACACATACACGCAAAAACGCTCCGCCACGCACATACACCGCTCTCCCCGCTCCTCTCCACCCTCCTCAACCGATCAAACGAACACCTTCCGCCGAACACCTTCGCACACTCCCAAATGCCACATCACACCAAAACGCAAACAGCGACCCAAACAAGCTGCCATATCGACTGGCGACCATACCGAGCACCTCGAAGAGCCTCTAGCTCTCTCCGATGCGTCACACGACCTCGCGAACGCAAACGTCTGGATCAACGCGTCGACCTCTCGACGGTCACTGCTTCGAGCCCGACAAGGGACAGCTGCCTGATTGCTGGCCGACGACAGCAGTGGTTACTATCGAGAATTCAACCAGTATGTATGTGCCGAACCTGTGCCGAACCTGTGCCGAACCTGTGCCTGTTCGGTCGTACTCAACTGAGTAGCTGAACTGCTGAGCAACTTCTCAGCGAAACATGCTGGCTACTGTATGCAATTCAAAATGACGACGACCTTGCATCAGAGACAAGAACGCGAGTGGAAATCGTGGTAGCAAGAAGATGGTGGGTCACATGCACCATTCCTGGACGCAGGAGGCGTAAGAGCGAGTGCTGTTTTCTTCGTGGAGCACGAGAGCAAAGAGAGCAAGAGAGCAAAGAGCAAGAGAGCAAGAGAGCAAGAGGCAAAGAAGCTCTCCCAGCTGGGTTTGAACCAGCGACCTTGAGGTTAACAGCCGCACGCTCTACCAACTGAGCTATAGGAGAAGCACGACAACTACAAACACACACTCTCCAGCCAAAATTGACATACCCACAAATACACACACACGCAAAAACGCTCCGCCACGCACATACACCGCTCTCCCGCTCCTCTCCACCCTCCTCAACCGATCAAACGAACACCTTCCGCCGAACACCTTCGCACACTCCCAAATGCCACATCACACCAAAACGCAAACAGCGACCCAAACAAGCTGCCATATCGACTGGCGACCATACCGAGCACCTCGAAGAGCCTCTAGCTCTCTCCGATGCGTCACACGACCTCGCGAACGCAAACGTCTGGATCAACGCGTCGACCTCTCGACGGTCACTGCTTCGAGCCCGACAAGGGACAGCTGCCTGATTGCTGGCCGACGACAGCAGTGGTTACTATCGAGAATTCAACCAGTATGTATGTGCCGAACCTGTGCCGAACCTGTGCCGAACCTGTGCCTGTTCGCTCGTACTCAACGGAGTAGCTGAACTGCTGAGCAACTTCTCAGCGAAACATGCTGGCTACTGTATGCAATTCAAAATGACGACGACCTTGCATCAGAGACAAGAACGCGAGTGGAAATCGTGGTAGCAAGAAGATGGTGGGTCACATGCACCATTCCTGGACGCAGGAGGCGTAAGAGCGAGTGCTGTTTTCTTCGTGGAGCACGAGAGCAAGAGAGCAAGAGAGCAAGAGAGCAAGAGAGCTAGAGAGCAAGAGAGCAAAAGAAGCTCTCCCAGCTGGGTTTGAACCAGCGACCTTGAGGTTAACAGCCGCACGCTCTACCAACTGAGCTATAGGAGAAGCACGACAACTACAAACACACACTCTCCAGCCAAAATTGACATACCCACAAATACACACACATACACGCAAACGCTCCGCCACGCACATACACCGCTCTCGCTCCCTCTCCACCCTCCTCAACCGATCAAACGAACACCTTCCGCCGAACACCTTCGCACACTCCCAAATGCCACATCACACCAAAACGCAAACAGCGACCCAAACAAGCTGCCATATCGACTGGCGACCATACCGAGCACCTCGAAGAGCCTCTAGCTCTCTCCGATGCGTCACACGACCTCGCGAACGCAAACGTCTGGATCAACGCGTCGACCTCTCGACGGTCACTGCTTCGAGCCCGACAAGGGACAGCTGCCTGATTGCTGGCCGACGACAGCAGTGGTTACTATCGAGAATTCAACCAGTATGTATGTGCCGAACCTGTGCCGAACCTGTGCCGAACCTGTGCCTGTTCGCTCGTACTCAACGGAGTAAGCTGAACTGCTGAGCAACTTCTCAGCGAAACATGCTGGCTACTGTATGCAATTCAAAATGACGACGACCTTGCATCAGAGACAAGAACGCGAGTGGAAATCGTGGTAGCAAGAAGATGGTGGGTCACATGCACCATTCCTGGACGCAGGAGGCGTAAGAGCGAGTGCTGTTTTCTTCGTGGAGCACGAGAGCAAGAGAGCAAGAGAGCAAGAGAGCAAGAGAGCAAAAGAAGCTCTCCCAGCTGGGTTTGAACCAGCGACCTTGAGGTTAACAGCCGCACGCTCTACCAACTGAGCTATAGGAGAAGCACGACAACTACAAACACACACTCTCCAGCCAAAATTGACATACCCACAAATACACACACATACACGCAAAAACGCTCCGCCACGCACATACACCGCTCTCCCGCTCCTCTCCACCCTCCTCAACCGATCAAACGAACACCTTCCGCCGAACACCTTCGCACACTCCCAAATGCCACATCACACCAAAACGCAAACAGCGACCCAAACAAGCTGCCATATCGACTGGCGACCATACCGAGCACCTCGAAGAGCCTCTAGCTCTCTCCGATGCGTCACACGACCTCGCGAACGCAAACGTCTGGATCAACGCGTCGACCTCTCGACGGTCACTGCTTCGAGGCCCGACAAGGGACAGCTGCCTCAAAGCAGGCCGACGACAGCAGTGGTTACTATCGAGAATTCAACCAGTATGTATGTGCCGAACCTGTGCCGAACCTGTGTCGAACCTGTGCCTGTTCGCTCGTACTCAACGGAGTAGCTGAACTGCTGAGCAACTTCTCAGCGAAACATGCTGGCTACTGTATGCAATTCAAAATGACGACGACCTTGCATCAGAGACAAGAACGCGAGTGGAAATCGTGGTAGCAAGAAGATGGTGGGTCACATGCACCATTCCTGGACGCAGGAGGCGTAAGAGCGAGTGCTGTTTTCTTCGTGGAGCACGAGAGCAAGAGAGCAAGAGAGCAAGAGAGCAAGAGAGCAAAAGAAGCTCTCCCAGCTGGGTTTGAACCAGCGACCTTGAGGTTAACAGCCGCACGCTCTACCAACTGAGCTATAGGAGAAGCACGACAACTACAAACACACACTCTCCAGCCAAAATTGACATACCCACAAATACACACACATACACGCAAAAACGCTCCGCCACGCACATACACCGCTCTCCCCGCTCCCTCTCCACCCTCCTCAACCGATCAAACGAACACCTTCCGCCGAACACCTTCGCACACTCCCAAATGCCACATCACACCAAAACGCAAACAGCGACCCAAACAAGCTGCCATATCGACTGGCGACCATACCGAGCACCTCGAAGAGCCTCTAGCTCTCTCCGATGCGTCACACGACCTCGCGAACGCAAACGTCTGGATCAACGCGTCGACCTCTCGACGGTCACTGCTTCGAGCCCGACAAGGGACAGCTGCCTGATTGCTGGCCGACGACAGCAGTGGTTACTATCGAGAATTCAACCAGTATGTATGTGCCGAACCTGTGCCGAACCTGTGCCGAACCTGTGCCTGTTCGCTCGTACTCAACGGAGTAGCTGAACTGCTGAGCAACTTCTCAGCGAAACATGCTGGCTACTGTATGCAATTCAAAATGACGACGACCTTGCATCAGAGACAAGAACGCGAGTGGAAATCGTGGTAGCAAGAAGATGGTGGGTCACATGCACCATTCCTGGACGCAGGAGGCGTAAGAGCGAGTGCTGTTTTCTTCGTGGAGCACGAGAGCAAAGAGAGCAAGAGAGCAAGAGAGCAAGAGAGCAAGAGAGCAAAAGAAGCTCTCCCAGCTGGGTTTGAACCAGCGACCTTGAGGTTAACAGCCGCACGCTCTACCAACTGAGCTATAGGAGAAGCACGACAACTACAAACACACACTCTCCAGCCAAAATTGACATACCCACAAATACACACACATACACGCAAAAACGCTCCGCCACGCACATACACCGCTCTCCCCGCTCCTCTCCACCCTCCTCAACCGATCAAACGAACACCTTCCGCCGAACACCTTCGCACACTCCCAAATGCCACATCACCCAACACGCAAACCGCGACCCAAACAAGCTGCCATATCGACTGGCGACCATACCGAGCACCTCGAAGAGCCTCTAGCTCTCTCCGATGCGTCACACGACCTCGCGAACGCAAACGTCTGGATCAACGCGTCGACCTCTCGACGGTCACTGCTTCGAGCCCGACAAGGGACAGCTGCCTGATTGCTGGCCGACGACAGCAGTGGTTACTATCGAGAATTCAACCAGTATGTATGTGCCGAACCTGTGCCGAACCTGTGCCGAACCTGTGCCTGTTCGCTCGTACTCAACGGAGTAGCTGAACTGCTGAGCAACTTCTCAGCGAAACATGCTGGCTACTGTATGCAATTCAAAATGACGACGACCTTGCATCAGAGACAAGAACGCGAGTGGAAATCGTGGTAGCAAGAAGATGGTGGGTCACATGCACCATTCCTGGACGCAGGAGGCGTAAGAGCGAGTGCTGTTTTCTTCGTGGAGCACGAGAGCAAGAGAGCAAGAGAGCAAGAGAGCAAGAGAGCAAGAGAGCAAGAGAGCAAAGAAGCTCTCCCAGCTGGGTTTGAACCAGCGACCTTGAGGTTAACAGCCGCACGCTCTACCAACTGAGCTATAGGAGAAGCACGACAACTACAAACACACACTCTCCAGCCAAAATTGACATACCCACAAATACACACACATACACGCAAAAACGCTCCGCCACGCACATACACCGCTCTCCCCGCTCCCTCTCCACCCTCCTCAACCGATCAAACGAACACCTTCCGCCGAACACCTTCGCACACTCCCAAATGCCACATCACACCAAAACGCAAACAGCGACCCAAACAAGCTGCCATATCGACTGGCGACCATACCGAGCACCTCGAAGAGCCTCTAGCTCTCTCCGATGCGTCACACGACCTCGCGAACGCAAACGTCTGGATCAACGCGTCGACCTCTCGACGGTCACTGCTTCGAGCCCGACAAGGGACAGCTGCCTGATTGCTGGCCGACGACAGCAGTGGTTACTATCGAGAATTCAACCAGTATGTATGTGCCGAACCTGTGCCGAACCTGCCGAACCTGTGCCTGTTCGCTCGTACTCAACAGGTAAGCTGAACTGCTGAGCAACTTCTCAGCGAAACATGCTGGCTACTGTATGCAATTCAAAATGACGACGACCTTGCATCAGAGACAAGAACGCGAGTGGAAATCGTGGTAGCAAGAAGATGGTGGGTCACATGCACCATTCCTGGACGCAGGAGGCGTAAGAGCGAGTGCTGTTTTCTTCGTGGAGCACGAGAGCAAGAGAGCAAGAGAGCAAGAGAGCAAGAGAGCAAGAGAGCAAGAGAGCAAAAGAAGCTCTCCCAGCTGGGTTTGAACCAGCGACCTTGAGGTTAACAGCCGCACGCTCTACCAACTGAGCTATAGGAGAAGCACGACAACTACAAACACACACTCTCCAGCCAAAATTGACATACCCACAAATACACACACATACACGCAAAAACGCTCCGCCACGCACATACACCGCTCTCCCCTCCCTCTCCACCCTCCTCAACCGATCAAACGAACACCTTCCGCCGAACACCTTCGCACACTCCCAAATGCCACATCACACCAAAACGCAAACAGCGACCCAAACAAGCTGCCATATCGACTGGCGACCATACCGAGCACCTCGAAGAGCCTCTAGCTCTCTCCGATGCGTCACACGACCTCGCGAACGCAAACGTCTGGATCAACGCGTCGACCTCTCGACGGTCACTGCTTCGAGCCCGACAAAGGGACAGCTGCCTGATTGCTGGCCGACGACAGCAGTGGTTACTATCGAGAATTCAACCAGTATGTATGTGCCGAACCTGTGCCGAACCTGTGCCGAACCTGTGCCTGTTCGCTCGTACTCAACGGAGTAGCTGAACTGCTGAGCAACTTCTCAGCGAAACATGCTGGCTACTGTATGCAATTCAAAATGACGACGACCTTGCATCAGAGACAAGAACGCGAGTGGAAATCGTGGTAGCAAGAAGATGGTGGGTCACATGCACCATTCCTGGACGCAGGAGGCGTAAGAGCGAGTGCTGTTTTCTTCGTGGAGCACGAGAGCAAGAGAGCAAGAGCAAGAGAGCAAAGAGAGCAAGAGCAAGAGAGCAAAAGAAGCTCTCCCAGCTGGGTTTGAACCAGCGACCTTGAGGTTAACAGCCGCACGCTCTACCAACTGAGCTATAGGAGAAGCACGACAACTACAAACACACACTCTCCAGCCAAAATTGACATACCCACAAATACACACACATACACGCAAAAACGCTCCGCCACGCACATACACCGCTCTCCCCGCTCCTCTCCACCCTCCTCAACCGATCAAACGAACACCTTCCGCCGAACACCTTCGCACACTCCCAAATGCCACATCACACCAAAACGCAAACAGCGACCCAAACAAGCTGCCATATCGACTGGCGACCATACCGAGCACCTCGAAGAGCCTCTAGCTCTCTCCGATGCGTCACACGACCTCGCGAACGCAAACGTCTGGATCAACGCGTCGACCTCTCGACGGTCACTGCTTCGAGCCCGACAAAGGGACAGCTGCCTGATTGCTGGCCGACGACAGCAGTGGTTACTATCGAGAATTCAACCAGTATGTATTATTGCCGAACCTGTGCCGAACCTGTGCCTGTTCGCTCGTACTCAACGGAGTAGCTGAACTGCTGAGCAACTTCTCAGCGAAACATGCTGGCTACTGTATGCAATTCAAAATGACGACGACCTTGCATCAGAGACAAGAACGCGAGTGGAAATCGTGGTAGCAAGAAGATGGTGGGTCACATGCACCATTCCTGGACGCAGGAGGCGTAAGAGCGAGTGCTGTTTTCTTCGTGGAGCACGAGAGCAAGAGAGCAAGAGAGCAAGAGAGCAAGAGAGCAAGAGAGCAAGAGAGCAAAGAAGCTCTCCCAGCTGGGTTTGAACCAGCGACCTTGAGGTTAACAGCCGCACGCTCTACCAACTGAGCTATAGGAGAAGCACGACAACTACAAACACACACTCTCCAGCCAAAATTGACATACCCACAAATACACACACATACACGCAAAAACGCTCCGCCACGCACATACACCGCTCTCCCCGCTCCCTCTCCACCCTCCTCAACCGATCAAACGAACACCTTCCGCCGAACACCTTCGCACACTCCCAAATGCCACATCACACCAAAACGCAAACAGCGACCCAAACAAGCTGCCATATCGACTGGCGACCATACCGAGCACCTCGAAGAGCCTCTAGCTCTCTCCGATGCGTCACACGACCTCGCGAACGCAAACGTCTGGATCAACGCGTCGACCTCTCGACTGTCACTGATTCGAGCCCGACAAGGGACAGCTGCCTGATTGCTGGACGACGACAGCAGAGGTTACTATCGAGAATTCAACCTTTATGTATGTGCCGAACCTGTGCCGTACCTGTGGCTAACCTGTGCTTGTTGGCTAGTACTCAACAGGTAGCTGAACTGCTGAGCAACTTCTCAGCGAAACATGCTGGCTACTGTATGCAATTCAAAATGACGACGACCTTGCATCAGAGACAAGAACGCGAGTGGAAATCGTGGTAGCAAGAAGATGGTGGGTCACATGCACCATTCCTGGACGCAGGAGGCGTAAGAGCGAGTGCTGTTTTCTTCGTGGAGCACGAGAGCAAGAGAGCAAGAGAGCAAGAGCAAGAGAGCAAGAGAGCAAAGAGAGCAAAAGAAGCTCTCCCAGCTGGGTTTGAACCAGCGACCTTGAGGTTAACAGCCGCACGCTCTACCAACTGAGCTATAGGAGAAGCACGACAACTACAAACACACACTCTCCAGCCAAAATTGACATACCCACAAATACACACACATACACGCAAAAACGCTCCGCCACGCACATACACCGCTCTCCCGCTCCCTCTCCACCCTCCTCAACCGATCAAACGAACACCTTCCGCCGAACACCTTCGCACACTCCCAAATGCCACATCACACCAAAACGCAAACAGCGACCCAAACAAGCTGCCATATCGACTGGCGACCATACCGAGCACCTCGAAGAGCCTCTAGCTCTCTCCGATGCGTCACACGACCTCGCGAACGCAAACGTCTGGATCAACGCGTCGACCTCTCGACGGTCACTGCTTCGAGCCCGACAAGGGACAGCTGCCTGATTGCTGGCCGACGACAGCAGTGGTTACTATCGAGAATTCAACCAGTATGTATGTGCCGAACCTGTGCCGAACCTGTGCCGAACCTGTGCCTGTTCGCTCGTACTCAACGGAGTAGCTGAACTGCTGAGCAACTTCTCAGCGAAACATGCTGGCTACTGTATGCAATTCAAAATGACGACGACCTTGCATCAGAGACAAGAACGCGAGTGGAAATCGTGGTAGCAAGAAGATGGTGGGTCACATGCACCATTCCTGGACGCAGGAGGCGTAAGAGCGAGTGCTGTTTTCTTCGTGGAGCACGAGAGCAAGAGAGCAAGAGAGCAAGAGAGCAAGAGAGCAAGAGAGCAAGAGAGCAAGAAGCTCTCCCAGCTGGGTTTGAACCAGCGACCTTGAGGTTAACAGCCGCACGCTCTACCAACTGAGCTATAGGAGAAGCACGACAACTACAAACACACACTCTCCAGCCAAAATTGACATACCCACAAATACACACACATACACGCAAAAACGCTCCGCCACGCACATACACCGCTCTCCCCGCTCCCTCTCCACCCTCCTCAACCGATCAAACGAACACCTTCCGCCGAACACCTTCGCACACTCCCAAATGCCACATCACACCAAAACGCAAACAGCGACCCAAACAAGCTGCCATATCGACTGGCGACCATACCGAGCACCTCGAAGAGCCTCTAGCTCTCTCCGATGCGTCACACGACCTCGCGAACGCAAACGTCTGGATCAACGCGTCGACCTCTCGACGGTCACTGCTTCGAGCCCGACAAGGACAGCTGCCTGATTGCTGGCCGACGACAGCAGTGGTTACTATCGAGAATTCAACCAGTATGTATGTGCCGAACCTGTGCCGAACCTGTGCCGAACCTGTGCCTGTTCGCTCGTACTCAACAGGTAGCTGAACTGCTGAGCAACTTCTCAGCGAAACATGCTGGCTACTGTATGCAATTCAAAATGACGACGACCTTGCATCAGAGACAAGAACGCGAGTGGAAATCGTGGTAGCAAGAAGATGGTGGGTCACATGCACCATTCCTGGACGCAGGAGGCGTAAGAGCGAGTGCTGTTTTCTTCGTGGAGCACGAGAGCAAGAGAGCAAGAGAGCAAGAGAGCAAGAGAGCAAAAGAAGCTCTCCCAGCTGGGTTTGAACCAGCGACCTTGAGGTTAACAGCCGCACGCTCTACCAACTGAGCTATAGGAGAAGCACGACAACTACAAACACACACTCTCCAGCCAAAATTGACATACCCACAAATACACACACATACACGCAAAAACGCTCCGCCACGCACATACACCGCTCTCCCCGCTCCTCTCCACCCTCCTCAACCGATCAAACGAACACCTTCCGCCGAACACCTTCGCACTCCCAAATGCCACATCACACCAAAACGCAAACAGCGACCCAAACAAGCTGCCATATCGACTGGCGACCATACCGAGCACCTCGAAGAGCCTCTAGCTCTCTCCGATGCGTCACACGACCTCGCGAACGCAAACGTCTGGATCAACGCGTCGACCTCTCGACGGTCACTGCTTCGAGCCCGACAAGGGACAGCTGCCTGATTGCTGGCCGACGACAGCAGTGGTTACTATCGAGAATTCAACCAGTATGTATGTGCCGAACCTGTGCCGAACCTGTGCCGAACCTGTGCCTGTTCGGTCGTACTCAACAGGTAGCTGAACTGCTGAGCAACTTCTCAGCGAAACATGCTGGCTACTGTATGCAATTCAAAATGACGACGACCTTGCATCAGAGACAAGAACGCGAGTGGAAATCGTGGTAGCAAGAAGATGGTGGGTCACATGCACCATTCCTGGACGCAGGAGGCGTAAGAGCGAGTGCTGTTTTCTTCGTGGAGCACGAGAGCAAGAGAGCAAGAGAGCAAGAGAGCAAGAGAGCAAGAGAGCAAAAGAAGCTCTCCCAGCTGGGTTTGAACCAGCGACCTTGAGGTTAACAGCCGCACGCTCTACCAACTGAGCTATAGGAGAAGCACGACAACTACAAACACACACTCTCCAGCCAAAATTGACATACCCACAAATACACACACAAAACGCTCCGCCACGCACATACACCGCTCTCCCCGCTCCCTCTCCACCCTCCTCAACCGATCAAACGAACACCTTCCGCCGAACACCTTCGCACACTCCCAAATGCCACATCACACCAAAACGCAAACAGCGACCCAAACAAGCTGCCATATCGACTGGCGACCATACCGAGCACCTCGAAGAGCCTCTAGCTCTCTCCGATGCGTCACACGACCTCGCGAACGCAAACGTCTGGATCAACGCGTCGACCTCTCGACGGTCACTGCTTCGAGGCCGACAAGGGACAGCTGCCTGATTGCTGGTCGACGACAGCAGTGGTTACTATCGAGAATTCAACCAGTATGTATGTGCCGAACCTGTGCCGAACCTGTGCCGAACCTGTGCCTGTTCGCTCGTACTCAACGGAGTAGCTGAACTGCTGAGCAACTTCTCAGCGAAACATGCTGGCTACTGTATGCAATTCAAAATGACGACGACCTTGCATCAGAGACAAGAACGCGAGTGGAAATCGTGGTAGCAAGAAGATGGTGGGTCACATGCACCATTCCTGGACGCAGGAGGCGTAAGAGCGAGTGCTGTTTTCTTCGTGGAGCACGAGAGCAAGAGAGCAAGAGAGCAAGAGAGCAAGAGAGCAAGAGAGCAAGAGAGCAAAGAAGCTCTCCCAGCTGGGTTTGAACCAGCGACCTTGAGGTTAACAGCCGCACGCTCTACCAACTGAGCTATAGGAGAAGCACGACAACTACAAACACACACTCTCCAGCCAAAATTGACATACCCACAAATACACACACATACACGCAAAAACGCTCCGCCACGCACATACACCGCTCTCCCCGCTCCCTCTCCACCCTCCTCAACCGATCAAACGAACACCTTCCGCCGAACACCTTCGCACACTCCCAAATGCCACACACCAAAACGCAAACAGCGACCCAAACAAGCTGCCATATCGACTGGCGACCATACCGAGCACCTCGAAGAGCCTCTAGCTCTCTCCGATGCGTCACGACCTCGCGAACGCAAACGTCTGGATCAACGCGTCGACCTCTCGACGGTCACTGCTTCGAGCCCGACAAGGGACAGCTGCCTGATTGCTGGCCGACGACAGCAGTGGTTACTATCGAGAATTCAACCAGTATGTATGTGCCGAACCTGTGCCGAACCTGTGCCGAACCTGTGCCTGTTCGGTCGTACTCAACGGAGTAGCTGAACTGCTGAGCAACTTCTCAGCGAAACATGCTGGCTACTGTATGCAATTCAAAATGACGACGACCTTGCATCAGAGACAAGAACGCGAGTGGAAATCGTGGTAGCAAGAAGATGGTGGGTCACATGCACCATTCCTGGACGCAGGAGGCGTAAGAGCGAGTGCTGTTTTCTTCGTGGAGCACGAGAGCAAGAGAGCAAGAGAGCAAGAGAGCAAGAGAGCAAAAGAAGCTCTCCCAGCTGGGTTTGAACCAGCGACCTTGAGGTTAACAGCCGCACGCTCTACCAACTGAGCTATAGGAGAAGCACGACAACTACAAACACACACTCTCAGCCAAAATTGACATACCCACAAATACACACATACACGCAAAAACGCTCCGCCACGCACATACACCGCTCTCGCTCCTCTCCACCCTCCTCAACCGATCAAACGAACACCTTCCGCCGAACACCTTCGCACACTCCCAAATGCCACATCACACCAAAACGCAAACAGCGACCCAAACAAGCTGCCATATCGACTGGCGACCATACCGAGCACCTCGAAGAGCCTCTAGCTCTCTCCGATGCGTCACACGACCTCGCGAACGCAAACGTCTGGATCAACGCGTCGACCTCTCGACGGTCACTGCTTCAGGGCCGACAAGGGACAGCTGCCTGATTGCTGGCCGACGACAGCAGTGGTTACTATCGAGAATTCAACCAGTATGTATGTGCCGAACCTGTGTCGAACCTGTGCCTGTTCGCTCGTACTCAACGGAGTAGCTGAACTGCTGAGCAACTTCTCAGCGAAACATGCTGGCTACTGTATGCAATTCAAAATGACGACGACCTTGCATCAGAGACAAGAACGCGAGTGGAAATCGTGGTAGCAAGAAGATGGTGGGTCACATGCACCATTCCTGGACGCAGGAGGCGTAAGAGCGAGTGCTGTTTTCTTCGTGGAGCACGAGAGCAAGAGAGCACGAGAGCAAGAGCAAAGAGAGCAAGAGAGCAAGAGAGCAAAAGAAGCTCTCCCAGCTGGGTTTGAACGAGCGACCTTGAGGTTAACAGCCGCACGCTCTACCAACTGAGCTATAGGAGAAGCTGACAACTACAAACACACACTCTCAGCCAAAATTGACATACCCACAAATACACACACATACACGCAAAAACGCTCCCGCCACGCACATACACCGCTCTCCCCGCTCCCCTCTCCACCCTCCTCAACCGATCAAACGAACACCTTCCGCCGAACACCTTCGCACACTCCCAAATGCCACATCACACCAAAACGCAAACAGCGACCCAAACAAGCTGCCATATCGACTGGCGACCATACCGAGCACCTCGAAGAGCCTCTAGCTCTCTCCGATGCGTCACACGACCTCGCGAACGCAAACGTCTGGATCAACGCGTCGACCTCTCGACGGTCACTGCTTCGAGGCCCGACAAGGGACAGCTGCCTGATTGCTGGCCGACGACAGCAGATGGTTACTATCGAGAATTCAACCAGTATGTATGTGCCGAACCTGTGCCGAACCTGTGCCGAACCTGTGCCTGTTCGCTCGTACTCAACAGGTAAGCTGAACTGCTGAGCAACTTCTCAGCGAAACATGCTGGCTACTGTATGCAATTCAAAATGACGACGACCTTGCATCAGAGACAAGAACGCGAGTGGAAATCGTGGTAGCAAGAAGATGGTGGGTCACATGCACCATTCCTGGACGCAGGAGGCGTAAGAGCGAGTGCTGTTTTCTTCGTGGAGCACGAGAGCAAGAGAGCAAGAGAGCAAGAGAGCAAGAGAGCAAGAGAGCAAGAGAGCAAAGAAGCTCTCCCAGCTGGGTTTGAACCAGCGACCTTGAGGTTAACAGCCGCACGCTCTACCAACTGAGCTATAGGAGAAGCACGACAACTACAAACACACACTCTCCAGCCAAAATTGACATACCCACAAATACACACACATACACGCAAAAACGCTCCGCCACGCACATACACCGCTCTCCCGCTCCCTCTCCACCCTCCTCCAACCGATCAAACGAACACCTTCCGCCGAACACCTTCGCACACTCCCAAATGCCACATCACACCAAAACGCAAACAGCGACCCAAACAAGCTGCCATATCGACTGGCGACCATACCGAGCACCTCGAAGAGCCTCTAGCTCTCTCCGATGCGTCACACGACCTCGCGAACGCAAACGTCTGGATCAACGCGTCGACCTCTCGACGGTCACTGCTTCGAGCCCGACAAGGGACAGCTGCCTGATTGCTGGCCGACGACAGCAGTGGTTACTATCGAGAATTCAACCAGTATGTATGTGCCGAACCTGTGCCGAACCTGTGCCGAACCTGTGCCTGTTCGCTCGTACTCAACGGAGTAGCTGAACTGCTGAGCAACTTCTCAGCGAAACATGCTGGCTACTGTATGCAATTCAAAATGACGACGACCTTGCATCAGAGACAAGAACGCGAGTGGAAATCGTGGTAGCAAGAAGATGGTGGGTCACATGCACCATTCCTGGACGCAGGAGGCGTAAGAGCGAGTGCTGTTTTCTTCGTGGAGCACGAGAGCAAGAGAGCAAGAGAGCAAGAGAGCAAGAGAGCAAGAGAGCAAGAGAGCAAGAGAGCAAGAGAGCAAAAGAAGCTCTCCCAGCTGGGTTTGAACCAGCGACCTTGAGGTTAACAGCCGCACGCTCTACCAACTGAGCTATAGGAGAAGCACGACAACTACAAACACACACTCTCCACCCAAAATTGACATACCCACAAATACACACACATACACGCAAAAACGCTCCGCCACGCACATACACCGCTCTCCCCGCTCCCTCTCCACCCTCCTCAACCGATCAAACGAACACCTTCCGCCGAACACCTTCGCACACTCCCAAATGCCACATCACACCAAAACGCAAACAGCGACCCAAACAAGCTGCCATATCGACTGGCGACCATACCGAGCACCTCGAAGAGCCTCTAGCTCTCTCCGATGCGTCACGACCTCGCGAACGCAAACGTCTGGATCAACGCGTCGACCTCTCGACAGTCACTGCTTCGAGGCCCGACAAGGGACAGCTGCCTGATTGCTGGCCGACGACAGCAGATGGTTACTATCGAGAATTCAACCAGTATGTATGTGCCGAACCTGTGCCGAACCTGTGCCGAACCTGTGCCTGTTCGCTCGTACTCAACAGAGTAGCTGAACTGCTGAGCAACTTCTCAGCGAAACATGCTGGCTACTGTATGCAATTCAAAATGACGACGACCTTGCATCAGAGACAAGAACGCGAGTGGAAATCGTGGTAGCAAGAAGATGGTGGGTCACATGCACCATTCCTGGACGCAGGAGGCGTAAGAGCGAGTGCTGTTTTCTTCGTGGAGACACGAGAGCAAAGAGAGCAAGAGAGCAAGAGAGCAAGAGAGCAAAGAAGAGCAAGAGAGCAAAAGAAGCTCTCCCAGCTGGAGTTTTGAACCAGCGACCTTGAGAGTTAACAGCCGCACGCTCTACCAACTGAGCTATAGGAGAAGCACGACAACTACAAACACACACTCTCCAGCCAAAATTGACATACCCACAAATACACACACATACACGCAAAAACGCTCCGCCACGCACATACACCGCTCTCCCCGCTCCCTCTCCACCCTCCTCAACCGATCAAACGAACACCTTCCGCCGAACACCTTCGCACACTCCCAAATGCCACATCACACCAAAACGCAAACAGCGACCCAAACAAGCTGCCATATCGACTGGCGACCATACCGAGCACCTCGAAGAGCCTCTAGCTCTCTCCGATGCGTCACACGACCTCGCGAACGCAAACGTCTGGATCAACGCGTCGACCTCTCGACGGTCACTGCTTCGAGCCCGACAAGGGACAGCTGCCTGATTGCTGGCCGACGACAGCAGTGGTTACTATCGAGAATTCAACCAGTATGTATGTGCCGAACCTGTGCCGAACCTGTGCCGAACCTGTGCCTGTTCGCTCGTACTCAACGGGTAAGCTGAACTGCTGAGCAACTTCTCAGCGAAACATGCTGGCTACTGTATGCAATTCAAAATGACGACGACCTTGCATCAGAGACAAGAACGCGAGTGGAAATCGTGGTAGCAAGAAGATGGTGGGTCACATGCACCATTCCTGGACGCAGGAGGCGTAAGAGCGAGTGCTGTTTTCTTCGTGGAGCACGAGAGCAAGAGAGCAAGAGAGCAAGAGAGCAAGAGAGCAAGAGAGCAAGAGAGCAAAAGAAGCTCTCCCAGCTGGGTTTGAACCAGCGACCTTGAGGTTAACAGCCGCACGCTCTACCAACTGAGCTATAGGAGAAGCACGACAACTACAAACACACACTCTCCACCCAAAATTGACATACCCACAAATACACACACATACACGCAAAAACGCTCCGCCACGCACATACACCGCTCTCGCTCCCTCTCCACCCTCCTCAACCGATCAAACGAACACCTTCCGCCGAACACCTTCGCACACTCCCAAATGCCACATCACACCAAAACGCAAACAGCGACCCAAACAAGCTGCCATATCGACTGGCGACCATACCGAGCACCTCGAAGAGCCTCTAGCTCTCTCCGATGCGTCACACGACCTCGCGAACGCAAACGTCTGGATCAACGCGTCGACCTCTCGACGGTCACTGCTTCAGGCCCGACAAGGGACAGCTGCCTGATTGCTGGCCGACGACAGCAGTGGTTACTATCGAGAATTCAACCAGTATGTATGTGCCGAACCTGTGCCGAACCTGTGCCGAACCTGTGCCTGTTCGCTCGTACTCAACAGGAGTAAGCTGAACTGCTGAGCAACTTCTCAGCGAAACATGCTGGCTACTGTATGCAATTCAAAATGACGACGACCTTGCATCAGAGACAAGAACGCGAGTGGAAATCGTGGTAGCAAGAAGATGGTGGGTCATGCACCATTCCTGGACGCAGGGAGGCGTAAGAGCGAAGGTGCTGTTTTCTTCCGATGAACACGAGAGCAAGAGCAAGAGAGCAAGAGAGGCAAAGAGAGCAAAGAGAGCAGAGAGAGCAAGAGAGCAAGAGAGGCAAAAGAAGCTCTCCCAGCTGGGTTTGAACCAGCGACAGCTTGAGGTTAACAGCCGCACGCTCTACCAACTGAGCTATAGGAGAAGCACGACAACTACAAACACACACTCTCCAGCCAAAATTGACATACCCACAATACACACACCATTATACGCATCGCAAAAACGCTCCGCCACGCACATACACCGCTCTCCACCGCTCCCTCTCCAATTCCTCCCTCAACCGATCAAACAGAACTACCTTCTGCCGAGCCGAACACCTTCGCGCACACTCCCAAATGCCACATCACACCAAAACGCAAACAGCGACCGAAACAAGCTGCCATATCGACTGGCGACCATGCGCCGAGCACCTCGAAGAGGCCTTCTAGCTCTCTCCAGATGCGTCACACGACCTCGCGAACGCAAACGTCTGGATCAACGCGTCGAGCCTCTCGACAGTCACTGGCTTCAGGCCCGACAAGGGGACAGCTACCGCCTGATTGCTGGCCGACGACAGCAGTGGTTACTATCGAGAATTCCAACCAGTATGCTATGTTGCCGAACCTGTGCCGAACCTGTATGCGAACCTGTGCCTGTTCGCTCGTACTCAACAGAGTAAGCTGAACTGCTGAGCAACTTCTCAGCGAAACATGCTGGCTACTGTATGCTGTAATTCAAAATGATCGACGACCTTGCATCAGAGACAAAGAACGCGAGTGCAAACGCCGTGGTAGCAAGAAGATGGTGGGTCACATGCACCATTCCTGGACGCAGGAGGCGTAAGAGCGAGTGCTGTTTTCTTACGTGGAGCACGAGAGCAAAGAAACAGAGAGCAAGAGGCAAAGAGCAAAGAGAGCAAGAGAGCAAGAGAGGCAAGAGAGCAGAGCAAGAGAGCAGAAGCTCTCCCAGCTGGGTTTGAACCAGCGACCCCTTGAGGGTTAACAGCCCGCACGCTCTACCAACTGAGCTATAGGAGAAGCTAACGACAACTACAAACACACACTCTCCACCCAAAATTGACATACCCACAAATACACACATACATACACGCAAAAACGGCTCCGCCACGCACATACACCGCTCTCCCTCGCTCCCTCTCCACCCTCCTCAACCGATCAAAACGAACACTCTTCCGCCGGAACACCTTCGCACACTCCCAAATGCCACATCACACCAAAACGCAAACAGCTGACCCAAACAAGCTGCATATCGACTGGCACGACCATACCCGAGCACCTCCGAAGGAGCCTCTAGCTCTCTCCGATGCGTCACACGACCCTCGCGAACTAGCAAACGTCTGGATCAACGCGTCAGTACCTCTTCGACGGTCACTGCTTCCCGGGCTCGACAAGGATGACAGCTGCCTTCGATTGCGCTGGCTATTGACGACAGCAGTGGTTACTATCGAGAATTCAACCAGTATGTATGTACCCGAACCTGCCGAACCTGTGCCGAACCTGTAACGCCGAGAACCTGTGCCTGTTCGGCTCGTACTCAACAGGTAAGCTGAACTGCTGAGCAACTTCTCAGCGAAACATGCACTGGCTACTGTATGCGTAATTCAAAATGACGACGACCTTGCATCAGAGACAAAGAACGCGAGAATGGAAATCGTGGTAGCAAGAAGATGGTGGAGTCACATGCACCGATTCACACCTGGATCGCAGAGGCGTAAGAGCAGAGCGTTGTTTTCTTCTGTGGAGCACGAGAGCAAGAGAGCAAGAGAGCAAGAGAAAGCAAGAGAGCAAGAGAGCAAAGAAGCTCTCCCCAGCTGGGTTTGAACCAGCGACCTTTGGGGTTAACAGCCGCACGCTCTACACTGTAACTGAGCTATAGGAGAAGCACGACAACTACAAACACACACTCTCAGCCAAAATTGACATACCCACAAATACACACACACTTGCAAAAACGCTCGCGCCACGCCACATACACCCTGGCTCTCCCCGCTCCCTCTCCACCTCTCCTCAACCGATCAAAGCAGAACACCTTCCGCCGAACACCTTCGCACACTCCCAAATGCCACATCACACCAAAATGCGCAAACAGCGACCCAAACAAGCTGCCAGTATCGACTGGCGACCATACCGAGCACCTCGAAGCAGCCTCTAGCTCTCTCCGATGCGTCACACGGACCTCGCGAACGCAAACGTCTGGATCAACGCGTCGACCTC